>CM024179.1:3602500-4852500 GCA_013433145.1 Ascaris suum | reverse complement strand
AGTGAAAAGAAAAAGAAAGAAAGAAATGGAAAAGATGAAAGAGAGAAGAGAAGAAATAGAAAAACGAAGAGAAGAGGGTGGAAAGAAAAGAGAAGAGAGAAAAGGAAAAGGAAAAAAAGAGGAAAGAGATGAGAGAAAGGAGAAAAAAGATAGGAGAAGAGAAAAAAGAAAAAAGAATGAGAAAATAAGATGAAGGAAAAGAGAAGAGGAAAATGGGAAAAAGAAGAGGGAAGAGAAGAGGGAAAGGAGAGGAGGAAAGAAAAAAGAAAATGTGAGGAGGGAAGAAAAAAAGAAAAAAAAAAAGAAAATGTGTCATTCAGGAACATTTCCTCAAAAATCTACCCTTCACCCTGGTATAACACTGAAAATGTACCCTCGCGGTTGCGATCAGGAATGCGTAGAATGTGGTCGACAATTCTACGCACGTGCAAAAAGTCTTGGCCAGAAATGCGTAAGTTTTGATCTATTCAAACACTCAGTGATAGATTTTCGTTCAGTTTATGGTAATAAGTGAGAGTATACGTCAGATATATACTCTTCCACTCTCACAGAATACCTTATTCTTCCTCGATTTTTTTCGTATCAACCCACAAAAATCGTGTGTAAAGCTCATCAGGTTTTGCAGATATTTGAAAGCGCTTTCAACGTCTTCATTCTAAAAATTTTCCATGTAAGTTCAAATATGGTTGTCCAAGCCCAAATGCACATATAAATGGATGTTAGTCAGTTCCAGTTCATTTCAGAAAACTGTAATTATCACAGAAAAAGCAACAAATCTCATTTCACGAAGAATGAACTAACGGCACATTTCCGTTGCGTCGGCGCTGGAATATTGCTGAAGAGCGGCTGCACTCAGCGTGTGGAAGTTGAACCGTTGACCGCTACAGTTGGGCCTTGTCGTTGTATCACTTCGCTGAGATGAAGGACATGGGGGAAGCGGAATCATTAAAAATAGAGAATTACAGGCAAATGATGCAAAAATGTTGCACAAAGCAAAAATGTTGCACAGAAAAAGAACTGCAAAATTGACCAAATGGTGCAACACATTCTATCATATATAACTCTCGCTTGCGATTCTTCTAACCTTTCAACTTGCCTGGATTGTATTGCTTCCTATGGATTTTCCACGTGTTGAAGTCCCCTTGTATCTGCTGTAATGGACAATTCGACCAAGGCTGGTCCTCGCTGATTGCGCTCCCTAATCCAAAGAAACTTCTGCGGTTTCTTTTAGCAGCCGCAACACTCGTTGCTCGAGCGACGATTTCTCGATCCACGACACCACGCGAAAAATGATCGCTATAACATCTATGTTAGGAAAACTGCAGCAATTGTTACTTGCATTCACTCGAAAAAATAAGTTTTCAAACATAAACGGAATAATCGTAGCGTTTCAGTGAAGAAGCAAGTTAAAATACTTAAACAATACTTGTTCCACTAAAAATGGGGAGGGTTTTTATCACTGATCTTCTTAAGAAAATTCGCTCCGTTTCACTCTCTAAATGTCGCACTACCACACATAAGCTCTTCAAATCATTCTTTTCCATAACGCGCTTCAAACTTCTTTCAAATTCGAAAATTGAGTCTGCGCCTTCCTGTTCTAACAATTCCCTCTAACAATTTGAAATATTTCTCGAAAAAAACGTAAAACCTTACCGTGAAAATGAAGGCACAAATAATAGTGGAATTGTGAAAAGCTGCAGCCCATAAACATATGCCAGTGGTTGGTTATTAATGAAAAACATCAATACAAATGTACAAGAAAAGCATATTTACATCAGGTTAAAAATGAACAAATATCAATCATGCCACATCCCATCATGGTGTACTCAACACAGCCTACTTCCGAGAAAGGTCGTCCCAGCCCGACACAACCAACAAACGCTTCAGAAAAATTCATTAAATTTTAAGAGGAATTCAACTCAATCACATCGATTTTCATCCACGTCCCTACAACGGTCTGGCATGATTTCCATATAAAAAGCAACGCAGCAAAAACATTGAAGTAGAAGAACGCAACATAAAGTGAGCAAAAGACTATAAAATGTTACAGAAGAATGTAAAGGGATAGTAACGAACAAGAATAAATGTAACATGCTAGAAACGTAGAACCATGTGGTAAAAACATAACGTTAAAAAAACCATCATCAGAAAAAAAAAAATCACTCTGTTAAGGCAGGGAAGAGGAGGGCAGTCTGCGGAGAAGGAGGAGGGCTCTCCCACTCTATTCGCCTCAATCGACGGAGAGCTCAAAGTCGGCTGCGATCTCCTGAAGACGGCCAGGGTTGGTCGCCTTGAAGTGCTTCACGTAGCAAAGACACAACCCCAGCCTCCTCTCATCTTCAGTCGGATATGCACGCTTGCGTGCAACCCGTCGCTCAGCCTCGGCCGTCTCCTCCAACCCTCCTGGAAAGAACTCAGTATTCGATCGTTTTAAAAGCGCTAGACTTCGCCTATAACTCGAACAGAACAACATACGGACGACATGCATTTAGAGCTCATGTGCTCGGGAGGTCGAAGTACTCCTGTATTGAAAATACTTCACCCTTGGAAACTAGATATGCATGAATTGGACCATCTCTCATTAAAGTTGACCAATCTGGCACTGCTCACACACTAATCGAGTATATCTCACAAGGTCTCACTTCGATATTAGGCTGATGGAAGCTTGCTTACGCCTTCCAAAGCAGCGAAAGAAAACTGCCTTAGACTTGAGACGGTTGAAAGAAACAGGGAAATAAGAACGTTTCATATGTGTTCACGTACCGGGGAGCAGAAGGTGGGTCGTGTCACGCCGCAAACTCTCCAGACGCAACAACTCACGGCGCCTCTCCTTTATCACCTGCCTGGAGGCGCCCTCACATCGCTCTTCTTTGTGTGCCCGTAGCCACACCTAGAAGACGAAGACAAATGAAAATTTCATTTTGCTTTGTTGTAATCATGCTTCCTCAAATGCCCATCCGTTCCGCTTACTGATGGTGCAGCAATAAACTAATTGTCAAAGACTGAAAGAATTTCATCGCTCAATTCCATTCCTATTGAATAGATATCTCCATTTTACTTCCCGAAATATTTAAGTGAGAACTAAACAAAAAAGTAGGTTTTTGAGGTGAGGTTTGCTTTCACTGCGCAAGAAACAAATACGTTTTTCCCGATATATGTCACACTGATCAATATAGCTCCCGTATTGCAACTGCAGCAAGCTTACCTTCATTTCGACAGGGCCCGCCTCCGGTGGAGTCATCACATAGTGATTGCACCCGGTGCAGTATCCTTAAAAAATGATACATATGTTCCAGTCGTTGTTTAGTAAACACTTTCTCATATGAAAGCTGGAACAAAAAACAATAGCTAATCTTAAAGGAGTAAGTCAATATAAATCGTCTAAAAACATCGTCGGTTGGAAAATGGATTAACAACACGCAGCGAAAGATATCGCTTTCAGATCGAACAAAGTCACCTCATAGTGCATGTGGATGCAGAATTCAATCAAAAAATTCATTCAAGTGTTTCTAACATCTGAACCTATAAAGAGACCCGTTTCACGCCATCGGAAGAAACAATTGAGAGACTCAGATTAGATATATCACGCCTAAAGAATGCCTTCACTTTTCAGGCAAATCCCTTGCCATTGAGCTACCGCAGAAAGTCTTACTGGTCCATACCCAAGGATGAATCAGACTAGATGTAGTCATAACGTGTGACATTTACTATTTACTACGTACCTGCCCGATTTCATTAGATAAAGATGAAGATAAAATTTGCAGTAAAAGTGGCATACCCTGCGCGATGTGAGTGCCCGTGTGCGATGCGTGCAGCTTCCACGCTTGAGCGACCCGAACCGTTTGTTGTGCGACGGGCATCGAGGTAATCGGCACACTGAAAGCAAAGAGTTATTGCATTTCCAAAGCACCCACATTCTGGGCTCTTCCCAGTGGAACACTTTATTGACTCATTCAAACATTCGTTCGCAACGAACAAATCAATAATTTCTTTTGAAATCGAAATAGCATAACAAGCTTATGCAGACTAGTTCTGCGGTATATATGAAAAGCCATGAGAAATTCGTTGCGATTGAAGTAGACGGTAATCTAGCCTCTCTGTTACAGACAGAGAAGTGCCGACATGAATTTACTAGATTACTGTTTCATCATAGAAGCATTAAACATATCATGAGCTATGGCAGAGAACGGTGCAGAAGAAGTATAAAACAAAGAATACGATACCGTATGCCCCGCCATCGATCTCGTAGGGGGGTTCAGGCAGCTCCAAAAGCTCGACCGCTGGAAGCACCTCCGAAGGGCTTGCTGCATCCGCTTCGTCCTCTTCGCGCTCAGGCAGCGCCTCAACTACCGGATCTGCCATATCGGTTCATCTTCTTGCATGGCGGGGGAGAACCTCGTCAACCGGATCCACAACACGCAGATCGGCCACCGGGTTGACGTTCTCTTCAATTCCTGACTCCCGCCTTTCTCGATCTTCGTGTAGCGCTGCCTCAGCGACGACTGCCTGCCTTTCTTGACCGCTCTGAAACCGCTTTTAATATATCAAAAATATCACAAATGCTTCTTTTCTGCCAGAGAAAGCATATGAAGTCAGCTGCTGAGATTAATGCCCTACTCAATCATGAGCAGTAGGAAGCTAATGCTACAACTTACTCGGCGTGTTGCGTCGTCCAACATCGTCGATGCCCCTGCCGTTCTTTGCGCCAACGGCGTGATATCGACGACGGCAGTATCGCGGTCCAAGTGGACTCTATGACGAAGCGCCCTTTTAGCCAATCGCAAAATGTGCGCTGCTCTTTGTTGAGCGGCACTAATAGTGCGATGGAAATGGGGCAGCCTTGCGAAGAGCTTCACCTGAACGGCAAAAGATTTGAGTCATTTCAAGCATATATTGCCTATCAACCAAATTTTTAATGTGAAATTTGCAAGCGCGTGCTCGAAGAACTGCACGTCCAACAATACCAATCTGGCTAGTGAATGGAATGTCGAAATATGTCATCACCCTCATACCCACATGTAGCTTTTCCAGATTACGTCTAAGAAACATGCTGCCTTCAGCTAAAAGAGGTGGAGACCCTGTAGTTTGAAGTGGGGCCGATTTCCCAGATTACAGAAGCGTACCTTCGGATTGGGTCGATGCTTGCATACTTTTCCTGACGCTATTTGCCCGACGCGCGTCTTCTCGTCGTCACGGCTTGTGCCAGGCCTGCTCGATTCAGTGATTTCAATCGATTGTCCCGGTTCTGAGAGGCCGTGAACTCTTTCGATCCACTAAATTATAAACGTGTAAGAAGTTGCCATAACCTCAACAAAGGCATCTCTTGATGCTCCCTTATAGCTTTCGACGGAAAATTTTTTCCCACTCAAGGACACAGCGACAGCTAATGCTCCATCATAGATGCTTTGACAAAACTTTGCAGCTATCATTTGCAATAAATAAAAGAATACTTCAACAAATAACAAATGAAGAGCTCCAGCTTACCGGGACAATTCTTTCCGACAAGGTGAACCACTGATCGTTCGCCTCCACTACTTCGAAGATCGGCCCTCGGCAACCAAAGATGGCACTGTTGCCGATTGGCTCATGGAGACGCCGTGCCATTATCTGGATCCCTTTCATCCGGCATACTGCCTCGATGATGAGATCATGGCAGCGTCCATTGGCCATCTCCAGAGCTGAAAATGATTCTTCTGAGTGCGCAGAAATCTGGGCTGACATCGATGGCCTCATTGTTCATTCACTGAAGCGGTGGTTTGGGGCCAATCATGTCGTTAAAATAATTCCCATTCTACTTCTATGCAGATACAGGAATTTTAGGCGCAGCCATCCTTATTATTGACTAGAGAGTGCCGATTTAGAGAGTTACTGCAGCGGGTCTAATTTAAAACCGAATACGACTCACAAAAATCTCCCCCCAGTGAAAAAACTTTGCAAGAAATGCGCATGTTCTTCCATTAACAATGGCATAATTATTTTAAGGCCTGCTCACTGCAGACGTGCAACAAGTATACACATCGCTTAAATCAAAAAAAAAAAAAAAAGCGAATAAAATGTGAATTTAAAGGTTGAAACGAACCGTAGTAGAGGGGCCCATTTCCTTCCGCGTCGAACTGGGCGAAGTACGCCCAATTATTTCCGAGGTACTGTCGCACCTCATCCAGCAGGTCGCTTGCAGCGACCTGCAAAACGATCGCTAACGCCGCAAAAAGATGCGGCGCTCGCTGAACGGCTACGGCACCCGTTAGCTGCATGTATGACAGCAGCAGTTCGGGCAGTGACGCAAATCCGCTCATTATCGATTGCTTGCGATGGTCAGTCGCGAACGCTTACCTAGAATAAGCATGACCCGAATGAATAAGATAATGGCTACCATGACGACGCTCTTGGAATAGCGATTCGGCATTCCATCACCTAAGTCAGTCCTAACCAATTTCTAGGAACTTTATGAGCCGGCATAAATAGGAGATGCAGTTATATGAAATTACTTGGAGCAAACAATTCAAAGATTTAGCAGGCACTCTCCCACCTCGTCACACGGGCATCTATGAAACTTGGCAGCTAAGTTTGCTTCATATCAAAAATTTTGCCATTTACGGATGCGCCCTGCGAGGTACTGCACGTATATGCGAACAAGTGCTTGAGAGTTGCTGCATATTTTGCAGAATGACGTCATTTTCGCACAAGTGAGAAGCACTTCTACTGGAGTCAACAATTGCTGCTTTACTTATCGAATAGTCAAGATTGATCCAGGTCTGCAGCTACTCTCAGATATCACCTACGTGAAAATGAGCATATCTGGAAAAGGTCAAGCCCTCTCATTAAATCATAGCTATCCTATCGAACACTCTGCAACATAATATGAAAACAATTTTTCACTGCCCTTTTTCATTTGTGCGCTATCCAATAACTGCGTTCTGAAGTACACGTCATATTGCTATTTAACAGCAAGCCATATTGCTATTCAACAGCTTTATTTTCTCAAAAATTAAACTTCATCCAAGCGACAATGATTGAGCAGAAACAAGCTTATGAATCCTAAACGAATTTGATCAGGAAAGTTGAGAAAAGGTCCGGTTAATGAAAGATTAAAAAGCAATAGGTAAGACGTTAAACGCTTATGTTGATTTGAACTGTGTTGCGACCTCTGAGCAGTTAGAGCGTTAGAGTTAAACGAATGCATTCACGAGATCAAAGTGGTTTCGAGTTGCGTGTGCGAAGTCGGGAATGTAGAGCGCAGTTCCTCGGTGGCTCTCACGCGTTCACGATCGCAAGCGAGCGCTTGTGCGTTGCGGCGTAGTGGAGATGATGTATAGTGGGGTGAAGCACCCTTTTCGACTTATTTCTTTCATTTATACTTAAACCCCGCGTTTGTTTTTTTCCACCAACCTAATTTCGTCTTTCTTTATTTCTAAATAAGTTTTTTCAAGGTTTTCGCAAACGAAATACTGATGGACATCTGCTTCCTCTCAGGTGGACAGGTTTTGTGTTTATTGAATAATTATATTTTCTCACTTCCATTATTATTTTTTCGGTTCTTTCATTATTTTCTTCATCGGAGAAGTTACCGTTTGCCGTTCCCCTTCTTCCTTTTTTCTCCAAGAGAAATTTCAGCGAAGGTTCCCAACCCATTTTGGGAAGTAGCCTTGTAACTTAGCAATGCATTGTTTAGACTGTGGCTAGCTGCCATGTTTGCGGCTGCTTATGTATTATCTAGACCATTCAAGCTGCGCATTCGGTTTCATCAAAAATTTGTTGGCATATTCAACCCGATTTACATGTTTTTGCTCATTGGGTAGAAAAATGAAATTTCCTTCGTCGAACTGTTTTATTGATCAGAGAGGTTCAGGTATTTGCTGCCGTGTGTTATGTTTAACCCTTCAAGCCGATTGCCTGACTTGTTTCGGCAAGAAGTTCACATGTTTCGCAATTTCAAGTTGTTTCGGCGTTGAAGCTATCGTTTTTTGTTTTTTTTGTTTTCTTTTGTTTTTTTTTTTTTTTTTTTGATGATGAAATGTGCAGCTTTGGTCTAGGTAATACATTTTAGAAATTCGGGAACACAGAAAAACAAAAATTCCAACGACAAAGAGTGACTTCTCCGATGAAGAAAATAATGAAAGAACCGAAAAAATAATAATGGAAGTGAGAAAATATAATTATTCAATAAACACAAAGCCTGTCCACCTGAAAGGAAGCAGATGTTCATCAGTGTTTCGTTTGCGGAAGCCTTGAAAAAACTTATTTAGAAATAAAGAAAGACGAAATTAGGTTGCTGAAAAAAAAAACAAACGGATCGCGTCCTCATTTCTTTCTTATAACAGTAATTTCAGCATTTCAGGTTTCTCCTCCCCGGCCCTCATCCCCACATCTTCTTTTTTGTTTTTCCTTGATTTCTTTGTTTATTTATTTCATTCAATGCTTTCATTATTGACACTCGCTTGCGATTTTCTTCTTTCTTTCAACTTTTTTATTATATTAATCTTGCAAAATTCCTGTGACCTCAAGTGACTTTAGTTACAGCAATTAAGAGTACAGGTTGTTTCAAATGAATCTGTGTCACTCAATGGTCACGATAAGGGAACAAAATGCGAGCGCATCGCCGACTACTGTTTGATGCCACCACCGCGCTAACTGCAGTAATGTGTCTGCTGCGGCATGCCTCAGTAAGTCATCTTTAAGGTTTGTGCTTTTTAAATGAGACTGATATGCGATGGAAGGGGGAATCTCAAGGCTGAGAAAAGGTTTCATCTACTAGTTTCATCTAGAAATTCCATCCACAGGAAATAAGGTTGGCCTACTTAATGAACAAGAAATGATGAATTTCTTAGCGTAGAACTCTCGGCTCAATACATGGGATATTTTCAAGAGCAAATTAGCTTCTAGTGGGTAGTACTTGACAATGCATCGACCTCATGCTGGCGTAATTTGTTATCAAGCGCACACTTTCACTTGAGGATCAACTCGCTTTTCGCAACCGCATCACCGCTTTCTTTAGAGAAGTTTCGCGACAAATAAAGTATCAGAAAGTTGATAAAGTGAACAACAGGGGTGCTTTTGGTCGAGCAATTCCTATTTCGACCACAGGCAGTCTGCTTCAGACAGACTTTATTGTTTATTGAAGTAGAGACTGGTGAACGTTGGACCGTAAAGAGCAATTGTTGAATTCTTGAAGTATTGTTTTGAATAAGCAGCCAGAGACCACTCTTATTTGCTCCTCTCCTAAAAGGGAGCTATGTGGGCATGTCCACATGTATCACTCCTCAAATATTTCATTATTTTTGACGACTCTTAAATAGCGATCACGAAACATTCTCTTGCGCTAGAACTTGGAGAATTCTATGTGATAGTGCAACTTGGAGAATTTTATGCTGTTAAGAATGCTTCAATGAATCCTACTAGAAATGCTTATGGGGCTGAATTTGAATACATGAACTGCGCTTTTCTTTTTCCTTTTGATTGGTTTTGTTCGAAATAATTCCCCTTTCTCGTTTGAGAATAAAGCAAATGAAGGCCTTTTCTTAAGCAAATGATTTCCTTCGCAAATGTCATTCTCGAGCCTAGTTTCTCGTCCAGAACATCGATTATTTCTATAAGATATGAGATGAGGGAATTCGTAGAAAGTTGCAGCCCTCTTTCCTGTTCTTTATATATTATGCTTACTTGATGTATTCATTTCTTTGGGCTATGGATTTTACCGTTTTTATCTCGTTATTTCCATGACAACCCCGTATGTTATGTTATAATGGATTTTTGGATTGTGGTCAGTACTGTGATGACTTGCTGGATCGCTTTCAAACAGATCATACTTGTGTCCTCTTTAGTGTTTGTTTCATTGAAAGCATAGAATCGGAATTTTCCCCATCGAGTTTTCCCATTTTTGCCATCATGTATGTTGTATACTATTTCTTGCATTTTAACTCCTTGTGTTTCTTAATTGGTGGCTTCATCTAAAAAGGGTGGCACAAGGCATATTTGAACACTGTTCCATCGCTGAGTTGGCTCGTTGCTGCATATAAGACGTTACGAAAAGAAAGCACACCTGAGCAGTTTTATGAGTTCTTTTTCTTCTGTCGCGAGAATGGGTGTTTATTTGCATATATGAGCTTAGTCTCACCATACGTGAGTCCTTCTGCCACCCGTGACTGTTCTGTTTCTATTTCTCATGTTGTTTATGAAGGAATAAAACTTGAAAATCCAGTTTGCTTTCATTTCTGCAGTTTAGCAATTATTGTCGAACCGCACAGATATGATTGCTGATTGGAAATGTATTTAACGCATATCACAAGAAATCCACGTTGTGCCGATTATTTCAATTGTGTTCGTTAATGCATTTTTGGCATTCTATGATGCATTGTGAGCTGTTTTTCATCGTTGGAGCGACTCGAAAAAGCCTTGCCTGAGTAGCCTTTTAAATCGTTTGACTGTTAAAGAGGATGCAGTTTGTCCGTTCAAAAGGTTGCATTGTGGGCCGTTTTTTCGTTGCAAAATGCTTTAAGAAAGCTTAGTGCGGTCCCTAGGAGGGTGTAGTGTGCCAGTTGCCCCTCACGCCGTTTTCTGCACCTGTTTTGGCTGTTTTGAGGGAAATTTTGCCGCCTAAAATCGACGTTCGTTGAGCGGTTTTTTTATGAGTGAAGCGACAGATCACAATTTGAAAATATGTCCAAGGTTGTGATTATTTATTTATTTTACCTGATGTTACGGAAACAGATGGTTCCTGACATTTTTATGCATATTGCTGTCGTAATTGGATCGTTTTGATCAGGTACGGCTTGTCAGTAGTTTAGTTCGCGGAACTTTCGCGGTTGTTTCTGGCATTTTTGCATGCAAATTTTGGATCGTTCTTTGTGATGTTATTTTTTGATGAATCCTCAGCTGGAAAATTTCGTGATCTATTCATAATGGGGCTGTCACAACCTGCAGCCGTTTTTTTGCAAATCTACGAGATTTTTTCAAAGCTAGTACAGCACGTGCGGCAACCTGCGAGCGGTCCATGCATCACTCTTGACCGCTTAAGAGAACGTCGCGTAGATGAAAGAATCCGCAAAGCATTCTAGCTTGATATGCGACGTTTCTAGATGAAAGGCACACATTTCAGAACATTTCATTTTAGTCTGCATGATTGTTTCTGCGTCCTCAGAAGCTGTATTAAAAATTCACGTTTCAAGTGGTGCATATTTAAAAACTGTTGCTTTTTATAGATCATTTGATTTAGCTGATCCTTGGATGCCTCCGACATATTGCTTGGATACCTTTGGGAATTGCGCGTAAAGAAAATGAATGCGTTTGAACTTCAAAAACTTTTGAATTTTATAAACTTATAAGAAAGTGATATCCCATCATTGCAGGACGATGTAAAATTTGAGATGCATAAGAACTTTATCAAAAACCGTCACCGCACTCTTTCCATCAAACTTCCATTTAGTAATCCAGTGATCCTTGTTCGTTATTGTTTTTTAAAGAAACAAATAAGCTAGAAAACCAGTCGTTGCGCCCCTCTTTTTCATACAGAAAGGCGAATTCTGTAATTGTTTGCGAAGAATTTATCTCCAAAACAAGCTATCACACAGCAATTTGAATCTGACGAAACTCAATATATTGTAATCAGGTTCAAGACACTCAAGTATTGTCAAAGTTTGCTCCAGAAATTTGCTATCAACGAACTGATAACGTCGAAGGAAATTGCGATTAACGTGCGGTAAGATTTTTTTAGAAATTTATGTTTATATTTTTATTTTATTTATATTTATATTTATATTTATATTTTATATTTATATTTATATTTATATTTATATTTATATTTATATTTATATTTATATTTATATTTATATTTATATTTATATTTATATTTATATTTATATTTATATTTATATTTATATTTATATTTATATTTATTTTATATTTATATTTATATTTATATTTATATTTATATTTATATTTATATTTATATTTATATTTATATTTATATTTATATTTATATTTATATTTATATTTATATTTATTTTTATAATTTTTATATATTTATATTTATATTTTATTTATATTTATATTTATATTTATATTTATATTTATATTTATATTTATATTTATATTTATATATATTTATTTATATTTATATTTATATTTATATTTATATTTATATTTTATATTTATATTTATATTTATATTTATATTTATATTTATATTTATATTTATATTTATATTTATATTTATATTTATATTTATATTTATATTTATATTTATATTTATATTTATATTTATATTTATATTTATATTTATATTTATATTTATATTTATATTTATTTATATTTATATTTATATTTATATTTATATTTATATTTATATTTATATTTATATTTATATTTATATTTATATTTATATTTATATTTATATTTATATTTATATTTATATTTATATTTATATTTATATTTATATTTATATTTATATTTATATTTATATTTATATTTATATTTATATTTATATTTATATTTATATTTATATTTATATTTATATTTATTTTTATATTTATATTTATATTTATATTTATATTTATATTTATATTTATATTTATATTTATATTTTATTTATATTTATATTTATATTTATATTTATATTTATATTTATATTTATATTTATATTTATATTTATATTTATATTTATATTTATATTTATATTTATATTTATATTTATATTTATATTTATATTTATATTTATATTTATATTTATATTTATATTTATATTTATATTTATATTTATATTTATATTTATATTTATATTTATATTTTATATTTATATTTATATTTATATTTATATTTATATTTATATTTATATTTATATTTATATTTATATTTATATTTATATTTATATTTATATTTATATTTATATTTATATTTATATTATATTTATATTTATATTTATATTTATATTTATATTTATATTTTATTTTATATTTATATTTATATTTATATTTTATATTTATATTTATATTTTATTTATATTTATATTTATATTTATATTTATATTTATATTTATATTTATATTTATATTTATATTTATATTTATATTTATATTTATATTTATATTTTATATTTATATTTATATTTATATTTATATTTATATTTATATTTTTATTTATATTTATTTATATTTATATTTATATTTATATTTATATTTATATTTATATTTATATTTATATTTATATTTATATTTATATTTATATTTATATTTTATTTATATTTATATTTATATTTATATTTTATATTTATATTTATATTTTATATTTATATTTATATTTATATTTATATTTATATTTATATTTATATTTATATTTATATTTATATTTATATTTATATTTATATTTATATTTATATTTATATTTATATTTATATTTATATTTATATTTATATTTATATTTATATTTATATTTATATTTATATTTATATTTATATTTATATTTATATTTATATTTATATTTATATTTATATTTATATTTATATTTATATTTATATTTATATTTATATTTATATTTATATTTATTTTTATATTTATATTTATATTTATATTTATATTTATATTTATATTTATATTTATATTTATATTTATATTTTTATTTATATTTATATTTATATTTATATTTTATATTTATATTTTTTATTTATATTTATATTTATATTTATATTTATATTTATATTTATTTTATATTTATATTTATATTTATATTTATATTTATATTTATATTTATATTTATATTTATATTTTATTTATATTTATATTTATATTTATATTTTATATTTATATTTATATTTATATTTATATTTATATTTATATTTATATTTATATTTATATTTATATTTATATTTATATTTATATTTATATTTATATTTATATTTATATTTATATTTATATTTATATTTATATTTATTATATTTATATTTATATTTATATATATTTTATATTTATATTTATATTTATATTTATATTTATATTTATATTTTATATTTTATATTTATATTTATATTTTATTTATATTTATATTTATATTTATATTTATATTTATATTTATATTTATATTTATATTTATATTTATATTTATATTTATATTTATATTTATATTTATATTTATATTTATATTTATATTTATATTTTATATTTATATTTATATTTATATTTATATTTATATTTATATTTATATTTATATTTATATTTATATTTATATTTATATTTATATTTATATTTATATTTATATTTATATTTATATTTATATTTATATTTATATTTATATTTATATTTATATTTATATTTATATTTATATTTTATATTTATATTTATATTTATATTTATATTTATATTTATATTTATATTTATATTTATATTTATATTTATATTTATATTTATATTTTATATTTATATTTATATTTATATTTATATTTATATTTATATTTATATTTATATTTATATTTATATTTATATTTATATTTATATTTATATTTATATTTATATATATTTATATTTATATTTATATTTATATTTATATTTATATTTATATTTATATTTATATTTATATTTATATTTATATTTATATTTATATTTATATTTATATTTATATTTATATTTATATTTATATTTATATTTATATTTATATTTATATTTATATTTATATTTATATTTATATTTATATTTATATTTATATTTATATTTATATTTATATTTATATTTATATTTATATTTATATTTATATTTATATTTATATTTATATTTATATTTATATTTATATTTATATTTATATTTTATTTATATTTATATTTATATTTATATTTATATTTATATTTATATTTATATTTATATTTATATTTATATTTATATTTATATTTATATTTATATTTATATTTATATTTATATTTATATTTATATTTATATTTATATTTATATTTATATTTATATTTATATTTATATTTATATTTATATTTATATTTATATTTATATTTATATTTATATTTATATTTATATTTATATTTATATTTATATTTATATTTATATTTATATTTATATTTATATTTATATTTATATTTATATTTATATTTATATTTATATTTATATTTATATTTATATTTATATTTATATTTATATTTATATTATATTTATATTTATATTTATATTTTATATTTATATTTATATTTATATTTATATTTATATTTATATTTATATTTATATTTATATTTATATTTATATATTTATATTTATATTTATATTTATATTTATATTTATATTTATATTTATATTTATATTTATATTTATATTTATATTTATATTTATATTTATATTTATATTTATATTTATATTTTATATTTATATTTATATTTATATTTATATTTATATTTATATTTATATTTATATTTATATTTATATTTATATTTATATTTATATTTATATTTATATTATATATTTATATTTATATTTATATTTATATTTATATTTATATTTATATTTATATTTATATTTATATTTATATTTATATTTATATTTATATTTATATTTATATTTATATTTATATTTATATTTATATTTATATTTATATTTATATTTATATTTATATTTATATTTATATTTATATTTATATTTATATTTATATTTATATTTATATTTATATTTATATTTATATTTATATTTTATATTATATTTATATTTTATTTATATTTATATTTATATTTATATTTATATTTATATTTATATTTATATTTATATTTATATTTATATTTATATTTATATTTATATTTATATTTATATTTATATTTATATTTATATTTATATTTATATTTATATTTATATTTATATTTTTATTTATATTTATATTTATATTTATATTTATATTTATATTTATATTTATATTTATATTTATATTTATATTTATATTTATATTTATATTTATATTTATATTTATATTTATATTTATATTTATATTTATATTTATATTTATATTTATATTTATATTTATATTTATATTTATATTTATATTTATATTTATATTTTATATTTATTTTTATATTTATATTTATATTTATATTTATATTTATATTTATATTTATATTTATATTTATATTTATATTTATATTTATATTTATATTTATATTTATATTTATATTTATATTTATATTTATATTTATATTTATATTTATATTTATATTTATATTTATATTTATATTTATATTTATATTTATATTTATATTTATATTTTTATTTATATTTATATTTATATTTATATTTTATTTATATTTATATTTATATTTATATTTATATTTATATTTATATTTATATTTATATTTATATTTATATTTATATTTATATTTATATTTATATTTATATTTATATTTATATATTTATATTTATATTTATATTTATATTTATATTTATATTTATATTTATATTTATATTTATATTTATATTTATATTTATATTTATATTTATATTTATATTTATATTTATATTTATATTTATATTTATATTTATATTTATATTTATATTTATATTTATATTTATATTTATATTTATATTTATATTTATATTTATATTTATATTTTATATTTATATTTATATTTATATTTATATTTATATTTATATTTTATATTTATATTTATATTTATATTTATATTTATATTTATATTTATATTTATATTTATATTTATATTTATATTTATATTTTATATTTATATTTATATTTATATTTTTATTTATATTTATATTTATATTTATATTTATATTTATTTTATATATTTATATTTATATTTATATTTATATTTATATTTATATTTATATTTATATTTATTTATTTATATTTATATTTATATTTATATTTATATTTATATTTATATTTATATTTATATTTATATTTATATTTATATTTATATTTATATTTATATTTATATTTATATTTATATTTATATTTATATTTATATTTATATTTATATTTATATTTATATTTATATTTATATTTATATTTATATTTATATTTATATTTATATTTATATTTATATTTATATTTATATTTATATTTATATTTATATTTATATTTATATTTTATTTATATTTATATTTATATTTATATTTATATTTATATTTATATTTATATTTATATTTATATTTATATTTATATTTTTATATATTTATATTTATATTTATATTTATATTTATATTTATATTTATATTTATATTTATATTTATATTTATATTTATATTTATATTTATATTTTATTTATATTTATATTTATATATTTCTGTTTATGTTGATATATTTATATTTATATATTTATATTTATATTTATATATTTATAGTTATATACTTATATTTATATATTTATACTTATATTTATATATTTACATTAATATATTTATATATTTATATTTATATAAATATAAATATAAAAATATAAATATAAGTATGCAAATATAGAGATATATAAATATAAATATATTTCCGGTATCCGGGCTGATTTCCTGCATCGCTTTTCCTTATGATGGTAAGAGGGAGCAGAACCATACCGTCATTTTATGCCTGAAGTCTTCAAAGAGCCCCCGGATGGTGCCAAAGTGGTGTTTCGCTTGCCTGAACATGTTGCTGTTCTCTATTTTAGTGCAATCGCATATTTCGATTTTGCCTTTTAGTTTTTCATGGTTGTTCATTAGGTATCGTTTGGTTTGGACTTTTTTTTAAAGCTACGATTTTTGAATGCATCTATGATAGGGATTAGGCGTATAATTTGTGGATGAGGGGAAGGGATTGGCCACTGTTCATGTTTATCTTGGAGTGTGCAGGTGAGCTCAATGCCACGCACTTTACTGCATGCACAGATGTGGTGCAGCTGCAGTTTGGATTGTGGATTGATTCGGTGTTCAACTGTGGGGATTTTCTCATGCATTCTTTCAGCCCTCTCCATGCACAAACAGTCTCCTTCTGTTTTCGATGTGCCTTTGCACTATGCTGTGTTATCACTTGTTATTTGCTGATAAATAAAAACGAGAGGAAAAGTCTCGCTTGGTAAAGGAGAAAAAAGTCGAAGGATGAAGAGTTTCGTCTCTTCCACGGCCGCTTGGATGACCTGCTTGGATGAACTGCTCATTATTTTCGATGACATGTTTCATTTTATATTTGCATTGAGTAAAGAAATGTGAACATGAATTTGATACTTCGGAAAGGGTGGCATTCGCCCGCGCCGACTTCATGCTTTCGTTTATGAGGATTGCTTCTGAAAATATAACTCTAATATAACTACTTTTATTCGGGAGTGGAATTAGCATGGAGTTGTTCAGAGAGGGTGATGGAAGTTAATGTATGCGGCATTGTTTGCTGGATAGAGCGTTTGCTTTATCCGATAACTTGTCTTCACTCGAGTTGGGGCAAAAACACTTCTGTTTTGTTGGGTGACCGCGGGGAAATTAGCAACATTTCTTCAGGCAATATTTTAAAGCTTGGACGGAGTGAACGTGAAATTTGATTGAATTACTTCGGTAGCTGGTTATTGGAGCGATTTATTACTGCATCGTACATCCATAGGAACATGAAAAGGCCTAATCGAAATTGTTGAGTAATCAGTTTGCGATGAGGGAAACACGCGGTCGGTAAATCATGCACTCTCCTTTTATGAATGGTTTATGATTAGCAAGAAACAGTACAGTTATCTTGACGGTAGATGTATTAAATGTGATGCGGTCCATTTTAAAGAACCCGGTTAACTAAGCGAATAGTTTTTTTGGTTGGAACTACCTCGCATTATACGGTTTATCATGTCATAAACCTGAAGTGCTGCCGATGCGACGGAATTTCTTTCATCGGGAGCAAGGATACGACTTACGACGTTGAGTCGAGTGCAACATTGCAAACTATTCGTTGCCTTTCATTAAATGCTCTTCTTGACCTTGATACATCAAATTAGTTCACCGAACAATGGGGAGAAACACTCATTTCGATGCCTATGATTTTGAAACGTTTACACATGTATATACGTTCCGCAGCTATAGTCTTGTGACGATTCGAATATTTATCCTCATAGATGATCTATCTCCTAATAATAATGGGGTAGCTCACAAGACTATGATACGGTGATTATTGATTGTATGAAAGCACATGTTAGGGAAGATGCGGGCAATGTTCGCAAAACGCTGATGCCTATTCACGCCGCTCACTATACAATTTTCTCTACCTCCGTCTACGTTTCTATGGGTTCCACCTCGATCAGCTGATGTCGTATCGTAGCGTATCGTAATAGGCCTTATCAGTTATGTTAGTCAATAAATAGCATAAACGACTTATTTAAGAATGTCAGAGGATATGAAACTACAAGAAATTTTATTGAAAATGCCACTAGAAGTAACACCGCTTTCTCAAAGGAAGCAGCACTTTTCTGTGATACTTTATTTTCGGAGGAAGCAGAAAATTTTGTAGTTTCATTAAAGTGTACTAGAATAAATAACTGAGGCAGTATGTCGGCGATGGGTCGGCCGACTCGTCTCCGGTTTCCTTTATTGGATACAATTTTTCGATATAGCTCATATCATATTAGGTACTATGAAGGGATAAATGCCTTTTTACATATGGGGATACTACAAGTAAAAGTGTTAATGAGCAAAGAAATCGCCCAAAGATCCTAAAACATAGAAGAAATCCCGGAAGGATATCAAAAAATGTCGTAATAAAAGATCGGCATTATCGACAAACTCGTCGAAAGTTATGTGTAAAGAGAATTAAATTACTGTTGCAAATAAACGTTTCAGGCAGCGCGCAGCTGAACCTCGTAAATGGCCTCTCCTATGCTACGCAGCGGTTGCGTCACATACAAGTAGGTTTCTGCTTCAGTCCACGTTAGTATTGTAGACTTCATGCAGTGTCAGTTGCGGACGATCATTTTCAGTCGTCACTGTGCATTCGCGCCAGCCTTCGGTCTATAAGTCTGGCAAGTCCAAGTCCTCAGTATTGTCAAAAAGCGTGCCGGAACATATGTAGTGGTCAACTGCAGAGCTCGGATTGTTTGGTTAGTATTTAACAAGTGAGTAAGCCTAATTCTTGTTGGTGAAAGGGATCGGTGGCTGTTAGAAAGACCAGTAAGGCAGTCAAAGACTGCCACTGTAAGTTGGCAGTGAGCTGAACTGCAGCATGCTTGCAGATTTGGTCTCAGGTTTTTGCAAGGGAACGGTGTATTGCCATACTTTCCCCTGCGCCGCAACGAGCATATAGATTTCACTGATGTTGGTGCTGGCTGTGTTTTTTCCATTCATAAACTCCATAATAAGGTTCCACTTATGCTGGACGGTATTCCTTCAAACGCATTGCAAAATCAGTCTCACGTCCCTTTAGTGTAATTTTCCTATGTTGGTTGGCCCCCTTGTTCATATCTTCCTTTTTGGCAGTGTCTCCATTTCACTTCTGTTGAAGAAACCACTCGCCACTTCAGCAAAGAACCGTTGCTCGATTAGTCTGACTTCTTCGCTTGTCAGGTTTCCACAGGTGCTGTAATGTACCATTTTCCGCGAAAAGATCTTCACCCCACAACTTCGATTTCGCTTCTAATCTGTTCCAGTGTTGCAACTGATTTCTCGTTTAGGCGAATGGATGTTTATGTTGATCATGCGAGTTCCGACTGACACCGAATCCTTTGCTTAGGCAAAGGCCTTTGATATGATGTGTAACGTCATGACGGATCACATGAGAGGCCTTCACGATGGTAAGTTGGGCGGTTTCTTGCTTATGTCGGTCAAGGCACTTTTGTGTCGGACAAAGCTTTCAAGTGAGATTTGAAGATAATTACTATAACCCTTAGCGAATCCGTACTCGTGTCCCACAAATACTTGCTTCTCACATACATTAACGATAGTTTTGATAACATTCTGACTAGCGAGCAAGCACTACGCCCTTTGTTTACGATCCTAAAGTTTAGCTCTGCAGCATGGTCGTGCTCAGCACTGTCAAAAGGCCTCCACTACTTACCTCCGACTCGCTTTGGCATACTGTACCCCTTGCTTGGCTTCTTATACCAGACTCCTCAAGGATACCTAAAAATCCTTCAGCTACATCTCTGTCTTTCTCGCAAAGTTTGCAACAGTCGATATCAACCGAATTATATGCCGGGTTAAAAATCTTCAACTTGGATTACGGGGATGTCGCAAGCTCAAGTTTTATCGTATTCCTTGTTATGAGATTATGTACAGCCTCTCCTAGATTCCATTCCCGGAGATGTTTCAGTTTGCCCTTTCCCATGGGGACATCGCCTTCGCGTTATGCGAGTTCGAAATGTGTCTCATGCTGATGTCGTCAAGCACCCACTCCATCGTCTTTCAGACTGCGGCTTTTTTCTGCCCTTACTCTAGTGCTCCTATATATATCGAATGTGTGTTTGCCCGTTGCTTTGTAGGCTTTTGCTCCGTCTTACTACCGGCATTCATTTGCTTTCGGATTTCCGCACTTCGGGATTTTGGAAACAAAATAAAGTGGGGTCAAATCCCAAGATGGCGGACACGAAAATACTACATGGCAGGTGGTTGGGAATGTTGGCGATCAGTTTCCAGCTGCATAATTCAGAACGACCTGCTATAACCGCCTTTGAACGTGGGTAATGTCCATTCTCCTGCTGAACTTGTTTTAGTGCCATAGAGTGAATTGTGTTTAGTGCCAAACTTAGTGCCACGGGGTGAATTGTGAGAGATGTGAGACAAATGGGAAACGGCATGCCAGGCGTCAAGCTTTCCAGAGAGATTCCGCTTATTAGCGAAGGCACGCAGATGCGAACTCTAGCGATACGCTTTGTTAAGATGCTTCTCCAAACTGCACTATTCATCACATATAAATGTGCAAGCGTCCCAATGAAAGAGGATGTCCGCCACGTACATGGTCATATGATGTCGCATCATCAAGTGCTAAAATATTTCGGCTCCAAAAATCTGCAAACATCTGCTCAATCAGTTCATTGCAGTTTCTATCCACTAGTGAAGTAGTACTTTGTCAGTCATTCATACAAGTAGGGAGTAGTGCGCAGTCGACCTTCCGGATGCTGATCCGGGCGACAGTCTTGTCGATTACACGAAGCCTGGCCCATCAGCAGAGAGAGGTGCTTCATGATCGCGACACTCCTATACCCGCAATGTTCTCTGGGACACAATGATGTAAGCAAGCTCGTCAGGCGCACTCAAGTAACAAATATGCATGTTCATTGAGAACCGCAGCCGGTCGTAGAAAGTTGAAAACACTAAGCCCCAGGCTTAAATCTTTGTCGGTGTAGTCTTAGAGTTGATCCGGATATGAGCAAGAAGAGTTAAAAGAAATCGCCAGCCTAGTGCAAAAAACGATGGCTGACCCTTGCAGCAATTTCTACCATTCTTTTATTGCAAGAAAGCAAAATTCGTCATATGCATATGCATCCATATGTCCGCTCAATGGTTCAACAAAAAAATAAAACGCAGTCTGTGAGACACGGACATCACGTAAAGTAAAATGGTTACGCGACAAGAACGACCTACGTCACTCATCAATGACAGTGAACCTACGTAGTAATGAAATAACAAGCAAAACGGCAGCCCAGTTTATTTTCGGACACGCTGCGGTGAAAAGTCGAACAGTGGACGGGAAAAGCCAAATGCAAGCTTACAAATCAGGTACATCGAGTAGAAGGGAAAGGGAGAGAACGGAAACAAGAAAAGATCAATCAAAATCAACCTCAGAAATGAAGGAGTTAAACCACTCTTGTAAAGAAAACACCGCAAATGATGTTATAAACTAATTAGACAGTGGTAGAGACTTAGTGTAAACTTCGAGATACGCAAACACCCGTGGTGTTCCTAAAGAAGAGTGCTTGCTTGTCGGTCAGATGAATCGGCGCTTTCGTGCATGACCACAACTGTACCCAAATCGTCGACAACTGTTATCTTCTTGTACTTCCCAGTTGGCCATCTCTGAGTCTTCATAACGATATCTCCAGGTGACATCTCCACCTTCCCGCTACTGGCGCTCCATACCTGTAATCTCATAATTTTATCAACATCGCGGTACTTTGTATTCCAGACCAAGGAATATGAAGTAATATAGCAGTGAACACACGTACTCCAGCAGTGTGTAACTAGACTTAACTGATGTTTTTTCATGTTGCCTGCGGTCCATCGCACCGTCCCACTTCACAGCGCGTGTACTTTCAGTCCGACCAGCAGGTTAAAACACCGATAATTCAGGTGTTGTGGTACCATCTCACCTCCTTGAGGATGCCTGGATAAAAAACTCACACCTGAATTAATTACTTTCAAGGCGCGCGATGAAACGCTCCATAACAGTTTACACCTACCGGAGCAATCCAAACAGATACGAATACCCACAAACACAAATTTTACCTATTCCTAACGAACAGCCTGAATATTGTGGAAAAATTAAATGGGTAACTGGGACATCAAAGCAACTGGACCGTCAGCTCCACCTTCCGCCTCAGCTGCTCACTTTATTTCACGACAGTTCCAACTCCAGTCTCGTTTTCTTTCGTGATGTCACGACGGTTACCATAATTGAGAGGACCATCGACATATAAAAAATGCAAAGCAGCGCAGGAGGTACTTGCTTTTTTTTCAAATGAGAAGATTTCAAAACCAACCCCTCATATTTGCTCAACCTCAGAGTTTGAAAACAAATTATTTAAAATCCTAGCCCACGTTATTTCTCCGGTCATTCGCCTTCCCCTTGTGCTTAAGAAGGTAGTGGGTACAGCTATGTACTTTTTCTCAACTCCAGGCATCTTTACATCCATCTCCTGAAGCCCATTTTCTACTTCTCACACTCCAAATTCCTTCACTTTTTCCAGTTCCTTTTAATTCCTTTTGCTTCAAGCTCCCCTACACTTCTTTTTACTTTGAATTCGTCAAATTCCTCCTACTTCTCAAGCCGTTTTATTTACTCTCAATACAACTTCTAGTTTCACCTCCACTTTTAATAAACCACTTCGTCTGATTCCCAACTTCAAAGTATTATTCCCTTTACCCCTCTCAATTAGAATGTTCGCAAGTCCACCGCAAAGGTGTTAAAGTCCCCCAAAATGAACGAAAAGCATCAGAAAGCTCGAGCCCATCCGTTTGCACAATCTTACATTCTCTCCCTTCCTCCATCTCCTGTTTAGTTTTTCTGTGCACTTTTCTACCAGCATGTCTAATCTTCTTATGTATCATCGAAGCCGAGGAAGCAGGATAATAAGTGATGCTATCAAACCCGATGAAAAGATACGTGCACTGAGATTATATAAGGAAAAAACAATGAAACAGCCGCATTTGAGGCTCCAAAAATACCGTGATTGCAGTCCCAGAATCGAGTATTTGCTGCGGATGGAACCTGTATACAGCCTCTTTCCCTTCACTCTCGCTCCTGATCATCCACCCACCAATCGAAACTGTCTGAATCCCATGGTTGAGCAGCCGTACGAATTCGCCATCCACACCCTCCGATCCAGTCTCAATGGAACAATTCCGATTCGCCGGTTCCTAAACGCTCATAACCTCATGCATTAGGTGTGACAGCTATGAAGCCCCAGAACATACTCATGTGTTTAGACAGCCAGCACAGCGACCAACAATATTCATCGCTGTTACAAATTAGCGCAAGAAGATGCTTACTCTGAGTTCGAGTAGTCGTTATCAACGGCTGTCGAGATGGATGTCTCAGAAAGCCTGTTTGCACAATCGGAATTTGACACAACAACGCGAACTTATTGTGGCAATTATAAAAGTGACCTGAGTGTCAGCTGCGACAAGGCAGCATTCTGGATGTAACAACCCAAATAAGTGACAACGCCTGGCAAGAAAGTTATAATAAGAAAAGCTTCTGACTCAGCTACAACAAGAGTGCAGGTCCACTGTAGCAGCTTCAAGATTTGTACCAACTCCTGGTTTATGGCTGAAGAATTTCCACTTTTGTGTCGCAATACAACATCCCGTGGCTATATGATGGGAGGATGGCGGGGGGGGGGGGGGGGAGGACAAAGGTCGGCATTGGAAGAGAGGGAGGGCAGGTGGTCAAGGGAATGGCTACAGAACCATCTCATTATTTATTTCGACTCATTTAACCGATGTCCTTTTATACCTTCGCCTCCCTCCACTCTCTCATAAACCTCAGCTCTACTATTTCTATCATTACGTTCCGTTCGTTCTTCACGTGTTACAATCAGTGGCTGCATACGAATTCCACACCGAACCGAAAAGATACATTGCCCTATCCTGAGTGGTATGCTTACAAATTTTATTTGATCATGAGGATACGAGTAAGGAAATTTTTGTAAAGTGATAGTAGATTACCTTTTCAGTTTTTACGGTGAATCGTCCAACGGAGATAAACTGTTGCTCGTCGGCATCGTTCACAGACAATGATTCTCGTGAAATGCTGAGGCTAAACGATCAGAAATCTAAAATAACTGTGTTTGCGAAAGAGGATAGTGCATAAGTTGTGTCTGCGATCGTAAACGATGATAAGTTAGAAATTTTTGTGGCTAAAGGAAAACTCACACACATAGGATGCATCCACTAATTACATCTACCCCTGTCAGCTCTATTAGGTCTACTTTAATCCGTGGCAGCGCTACCAAATATAAGGAACCTGCCTATGTTCCAAAATATTGTTTGATCCCAAACGGTAATGAATTTCCACTTTTCTTAACCGCGACACGCATAAACAGCACTCTGAATTCAATAGCAGGTAACCCTCATTAGCAACAACCAACTGTAATGCTAAATGCTACACAGCGCTTGAAAATCATTGAAGTGATTGAAAACAAGATTTTGCACGAACAGAAGAAAAAGTATCGTTCCACTGAAAGAACCATTACAAGAGATTTAATAAAAAGAAATCAGGAATCACCGCGACTCCTCATCATCGAGAAGATTCCTGTACGATTGCAACTCGGCGTCTAGATGCTCGTTGAGACCTTCGAGAACCTCGCATTCATACCGCAAACGATTGAGGTGCTGCTGCCGCTTAGCAATAATTTCATCGCGCTGCTTTTCACGGATATTCCCATCGGCTCGAGCGATATGCAACTGCAAGTATTTCGCTGTTTGGAAAGAACATCCGAAACTGTTTATCAGATCCTAGAAACGCATTATCATCTTTCCCTATCCGGATGAAGCAAACCAGCTCGGAAGTCAAGAAGGCTAGATTTTAAGAGCACTTCACGTGTAGGAATCGCAGAAATCCAGTTCCACGAGTACACCTAGAAAGACTAAAATGTTCAACCATTTCCTGGTGTGCGACCTTCAGAGGCGAGAGATTGAACGACAAAAATAGTTCCTTAAAAACACTAAAGCTGAACATGGTACTCACCCCGCTGCAACGACGGGCACAACGCTTTTGCGGTTTTTGCGGTCATCTTTCCCTTCAGTGCGAATAATTTCTGGAGCAAGTCTGCACTGGTGTGACGAAGACTGCAGAAACCTCTCTTATTTTTTTCAACCAATGCTCTTCCTCTCCCCTTTCCCTCCTTTATTCGGCAAAATATCACAAATTCGATACTTTTCTATCAGCCAAGGTGTTCGAAAAATCGCTTCGGTGCTAGAAGTTGCAATCACTTCGGCTACTATCGCTTTCCACTTGTGCGCGAAGCACCTCGACAATGTAAAAGTGAATCAACGATAAAACACAAGAGCATAGGACTGAACCACTAGGAACCATAAAGACAACAAACGAAAGATCTGCAGCGAAGTTGAAGGTTCGAGGATTTCCCACTCTTTCTTCCGTCATCTCATCCGTATTATCAAAATTTTCAGAGGTTATCTCAGTAACATATATCTCTTACTCAAGAATTTTACTTCAAACATTCTAGAAACCAAAAGAATATCAACGGAAGCCCTCAACAAGCAATGTTCTCCAGCATCGTTTGATCTAGACAAACAGTCGACTTACGCATCAATCATGCGATCACGATATATGCGAATGAACCGCTTTAATGCATCCATGCAGCTAGAAGTAGCGGAAAATAGTAGCTTGACGTTTGCGTCCTAGTACAAGTGCGTGCGAACGACTTTAAGGAACAACTACTCTCACATTCTTCGAATAGCCGCTACGAAGTACTCACCTTATTTTCCAGTTCGATGACCATCTTTTCGCGCTTATCGATAATGGCTTTCTGCTTATGCAGCTTCTCCCATGAAATCTGAAAGTCAGTACTCAGCTTGGCTGACTCTTCAACGGTTTCATCCAAGCTTTGTGTCGCACTGGTATCAGACAGTCCCATCTGCAAACAGCCTCATCTTTATCAGCTCTCTTTTTAATCAACATTATAAATGACAACTGAACGAAACCCACAATGCATTATAAATACCGCCTAGTTCTGTCATCACGTTTCGCCAGATGCTCTCTTTCTCCAGACTTTCGCTCTCTGATCTTTCATTTCCAAACATTCCAAGAAGCATGAGCGTTTTAGACTTATAACAGCAAACAGCGCTACAGCTCCTACGCACCAACGCGATAAATGAAAAGATACTTTTCATGCAGATCGAGGTGCTACTGTTAAAATCAATCACCTGCTATGACAACCTTGAACATGATCATTCCCAATATTTCTGTTGCGGCGATAAATATCATTCCCAATACGTTAAACGACAAAGCAAACTTCACAGCTACAAAAAGCAAAATTGGCACCTATAATGTTGTACTTTTCTGAACACAGCACACCCTTAGCAGAAACTCCTCTCCACAAGGCAAGAACTTAGCCGACTACTCAAAGTATATCACAATCAACGGAACTTCCGAGTGCCACTTTAAAAGCTGTCGAAAGTTGCGGCGGTGTCAATCGCAATGGAAATCATAATTGCCATGCTAAAACACAAATAAGAAAGTAGGTACTACGAAAACTTCGCATAATAAACGGGAATCCACAAACCTTGTACGCTCGTTTCACATCACTAGTGTACTTATTGAGGCGAGAGATGAATTCGCCGCGTTGTATCTCAAGTTCATTTTCGAGGCGCGAATTGTAGTCTCGTTCCATCTGCTCAACGGCTGCTGACATTTCCACTTCGTATTTGCGAGAAAACGTTTCCAATTTCTAAAACACATCACTTCACCGCAATCTCTTCTTAACTTGAATTATTCACGATCATTACTTATTAAACACTTTAGTTCATCAATGGGCAACCTAAATTCAACAATGGTATGCGGCGAGGGCACCATGCCAGTTTCCTATCCCCTTCCAATCGCTAGACCAAAAATCATATCGCACGCGCACCTACCCCTATAATTATCCGCCTCTCATAACATCATTCTATTTCTCAAAATACAATGCGCGATAAATAGCCGCCGCGAATTATTTTCTGTGACCTCAAGAGTGAAATATGCGCACGGGAAGGACCCATGTAAATATAACAGCTGGTGAACCTGTGGATAAAATCAAACTATCACATGAATCAGTAAGCGTATTTCAGAGTACTTCAGCGGATATCAAGTCGAACAGTCGCCTCTCATCGAAGGACTCCTTCCTTTTTATGCTTCTTAGGCGCTCTCGAAAGAGATCCCTCGAATTCTGCCCCCCTTATAGCCCTCCACTTAACCAAAGCTGTATTGCTCCAACGGTCCGACATAGAACTTCAACTTCTGTAACGAAATTAGCTTATAAAATGAGAAGTATAACAAAGAGATGCAACCTGAAACCTCAAGAGGTAAGTTTCGGACCCGCAAATTTTAAAACAGCTGAAACACCTCTTGTACTTTAATTGCATTTAGTATAAACTACCTCTTCTTGCGTCTTCTTTAGAAGGTCGAAATCTTCTTTCATAGCCTCATACTCACTCTGAAGGACAGCATTGTTCACTGACATCTCTTTAACTTGTTTTTCCGTTATCTCACGATGACGCTTTAATTCCATTGCCTCTGCTGTCAAATTCTGCAAACATATGTACAAGTTACAACGAAACTGTACACTTTTAAAGTGCCTGCAACAATGACTTTCTGTCAGACCCAGAAATCCCATTAGCCAAGGCCCTCAATTACCTTTTGCGATCGGTGTTGAAATCGCGCTTATTGACTGCCACCATATAGGAGAACTTAGAAGAAAGGAACTCACAAACACTGCGAAACTGAACATTTACAAGCTTCATTATGTCAACATAATCATACAATGTTAATCTACCCATTCCAAATTCAATCTCTTCACGTACGCTTCGGTTTGAACCTATCAGCATCCGAATTACTCCCTAAACTGAAGAAAAATTTCGGTATGCTATCTGTTGGCAGTCATCGCTGGCAGATGATCAACAAGTAGCTCATATGAGAATAGGAATCAAAGTGATAGCGGATGGTCTTTTTAGAGAATAGCAGACAACTCGATGCGCTGATGAAAGACTTTTATACCGCGAATATCGCAACAGCTGTTCCAGATCGCAATACAAACTGCACTGGCATACTTGTGCTGTATAACAGATGAACACATGAAAGCAGCACAATAGCCAACAAAATAATCTTCCGTTATAATGAGCCTACTGAAAGTACATAAAATAGGCGTCAAAATGCTGAAAGATTTCAGTGCTGCCTTGAAAGCTTGACATCGCCCTCCCTGCTTTTTTACTGCTCTGCTGCAAATTTCTCTCCTATGTTGTTGACCTTCAAAAAACTAGGGATCATTTTATAATGTAAGACACCATCGATGAAGAGATGAATCGGTGGTAGCAAAGATGATAAGCATTTAACGGGGGCAACTTCCGAAAGTGCACAATAAGATTCCAACATGGCATACTGCACAGTCACTCCTAAGAGAAAAAGAAGCAGGCAAATCACGTTGGTGGCACTCGACAGAATGCAGATGGATCGAAATTGCATAGATGGCGTACACAATCATACAAACAAAAACGCTATCAAACTGCAGCAAGCTATGAAAATGTGCCACGAATGTGAAAGATGAGCAAAGCAATCTACACAGACAAATAGCACATCTTCCCTCCAAGCGCTACGTCACTTCAAGAACACGCCTCATGCCCAACTGCACATAATTTGTCTCGATAGGGGTGCAGTGAAGTGTCCAATTTCCTAACTGCATCGATGCGGTCATTCATTCGACCTCAGTTTGCTTGACTATTGAGTGCTTTGGGCAAAACAAGACGTCTAAACCAGCGCTAATTTCAGGTGAACGGCCACGTTGTGCCTTACTCCAAATTCGAACTGAATCGATCTCGCCTACCAGTGAACCGAAACCGACATCAATGTTCCCAAACGTATTCGTAGGCATCAAATGAAGGCAAACAAAACGTTTAAAATAAATAATGCTGACCTAGCGTAGGATTAAAAATTTCGTTCGTGGTAAAAATCCAATGGATTTTCCTATCGCTCAAAGCACAATTTCTCACGCTTTCACACTTTTCGCGAATCCAATCTTTCATCTCCTCTCGAATTCACGTGCGTGCCCTACAGTCCCATGAAGCCATGCAGTGTGGTACTGCCAACCGCTCACAAGCATGCATCATTTCCTGCCTCATCGACTGCCCTTGCACAAGCCAACCCAGAAAAACCTCTTATGAAATTTTCCATAGCGCTTTCTCCAAATCTAAAACCCATTAGAAAAATTTCGTCGCTTATTCACCTAGCTAACTAAGCTCATCTTCGAAAACTACTCTTTGCAATCCTTTGCACCAATTTTCTACTCCCCCTCCCCCCTCTAAATCTTGAAACCGCCAAACTTCTACCCCCAAAATTTTCTTCTTGTCCCAGTTTTCAAAGACTGGAAGCCACATCCAATTATCGCATCTTTGCATTAGAAGCACGAGCAGAGTAACTGGCCTACATCATTTCTTTCACACATTGTCAACATGAGCACGCAGCATAATGCGCATAGTTAGTGCTTTTAGCTAGAAAAATTCATCCCATACTTGAGAAATTTTCAGACTCCCTTCATTATAAATCCTTCTGTTTCCTCTCCTTCCTAAGACAAACGCTGTCTCCTCGTTACTCCCTTATATGAGACGCTTCCTATACATAACTACTCATTGCCTTTCTCTATACGGCGAAAAAGTGACCACAGAAATAACAGTAAATATAGATGCGGATGATAGCAAATGGTTCAGTATGAACTAAAAGTAGATGATGCAAATCTGCAAAACGACATTACCTTGTTCTCGATGTCCAACTCTCGATGCCGCTCTTCCTCAGATGCTAACTCTGCCTGTAGCCGCTGAATATCGAGTTTGCTGTGGTAAGACGTTTCTTCCAGTTTCTTTATGGTTGCCATCAAATTCTCTGTCTGAGGCAATAACAATAATTAGCCAACCCGAGTTCTCTTTTTCAAACAAAACAAAATAGTGAAAAGAGCTCACCCAGCTGGAAAAAAAAACCCGACGAAAGAATAACGCTGAATTCCGAATGGCATAGACTTGAGGGATAAAAACATGAGTGATAATAGAGGAAACGTAGATATGAAGGGAAGAACATTGCTCTCACATATGCTTCCAGCGATAAAGGCGTTCTATCGATCCTAGACAGGGAGTCAAAGATAACGATATTCGTTGTCACATCTGTGGAAGCACTAGATGTAAGAACAGTATTTGACGTGCCTGTTATGCCCAACAAAACTTTTAGCAATGTTCGAGACTTACGTCGGTGACAAAAAACATGTGATGGCTGCGATGTACACAGAGCAGTTGCTACTGAAATGTAAAAGATTTCTGCAGTAAAGAGCATGTAAACTGCCCTTATAAAAGGAAAATCAAAAGGTATGCCTCATATCCACAGCGAGATCGGCAAACTTTTACTGCGATGGAATAAGAGGCATAACCTCTTTGTCCTGGACCACACAGCTGCATACTACGAATACCAATATATGGGAAATTCGGAAACGCTACATTTAACAATATTTGCAACAAAAGCAAAACAGAGCTCTGCAAAGCAACGGCAGCACGGAAACTAAGAAGTTACGAACTTTGGACAGGTATAGACTGTAACAGCAAGCTCTCTAAATGCATGAAAGTACGCAGGGTCATATTAGGGGGGAGGGAATCCCTTTCTCCCCCTTCTCCAAGCCCGCAAAATATGGGCACCCCCACATCTCAGTTACGTTCTCTAAACTTCTCAAAGCTCATAGCTCATTTGATCAGGATTGCGCTGACACCCCCCCCCCCAAGGGCATTTGCTGCTCGGCAGATGTGGTCGTATTTTTTGATTCTCCTTTTCTCTCTCTCTGCTTCTTGCGTTGGTGACATTAAAACATAAAAATATCGGCAAATTGAGCGTGAAACCTTGTTATGAAGTTGCTCAATTTCAGCAACGGCCACTTCCTTCTCAATTCCGAGGCGCTTTTTCTCCTTCGCCATCTGTGCAATTGATGAGCGCATCTCCGCGATCGTTCGTTCATAATTTGCTGCCATTTTGTCAAACTCTTCCTTCTTTTTCGTCTCCGTCTCCAGTGCACGCAAGTGAAGAACTTCATTATTCAATTCTAAGAGATGAACTTCCTAAACTGCAGTATTTCAGACCAGTCGTAACCAATACTACCACTCATCTTCGTACAAAGCATAAAGAAAGCAGAGATTTTATCATTTGGGATACAATCAGGCTCCTACAACCCATTATCCCATCTTTCTCTTGCAAATGCAACTGAAACATGAAATGATCTCGTTCGGGACTGCCGATGGAAGAACAGAAAATAAAACAGTAAGGCATTTCAGAAAATCTCGGGCACCAGTGCCACTGGAAAAAAAACAGATCAGACTTTTCAAAATCAAATCCTGTTGGCTGCATACGTACCATTATGTGAAGTCGTACTTCGCCTGATCAAAAAAAATGAGCATGTTTCTGGCAGTAGGTCTTGTGGAAATGTGGTCATCGAATTGCGCCCTCAGAGCTTTCCCAGTCATTTCTCATTTGAGTAAAAATATGACGGTAAAGAACAGTCGCTCTCTAAAGAAGTACAACAGATCACCTCAAGATAAGCTGCCAGCCTGACATTGAGGCCCGAAAGCATCTCCTTTTCGGATGGACGTGACGAAGTCGACATCACCTGCAATATTTCACTCTACCCTATATGAAAGCTTGTGTTAAAAAATAAAGGATCGATATGGAGACACGAATCAGTGCTGTCGCTTCAGCGAAGAATTAGGGCTCGGGGCTCTTAAGATGGGACGCGAGGATTTTGCATTCGGTACCCTCTCAACACCCGGAGAGGAACACCTCGAAGGAACTATGCTGCGCAGAATGCTTCCTTGCTACCATCGAGCTGGGCAAGTCTATATCGAACCATTCCAATACTTTCCACTTCCCTCGCTACCTATGAAACCTCACGCTCCCCTCTCATCAGATCCACCAGAAATCTGCGCAATATGACCCGCAATGTAGCGCTACTTGACTGCTAACAAGCCAGAAGATCCGGGCATTATTACGCTACCGTAAATTCACATCTACTGTAAGAGTCGATCGAACAGAACTGCTGCAGCGTCACACCACCCAAAAGCAAGCCTCATCTCTAGGCAGCCTCATCTAGGCATCTTTCGTTCACATGATCCAAGCCCATGGCAGACGGCGGGAACACGTCGAGGCGCGTCCCTTGATTGTAGGGGCGTCCCCAAGAGATGACAGCCTGAGATAATGAGGTCCCCAAGATCCGCATTCTCCGACGGAAAAGCTATTCGTACTCTGCACTGATCCAACAAACAACCACACAGAAAGTTCCGCTGAGTCAACAATCCTGCCTGAAGAACGCGCCCGTGTGGCAGGAACGCTGGAGACAGAAACGGATGCACGTATGGGTGTCGATTAGTAACTTCGCAAACATGATTACTAAGTTATTGTCACAATCAGAGTAATGCGAGCCCAATTGCGACGACTGCTGTTGTATCCCCTGGTGACTTCTATAAGAGTTTATGTGCACCACAACGTCATTCCGCCCAACGGAATAGGGTGGAAACTACTCACGAGATTTGCTCTGTAGGATTGTTGAGACGTTTGCGACCACGGTCCGAGGTTGGCCAAACAGGCGGTCTTTGAGTGCTTCAACATCGTAGATGAGCAAATCCGAGTGGACAAATAACATTATAGGTACTGAAATATCCATCTACAAAACAACCATCAGAGAACGAATCGAAAAAAATGTTGAGCTTAGTGCTAACAGTGCAGCAAGTATAAAGTCAGCAACAACGATGGTAATTCATTGGATGGGAGGTGTAAAGCTGCGTGGCCGATTTGCTTCAGGTAAATCATCAAACTATTAAACGACGTGTCGACCATCATGCAGGTAACGTCGCTTGGTGTCAACACTACAATCTCAATGGTGTTGACAAGAAAAAAAACTTTGGTGGTCGGACAACTCGTCCGGTGTCCACCACAAACAGAAACGACATAGCACGTGGACACTAGCGTGAATACTGACCATAACATGTAAATATCAATGTCAATAAGCTTACCGCACAACGCGTGGTGTAAGCAGCATTCCTCCTCAACAGCGTGGCTAGTGAAACGCTAGTGAAAACAATCCGAAGAAAAAGATAGAAACGAAATAATCTACACACCATAAACAAAGCAAGTACCAATTACAGGGAGACACAGACACAGACACTACACTTAGAAGCAAACACAGAAGCAGATATATGTCTAAAACGGATATCATACATAGTTCATGCCTACTAGCATTGGGTAGTGTTGACATTCCCACGTTCCCAAGACAGATAGAAACGCACACACAGAGGAAACCTCAAAACAGCACATCACAGCCACAAAAATCACATCACCATGTGAAAAGAAGCACAACCCAACATGCATAAGTAACACACTTGCGCACCACACAAGTGTTCCTTAGCAGTGATTCCTTTTCAAGTCAAATGCAAGCTGTCTTATAGCTTACAATGATTTAAATAAAAGGTGTTATAGCTACGTCCTTCACTCGTTCTAGCTTATTCGAATCCACCGTCGCACTTTGGAACTAATCAAAGGCAGTCGACGCTGTGAAAAGCCCCCCACAGTTACGTTGTGTTTTTCATGAACTCTTTACTCTCAAAACACTGCAGAAGTTGTCCACGAAAAGAAACGAAGCCGAGAAAAGTGTTCTTGTTCATTCTCCATATCAACTGTCCAACTCCCCGTTTACTTAAATTCTTTATGGTTTTATCGACGAAAAACAAATGTATAGAATAAAAATAGAAATACTGTGAAAAGTAGAAAACTTTTTTTCAATACATCAAGCTGTGCTTTTTCTGGAGTTTTTCTGTTAATACTTAGTTCATTTTGGGTAGCTTTGGCGGGGCATACAACCACATCCTAGCAACTTACCCCCGCATGTTGCATTAGTTCTGGAAGGGCAGATCGTTACGTACATCGGAATAAGGGTGCTCGCAAATGTAGACGTCTTAGTCAGGGTGATTTGTCCTTGAACATATCTTCCAAATGAAAGCTAGTGAACATTTCCCCAACTCACTGATGGGCACTATTCACAGTGAACGCTGCGCTATTGAAAAAAATAAGTGGTGATCATTTTGGTGCCAGTCGTGAACTAACTGATATTTCAGTATCCTCTAAGGGTGCAAACGGTTGATGGGGTTCATGCATGTGACGTCGATTATTCGCAAGTTCTTTAGTACATGTATATGGCGCCTAAGCTGTTGTTAGGGTTCTTGTCTCAACTGCTCTTTCATTCTTTGCCTTTGTTATAGCTATCGTTTCACCTCTCGTTGTCATTACTCTTGTAATTTCACTTCTCCACATGCCGCGAAGGATTTCGAAGTGAGCACATACAAATTCAATAATTTCGGATGAGATTATTGGATAATAACACAATAATTTCATTTGAAGTCAGCAAGTTTAAACGTCGCATACAAATGGTGTTCATTGAACGATTCGAAAAAATGAAGAAATTTCGCGTGCAAACACTCTTATGAATGTATCTTTAGACAGTGAGAGTTTCTTTGGACCGACTTGTTCTTTTGTTGTGTGCGTTGATGTTGTGTCTGGTGCCAACGTCGATATTCCGAAGCATTGCGCCGGCAATTCCATCAAACGATGGCGCATATTATTCGATATCTCAATCTCTCCTTTCCAGTCGTAACGATCTTTCATCACTATGGGGTTTTGTTCACAAACCTGTAAAAGCATTTGCTGGTCGTACAATGCTACTTCTATTCATCAATATTTTTTATCGCTTTCCAGTAATTTGTCCGTCTATTCGCACATATTTTTAACTTCATATCGCATCTGAGAATCATTTCCAAATAAAGCACTTTGCACACTCACCAAACAGGCGTTGTACTTGTTTTATCAATTTCATCTGCATTGCTATCAAAGTTTGCGCCACACGATGGATAGCCTCTTATTTTAAATAGGCGAGTTGCGTTTGTACGTAGCATCTCTCGGCTGACGAACGTAACAAAGGAAACGGATGAGATACGCCAAACAAAGTGCCGCTCATATTTTAGGTTTGGCGTCACGATTGAAGCATCAAAATTTCTTCCCTTTCCAATCCCTTGCACAATCAAAAAAAGCGCAATACGAACCAATATCTTTCCAAATGATGTGCCAAAGTTAACTATAGTAACATTTAGAGAATGTGAGGGCTGTCGTAAAAAAATTTTGACGGATATACTTTGTTGTCCAAATGACCTCCCATAATGAGTTTCATTCTAATTAGTCTCATCCTTTGGTTGGCTGAAATTAATTGGCTGGTTGGATGAAGTAGTTGAAGTTAATGCAAACTCAGGAACGCAGATCTCGCAATGGCTGTTATGCGGAGATGAATTATATTTTCAGTGCCAATTTCTTGTAAAAGCGGACAGTTTTCCAAGGGTATTTTTGAAGGCTGCGTAACTACTTTTGAATGTGAACGCGGTCGGTCGGTCTTAACAACGAATTCGCAAAAGATCTCATCGGTGTTAGCCTCACCGGCGTCACGTTCTTTCTTGGTTTGTCGCATGCAATGCAAAAAAGTGGCCTTGAAGCAAGACACTGAAGGATTCCCGTATAAGCTCACTTCTATTCTGCAGTTCGCACGAAAAGTGGGTGCACAGAGCAAAGGTATCGTTTATACTCCTTTTGTGTACGCACTGCATACAAGGTAGCATGTTCCATATTGCTGGTTTCGCTCACCAACTCCATGTCTCAAGCTCATACACGGCTTTTTGTCGGATCCATGTCATCAGGTTTCATTCTGAAGACAAACTAAATTTCCATAATGGAACACCGAAACATTAACGAATGTGGTCTTGTTTCTATACATGCACGGATCAGCCACCCGCATATTCATTCAACGTTCGGTTTCGTGGCACCAAGTTTACTTACGAATAACCGAAATGTTAATAAGTGGGCCGTTTTTAGTGATTATATATAGCTCCGAAAACATGGGCTTATGTATGCTGCCTGCCCACAAAATTTTGGGGCTTCTCCCAGTCCGTTGCCAGGCACTCATAGATGATTCGAAAGACCTTATCATCAAAACTCAATTATGTGATTAATTGTAATTCACTGAGTTGCTAGATGCACTTTAGCTTTTGATATTCGCAGACGACCAGCCTCATAATTCTGCTCGATTCTGCACATCTTTCCCACGAAACCCCGGCTCTGCAGTCGACCATCAGTGCTATCAGGCCACCATCAGCACACATTTTAAAATATGCCCCAACAAATGTTGAAGTCGATATTATTTTGAAAAGATTAAATTAGTACAGCCGTGAGTTTTCATGACTTTCGAATTTTATGATAGCGCGATTCTTCTGATTCATGGAATGATCAAATGCGTAGCCATACAGGCCATTGATGTAATAACGCGATCTTTTAAAATAACATCAAAACACACGGAGATTACCTTAGCGAGAAATGCATAAATTTGGTGATGATTAGGGTGGGCCAAGAATGAAAGAGCTTCAGACGCTTCATGAAAGGGACACCAGACACTTCATCTATTAAGGTGTAATGGCGCTGAACGTAGCCTTTTCGTGACGGCTGTTAATGATCCCAGCGTAGTCACTGAGACACTCGCCGCTGCGTTAAGTTCTGAGGTAGATATAGGGCGGGTGAGCACCGACGTGTTCTGTCTGAACAGCTGTTTCAGCGTCTTGAGGACGTCTTCGCGAGAGCGTTCGGAAGCTCTCTGCGGGGAATGTGATTGAGAAAACGGGCGTGAGCTGCGGTGTCCAGATTCGAGATAATGAGGCAGATGTCGCGGCGTCGTTAATCATGGATCTATCTTCAGAAATGTATCTGTTGAACCACATGTCGAAGGCGCATCCGTTGTCTGTATCGTGAGTGAAGTCAGGTATCCGGGTCAACAGAGAGTTTGTGACGAACTCAGCAGTCGATGCAGGAAAATCAGTGGGTTCGACAGCTGCTAAGATCTGCTCGACTCGGTCCAGTAGCGCCTGCAGTTGAGCCATCAACAAGAGGGAAATGGCTTCCAGCATCCGCTGCTGCAGTTCAACTTACGCATCAACTATTGCATGAAGAGCCTCATTGTCTATTCTTGCTGTAGTTTCTCGATGCCCGATAATTATTGCCGACATTTGCCAAGTCTTGCTGAATCCCGGTCGCCAGTTGTTGTACTATTACCGTTTGCATTGTCGAGATGCAGAGACGCGTAGTTAATTTACCCACGAAGTGAACAGAATTGAAGAACTGAACCGAAGAATCGACGAAACCTGACAGTTGCAAAAACTGTCGAAGGACTACCTTCAGCGCACAGTATATGAGTCCGGTTTCTCAGCATGAGAAACAGAGAAATGTGCGTAATTTAATAAAGCAGCGAAAAAGACGCATCGCTGAGCTATATGCAAAAGAGCACTCGCTGCGCGGTAGTTTCCTATAATATTTTGCATGTTTAGGGGAATCAAAGTGAGATAAGTCAGTGGAACCGGCCACTGCTTGGCGTAGATTTGTGTGCGATGTGTTGGGTGCTGGTAGCTGTGCTTCTGTTCATCGAGGCTGCCTTTCAGGATGACCGAATGTGTCAAGTCGACGAAGGTGAGCCTCATTCCTTTGAAAGAAATTTTCGATTTTTCTAGGCAAATGTGACTGCTGAGTTATGATTTTTATGCAGCATGTTAATAAAATAAATACGTATAGAAGTTGCCGTTTTAGTGGATGCCTGTCAGGGACATGCGCGAGAGTGATAAAAAACGAGTTTTTGTCTTGGAAACTTCAGGATTTTGACATCAAAATGCCGCTTATTAACGGCGTGAAGCCGGAAAGTACCTCATTTGTGGCACCATCTGGTGGTATTTGTTTATGCAATAGTGCGGATGAATGATTGAAATACATTGGCACAAACGTTCGGACTTTTGTTATTTCTGCCTATGTGAACATATATTTCTTTGAATGGAGTTCACTGCCCGTATTCGAAAAAGAGAGAAAGGAGTGGTGATAGCGATCCCCAATGTTGATCACACCTTGGCATGCGTCACACACGATTTCATAAAGTTTTATTCGTCTTAGGCACTCACTGAGCTATTGTCAAGCAGTCGAGGAAAGACAAAGACGTTATAATGATAAGTGAAAGAAAACGTGACAGATCGAGTGCTGTAACTCATAACTAAAATCCCTTCATGTACTCATCTCAGAACAACAATGCAAGAAGCGATATATCGAGACGCGCGATGGTCCTTCTTCTAAAGATTAGCACGCCACAACTGCCTGTGCTAATGGCAAACTCTGACTTATACATTGCAACAATTGGGCGTTTAAACGACATACTTGTTGGTATGGGAAAGTGCGGATGGCTTTTCGCGGCAGTATGTGTTCGATGAATAAATTTAAACGTTTACTCGCTCGAAGATACAAGTCAGAGTGATCACTAAAGCATCCTGTGCTGGCATTCCGACCGAGAAGATAAAAGTTGGCACACCTTATTCGTACTCGTCATTCATTCTTCAATGATTGCCGTGGCTAGCAGTCATTCCAATTATTCTTTTTGTACGAACTGTAGTCACTGCTCTGTTGCTAGTTTTGTTTCTTTCACCACTGTGTTTTCCTTCCTTGTGTCGATCGCGAGTTCCTTTGGTGCTGCAGCGATACGCTTTACGTCGTTCATTGCTTATTCTTCCAAGGCTGCCCGATGATAGCTAAATGAGCCGAAGCGTTGCATGAAAGGAAGTTTGATGAAATTATACGCTACACATGCTGATATCTGATGAACATTTCTCACCCAACAATTGTCGGAGATCACGCATCTGCGCATCAGAACAGCGGTGAACTAGATTGATGAGGCACTAATGTTTGTGTAATCAAATCTCTTGCCGTTTGATTTTCCAATCGATTTTTGATACGTGTATCAGCTGTAGGATGACTAATTGTTAGAACATTCGAATTTGTATTCATGCATGGTCGATGGTAAATTTGCAGATACTTGCGAAGACTCACTCACGTCTTTGCTGCTCCAGCGACAAAGGGCGACGGAGAACAGCAGTCTTGGTTGTAACACAACGGTACCTTTATAGGAATGCATTCAGCATCTGCTTATTGTTCTAAGAACCGTCACCGATTTCAAATGAATCGAAAAACCTTCAGACAATTATAACTGATAGGGATTCAAACCTCCGGCTTAAAACCCAAAATTTTAGAGCCGAAAAGCTGTAGGAGCCCTCATTTTTCATAATCTTCTTGCAGGAAGGTGTAGCCACACAGTTTATTGCGCTTCCTGCTTTGGTGAGTTCCCCATAAATAAGATCCCGTAGTAACTGAAATTCAACGCGTTTGCACTGAAATAGTGCCGCCGAGCAGGCCTTCCTTTGAAAAAACTTGTAGTCACGTTGGGCATGTGGCAAGAAGGTGCAGTTTCAACTATTGTCGAAGAGTAATCTGAAGAATATGCGAAAAATTGCTCTCAGACATATTCCAAATCAGAACTTTTCACGTCTGTGTCTTCGCGTATGTACGCTGTGTCGCAACTTTGAGCGGTTTGAGTGGGGATATCCTATACAAGTCTCGTAAGCACTTCATATATTTAATCATCCTCCCATTCTCGCTCAGCTCAATTATATATTAGCTTCGTCGTAGCGAGAACTGTATCCAAATTCCACATTTGTTGAAATGATATGCATGATGAAAAATTACATCACATAAGAAGTCATGGACTACTTGTAAAGGACACTGAAATCTAGCAGAGAGGTGGAGAGAAGCAAGAAGAGAGGTAGCTGGCGAGAAAGTCGGTTTCAGCGAGCGACGTTTCGGCGCTATTGGACGGACGCATTTCCTCTTGTACAATTCGTAATGCATTCGTTACAAATAGTGCAACCTAATGCAGGATCAAGTGAAGTTCTGTTGGTGGGCTGTCGAAGTGGTGAATCCGGACTGGAAGCTGTACAGGAATGGAATGTCATCATTGCTCGAGACTAATATGGCTCCATTCTGCAACTCCACTAATGCCACTTATGGATTCTCGTTTATGAATCTCACTACAAACACTCCGTATTCGTAATGAGTTTTCATTATTTTTTCGTTCTTTCAGATGCTTTCCAAATTTCTTGCGGGATTTCTTATCAGTTTCCATTTGTCGTACCTTCAGCTGAATCTCACATTCTTCGAAACATCATAGTTTGTTTCTCGTAACTTTTTTCATTTTTTCTTCACTGCGTTTTCTTGCGCACTTACAAGTTTTATCATGCACCTGCTATTCTCTTGCAGAAGCTTCGGTGCAGAAGAAGCAGCTTCGGTTGAAATAGGGAGTTTAAAATATGAATCCATCATTGTGTGTATTTTACTCTCTGTTAACAATTACGAGGTCGGTTGTCTCGATGAGCGGGACAGCAGAAACACAGATCAAGCGTACGCTCAGACGTTTCACTTTGCTCTTCTCCCACCTAATCATGATAAAGCTTGAATCTCCTCACTGCATTTTACGTAGTTTTGTGGAGCACAATTTTGTGGGTCGAATATTCATGAACTGTGCATCGCTTTTTTGAGTACCAACGTCTCTGTTATATCGCTGAATCATTGCATTATGATAATTCTTCTTGCGCAGAAATATCCCTAAAAACACCAATTCGTCCTTCCTTTTTCCTCGTCTTATCCATCACCTTCCTGCTCCGTTCCCGTACACCGAGATATGTGTGTTTAAGCGCATTCGCCCCAGAAAAGTTCAGACATAGTCAGGGTTTGTTCCCGAAGGCCGAAGCCTCCGGTGTTTTTGCAGTATGCGCTGAACCTTGACTTGGTCCACTGCTCTCGAAAAATGCGTAGTCAACAATCACAAGTGACTTCTGTTACATGTTGGAGGTAACCATATGGATTCTTTTCCCCTGATGCCTAGAACGTCAAACGCAGTTGGGAGCATTCGTGTGCACGATCTACTCTGTGTAGCCAAAAGTGCTGAGAAAGTGTAGCACATTATTTTGAAAATTCGGAGACTTTCGTTTTTATGCGCAGTTAGTACATTACTTTGGCTTTTGCTCATTCTACAGCAGCCGGTTAGATCTTCGGTCACCGTTGATAGTTGGGATTAAGGTGTTTCCAACAGAATCAACGAAGGCTGTCTTATTAACACGAGTTCATTTAAGCTACTCAAAAAAATTCGAATCACTTTTATTTCAAATTCTTGCCCTTACTGTTTTTTTCCTGAAAAACTCAAGGATCATTCTCAATATTCCAAATACTGTTACCATGCAGTAGGCAATTTGACATATGTAACCACTTCAGTTCTTTTTAACTAGGCGTCTTGGTCGTTCCATCTGTGACTTCCTCGCTTCTAATCTTGAACAACCTATTCGCTACGAAGGTTTCCATCGGCCCTGAAATTTCTCCAGTTTTATCTCCCAAAATGTGGGTTAATGGGATTTGTTTTGACCATACGTGAGGTGATGAGTGTTCCCTCTGAAAATTTTGGGTCTTCTGAGCCAAAATTAATCAACTAAGCAATATGCTAATGTGTCAGAATCTTGCCTTGAAACTTCTCGGCAAGGAGAGAAATATCGACTTCGTCTTGGGGCTCAATTTATGCAGTTTATGTTATGACTACCAGATTTCCATTAATCTAATGCCTTTTCTACCATCCCTATCCGGGCAGATACTGTATTGACTATCGCCGACCCGGTAGCCTATATATGCTGAAGGTCGTAAAAACTCAACTGGCCTGTTCATTTACTCGATCGTCACAGCTCCGTTGAATTGACGATTTCTTCTGATTCTGCTCACTTGAACAACTGCTTTCGTCTCGCTTCTTTCAAACGTTGGTCCTTACCCAAATCTCAAACTTGGGTAATTAAACCACTTGCATTTTATCAGTGCATAGTGCGCGCCGAACAATACGATCGCAATTGAATTACGAATTAGCACACACAACAGCATAGAGTTGCGAATCAACAAAACACGGCAACACCGAACCATGAACCAGCAAAACACAGCAACACCCCAGACAAATGGGATATCAGATCAATACTGTACTGTTAGGCTTGTAAACCCCTTCACGATTCCTAGCACGACACAGCAAGTCAAATTCTATCAACCGAATGACTTCTCGTTTTAAAGGGTTACGACGATAGTCTGGGACTTAAGTCGCACAGAACACGAAGCCAACATTTCATCTGAGCCTACGTCTCCAATGATAATTATAGAATTCGGTGCTCTCAAAGGACTAAAGCAGCGACCAGGGCAACCGTTGGTGGTTTAACCTAGTCTAAGCAGTTCATTACTCAAGTTCGAGCAACCATTACAACATATGTAGTAAACTCCTACGGCCCCTTCCGTTATACCGTTTCAAGGCAAGCACGTTAATATGGAGATGGGTAATAATCAAAGAAATCTTCCACACGAAACAAGCAACACTCGTCGAACAACAATATTGCTACACGGCGAGCAAGCACTCTTTGCAGCATCGTAACGCACTAAAGGCCGACTCTATATGAACTTATTGCTATCCTTTTTATGGGGTCCTTGCGGTTGTACTTTCATCAACATCATAGCTTCATGACTAATCCACCCCGAACGGAGCTACCCATTTATGAGGAGAGCGGCGTCATGCCCCTGGTGCCCCTTCCTCCCAAAAGTCACTAAGCCGACATGTTCTTGTGCTGTTTCCTTTCCGCATGCATTAATTACCGAAACATGCGCATTCCTTTTGCACATATAATGTTTACCTCAACGCATTCAAAAATTTGCTATCATTTCAAAAATCCGAATGATACTCGCGAGTAATCGCGACAGATATAAATTTCGGAAGTTCGGAAATATCCCGAAATCATTCAATTCTGACCTGTCAATTGAGAAAAAGTGCATCATAACGCACTCTGCTGTGCGTAGGAAAGAGAAGGCGTTTGTGAGCGAAAACATGTTTGTTGTTAAACGTAATGTTTTAGGAAATCCGGAACACGGCAGTGGTCGTCCTAAAGCATAAGGAGAGGCATATTTGTCATTGGAATTTTTTGAATGTTTTTCAATTGGAATTTTTCTCAAGAAAAGTCCATGTGTTTTTGTATCTCCTCTGCATGTTCTTTTCTCATTAAAAAATCTTTTCGCTTTTCGTGCCTCATCAGAGTGACCTTATGTTCCAGCAGTTCTTGATCTTCTGGAACACAAGGTCATAAAATAATGATTAAACGAAATTTTTGTACCTTGCAGTGATACATATAATGTTCATGATCGAAGTGAGGCCAATCTGCAGAAAATTCTCATTGATATGTTCTATTACTGTTGTTCAACACCGACAGATTGCGGCAAGTTTTCGGTGAGTTTATAGCTAGCTGTCTGGAAGTTTTGAAAATCTTAAACAAAATAACGTAACGTCATTCGGATGGCTTATTTGTTCCACACCTCATTTGTCAGTTGTGTGTTTAGTTGTCTAAGGAAATGTATTCCTTTGCATCGTTGCACTTGTCGCTCAGTGAGTAAATCTTCTGGAGGGAAGCTCAGAAATTTCCTTTCATTCGTGGCTAATTTGATGGATAATCTCAGTGAGATATTAAAAGCTGTGTAAACTGAACGATTATAGGAGACATCCTGAGCTGTTGCATATGCTCTTTTTCTGACGCTTCCCCTGATTTTCCAAATCATTAAAATGCTGGATGTCCTGCAAGATGCGGAGGGAAGAATTATAAAAGTTTTGATAATTTTGCAACTGATTTTGATTAATTAAGGGCCGGCCGTTCTTTGAAAACCTTTGATCACATTTGGTCTTTATGTCTACCTCATACAGTGGTATAATGTAAAGATATACAACTTGAATAACACTTCATCCAGAAATAAGGTAAACCGTGAAGAGTTCAATAAACTTATTTGACGCCATCAGGATGGTTTGCTCGATAAGGATATAATACACAAACTGGCTGATGCGATGTTGCCGCATATTGTGACCGCATCTATTACAACATACGACACCAGACGTCCTTCATGCCCCAACGATGACGATACTTTCACGGTTAATCTTTCATTTTTTAACCGGGCGATACTGATGCGTAGATAGTCGGTAGTGATAGTCAGTGGATAACACTTGCTATGTAGTTCAATGTGTATGCCGCAGATAGTGTTCAAAGGAAATTACTTTAGTATTTCAAAAAAAGGATAGAAAAGCATCGCAAATTCCCGACTCATCGAATTCCAGATGTTCTGTTTTTATTGAAAGCTTTCGTTTCTCCGAACATATTGGCAGCATGAGTGCGAAACATTGTTTTGGCGGCGCTTGCAAGCATGGCTTCGAGTGAATGCCCTACTTTCGTCACTTATCCGTTTCGACATGGAATGCTGTGCAGGCGTGAGGATGCCGTTCTTCTCTTATCAATCATCTCATTCTCTGCCCCACTCTGACGTATGATACTAGGTCTCTTCAAGACAAGATAAATACTCAAAACATTTCATGCCATTATGCAACTATAATTCAAAATGAGCCCGCTGTGGTTTCACTTTTTAGGACAAAGGAATAACGAAGAATGTTTACCATTCCTAGCCACTTAACCGTTTTTAGTTTCGGCCTTTTATCGCTTCAGCTTGTCCTCTCTTCCTCTCCGTCGAAGCGCAAACACCAAATGTTGGCGACTGAAGTTCTTTTTTGAATAGGCATGAAGGAGAAAATGTCGTTTTCGTATTTTTCTTTCAGCCCTTGTTACCTGGCGTAAAAGTGTGCGTTTTCCTCGCTGACGTGGGCACTGATGTAAAGGTTTACTCGGGCCCGATGATGTTCAGTCATTTCGATCTGTACACACAATCTTCTGAGCGTGAAAAGGTACGGATTTTCGAAATTATCTATCCCTTATCACGAGTTCTCCAATCGAAACTTATTGTGGCGTCCATCGTAAACAAGAAGTCGGTTCGATCTGACATTAAGTGTGTGCCAATGTAGGTCTTTGAAAAACAACCAGATTTATGCCAAGAAATTATGAACTGCAGTTGCCGACAGAATTTATGAAGTCAGATCTGTACGCGCTAATGATTAAATTTAATACGTCTACTGCGGTTGAAACGGCCCAATGAAAGGTGAATGCATATTGCGCGCATACAGACGCGGCAACGTGACACTTTGCAAAGAGCGCATGGAATGCTTTACCCTTCCGGACATTCGTATGTGTGTATGCACATCCCTGCGGTAGCTCCAGTGGCAGGCTGCTATCAGTGAAGATCAGGAGACGTTTTTAATAGAGATTTGCAAGCTGCGCACTAGTAGCAAAAATATGCTATGATGTCCTAAATAAATTGTTTCTCACAATCTCACAAATCTAAGCTGATCAAATGCATTATTGGCCCATCGGGAGAAACTGGATTCTGTGCAACGCTTAGCAACTTTTATCTCTTGTGCAGCCAGTGGGCGGCAAATGACTGTCACTTCGAAAATGCTTTTGCAGAATTCACTGGCCGTGCTGGCTCTTCAGGGCAATTTCTGCTTATCAGCTGCACCACTCAGTGACGATTATGGTTCGCATTTGAGGGATGGTGATTGCGTCACCTACATATCAGCGATGGAGTATTTCATCTACTGCTGTTGTTATGTTGATGGCGGGCGATGCGCATACACGAACAATGATCGTGCACAGATGTTCACGACTAGGAACAAACCGATATGGGAGAGACATGCCGAACTATGGCTCATGAAAAATGTTAGGCGGATTGACGGCCGAATTATAGGAGCACAGCTGTTTACCTACAGAGATTTCTTATTCAGCGAACCAAGTAATTGCTTAATGACTTCGGATTTGGTCGTTTTAAAAGCCTTTTTGTGTGATTAACGAAATCTTTCTGTTGTGACTGTCGCTATTCAAGTTTACTTTGGCTTTATTTGGGAGTATTTGCTGCTAAAGGCCGAATAAATGACAGCCACGCTGTGAGCGATCTTTGATTTCATATTGGAGGTGGATGCATTATGGTGGCTTACGGAGGAAATATATGGTGATGTTTTGCCATACTGCCAAATGAATCCAAAAATTTACTAAAATAGTAGTGGAAGATATGTGGGAAGAAATCAAACCCAGTTGTAAGGACTGTTGAGCTAACACTTGCAACGATTACAACACCTGTTGAGCGAACAGGTAGCACATTTTAAAGAAGCATGGAGCGGACGTTGTCGACTGCCGTCAACATTTGAGTGACGCGCCTAACCTTACAGTTGCCGACGTGGATGCGAAAGAATCTCTTCCTTCCATCGTAAGTGAGTGAAAGAAGAGGAAAACAGCAGCGTCTGCACATAAAATATTTGCTGTAGTAGAGAGAAGAAGACGCTGAGTGATGGTGTAAAGACAGGATTTTTTCATTTTGAGGAGTGAGTTGTGAAACTGCTTGAATATCAAACGAAAAAGGTGTTTTTCGAGGTTTTTAGGGACCGAAGGAGAATCCTGTTGAAGTTATTTTCAGTTTTAAGCTCCAGCTCGCCTGAAAACAACACACCTCCCATGTTTAGTTCTGTTAGGTTTGTGCCATTTCTCCACTCATTTCTATCTTTTTGTAGCAGCCATAAATGAAATAAAAATAGCTGGCAAAAGCAACGTAAGACTGTGGCATTGTGCTTATGGGACATATCAGATGAACAGTGACAGTGGATCTTCGTCAAATAGTCAAATGCGCATACTACAACGTAGCGATTTACCGGATAGATGGGCGACCTGTCTGTTCGCATTATCGATCAATTTCAAGAAAAATGCAGTCAGCAGGTTTGCTGGGAGGTTTCTTCTGTTGTTATATCAGCGCGATTTTCAAGGAAGTTATCCTGCATCATCACAAGAAAGTTATCCTGAAAAAAATAGTAAAGTTCTGCATATATTAGAATTGGTTCCTGAACACCAAGCTTGGACATTTTCTCATACTGGTAAGTATCTAGCATACTCTCGCACACCGTTTCCGGCAATGATCTCCTCATACATCCGGTGGCAGACAGTGCGACAAATAAGTGCGTCGGATTTGCCAATCGAAGACGGTGATGTGTAGTGCGGAGGGTGGAAGACGTTGTCTTTAATTAAGAATGCAGGTGACCATATGGCGAAAATGTATGCTCTAGGACAAGAGAAAAATGACAAGAATGATGAAAACCTTGGGGTGCCGAAGTGTCCTATAAAAAGGAAAAAATCTTATTGACGTGACATTTCTGCTCATTGATTGGTGGGCGAAAAGTGAAGCATCGAACTGGCCCCATCGACTGAATTCAACGCTCAGCGCAATAGCTTTGCTGAAATAGCACGCGATAGATATGCACTCCATGAACCAGAAGTAAAGTCTACTTGATGAGTTACAAATGATTTCAGCAAAAATGTAGTTGCCTTTTTCAAGTGCTTGCCGCATTTCAGTGAGCTTAGTGGTCATCTCAAATTTTCCGTTCTTCCCTTTTTTTCGGAGAGTGCATACAGTCACTCAAAGTTTGTCGGCATCTTCGACCATTCTCCATAGTGATGCTCCAATAATTTCAGCGTTGACAAATTTCAGTGTTGATGTGAAGCTGATGTTGTCGATATTTCAGCGTCAACCTCACTTATGGGGGAACACATGAGTTGCGCCACTGTGGTGCTATGGAGTGCAGACTAGCTCAACCTACGTGTTTAAATGATCTCATTGATAACGGGCATGATAATGTTGATGTAACGATTGAATGCTGCTGCGACACAAGCAATCTTTGCAATCATGCTGGCACTCGCAATGAATGGATTACAAGATTTATTCGCACCGTAAAGTTAGTCATTCGAGTGTATTTGCAAACACACAGACATCGAACAAGAGCTTAATGTTGCTCCACAACATCTTCAACAAGAACATCGACCCCGTTGATCAGATGATCAGAGGTGGTGAGAAACTGCTGCGTCAAATTCTGTCGACTGCATCAATTTTGTTACGAAAGAATCTTTTTGACGCACTCGAAAGAGTGAGTTCATACCAGACTGAATAAAACGTTCAGCGCAAGCCAATTTTTTGTCTATGTTTCTGTCTAAATACGACGTTTAATTCCTTTGTATACATGGCTTTTCTGTAAACAAATACATTGCCCTGAAGTAACCGATTATTGTAGAAGCAAATAGGCTAGAGAAAGCAAGCATCATGGAAACCATCTGATGATGTTCTCGGTCATCTCCATATTTTGAAAGATCCAGTCACTCAGTGTAACTCAGAAACACTACCTCGGAGAACGTATAATTATGTACATGGCCTGCAACAATACGCAATATCTCATGAGGGCAAGTGGGCACTAATATCCATACAGAATACCACTAATTTTTTGGTGTTTTGTTAACGATAACTCGTTGAGTGATGTGAAGGATTACCCGACCCCTTTTTAGTCGAGTGATGCTTTCTTAGATGTCTGCTTCCTTGTCCTTTTTGCGTACGATTGAGATGGAATGTATGTGAGCAAGGGCGATGGAGCGGGCAAATGAGGGCGAATGCTTCGTGGAGCAGCTCCTATTTTTGTCGGAAACATGGATTTTTCCTGAAAATTTCCGCAGGAATCGTTGATTTTTTCAAATGCAACCTCGGCTGGCTTCGTCTTTTGGTAAGGAGCCGGGATATAGGCCTTCAAACATCACGAGATATACCTAGATTATTCGAGATATTTCTTCCTTCATGATTCGCTGATGGCGATTATGCAGCACATATCCGTACATGAAGCTGTAACTTTCCTTGCTACTAATGACCTCATCATGAGTATGGAACGTTCATGATCACTTTATCACTAGAGACATCAACTTGTATCTCCCCGCACAAGAATCAGCGTTTGCAGGATCACATGATGCAGGGCTTTCTTCGTCCTCCAAAATTATCTCAACCCCACATCAAATAATTCGGCTTATCGGCTAAACGAAAATGGACATTTCCATATAGCAACTTCAAAAGTGGAGATTTTGAGTTGCGTGCGATGGTACGAGTAATGCAATTATCGCTGTGGAGCACTGAACATTAGGCTCTCTTGTTTTTAATCAATCAAGTGTTTTATATTGTTCCCGTTCGTGTCGCTAAGACCGTGGCATTGCAATTGCAGCTTCACGCGCACAAGTGTTGGCGGCTCCTATCAACAGATCACGCACATATTGATACATCACGCGGCTCCGAGATTTATCTTTTGCTTACATTATTTGGATCCACACACTGGTGAGGAGGAGTTCATGCTCGACGGCCAGTCATTTTACGTTCCAAAAAAGATGGGCGAATCATACACCAGGTTAGACTCACAGGTGATATGGAATGTACACGATACGAAATGAGCAATTGTTTTGTTTGTTCAATTATACGTAAGTTTGAATGCAGATAATGCCAAAATCCTGATTGATGTTTTATTCGATGGACCGATCATACTAGAAACCTCTCCATTCCAGTTACTCCATTCTTGTTCAAATATTAATATAACCAGGTGACTTCAAAAAAATGCACGCCAGGCAGTCTTCTAAGGTGATCCCTCGTGATGCTTCCAATTTTTGCTACGGTATTGTGACACTGCGTTCAAACAGATCGGGATATCGGTATGCGAGATAATCCAGCGGCCCTCTTTGAGATCACAATCGTTGAACAGCATACTTTCGAACTTATCGTAATCACTACGTTGGCAGAGTTCTTATCCAGCCTGCGTTGTGTGTTTAAAAGAATGTACTTTTACAGGAAGTACTTTCATATCACGAGAGGTAATGAAACGGCAATCAGGTTCCGCATTCTAACGATTTTGCCTCTGCAGCAACGTAAATGTTCGACCAGTAAGAACAGTCCATCATACAGCATAGCGCAGTTTGTAGTTATCTACTGCGCCATGCACGTGACTCATTATGGCAGGGTTGTTTCATATTTCCTTTTACATTTCCTCTTGCACATGTGATAGATTGGCAGGAAGCCTTTGCTGCATTCTAGACGCCGTCGTCTTGCTGAAGAGTGCAACTGAAATGCCCTCTGGGGAGGAGGGGGTGACCACTTGAAGGGTCCTTTTCTTTGGTCAAACAGTGAGCAATAATTTTCAGTGTCACATGACGCACTCTTCAAAAATCGATTCTGCTTTTAATGTCCGCTGTTTGTATTAAAATACTTGGGTCGCGAGTAGAGACCAATTTTTACTTGAAGGGTGGAAAACCGTCCAAATGACACTATTCAGAAAGGCTCTTTAATTATGCTGTGCGTTCATTCATCTGCGTTGGTAACAAATCAGCCAGCAGTAGGTGAACTCAAAATAATATTCGCAGGCATTGAGACTGGGGGTTCGTGCTCAGCGATCTTCTCCACTGTAGATGCAAAGTCCAGAAAGCCATCAATGCGTTCAACATATTTCCTTGCTTAACTTTTGTGGAGCACAAAGATGTGAATAGCAGTGAATCTGGAAAGACATGAGAGTTGAGAATCCACGACTGTGATGGTTCTTATTCTAACGTATGTTGCCTTCATGTGGAACCCTACTGCGCATGGCTGAAGAATAGGGGTGGGTGAATGAAAACAACGAGAAGCGTGACGGAAATCAGCAAAATATGGCGGCCATGCAAGAGCGGTGGGAGAGCGGTCTCTTAAATGAGCACGGGAACAAGTTATTCACTCACTATAAAGCAAGTGGGTGTCACATCAGAAGTGTAAAAATGAAGATCGAAGACCTTGTACGGGAGAAAAGATGATGGTATTATCTGAAGCAACTTTAAAACCAGAGATAATGGCTAATCTCCAAGGCTAAGTGGGAAGGCATTCAGCTGAAATGTAAATATTTCACGACACAGTTCGAAATGGACAATATCAGTTGAGGTGCTACCTACGGACATTCAAGAAAGATATTCATGCTCACAATTAGTAAAGAACGGAGGGGATTTGAAGAATTGCGTAAAAAGAAATGTGTTTTAGTTAAGTAGTTGCTGTAGCAACTACAAGCAAGTAAGCTGTAGGATAAAAATGCACAAATTTCACGAACATTCTCGTTAGCAGGTGTATGCTAATCAAACTTATAAATAATTGTCACGCATTTACATGGGTATAAGTACATAAGAGGTTGTTGTCTGAGGGTGTACTGAACAAAGAAAGAAGAAAATGTTTCTTGAAGAGTGTTTGCGACTTAGGTTCAGTAATTGGTTGAGGGGATGTAGTCCGATTTACAGCAGAAGTAGCGTTGAACAAGCGAAATACAGCACATGCGATATTACGAACAGCAAAGGGTGTACAGAAATTATGATACTTTGACGATGGAAAGACAGACAGCAAACAGGAGTTACCTTAAGCTTCTGACCAGGGCCTCCTCCCTGGACGACTCAACACAACCCGAATGTCGAATTTTTGTTCGGGCAGTTTCCGCTGCCCCGCCTGGCTCCGCCTTCAATTTCTTCTAATGTATGCAATGTCACCTTTGTTCTATTGAAACGTCTAGTTTCGGCACATCTGTTTCCGCTGGATGCCCCATCGCTTCCGCTTGTTGTTGGTGCCGCTGATGCGACTAGCCCTTGTTTGCTGCACGCTGGCTTCAATGAGCCGCCATGATGCATTTCGCGAATAGCGACAGAGGGTATACTTGTCTGAGGAAATATCGACAGTCACCACTATGAGCAAATAATGCCAATTACACTTATGCGGTATCCTAAGATGAGGTTCACCGCATCGGGACTGGAAGCAAATATCAAAATTGCGATTCGGCTTTTAGGGAGCAGTAAAAAAATTTCAATACTAGTGCGCCCACTAATTCGAGTTTTTATTGCGCAAATTCCGAGTTCTAATTTCAAGCAACACTTATACTTTAAAATCGTGAACAGAAAACGTTGAAAGAATTGTTCTGTCGGATACGACAGTCCACGGAAAACGTTTCTTTTGCATTCGAAGCCGAAGTGATTAGAGGTGACTCAGGGCACCGAAAATCGAAAAAGAATGCCTAAGAAGGATATCGTGAGTGTGTTCGTCTACTGATCTTCTTGCTTCGTTCTGCAGGAGAAAGTTGCTGCGAAATCTGAGGAGTTTTTCAGTGAAAAATTCACCAATGCATTTCGAAGTGTTGATTATATATTCAAAAAAAGAACATATCGGCTTCACTGAGCAATGAAAAGAGAGCGGTAAATGGGGTTTTATGGAAGAATGGAAAAATAGACCAACAACCAGTAAGCTGCAAAGAAGCGAATGGCGGTTAGATTATTCGAGTGGAAGTAGTCTTGGAGAAAGCTTCTGGTGACAAAATCACACGCTCACGCATTTTCCACTTTAATTATATTCTTTGTAAATGAATTGAATAGGTTAGGCAGCTGAGCCTATAGAACTTACGACGGGGTGAAACATGTTGACATAAGATAGGAATGGAGTTTTTTTTCCAGATAAGGTAGCCATCTGTTGATACGAGGAAATGTTTCAGGATAAACCATGCGACGAAAATTTCAAGCGATATATACCACTGGCTCTTGAGAATTTGAAGCGCCCTTCATGTTACAACGGTACTTTGAAAGCCGACTTTAGCAACAGGGATGTGCAAGTTGTTGTTAGTTTTGTTTTCTTTGCAGCATTTTGCAGTTGAAAAAACAAGTGCGCTGGATTAATGCGTTAAGCTGCTACTGGAAATTATTTCTCAAGTGCTTTCCGAACTGACTTTCCAAATTAGCACCTTTGCAATCCGGCGTTGCTTCAACTCGCAACCGGACCTACAAGTCGTATTTTCCTACTAAGTCCCATATAGCTTCGCCATTTTAAGAAACGATCCCTGTTGATATTTCAACGTTTTCTAAATCCAATGCTCAAATGCTAAAATTGCATGTGGAGGACATCTACGTGAAACTTGAATCATATGCACATAATTTTACTTGAATAACACAGTGGCTGAGGGTTTCAGAAAAACTGCGCCGATGAATGCAGGTCCCCTCAAACACAAACGGTGTCACTGCTTCGATAAACAGTAAACTCAATTTACAGTTGTCTAATCTGTTGTCTAATCAGATTGTCCCAGTGTTCTTAGAACGCTCTGAGATGAAATGAGAAGATAGAAATTAGATGTTCTGTTTTCAAAACTTTCAGCAAGTGCTCTTATTTTCATATCGGATTAGTGTTCTTAGTCACTGAATGCTGTGTCAGTTCAAGCATTAAAAACTCAACTATTGCAGTTTTTAAACTCGGATTTCGAATTCACTTCAAAATTTGAGCGTCAAAATAGCTACAATTTGCTTTATTTCAGTGGAGTGTAATATGAGCTCTGCTGACCTATCAGTATTATTGGCAAATTTGCCGGAGATGCCGGAAAACTTAATGTTTTCAGAGGATTTTCCTACAAATTTCTTTGAAGTTTCCAACTCTTTCTGGATTTTTGGTTCATTTTTCGATGACGGCCACTCCTCATTCAGAAGATTATGGCCAACTCCTTAACTGGAATGCAGGAACAAGGGGGGGGGGGGGGCTCGAGCGCAAGGAGTCGCCCGTGCGTAATTATAACGATAATAAACATCAACAATGAAAGCAGCCGCCGTTGCACCGAATTCACTTTTACTGGTCCATACTAGCCGTCACCATTTTCACTTTTTTCGTCACTTTCATTGATGATGATACAATGCTTCAATTTCAAAATGCGTCCATGACAGGTGCTTACTGGCACTTCCTAAGTGTGCCCTTCAAATCCACTTTGATGTGTTTTTGACGGTTTTTATCTTTTATGTGATTTTAAACTGTTCACTGTTTCAGTTGCTGAAACATTCGAACTCCATTGAAATGAGATGAACTGAATTGGTTTGTTACGACAATAGGTAAAAGCAACAAAAACAGACTGTTTTTATGCTTCAAAGTAGAAGCTGAAGTAAGCGTCAAGCTCGAAAAAGTAAGTATCATTGTCACAGGTGTCCAACAACTGCGCTTTTTTCGAACGGAGGAAAAAAGTGAGTGATAAACACGATTTCTATACCGGCGTATATAAAAGAAAAGCGATTATGAATCGGGTTTGGAGACGTCGTTCTTGACAGTTGGCAGCCTGCAGATAACTTTCCGCCGCAGCGTTCGGTAGTGATTAGCTGAAAGAATCGCAATGCTTCCAGCGGGGTGATCGGAACTTGTGATATATCGTTGTTGTTAACGCTTTATAGGTAAATCTGCATTTGCTGTTCAGTTATGCCATAAATGTTATAGGAAACTGGCTCCTCACCATTATGCGTTGACGAAGCGTATGTGTATGCAGATGGAACTATTGTTCTCCATAGTTATCCGTTTGACGCAGGCAGCCCCGGCAACTCACTTCGATTGCGCTACGTGAAGCCGGAAGCTTCTTTAGATAAAGACGGCCATTCGTTCTCCTTCACGATCCATTTATGCATTGCTGAGCTTAATCGGCCATGTAACGGTGAGTTGTTTTTTTGCTGTAAGCATATGGCATCAACCACTGTGCAACTGTGTCGTGATGCAACAATTTTGGTTAATTCGCTCGGCGGCTGCCAAGTTCTAAGCAGTTTTACTCACCACCACTTCATTCACTATTCGCATAGGGCAAAGATTTTAGTGTTTTTGTGTGGAACTCGTTGGCTATAGTCTCACAATGATTTTTCTCCTCATTTTGCTTTATAACACATAAAATCAAGCATTCGTCCACAATCCAGAAACTATCACAGACAGGCGGAAAGTGTACATCCCTGGCGATCTATCGATTGATGCCATAAAAAAACATTGCAAAAACTAACTTCACGGAGTTTATCTAGCGACGCGCAATTGCCGATGTGGTCTTGTTCGATGTATTTTTGATTACCATTGAAGAACCACAGCCTTCTATTGTCGGAAATAAATGAATTTTGTTGTCGTTACTTGCTGGAAATATTGTCGCTCAAAAAAAAAATTCTAGCCAGGTGAAACATAACTGCCCTTCATTTTACTACAGTTATGTACACGAGCACGATCTCCACTGAATATGCTCAGAGGGTCGATGTGGTAGCAGTTTAAATAGAATTTGCATTATACGTCTGCTGCTTGACTAAATACTGCTTGAAAGCAGATTTGTCTTTTGTTACTCAGCTAAAGTTGCTGCGGAAATGTGTTATGGGCACACCATATCTATATATATATATATATATATATATATATATATATATATATATATATATATATATATATATATATATATATATATATATATATATATATATATATATATATATATATATATATATATATATATATATATATATATATATATATATATATATGCATGTTGTTCGGCTTATTTGTGGGATAGTTTCGAATCCTGAATACGAAAACCATGAAGATTAAGCATGATGGATAGATTCAGTATTATAAATGCGTTCTTTCAAAGTAATCTTGTTGCAGTTCATCGATATCTCAGAAAGTGATCGATAATTTGAAATGTCTTCAAATCGCCAAGTGACTGAGATTTTTTCGACGCATCGGACAGTGGATAAAGCAGACAAATGTTTAGAATGTGTTTCTGAAGCCCTTGTGGAGGAGGCTGATTTGATAGCGAGGATGCAATAGACGTTATTTTCTGTTGTGCCCTTTGCCATATGTTGTCTTTCCAACCTCCCGGCTGAAAGAGATTCACAGATTATTTCAGGAGCGAAGAATATTTTTTCTGAACTATTGCCAAGGTTATTAAATTATAATGCAATGGAAGAGGCAAAATCAGTGCATGGAGTCAAAACTATTGTGCAGAGGATCGCACAGCCACTATCACGTTGCAGAGTTGGTGACAATGAGATGAGTTGCAGTACGCGATCTGGATGCTTCGAGTTTCGCAATCTCGACGAAACAGAACCGCTGGTAGGCTTCTGCGTTAAAAACCACTGAATAACAACCGCAAAATCATTGCACCTTCTGAAATGATTTTGCGCACTTCTGATGGACAAATTTTCTAAAGTTTAGGCAATAGCTCTGTTCTTCGGAATGTTCTGTCATTGTTTTCGGCAATCCTTTTGGTAACGTTGCGAGAGCGATGGTCTAGCCTCTGCAGGACAAGGAAGATGCACGGTGCGGGGTGATTCATCTCTCCCTCCTTTCTCCCGCCCTGTTTTCAAGGCACCCATCATCTCTCACAACACAAACTAATCGGCGCTAATAATGCAACAGAAATCGAGTTTTCTTTAGCTGAATCTCTCTGGGCCTCTTTAGGTATATTCAAGTTCCCTTATGATAAGATTTCATGATGATCCTTCAAACCTTTTGCCAGTATTGAGAAAGCCAATCGGTTCTTTATTTTGCAGAGGGGATGTATTGAAGACATACCCAAATACGTAAAGCAAGATGCCTCACTACGGTCAGTGTTGAATTGCCGTTCACAGTTGCTGACCACAGAGTCATACAAATGCGCAGCAATTGTGGACTCATCACATTCGGCGGGCAGAATGGGCGTATTGTGTTGTTGCAAAAGAAAATGTCCTGCTCCAATCAAAGATAGTCCCACATCCATTGAAAGAGGCTTTACTCCGTTCTATGATATTGTCTGAAAAGCTCACACTTCATTCTTCTTTTGTATTATGTTCTTTCCTATGTAGCAGTTACGAGCTGTGGACAATTGTGTAACTGATGAGAACAGACGACTATACCACACTGTTGTGTTTCTGGTCTCGCCAATGTTGCCGTTATGTGGATCTACACAACCGCCCAGCTTACGTTTTTTTAATCATATTCGATACGACTCTTTATCACATGTTATCTGCAATGAATTGCTGCTGTAAATTTGTACGTTCCAAATGTTCGAATGATATCGACGTTTGTTTTTCATTAGCTCTATGGTGCGTGGCTCAACAACAAAGAGGCTGTTGTGTGAAAAAGTTGTTGTTGCCTCTTCAAAGACGATTCCTCAGCCGTCAAATGTTTTCACCTACTGAATGGACTTATCCACTTCACCTGAATGTTTCTTGTTAATAATGCGATGTAAATCCTATTATGTAAGTGCGATCTGTTAGCCTCAACTGCAGAAATTCCGGATTTTGGATGTGAGCATCAACAAACGAAAACTGACTACAATTGCTATGGAGTGGAAAAATTGAATTACAAAAAAAAGCACCATTGTGCTTTTTTTTTGTAACTCAATTTTTCCACTCCATAGCAATTGTAAACAGCAGAAACCTTACATCCTAAGACACTCGGTATCCTCCGGTATTTCACGGCCGTGCAGCTGCCTGGATCTGTACCTCTCCCTGCCGTTAAAGACCGGTTTGCGCGGGGTTTGCGCATTTCCACAGAAAACCGCAATTTCAGTACATCCGTATCGTTCCCTCTATGTTGACCATTTTAGTACCCGCGTGATCCCTGGTGTCTTCAAAAATTCAATACGGCTTCAAAGACAACTGCTACTCGGAAGCGTGGGAAACGTTGGACCTCCTAAGGAAGCGGAAGTTTGTGACATGTACGTTAATTAAAGGGGGAATAGTCCATTTGGCTTGTTTCTTTTGAAGCAAGATCGTTGTGGACCTTGGTGTGATGCTTGTTCTTTTCACTCAGAAAGATTTAAAAGAGCGAAGAACTTAAGCAGTGGTGATGCACTAATGCAGGAGCAATAATCCATTTGCGTTTCTTCATTTCCTTATAAAGAAACCTTGCCGAGTTCTTGTCTTCCTTCCTTACCGAGTTAAACGCCACAATCCAAACAGCTGCGCATCGGCCACCTGAAAGTTCATTTTTCGGATATACGCGACTGTATTATATTTTTTCAAGACAGAAATTTGAAGATCTTGCAATCTTGTTGGCACTGTTCGCTGATAGCATCAGATGAATGGAAATGTGTGGTACGACTACAGTTGCGCTGTTGACTTAAAAGCCTTAACGTTTGAGCAATGCATCTTGATGTTTGACACCGCATGCTAACTGGCATTTTTTCAATTTTCATTACCTATGTGCTCCTGCCTCTTAGAGGCGCAGCTGTCATTGAGAAGAAATACATGACGAAGTATGCTATGAACTTAAAGCTGTTCTTTACGGAGGAGCTTGTGTAAAATGAACGAGTATATTGGTGAACATGTAATTATATAGATGGAATTAGCTGCATATCTCGGATTCCGAAATTGCTTCGAAGAAAGAATAGAGTTTCGGATTAAGTGGGTTTACAAAATAACGAAGCTTGATGGCGGTGAATCTTTTGGAAGCAGTTCTTTGCTAAAAAACAGAAAGTATCTACATGCGACGGTTGCAGATTAGTGATCCATCTTTCTCAGGAGGACATAAACCCCCCTCCTTCCTTGAATATAAGGTCTTTTACGTTAATGTTCTGAATTCGCTCCCCACTTTCCCTCCGATCGTATCTCCGTCTTGAAAATATGCGAATATCTCCAACAAGCTCAGGCCTGCAATATACGTCGGTCTTTGAAATTTCTGAGAGGCACAAGTGACCTGCAAGCAGAATTTTTTTCTGGAGACTAACAGAAGTGGTCTTTTGATACGATAGCGCAAGTCAGAAATAACATAAGAACGAAGAAGCTTTTTTGAAGGGATACTTTTGATGATTGCGGCGAGAAGTACCGGTATTGCATCTTTTAAGAATATTAGCTTGTGAAATAATCCGACAACTTCTGAAGAATGCTCTAGCATGGTCGACTTGTGCATTCTGTGGTGATTTCGGTTATTCTGTGAGAAATCTGTCACAGCCAATACATGTTCCCATGGATTGGATCAACCTGAACGGCAAAAAACATCAATTACTCCCTATCAATTCGTTTGCTTATAATTCTGAAACTGCATGATTACTGGACTAAACATGCCCTTTATTATGCAAAAGCTTCCAGTCGATTGCATCAATCTGAATGGTAAAAAAGATCAAGTATTCTCTGCCAATTCACTAACTTATAGTTCTGCAATTTCATGACTGTTGCCTAAATATACCCCTTATTATGCTACATATTCCCGTGAATTGCATCAATCTGAACGGCAAAAAAGATCAACTATTGATTATAATTCCGAAACTGCACGACTATTGCACTAAATATGCCCTTTGTTATGGCACAAGTTCCGTTCGATTAGATCAATCTGAACGGCAAAAATGAATTATTCCCTAGCAATTCATTCGCTTATAATTCTGACACGCATCGCTTATCAAAGAATTCAAAGAACGCTCTGAAATACTTCATCATTACTCCCTTATTATCATCAGTGTTACACTAAAAACGAACGGAAATAATCGTTTATGTGTATTCTCGTTGCTTTATTTTTCGTTTGTTCTCTACTCCTTTGATGTAAAACAATGCCAGATAACATGTGATATTAACAGAGCCATCTGCGCTCACTTCAATAGCTGTGCAAATAACACACAAAAAAGTCCCCGTGTACAACGTCAACGATGCTTTAACCAACTCATCCAACTCGCCATTTTTCTCCTTCACTTCACCCTTTGCGATTTGTCTCCGGCGCCATGTGAAGTTTAATTCAGATGCAGGTAAATGGATAAAGCATGAAGCAAGGTGACCTACAAGCGCACAGCAGTACAGGCAGCACAGAGCACACGCTACTAAAAAACACTCCGTTTTCGAAGTCCGCAATGTTTTTTTAAGATAAAGGCTAGAATTCCCAAAAAAAAGGCACAGCCCAATCACCCAAAGTAAAGGTTTCCCTCGTAGTCCTACAAATAAACGAAAAAAAAATCCTCATCCATTGGCAATCTCAAATGCGATGCATTCATCTTTCTTCTCAAGAAATGCCTTCGCTGCACCTTTCTTATATCGAATTAAAGCCGTTACTACATGACGTTAATTATATCAACTTTATTATGAATACGAATTCTTTCAAACTCAAAAACTTATCAGCACTATTTTTCAAACTCTTCAACACAAAAATTGACAAGAGGAAATCCGATATATATACCCTATATAAAATTTAAGAGGCCTACCAAACACTCTGATACAATGACATAGGTGTACGAGCAATAGCCTTCACTTCGGTTAGGAACAAGAATGACCCAGGAAAACATGCTGCTTTCTTGTTATTTTACTGTTCACTTAGATGTTGTGATAAAAATATAGGAATACGAATAGGATAAATCAACATCGCGAAGCAAATGTTCTATCGTGAAAAAATTCTATAGTGGAACCCCGCTTGCTTATAACCGCAAGAGGTATTTTAGCCGATATTTGAGACTTGAATGTCTCATTTCACGACCATATATCGAGGAAATAGGCAACGGCATCCTGCATATCGGATGCAAACGCAACGGCAAACGGAACATCCAAAAATGAAGGATATGCGAATAGTTAATTATACACAGCAACGTAAATCACTCAACGAAACAAGTGCAGCCATAAATAGCGAAAATAAAATGCATTCAAACTCAACTGTTTTAATAAGTGCTTTCTCTATGATCCATCTCAATCATAAACCTACTTTTTCGATATGTGTAGACTAATTATTGCCAACTAAGAAAAAAGACATCAACGCTCTGCACGGGCAATTTGCATAATGTGGTTTAGTGCAGAGCGGATGGAGAACTCAGCGAGCTGTACGACTGAATATCTCGATTTCCGATCGCTTCGAATTGCATACGAGCTACAGAAAACACAGAATCTATAACATTCAGATATGCACTATCTATAGGAGAATGCGTATGCATTCATTTTAAAGACGTTAATTTTCGTCAACTTCATTCAAAATTGGCCATCAGAAGTGAGAGAAAAGGACTTTCATCATCAAAGGTCTATCAAATGATTGGAAAACAAACGCTGAAAGCCTGAAGTATCAGAAAATGTTGCGAGCTGATACCTTTACTAAGAATAGTATAATGAAACTGCTTATGGAGAAGCAAATTTCTAGGAGTGCCTTTCACGTAAGGAGAGGAACAATATCTCGAAATGCCTCAACATGTATCCAAAATAAATCAACAGAAGAAGCAATTCAGTATTAAAGGTTCAAAAGGCAAAGTTCAAAAATCACTGCTCACACGCGTCGCCGGGTATTTGATCAGCTTGACACCTAACAACGAAGGAAATTTAAAGCGTATAAAATAAGTCTTACTCATTTTACTCAATATTTTCATAAATATTCGTCATTAGTAAAACTGCATTTGGCACTGAAATGAAGAAAAAAATGCATAAATCATTATGTGCCAGCGTTTATTATTGATAACGTTAAGCCTCAAACGCTCTGAATTCAACGGCTGCAAGAAATCGCATGCTTCTATCACAAGTTTTCGAGTTCCTGTAGTGCGCCACGCGATGATTGCAGAGAACGACGAGCCATCCAGCAAGTGCACCTCGCCTCCTTCAACTGAGCTGAAATTTTATATGAATACATTATTTGACGTTCTGGGTTCAATGGCTGCATCTTCCTATTAGAAGTCTGCGAGTTGCTGTGATAGGCGTTATTATTCGCATGCCGAGTGCAGAGTACGGTAGTGATGGGTACGAAGTGTGGTGCACGTCAGCTCCGCTCGCGGTTCTAAGAGGGGTGCCATCGTTCTATGCAATAGTGCCATATTCCTCATACCTTTCTTCAGCTTGCGTGACATTGTGGTCGATGTCATTACGGGTACTTGGGTATTATGTTCTTACTCCAGGTGTCGCGTAAAAACGCGGCAAAAAATATATGGGAAAGGGGGAGAGGGGGGTCCCCTAAGCAGCTTTAGGAAGAGGCGTAGACTAAGAGACGACGAGAGTTAAATACGTTTACAAAGAATGATAACAAAGGGGGAGACATAGAATCCTCTCACAACAAAGTGAGGATTTTATATTTCCTTTCTCACAAAATCTCCAGCGAAATCTTCTTGATCACTTCGCTGGGATTTCGTTTTGACTGTTTCGCCGTTTGACGCGACACCAGGCGATCAACAGATTGGCACTACCTAGCTGGCCGGAACTTGATTCCTGTTGACGTCACTAACCCCTTTATCGTTCAAATGCAGTCGAAGTCTCGTTGTTACACTACCCCAACCTTTGAGTATTGAGTGTCGAGGTGTTTGATGTCTGTCCGCCTGCATTTTGTCCTGTTTTATCTCTTGTAATTCGCATGCATTTTATAAGTTTCTAAAAAGGGTAAAATGATTTTTCGAAATACAGTCAGATAATTTCAATAATCTCGAAATAAGTTAACAAAACCCTCTCGTTTTTTTAAAGCAAATACCGTCAGAGTTGTGTTTCAAGGTGCATTGCACTGAGTCCTCAAACATCGTCACCGGTGAAATTTGAAAAGGTGCTGCTAGACTGCACCGTTGAAAGCAATGCACAGCGCACTAACAACAGGTATCGGCTATCAGCCTCATCGCCTTTCACCTGAGGAGCTTTTTATCGTCACCGTGTGCTCCAGGATTCAGTGCACTGCATCCTTGAAACAACCCTGCAGACACATGCTGAGTACTGTCTCCTGTAGAAGTTCAGAGCTCTCGCATATTTCCGCAGCTCATCCACTGCGAACTTAAAGAGCTTTAAAAGCAGTTCTGATTTCCTGAGAGTGTTGCGCGCGTTCAGCGTGGATGCATTGGCTCAGCGGTAGCACGAATCAGAGGTCGCAACTCTCCGAAGCTTGTCGCGGGACGTGATGTGGTTTCGGCCGTCCGTTTGCGGTCAAGAATTCAGTGAAAGTTCTAACGGTGCAAAGGATGCGACCACATTTCGCCCAAAGCTACTTTTTGCGTTCGTTACGCGTTGCCCCTAGATCGAAATTTCCTTTTTGGTTACTAAGTGCTGTTACGACGTTTTCCTCAGCAGTTCTTTAGTTAAAAAGCCGCTCAGATTCGAAAGTATATTGAGATGGTGCGAGAAAGCCTCCTTTTAACGGAACATAGGAAAGAATCTGCAGTTGTTTCTGACGGTCCACAAAACCATTTTTTCCACTTTTCGTTGTTAGTACAGGTGCTGAATGTGACCTGCGCTGGAAGGTTTCTTAATATCTCGTTTTTGGTCTCTTGATGTTTGATGCGACCTGCGCTGTGTTTCGTATTCTCTCAGTACATTCCACTAAAGTTTTGCTGCTTTCTTTATCTGCAACTAAAGGCCCAAAGCTTGGTGGAGTGGGGTGGAGGGGGATTCGGGTGGGAGTTGAGCTGAAGTATGATCTGTTTGTCAAACTTAAATGTTTATCTGTCGGTTGAAGGCTCTGGGTGCTATCCGTAGTGGGGAATGGAGGGGTGATAGCTGCCTGCACGTAATGTTGTGTATGAAGTGCCTTCTCGCTCCACCGCTCCGGCATAGGCCACCTCCCTCATTTGCAGGTTCAGGACGGTAATTTACGTCGAACAGTAGGAAATCTGTCTGGGTATTGACTGGTTGACGTTTGTTGTAGTTTGTGGTGATAGTGCAGTCTTTCTTCGCAGAGAAATAAAGACGACGTTGCTGCCACTGGCACTTGAAATGTAATGTTGTATTACTCGCTAAATACAAATGGTTGTTTTGCAGCAGTAATGGCGCATAAATACGACTTTTTGTTCAAGTTGCTCCTAATTGGTGACAGCGGGGTTGGCAAGACGAGTATTATACATCGGTTCACTGAGGACGCATTCAGCCCCACTTACATCTCAACGATAGGTCTGTTCGAGCTCTCACTTTTTTTCGTGCATACCTGTCGATTCCCTTTGCATACGCTCATTACGGCATCAAAAGAGATTTCTGTGATATTTGTGTTGTAGGCAGTTCGTTGGTTCATTTCAACATCGAAACAACTGAAGCTAAAGCTACGGAACTTGGCGGGCGTGACGTACATAGTAGGACGACGCTCTTGCCCCCTCCCCCCTCTCCCCCCCCACTCTCATATTTTGCCCTGATTTATCAGGCATGGGAGGAGTTACAGATATAGGGGTGCCGAAACGTGAATTAATCTTATGAAAGGGGGGGGGGGGTGGAGGGAAGTTCATTCCCAATCGCTCGTTCTTGGGAAAGCTACTCGTATAAGCGGTCTTTCAACTGGAATGTGAAGATATCATTCCGCACTGCTCAATTTTTGTTGTTTTGGTGAAGAGGATTGATGAGGCATGTGGAATACAAAAGCGCATGTCACACTTCCCTCTATGGCGCATTCACTTGTTTTAGTATGGAACAGTTCATTAGTGATATTCTCTTGTCTGCATCCGTTTGAGTCGACGGAAGAGAGGTGCATAGAACCAGGTGAAAGCTCGACTGCATTGCAGAGCGTTTGATTAGGTCTTAGTGCATTTTTGAAAGTTAACCACGCTGTCAACATCCCTCGAGTTATATCGTCAAATTTTATTTTTCATTGAAATCTTTAAGAGAAGTGACGTCTAAAGGAGGTCGTTTTAATTATTTTTTCGCACCTGTGCAATCATCGATTATATTGCTGAAACGCATATGCCTGTTTTCGTTGTCTACTTTTATTTCAATCCTATATTCCTCTTCGATGGCATAGCTGGTGGTTTGATTCAAAGATTTCAGGCTACCAATCTAAAACTCCGTAACGGAAGGGTTCCTATCTCTAAGCAGAATGGGTGCACTACTAGGCGTGCCTGGTAGGACTGGAACTTTCCATCGTGTTTTATGCAGTGAGTTGTGTTTAGTTATTACCAGCTAGCAGTATTTAACTACATATGGATTTGGGAATGCTGCTGCCATAGTTCCTTATATATTGCAGGCATCGATTTCAAAATTAAAACGATCGAAGTGAGGGGAAAGAGGATCAAACTGCAGATTTGGTGCGTTTCCCTTCCATCTTTTTTTTTGATTTCATTTACGAAAATTGGGGGGGAGGGGGGAAGGGGACCCTAAGGGCTCCAAAGCGCGCATCACAAGCCCTTCCCTTCCCTCCTTCTTCATCTCATCCCGTCCTATCCCCTCTCATACTTGTCTACACACCTGTCATTTTCTTTATGATTTATTCCAAGTTGGATTTCTCTAGTCGCAGTTATCCACACGATGCACATCCTTCGCTTACATTGCGAGCTATTGCCTACTAATAGTTCATTAAAATGGGGGCCTTTCTATTTTTGTGTATTTACTTTGTTGTAATATGAGACTGTGTGTTTTGGCGCCTGCAAATATTTCGCTGGGGACTGTGTCTCGAGCGAAATATTTGCAAGTTGTGATTGCCATTCACCTTTTTTCTAGATCGTTTAGCCTGCTGTGATTTTAATGCAACCTTTCTTCCGTTATATCCTTTCATGCTTCAGATTTAAACAAAAATGGCTCCTCGAATTTTTTCCTATACGAAAGGTGAAGTCTGTTTTTTTCTCACACGTTCTCTTCGCTGTTCTTACGACTAATTGCTTCTATGTCGTTTTTCACTGCAGTGATAAAATGGATGTAATGCTTTGCATTTGCTTATTTCTTGTTTTAAACATCCCATCACATACCTCTTTTTCCCTTTCCCGCGACTTTTTATATTCTTTTTTCCTTTTCATTTCTGTAGACATGTGGCATTGCAATTGTTTCGTGTGATATATTGGCATAGCAAATAGTTTATTCTGTTCATATTTTCGACGTTAATACAGATTTTCATTTCAAGTATTTCTTTTCATTGAATGTCACACCTCAAGATTTATACCTCCTTATGACATCGGCCGTGTCGTCGTGGGTGGGCTTGGCTCCTTTATCTACTGGTACTCCGTTTTGCCGGATTGACACAACACTTGCCGGAAAAAGTTGGCATAAAACAAAAAGGGGGTAATAAGGGATTCAATAAATGTTCGTGACCGAGACATGTTTCATAGGAATATAAGTGGGGAGCATATGGGTATTCTCTAATCGTCTTGTTTATAAAAGAGGCTAAAAGCTGCAGGGATACGGCTGGACAAGAAAGATTCCATACAATAACGACGTCATATTATCGTGGGGCAATGGGTATTGTAGTGGTGTACGACATAACGGACGAGGGAAGCTTCGACAACATCGCGAAATGGCTGAGATATATCGAATTGGTAGGCCATATCTTTGTGCCTTTTATCCGCAGTGTCGTCCCACTTCTGTTTTCATCACTTCAGGCGGATTCGGGCGTCCTCGTTATAAGCCATAAGTCGAGCTTAAGTTGATTTGTACAAGAGTGTAGAAGTATAGTAGAATATTCGGGAAAATGTACGCGGTGTTCCGAATATGAAACCGCCTAGAAGGAATTTGTTGTGAGGTCATTCAGCTACCCGCAAAGGACTCTTAGATAGTAAGTGGCAGTCTTCCCAAACCTTATAGCATCGTAAAGGTGCACAATCGCCCTGACATCCCACATCCTCACAGCAGCTGAACCGAACGTATAAGTGAAGGTCACTTTCGCCACATATTACTGTATTGTCGTGCAGTACAGGAAGAACACGCATCTAAGTGCGGTGATTATGGTGGTGACAGCGAATTCCTAGTAACGCGCCTCTTTGGTTATGCGCAAAAGTCATACGAGATAAAGCCAGGAGATTTGTATAAGCCCAAACTTTAGATGAATTTGGGGCAGTTTTGCGTATTTAGGGGGAGGGGCGCGTAGTTGTGCGCTGGATGGAGTGCGCATTCTGTCAAGCTCTCTGCCTTCGCAATTCGGTCTCGTCAACTAGCGTGTGGATGGGATTCGTGTCTTTGCTTCTCAGGTCACCAGCGCGTACATGTTTCTCACTACGTCATATTACGGCGCGATGAATTCTATATTTTTAGCGACAGCGAAGTTGCGTTCACCTCGTTCTTACTGGCTCCTCGACGAGTATTTCTGAATAGGGCTGAGTAATTGGATGTTCAGAGGCCATTCAGCTTCCCCAACCATTATTCCATATATGCGTAATAAAAGCGAAACAGCAATCGTCTGACTTTAGTTCATTGCTTACATGTAAGGGAAATCTGGGCTGTCAGGCGTCCTGACAGTAGCATATCGGGCTAGTAGCGTGTGAAATGTAAGGAGTCCACATCAAGTTCAGCGTCTGCGAAGTACATATCTGTGGACCTTATCCTGTACGGGTTCACCCAGTGGCTCGCATATGCTGGTTTTCGGCCGTTGCTAAAACTTTGTAAATTGCCGAACATTTTTTTGTTCCAGTGCTGATGACTATCACGCATTGCATTCTGGCTGTGTTTTTCATCTGGCGGAATTCGTTGGATGTAGGGTCCCACTGTTCTTCTGGAGAGGGGTTTCCCCAAGGGTCCCTGCGAAAGACGAAAAGCTCACCTTCGAAGATTACTCTCACACTGCAGGGAACACTTGTTTCATCTGTAGACGAACTTCTCTCCGCTGCAGGCCACCACAGCTCCCATTTGCATAAATAATATGCATCTGGGTAGTAAACTGGAAGCAAAGAGCGAAGAACTTTTATAACAGCCAAATCCAGTGTGCACTTTCCAGCACGCGAGTGAAGACGTGCAAAAAATCCTGTTGGCGAATAAGTGCGATGTGATTGAACGAAGAGCGGTGTCGAGTGAAAGAGGTGAGAAGATTGCAAAAGCGCATGGAATCAAATTCTTGGAGACTTCGGCCAGGTCGAATATTAACATTCAGAAGGCTTTCGGCGATCTGGCTGAGGCTATTCTCAATAAGGTAATAGTCATGTTGATTTGATCAGAAATCTTTACACTGCAATGATTTGTCGTTTTGTGATCGTCACATGAACTGACAGCGCACTTGATGAAAGTCTTTCTTTTTTCCGCTTAAATTTCCAAATCTGCTGAATGCTTCTGCGCGAACTGGAAAGTTGTGTGCGAATATAAAATTTGCTGCAGAGAATCTGTTCGAAGCATCACGGCGATGTCCTCCACCAAGTGAGATTTATTTTCACATCTTTGTTTTTCTCAATTGATGAATAAATGTCCGACCAAAAGAAAGTTTTTTTTTTGGTTTTTATATCAAAAGTCACATTTGCGAATTATGGCAATTCGGCGCTTCTATTTCTTTTCGCGTAACCAAGTGTGTGCTTGTAATCTGTCAAATGATTTTTCGAGCTTGGCAAACGAAGCCAGGGATCCTTAGTAGATAAAAGACATGCAGGTGACATTTCCTCAGTAGCCAAAAGACGTGCAGGAGACATTTCTTTAATGGACAAAAGACACGGAGGTCTCATTTTCGAGAAAGTTCGGTGAATTTTTCGCTGATCGAGAGAAAAATGGCGAGTTTAAGGCATTATATACGGACTGACTCAAATTGTACATAATCGTAAAAGATTCGAAGATTCGTCATCAGTGGCGATGGTGGAGCTGTGTCCATGTCGTTGCATGGTACAAGGGGCAGAGGTATTCTCGCGGTACATGACTGCCCAAGAGCAGCCCTGGTTGGCGTTTCTATATTGTCGACGAAATCCTTTGTTTTGCTTCCTGAAGCGTTTCGCGCACTAGCGGCTTAGTTTCTTTAGTTTCTCCGGGCATGCCAAATATTCTCCTCGCGCATTATCAGTGCCAGATAAAACTTTTGTAGTAGTGGTAGAGTCCTATAAGTTGTGCATAAGCTGGATCCAAATATAGTTTATTAGTTTCGTAACTGTTGTCTCTGTTGGACTGTTGTCCCACCAAGGCACAAAATGTCATTGAGTGGATGCTTCGCTTCGAAACTAGTGGGTGGGAAGCAAAGATGAACAGATGTTCTCTTGTTGCCACGCGTTCGTCCTCGTTCTCAACATGTCTCCCCTAGCCACTCCATACCCACTTGCACACAAAACGGAGTGGGAGTTTAGCGGTCTCCGATAGTTTCACGTGCACTATAGTGGCCCTGTGTTCGATTGAAGTTTTTGTGCATAGCTTTTATTTCATCAGCTTGATTCAATGCCGAGTGCTTCATGGTATCTTTGGCTTGCTCCGGATTCTTATTTCTTCGAGTGAAAAATTAAAACTTTCTCGTTCAGGTAACAGGCGACGAACAGGTCGAGAAGACAGCAACTGTCCGACCGGGCATCTCTCGAACTTCAACGAAGCGAATCGGATGTTGTTGACCTTCACCGCAGTTCACCCTTTGTGTTCTGACATGATTGTTTGGCCGTCAAAAGGGACTGTTCGGAAAAATTCTGTTCACTTATGACTGATCGATATGCAATTTTATCCGGTCGAATGGTACCATTTCAAAAGATTATGATTACTTTGACTTTGCAGTCGTTCTTTTGAGTAGAATCAATGTCTTTTTCGTGCTTATCAGGCGAATTTTACCAGCCTCTTCCGTGTAATATTATTAAGTTCCTATATATTGCTTTTGAAAAGGAATTTGCGTCTAATTTTAAGCATAGTGGAATTGCGCGTTACTTCACCGAAATAAATTTCTTCACTCATCTGGAAACGAGGAGAATGTTCGCCCCATTTATATTATTATTTCTCACTGTCAATAAATGTGGAAGTCGGTTACATCTTGGCAACTGTGAACATTACACTCTTTTTTGAGGGAATTCCTCATCAGCATTAGTGAAGAAAACGACGTTTGTAGGTGTTCTGGTGTGCTAAGCTCTCTTCGGGACTCGTTAATAGAACCTCTACTTTGAAGGTAGCAGACGTTCGGTTTGCTGATTCCTTCTAAAATCAGAATCAATAATGAATGGAAAAGGACGGCATAATGTTCAGCGGAAATGTTATGGCAGTACAACGAACCGATCTGAAAAGCATAAAACAAATAGAAAAACATGAGAAGGTGACACCATACGCCTTTCTGCACTCAGCTGCCCTACTGATTCGCTTCATAGGTTAAGTCTGATTATGCAATCTTCTCTCAGGATTCCTCCGCCGATTCCTCGTGTTATCTGGCCCCACCCGCAAAATCAGGAATTGTTGAGTCTGACAAATTTCTCCCAACTTTTAAATGCCGGTCAGAGCTGATGAATAAGTACGTAGGAGTCCTGCTGTGCAGCGGCTGCAACCGATCAAATTTAATCGGTCATTGATCGACGGGGAAAGCCTGCTGGCAACCGAAAGACGTTTGGGACAGATTTGATTTCAAGGATGTCGGCCAGTTACCAGTCGAAGGCATCCAGTGAAAACCAATTCTGGGTTCCGACCGTACATGTTCAGAAGCGGTTTTCGATGGCATCGGAGAATTGAACCGATGGGTTTTTATCTACAGACGGAAGCTGACTAAACTTCCGGTTCCTAACTGATGTCCTGTTCACAGGAATTTGTCACAGAAGTAGCACGGAAGCTTGTTTGGTCAGTACAGTCATCCCTCATAAAACTGCGATAAAGACCAGGTGGATAATCGGTTTAGAGCAGTTAGCGTGTATGTACCAAAAATAAAGCGAGCAGCGACATAACGACCGCAACGAATATCGGCAGATGCGTAGTATAATGGCATTTAAGGTCCACATTTGGAAGGAGAAACTTCAGCGGAAACCAGGACTAGGAGAAAATGTGGAGTAGAGAATGCACGAGCTCTGTAGTTCAGTAGTTTTCTAATGTTGGAAATTGCCCGTAGTCTCTAATATGTTCACAGAATCGAAAGATCTAACATAGGCACAGAATCGGACGTTAGCGAAGAGGTAGCACCCTCTCAAATAGCAGCAAGTGCGATCAGTTTTATGTGGATCCGGCATGAGTGAGGAACATTGTTCTCGCAGGACAATTTGAAATTCGGAAGAAAAGTCACCGTGAGTGCAACAATGGAAATATCCGGGGTTGTGGACAAACACCTAATGCTTAATAACGTTTTTGTTGTGTCTTGAGACGAGGTTCCTCCAGTACCTTGGTTGAGGTAGCACCTGGACGCCTCCTCAGAAGAGAAAGAGACGAGAAACGGTTACTTACGATTCAGTCATATCACTTCTTTTAAGCTCATTGTTGCCTATTTCTCATCGCTGTTTTCGTCCTTTAAAATCCGCTAACGATAGTTGAAGTTCCATGCCTTCCCGTTGGATCATTCCACCAAGCATCTCTTAAAGAAAACGGTTGTTCGCCTAACGAATATTTGATTTTTTTTTTGAGTATTTGAGAAATCCGGAATATTTGAATTTTCCAAAGCAATCGTTTTCTCGGTCGAATTTGATTCAAAAATTGTCAAGAGAGCACAAAAACAAGGGAGAACTAATTAACTGCCCGGAAATATCTGAATGGCAAAGAACATCTATTTTTGGAAGTATTATTCTCCTTGGCAGCTTCATTGTTTATTCTGCATGGGTGCAGTGAGGTTTTTTTTCTTTTTGGTGATTCTTTTATTGCCGCTGCGTTACGGTGTGCTAATGGTTTGTTTAACAAGTCGAAAGTATGCGCTGCTAACGGTAAGTAAATGAAGTCTCAATCTTCCGATCATGTCCAGTTGTCGTTCATCGCAAGAGTTGGTAACTGAACGAAGTTTACAAACGTAAGGACATTGCCCCTTACAAATTTTCGCTGCCCTTGGCTTACTTCATTTTCCTAGATTCAAAACATCCTTTTTCTACTATATAGGGAAGAGAACGGCTGCCACTTGCGAATATTCGGCGTAGAACCCACAATTGCTCTGAAGGGAAAAAAGGATGTAAGATTGAAACAAGAACGCTTTAAAGCTTAACTGACAAGTTCCCTACGCCAGCATTCTGTATAGTATTGGATGTTACCCGATTCATAGGTGCGTGTTGAGTAAGTCGCTCATAAGGACAATTGAGCCCTGCTGGCGCATATCTTCTCTATCCTTAAGTGTTCTAGTAATTTCTCAGGTTTCACAATCAAGGACGACTTTCACAGATTTCCTTTGTTTAATTTTCTTTGAACGTGCGGAAAAGACATGCATTCAGAGTGTCAATTCCTGCTATTTGAAAAGGCTCGCCAGAAGCTTAATCGTGGACTTGCCCTCCATTTTTGTTGGGCTGCTTAACTCACAACGCCCTGATCGGTCCATCCTCCCGCCTCACATTTTCAGCCTTCATTTCCACTATCTTCCGAGGAATGCCACACATCAGTCAAATGGCTCTCACGTTTCAACAAACCTTTTCATTTCTCTTCCGGCTGGAAACCAGCTGCCGCGTATCACAGCCCACTTTGCAGGTGATATTTAACGATGGATTCAACCAGGCACTGGCAAGAGCAATCTGGTATGCTGTTCCGTATGAGATCATTATAGTGCATCAAAGTGTTCGCACATCATTAGCTGCTGAAGCTTTCGACATGCCGCTTGAGGAACAACTGATCGAAAGCGAAAATGAGGGGAAAGCAAGTTCATCAATGCAACCGATCCTAAACCATCCATGCGGAGGTACCTGTTGTTTACTTATGACATACCAGATTGGATTATATGGTCAGTGCACCACGCGAAAATTACTTCGGTGGTAAGAACCACTATGGAGCAAAACATTTATTGGATGAAGAAAATGACTAACCACTAGGTGAGAACGTAGCTTCTCTGCTTCCACTTGATTAGCGACAGTGCAGGACCACATCAGGGAGGATGCACGAAAAAGAATGTTAGTTAGGAGACCGGTATAGGGCAGAACGATGCATTTTGCAAAAAGAAGCAGTTGCGTTCATCAACAACTCGCATAGACAGACTCCTCCTGAACTTTTCAGCATTTTCGGCAAGAATTTTACGCGTTCAGTTGTTGAACTGATTTTAATGCACAAATTTTGCACATGCTTCCCGTTGCGATGACGTCATTATTCCTTTTTTTAAACCGCCGATCCTCGCTGTTGCTAATGTTCACGGATCGACCATCCTCTTCCGTTTCACTGGCATGACTACCTCTGGCGACACGAGGCGGTTGGTACGCATAACAGCAGTCGGCGAAGGTCGCCTACCTGTGGCTGCTGTAGCGGTGATCTTTAATGCCACTAATTGCAATCACTCACTTCTGCAAGCCTGCGCAGTTTGCTTCGGAAGGACACAAACATTCAAGTACTTCCGAGAACAAACACCTTCGAAAATGGGAAATATTTTAGGGCAGTGGTTTCGTTATCATTCTCATTAAAGTGCTTCTCCCGCGCACTTCAACACACCAACTGCCAACAACCGTTGGCTCGTTTATTCAAGGAAGCGAGTCGTACATAATAATCTCACTTCAGGTGATGCGCTAGTAATTTCGTTACGTTCACCACGTCTGTCTCTCCCATAAACGGTTCCCAAAAATTTTCACTCGTCCTTTTCGTTTTGTGGTGAGGATGTCGAGTTCATCAATACTTATTTCCTCTCAAAAGCATTCAAACAAACGTTTCATTGTTCCAGATGATTGCATACCTCTTCTCAAACTGGGAATTTTCATGACGTTATGTGTCGTGTTTGGTTTGATTGTCGGTGGAGGCATCGGCTTTTTGATCGGATGGTTCGGCCCAGGCAATAATTTGGTCGAATGCCCCATGGAATCCACTGGTTTTCTGGGTAATGAATCGGAGAGTTCGTCGAAGGGCAGTGTTCGCGACCGATCGTCTCAGGGAAGCATTGCAGCCCTTTCCCAGGTGAATCTGTATTACCTTTTAGAAGTGCTTGGAAGACTTCAACTGCGAAACGCTTGATGCGCGCTTCAATGTGAGAACACTGGCATGTTGCATTATCAAAGCACTTTATTGCAATAAGTGGAAACATTGAGTTGTTTATTTTGACGTGACCCAGAGTTGCATTACACAGTTACCGTGAACTGTGCAACAGCGAAGACATTAGCCTTTATTAAAGGAACGCTAGACTTTGGTGAGCTCATTCTGAGCACTAAATAAAATATCCGAAAATTTAGAACCTATTGCAGACGCTTCGAACATTTTCTTGCTTGAAATCCATAGTAACGCTCAGCGAACACCGCCATAATGTGCAGAGAAACGCTCTTCTTAGGTGACTGGAGCATCGACAACACAGTCTTATGTTGCTGCGACAGATGACCAGCGTAGGACGACACAAGCGGTGAGTTATATATAAGGTGGTCATCGATACATCAAGGTTGCTTGTATCGTGCTGTATTATCAGGACAACGCACTAGGCACCAAGCCCTTACTTTCTTTTTCGGTCGCTACACAACGTGGAAGAAAATGAACGATTCATTAAATGCAAACTTTCAAAATAAGTTTGGAGAAACTTCAAAAATAGCTTCTAAGGGAGGTATTTCTTACTGGCAAAAATGGTGAATATATCAGGCTTATTTAAAAAATTGCCTGTAGAGACAGAGAGATATTTGGGTTGTATCTTCTCATAGCCGCACATCACCTGATAAAAAAGGGTATCGCGAGTGCCCGCCGTCGTTAGACCTTCAACTGTTTCTCAGTGTCCATTCTCACAGAGCATTTAGTACTATATTTGTGAGGGGAATTTTCCATAAAAGGTGCTTAGAGCCGATGAAGACCGGCGTTAGAAGCCTCTACTTTTTGGTTTTTTTCATACGCAACATTCCTGACTTTGTACGGTTACAATTCGACCTTCTAATGGAGCTGATCGTTTTACTGTGTTATCAGTACAATAGCTAGTTCTGTTAAAAGCACTTTTTCGCCGTAAATGAAATATCGATTAGAGACTCGATAACACAAAATTGGAACTCATTACTGCACACTTGCTTGCGACTATCGCTTGAGTCGGAACAAATCTATAGCGGGAGTGAAATGTTCGCAACTTGAGGAGATTAAAAAGTACGCATAAAATTAGTTGGTTATGGCCCAGTGTACGGAATACTGAAGCAGAGGAGCAAGTTTTGTGGACAAACCGGGACTTTTATTGACAGAAGTAGAAGGGAACGTTTTCGGCACTTTTTCACGGAGAGAGGAAAACCTGAGAAAAATCACTGCAACAAGAGGTCAGCTTTCCGCGGTGTGTCGAAGAGGCCTACTCGAGGTAGTTCGGCTCTATTCAAAGCAACGTGCTGTGAAAATTTTCGATTAAAAGTCGATCATAACGAGCCTAAATTTAATATAGTGGAGAATTTTAGGAAAGTCGCTCAAATGAAATTTTTCGGGAACTTTGAGAAGCGATGTTCTGCGATTTTGTTGAGTGTAATATCAGACGAAAGAGATAGATGAAGTGGTGAAGAATGTCGGATATTTGTGATTTTATTCAACGACGAAACAACTATGGAGTGCTCAATTCTCCGGAAATAAGCACGCGTGAAAATTTTGCAGCATTAAGCTGCACGAATTTCCCTTCATCTCAATAAAACACCAAAGTTTAGCATCGTTGTAATCGTCTCATTAATCTCTCCCACTTGATATCACACTGGTGGGGAGCTGAGTTGCAAAGAATTTTATGAAAAGTGACATCTGCTAATTCTGAGAGCTGCAGACGACTTTTATATTTCCCCGCTATGAATTTATGTGTTAAATTTGAACTTGAGCGACAGCGATAATCTAATATGTCACTAATGGTACGAATATCTCTGTTTCCGACATCCCTCCTCTCTTCCAATGTTAATATCAACTGTTTGTGTGATCTTGTCCGGGTGTTTCATTAAATTATACCGTAAAGAGAACTTTCCCAACATTCACTGTTTTTACCGCTTTTAGCGCTGCTGTATATACACTGTTACATCTAATGGCTTGAATTCGTGATTCCTAGTGTTCCGCGTTACCTCACTTAATGCAAATTATACAAGAGCCCTAACAAGTAAACCAAAGGCATTCAAGAGCTGATGCGCCGCACCAATATGAAGCATCCAATCAGCAAGTTCCATTTCAAAGCATCAGTCATAGAAGAGACGCTCGCCAGGTGGCTATCAGAGTATTTGTACTACATTTGGACCATCTGCTCCCTCAGATCGATGCCTCATTTTGAGGACGAATCCAAATATCGCTGAGTGCGGCCAACGTGAATTGCGATATGCGTGCGATGGACAGTCAGCACTTCAGATTCGACCATGGCTCACTAAGCGGAACATAGCTGATGTAATGTTGAATGTTGACTTGCTTGGTGATCCAACGTTGCCATTACAGGATGATGTGGAGCCGTTGCATAATGCTTATTCGAATGCGGAAGTGCGAGGTGAACGAAGTGCCCGAGAGTGATAGTTGCGTCCTTCCGAATGCCAACATTGCGTGTGTGCAAAGCTTGCATCCCGATGTTTTTTTGAAGTGTTTTTCTATGCTGTTGAACAAAATCTTTGCTGGATATGAGCGCGACTATGAAGTGAAATGTGCAATCAGAAGCAATAAAAATAACGAAAATGTTTACTTGAAAGGTTCGGAAAGGTGGCTTAATGAAGCTGTGAACAAATATCATCAGGTTAGCGGTTATGTCGCAACATGCGCAACAGCATAACACACGAAAGAGTATTTCTGGCTCACTAATGAATAGAAGAAAGTTGAAACGAAAGTGCTCCGCAATATTCCGTTCCACATTCAGCAATGACTTAGTATGTTCTCAGAAAATAAGGAAAATCACATCAAGAGCGCAAAAGGATCAAAATTCATTGGAATTCATGGGCCGAACCATTGAAGATAGCTTACTGGCTACTGAACATTGAATGTTGAACGAATTGAGGGCAAAAGGCCTGGGAGATGAGGCACACTTTCTATTCCCACGTGGTATCTTCACTGACCACCTGTTTTGTGGCCAAAGAGCCAAAGATTCTCTACTCCCTCGAACGCATCCGTTGTGGGGCCGCGAATTACCCTCTTCCGTGGCTCGACCACGAAGCCATACCCGCACTACTGATTTCACCGGTTCAGAGAGAACAAACCCGGTAAAACGTCCACCCCATTTCTACAGCTCTAGGGCACTTCTACACATGTCCCGTAGTGAGAAGTATGCTGCTAAGCACGAGGCGCCCACACAATTTGCAATCATATGCGTTTTTCACGTGCCGTTGCACTGCAGCCCGGAAGCATAGCTTTGCCACCCTTTGCAATGCTCCTGCTGGCGGAAATCACATTTGCATTTGTTGATGTCGCAGTTGTTCGTACTGAAACCGTTCGTTTGCAGAAAGTAATTGTAGTCGTAGTCCTTTGAGAGCAGAGATCACAAAAATATGCATATATGCAAAGACCTGAGCGATCGGATAAGGTAACGTTATGAACCTTGCTGAGTGCCCGTGTTTGTCTAATTACGATGTGTAGTGTAAATCGCTTTTGTTCTCATCATGAACTTGGCTCAGGTGCGAAGGGGCAACATTTGAATATCATGTCTACATTACATGCATTTGGGGGAAGTTGTCTTGTTGGCAGCTGCTGGTTTGGCGTGCGGTCGCGAGCCTGGTTTGTGCAGTGTGCTCACTGATTGCCGAGCGGTTGCAAGGTAACTGCTTCTGGGCTGTCACTTCTACGCATTTGCTTGGTTTTGGACAGCGATGATCAGGGAGAGTTGTGGCTGCTGCCAGAGTTCACATATAGAGCGTAGATGTTATATTTTATTCGCTGCATCGCGTACTGTGTTAGCAGAATAGAATAAAACGTGTGGCCGCGTAGACCTTCATCGTGCCACTGTGATATAAATTCATCGGTGTATCGGTTTAACGTTCTATCTGTAACCATAAGAGGGAACAGCATGAAACAACTTCGCGCAAATGTCTGGGTAGCGTTAGGCTGCTTGGGCGTGGAAGTGCATGTGGTGCAACATTCGTTCCGTGGTGAAATACGTATAATGTGTAGGTGTATATCATTTATACCTTCAGTCATATATTATTTATACATTCACTCATCGCTCCCTTCCCTCTCCCCCGATTCGCAACTTGTAAATCTCCAATATACTATTTTTCAGGGCAGTTTTAAATTTGACGTCTTTGGCTAAAACGTTTGAATAAGATAGCTCGCGTCTAAACCTAGGGCAGCCCACCCACATCGCCAATGAAAACTCCATTTTGCCAAAACACCATTCGTCCCCTCATCCAGGCTTGTGCGCAGTGGGAGATAAAATGAGTTCATTACGAGCTCTTTTTTAGAAATTGGTGAAATGAGGAGAAGATAAAACATGATTATATATTTCTAATCGTCACTGAAAACCCGACGAAAGAAATTTGCAGTCTTCGTAGAGTGCAGGTGAAAATTGCGTGGCACTTATAGGTGCCAGAAATTAGCCATATTCTCTTAATAGGTGTGATGGAGGATGTAGAGAGTATGCTGAGTGGGACCACCCTCCTTTCCGTCCTCTTCGTAACTTCATAATTTGTTTGCATACTGCACTATAGTTATCTCCCCTCGAATATTGCAAATGGAGTAATAACGCATATTATGTATTTTGGGGCTTTTGCAAGCAATGAGGGGACACTTTTGTATCAGCTTAGTTCACATGTCTGTCTTTCAGGATAAGGACCAAACAATAAGGCAGGCAAGTGCGTCGTGTCGTTATCGATGTCGGAAGCAATGTCGGCAACAGCAACAACGCCGTTTTCTTATGACCTCTATGAAACAGTCAGCAGAATTGCAGCTGTGAGTTATATATTTGCTGGCGTGAATGTATAAGGAGACAATAAGATATCCGCCTAAATTTACGAGGTTGAAAAATTACAAACCCCTCTTTGAGCTTAGAGTGCTTCCTTTAGAATGCAAGCTCATGCTCTTGTGGTAATGAATAAACCGGTTGGTCTTATAAGTAGTTATAGCATCCCCGCTTCATTGCTCTTCAATACCCTCACTGAGGCGCTTTCTGGCAACGCTGGAAAGGTTGGTGAGTGTTTGTCGCTAAGCAAACCATCTCCGTTTGGGATAGTTGGTCGCTCAACAAGCTCGTAACCAGTGGTTCTGAAATCGGTAGAGTCGCGAAGGTTTCCAGCAGTTCTCTTGTCCCGCGTTTTCTTGGTCGATGAGAATCATATTGACAGTTATATTTGATGTTCTTCTATAGAGGCTGTAAACGAGTCAAGAGGTTCATGTGCATTGATGACCTAGTTGGAAGGTAGCAACAGTAGGTTTCTTTCTTTGAAGGATTATAAGGACAATCTTGACCTCGAAAGTCATTCCTTACCCTGTGCAGTAGAAAGCACTGGCTATACCGGAACACGATGTCGTGAAACAACGAAATTGCGAGTTGTATGTAGACGGTGAAAAAGAAAATAACAAGACCGCATGTTTATCAGAGAAAAGAAAAAGGTTGAGACTAACGATGTCCGTGGAATAAAATTACAAGCAGTACAGGCCTCTCACAATATCAGCCATATCGAAGCAACAAATCAGAACGAACGACAGCGATTGGTTTGGGCAGTTTATGCAACGCAAACGATACGCACTTAATCAGTTTGGCAGGGTTTGATACAACGAAGATCAGCATAGCATTATCACGTGAAACGAGGTGTCGGACGATTGCCTTTGTGTGTGCCGACTACCAGGTTATCTGGTAGATATCAAACCACCACTGCCTAACACTTGCGGGCTTATAGATATTTTCCGCGATTTCATTATTCATGTTCATCAATTTTTCTGCTGCGCTCGACACTGTCTGATACCTCCAGCAGTGTACACTATATAAACTTGCTCAATAATCGAACTGGCCTGATACGAAGATGGCTCGTCCACTTGCGCCATTTTTTCTCTCATCCAATCTTCACCAACCTCCTGGTTGCTCCGTTCCAAGTATGCTTATGAGGTTTGGGGTCTCTCCTGAGCTCTGCGATCAGCGGGCCCCTCAAACTTGGGTAATTGAACAATGCATTTTCAAACAAAATTAAAGGACGGTGTAATTAAGAAACGAATATGACAACACCATAAAACGTGATATGTGATGGCTAAGGTAGCTTTTTGCTGATATGCTAGCGAACAAGATGCGAACCTACAATGCAGAGATCACTGAGCGTCAATACTATTGATAACCAACGAGGACAAGCAAGTTGGGAAGAGAAATTCAAGAAAAGGGAATAAAGACGGAATAATGCTGAGACTCTTAAGAGGGCTGCGCCTGCACACGAACCGCAACGCCGATTTACTGAAACGATATAGTCGATACGGCAAGAGGTCGAATCTGCTAATTTCGTGAATTGCTGCATTGAGACACATTTTAATTTCATGTCTCTAGCAGCGGGTAACTCAATGAATGCGTTCACGATGTAGGAGGGACTTTTTTCAAGCATTCGAACTCCGGTTTCTTCAGTGAGATCAGTGGAATGAACCGGAACAAGGAAGTTCAGCATTTCTATATGTTCTTGATTGTTTGGTGAAGACATCTGATTGTTTTTGCGGAATCCGTTCGGCGTCTCTTCTATGGAGCTTCATAGAAGCTCTCAGAAACCTCACTTTGCCTCGATACTGCCTGCAGTGGTACTGGAAGCTGGATGCGCTTAATATGGTGACCTAGAAGATTCTTTCGTGCAGATCGAACATGCAAACTACATATAAAGCGAGGCCGGTAGGATAGGTGGGGATCGTGCAGGTGGTACACAGAAACTTGTAATAAGCACGTCTTCTTTATTCTCAGTGGTACGAAAATGCTTTCTTTTATCTCAAGTCGCCTTCGGGGAAAAAGGATTGTTGCATAGAATTGCTTATATCGAAGCATGTAATGTGCAAGTAGCATCTGTAAGTTTGCCTAAGCTCACCTATCATACTTCTTCGGCTTTCTGTTGTGCTTCTCGAGGCTGCTGCTCACTGGGAACTCCTGCACTTATTTCTCATTCTCAGGTATAATAGAATTTCCATGGTTATAGTGTGGTAGAAGGTCGCCAGCGTGTGTAGAACGCGAGAAAAAAGACTGTTTAACCTTGTCCTGAGTTGAAATCAGCCATTTTGAATAGAACAGGTATGCTCCAAACTAATGAAAAAATGTCCTAGATCCGTTGAGAATACAGTCACGTTATTCCCTATCGTATAGTGACAAAAACAGCCAGCTTCTGATGTCTTAATCCTTGACTTGATCTATCATTACTTCGCACCATCCACAATTTTTTCAGTCAAGTGCTCGATGTTCCCTAAGTAGAGCAGAGTCATTTAGGCAGGACAGGATGTAGAGGGATTTGTTGCACTTTTTGGGCAATAGTTTCTGTTAGATTTCCCGTCCAGGAACCGAGGTGAAGCATCGATTCATGATTAACCGATTTTTGCCCCAGACAGATGCATAGAACAAATCTTGCTTACGAGTTCATGCAGTACGCCTCAACATGACTGCAAACGACAGTGCCAGCATCGGGATTCTTTCCGCCTCAAACAGTCCCTCTCGTCAACTACCTAGTCCGCCGAAATTTTCAACTATTCGATCAGTTTTTGAATGCTCTCGTGACAAAGATCTGTTCTGCATCTGTAGACTCTCTTTTCTATAGCTGGTGGCGTGGGAAAAGAAACAATTTGAGGAACATGGATGAGGGTAAGGGTAATGAGGGTAGTGGCTTGGAATAGCCATTCCAGCTTAAAGAAGGGCCATCTTCATTCTAATTTTGGATGAATAAACTTGCTTTTCTTCCTTCACTTTTGACGATACTGTTTAGCTTCAAGCGGCTAAACAAATCAAGTGCCGCATGTTGGGAACACGAAGTTTCGAAATCGTCGACTGAGTTTTAAGTTTGTGCCGTTGGAGTATGCGGCTTACGCGATTTCAGTTGAGTCACTTGGAAAGCGAGACAAAAGATGCTACTTGAACAAATTTCTGCTCTTTGCTTCTATCAGAACCACCAAATCGATAAGGAAGAGGAAACGAGTGCAGCGATAGATCAGATTTCATTTGATCGAATGTAGTGGCCCAAGCAGAGGGAACATTGCCTGCGCACGACTGCCTCAGCAAGATCTTTTTTATGGAGAGTCGCTCGCTAGAAATTGTTTTTCAGATATCTCCTGTTAACGGCGTTCTTCCGCCTAAAAATAGGACGTTTGAGCAAAGTCTCTGAGTTTGTATGAACGAAGTGGTACTTATGATCACGACGTTTGTAGTAATTGTTGAAAAACGAGAATATTTCAAACAAATGTAGGATCATTCCAGGAGCCGCGCTCTTCTGCACGTCGCAGAATGTTCAAGTTATCGACTTCTTCGAATGGCGGTGTATTCAAACCCTATGCGGTCACGTTTCCTCAACAGGTGCGCGCACTGGTCATCGAGAAAATGACTTACGGCACGTACTCTATGAGTGACACAGAAGCATTACGTGCACTCACTGAGGTAAATGTTACTTCGATGTTTTTACTAACTTGGAAGAGTTGATTTTAGGCAGAAAGGAGGGACTACGGTCGATAAACCACCGAACAATAGCATAACAGTAGGAGATTCTTCAAGGGATAAGAATTTCGGAAGTAGAAGCGTACGATGTTATGAGGAAAGAACATATGTTTCTCTTCTAATGATTCAGATGTCGCCATTCTATTATTCTGTTTCGAGAGAAGTGAGAGACTTTATCTAGAACAAAAAAAATTTCTGCGCAAGATATAGTCCGAGTTTGAAGTGCACTCCTCTCCGGCCTGCAAACTTCTCACCGGTAGTTACTACTGAGTATCGCCCTCTTCTTCGTTGAGCAGTCTACAGCACACATGTGATTACAGCCTCAACTTATTACAAACGAAATACAATATCGAAGATCATTTCTGTATTATTCAGCCGACGTGGTCCATACTGTGACCCTTACGTCCATTGTGAGTGATTCAAATGAGTGTCTTCACGATTGTGAATTTCATTCTTTCCTCAGTAGTGACATCTGCAGTGATATTTGACGTGCGATCTAGGCTGCCTTCGCTTACGTTTTGGACGAGCTCTCATTTTCCGCACTTTGCTCTGAAGAAATGGTTTCCTTCATTCGAAGGATGGCGGAGGATGAACTTGCCATGGTCTTCGGCTTGCCGTACTTCCAGCTATACTTCGTCCCTTCGAGAGAATCCTTCCGTAAAGCACGTGCTGTGTGGTTACCAATAAAGATACTGAATCAACCTACACAGTTGCGCAAGGGCGGCGTCATTGGTCGAATAGTTTCAAAAGGCTGCCGTTGTCGCAGCAATCTTCGATGCACAGTTTCAAAACAACGTGACTAAGACTTCGAACACTCTCACAACACACCTTATAAAGCGCTAACCAACAACATCCCCAACAAGATTAAGAACACATGTGGATGGGAATGACGAATTTGAGCGACCCTGTAAAAGCGAGGCGACCATCCAGTCGAGGATGGACAGGGGAGGAATCACGACAGCTCTCTTGCGGCGCAACTGCCGTAAAAAAAATGAAGCCGCAGTTAACGTGTTTTTCTTGTATAAAGTGCACATGTGATTGCTGTATATTTATGCAACAATCTCTTTTTCAGTGTAGTAATAAAACATTTTTTGGACATTCTGCAGGGGGCATGCTCGGCATGGTGCTGAAACCAAGTTAACCGGCCGTGCAAATGGCACTCTTGAACCGCGACTGCAGGTGACCAAAGGCCAGTGCCTGATGGCCAACGAAAATTTTGTCCAAAGACGAGGCAAACCTCCTATCCTTTATATGAGCCAGAATATAGTTGGCTTCAACATATCACGTTAAATAATGGCCAGTGAATTGCTGTTGTAAATGACGACGGCTTACTCGTTGTTTGAGGATGGTGTTGGCGTCGCTCAAGCGAGGCGTGCTCTTTCATGAGTCGATGTTTGCAGACCATTAGTTAGTTGATGACTTCTGTATTACGCCATCCTTCCTGTCCTTCTAAGGATGACCTATATCCTTCTTCATGCACTGTTACAAATCCACGCTAGCTTCCTTGTCATTGATGGCGTGGAGCCTATACAGGCGGAACCGCCACTAATGAAGTTACGCTCCTACCCTTCGGATATGTTTGTGGTAAATCCACGCTTCATTAAAGTGAGGTCACAAATTTACTTTCCTAGTGACAATAGCAGCATCAGCAACAGCAATTTTCGCTTCTATATTTTTATGACATTTTCAGCTGCTGACCTTCCCCGAAAAGAAGGACCTGATAAACTTCAACAGTCTTTCCAAACATCCGACGTACCCGAAGCTGCCATGCATTGTTACTGCGGCCGGCGATGCTCGGATCAGTCTTTTACCTTATCACTCAGGCGTTGTCAGGTATTTTTACCATTCTTTTCCCATACAGAAGGTATTTCCGTATGAAGGCCAAGTGAATTTTTTCTCGGAATTGGCCTCTACCTAGATGGGTTGAGCTTGATTTCATCTGTTAGAGCCATTGAACATTGGCAAAATTGGTTGCGACGGTGCAGATTAAACTTACATGCACAATAATTTTAAATGAGGAAAATACAGCGTTCGGATGCAGTTAGCGTAACTGCTTCATATAGAAGCTTGGCCAGACAAAAATGTTTTTGCTTCAATTTCTGCTTCGAAATTGCTCATCAGCTGCGAAAAATGAGATACTACTGTTCTTTCGTTTCCCCTTTCTTCATGCCGTCCGCTGTTGTCCCCGTCTTTCCTCCCTTCCCGCTCTCCTCCCTCTTCCTCATCCTCGTCCGTTGCAAGTTATATGCACCATTGCAAGTAATCGACCTGTTATGCCTTATCTGTTGAAGGAGGCTTCATCATCTGCCTTATATTCGCGCGTCGAAAGTTGCATCTTTTCATGACATTAAAACATTGCTCGCAGTAAGCAGTAAGTGTTTTAACTGTAGAGGCATACTGGATGATTTTCTACGCGAAGAAAATATGTGCAAGGTGGTGCTGGTGGATTATGGTCAGACGATTCTATGCAGTGCCAGTATCGTTTTCTATTTTACCAGTCAGGTATTCCTTTATATTGTGCGATGATTGCGGTTTAGTGAGCGATTTTGCTGTTGAAATTTGTGTCGGAAATTTAACAGTGCTTTGATTCAGTTGACATCCGGTGCCGGTTGATGGAGTGCACATCGCTCGCAATGTGCAAGAATAATCACCGTGCTTTTCTTTTATTCTTCAAATGCACAAATCACCTTGGCAACTCACTTCTTTATCCGGCGTCTGCACCACGTCAACGATGGTCTCATTATCCTCACAAAAAACTTGAAACATTCTCCATCTGTTTATCTGTCTGCGTTGGGGAATTTTGAAAACTTCGCGGTCGTTCATCATTAAACATCGTTCCAGGAAGCCAGAAAAAATACAAGCCATTTCTTGAGTATAACTCTTTTTTCTCTCTTACATCATAAAGTGCAGAGAACTCCTTAAATGCCTGGTGTAATCTTATAGAATTCACCAACCATATATTTGCTTATTTTCAGGGCAATTTGCTTTTCTCACTTCCAGCGAAGACGTGTAATTTTGTCTGACCAAGTTAACTAAATGAAAAACTTGTCGGGTGAAATAATTGCAAAAATGTCGTGGAATAGATTTTCCTTAAGAGTTGTTGCATAAAAAGAGACTAATATCCACTGAAACTCGGAAATAGTTGGCTTATGCTGCTCTACATCAGTAAAAATATTGGTTTATGTGCTTTAGAGGGTAGATTGAGTCTAGATAATGCCTCAGCGTTGAACGTCCCAAAAACTTCGAAAGGCAGCAAAGAAAGCGCTCTACAAGAACGACATCGTGCGTTTGAAGTAAAGAAGCCAGTTATGATGATTTTATATAGAAACTGTTCGGAATTTCTTTCGATATCAGTTCGGCGTTAACTGGGATTTACTTTTTCGATGAGCACTTGATTAGTCAAATGCACACACTGAAGAATGAGATGCACATCCTGGAAAACACAAAATTAGAGGACACTCTATCGCGTCTAAAGTGCAGTGTTAATTATGAAGGTATTCAAAAACGAGGTGCAACAACAAAAAAAAGTGTTTTATATGCATGTTTGTTTCATGCCTAAAGAGGATCACAGAAGTATAAACGAGGTTGTAGTTAGTTATGACTGCAATTAGTTATGATTTTAGGGGCTTTCCGAAAACCACGCTATATTCTGCTATGCTTCCAGTTCCTAAAATTAGGCCACTGCATTGTTTTTCTGTTTGTGGTGTATCTTTGCTTAAACTACACGGTGCTATTGTATTTTAAAAGGCTGAAAATCAAATTATACTATGCTATAATAAGGTTTTCAAGTTATTTATAGTTACTGTATGTATAGTTATTTCAAGTTACTGTATCTCGCATTTCGACCTGAAATGGTATTACTCGATGACGACTCTGCGATATGGAATAAATAAGCAATCATCGGACGTCTTCATTTTTTTCGGAATATTTTCAGTCGTCTGAAGCGAGAGAGGCACCAGTGGCTCTGTTTAACTGTCGGATTAGTGAACTAACACCTCGTGGGACCAATGGATATAATACCGTTGAGGTAAGCGGTAGGATTAGTTTTGAAGTTCACATTGGATGTTTATTTTCTTCGCTTTAATGAGTTTGGGCATGACAATAAGGAGGTTACGAATATTTCTCTATGCTCTTAATGCGCGAATTTCGACGCTTTTCCGGCATTCCCAGTTGCGTTCAAATCGGGATTCTTTAATTTCCGGGTTTCAGCGGGCGAGAGAACCGCACAAAAATTGATAGAGTTTTGGTTTAAAAGCCAAATTATTCGTGCGTTTCGCTTTTTTCGAATTCTGCGAGAATGAAGAAATTTGGTCGCTTTTGTTTCAGTTTCCAATGGCGGATCTTTCTTTCTTGGGAGCTCAGTAGCTCTAATCCTCTTTTGTTTTCCAAACTTGTGTATAATCCGATACGATTTAGTTGAGAGAATTCCCGATTTGCAAATTTTGCTCATAATCTATTTCTTCTCCGACGTAACGTTAAAAGTTCGTTTCTCGATCGAATGCTCTGTTCATGTACTTTTTATCAAGTGCACTCAAGGTTCTGATCCTCCAGGTCATCTAGCAGGAGCAACTTCAAATGCGAGATTAATTTGTCATTAGCAGTGGGTTCATCGGTGAGTCATATTAGTTTCCCTAAAAGTCCAGATCTTCTTTGGACTAGTTTTCTAGATGTGTGGATTTTCGCTATCGGCGCGAAGTTCGTAGGGCACACATACAGCTTCTATGCGACATGGTTTTCCAAAGCCGCTTACCACACTCAGTGTGATAAAGGGCTAAACCATGTCGCAAAGTTTCGCTACGCATGTTCTAGTAGGGATAAGATGATGTTGCGGCATTTTTGCCTCGGAACATTTTTGCGCTTATGGCAAGGATCTGGCATGGAAAAGTGTCCCGTTCTTCCCACCCCCGTGTCTGATTTCTTGAGTTGTCTGCCATTTGGGACTGCGAAATGATCTGCTTAGGGATACTCACTTTTCGGTTGCACTGCACCATCGTCCTTACAGTGGTCGGGGAAGAAAAATCGAAGTTTCAGGCATGCCTTTCACCACACCAATTAGCCTCAATATTAGACTATTAGTTTTGCTAGGAAATTTTGCTTTTTCCCTTCCAATCTTGAACTCGAAGTGGTTTATTTGCATCTAGGGATCTAGGTATTTTCCAGTTGTCTGCTGGGATGACCTATGAAATCTGCTTATTACGAAAACTGAATAACAAGCTGCTTGCGGGAATCGCCATTGAACCATTTTCGTGGTCGCCTGTGATGGATGACGTAAACTTGAAAGGCGAGGAACAACAGTTGGAGGCTCTACATGGTAACATCGATACATTCATAAAAAATCCAGAAGGCGGCGAGACGACAATAGCAATTGCGAGAAAGAAAGTCGAGGAAGAAGAGGAAGCATTGCATCGTGAACGTATTGCTTTCGAGCAGGAATGGTACTTGTCCTTCTCTTTCCTTCAAAGATCATGTTTGAGTCTGATGAAAGAACTCGCTCGACTACCGTAATCTGCCATTCATCCCTTAAGTTTGTGTTTTCTAACTATTTCCTTCAGCAGCCGGGCTGTGCAGAAGTGTTTTTTTTTTGTGAAATCCTCCGAAATATAGTTGTTCGTTTCATGGGACATTGCCCCAGTTGCTATAGAAATCGTAGAATACAGTGAGGTGGGAGATACTTTTTTGGAAGTAAAATATTACCACCACATCCCATCAGAATTCTTGCAAAATATTACCGCCACATCCCCCACCCCTCCTGCCTGTTCTTTCACACCCTGGATATTTACTTCTTTGTCATCGTTTCCATGTAGTAGTTTCAGGCTGTAATAACGGAATTTTTTGGATATATTCTAACTGATACTTCCATACCGTCTATCCTGCCAGCTGATCACTTTGCGGAGAAGGGGAAGGAAAAATGTTATGAGCGCTAAGATTCATTAGAGTTTGCATTAAAAGGAAAGAGTTTTTCAGAGGGTGTTCGTGAAAAGAAGAAAAAATTGTGCATTAGCAATTATTCAAAATCACTGAAAAGTTTCTCCTTTTCCATGCGTGTTGTGTTCCGGTCGGTTTTAAACAAGAGCACTGCAGCTGTTATGCTTGGAAAGGCGAGGTCATGGACGAGACGCACTTGTAACAGAGTAGAATTACACCACTTGACCGTCGATGCAAGCATTATCATGATGATTAGTTTTACCACAGTACATTATTCCAGCACATTTGGCCTGCATACTTTCGATGTGTGGTCACTTTCTTTCCAAGGTGGTTGCAACACGACATGCATAAATCTCCCGTCATTCTTGCCTTCTAAAATTGCGTCCGTGTTTTAATGTCTTTTTCTTCTGCAGCATGGAGCGTGAGAAGGAACTGGCGTTAGCGGCAATGCAGATGCAGCTGCTCGACTTCTCCAGTCGACTGAATACCGTTTATGCGGCATCGCAACATGTGAGTTTGTAGGAGATGTTATGCTCGAGGTGAGGTCATAGACGAGGCACATTCGTAATGGAGTAGAGCAGCACCACTTGACCATATTTATGAGAGAGCAGTGTGTGCGCAAATACATTCGCTGCAAAGATCTGTACTTGTTTTTCCTCTAATCCGGTCATCTCAAATTGAAAATCGCCATTAATCGCTCAGCAACGAAATTGTTGAGACGATTTTTTAATGCCCTCGGGCTTCTCGAATGCTTTCAAAATCTGTTGGCTGCATAGATTCCTTCCATCAAGTCGCGCTGGTCGGAACTTGGAAACGGATTTAATTCTTTCCTTTCAACTTGCGAGAATGACTGTTGATCGTAAAATGTACTTGAATATATAGTCTTGAAGTCCTAACTCCCCATCGTTGTTGATAGGTTTGTGCTGTTCATTTGCACAGGCGCTGATGTGGCCTCGTTTTTTTTTTCCGTGCACAATGCTGGCTGAACTTCACCTGCAAGCTGAAAAAGTTCTGCCACTGCATTCCACTGTGTACATTAGATTGATTATTCCTCGCTTATTGATTACTTTTCACCTGCTAATTATTTCTCTCCTGTCGATTATCCCTCACCCCTTTATATCGTTGTGTGATGAACTCGTGAAATTGTTTAGACATGCATTTGTTGAAGATTGCGACGGAGTCTTCTGTAGAATTTAATGGCTCCTCAGATATGGAAGCAATTTTGGCAAAGATGTTTTTAAACAAGCGTTTGGCCATATTAAAGCTTATCGTACCCTTGGTTGTTAGATCTTGTTAACCTGAGCGGGTGTGTGCACTCTTGTGGGTGAAGGGTGCAAAGCATTTATCATCGTTTTGGATGCATCCACTCCATTTTGTTTTAGTCATAGATATATCCTAAAATGTGACCATCATCTTACATTTCTTTTTTTACTTTATCCAATGTACATGGGCGTACCACTCGTGTGGACTAACCCGAGCACAGGACTAGCATGTATCGGTGATGCAGTGATGCAGTTGTTCAAGAACGCGCTGCATCAGGTCTCAGTTGGACACCATTCTCACCTCATCAACTTCAGGCAATGTCGCTTGCCAAGAACGGCTTCCAAAACAACGGTCAAAGGTAACATCTTCTAGATACTTTGCCCTTCCACATTGCTCACTGCATCCGCCACCAATGTGAAAGTTACAGGTAGGAATAAGATTAAGGTGCTCGTTGCATCTGCTTTTGCGACCTGAAGGAAATAGATTGATATGTGAAGAGAGACCACACGGAAGAAGAGCGGTAAATATTTTTAGTTTTTCAATTGCGAGTGATGTGTACTGAATTTTTAAGGATGCTACTACCGCTTGATTGCCAGGAATCCGTTGGGATCCGATCGAGGCGGCAATCCTCACTGAGTGACGCAGCTTCAAGATCGATCCTATTTTCAGGCGAATCGTTGTTGCCCGCAACGGTGAGCGTGTCATTTCAATTTTCATCATGTCCTTGGAGGAGATGAACTTCCTTTTTTCTCATGAAGCCACATTATTCGAGGTCTTCTCCGAAATTGATTTTTTCGAGGTGAATATGTCACCCTTGACAAGTAATAACAACGTCTACCTTGCCTTCACTTATCGTAATGCAAGTTAAGGCAGTTTGTTTTGCCAGTAGCACCTCAAACCTTCAATTGTTGGCTCAAACAAACACCTCGCTTATTGGCAGTGACATGAAGTACTCGTTGCTATGACCGAACTAAAAAACACCAACGGCAGTTTATCCAGTTTTGCAAAGCACGGTTGAGTTGTACGTCAGTCTAAGGTGAACTTCGTTTAGTAATGCCTGATAGTTATTTTATGATTTATTGCCTTGTTATGGAGATGTGGTTTTGAAATACATTGGCTGCAAAAACTTGTTCAACCATTCCTAAGAAAACAGAGGTTCGCACATTGGCAAATCTCGAATTCCGTAAAAATTCTCATAGGGACCGGAGGTTTCGGTCACATTGGTGCAAGAAATTTCGAAACGTCGTTGTTCGAGGACGAAGTCGTTGGGTGAAAGTGAATGAATACTTGCGTCCCAGCACAAACAGCATTCTTTAGAAGTTTTTGTGGTGGGGTTGAGAAGAAACTCCAAAATCGTGCGCTTCTGGGGAGAACTACTTTGTTAAGCGATCATCGCAGTATACTCTCAATTACGAAAGGTGTTCGAGACTGTTTCTTTGCGTTACCACAATAGGTTTTTAGATTATGCAGTAATTGTAAAAAAGACGGGGCATTTAGGCAATCTCAGTACGTTTAAAGGCAAAGCGAACAAATTAAGCCGACGCTTTCGATAGCAACAACAGTGAGGCGAGCGGGGAAGTTTTTCTCCCATGAAATTCTTGACGTTAAAATGATAAAACGAGTCAAAAACTTCCAAGCTTTGACGGCGGGTCAGGTCTTTGCCACAGATGATGTTAAAAACTTTTGAATTTTAAAATCCTTCAACATGAAGTACTCAGTAAGTGAAATACGGCGAGAAGAAAGTTCTGATGCTTTTGTTTTTTTTTTGAGTCCCAATATGACTTCGAACTGAAAGAGAGTTCGTCTACATGGTTTTATTGATTTTTTACACCGCCCACATACATTAGCCTTTGAAAGTTTCACAGGTTTTGCTTGGAGCTTAGCTGTTTAAATTGTGTTTGCTTTGGAAATGAGCTTCCGCCGTATTACACGTCGGTCGTCATTTGCATATTTTTGTCACTTGTGTGGACGATAAGCAGTCAATCTCTAGATCCTGTCCACCGATTCTGCAAGCTCAAGAAGTTTAAGTGGAATCTATAAGCCCTGGCTGCAGGTGTTCGGTAGTCGAGCCGTGAGGACCTGCAACTGTGCCTGCAACCTCTAGATCCGATTCAAAGCACCGTTTAATCAATCTGTCAAGATTGTAGCACTTGTGTGCTTTTGGATATGGTTGAAGCCGTACTACGCGAGGCGAAATATTGTAACAACGCATCCTTATCGTCTAGAACCACGGTGGAGATGAGTTTCCAGAATTGCTTCAAAAATAATACGGGTTTCAAGTACTACCTTTTAAGGCAATCGAGACGAGAAGTGCGACTGTAGGCGGATCAAATCTGACAGAAGCAGGCAGCTGCTCAAACAGACAACTTGCAAATGCTGGTTACTCACGTTATCGCTCAGCGCGCACGCATGCTCCAGTCGGTCTTCTGGAAAGCGACATCGGTAAGCGCGAAGAAATTGTTTGCTCCAGAAATATTTCCTCGAATAGTTGCCTCAGAGACGGGTAGTGGACATCGCTGGGATGCCGCTGCAATAAGACGTTCGGTTTTCTGTTTCTGTGAGTGCAAACCTTTTTTTGTTTTATAGAGTATGAAGAGCAATCATTTGAGGCGAACGGCTTAGGTGTTTGTGTTTTTTCTTCTCATCATTTATAGTTCCACCACGCACCTCCACTGGAACCCTTTTTCCCTGCATCCAGCGCCACTTGCCGTTGCTTGTAATTTGTTAGTCTTATTCATTCATTTACACAGCGAGTGAAAAGCATCATGGTGAATTAATTTGTTTCATCGTTATGACTATACAAATGGGTGGCCGATCATTTAACTCGTAAACAGATCGAAGGAGAGCAGTTACACTTCAAGGATTTATTCCAGCAACGCTTGCTGCCTTTGAACTGGATTTCTGTCAGTTATCATATGCCGGGCCCTGATAATCTTCAGGCCATATTCGTCTATCTGCAGCAAGGCGGAATTCAGATATTGAGTGGTCTTTTTTTGCATTCCGGGAGCTCGCTATATTATTCTTCAGTTTGAGCGGCCGAGGTTATTTCAGGAATTACTGAGCGCTGTGGCAATTTATTCTTGAGGAACGGTTGTTTCACGAATTCATCACAGAATCCGTTTTCGAGTGACTCATTTGAATCATTAGGCCACCATCCAAGTAAGCGCTTTTGCAGATTAGTTCTTTTAGTGCTTTCCCGCTCAGATTTGTGGTTCCTTAAATGCGTTGGTGATGGTGCATGTTCTTTGTTTGGATGGTTTGCTTATGATTACATTTGGATGAAAGTTTAAGAACTTATGAGTTATATCCAACTATTGCCCAACAAAAGCAAGCACAAGCCACCTCCAGCCCGATCGAGTGAATTTATTGTCGTCGATGAATTGTGAAGTTCTCAACTAGCTCGCTGTTTCAAAATAAATCTCATATGCGTCTACAAGAGCATCACACGCAGAAGTGAATGCTTGCAGTGCGCTTGCACGTCGAATCGTAGTTTTATTATATTTCACACGATGAATTTTGCACGGGAACGCACTGCGAACATCTGCAGAAAGTCTCACCTGTTAACTTCCACTGAGTATTTGAGGGAGTCTCATGTGTGCATGATCCGATAGCAGTATTATATACAAGTTTCCTTACCACTTCACTCATATGATTTTGACTAATGCGTTGTGAAGGGTTCATGTTTTGGCCGGAAGACGCGGCTGTAGAATAGTATGTGCTCTCGCCTCGCCCTTCACTGCCAAACTGTGGTCTCAAATCTCAAGCAAAGTAACGATTCGAGTTTCGAGGCATTCTGCAAAGGATTGCGTGATCCACTTTTATTTTCAGACGCACCTGCTTAGTCTAACAGGGGAACATTTCCAAATGGTCAGAAGTTTTTCTCGGAGACAAGTTTCTATTCCGCACCACTCAATACTTCCTTTTTAAATTATCTGCACCAGTATTTCAGTGTCGCTTCAATGGCAAATATACCCAATAAACATGTCGGTCTCTTTCTTTTGTTTGGTGGATTTCAGGAAATAATGTCATAATTTGTCGTATTGAATTTGCATATGCAGGGGTGCGATGCGAGTGAAAATTGATCGCTGATGTGAACAAGGTGCAATGCTTGTTGCTAATGCGAGGTGCTAGTCCTTGAGGGAGTTGATGTACAAGGTATACATTCGAGACGAAGTATATGTTCTGCGAAAAGTGCCACACATATTTTTTCGAGGATTAGGAATGGGGTTCGGGTGGGCAGTGGAGGACGCTGAGGCTGGTAGGTATGGGTGCTTAGGAAAACAGTGCGTCCGGCCGTACTCTATCGGCGTCCGAAGCGAAGCCCTTTGAATTTTCATTTGCATGCTGATGGGAAAGGAGTCCAGGCGATCAAAGCTATGCCATTGAAACCCTCCGATCCTGATGTTTCCCTAAAATTTCAATATCTCACATATTTATTGGTCGAAGTGGATGGAAATTCATCGCTTTATTATTTTTATCTCCATGGGGCGGTGTCTTCTTTGCACTAGTATGATGATTCACAGACGTTTTCCGGGCATATTTATTGGATATCGCGGAGAAACGCAACAAATGTATAGGCGGCAAGAAGGGGGGGGGGGGGTCGCGGGCTTTGCGATTATACAGAAAAGGGCGACTAAGACAAGACATCGAGAGTTAAGTACACTTAGGAAGAATGACAACAATGGGAGGAAGCATTGAATCTCTCACAACAATGTGGGGATCTATGTTTCCTTTCCCACAAAATCTCCGGCGAAAATTTTCTGTTCATTAAGCTGGAATTTTATTTTGACCGTTTCACCGATTGATGCGACATTGGGCATTTCCTCTCAAAGTTTCTTTCAAGCGTTTGTAGTGGCATTATTTTATTCGCACTATATCTTTGTTTTCATCAGCTGAAACAGTGAGCGGCTCAGCTAAGAGATCCAACAATGGAAAAAGTTACTGGCCATGTAGTTGCTTTTGCCGAGTAGATCCGCGACTGACTTTTTTGGAAGATCGTCGGAACAACAGTTTTCGCTTTGTGTGGTCGAATAGGTGCAGGTCTTGCTGAAAAGCGATAAGCTCAACGACACGACATTTAAATGAACCTTAATGAATCAGTAAATATAGTTGCAGGAACAGAATGCCCTTTCCAAAATAATATATATTAGATACCGCAGGTCTGTGGTGTATTTGAAGAGCATAAAGCATAAGAAAGGAATCTGCTTATTTTCTAGATGCGTTTGTGGATTGACGGGTACAGGCGATTTCGCTCCCCATGTGTATCATTATCAAGACCATTAACACAGGGTACAATTGGTTTACCACTTGAGGGTCCATACTCTTCCAAGAAATCTACATGCGAGATGTTTGAATGTTGCCTGGAGTTTGGCATGATGCCCAAAACTTCGGACTACAAAATCCAGAATCCATCGGAGGGGCATGAAACCATCGAAGTGCGTTAATGTGCAGCACAAAGTTAGCTGCAGAAGATCCCTGAATTTTGCTGAGGAGTGGGACATCCGTATGTGATTTAAGTCGCGAAATTTCCGTCTTGTATTGTGGTATGGTATTCATTGATATATGTTGCTGCATTCATTTCAGCACTCCCATCGCTGCTGTCCCAACTGCGCAACAAATCTCTTCGCGACGGTCGGCGAAAGTTGAGTTATTTCCGAGGTTGTTAGGTTGTTCTTGACATATCTTTCATCATTTCTGTTGTGATTGGTGAAAGTTGCGCCAATCATGTTTGCTTCACGGTTTTTAAGAAATGTATAGGTGCTTAGTCTTCACTAATAATGTTGTTTATGAAGCAGTAGGCGAGCGTGAACATTGTGCTGAATAATCACTTTCTGCATGTTTTCCTTTACTGAAAAGGATTTGTGACGGTAGTAGGCGAGGATAACAGTGAGCCTACTGCGGATTCACTTGGGCGTCCTATACCAGTATGCGTGGTCCACGCAAATTCCCTTTGATTCCACACGGCGGAAATGCTTCTGCGATGGGGCGCTCTTTCTATGCCGTTGCAGGTTTTGAGTCGCAATGCACTTCGCGACAGAATTGTTTGTTGCCTATTCATGTGCGGTAGTTTCAGCTCGCGAGCCGTTGAAATTAGAGTTACGAAATTTAAAGCATTCAATGTGCATCATAGAATCAGTCTATTTATTACCCTTCACTCTGATCCGGTTAGAGTTATAGAACATGTTAGAAGGTTTGCATAATTTTGGCTTTCGGGTTCTCACGTTTCAACTGATGGATAAGCACAGCATATCTTCCTCTTGCAGCAATCGAGTAACAAGAAAGTGATGTCTATAGAGTATTCGTGCAAGCGATTGAATCCTTTGAGAGATGAATGCATCATTATGCATTTTTATGATCTGTTGATAGCTTACTGACTTATTTGATTAATTAGGGCGAATGTGAAAGCGAAAAACCATAGCAGCCTCCTGACAGTTTGCGGTGTTTGTCTTCTCATTTGTTACTTCTTTTGGTTGATCGTTGGTGACATGACGCCGCATTATATATTCCGCAGTGTCCAATATGCTATGTGTTAATGACCACTCGTGCTAAATTTGTCAATAATTCTTTTAACGTTTAAAACATCCAGCATACCCGTCGTGTTATAAATGCAGTTCGGATGGTCATTTCGCACCCAGCTGCCCCATTTATCCAGAGCTTCGTGCTACTTCTGCGCCGACGAAACGAGTGAATTGCTACGTCAATTCTGATACGGTTCCTTCGTTTAATTATTGTTATTGTTGTTCGGTATAGTGGATTGAGCGACCGTCAAGTTGAATTTGTTATTCGCTAACTATCCACTGCGATGTGCACAATCCTACTTTCGTACAATAGTTGCAAAATCGGCTTGTAGTGCAAGCGAACGAGCACTTATATATTGCTGATCGCTTTGTAGATTGTTCGCGCGGTGGAAGCTGCAGGAAGCCTTGCCAATTTGATGGAAATCTACAGCCGTTTTTTATTTCTGACTGAATTGGTTCGCTTCCAAAGATATAGCTTCACACCCTGTATCGGCTAATGAGTGCAATGACGAGCCAAGGGATGGGAACAATTTTCGGCCCTTCACCTGCCTCCTCCTCCCTTTTTAGACCTTCGCTCACCAACTATATTTACAAACACACGGGTGCAGTGTAAGCCTGGTCGCTTGTCTGCTGCATGGCCTTCCATTTTTATCCTTTTTACAGTGCACTTGTCTGCTTTATTCAGCTCCACAAATAAATGCCTCTAGCAGAGTTCTTGTACAGGTGAGTGGCGAAACAAGGAAAAACGAAAGAAACTAGAAGTGTATGCCCTTGCGGTGCTCTTTTTTGTTGATGTCCATCAAGAAGAAGATATTGAAGCATCAGTTCGATTGCATGCAGTGTGCAATTCGTTTATATTACAGCTTGTAATCCTTGTTTTTAAGGTTCCATCGTCGAATTCGCTGATTCACATAGCCAGTGACTCGGATCCAACGAAGTGCTCAACCTTGCCGTCCTCCAGCCCCTCCAATACATTTTTGAAGTTTTCTGTAAGCAATGTTCAATTATTTTCAAATGTTACAAATTTTTCAGGACCATCGAATGCCTAATTTTTCCATAGTTGTACGAAGATATTCCATACATGAGAGAACAGTAGGGTAAAATTAAAGTACAGGCTGCCTCGGCCTATTTGTTATTGTTCTATTCATTAATTTACTACAAGTTTGTGTAATTCGCTTTCGGCAGTGACAGAGCATTGCTTAGACGAAAAGATGAGTGGAAACATTTTGGAGGCTCCCATCTGAACAGAAACTGAGGCTACACATGTATGCTCGAAAATTTCCTTAGAACTGCAAGCATGATAACAGCAGGTACTATGAGTGGACGTAGAAAAACTATGTTCATATGAATGCAGGCAATGAGACGAGGCTGAGAGTAAGTAAAGTAACGTAGATGATAGGAGTGTCTGCTTACAGACCTGGCTGAAAAGGATTCAGTGACGCCTTTTCATAAGCATGTTTAATTTCGAGTTGTTGACCGATTTCAGTTAGCACACTCCAAGTCATTGCTGTTTTTTTTAAAGCGATTTTCACCATTCATCGATGACACATCAGTAATTTCAGAGCACCTGGGTTTTTTCATTTCTGTTTCATTCATATAACAGTTAAGAAGTTGTGCGGTTTTAAGAAATTGAAAAATGTTTCAGCGGCATTTTTCGTGTATATCAGTGAAAAAGGGGGATGTACTCACTGTGAGGCGATGCGATGGAGATGATCTGAACAAGAGTTGGCCGCTGTTCTTTGTGAAGATACTCAAGGATAAAATGATCGCAGCTTCAGCAGCCGAAGTCGAATTTCTCTCACCCACTCTTCCTTGCAAACAGGACGACTTGGTAAACATTCATTCGTCTCTTATTTTTGATTTTCGAATATACTCGCATCAGTTTCAAGTCGCCGCTTCATGAAATCAAAAACAAAAGTGAATGATCTGCTTCGAACTGAACTACAGCACCCTTGCAGTGTTTCACTATGCTCTGAGTAAGTTTCAAGAACACTGGTCAGTCACCGAATGCTTTTCTCGTTTCGGCCAGATTTGGCACAGTAGTTGCCAATCAGCGCCTAAATTTTCGCTGTTTATGTAGTAAATTCCATTGCAGCCATGCGCGAGATTTTTCGGTGGGAGGGAATGAGTTCGCAAGCGAGATTAATAGAGGGGAAACGAGATGCATATATGAGTTTTTTGTTGTAAGTGTTGTAGATTCTTCTGTTTCGTTCTGTGAAAATTGAAAGAGAAAGTTATGAGTTGTTCGCAGAGGAGTCATTCTCGAAGTCTTAATCTGAGCTCATTTCAGAGAGAGAGAGAGAGAGAGAGAAAAGTCCATATTGTAAGCGATAAACAAATCAGTCTCGAATGGTAGCCAAAATACGGAATATGAAGATTTTGAAAATGAATTCAGAGAGAAAGCTGCAATTCGCCGAACGCCTAGCAATAAGTTTTCGGCTGAAACAGCATTAGCAATCCATGCAGCACATTTACTAACGAAAAAGTGCGCTGCAGTATAAATGAACATTCAAATAATGATATTTCGCTGCTCGGGCGAGGAACTGTGCTCGCACTTTCACATTAATCTTTTCTTCCCGGTAGGCGCACAACGCCAACGCATCATTGAGTACCCGAATGTAGAAGAATAACAAATGCTTATTTGGGTCACAGGTAGTATTATGTCTTTGAGCCGTAATCATATCTTAGGACACTGAAGTATTGTGCGTGCTTGCGTCAAAGTGCTGTGAGGAAAATGATGCAGAAAAGTAGCGTTGTAGGTAAGCATCCCTCGACCGGACAGCAAAAGGTCGGAATTCAAGTTTGGTTCCTCGATACTCTGGGCACGTTTCGTTCTCTTTTCTCACATTAATGACGTCAACGACTAAGATTTTAGTGCGTTGGACTTCTGTGCATCGCATACAGTTGCACTTTCAAAAGACATCTGCGGGCTGTCGTTACTGCGATCGCCGCGGACCGTGCTCAGGTGTTTTTCATTGATCGAGGAAACTATGAGGAATTGGAGATTTCGGAGCTGTGGTCAGTCGATGATCAGGTTGTCATTATCTTTTTTGTCAGCCGAATCACTTTCTTTTCACGTCATTGTTTTTTTTCAGTTTGAGTCTCTTTGAAAGTGGTAGATTTTACTGCACATCTTATAGAAAATGGGTGTCGCAGGTGATGATTTTGCAGTGAAAGCAAATATAATTTGCCAAGCAGTGTCTAAATTGCAGTGAAGGCCAGATGTGTGTGCAGTCATCGTGAGGAATAGACTAGACCTAACGAAACAGAACGTGGAGTCTGTTCCTGCAAGGCATTCGACAAGTAGGGGCTGGTTTCTACTAGGCGTGCTGCTGCGTGGTACTGGTTTGAGCAGCAGTCGTCCAAGTGCGGCTGTAACTGAAGCGAAATGAAGTGTAGACTTTGCTGCACTCGCTCTTTCACGCTGCTTTTTAGCTTGTTTATGTCTTCCCCATAAATGCTTTACTTCTTCGAAGTGTTGTCGCCGTTATCAGAAGTCTACTGGGTCTACGATTCTGTCGACTGACCGGAAGTAAATTTTTCGTTGAAAAGGAAGTGCGCCGGTATTTTCTTTGTGTAAACTGTAATGTTTGCAGCCGGATATAGTTTGTCGCCACTGCTCTCTGGCACTACCATGCGCATTGATCGAATTTGACGACTTCGGTTGCGGTGATTATGAGAGATTCGATGTCGATACACTACAGGAGGCGGTTTCCTGCCAACAGCGCTCTTTTCAATTGCGAGTCGTCAAACAGCGCGACGATGGAGTCGCATTTGTGCAGCTTGCCTGAGGCGGTGATTTGCTCTTAAATGAATGCTTCTGAATTTATTGCGTTTTGTTGAGTTGTTTATATATATATATATATATATATATATATATATATATATATATATATATATATATATATATATATATATATATATATTAAAAATGTGATGATTTTTGATATGAGTCGACATGGTTGTATATTACTATTATTTTAGGAGAAAGTGACCGCCTTATTAGTGTTCGCTTCACGTTCAAGCTTTCTGCATCATGCATTGTTCTTTGAACTCCATTGATGAGAATGACCGAATTAGCAATATGCTTTAAATTTAATTATATGTGTGCGTCTATACTGAACGTTGTTTTTGATATACCGCGCTTTGTTAGCAGTGCTGTAGGATGACGAATGCACTTCTATAAGTCATCGTCCCCAATGATGGAATGCTCAGTGTTGTGGTGATGGCGTGTTTTGTGAGTCGATTAATCAATATCACTGACATATGTGTGTTTTCGTAGCCAATATTGCTTATTCATTGTATTTTCTTTTTTTGCATACTCATAAACTGAATTTGTATTCTCTTGTCAGGGAAACTGGAGCAGGTTAACATATGAAATAGTGCCAACAGGTATGTGTGGAGTGCTGTGATGAGGTGGTTCTCGGTTTCTGAAGGAAAATAGGCGAATGGTAGAGGGCACGCGACTTGGAACGTTCAAGTATTGGTTTGCGGTTTTAGCGTTTATTGCACTCTCCATAGTGTGGGGATTGGCAAAAAAGTAGCGCTTAAGTGAATCGCAGAAACACAAGGAAACCAAATAACGCACCTCAAATGAGCGCTTAAAATATCGCCCTTGTCGGCCGAAACGACGTCAAGTATGGTTAAAAAACAAAGGTCGGAGATCTATTCGTACTATTGTGCTTCAGAACGTCTTTCTCAGGAATGACGAGCGAGGCAACTGCGCTATGATACTAGTGCCATGAGCTGTTACGGTATGCGCGGTTGCGCAGCGAGAATTCCATGACATGGACAACTGCGCCATCAAATGCTTGTCCAAGCCACAGACCAGCATTTGCATATGTGCACACTCATGTTGCTTATCGTTATCTGTCGTTGTTCTCTTTCGCTCGGCCATCACAAAGCTCCGGCCTTCATCGCATTGCAGTAAACTGGAAATTTTTGATTTTAAAGCATTGTGGGAAGTTTGTCCCACATCTTTCGAATTTAGCAGGACCTTTGAATGAACTTCGGAGAAGAGATGTTCCAACGGTACGGGAATAAACCCCATTACGACCCAAATGAAACAACTTTCAATTGGTCATGTATAAAAGGCTCCTGCGGCGATGAAGTTCAAAATGGTTTTAACCAAAGCTGTCAACTACCGATTGCGTCAATCGATGACTGAACGAAGATGTGGCATTTTGTTTAATAACAGGCGGAACGGCGACTGAGTCAGCTTCAGTGATGTGCTTAATGCGGAAGCTAGCATAATGCTTTTAATTCCCGCTCACCTGACCGACTATTTTTACGGCTCATTGGGAAATTATAAAACTTGCTGAACAATGCACTCACGTTTTTACTGCTCCAGGTACCGTATAAGACTCGTTATTTGCTAGCCAGTCGATACGAAATGATAAAATGACCGCTGCAGAATGCATGAAAACTTTCGCATCCATTAGTTGCTACGACTTTCATATAAACTTAAGGATCGAATTGATTGTTGGTGCTATGTAGTGATCTCTCCATGGATTGACTAGCGGCTGTTGGATTTGCAAAGAAGCGGTCAATGCAAAATATGCAATAATAACCACGTGCCTAGGCTAATTTTCTTTGCACGGTGAAGAAACTGCTACGAAACTACATAAGGAAATTTTTTGTATAGCGTGCGTAATAATAACTTCTCTCTTCACTTGTAATTTAGAGAGTGGTGGAAGCAGGCGGGTCCTTCGATGCAGCAGCCGTTCGTTTCAGTTATCGCTTTGACGAGGTAACATTAGCTGTTACTCAGTTCCAAATATGGAAGCATAAGTGATCCTGATCCCATCCCCTTCATCCTATCGACCAGCTAATGCGGTTTTAGGATGAGCATAAAAATTGCCATACATCTCTCTTTGCACTGTTATCTGCATTTCTGGCGAGGAGTCGTCTTAGTTCCTTTATTCTGTTTTCTAATCTCCGTTAGATCACAACCTCTGTCTTTCTTTATACTAGTGTACTCCTTGCATACTTTTACTCCATACATTTGATTATTTTACTAAACTTTCAAAGAATACTCTTTGCGCCAAGGATTAGACGTATTCGTGAGAAAGTCAGAGTCGTTGAACAAATCTCCAGCCCGTGATTTGCTTAATCTCCGGCTCTACCATTCGCACTATTCTGGTGGGCTAATCATTGCAGCTGTGGTAATAGAGGTTGCGCATTCATCTTTCGTTATCGCATCATCATTTGCTATGCCCTTTGCCTTTCAATATGCTATTTTCAAATTCTGCGGGAGGAGTGGTTTTCTTAATTCTTTTACTCACAAAGATGCAGAACATGGGGAATTCTTCAAAGTTTCGGTGCCACCGCGTTAGTAGCCGGAAGTTACTTCACTCTTCATGAACAGAAGATGGCCTCTTCAGTCGACAAGGTAACAAGGATTGGCTACTTCTCCCTAGATAGGGTCATCACCAACGGCGGCAGCCACCTGTGAGTTCCAGCTTGCATTTTGGAGGTAGATTTTAGCAGAACGTCTTATCTTTTCCTTCCCGCTCTTGTCTTTGCTTTTAAGGATGACTGCATTCACTTCCGAACTTTCTATTGTCTTCTGGAGATAATTGTTCCGATATTCATTTTCGCTCAGTCCTAATTTAAAAGCAAATATATTTGTGAATACGCGTCTGTCAGTGGCTGCTTATGCGCGCATTTCACGAACATGCACTTTTCACCATTCTTTTCGTTGAACGTTCTTTTTCTTCTTCATGACCAGGAAGAGACTTCTTCGCTCTTCGAGTTTCAGAATTCTCTATTGTCTCAAAGTTAAGTTGATCCTTTTCCTCCATTAGAACCTTAGACCGTCTTCCGCTCAGTTCGGTGAATATTCTATTCAGAGGTTTAAACGGTCACGAAGAACTGTATGAGCAATCGCATTGCTGAGTTAATGACTCATCTGGTGCGGCCGTGTCGTCGGCAAAAAGCGCCGTGGATTTCAAAGTTATTTCAGGTAACGTGGTATACCCTGTAGTTTTACTCTTCACATCTGATTCTTCAGCTGATCAAATTTCTGATTTCAGCGCACTGGTTACAATTAACGTCAATCAGATCAACGGTAAATTTTTTCGAACATTTCAATTAATTTAGCCACCCAGGATTTGAGAGGCTAAACGGTTCACTTATTCCTCGCCACAGAAGTTTCTGCTCGTCTGGTCTTGTTGCTTTGTGAAGTGAAGAAAGTTTGTTGATAGCGGAAGGGAAAAGTTGAGCACTTGACGAATCGCCGGTGTAAAGAGTGCATTTATCTTTAGTTGGAAAAGTGACGCAAGGGGGGAATTGGTGGTTCCTTTGCTTTATGGATGATTCAGCTTTTGTGTAGGATGAAATAATCCAACGCATAACCAAAACGACTGGCAACCGCCTACGTTTATTAGAAACAAATGACAAAAACAACAAACAATGTTATTTGCCAACGCGCATACGCCAGGAGACGTATACAGTATCCCACAAGTTCGAAACGAGATGAAGAGCACAGTGAACATAACTGGTGAGTGAAGGCAGGTCGCAAAATGGAAAAGGTCTGCAACAAACGCGCCTTCTATGTGCTTCCCTGCTGCATGGAGCACTTTTTGATGATTCCACGGCGGTTGTGAGGTCGAGAGCAGCAGGCAAAGCGTCGGAATAGGGAAAGCTCCACCCACGGGCCCACTATATCAAAGAGTTGGCAACGGGCTAGCGTAGCGCTTTTATGAAGGATGCTTCGACGTTTGATGAAATAGTCGCTCACGATGGGCGAAAAAGTGGGGGGTGAAGGGATGAGCTTCTTTATCTTGAGCAAATTCGATAAGTCTACTTCAGGCCAGTAAATCAAAAACTATCGATACCACCCGATCCGAGCGCTACTCAAACACGAATAGAAAGTCACACATCGGCACTGAGGCTCGGTTTCAGTTGAAAGCGGGATCATTAATTCCTCAGAGCAGAGGCCAGGGGAGTTGATGTGAACTGTGTCCTTTGTTTACTGGTTTTGGTTGCTCGTTGAGGCGAAGGACGACCAACAAAAGATGCCGAAGCATCAGTAACACGCTGACAACACAAACGACGCACACTGATGGGTACATACTAAAAGATATCACATAAGCACACATATAATGTTCTTTCATGTCTTTAACGTTCAGTTTAAGCTCTTACCTGCATCATATCAACCTCCCAGCCAGATCTTCATACAGCTCTCTTATCAGAATCCGGCACCCAAAAACAATTCCAAGTCCTCAAAGTTCAGAGCATTTATCTTTGGCAACTCCAGAAGACTGAGGCAGCATTTTTCAAAATGAGGTGCAATTTTGCAATGTGAAGTTTGCTGCAAAATCGAGTGGTTCTGCCCCTGCATAATAAAATATCTTGAGCCATCACATTGTTCAACAGCATTGCTCGAAATTTGTCGCCAATTTGCCCACAAAAATCATTCGAAATTAGAAGCAAAATGCAAATGCGTCTTGTGCCTCCGCTTCAGCCTTCCCTTCTTTCCCGTCATTGAAATCTCTTGAATGTTTTATTTAGCCGGGGAACAATGTGATGGTGGCCGCCTCAAGAGTCCTTGCGTCATTGATGGAAACGACGCCACATACGTGGACGACAAAAAAGTCGCATTCTACGTGAATGGTATCACCGGTGAACTGCATAATTTAATATTGAATCTCCACTTCTCTGAAGGGCAACGTTAGTGGATTTGATCAGATTTCTTTTTGAAGCATTCTTGCAAAAAACTTATAACAACACTGAAGCGTAAGCATTTATAGAAGAAAGCATAATAGCGTTTACCCCTCCCTCCACCTACCCCCCACTCAAAATTCCCTTTAGAAACCCGGAGTTTCGAGGTCTGAGGCTACAAATGACCTAAAATTTCCTGAGCCCCTAACACTATCCAATGATCTTCACCCATCAATGGCTCCCAGAAGCAATTTCAATGCCTCCGTTTTCGTAGCAATTATCTTTGGGGGCTCCAGAAGGCTCAGGCAGCGTTTTTCAAAATGAGGTGCTTTTTTGCAGTGTCGAGTTTACTACAGAATCGAGCTGTCCCGCTGTTGCATAGAAATGCGGTAACTGCTGCAACGGATGAATGTATCCTTGAATTTCTTGTTCCACACCGTTATTGCACAGCAGGACACCCAGTGACTTCAAGAAAGTACGCCTTCTTATCGCATTCTGCGTGGGGTTAGAAGGTGACTAATATAGACAAGATAGTTGATTCAAAACTGCTTACTCATACCAATGCGCTCTAATGCTTCTGCTCATTTACTCTCCAAGGTAGTAGAAAGGTCACAGCTGCCATAAAGATGAGCGGTTCATTAGGCACTTTCGCCCAACCCTAAGCTGAGTCCTTAAAGAAGTTACGACTTCGTTATCGCCGTCTTTAGCGATCTGGTCGACGTAGAGCTATGTGACCGCATTTTGACGATCAGCTGCTACGTGCAGTCTAAAAGTGGAGATGAGTGGGATTCGAGCGACGGCCGACACTAAACAAGTGAGCGAAAAATCGTCACAGGGAATGACTGCAGCGAAAGATTTCATTATAAAACACTCTCAAATAAAACCACTATAACAATACGGAAGCCGTCATTTTAGATACATTCTTCAACCATCTCCAGTGAAGCACATCCACGTGATACCAATAAAGAAATCCGACTTTAAGTCACTTCCATGATTCTTTCAAAAATAGGCTATTTGGGAGACCGCAATGACCGCCTCATACAGGTGCACCGATATCATCAAAAAGTTGGCCAACTGCAACGTTCACCTAATGCATAAAAATACATATACCTGGATGATGGCTCAGAGCAGAAATGTAATTGGGGAAGTCTCAGAGGTTGGGACGGCGTCGATGAACCGAATTTTGAAAATACCGCACTATGAATTCGACCGGCGAAAACGGACCGAGTTTTTGGCTCTCAACCGAAATACAACTCGACGGTTACCGCCACCAATCATGAGTCATTTGTTCGAAGTGATAAGCAGAAGGGAATGATCAAATCACCATTTTATGACAGAGGTCGCGTAGTGAGTGCCTTTTATTCACCCGAATTATTCACCCTTCATCATATTCACCGATCATTTTTTTGTAGTATACTTCACTGGGTTCAGTGGGACAGATACTATTCCACATGTACAATACAATGGATTGATACATCGATTGAGCAAGATTTGGTTTCGATTTCAATACAGAATGGCAGGCAGTGAGCACAGATACGTTAATGACAGAATCCTTGAGGAAAATATCGGCGAGGTAAGTTTGCACAAATTTGCTTTAAGCATGGTGGGTGTAAAAATTTCCTGAAGAAGACGCTAAGAGGAGCACCTGACGCATATGCTGACAAGCCTTTTTGAGCTTTGCAATGCAAGAGGGAAGGTTTTTTTGTGAACCAGTATTTTCCTTTAAGAATTATTAATTTGTTATAACGTGAAATAGGCATTTCAACCCATGCAAAAAGTACAGCGAGAAAGAAAATCAAAAACAAACGGAGCACCAGCAGGGAAAGGAGGATTGGTAGGAGCGAAGCAGAGGAGAGAGGCGGTAGAAGAGAAAACAATCCTAATTTTCAGCGCGCATAATCTATAACCTTATTAGGAACGCTAGCTACAAAAGTTTTTCGTGATCAGCCTTGGATGCTCCCACAGTCAATCATTTTCAGATATATATGGATTTTAAGCAGTGCACGCAAGAAAATAAAACACACCACGTGATCTTTGCATCTGTGCTGAAACAGAGCCCACCTACAGCAACGGATTTCCATGAATACGACGATCTGTTTGATCGGCACCAAATTCTTCGAGACAGCAAATGTAAATAACTTTTATGCGTCTTCTGTTCTAAACCTATATAAACCAATGCACAATTACTATTGCTGAATGCCATATTCAGTCAATGCTCAGAGTACACTGGCATCAAAACCCAAAAACATCGGGCCAATCAATGCACCAATGTGCTGGAAGTATTTCTCAAAAAAAGATCGAATAACAGAACTGATAAACTGAAACTTTGTGGGAGTATATGTTGACTGTTTCCGCCTCTCACTGAGCGGCGGTTTGGCATCCTCATCTCCTATCGCCTTTCGTCAAATGCGTTGAAGACAAATTATGTCGTTGTGACGAGAGGTGCATACCCGCCAGGTTGAAGTATTTGAACGCCAGAAAGTTTTTTGCTGGTTATTAAATGCGAACATAAAGAAATACTTCTTCAGTCGTACTTATACTTGCAAAGTTTAAGGTAGCTGTGGAAGGGTCGTTGCTCCTTAGTGTGCCCAAAGTCCTGGACAAAATGTCCTGCTATATGTTCAATATTAGGCGTAAGACTATACTGTCGGTGTGAAATTCCTTTTTTTCATGTTTCAGCTAAATTAGCTAAGAATGGGCTGAAGTCCTCATATACCAAATCCCACTGTTTTTGACTCCGACAGAAATGGAAAGTGTACTGCTCTTCCTATTTATGGAAGCCGTCTCCTGTCACAGAAAGCATTTTTTGCATCCTCTTGCAACAGTTTAAAACAGTGAATAGAAATGCATCGGAATTCTTCTTCCACCGTTATGTGTAGATGCACCTGTGCACCGAAAACGTATAATACGCGTTTCCTATACACTCCGACAATTGAAGCAGCAAAATGGTCAATATCAGCCTCGATAACATCTCCAGTTCGTCCATAATACAAGACTGTACGACTGCTATAGGTGATGCGAATGACTTGTGAATACTGTATTTCAGCGTGCGTTCTCAAAAAGAAAAAATTTCTTTGATGGCATAGAACACGTCGAAAAAACGTTACGAAGTAGATTGTCCAAGAAGAAGAGAAAAATAAGAAGTGATATAATGCGCACGCCTTTTGGTATTGTACATACTCCACCATTTTTAATGATTTAAGAGCACACTTATTAGCTAGTAGATAATGGTGTCGCTGAGACATACGCTGCTCATCATGGTGGCTAAGCAACGTTCCAATAACCCGTAAACCTATTCAGTGATGAGGCTCAAATGCGTGCGGCTGAGTAAAAAAAAGTTGCATGAGGGCGAGCTCGATGGCATGCGTAGCACGAGCAAGGTGCTTCATTGTGGAGCATGACCTCTTCGACGTATGAATATATGGTGTCAAGAAAACAAGTTCACTCGTACTGCTGATTGCATCGCTCCAACTCTTTTTAATATTTCTGAAATATGTGCCGAGAGCGACAATTCTTGTAGATGCCAAAGCGACAGATAACATGCGAGAGATGTTGATAGGTGAACTGCGGAAACTGGAATGAACTGAACTCCAGAGAAGTTCAAAATTTCAACTGAATACAGAGAATCAACGTTCATATAGACAACCGGCTGCTCCTGCATCCTACTAGAGAATAAGAAAGTCAGTTACCTCACCTCGAGTCCTCCCAAATCAAGGCTTCTAAGTAGCCGTCTTGCCGTTTCATTTCTAGGTGTCATGGTTTCACCATAGTAGTCGTTGCGGCCATTTTCACTATCGAGCACCAGGGGAGAAATCACTTGTTATCTTCAGTACTTCAGCAAGCGCCTTTTCAAATCATAGTATTGCATTGAAACGGGCCATCCTTTGCGCGTTTGGTACCAAATCAATCTGATGCCAACCGGCTTGTCAAGCGACTTGTCGAGATGTGCCACCTTCACAAATAGCTCTTGTACAGACCAGGTTTTGCCAAAGGGAGAGGAAGGTGGAACGACAGTACTACCATGGAGATGAAACCGGACCAAACTCAAGATGTATCCAAGAGGACCGCGAGAGGATGCAGCATACCAATCAATGCCCACCGGGTCTACGGAGTATGGATTATTCGTGAAGAAAGCAGTGTTTCCCTCCTAAGAGTCCCTCTAAGTCGATAACGAATTATGCACGTAGCTTTTTTGCTATGGACTCTTGGATGCACTGCTATCCAGGCATCCAGTCCTTTTGCATGGAAAGGCCTGCGCAAAAGAAGAAGGGCCGGCCACAAGGAGTTGGCAAAGACATCGCATAAAATTTGGAGATCGAAACCGTCACCTCTGTGTGCAAAATTTTCTCTCCTTCTGCAGAGCATTTGTAAATTATGGTGCATTGTGTTTGCGATAGTTCGTCAGAACGTTGGATGGAAGCAGCCAGCAATGTTCCTCTCCCGAATCCTAGTCATCACAAACGTGTACCGTCTCTCTGAGATGTCAAGAGCATTATTTAGGTTATGGCTCCCATGTTTATAAGTACACGTTTACGAGCAATATTTCAGCGCACCCAACAACCGAATGTTTTAACGAAACGGTAATACCATGTGTTATTGTGCCCCAATAACGAATGCAGTGCATAATCTCGAAAAGCATTGCACCGAAAAACACTGAATGAAAAAGACGTGAGAAATGAAGAAATTGACACACACGGATGGAAGTCATAAACAACACAGGTGAAGTAGTCAGCATATGCGTTTTTTAAGTGGAAACTATGTGATAGCTGAGTCTGTATATCAGTGTGCTATTAGAGCAGCAGCCGCACGAATATAAACAGTTGAAGCACTGCTGCGAAACTTTGCTCTGTGAACGTTGAGCGCACAAGCTCGAGCAGTAGTTTTATGCGCGTATTCGACTAAATGTATAATGGGTTAATGGATCTGTCGATATTTAGATAACGAAATGCAAGTCAACACAAAGCTGTCATGGGATCTCTTCTTACCGCGTGATCGGAGGAGCGCATGGGCTTATAATGGTTCACTTCCAGATGGCACTTGCGATGGAGGGGTTCTCTACGTCATTTTTAAGGCGCCAATATTTGCAAAAGTGGTAATGCTGATTCTATCGTGTTGCATATATGAGGAGCATTTCCTTCGTGATATCGAGCCATTGTCGTCCATTTTTTTAAATCCATCCACCAAGCGACCTCTGAAATTAAAATTTAACAATATCCGAGGTGAAACATAGCATCAATTATTTTACCCCTTAACTATCACCTATTAAACCCGTTCGTCCGTTCACCAAAAGCTGTTGACTATTTCAGCTGACATTAAAGTTGCCCGCTTCACGTAAGGGCGACGTAGAGGATTAACAAAATATTAAACAAACAGATGATAAAACGGGTGGGAAATGGACGAGTGGGGCAGCATGCTAAAGAAACCAACCAAGGATTAGCTTATGTTTTTTTCGCGTTCAAATAGAGCGGGCTATTCAGAGTGGTCAGCCCGAAAGAAAGATTTGTCCTGGACGGAAAATTCCGAAAACATGCGAAACAAAGGGAGAGATAATGTCTTCGGAGGAGACGCTTCCAAATCGCGCACTTGAACAAAGATCACTCTTTATAGTGGAAGAGGTTACGGCTATATCCTTTTATGTAATGCAGCTTATTGTTCCTTGAGATACCATAAATGGCGTGCAATTGAAGTTGCAGCAACTTACTGTATTTCTTCTTCAATAGAACACATAACGAATCAATGAATACAACTGGCCAAGACGTGATAAAATGCAAATAGCGGTGTAATTTTTTGATTTGATTTATTGTTGTACCAATCAGATGGTATTGCTTTGATTGGGAAGTCTCACTAATTGCACTGTAACCTCTCAGAAAATCGAATGATATCGCGGAAGGAGTTTGTATTCACGGCCTTCGCAAGGTTATAATGATGCTATATGTTACACGATTGAATGATGCGGTACGACAGCGTAGCCTCCTTTGGTCTGAAGGATATTTTTGCGGCTGCCCATGACTTCACCGCTCTTTATTTCAGAAGGGAAATTTACTGTCTTACTATTCACTAAGCGTGCAAATGGCAAGACCAATTCAAGGCATTCCGAATAAGCTATACAAATATTCTTCACATCACTTTGACTTCGGCTATAGGCTTTCAAAAAAGGACATTGAGTCGTGCATAGCAGCCATGGCCGCTGCAAAGCAGACGCTTGAGGAAACTACAACAAGAAGAACGAAAACGTCAACAGGTGACCGCTTCACTCAAATCTCAACTTACCTGAAGAGTAGCTATTGAAAAGTAAGCTGACAGTGTTATATGTTAAGCCGATACTCAGCAAAGTGGGCAATATATCATGTAGTCGTGCCCCATCTGACAGCGGTTCTTTCCTCCCCGTTCCTCAATTTAATATAACGAACGGCTGCACCTGAAATGTGGGAAAGTTTTTCGGCAAGATTTCGCCTTAGTTTGTTACGTACTGAACCACGTTGTTTAATATCCGGCCACCTTGAAAAATAAGGTGCGAGACATATGCAAAACAGTGTAACATGCATATGATAGTAACTCGGATTTTCGTTGCACATGTTCGCAAAAGAGGAGGAAATTGAGGAGATGGAATACGCGGTGAGGAGCTGCGAAGTAACAAGAAGCTGTTCTCACTTTCCTGAATCTAGGACTGAATAGCAACATTTGCAACAGACTACCTTTACTTATTTTTTTTTTTTATTTATTTCAATCAACAGAGCATTCATTACGAATAAATGTCTCTTCATATCGCTTCCAGTTGTCCCGATTCACTGCTTCTCTGATCCAGTTTGGTTCCTGCGGTGTTTTTTAAAGAATCACTCCACCTTATTGCAGTCGGCCTCTGCTTCTTTTGCCAATCCGTGGTGTCCATTCTGTTGTTCATTTTACCCAGTCGTCATTTTTCAGTGCAGATATCTTCACCGCCCATCTAAATTTCCTCATTCAGGCCTCGGTTACCCAATCCTTTACCTTTGTTACACCTCGGAGCCATTTGTTGGCTTTTCTCTGCACCAGTTTGACTCCCGTCATGATTCTTTCCATTCTTGTCTCTGCCGCTGCCAGTAGCTTGCGCATTTTCTTAGTTGTTACCCATGTCTCCGAACAGTACAAAATTGTTGGCATCACGCTTTTTTCAAAGAGTTTCCGCTTGAGACCCATCGGCACTTTTTTTACGGCAGAAGTCCTTATTCTTAAAAATGCTTTCCAGCCTTGTTTGATCCTGCGTCTTACATCTGCTCTTCCGTTCCTTGGCTCATTTTTACACATCTGCCCAAATAGATAGATTCGTTTACGCTTTCAATCTTCTCGCCTCTTACGACAATCGTCGACTTCAGCTCTCGGTTGCTCATCAGCTTCGTTTTGGAGGTGTTTAATCGTAAACCAACTACCGCACTTCTCACCTCGAGTTCTCTTAGCATTTTCTTTATTTGGTTGAAGTTGTGAGATATCAAGACTATGGCGTCTGGAACCTGAAGTGCGAAAGTCTCTTCCCGTCCACGTTCACGCCCTTGTTTTGCCAATCTAACTCGTCGAACACGAGCTGTAAAGCTGCATTGAACAGCAGCGGGGATATGCAGTCTCCCTGCCATACTCCTTTCTTTACTTGTATTGTATTTGCCTGTCTTGTACGAAAATTGTAGTTATCGATTTACTTTGGATTTCTTGAAGGATGGATATTATTGAAGGGTGCACAGGGAGGCATGTTCAACTGAATCGAAGGCTTTTTCGTAGTCTACGAACAGCAAATACTCTCTGCTACGAACAGCAAAAAGGGGCAAGTTGTACTCTCTGCTTTTCTCGATGAGCATGGAAAGCACGTGGATTTGGTCGATTGTTGACTTTCCCGGCCTAAAGCCTGCCTGCTCGACATCTTGTTTCTGCTCAATTTGTTGCTGCAGTTTTTTACATGAAACTTTCGAGAAACACCTTGAGATTGTTGGTAGGAGTGATATGGTGAGGTAGTTTCTGATATCATCTGCACTGCCTTTCTTTGGCAACAGAATTGTTTTTGAGAAGGCGAAGTCTTCAGGGATTTGGTGATATTTGATAATGTTGTTGAACAGACTTTTCAACGGTGTTACTAATAATTCGTCCCCGAGTTTCAACGTTTCTCCAGATAATCCATCGATGCCTGGCGCCTTCCCGTTTTTCATGCTTTGGATCGCGTTTCTTATTTCTGAGTCGATGATTTGTAAGAACGGCTCATCGCTTTTTCGTGTAACGAAAGTGCAGTCAGTCTCTCCTCCATACAGTTCAGTATAAAATTCCTGAACGATGTGGTCGATTTCTCGTGTTTCTGACGTTAGTGACCCGTCGCTTTTCCTCAGCTCAACTATTCTTTTCTTGTTCTCAACTAGCGAGCTTCTTGCCCTCTTCAATTTCCCGGTAGCTGCAGCTTGCTTCATTATAGTCAGATATTTCTGATAACGGTTTTCGCATATTTTCTTTTTGATTAGCTTGTTAAGTTCACGGAATTCCAGCTTAGTCCAAAAATTAGCATCTCGTTCCATCTTTCTTCTTTTTTCAAGCAGTTCTTTTATTTCTTTCGTAAGAGGCGACGTTTTCTGCCTTGTTGTCGTAGCGATTTCTGCCGCTTGAATGATTTTTGCAACAATATTTGCATAGTTGTTGCAATCTCAGTTAAATGAGAATGTTGCAATGCATATGTGTGTAATCTTGCGTCGAATAATTTTTCGGTGCTTTTGTTTCTTTTTCGTCTGGCCCATAAGCGTTTATCCTTTAGCTTGAGTTTTGGCATAACCAGGCAGTGGTCGCTGCTTGTTTGGAAGTGGTTCAAAACTTCGGTGTCTTTCACGATTATTACCTTATTCACCAAGATGTAGGCTATTTCGTTTTTTGCTTCTCCACTGGAGGCTTCTCCAAGTCCATTTATTGCAACGTCTTTTTTTGAAAAACATATTCGTGATTTTCATCCTGTTATTTTTCGCAAAAATCAACTAGTTGTTGTCCATGTGGATTCCGCGTTCCCGACCCAAAATTCCCAACTGACCGCTCTCCTGGTATTCGTGCTCCAACTGTTGCGTTAAAATCGCCCATTATAACGGTGAACGTAGATCCCTCTTCATTAATTACAGCCGTCAGGTCATCCAAGAATTGCGTATATTCTTCACTGCTTTGGCCTCCGTGAGGTGCATATATTTGAATTAGTCGCATATTTGTTTTTCTATTGGTCTTAATTTTGATTTGCGCAATTCTAGGAGACTGAGAAGAGAATATCATTAACCAGCCTTCCATTCTTTTCGAAACATAAAATCCGACTCCACCCCGCGATGTCTCATTCTCTCCCCGGTAAAACAAGCAGTTACAGTTTGGCCGGTCGACGGCCTCTTTGCCTTTCCTTCTTATTTCTGCTGGGCCGATTATATCGAAATTGATTTTTGACGCCTCTTCTTTCAATTCCTCCAACCGATCACTCGATAGCAGCGTCCTTGCATTATACGTACATAGGTTGAACATGATCGCGTGAAGGTTAGGGATTAGGCTCGTCTCCAGCCCGTTGGGTGCTGACGAGTCGATTCACCGTTGTTCCTCTTGTGATGGTCGGAGCTTATTTGAAGCAGATCGCGCAGCAGCGAATGTTGAACGATGAATAACAGGCTAAAGAAAAGATGGAGACTATTCATGAAAAAGGATATTGGCAACATTTTAAGATGATTCTCAAATGTCCACCATCTATAGTGCCTCTCCGCACAGAACGTCAAAGACAGTGTTCTGCACAGTTTCCACTTTCGCGTTGCAGAGTCTAGAATCCGCTCTGCCAATATCGTTAAGCCACCCACTCATTCAGCTTCTAAGCTGCGGCTGTGTCATTTCGATTGACACTATTGCTGCTGTTTCGTATTAAATGTCTATTCGCCTAAATGCGGCTCTAGAAACGTTTTGCACGTCTTGCTTTTCATTGTCACATATTTTGGTATGCTCTTCCACCTCGGCATGTTAAAATGAACAAATAAAAAATAAATCAGTAAATGGAAGTTCCGAAGCCAATGCTGCTCACTTTGGTGATCGGTCAGTGCTGATCACAAGCGAATAGCGGAGGGCGTTGATTTCAAAAACGCACTTCACTCCCCTGTGAAGAGAATAAAAGGCCTTACTCGCATGGACGGAGTCACACTACTCGCAAGGATTATGACAGATCTACCGAAGTCATAAATGCTGTCGGAAGGTACTCGGGCAAATCGTGAAATGTCACTGAAGGATACAAAGTCTGGATTATGGCTGCCAGTTTTTCGCTCAATTTGCTGTTCCCATTGACGATAAAGGGTGGGACGCTGGAAAAAACGTTGGTATATTCAGCTAATGCGGGTCAAAGATAATCGCGAACGGTCTTTGCGCTGTTGATGTTGGAAACAGTTGCCATCTCCTCGCGTTATTCGACTCACTGACGAAGCATCGCTGAAGCGCCACTATCATGAAACATGGTTGCGAAAAAGGAGCGTTCAGCGCATAGCTCATATTTGGAACGTTATTTTTTCGGCTTCCTCAAGGATGATCATGCGAAGAAGAAAAGAAGAATTGATTGCTGACAGACTGGATGAGATTGATAACTGCGACGGGTTGCTGCAGAAGTTAAGACCGGATGCGATCGTTGAAAGTCGTAGCTTTTACTAGAACTATTTCGAGGATAGTTTGCCACCACACCGGGCCGTCCTTCACAGGCGAAACAGAGAATCTCACTAGAGTTTGGTCGTGCTTGTGACTCCATCGAAACTTTTTCGGGGTGTCCTGATCGAGGGTTTTCTATGTTCGGCTCAGAACATGGTCCAGTCTGACAAGAAGCCGTCCGAGCAGTTCCTACCTTCCCTCCCCCTGCCACAGTTTATTCCCCTGTTTCTTCACCATAATTCAAAGCATATGTCATTACTGGAGCAAATATTAGCGCTATGGATCCCAACATGGGAGTGACAAAAGGTGAAAATCCATCGTTTAGGCGTTTCTTGGTAAAAGCTTCCGAAAGCATCCTGAAAACCCCGCCATCTTGAACCCCCACGACTCCAGTAGCTGACACAGTTGATCGTATGACTGTGGAAATTATTTAGTGCAAAAAAAATTGACTCTGTTCATAAACTGCTCATAAACTCTGTTCATAAACCCGCCCCCTCTTTCATCCAAAAAATGATCGACATTTCTATTAGACAGGTTGATAACTTTGGAAATTTAGACTAGTGGAATTTCCACCATCGGTAAAGCATCCAACATCAATACAGCCATAAACGGGTGAAGATAAACAACTTAGCAGAGAAGAAATTTTGAAAAATATCGCGAGGACAGAAATGTTGGCTCATTGATCTATTACGTCGATCTGCAATAAGCATCACACGACACCAGCATTACCTAATCCTTGAAAGAAGACTCCCAAGCAGTGAGTTGGTGAATTATGAAGCTGCAAAATAATTCAATGTTAAATTAACGATTGCTGCTGCTTGATACAAGCTGCTGCTTTAACCAACTTAAATAAATGCATACATTCCAAAATATACATAGTATATATACTCTTATATGTATACTGTGCCATTTTGTTCACATAATACGCCGTTTTCACTGGTATCGTTTAAGCTCATCGATCTGCGGTGGAAACATATTGTTCCATCCGATTTGTAGATAATTCAACAATAAAGCGATTATAGTCAGCAACGATTTCACAACCTTATTTATTATAGACCACGCATGTTGGAAAACAGTCTCACTCTCAAAATTATGCATACTTAGAAAATAGCATTTACATGTCCTCGAACTGCACAGCGAGGAGAACTAGAGATCTGATAGAGGGAGAATTTTCTGTTGTGGTCTGTTTTTCTACGCTATTCCTAAACGTAATGAAACTGTTCATCATGACGAACTCTGCCGACCCCAGAAAGCTTCATATAAATCATTTTACAGTTATCGAGAAAGAGGAAGATATGAAGACCGATATACTTGAAGCTGCCCTGTTATTTCCGCGTTTACTGGTCTCGAGGGCAATCAGCACGAACGGAGCATTATCATTATATTTCTTGATGGTTGCCTTGCTTGTTTATAACGTATTCATCTAAATGCGCAAGAACAATGCGCTGAACGAAGGAAGACGCAGAGGCAAACCCTCCTCTCTCTCTCTCCCCTCCTCCCCTCCGCCCCCATAATCGAATGAGAATGACTAAATCTTGTTGATCCTTCTACGAAAACCCTCATTTTTAAGTAGAGGAATATGCAGGCAACACCACGTCTCACTTATAATAATAATTTCTACCTTTGTTTTTGCCTCACGGTATCTTCTCTATGATTGCAGGCGTTCCATCGATGGGTGTCTAAATCGGAGAATAGCGCGGTGAGGTGAAATCAGTTTAGACCGCAACATTTTAGAGGAAAGAGGCTTACCTTCAAAAACTTCCGTCATCTTCGGTGAAAGGGTGAGAACAACATGAACATATTCGCAACGCCGGTCCATTTCGCATTTGCTCTCATGGTTTTTCGCGCCGCATTCACCCCACTACTACACTCATTAACAATAAAATCGCCTTTAGCTGCTTCGTAGGTTTACGTTAATGCTTGTGAGATCGCAGTTCTACCAATGGAACTGCTTTTCCAACTTAAGGGTGGTTCTCCCAAAAAATTTCCAGAAAGCGGGATTGAAGTTGTGAACCTACCAACGCCAATAGCTCTGTGAAACATGTCCATCGAGTCGAAGGTACTCTTTTTCTAGGTCCCTTCCTTGCCCCCTCGTCCTTTTTGGAACTGTTTTTATGATAGATCTTGATCGCACTTAAATAAACGTGAATTTCTGTAGTTGTTCGCGCACCTTTTGGTTCCTTTTTTCTAAGTCTTCTCGAGTTGTCATAACCATATGGTAATAAATGAATTCATTTCTTATATCTGTTCTACGGAATATCTCATGCCTCAAAATCTCATTTTCTGATGGATTACTGAAATAACCAACTCAGAAATAAGGGAGTAGACACAGGGAGTTGCAAGCAGATAATGGAGTCGGAATATTTAGCCATCCAGACCATGCCCTTCCCTTCTGCTGTATGTGCATATGTAGGGGTCAGATCCTCTAGGCTCGTCTAGTCGTCCAAGTCTCCTTGAGGATTTGCACCCTCTTCCGGGCTGCGGTCGAGTAAACTGCAAATAACACAGGTATAAGGGGATAAAACGAAGGGACACCATGGTTCCTTGAATCGTCGGCACGAGATACGTAGAAGATAAAGGAGGCAAAAAGTATGTTGCTAAATGAAGCATTAAAAATGCAACCAACTTTACGGAATGAAGGGTTAAAAAAATCACACCCTTCTGCTGGTCAGGGTGTTTTTTACTGATTTATTACCCCTTCATTCCTTAAAGTTGGTTGCATTTTTAATGCATCATTTAGCAGCAATTTTTTTTGCTTTCTTTATTCTGTGTCGTCTTTACGTGAACCGACAGCGCAACTCATGCTAGTTGCTTGTTACATAAGTATTTGGCATCCATTTCAATTATGGCGGGGTTTGATATAAGAAGTTCAATAAAAATACTTTCACGAGAAACGAGGTACAGGACGATTGCGCTTCTGCCGACCACCAGGTTATCTGAAGAATAACAAACCACCACTGCCCAATGCGGGCCGGTTTAAACATGTTTACGGCAAATTGTTATCCTTGGGTTGTCGATACTTCCTTATTTATGCTCTCCAACTTCTCTTCTGTACTCGAAACTGCTCGACATCTTCAGCAGTAGGCGATATATATATGTGCATAATAAATAAACTGAACTGGCCTGACTCGAAGAGGGCTCGTCCGCTTCTGCCTCTCCTTCCCTCAACCAACCTGTACCAACCTCGTGGATGGTTCGTCCGGAGTCTGCTCAAGGCTCGGGAACACCGCAGCACTGTGATCGCCCGACACCTCGAATTTGAGCAATCAAACCTTAATGTGCTTTCAAATGGTATGAAAACGTGACCTTACCAAGAAACGAACATCATAGAACATGGCCTGTGATAGCTGGGGTAGCTTTCTGCTGATGCGTTAACAAAGAGATGCGATGTGTAGTAAAGAGAGTGCTAAACGTCAATACTATTGGCAACCAACGATGATAAGCAAATTGAGAAAAGAAATTCATGGACAAAACAGTAAAGACCGAATAATTGTGTGCCATTCTCTGTTCCGGTCTTCGCCGATATCCATAACAGGTTTATCGGATCACCTAAACCTACCCGTCACATCTTCCGTTGAGAATCTTATAGAATTGAGGATGGTTTTATTATTTTAAATCGAACTAGTCTGACAAACAGTTCGTGCCGGAATGCACTTTTTTCAAAAAAAAGCGGCAGGAAATCATTTCGAAGCATTGAGACGATTTTGTTGAATCAGTTTCCTGCGGCGATGTCCTCGAATGCTCATATTTTTTGGTGAGCTGAGCGCACGGTAACAAGTTTGTGTAAGTTAGGTTGTTGAAAATGCCGCGAGAAGCCACCCGTATTTTTCAAACGTGATGGAACAAAGCCAAGAAGGGGTGAGAGAATTTGGAAAATAGTTAAGATATGCGAACAATGGGGTCATCGCAACTGGAGATGATAGGGCGCCCGGAGTAATGAGAAGGATCAGCTGATTAAGGATTGAAGATTCTAACCAGTGTTAATGAACTAATATGAATGGGCTATTACAACAAGTTCATTGGCAAGAGATTTGGGGTTGTCGCGGTTGGCTAAGAAAGTACAATAGGCCATTCGGACGGGTTTTATGGAAGTATTTGCTTGTGAAAGAGACATTGTCTTATACAAGGACCTGTCCGCTAGATTATGGACAATAAATCACGAAAGCAGACAACAAGTTGGGGACAGATTTGCAAATTTCTTGGTTGGAAATTCTTTTACAGACGTTTCGCAGGGTTGATCTTCAGCGAGGTTATCTGAAAAGCGCGCTTCCGACTATGTTTTATGAGATGAGCAAGAAACGAAGGCATGGAACAGACAGCAAATGAAAACGGGCTCTAGGTCGTTGACAGACTACGGAAGAGAGGTTTTAAGTGTGGAAAATGGTGCCGAGTGTGAAATTGATTGAAGAGCAGTTGGGACAGCGAGATAAGCACTCTCCGAATAACGGAGGAATATAAAAGGAATGAAAATATGCTGCGAATATTGCACGAGATATTTCTGTCACTTTTCACGGAATGTGTGAAAGAGGGTTCTAATAAGAGCGGAGTGTGGCGGCGTCATCCAATACACAGTCTCCCATAGAAGTTGCATGAAGCGTATGATCATTAGGTAACTGATGAACATGCCGGGAGAATTGAGGGTGCTGTTGCTTCGTGAGAGGAGACGGCTATATTTCGAACGAAAAGAATTTTGCAATCACAGTTGTGAAATCTATATGAGACGGAAGAGTGAGATCTTTGGCGAAGAATCTGTGGAGAAAGTTAATTGCGGATGGAGGCGAAGCGTTGTTTGGGAAGATGGCTGTGGGAGAAGAGACATCAGCGGCATCTGTTGCTTTCCATAGATATCGGCGTTCAATCATCCGGATGAGGCGATCGAAAGCGACGTTTCTTTAAAGGAGGAGATTCGTAATGTCTGTAATAAATTAAGGGGTACTGCCATGTTTTTTGTCTAGGAAAAAGAAACGTAGGCGTTGGCGAATAAAGGTTAGATGCTGATCAACAGCTGTTGGTTCAAATACATCTTGATAGGAGTAGCCACGAACAATCCACGTAACTGTTGCATGAAAAATGTTGTTTATACTGTTCGTGGCTGCGCATGTCAGTCCATCTATATTGGCGAAACGGGACGTTTTCTGCACGAGCACCTTAAAGAGCATGTGCTAAGCATGTCCTCACCACTATCGCGATCGTATACTTCATGCCCAGTGGGCGTGCACATTATTAAATTTCATAACCTTCAGGCTATTAACATTGTTTTACAATACGTGCTCACCGCAAAGGCACACTAATCTGCAAGACAAGGAAAGCTAACCTCATAAACTCGGTGAACTAACGATTAACGGCTGTGTCGACTTGTTAATCCTCACTAGCCTTCCGTCTCGCGATATTTGAATTCATTTTTATGTTTTTTTCTTTTTTCTTCATTTTTCCCTTGCATAAAAGCGGCAGTTACCATAATTCCATGAAATGTGGGAAGTGTGTTTACATTGTGATTTTCAACTTGGTGTACTATGATTATAACTCAATGAGCCAAAACATCAATATAAACTACTATCGATTCTACACGGAGGATTATATGGCCACAAATATAAACTACCATACACATCTCTCGATCATGCAACTACGAAGTAGCATTGTTGGTATGCATATATGTTTAAAATCTTGTTAATTGGTGCGATTTATTGTGACTTTTATTAAGAATTGCTATTCGCTTTCAACTGAAACTGAGTTCGAACTGTTGAAAGCCCAAGTTTTCGCTAAGCTGTATTCATATTGTCGTCAAGTAGACGAATAGATCAAGCAGACGATTTTGAAAGAATTTTCAGCCATCAGTCTGAATGGCCTTTTTTTTTCACTCAGCGACCGCCGACATAAACTGGGCCAATATTGTGGGTTTTCAGTTGCGTAGTTATGAGATTTGTTTCGCGAACGTAAAGTGAGCAATGTTTGAGCCGTTTTGAAAACATTATTGCCACCTACTGCTGATTGCTTTTATGTCCAGTCTCATGCTTTATGTGTCCAAAACTTTTTAACCTTGCGGCCTTTCTTCATGTTTATCTTCGGGACCAAGGTTTAATTTTGTTCCGATCCCATTTGCATTCCCTGTTGAGTTGAAGTCAGTCATCCAACAGTACCAAAACCAACTCATTTCCGCATGGTCATGTGTTGAATTCATATGGCTATTCTGGTCGGCACCGGAACCGAGTTCAACCGAGATCGACATTTTTATTTCTTCGGTGTGAAAAATACGAAGTATCTTGTCCGTTTTCATACTGTCCATTTGCAAATCCGTAAAATTTCATTGCTATGTTGTTTATGCTGCTTACACGATTCAGTCTTCTCTAAACTTCTTCGAGGATATAGAGATGGAATGTGAACTGAAATCGAAATAAAAATGCCTTGCTTAAGCTACTAATTAAAGAATGAAGCCGAAGTATGTTTGTACACCACAATAGCACCATTTTTTGTACAACCATTGTTTTGCTTTAATTATTCATCAGAAGTTTCTGCATTTGAAAGATACTTGCAATTTTCACTGCAAGAGCTATTGGCTATATTTGATGGTTTTAAAATCTGTTTTATTCTTTGCTTCTTCCCACAAAATAAACATATTTCACTAACCGTAGGCGGTAATCTTTGGTGTCTAGTATGGCCATGACTGATTCTAACGAAACACATCCGCGCGCGACGTTCCTGCTCAAGGCGCTGCTGCGGAATGGGAATCTCGGCTCGAAACATATTTCTATTGGACCGGTGCGATGGTTGCTTATTCCAGTCAATTTTCTTGCGGTGATAGACGCATTTATATCACTGAATTTATGTGCAAACACACTGCCTGTGGATGGATATACGGGTAAAATATTTGTGCTTACATGTGCACCTGCGGTTTGTTTTTTTTCATCTCGTGATAATGTGTGGCATTGACATGACGTCAAGAAGCCTATGCAGACGTGGAAGACTGCGATTAAGTTTGGAGGGGTTCGGTATGGAGAGGTTCAGAGAACCGAGTAATCTTTTTCTCATTAGAAGTTCTCCTCTCTCTGTCTTTTTCAAGCTTATTCGATTCTTAGTCTCAGTCCCTTTATTCGCCATAAATCTTCACTTCGATAATATTGGCGCCAAAACTAATTTATAATCCGCGAATTGTATCACAAAACACCATCTTTTGATTATTCCACTTTTAAACAAATATTTCGGTGTTGAGTAAGTAAGTGTGCTCTTAGTGTTTCTCATTTTGCCTCCAGTGAAACTTCCATCCCTTCATCCCTTTGTTCATCCCTTAGCGATGGTCGTCACTTTCAAGTTATGCAACGCTCATGCAGCACAACTTTCGGCATCAGGTTACATCGATTCCTCATATTGCATTTTACCGTAGGCCAAGATTTGTTGGAGAAAACTAAGTGCCAGCGTATATTGTGGCCACGGAGACTGTGAATGGAACATCAATGCTGACAGATGGCCGTGCAGAGCGAGGCGTACAATCGCAAGAGTCCTCATGGTTGAACAACCTCTTTCCATTGCGCAATACTTTTTTTCATCATTTTCATTTCTTCGATTTTTATCTGATTTCTTTCTTCCTTTCCTTAAGACGGCATAGATTTATGGTGTGACACTTCGCTCTTGCTAACCTTAAATTTGTTACTTATGCTGACCCAATACTCGGTAAGTGGAACATTGATTTTCTTCCAAATCCTTTTTGGTTGCCCGACAATTGTGTTTTACTCCAGCATCAGCTTGCAGTTTCCCAAGACCCTGTTTTCATTCACATTGACTTGGTAAATGCGATTGCGATGAAAACATTTTGTGCATGTTTATGACATGACCGGCATTGAAACACAATCATAATTGGAGCATATTGTGCCGCTGATTTCGTGCTAAAGATGAACGGCCATGAACACACAGCGAACGATATGGACTATGTGAGGAGTGACCATAAAGCTCCATCTGTGAGATTTTGACTCAAAAAATTAATAAAAATAATATACGATAGCAGCATTTCTATGAGAACAAAGAGTTTTTTTTTTTTTAATATCTTTTCTAATAAATTCTCTCGATTCCTGGAAAACATCGTGATTGATGATAGTTGGCTGGTATTCTCTGAAAAATCGCCAGTCTCTTACTTGCGTAACGGCGAAAATGTTAATATATGATTGGGGTTTTACGGTGGGACTGATATATGATGGGATCGTCAAGGGACTGATTGGTGGGTAGAGGAAGAATATGTGAAGGATTTCGGCCTTCCGTCTTCGACCCAATTGATATAAAAAATCGTCTTTTCAATATATAGCCAATCCACCTACACAATTCTATAGTGAGTACTATGGTTATTTATGCTCGTGTTGTATGTTGTGCAATGTCGCATATGCCATCAAGCATGATTATGCAAAAAATGACGTTGGAGAAACTACAGACACAGGACGCAAGGAGGTGCTATGTGAAAGAAGGAGAAATATTGAAGCGACAACATGGAGTTGCAGTTATTAGTACACCATTAAGGGAATTGTCCATTTGCTAATAATTTCTGGAAACCGGAATGAATTTTGAGCTTTCAGGAGGAGAAACAACCATTAACCAGTGTGAAGCTCACAGATTAACAAACAGCACAAATGAGACAATTAATTCATAATTCATATCACAGCTACCCTAATTCGCATTGGAATCCATGGCTTTCATCGAAAAAGAGTAAAATACCTCCTTTCCGTTTCCTTCCACATGCAGACCTCCTTCCTGCACTTTTAAAGTTCTGATGTAGTAATGAGAGTAACTTGGTACTTTTATGTGCTCATGTGATTCCCTGGCCCCCGTTCCATCTCCCACATACAGAAATTGCTTGGAGCGTCACCATTACTTGGCGAAGTCGAGTTGGCGTTATTTGGATGAGCTGTTGATTGCTGCGTTTGGGAGGAGCCTGAGGGATTGAGGCCAAGTGGTGGTGTGTGGTGCGGGGCGTGGTGCCGAGGCGGGCAAGCATTTCGCCTAGATCCTGATCGAGGAACTCCAATTTTTGAATCGTTATGCGAAGTTGATTGAGCATACTTCGAAGACCATCAGACGCTTCGTTCATTTGCTGGAACGCTTGCTGTTCAGCAAGGGCTTGGTCGGGATCGTCGCGTGGTGTAAACTTGCGAATAACGGCTACCCAGTCATCATAGAAATGAGTCAACTGGTCAAGTTGAGCTCCGAGGAGACGCGAAGTTGTTAAGGCCGAACGTCGGCAATGTTGTATAGATTCAATTTGTGTGGAAGTCGACTGACTGGGGTCAAGGCTGAAAGCGAAGTGGGTTTCCGCGGCTTTGAGCAAGGGCTCGCAGTCACGAAGGGTGGGTTGAATCGCCAGGGTAATATGCGCACTCTTGAATGGTGCCAAAGGGGCCATTGTAAGGGAGGTGAGTAGCAACAGGAATAACGTCGCTGGAGTTGAAGGGTGACGAAGTCCGAGTTCGGGTCGCTCAAAGCGGCCAACGCACCATGTTGGGCCGCACGAGAACTGATGCGCTTCCTTCGATGTCGGTTCGACCGTCCTCGACTGGATTGTCGCTTCGCTTTTATAGAGTCGCTCAGATTCGTCGTTCCCAGCTCTATTGAGTCGTTATTTGCTCTTAATCTTGATGGGGATGTTGTTGGTTAGCGCTTTGTAAAGTGTGTTGTGAGAATGTTTGAAGTCTTAGTCACGTAGTTTTGACTTGCGCTTTTCATAAACTATGCATCGAAGATTGCTTCGGCACCTTGTTAAACTTGGCCATTAATTTTTGAGTGATACGTTAGGATCCGAGTTACATCAACGAAAAGCAGCCTTAAAGCAATTTTTTCAGATCTCAGCTTTTCTGTCGAAAAATAGTTTATTGAGCTATTTCTTCCGCACAAGTCAAGTTCACAGTTCACCAATTCTGTGAACTTCAGGTTACAAGCTTATACTGATATGCATTTTCTTATTTCCCGTATAGAAATTTTTTATGTTCAAGCTTTGTTTTTTTTTTGTTTTTATATTTTAATAACTGTATTAGTTTTAGGCTCTCATCGGATAACGAGACGGAGTTTTCGTGGATTGCTTTTCCGAAAACAGAACAAGGCGCAGGCTTGAAAGATATGAAATTTCATTTTCTTTCGTATTAAGTGTGGTGTCGTTTTAAAGCCTACACATGTTTCAGACAAGAGATTGTTTTCAGGATGTTGTTATAATCTTATTTCAGAACCCACCCACCCCTTGCATCCCGTGTGTTATTTGTTTGGTGTGTTGGTTTTTGTTTTCATTCAAATGCGCTCGTTTGCTTTTTTCTTACTTCCAACATTCTTTGTTTGTTTCTTTCTATTTCGTTCTAACTCTCTGATTCAGGAGGCGCATTCGTTGATAATACGGCATCACCGAAGCTTATGGCCGGGACTGAGTGACAAGCGAGTAGAGATCATTGGCACTTGGTGTTCGAAAATGGAGCAAGAATCTCAGGAATTCGGTCTCATCAAAGTTTCCATAGACTTGTCAGGTTTTCTTTTATCGTTTCAGCAACGCAAAACGTTTACCTGTTGACTTGAGGTGGCTGTGGAAGTGACGGAGTTCTCTATGTTAGTCTGTGATTTCTAGAAACAGGAAAAGTGCCACTTATAGCTTTCTCAGTACACCTTATTTCGTTTTTTTCTGTAGGTAGCTTGTGGCAGAGATTGCCTTTTCCTGCATGAAAGATCTCATGCTTATCTGCTGTAAGAAGTTTGTAAAGTTGTTACTATGCTTGTCGATTAGCATTAGATGATTCGGTCATTTGCAATGTGGAAAATTTTCAAAACGATTGCGACTGCATCGTACCATACCTTAAATATTGAAGAAGTGTATTGTTGCCTAAAATGTACGTCGACAATCTTGCGCATCCTTATGCGCATAAAGGCAAAAGATAAGCACTTAGGGCAACACAAATTTTATGGCCTCAGTGTTCTGCTGAAGAAGATGAGCTTACATGTTACTCAATAGAATTTGAATCGGTTTTGCTCTTTGATGTAGTCCACTAATGGAGGATAAATAAGTTTGTTATCAAGATACGATGATGGGAACTCTTTTATTGGCTCACGCATCTTTTGCTAGCTAAATGCCATTATAGAACAGAAGCAAACTTGCCAATTAGATGTTCATTTTGGAACGAGAATGGCAGCGGATTGCAGCATTTATTCTTGATGACGCTTTTTTAAAATTCCTTCGTGCAGATAAGCAGTATTGTGAAAGAGCACGCACCATCGTCCCATCCTATGCGGATGCGCACTCAGCATGCTCGAATTTGTCTCTTCAAAAAAGTGCAGTGAACTACAGTAAGTTTCAAGATGTTTGGTGATCAACTGTTAATCTAGAAGTGTCTTTAAGTGTGGCCATCGTTGCGTCCACAATCTTCCAGTGAGGGTTTGAATTCACTTTGGATCCTTTCTTAGGCGGCTTTTGACTTGTTTCGTTCTATAATATGTACGGTTGTGCTAATGAGATTAGATTTGCTCTTGCGAAATGGCGAACATTTCCAAGTTTTGAATCGCTGTTCTATGAAGTAGTAATTATTGATGATCAGATATTTTGGACATTTACAAGAGACCAAGTGGCTGCAGAATCCTTTCAAATAACGCAATGATAGATGAGCGCGAGAAAATCTCTATGTTTGGTGCGTAAATTTTCGATTTGCCTTTGTTTATTTTTTCCGGCAAAGAAATTGATCTTTTCGCGTAGCGCGGACCTGAACATAGTGGCCTCGATTTAATGGGCACATGAGTATGGTGGTTCTGTTCATAGGCCCACTTATTCGGCTGATGGTGATGCGTAGCATGAGACATGCAATCCTGTATTCGGATTGAATGATCTTTAAAAGGCGGGTAGTAATTATGTGGTTGTATGCTTGTATCTAATCTGTGAATAGCGACTATGTGGCGCTTCCACCTTATCCGTTTATTGGTTGATGGCATTCATTTGATGGCTGTTTCGTGGCTTCGTCTGTGGATGACGAAACCTCTTCCGACAGAGGGTTCGTTGATTGAACATCGTTCATTCTTGGTTGACTTCGATTTGATAATATTGGCACGCACTCGTGTGGTTTTCGGTAATCTTTTCATGAGCCCGATTTTGGTTATTGATATATGAGGTCATCGTATCCCCCGAGCCCATAATTAGTTTGTTGATTGATGGCTATCATGTTTGAGCTCCTGTTACTTAAGTGTTGTCGATGAAAAATGTTGTTCAGTACTACAGTCATTTACTTAACCGGTAATAGATACGGGTATACCACCGAAGGCCTGCACATGATCTTCTTATACTGTGACTTTTGGATGTTTCATTATATGTTTGATGCCATTCTGCTGACCATTTATAGTTGTTCTCTTTTCCTGTGTGTTTACTATTCTTTGATTATGCTTGACACTCGTTTCTTTTTGTACGCTCTGTTTCATTTATTCCAGGTGTTATGCATATTGTGTTATGCATTTCTTCACACATTTTTCGCAGCGAGAGGGCATTGCACTAAAGGCATTGATCCAATAAAACGGATGGACGATATTGATCTCCGACATCGCTTTTCCTTATGCTACTAAGAGAAAGCAGCATATGCTGTCAGTTCATTTCTGAACTCTTCAAAAAGACCTTCGTTGCTGAATGGTGCCAATGTGGTGTTTCATTTGCCTCTACATTCTGGTGTTCTCTGCTTAAGTGCAGTCGTATGTTTCGATTTTGCGTTTGGCCCGCCGTGGTTGGTCACTAGAGATCATTTGATTTCGTCTATCTTTTATTTACAATTGCTGAATGCACATATGGGAGGGACTGAACGTATCATTTAAACATAATAAGAAGGGGTTGGGTGCTGCTGATGTTTACCATTGGAGTTTGTATATGACCTCAGTGTTACACACTTTACTACACGCACAAATGTGGTGCAGCTACAATTTTGGATTATGGATTGATTCGAAGTTTCACTGTGGCCTTTGCATTAGAGATCATGTCTTCTCCTACCTCCTTCTCCCCCAGCCCTCCCATTCCCCGTCCAGCATGCCTTTGCATTGTGCTGTGTTGCTGTTTATTACATGCTAAGAATAAAAATGAGCGAAACGGTCTTGCTTGGTAAGAATAAGGGTCAAACGATGAAGAATCTCGTCTTCTTCACTGCCAGTTGAATGGGTTGCTGGTGAATTTTTCGGTGGCATGTATGATCTTGCATTTTGGTGGACGAAACGCATGTGAATATGAATTCCGTGCTTCGAGAAAGGTCGCATTAGCTGCCGACCTTGCGCTTTCATTTATGAGGATTGCTTCTGGACTCATAACTCAGGTGTAACTACTTTTACTTGGAGGCGAAATTAGCAAAATGTGGAGAGGTCGTTGTTGCGAAGAGGTGGTGAGAGCTATTTTATGCAGAGTTATTTTGTTTTCTTTGAGAAGTGACTACTCGAATTAAGAGGAGCGAGGATACAACTTACGACGATGAATCGAGTGCAACGTTGCAAACTGTTCGTTGCCTTTCATGAAATATTTTTCTTAGTACGTGAAAACAAGCACACTTAGTTGATTCCCAGTATGTCTCGGGTAAAGACGACAAAGGGTTCTGAAAATCGATGTTTTTGATTATAAATCAATTTAACTGAAGCTGGACTATATAATACAAGGGATTATATAATACAACGAACTGAAACTGGATTATATAATACAAGATACGCTTTATATTTTCTTCCTTTGTGTACATATACCGTTGTTGCACAAGGAGCAAAACAACGCGTGCTCTGGTCGAGTGATGAACACGAAAGCAGATAAGTTTCAGACGAATCCCAACAAACATCACAAACTGACATTGAATGACATCCAATGAGCAGTCGCGGCTCCTAAAAACCATTGTCATCCGAGCACTCCTCTAAATTCACAAATCAGTGCAACGAATTACATTCCCATGACCAAACACAATCGAACTCCGTAACTTCAGAACTCATCTCGTCCAAACTGCCTATTCGGTTAGTCACTTCAGTAATTCCTCTGAAGGTCACATCATGCTAAAGAATGCTGGTTTGATACTTGCATATCTATGCTGAAGTAGATTTCCCTTGAAAGCATTCAAATATAGATAGCACAAGATGACGAATTCCATGTTCCGGCAATTGATCAGAAACGCATTGAGTTGAGGCTAAATAATATCAAAATTAAAAGCGATACTCAAGAATGACCTGCTTACAGCTCCACACATAGAAAGTTCCAAAGCAGGAATGTGCGACGATCACAATCCGGCTGGTGAGTAGCCCCACCATATTAGCCAGCTGCTTGTCCTCCAACATCACCAACTCGCACCTTAAAGACGACGTACAATATGAGCATTCGAGGACATCGCCGCAGGAAACTGATTCAACAAAATCGTCTCAATGCTTCGAAATGATTTCCCGCCGCTTTTTTTTGAAAAAAAGTGCATTCCGGCACGAACTGTTTGTCAGACTAGTTCGATTTAAAATAATAAAACCATCCTCAATTCTATAAGATTCTCAACGGAAGATGTGACGGGTAGGTTTAGGTGATCCGATAAACCTGTTATGGAATATCGGCGAAGACCGGAACAGAGAATGGCACACAATTATTCGGTCTTTACTGTTTTGTCCATGAATTTCTTTTCTCAATTTGCTTATCATCGTTGGTTGCCAATAGTATTGACGCTTGGCAATCTCTTTACTATAGATCGCATCTCTTTGTTAATGCAACAGCAGAAAGCTACCCCAGCTACCTCACGTCATGTTCTATGATATTCTTGTGTTCGTTTCTTGGTGATGTCACGTTTTCATACCATTTGAAAGCACATTAAGGTTTGATTGCCCAAATTTGAGATGTCGGGCGATCACAGTGCTGCGGTGTTCCCGAGCCTTGAGCAGACTTCGGACGAACCATCCAGGAGGTTGGTACAGGTTGGTTGAGGGAAGGAGAGGCAGAAGCGGACGAACCCTCTTCGAGTCAGGCCAGTTTATTTATTATGCTATATATATATATATATATATATATATATATATATATATATATATATATATATATCGCCTACTGCTGAAGATGTCGAGCAGTTTCGAGTACAGAAGAGAAGTTGAAGGGCATAAATAAGGAAGTATCGACGACCCAAGGATAACGATTTGCCGTAAATATATTTAAACCGGCCCGCGTCGGGCAGTGCTGGTTTGTCATTCTTCAGATAACCTGGTGGTCGGCAGAAGCGCAATCGTCCTGCACCTCGTTTCTCGTGAAAATATTTGTACTGAAGTTCGTTATATCAAACCTGCCATAATTGACACAGTGTCGGTTGGTAAAGCTTTATTGCGCCCATAGTGTGCATCGCTCCCTTCACACAACCCGCCCGCGAATCTTCTCGTTTCTTGTAATTGTCGTTGTTCTATTTGCTGCTTTAACATTGTTGGTGTTGCGAAAGACCTGTACTGCTTGTAACTTTTATTTCACATACATCGGGACTCTTAACCCTGTTTGTTGCTTTCTTTTCTGTCGTCAGCATATGACCGCAATTTCGCTTTCTTCACGACAGGCTTTAACTCACCCGGGATGGGATTTACTGTCTACCGCATTCCTACATTCGGTTTCAATACGCTTTTATAAATTACTACAACGCTGATATATGCTGACGTCTCTTGTGGATTTATGTTTGAAGTTTGTTGAGGGCCTTATATCATCTGTGGGAATATATTTTCCATTCACCCGGTAATCTCAAGTTTCCAGCCACGAAAAACGTAGTAAAGCTTGTTCCTTTTTGGGAGGGACGGGGGTAGGTTCACTGGTTGGGCTTATGTCGTTTTCATTCGGACCGATCAGTTTCCATGTGAATCGTGTCAGTTATTTTTTCCGTTCTCGATCACATGTGGCACAAGAAAATGTCTTTAGCTGAAGTTTCCTTTGACTAACCGACTGATATTATTTCATGACCATAAAAATTTCGTTTGCTTATACGGTGGACCTCACGATGTTATCGTCCCTCCCTCTGCTTTTGAACGTAGTTCATACAGGTACTTTAAGGAGTATTGCTGTGATATAGAGTGAAGCGATGAAGACAAAAAATCATGGTATCGCAACAGCGAGTGGGAGGGAGTCGTTAAAATTTTCAAAGAATATAAAGGAGTTCGCAAAATTGTGTAAGAAGTTCCTTGCTGATCCAGGTAAACTTATTTATCAATTTCTATGACATCAATTTTCTATTGCTTTTCAGCATTCTGAAAATTTTATAGCAGTGTGACCATTCAAGGGATATTTGTTGTTTATAATTCGTTTTTAATCTTTCTTCCCCCCTAAACCATTTCCAAGAACGGATGGTTGCCAGACGTATTTGCGTGATGCTGTCTTTTACCTGTGCTTGTAATAAGCGTCAACTCCCAAGGTGGAGAAGTGTAACCTTGGCTGAGACAATGAACACTAGGTGAACTGAATTACATGGCTGAACGGGGCCGTGTGATCGTGGATTCGAGAAGCGGTCACGCGAGCCACTCCGTTTTAGTTGATAATCTTCACGTTCGGACTGATCTGGCCATCGTTTCTCGTCCACTCCGATCCAGCCAATCATTTAAATGCGTCGTTGTTTTTAGCGTTATGCATTTCTTAAGTTAGACCATTTTGCAAAACGGAATTCTATTTTTGCGCCTTTGTTAATCAGCTCTCTTTAAGATGAAGAATTTATGCGGATGCAGGCGACCGCTGAAAAACTTGTTGAAAAAAACAAGCGTAAGTTTTTTTTAGAAACACTTAAGAGTATCCTTCCGAATACAAGTTCATGCTGGTTAAACACGAGGTGTGATAAGAGGGTCTGGGCGGGTAGGTATGAGAGGCATTAGCAAATGCTTCCTATGTGATTGCTTCTCTATGACCTTCTGCGGTTGCCAGTTGAATCGTGGTTCACCTCTTTGATCGGGTTTCCTAACTGGCCTACATTAGACTGCTTTCGTCAGGATCGCCGAACTGTCCGTATTTTTAGTCCGCCTTTTAATGTGATTTTCAAGCATATCATTCGCCTAAAAAGATCTCCAAAATTAGAACGTACAACGTCACTTCCTCTTTTATTCCACTGCCCGATTTTTTCGTCTTCCTCTTTTCCACTAAATCACTATTCAGCCTGATCTTAAGCTCTCTGATATTCTCATACAGCGCATTGAAGTTCTTAAATTAGAGTACGCATGCTTTTGTCGTCGAAAGATGTGCACTGTTTGTGGTAATAGCAAGTGTAGATTGCAGCTTTGTTGATCGCCCATTCTTTCGGCCATATCATCTCAGTTGGGCGTTCAACTTTAAATTCGACCCTTCCACGTCGGCCTTGCTATGCGGAAATTTGTTATATGCGTTATTCTGCTGTGAGTGAGGTTTCGCAATTTAAGATGGTTGAGGTGAAAAAATTTATGTTGTAATGATGCCGAGGTAGATGTTGTTTATTGCGGAAATTAGCTTTGCATAAGTGGGATGGCAAAAGTAAAGTGCGAAACACTTGGACTTGCGCATTGCTGCTGATTATGAGGGAAGAGGGAACGACCATGGCGATATGTCTAGTTCAAATAATTTTAAATAAAAGAGATACCAGTGACGTAGAAACCTGTTTTTTTTTTTTTGTTTGTTTGATGCATCTACACAATGGTGCGGGCGGTGTCGCAACTGCAGAACACCCGGGAGGTTCCAACGTTAAGTCTTGAAAGGCTCAGGTATTATGCCTTAGAATGTTCCAGAACACTTGGGATGTTCTGGCAGTATGCCTTAAAATGGAATAAACAGTGCACATTTTGGCGATTTTCCTTCATCAGTATGGTTTTTTGCACTTAACGATGATTGCAAAAGCTGAGTCGAATGCCTTCTGAATAAACATGTTGGGCAGGCTCGCTGAGAGAGTTGCTTGCGATGCAGAAACGCCTCGAGGGTATGCGGCAGTCTTGTGCGTTTGTTGATATGGCATTCAGAACTCTCTACGATCGACGCCTTTACAACCGCGCTGTTGTGCAACAGTAAGTGCATTTTCATATGCTCAGTTCCTTGTTTTCTTCGTGACTATGAACTAGCAGTTACCACGACATTAGTTGCTAGATAAAGGCGAGAATGAAGGAAGAGTTTTTGTTGCGGCCACGAACAATTGCAATTCTTCAATGGGATTGTGAGAACAGCCGATGGTAGGCGTGCTTGTGATATCTATGCCACATCTTTAAAATTTCATTTCCCACTAAAATCGCCCATTTATCGATGAGATTTCTTGTGGTTAACTTTTGCGAGAGAGTTGTCCTCATTAAGCAGTAAATAAGGCTGATTCGCGAAAAAATTTTGTTGGGACAGTCCAGGATTTGCGGGGCCCTGATTAACTGTTGCTTACAGTGATGAGCATAAATTTTCCTACGAAGCGTTCGCTTACATCGCAGGTGTTGTAGTTCTTCTAGTCGACTGTGATATTCACATTGCTTCGGGTATTTGATTTTTTTCTCGTTTCGTTCATTTCTTCAACGAAGATAAAGCGGTGGATGTTCCGAGCGCAATTCGGCATCCGTTAGAACGAATTTTCTTTACTTCGAGCAAAATACAATGTATAAACCAATTTTTATAACGGATCTTTCACTTTGTCTCTAAGTTCCATAAGTCTCCGTCGGATACAGTAAACCACAAGTTCATTTCTCATGTCCGGGACAGAGTTTCCACTGATCATTCCGCAAACCTGCTTTTATATGTTTTAATTTCCGCACCAATTTGCATTTTTGGAGTGTCAGAAATAACGCCCCCTCCTGTCTGTTCGCTTTTCCTCGTTATTCTAGTAAGCGTAAAATGGAGATTATTTATAGAACGCCTCTCGTGCTGGATCATTTCAGAGTGAACGCCAACGACGCCAACACTCAGTTGGTATGTCACAAATGTCTATTATCTAATTTCTGGATATTTCATTTGCGTTTTCGAATGTCGGGGTTTGTTTTGTTATCTAGGTGGAGTTGTTCTTTAAACCTATTTCTTAACACATCTACTGCCAGCTTAAGGCTTTCTAACTGTCCAATGAAAGAAAATTCATTTCATTCGCGAAGAAGGTCAAGGTGATACTGCTTACTTCTTAATGCTCAGCTTCCTTAATGGAAGCGTAGAAGAAAGGGTGAGGTAAAAGTACATTGGTGAAAGAAGAAAGAGGCCAGGAAATGTGTTTATGAGGAAAAAAGAACGGAGAAGGGTTGCAAGAGCGTAGAGACGGAGTTGCAAGCTTGACTTAGCTAGGTGGGAAAAAGATGGTGGTTCGGAAGGTAGGTGAACCGTTTGCTGAAATGAAACGAGTTTGAGAAAGCATGCGGTTGTCTTGCTTCCGAGTTGGTTGAATCCGGTATGCCATTTTTTCAAGTCCGTCGTTCTGCGTCGTTGTTCATTTCGAAACATGTTAGTTTGGATTTACTGAATGCTAACTATAATTATAGAAATTGAACGATCCCACAATAGCGCCATTTCTATGGGAACAATTGAATGAGTGGCGTAGCCTGCAACGCAGCTCCCCGTGGCATCGCAGATATCGGAAATGCAGTTGTGCATTGAAATCAACTGAAAACAGGCGCACCAAGTGCCTCGCTATGATCGAATCGTTGGAATGCGATATCAGTTCGCTTGAGAAAATAGGTAACTTGTGCATAGATAATTCAGGTACGGATTAGGAGCATTCGGCCTGATTTCGCATTTCAGAGTATAAGTACAACCAAAGACAAGGCGAGAAGAGTTTGTCCTTGTGAATATTTGTGAATACCTAATGAGAATTGTTGGCTGGTGGGAATTCCTATAAGAAGGCCCTCCGCACACCCGCTTATTCGAAAGATTCTTCGGAATTGATATGTAGGTTCATAAGGAATGGAGTTTTCCTTTCTTAATTTTGCAACTTATTCAGTTTCTTTATCATTTTTCTAATTTCTTCTCGTGCGACCATTCCGAATGTGGCATCAGTGCGGTGTTAATGAGGAGTTATTGCATCAAAACACTGTTAGAACTTGGTTTGAGCAAAATGATGCGTTTTTGTTAACTCATTTTGTCTCTCTCAAGAGAAGGTGCTCCGCTTACATATTTTGGAAAGCAAAGGGAACCACGATTTGACATGCTTTCTCTGCAGAAACCAGCAACATATTAAAAGGGTCATGTCTTCCCTCCATTGTCTCGAAACGAAGAGCATGAGTGAGACTCGATAGGTGAGCAGAATAGTATGCAAGCTGATCGTCGTTCCAGAGGAATACAACGCCGAGTGGTTGTATTGCTCCCCAAAGAGAGGAGAGGAAGGGTAAGAGAAAGAGGAACGAGCCATAAAAAGGGGCCAGAAGAGTTTTTAAAACATGCAATCCGGAGGTAGACAATGAAAACCTTCCCCACTTCCCGTGACTTTATATTATGAGAAAAGAAGTTCAAGGCTATACCAGGCCATCCTTCTTTCGGATTGCGAATATCCTGCAATCTTTTGGGGTTAGGGAGAGTAAAGGTAGAAAAGGCATTTTTGCTTCATGATAGCTACAAGCCATATCATCATCACTGTTACGCGACGAATGGTCCAAATAACGGATCACTAGGTCTGCGCATCCTCATTTGTAGGGCCAATGAGGACGCTTTTCTGTCACTGAAAGTTGCTGAAATGATTCGAGAAGAAGAAGGTGTCGTACCAGGATGCATAAAATATATCCACCAAATTTTGCAACCCTGGCGCTACCTTTTTGACCTGAAACTATTGAATACATTCACAATGGAACAGTCCCACCATTATGCGTTTCGCGAACGGGAATTTGCAGAAGTGTATGAAAGGATGCTTTAGGGTTTTAAAAGAATTGCGGGAACTTGATTAGTTATGCAAATTGCTCGCTGTACAGGTACATAGAGTGCACTGAAATAAGCTGTTTTTCGTAAATGACCTCATGCTTTATTTTATTTTTGAAATTCTCTAATTTCATTCCTGCATTTATCGTTTGCAGCTTCCCTTGGAGCGGATGAGCTTGAGCAGCTGCAGCTCAAGCTTCGTAAAATGTAAGTTTTGCAAAACTTTCCTCTCCTTTATCTCTTTTCAATGTTTTTGTGCTTTTTTTATGACAGAATCGGCATTTCGATCACCATTTATCGTTCTGTCGTTTACCATATGTGTGAGTGCACGTTTGCGTCCACATGTGCTTGTGCTTGTGGTAAGTACGCATGTGGTGGTTTTTACGTGGAGGTGAACGTGACGTGGGAAGGGGAGAAGGTAGAGAAGGATGGCTATACGGGAACTGTCTGTGATATTGTATAACGCAATTCGCCAGAACATTAGGTGAGGGTTGGCTCGTCGAATGCAAAAAACTCAGTTCACCTTCATGTGGTGGAGGTCCTTGCTTTCTTCACCACTCGAGAGCTCTCAAAAACGTGGTGCTTTGCTTTCTTTCATAACTCATTTTATAAACACTTTTTGCTCATGTTCACGCTATCCACCAACGCAGGGGAAGCTTTCAGGAATTTCCTCTGCTTTTAATGAGTTTCAAAGAGAAGTTCTGTAAATCAAAATATATTAGCGCATGATTATTGTTAGCTTGAGTGTCCGATGTATAAAGTTCGTGCGAACGGATGGTGTGTGTTCAGGAACGATCCATCTTCACAGTTAGTGTTGGGATCCTGCGAGCCATCAGTGTCGCGCGCTTCAAACAGATCCCTACCACCGATGCCATCTCCAGCTGGTTTACATGAGGTAATGTTCGACAAGTCCATAAAGTTTTCTTTAACCCACCGCATCAGTTTTCATCAGATAATTCTGTTTCAAAGTTTTAAAGCATTTTATTGAGCATTTAGATGGTTTTGTGATTAGACGTTAATGCTTTCATGATCGCTAATGACTGATGTGTTGTTAGTCGTGTTATATGTGTACCATAACCTTTTCGGCTGTCGAAATTTTCCTGAACTCAAATTGAAATTCGGTCGGCAGTTTTGCCGTCCGTTTTAATCCGCTTTGTGATTGCACTTAATTTTTAGCAGAGATACAGCTGCAGTAAGTTTACATACGTGGGATCGTTGGACCGGTTACTTGGATAGGAACGATCAAACTATTATGTAGCACTCATTTTCTGTCAGATGCTTGTTGTCGGTGTTTCTCGGCCATATGCACTATGGCTTTTAGCATATCATCAACTTCCCTCGAGGCATATATCTCTCTTTGTTTCATATCGAAAAACGTACGAACTAATTGTTCTCACATCCCATCTCCTGTTTTGTACAGTATTTATGTAGTCGAATCATCCTTGTGGTGCAAGACGTCGAAGAGCAAAAATTCGTAACGGGTAATTAGTTTATAACCTTTTATGAACGAATTCACCTGCTGTGCACTGAAATACTTTAGCTCATAATTCTAGCTTGTTAGCTTGGTTGCTTTGTTGTCTGTTCAGAACACTATTCGATTCTGACTTGATGAGACATTGACATGTGCTAACAGATTATTATTAATATGTATTTTTAATAGCTTGATGTTCGTGTTGAATTCAGAATTCGACAAGCAGTGATGAACAGGAAGGTGCAGAGGAATTCTGGTCGACTGTGTTAGTGACTCCAATATTTTTACCACTTATTCCTTAGGCGATTTATACAGTTAAGTTTGGCCATCATTGCTGTATGAAGTACTGTGCCTTGAATAGCACTAACTCAATACTTATGACATTGATTTTTGATTGTATTTGTTTATGTAATGTTCAATGACTTTGAACAGAGGGAGGGAGGAGGATCGGTCGTCGTGTCTGGTCATTGCTTAGGTCTCTTTCAGATTCTAGGCAACTACACGGACTGATGAATTTCCCTGTGGAAGGAGGATGACCTTCACAGAACGTCACTGCGGTCGGCCTCAGCAGTCCGTCGTTTGTGTTGATGGCATTATTACCACTTTTTTCGTGGTTACAGTCATGTGAGCCGGATTTGTGCCCAACTTTCACTTTGCGTGCTTGATGCTTTTATTATGCGGTGAAGATGTTTCGGCTGAGTTTCCTTGTTGTGAAATTTTGATTTTGGCATCTTTTTTGATATTGTGGAACTCTCCATGTGGTTTTGATTTTTAGCACATTTCCTGTCCCCTATATCGGTTTAAGGTTGCGGATAATCTTGCAATGCTTCGCTCTTTGTGGTGTTGGTTGTAACGTGTGTGATATATGCTTTCCTGTAAGTCTCCAAACTTCTGTGAACGTGTTATTCACTTGTCACTCGCAAATTCTGGTGTTTAATATCCGCGACTGATAGCACTCTTTTCGGGTTCTGCATTTTAATACGCGACCGGTGGGGTAGTCGCGTTGCTGGAAAGTTATTCCTGGATCGACGTTGGAACTATTGTTGCGTGGAATAGGACGCGCACTAGTGAAGAGCATGATTGTAACGTGCATCCAGGAGTTTCACAAAAAGTTAAGGGTCTAACAGGTTTGCTTGACAGTAGCATAACTTTTTCAGACAAGATCAGCTCTTTATTAACGGGTGGAACGAGAAGGCCTCGTTCCTTTTTCTTGGCTTGCATTAGTCTGCAGAGTCTGCCCTTTCCGTGGTTTGTAGTGGTCACTGCAGAAAGCTGCTGTAGTGACCAATGACTCCCCTTTACGGGCGCAATGACGAAGTACCCGCATTTATCGTGAACTTGCAGTGGCGAGAATAGACTCCACTTTTAAGTGTAATAAACAGCATCTGATATAAGTGTTAAAATGTTGCGGTGTTTTTGCCGGACTGTAAACGAATTGCTCAATTCAGCTATATAACTGTTGACACGGTGAAATGTTGTTTCTGTGAAGGGTGAGACAAGGCAGTTCCGAAACGGGAATGTGCCTGAAACCAACCAATCCGGAACAAGCTTTATGCAATTTAACAGTACAAAAATTCTGGATGCGAGACGAAATGTACAGGTAAATTAAAATCGTTCGAAATATATGGAAGTTTTCCATTCAAGAGGATGTGTAATATTTCAGAATGGACTGAACATACATACTGAAAGATTCAAGGCAGTGTTCCAGATATCTGCGCTGCTGGGCACGGAGAATGCAGCATGCAGTTCACGATGATTTACTGGCAGCGAGAGAACTAGGGAAACTCGGATCTATTCAAACATCTAGATTGTCCAAATCAACGAGAGACTTCCCCATAATACTGATATGCATAATGGGTCGTTTATGATGTAAACGTTAAACTGCGATTAATTTGGTTATTTACCCAAACGATCATGATCGCTTTGGAAGAAGCGGAAGTGGCGATAAGGATCCAGTGTCAGGTTCATCGCACTTTTGCAGAATTCCTATTTTATGATAACTCGTGCTGCTCAGGAATCATAAAGCAACATCACTACACACATCACACGTTTCTCCGATCCACTGGCACATTTCGTACGATGCGCCGTAGTGTTTGGGAAGGGGCCCTTAAAGAGGTCCGTCGCACAGGCCCGCCATTTGAAGTGGTGAGTCATGCCTCTGCGGGTGTGGGGGCTTTTCGCACTCGCGGGTGGTCTGGGTTCTCAAAATCTCCGAGGAGGAGATGAAACAGCAAACTGTGGAACCCCGGCAGCAGTGAGTTTTTCTTTGATCACCGTATCGATTACACAGGTCTGCATCAACGCAACATCGCAGAGAGCTGCTTGATGCTCTCTGAGTGTTTTCGTTCATTCGAGACATGCTTCCGCTTCATGTGAGGGGTTTCCGTTATGCTTTTTGGCTGTGGCCGTATTTTCTTGTTATCATCTTTTACGATAAACTGTTGTTTCTCTGAGGACACATGTTGCCGTTGCCTTCCAGCGTTTCTCTTCCAATACACTGCATAACCTAGTTTCCCTGTGTTTTATGGCTTAACAGAGAATTTTTTTTTCAGCCTGCGACTGCAGAATTCACTGCTCAGAACTCACAGAATTGATAACAGAGAATTCACGAAAACCATCGGAGCACCCGCGATGGCAGAGCACTATTTGATCGCGGGAGCTCCCGCGGCCAAAATTCATGATCCACGTTAACGCGGGGTCCCACGAGGAGGTCCTCCACAGTGGGGAGGGGGAAGCGTTGGCGGTGAACTTCGAACACTTGCGCCGGATAGTCCTCAGAGGAGTCTATGAAGATGTACTATATTTCAGGCTTTCTGCAATTGAGCCATAAGGTGTGGTTCATAGCCGTCAGCAGCTGAATGTGTTTTGTGGTCGCCTACTTTTAGGAGCAATTTTTTCACCGCCGAACCGATGGCGAGAAGATGATGGATATAGTCTGTTGCTACATTTCGACAGTAATCAAAGCGTTTAATCCATTTAATCCAGGCAAGTAGCACCTCACACATCCCATTCACCTCACCGCCAAGGTTCCTGGACGTACGGTTTCGTCCCGAAGCAGATGCTGTCCTCGTCACCAGTCAACAACTTTTCCGCAAAAGAAGAGCGCCAGAAGTTTAGACTGTCTGCGAAGAGTACGTTTTCCCGAAGTAGACTCACTAAGGAGATTTACCAAGGCCGCTGTGCAGAAGAAATTGACTGAGTGACTTCATGGGTGTAAAAAGGCTGTCTGTTTTAGAAAAATCGAAGTTACTATTGCTCATTCTATAACACACAGCTTCCAAATTCAGCCCAAGAGTGAACGGGACATTGGCGTGTGTATACAACACAGCGGAACCAGGTCAAAAGGAACAGCGTTAAACACATCCGGACGAAGATCTTCAGATTCAGTCCCTAATGAAATCACGCAAATTTCAGCTACATTGACGTACCTGCTCATTAGGCCAGCCACCCGTTCCGTTCTTTCTCTCCCCCGGCTCTCTCCATGCGCCCCTTTTCATGGTTGCGAAAGATCAAGAAAACACCTGGTATTCTGGAGTCCTTAATCGAACCGGATATGGCACAAAATTTGCAAGCCAGCTTTCTTTAATGCCATACTAACCGGTCCCATGTCCGGAAACGTCCATTTCAGGAGGGTAATTTGCAATGCCTCTTGCATTAAGCTAGTTACAGTTTAGAGTCCTCTTGGAAGGTGTCTCCCAATATCGGCGTGGTGGCTTACCGACAAGAGGTGGCGGTTGGTTCTCTGGATTCCAGACCCGTCGCACCCTCCCCCCCCCCCCTTACGCACACGCACACATTTAGAAGCGCACTGGAATTTTTTGCCGACCCGTCGATGCCAATAGGCGACGGCAGAAGCGAGACAGAAGAGGTATTTTATGGGGAGCAACACGCCCCCCCTCCCCACAAAAAAAACACGAGTCGAACTACAGACATCGAAACGGGCCGAACCCGACTTATATAGGCTCCAGATATCGCCCGGAGCGACACAAGTGCATGTGAGCTGATCAGTGACGTTATCTGAAGAACAATAAAAGACGACTATAAAAGTAAATATGATCACAGCAGTGTTACATTACAAATAGATATCTTGGGTTAGCTCTTCGGTACCATACTCAGCACCAGCCAATACGAAGGACGTAGATACATGATACGTAGATATGAAAGATGTAATTTTTCTTGGTGGAATTTCTCAACAGTTTGCAACTGGGATTGAACTTCTGAACTGTCGGGTGGATTGCTGAATACAACTTTCGTGGAGCGCATCGGCCATTTCCATAACATCCATCGATGTTTGCAGGTGTGGATTTACTAGGCACATTAATGTTTGTTTGCTTATCTTTTTGGTTGCTTCATTTCGAGAAAACATTGGAACTGCAGCTGCTGCTGTATTTTTCCGATACAGGACGCAGATTTTCCGGAACATGTAAGAAGATGATACGGCAACATGAGGTCTCGGTCTCGCAGTTCGCTTTCAAGATTTACAAAGCGCCTTGGAAGGGCAACGTCGAAATAGGGCAACGGTCTTATGCGAACGAAATTGGCGTGGTAGAAAGTTCCCTTTTTTTAATTCAGACTATGACTGTCCGTAAAAAGCAATTTCAGTGCGCTTCTAAATGTGTCTAGTGTTAGTTCACTTACCTTCTATTCTTCATTAGTTCACTTACCTTCTACTGCTCACTTTGGTCGTAAAATCTCAGCGATCCGTATCGTCCGGGTGCATCCCGTGTTATATGAAAGTTTGATTTTATGTAAAACGTTTCAATTCAGTGATGATTGATTTCGAGATTTTCCAATTCCTTGAAATATGCGATCCCCTCCCCCCTCCCCGTCCTCCCCCACTTCTCAAACGTCGTTTCGCATCACATTTAACGCGGTAGCATGCAGCGTTTTGACTGTTCAACGCGCAAGGTAGCCCCGCCCAGTGACAACGCACGCGCTGTCTCCGCCTCTCTTGTAGGCGTGCGTATGTTGCAAAGTTATGCGGTATCAGTCTGGCAGCACCGGTTAGTAAACCCATTCGTTGCTGCTTAGGGTGGTGGAACGATGGTGTGGTGTCTGTGTATGCGCCAAAGCAAGGGGAAGGCGTTGCGGCATTCCTAGAAGACGGTCAGGGATCGCTGCGGTTGTTGACTTGCCGACGACTTTATTTCCTTCACTTTTGTCTCCTGTTCTATTATTTGCTATGCTATTTCCCCGTTTCTATAGGTGTTCACATACTTATCTGTTCCCCAACTTGAGACTTTTCTGTGAAAATAACTTTTAAACGCGAAGTACAAGACTTAGATGTATTCCGAGAAAAATTAGGAAACTGAAATCGATGAGTATAACTGTTGTGACATTGCTGCCGTAAAGCAACACATGGATATGCTTCATGTTTCAAAATTCAGCTAGTGGAAGCTTACAGGATCCTTAGATGGGAACTCGTGGTACCACACTTCACTAAACTACCCTGATTATTTCTAATTGCGTTTCCTTCATACGTTGATGCTCGTCTGAAGTGCGCGCAAACTTTTGATGAACGATTGATACTGCTTGTGCTGTTTCAGTTTAATGCTCTTTGAAATGCTGTGGTCTATGTAACCACGATCTCGCGTAGTTTCGCTGAGTGGTCGATTTTCGAGTGCAGGTGAGACAAAGATTTCCGACTGCGACCTGATTAAGTCATATCCATATTCATCTCCTCGCTATTTTCTGTGCGTGCATTTTCACAAAACGCTTTTTGGAACCGTTGTACTTCCAGGTAAGCTGGACGGTGGTCGTGGGATATGCTAGGCACAGCACTTACCACCGTGGCTTTTGATGGTGCAGGAAACCCATACCAGGTGGTCTACCCAGCAACGCCCACTTATAATACCAGTGCCGTTCCAGCAGGCCTGCCTGATTCCTACGGATTCGAACTGATTCCGCACCGCGTTTTCGTCGGCGGATTCCCGGCTGCGGTCAGTTTTCAACTTTTTTATTCGGTTACTTCTTCCGAAGTTATATTTCAAGGGATAAGGAATGATGAAAGAGCGCTGCTGGCTGGACGAGCACTGGTTTAAAGATCTTTCGTTCTATTACGCCGGTGGTCCCAAGTCGTGTTTGATAGTTTTGTTACACATAATTGCAGTTGTTCTGAGCATATCATTAATGGTGTCTCTTTGTAGACGTCGGAATCAGAACTGCGTACCCTTTTCGAAAAGTTCGGTCACGTACGCGAAGCAAAGGTGATCCGAAGTGGGGAGGGTGCTTCCAAAGGATATGGCTTCATAACGTTCGATTCAGAAGAGGAAGCCAAATTGGTCATGGAGGTGAGCGATAGCTTCATTAGTGCTTTATTGATGCCAAAAAACATTAGTTAATGAGGTTTCTGAGAAAGCGCTGAAGGTTTTCCTTCTCATTCATCCCATTCGAATCCGTTGCATGTGTTTTCCCTGCATCAAAACTTCTTTAAATACATTGGCTACATCTGTTCCTCGATCGGAATTTTGCATCCATCGCCAAGTTTTGAGTCTGGCATCTAAAAAGCCATCGACGGGTCCATTACAATTGGAGCCACTCACTTGGTTGGCTATATCCGAAGGTTGTCGTTGTTCCTGATGTGGGTGAATGAGGCAGTGTGGAAAGGCCCATCGTGCCATACTTCACGTAGGTCCGTCAATGCAAAAATGGCAGTAGGTATTTGAGGGCGGAAGAAAGTTGCTTGCACTTTACACCAGTTGATAGCTCATTTTGTGCTGCTGGGGCTGCAAAAAAACGCATCTTTGATGTAAGACTGTTCCGAGCGGTCAAGTTAATTTGAATTCGTGGGCGTTTGCGTAATTGTTTGTTGGTAACTTGTGAAGTTGTTTAAACGGTTGCTTGAGTGCAAAAGCGAATTTAAACATCCTTCTCTGATAAGTTTCTGCACATTTTTTGGTAGCCCTATGCTTCATCGCTGCTTTTATGTGTTCCTGCATTCCCTCTCGCAATGTTTTAACTGGTGCACCATGTAATTGTCATATGATTAGAAGAGGCATCTAAATACGTGCGTAGTTGCATATTTCTATGTGCGTGTGCTCGTTACTGTGAAGAGCTTCCCGGTTTTTGCTGTGTGTAACCTTAGCTGTGTGCTTGATGTGACTGACTTATTGCAGGTACTCATTTCATTTGAATTAGTCGCTCGGATCTCTACAATTTAGTGGCCTTTATGTGCACAGCATGATCTTGTAGATCCTTGAAATGAGTACCTTTTCCTACTCTTTGTTAGCGTTTAAGTGCCACATCGGATTGCGATTCGTTTTATTCTCTAAGGCGCAAGTGGCCTCTATCCAACCTCTAAATGCGTAGAGTCGACCTCTGAAGATAAAGCAAGCAAGATGTTGTGCCGTTTTCATTTACAATAGGCGTCGTGCTTGTGTGTGTGTATATGTGTTCGGTTGTCTGAGTTGAACAGACACTGAAGCAGGAGTTGCAATCTTTGATAGTCAGCATGAAGTGATGTCCACTGTAATGTTTGACGTAGATCTTTCGTTTCCTCAGAGAATTGGTGTCATTCAAAGAAACAAAAGTTTTGTGTGCGCATCAAAGTGGTCCTGTTTTCGCTTTTACACTGACGGAGTGGCGGAAAGAGAAATTAGCTTTCCGCAAATAGGTGGCGCAGGAAATATTGGAGGCATTTCACAAACTGTTTAATAGGAACTTATAAAAGCATTTGGTGAGGTGAGGGGAATGCATAAATGTATGTTTTGAAATTGCTGTGACTCTTGAAATTTTCGGCGTCTGTTGCTTCAAGAGGCACATCTCCCATGGATCCACATTTGTCGCATTTCCGAGACTTTTGGATTGCACTGCGCTCGGATCTACATGTTCTATCGACAAAAAACATCATGGAGAAGGAAGTGAAGCACATGCATTTGTGTTATAAGTGTCAGTTTGTTTGCATTAAGGATATGGTTCTTTCTTTTCTAGAAAGCCGAAAGAGAAAAGCTGGAGTTCAGAGGTCGTCGTCTCAATTTGGGCCCAGCTGTACGTCGGACTACACGCTACCCACGTTATCCTCAAGGTTGGTTTTTTTCTGGTTTTCAGCGACCATTCGTTGTGGGCAAGGAGCGTATCTCTCATGAAAAGGTAACGCTGACCATGGTACGTCGCTAGGACTTGATATGGTGAAGCATGGACAGCATCAATGACTGCGTTTAGTTGCTTTCCTGTTCCAGCCTTTTAAAATATGCCGCTTTATACAATAGCCCTTCCAATTAATTCTTCGCTAGTAAAAACTACTTTCTTTTCGATACATTTTACCTTTTGAAAGACTTTCTGTTTTGGAGATATGCTATATTGCTCTGTATCATCCCGTGATGACTGCAAAATGAACTGTTCTATACCACCTAAGTGAGTTTACTTTATATCTTGCAAGCTTGTTCGTTTAGATTTTCACGAAAGGCTAACCGTTGTCTCGGTTACCTTGCTTGGCTATTGTGAAAAGATAGGGATGCGCGACATTGGCGAAACGTTGGGATTGCTGTAGAAGTTGATGGTTGAAATGAAAACGGCGATGGTGCATTGGAGCATGGGACGCTTATGCGACGTTTATTATACGTTCTTGCAATGCTGCATTAAAAAAAAAGCCGCACACACGACGCAACGTTGCCACTTTTTGAGGCGCAAAGAGATCCTTCCACCACAATTCGTTATGCTTCGATTCGACGGAAGGGAGCAAAATTCGACTGGTCACCGTGTTTCTTGTGTGATAAAAACGTTCGTAGTTGATCCTCGCAAGGACTCCCATTTCGGTTTTTGCTTGTGCACGGCGTTGACGATATGATAAAGTCATGCCGGGCAACGCAGAGGTGGACTGGAATAATGTAGTAACTGAAAATAATGCGACAGCATCGCAGGGTGACTCGTAGAGGGTGTTTGTCCGTTTGGACTGCTCTTTATTTTGATGTTTGTCTATTTTCTCAGTGCGCAGGGGCCGCTCGCTGTTATCTCACAATGTGAGAAGAATTAAACTATTTTATTGTCAACTGTACTTCCGGCGTAAAATTCAAACCCTCCTATATTGTTTTTATTATGAAGCAGAATAATGCAGAAGGCGTAGTTTTCTGGAGGTTAGAAACCGCGAGGAAAGAGAGATTATTTGGTGAATCAGAAAGTGTCGAGAAAGTCGGATGATAGAGTACTGCATTGATTGCCTCAGCAGTTAACGTTTTCGTCGTATATGAATAGCCTTTGCAGGTTTGCACGTATATGAATAGCCTTTGCAGCCTTTGCAAGGCCTAAGTTTTGCACCATCGATCCGGGACAATTTTTTTGGAGGTGTTGCGAGCGACATTTAGAGTTCCGACCTCTGGAATGCATAACGCTGGCTGAATAAGATATCGCGTCAGCGAATCTCTGTCGTCGCTTTCAGCCTCTCTAATTCTTGCTAAGCTAAAGCCTTCGTTCCTCATTTTCAGCAGTCAGTCAATTGCTGCATCCATCAACGGCCGATTCTTTATCATCTTGGTCACTCATTTGTTGCAAATCGCCAGCCGCACGGTGGCTATCACTGATGATCCCTTTGCCAGCCGCAACCATCAGCGACGCTTTTCCCACTCGTTCGATACCCCCTCCCTTCTCCTTCCCCATCCTTTCTCCTCAGTCGCTTGTCAATCGCCCTCGTTTGTGGCAGCTCGTTTGCAGTTCTTTGGATTTCTTGGTATCTGAAATCGAATGATCTGCAAAGATTGTGTCCTCTTACTGATATTTTTTTCGTTATTGCTTATGCTGATAACTTTTCCTTTTGATTTGTTACAGCATAGCTGGATAAGAACATCATGATGGAGTGACCCACAGCAGATTTCTAAATTGCTCAGCGGGTTTTCGAGGATGGTTGGAGCGCATTATCCGCGAGAGAGAAAGATGTAGCAGCTTCTGGCATGTTGCAAGGGCTGTTGTAATGAGTTATTCTGTTATTTGTACAACTGTCGGTATCAACGATACCATACGGGGAACATATTGCTCCCCGTATGGCGTCGTTTGAGGGAAGACATGGTATCCATCTGGAACGGTAGGAAAAGACGTTTTTTGCTCTTTTTGGAATCAGTTTAGCATCCTTCCTGTGTCTTTTGAATTTTCATTCTGGCTCTTACATCCTGTAGCTTGCCCATGATGAACTCATGAAGGTGCCGGAAAGTTACCAGGAAAGTCATCAAAACAAGTTTCTTGCAGTGATTTATCGGTGCGTTCTAACTTCTTCGTTGATGCAATCCCATGCGATGTGCATTCGCCGAGGAAATTGTTTTTCTTGCGCTGTCGTTTCTGCGCATTCAATGTTTGTTGCTTTGTCGTCGCCTTGCTTGGGCTTCGCGCCTAACTTTCTCGTTTTCGTGGATTTTCGACAGTCTCCACCCACAATGCTATTACACCTCATTGATTCTGTCTCTGGATGCAGTTCCGGTGGTAAGATCTCTGGTAGCTTTGAGGAAAGACGTAGTTTGCGTCCTGCGCTACCCAGCTATTGCAGGTTTGTTGCCATTCCTTCTTTTATTGATGTCGTTAAGCTGTTTTTAGAGTACACTTTGGCGACCCCGACGGGACAACTACTAACTGCGAGCGCTTTTGGTGGCTTTTCATACGCATATCCTCCGAGCCCGTATATGGTAGTATCACCTACGCAGACGTCACCATCGTTCGTTTATTCACCGGTCGCATCGCCTCCGTGTCAAGTATTATATCCATTTGGAGCAAATGTAAACCAAGTGAGTTCTGTATTCGCATGGGGCAAACCTAAACTCTAAGGATAACTAACAAACGAAGCGTGAAAACAACCTCTGTGACGATGCGGCGATGTTGATTCGCGTTTATTGGCACACCTCGTCGGTCTTTCGTTGGCGAGTATGGTTCGACAAAAATTGCTACTTTCCGTAGGTTTTACTGTTGTAAACAATTAAAAGAAATTCAAGCGGGCGCACCGAAGCGTTGATTGTGTATGAGTACTGCTGTTAAGCCCTTATTGAATAAGCGCTATTCCGAAAAGCTACTCAATTCACAGGAGTACGGTGACATCCATACTCAGATGCAGACGTTCACAACAGCGGCTGAGCAGGCGATGCCGACAGCAAATACGACCGCTTCAGTTGCTCAAGAGCCGTCGAATCAGACAGCGGATGCTTACACTGTCGCGATGTGTGCGACGCCTCAGCTGCAGCAGTCCCCGCGCAGTTACTGTGCCACGCCAAGCGCCTCCCTCGTATCGATGACGCAGCCACTTACTCCGGTAGTTCTGTTATTTCGATTATGATTGGATCGTTATCTTGTTCCAGTTATGACCAGATCATTATTATCGAGTTTCGATGACTATTTCTCGCGACGGCCGATTTTGACTTCGAAGGTTCCTGCAGAGGAAAGGGGGAGAGGGGAGGATGGGCAAGGAGATTGTTCGTACCCGCTTTATTTTAAATATGAAGCACCAGTCCTTCGCTGACGGTACATAACTTGGCTCATTTATCGTATGAGCCTTTCATCTTCAATAGTGTTTTATTGCTTCGCACCGTGCTGTAAGAGACTGAGCCTTGAGAGATGTAGAACGTGAGTTGGACATGCATAGCGGATCAGTTATTTTCGGTTATAGATCGGCCTGTGAGTGTTTCACGCAGTATCCTGCGTGAAGTTTTGCGGGTGATTAGTCATTGACCTTTATGTGCACTGCTGACTGCGTTCACACTCTCACAGCGTTGGTGAGAAATGACACATACATAGGTGTCCTGCGGAGGTCGCAGACAGTTTTGAGTGGTCTGTCGATCTCTAAGGAAGCACGCCATATGTGATAGTACATTTATTGTTATGCGCATTTCAGGTCACTCCGTCTGTCATCAGCCAGGAACCAATGGGATATACTCCGGGCACTTATTATGCTCCCGCAGGTGTACCGCAGATCGATATGAGACACTATTCACAAATGAATCCGTTGGTCACTTCGCCGCCGTACTTCCTCCCGCCCAATGCTGTGGCCGTTGTTAGTCTCTGCACAATATGACGCGTCTAAAACCTCATTCCTTGTCTTTCAAGCTTCTTATAGTTTCAGGGAAATGGGCGATGGTGTTTTAGGATTGTCAGAAGTTGTCATAAGTCATGACCAGTTGAGGCCGATGTGGAAACTTATGTCTTCGTGGTTGTAATTTTTGCGGTGAATCTTTGTCCCGTTGTAAAGATGCGTCACACTTTTGCGTACTCACGCCTACACGCATATTTATATACATATATATATATATATATATATATATATATATATATATATATATATATATATATATATATATATTCCTTCGTCGTTTTATGGGGGCGTTTAATTATTCTTAGAAGGCTATAAACCCTTTCGTTGTTGCTAGTGCAGACCTCATTTTGGTCGCGTCTAGTCGCACTAGGCAGTGAACTATTTCACACTAATCTGTAATGAGGACAGCTTCGCATCCGTTTTTCTTGTCAGAGACAAGAATCACCCAGTTATCTTCGTTCAGTGCCTTCATGACGTCAAATGTTGCATATTATAGGCGAATACGAACGGTCAGCCTATAACAGTCTCGACTCCCATAAATCATTCGGTGGCGCAGCAGGCGCTTCCAGAAAGCACTCAAGGACAGCGTTTCAGTGGCGAATTGCTCCCAAGTGGATGGCACGCTCGTCCCGCAGAGGTCATATATATGGACATCTTTTCTCACAAACATTTTATTTAGATTGGCGGACACTTGTTGCATCAATAATTATCGGCTCTGTGTGTTCCGAAAAGCGTTTGTTGTGTTTTTCATGCCTCACATTTCCTCTTCCAGCGATTTTTCTAGCTTTCTGCTGCTCACAGAAACAACCTAAATTAACTTGCTTCTCCCTTATAACCATTTGAGTACTAGTTTAGAGTATAGGGAGCAGTAGAATGAGGCACAGTGATGCACCAAATCCATAGAAGTTGGTCCGGTCGGATTGTTAAGGGGCCTAGGTCTTAATCTGACGGAAGTTTTAAACCTAAGTTTAGCTATGTTCTCAAAAACCACCTAATCTGGAGGAAAAATTGCGAATAATGCAGGTTATTGAGGATTTTTAAGAGGTTATCGGGAAAATCTGGTGTCCGGATGAGCGCTTGATCGCATATCTGATTACGCCACTCACAGTGATCTCGAGGAAAAGGGAGAGCTGGAAGGGATAATTTATTCCGAAAATTTTGGCGCAGTCGAACTCATTGCGCTTAAAATTCAGGAGCTATCAATTTTTGCTGAGCGCTGACTGCTCATACTCACTCCCAGAACATCTGGAACTGAAACAGAGGCTAGATATTATTCGGTCCAGATGCTTTCGAATGGCATTGTAACTCGCCATCCTAGGAAAGGCAGCCATACCAATTTTCGCTTCCCTTGAGATGGTATAATGTTTTCAGTCGGCTTCATCTCCTCTAAGCAAGTAGCTTACATTTGCTCGCGTTGAGTAGTTTTAGACAGGTTCTTTTGCATGTGACCCATTTTTTGGAAAGTAAAGAACGGTCTGAAGAATTAGATATTGCATTCGTTTGCCTTTAGACCATTGTTGTTTTCAGATAACAGCTCCTCTACGTCGGCCTATCAGCTCCATGAATCTGCTTACCGGGCATGCAGCCCAGCTTGGTCATCAACGTGCCGGTAATTGCTGTTTTGATTAGCTTATCTTCGGTGTCTTTAGCTTTAGTGACAGTGCATGATGTGATGACTTGCGGCCAGCTAGAATTCCGTTCGCGAGGCTTTATCCTGTGCCAAGTGCGCTATGGAATGAAGTCTTGGACCCGGAATTCTAACTCATGCCTGAAAGTTTTTCATATGTGGTCTTCTTTTTTCAGACCGCGGGGATTTGCCGCAGGTGACACCGAGAGTGACAGCGTCCAACCAGTATTCAGCATAAGGACGGAGTGTTCAAGTTGCTATATGCGAACATGGCGTTATTGGTAGCCTGTCATCTGCCACTCAACAGTTGGGCCTTGTTTCATTCGCTTTGGCTCTGTAAGGCTTCGAAAGTGTCCGTGAGGTTAATCTTGTGCTTTTACATTTCATCCATTGCCTCTTCGACTTATGCTATATATTCCAATCCATATTTTTCAAGGTCGTCCTTCTGTCATTTCGAATTTTCGTCTTGCACGTGACGATTACTGCTTGATTTGCTTAAGATTGTTAAGAAGTTTTATTCTATTCCCCATCCCATCTCACCGACGTCCGTTGCAGTATTCATATCCGTTTCGATATATCATTACACTTTCTTGTGTGGTCGTAATCATGTGTCATAGATGTAGGTTGAAAGATTGATGCTGGTGCGTTCCAGTAACGAACGCGAAATATAATCTTTTCGTCGGGGTGACGACTTGCAATTGCTTGTTTCGCTCGATCGTGTCTCCGATCATTGCTGCTTTCTGTAGTCTATTTCGTCGCAAATCCTGATCTCACGTTTTCCGGTGAACACGCAATGCATTGTTCGATTTACGTGATCTGTATCATTGTTCGTGGCGGAATGTCACTTTGCTTGTGACGGAAGGATTCTCTGTGGATAGTGCCGTTTTCTCTATGTCTCTATTCCCTGACCGACGTAAACCTTTTCGAAATTGACGTGCATGTTGTGCGAAGATGCCAGTATACCTCTGCTCAAAAGCTTTTAATAAAAAAAAGAGGAGAGAAGATATTAGGAGGATTTGCACTTCTGATCATTGTGTAAGGTAAATGTCTATCAGGCAAAATGGGTGATTCGGCCCCGTTGACGTTTGATGAAGCCGTCCTGCTCTCCGTTTCGTCGACTCCACTGTCGGTAAGGAGAACGTGTTGAAGGAACTTGAAGCCGTCCTGCTCTCATTAGTTTCGTGTTGAAGAAGGAACAGGAACTTCAATCTGTTCTAGAGGCAGTAGTCTCATGAATGAAATTATCTTCGCATTTCTTCGATCCCAAAAGAATTGAGCGAGTAAAATAGTGAAATGATCAAATTTTGGCCATTCGTTGTCGTAGACATTTGTGTGACAGTAGTTGAGGTATGCGGTTGTAAAGCGGTGACTTCATGGGCAAATCAGTCGTCGACAGAATCGGCGCTATATGCCAAATTCTGAGTCAATATGTTGCCTTCGCGAGGCGAACGTTGACGACTATCCAGCTGTTTATTACCTTCCGCCGTCCTCTGTTATATTCTGCATGTTGATGGTCTATTCCATTTCCATGTGAGAAAAGAAAAGTACGGCAAGTGAGACGTGTAGTTGGTTTCCTACAGCTTGTAGCTTGTTTGCTGTGGAAATGCTCCCGTCAGTGCGAGTTGTGTAACTAATAAATATTTTTTAAACCGTGAATAATAAACCGTGAACACCTGCTGGCCTGCCATATTTCGGATATTGAAGTTAGTTGCATTTGAACGTTTAGGATGTTTTGGGCGAGCTGCCGGCTGATTTGAAAGCTGAGCTGGTGCCGCTACAGGATCCAGCGAATAAACGTGACTAATGTTTTGGGCAAAACGTAGTTAATGTTCCCAGCAGCGGTGACCGCGGGAAAATTGTGCTAGGTGCGTTCGCGGCAACATTTAGGTCCCAAACACTTGCCGGCTCAGGCGAGAGTTCCTAGAATTTTTTTCGAGATAATTTCTAACGTCTTCGTCTCAAATGTTTCCCTGATAATCCAGACTATAGAGGGCATCAGCCTTAGCATCCGCAAGCGGGAGATTCTGTCTGTACTGCATCCGTCGTCGACCCTCACTGGACCACTGTGGAGAGATCGGCAGGTATTTCCTATTGCGTTGCGCATTAAAGATTTTCTTCGACCCATTCGAGAGGCAATCAAAACGAGCAATTTGGCGATGATGGGAGTCGGTTCGAACTTGCTGTCACAATGGTTTCAAAAAAAAAAATCAACTTGAAGGTCCCGGGCCCCATCTTCTTTGCCCTCTGCCCTTAGTTTGCCCCTGGTGGATTCGCAAATCCATTTTCTTTCGAGGCTGAAGCAGATTCTGCGTAATCTGGAAACAAGAGGCTTAAGGTTTCCATCAAGCATTTAAAAAATCAGCAATAGTAATGGCGGAGAGGGGGGGGGAGGGGTGGGGGCAACACGGCGGCATGGGGGAGAGGGGTCACCGCTCCAACAGATCCTTGGAATGAATAGTGCCACCTTCGCACTAACAAGCACCTTGCCCTCCTCACGCCTCAGTCAATTCGCGGTCCAACTTTGAGCCGCTAAGGTCTGAGCCGACTCGCTAAGACCACGCCTTACGTAGACAGCTAGAAGCACATTGATTTTCTGCATGCAGACACGCTGTCCTTTTCGAGAGTTTCCTCTCTCTTATGGTCGCCACTTCTGTGCCCTGCATGAAGGCCTTCGGTGTACAATTTACTGACCATCCCTTACACGAGCACATTATCTGGTCCGTCTAGATAGAAAGGAGAGGCATGAAATGGACACGACATGTAGCCATACGAGAAGTTGGGCCGATGCTCACCAAACCATGTCTTGTAATTTTTCCTCACCGCTGCGAGCAAAACTAACGTTTTTGGTGATGACGGGGTGTTGTAAGTTTGGGACTAGTAGATAGATAAGACCGTAGGTGCTTTATTTAACCAGTGGTTGTGACCGGCTTTGGGCATAATGGTCACGATTAAGCCGCTTAGGTTTGCCATTTTGTCCGCCAAGCCATCTGAACTTTAGAAGACGTGACTTTCATAAGTGCGTACATAAAATCGGATGTTATAGGAAATTAGACACAGAAGTAGGATGTTGTCCTTAACAAGCCTGTATATGCGGTGACAACCTTGAATACGAACCACGAGATGCCAAAAGATGATATTCTTGTGCGGCGATATCTACATTGTTGGCATTATGAAGACATTGCCTAAATTTTGAAACCGCGAATACCCTGAACGTGGCAGTTTTGCTCAACCTTGTCTTCGCATATGAAATTATTCGCGCCTCCTTTCAGAACTGAATTTTTGCATAAATCCCGCACTCATGCATTCTGCTGTAGTCGAGACCATTCCGACCACATAAGTACAGACCTCCACTCCTAGTTAGTGAGGGCTGCTATCAGATCATCTCACTTAATTCTGTGACATTATTACAGGACTTGTTATGCAAATATTCAGTTCTTACTTTCTCGTAATATCAAAACCATCAGCATATGCGACAATCCACGTTCATATGCTCTGCCTTAGGAAAAATGTTTTATGTTTGTTACGACTAATCACGGCTTGTGGGTACTAGCTGCATATTAAGCAACTGTGCTCCTTGCAACGGTTATTATTTCCACCTTCATCTTTTCGTTAACGTTTATTATCTCACAGCATTATGCGACATTGGAATGAATAAGAAAAAACAAGTGAATAAACCAAGTCCTATATTTGTCAGCGGAACTTAACACTGTGCTCTTATGACATGGAAATTTGCAGGTTGCAACTAGTTGCAACTACCCAGAAGCGACGAAGAATATTTCCGATAAATCCTGAATCTTTTAGAAATTCTCGTAGGGAGGCAGCAGGAAGTGCATTTGATCGATAAGTCCAGGATTACACCGTCTAAACATAATGCTCATAGTGCGCAGGTCATCCTTGTCGATGAAACCACTGGAATCGTCCTCTCCGGCCTCATCTCTGTCTTCGTCAATGCTGTATTCACGTTGTGTGTCTTCGGAATCTTCCTCTTGTTGCCCCATTTCTTCGGTCCTTGAAGCAGATCTTCTTACACACCCGTCCACATCAAAAAATAAGCTTATATTCTTATATACAGTTCGAAATTCAGACAGGATGACTAAAAATATCTTTCTTCTCAAATAGTTCTGCTGGCAGTAGCTACACCGTTAACGATTTGTTGGAAGAGGAGCAGTCAAGCAACATTCACGCTATTGACCAGAGGCGTTAAAGCAACAACTGCCTTGAGAACGTCCCCTAATTGTTCTGTACGAAGAAGGCCTTCGTTCACATGCATCTGGTTTTAACCATGCTAGCCATTTCCCAAAGTCAAAGAGCAGCGCTTCCGGTTCATTCTTTTTTTCAGAGGTTTTTCCTACTATCGACCACCCAAAAATAAGGGACGACTTATTACAAATACTTTATTCTGTTTCTACGTCCCTAATTCTGTCCCAGTACCTCCCTCTTCTGTGGATGTTTTCACTTCCACGCCTTTACCGTCTTTCAAAATCGGCGTTAACAAAGTATATTCACCTCTTGCCACCTTATTTGCTAATGCGACGAGGTGAGACTTTTGTTGCGTAGATGTCCGACACAGGATATGTGTTTACTTTCTTGCTCAAAATTTCCACTTTTCAGAAGAGTCGTGGGAGAGTAGGAGCCATATCCTGTTGCGAAATGCCCGATCAAATACGAAATGCTTCAAATTGGGTTTCCCTCACTCACAAAAGCAAGAAACAAACGCTCTGGAACCGCAATTATCCTATTCATTTTTTTTCTGGCAGTCCTTTTGAAAGACGACAAAAGCTGTCACCCACCATCTGGCATTGGATTCACCTCAACAACGAAGAAAACATGGTCTGGTGGCGCTAAGTATTTTCATGAAAAACATTCGTAGTAGCCGAGGTCAACTGTTTGGAAGTGAATTTGTAGGCTCATTGTCCTTCAAAAGCTGCCCTTTCGAAGATGTACTCAAGTTACTGATGCGAGAAAATTTTTGACTCGGGCGACATTTAAATTATCCTCCTCTCTCTCTGTGAAATTAAGTACGAACGATATTTGACGTTGGTTTAGGAAATCACGACTTTCACAGCAATTTTTGACGAATACTTTTAGTGCGGAAAAATGCTAAAAAGATTTACATTTTAACAACTCTTAGAAATGTTATCGTCTAGGACTTCTCCATATCCACCGCAAGTTGAAGCTAACGTATATATATATATATATATATATATATATATATATATATATATATATATATATATATATATATATATATATATATATATATATAAATTTATTCGGTTTGAACTTCGATGTTGCAACGTCCTTTCGTTTGTCATGTAGGAATATTGAAAATTGGGGGAAGGGGGAAGTTTAAATGATAAAGCAACCGAAGAAATGCAAACGTCTTTAGGTTGTGGTGAGAGAAGCGGATAAATTCCCGCAAAAAGGGACGAAAGTGCAATGACATGTTTTAGAAAGCTGAATGAAACATCCTAAGCATCTGATGCTAACTTCAGCGATGCACTCTAGGTATTTTAAGTCAAGCAGAGCAAAGGAGGACGAATAAATCGCGTCCCTGAGCTAATTCGTTCCTCTCGAACATGTTTCCTTAAGCCTATCGCCTTCAACAGTTGAGGTAGTACAGAGCGTGCCGTCCGATGCCTACAGACAAACACTTTAAACAAACCCCTTCCAAGAATGATAACAAATACTGAGCAGGCTCCCCCTTATTTTTTAAAACATTGGTGAATGGAGATAACGGTTCCGTAGATGTTTCAATCCCTTACGTTATTTTGTATTTCTTTGTGAAATTCGATATGAATATTTTACAGTTTCCTAGACACATATTTCTTTACACAACGTGTCAGCCTACCTTCGTATATGGAGGGACAGCTGTGTTTCTTGTCCTGTTTGTCGAGATGAGGCTACCGCAGCATTTTCCTCGTCCTTGCCCTGGTCTTCAATCATGTACTGTGGTTGATACGCGCGCTCCGTCGATGAGACGCTACCGTTCCGTTTGCTTGGTGGTTCCGTGTCGCTTGACTCGCCTTGTGCATCGCAGGTGAACCGACTGTCAAGAACGCTCGACAGGTAAACGATCCTGCACCTCATTCGATGACATTCGTCCTGAACTATAATCCGTCTTGCATTCTTAATTCAGCAACCTACAGATGATGCATTGGCTTGTTATGTGAGCCTGGTGTTACCACTTATACCCCACTTATACCGGAGGAGTTGGCATTGAATTCGATTCACTCGCCATTGTGCGCACCAAGTCAGTGTATAGAAAAAGAATGGTTGGAAGGAAACTGGTTTTTGAACTCGAAATGAAGAAATTCAATATGACCTGAGACTGAAAAAGAGAGTTATAGGCAAGGGAGAGGCTCTAAAGTTTGACAGCTTCAACAAGTGGAAGGAAACGGACCAATTTGATGACGATTCACAAGGTAACATTTATGCACTGTATTCATGGACCCACCATTTTCTTAGTTTACCAGCAAATGATAACATTTGGAGGATACTGCGTTGATAACTGATCGAGCCGCTCGTATAAATGTGGGAGCGATTTTTCTCTCAATTTCCGGAAACTAGCTTTACCTCTGCCCAGCCTATCGTCTCACAGTTTCTGGAATTTCTCCTCTTGCAGCTTCTGGTTTGGAATCTCCGTATAAACAAGAGACACTTCGCAAAACATGTTCACTCCTGCAAAGAATTCTGTGGAACAAGAACCCGAGAGATATATTGACTTCGCATCAACTACCTTCTCCTCCCCAGAGTCCATCTGGCAGTAGTGGATTGTGTTATCTCCCACGCTATCTATTTTCTTGCTCCACAATGAAATGAGCCTCATATGCACTCACCATCTCCTTGTTTATAACATTGTTAGAAGTTGCAATGTGTTTACCTGTGCGCGTTTCTTTCTCTGATAGCATCTGTCAACAGCAAACTGCATTTCCGATTCCCTCTCCTTCATTGCATCCAGGATCAATGCTAAGCGCCTATTTTCCCTTTGCCAGATGACAATTTTTCTCGCCGATTCGTTATTTTCGCCTTCCAGAGCAAGAAGTTCTTCCTGAAAATCACTGCTTGATCCTTCACATTGCTCATGAAGCAACGACTCCTCTAGAAGCAATGTACTTTGTTGGATTATTGGAGTAGCGAATTTCCGTGTTAGGATCTGTGAACGATTCAAAAGCTTTGCTATTTGCGAAAGCTGCGCTATTTCCTACGCTTCGCAAAACTTTTGAGAGGAGAAAGAAGTCCGTAGCTTTCGTACCTTTTTGTGATATCCAGGTATATGAACACTACACTACGCCATTCTGAGTGTGATGTTGAAATAGTGGGCCGGCAAAAGGCGACGTATGCGCGGAGTTCATCGCTAGCGGCCAGATACTGACATCGGGGAATGCAAAAATAAGTGAAAGTGAGCCTGGAAACTGAAAAATCAGCGCCTAGCACCACTCTTGAAGAATCACGTGTCTGCTCGCATACTTGCGTGCAGGCACATCATTCCTCAAGAGCGTTTTCTGCGGAATTCGTGAAGCCAGCGTGAAAAAGGGACGGACCACTTCACGGATCCCCTTTTGAGCCTTGTTTATCAGATTCCAGGCAACGAATAGCTTAGCTGCGTCCCATATTCAATCAAGTTGAATGGTAGATGCTGTATTATAGATGGATGCTTACTTTATGCAGGAGAGGCATCGTTGAATTTTGCCATGCACTGACCGCATTTCTCTTTCTCTCAATAAATCTTCTCGTATACTCGATCTGTCGCTCCAGTGCACGAACGTGATGTGCATTTTCACTCAGCCGTGTATCAGCGAGTAATTTCTGAAAATGCTCGCAAAATTTTCTGCATTTCAACATCGCAGGAAAGGAGAAGGTACATAAAGTATTTCAAAAGAGAAGCAGAACAGATCGGGCACTGCAGCATCAATAAAGTCACGACAAAGAGCGACAATGTAGTCATAAGTATGAAGCACTTTCGACAAAATAACACCGGTAAAGTGCACAGTTCAGCCTATGAGGTGAACGAAAGCATCGAGATCGGAACAACCCATAGGACGCTTGAGTTTACGGTGTTCATCCATCAAACGACCTTTCAGAAAACACATTCCGTGCACGCAAAACACAGAACTGGGATCTGTGTAGCTTGTTTCCGACAGCTCACTATCTCCGAATAATCTGACATTCACAGCCACGGCCGCTATGATAGAACGGAAGCATTCTCGATTAAATCCGGACAGAGAGAGGGGGAATTGCGGACGGGAGGGGGAAGCCCAACATCATAGCAAATAGGCAAGTCTAATCTGAGCTGGTGGGATCCAAGATATTATTGGTTAAAGATTTCTAGCCCGGTAGGGTTAAAGCGTTTTCCAGCATTCTATTGCACTCTAATATCAAAGCTAATTAGTGTGATCATATGGGAGGTGCATCTCTGCTGCAGAGTATGAGAATCGCAATCAACACTTTTCGAATAGGTCCGTGCACTGTCTTCGAACTCGGAAAACTGCAGGATGGAGGGAATTAGTAGGATGGCGTCGACTTCACTTGCTGCATAAATGCACAATCTGTTCTCAGTCATACACTCGTTTGCGCATATATTCAAGGGCATCTGTGTCACATAAAAATCGCCGTAGTTGTTGAGACAATTTTCATGATCTCATAGTTTTTTGTTAGTGATAACGCGCCTAATTTCCGCTCCTTATTCACCCAAACCCCTCACATCACTCCTCGATACTGAGCTGCATTGCCGCATCAAAGAACCATAGACGCCTTATTCGACAGTAACGCACAGCTCTGCTTTCCCACCGATCTCCTCCAAGAATGACCGAAGTGTTAAAGAAAAATGTTCTTCCACATTTCCCAAATAATACCTTATCATTCAAAATACTGCAACAAACTGGATTTTAGGTGGTATCTTTCCCGAAACTAGTTCACTGCATGGAAAAACAATCAGGGGCATGATATTATTGTTAACGATCTGTTTGCTTTCTCTATCCGCATTTCCGTCCCTTTGATTCCTCATGAATATTCCCCCATTACCATAATTGCTTTTTCAACATTTCCTCTTAGTACTATGAAAAGTTTTTGGAGAACTTAACTATTTCTTGTGCTCTGGATGCAACGGTTCAATATTCTATCCTTGCCGCATAAACATCACTCCACTATCGCCGAGCAAAGGTATAAAGAGGAGGTGTCGCGATTACTCGCGAGTATCATTTGGTTTTGAAATTTGATAGCTAATTTAGAATGTATTGAGGCAAGCGTTACAAGTGCAAAAGGAATGCGCATGTGTATAAAGACGTTTTGGTGACTAAGGCATGCGGAAAGAAACAGCACAAAAACGCGTCGGCCTAGCGGCTTCTACAAGGGAGAAGGCACCGGAAGCATGGCGTCGCTCTCTTCATGAATGGGTAGCATCATTCAAAGCGGATTCGTCATGAAGCTATGATGTTGACGAAAGTACAACCCCAAAGACCCTATAAAAGGGATAGCACTAAGCTTATATAGAGTCTACCTTTAGTGCATTACGAAGGTGCAAAGAGTGTTTGCTTGCGGTGAAGCAACATTGTTGTTCGAAGAGTGTTGCTTGTCTCGTGTGGAAGATTTCTTTGATTATTACCCATCTCCATATTAACGTGCTTGCCTTGAAACGGTATAACGGAAGGGGCCGTAGGAGTTTACTACATATGTTGTAATGGTTGCTCGAACTTGAGTAATGAACTGCTTAGACTAGGTTAAACCACCAACGGTTGCCCTATCGCTGCTTTAGTCCTTCGAGCGCACCGAATTCTATAATTATCGCTGGAGACGTCGGCTCAGATGAAACTTAGGCTTCTTGTTCTGTGCGACTTAAGTCCCAGACTATCGTCGTAACCCTTTGAAACGAGAAGTCATTCGGTTGATAGAATTTGACTTGCTGTGTCGTGCTAGGAATCGTGAAGGGGTTTACAAGCCTAACAGTACAGTATTGATCTGATATCCCATTTGTCTGGGGTGTTGCTGTGTTTTGCTGGTTCATGGTTCGGTGTTGCCGTTTTTGTTGATTCGCAACTCGATGCTGTTGTGTGTGCTAATTCGTAATTCGATTGCGATCGTATTGTTCGGCGCGCACTATGCATCGATAAAATGCAAGTGGTTTAATTACTCAAGTTTGAGATTTGGGTAAGGACGAACGTTTGGGAGAAGCGAGACGGAAGCAGTTGTTCGAGTGAGCAGAATCAGAAGAAATCGTCAACTCAACGGAGTTGCGACGATCGAATAAGTGAACAGACCAGTTGAGTTTTACGACCTTCAGTGTATATTGGCTACCAGGTCGGCGGCAGTCAATACAGGAGGATATCGTTACGGGTTGGCTGATAGAGATTCGCTAGCAAATGCATCATTCTACTCCCTTCGCGTAAAGGCGCTGTCATAGCCGGGAATTTACAGCCAATGAAAAGGAGTCTGTGTATTATCGCTTACGTCCACGCCAGTAAAATGCGACGGGAGTGAATGCGTATGTCGCGTTGTGAGATGTGAAAGCACAATTAAACATTTCGAGGAGTGCCCTGTTTTCGTAAATAGAACGAGCAGTGTTCCTCGTCTGATTGCACTGTGGACGGGAAACGTCTGTTGAGTTCAGTTTGAGCATCTCGCAGTGTCGAAAGATTATTGATTTATGCAGCGCAAAAAAGAGTGCTGATGGATTATCGACTAGAATTTTCCATTTAGCAAAAAATCGCCACAACAACGTTACCTCGACATTTAAACCATTCCCAAAAATACGCATGCTGAACGTTGCGTAAAAAATGCTTCATCAGTCGGCAAGCGACAAGCGTCTAAGATTGAAAAAGCCCTTATGTACTGAAAGAAGGCCGTAAATTCACCGGATGGCACCAATTCGTGCGATGAGACATGTTAAGACAGGGTTTTTCAGGGCTGTTTAAATTCGCTCCCAGGATGTGGAGGAGAGAAAATTCTGCTAGCGTGCTGGTGTAAACGATGGCAAATTACACTCCAGGATACTATACACCTTTACGCGTGATAGCAATGCTGTATCGTTGCTGCCATGAAACGCTGTAACGCGCGCTGAAATGGCAGTCGTCTCTGCAAATCCCATTTTTGGTGGAGATGATTGTCGTGCATCAGCCACAGTAGCGGACTTCACGTGCGTGTTCATTCTCACCGGAAGACAGATGAAGTCACTCGAAGTTCACATGACGTTCACATGAGGACGTTGAGTACTCCCACATTTGGTTCCACGCCAGCATTGGCAGTGGGCAGGAGATGGATAATTGCAAATATAGAGACAGCTGGCGAGACAATGATCGAACGAGAACCTAATATATTTGGTGTTTAGGCGAGCAATAGCAGTCGTCCAAATGCGGATAACGTAATTGAACCGTGCAATCTGTAGGGGACCATTATGGAGCAAATGCGAGCCGGATAACGCGATCAGAGGCGGAAACGAGCATGACGATGCCAATGGTTGCGAGAGAGAGGAAGTTATGTCACCGAAAGTGCTGTCGGAAGAGGAGGAGCTATCGAAAGTGACGATGTTTAATTTGTTCATTATAGCGTGACAATGACCCTAGAGTTTTGGGAGGGGATGCTTATTCGAAAACAGGCGGGGCCAGTTATCATTGTCGTTTTTTGTTGCTAATTTCTGTGCATCTTTTCGCCAAATCTGCCTGCAATCTGCCTACAGCCTCAATGACCTGTCGACTGAGCGGACCTTAACGAATGAAGTCTAAATTTGCGAAGGAGGCCGCATTCCTCGGCTGATCTCCACAGAAAAACGAATGATGTGTTTATGTCAACTTTTGTAATACGCACTCAGCAAAAACAGTATGAGCCAGAATCCAGAACCCACTAAGAACCTTTCCTGCAATCTCCTCGAGGGTCAGGACCACTCCTTCCTCTCCTAGCTGTGTGAATATTTGACATTTGTCCTTTCGAATGATCACCAGGATCATGAAGGGCCCGAAGACGCGCAATATGAATGACCCTGGTGATTCATGACATCCATTATGAAAGGTGATTCACTATTAGGATGATTGCATAGGTAGCGAAAGAATCTGATTAGACCTTTCCATTTTCGGTGTTCCATACTTCAGACAGTCGTTCCGCCTCAAGCGCAACACCAAGACGCCAATTTTCGGATTCTCTAATGAAGGCCGCCTTCTCTTGCATTTCGGCTGCCAGCTGAAACATATTGACGCAGTGACGAGAAGCATTCCAGAGCCTGTGACTTTCAAGCATCCCGCAGCCTACGATATCCACAGTGAATGTCATACCAAGTGCGAGTGTTGCAGGACGTTGACGTCTGACAAGAGTTGTCATGGTATGAATTCGCGACGTTTCGGAAGGTATGCTGGCCGAAAAAGAGTGTGAAAGCACAGGAAGATATCGGAAGGTACAGAAACTTGTTCGTAATCCTATTGACATCCATCAGTCGCCTCTTTGTCGAAATTTATTTTATAGATGCTCAATGACAATTTTTATAGCTTCGCTCGAAGATGAACTGAAGGGGAGGCGGAGGGTAGAAGTTCGCTGCAAATCTTTGTAGGAGTGGCGCGGAAAGGCGAACAGTTCATCGCTCCATGCTCAGCATGAGTATTTATAAAACAACAGGCATCCTTTGTTCTCGTTATTTATGAAACAATGAACACAGAGAAAGCAATCTGAAATTTATTAGAGATTGCTGAATAGCGCTGAAAACTGACATTTCGTACATTTTGCCCAGAAGGTTTAACTGTAAGTTTCAGTCTTCGAGATGGCTTTTTCCGGATGTGAAACCGCCGTAGTTCAAAAAGTAAGCTTGCAAAAACTTATGCTTACTACGGTTTTCAGCAGCTTTTGCTCAAACCCACTCTATTCCCCCTCAAATTGGATGAACCCAGTTATCATCTAAAGCAAGTTGATTTTCCAATTATTTCTTCACCATATGGTACTCGCTAACGGAGCACTGTGAGTACAATGCGCTTGAAAGTACTAAAAAGAACCTGAGAGTACTGCGCTTGAAACACCGGTTTCATCCTGCTAGTAAAGAATTGCGTAACTTTTTGACAGATCCGGCGGTTCTCCCGCCATTAGACATAATTTCCCTATTTATTTTTCCGGTTCCATACCCCTATTTATTTTTCCTTATTAGTGGTTCCAAAAAAAGAAGGAATCAGCCGAAACATTGAGCAGGGCGGAAATCTCCCAATCTGCCTCTTAATTTTTTAGCATAAACACATTAAAAATTTCCCAATTCAACTCCAGTAATTTTTTGGCGGGGTGATTCCGCTGATCTGGCAGGCGATTATCTCCTTCCACCCGGAAAATGATGGAAGATTTCAGAATATTTGGAAAATGGGCTGCAATCAGACGGCAGCTATGCGCGCAATTAGAAGTAAATTTCAGGATTTGATCGAAAAATCATACGAAAATGCGAAGATTTTTGGAACATTATTCCCAACACTGGTGCACGTGTTCAGTGGGGGTACTGTCCACCGGAACAGGCGAGCACAGCTAAAAGTGTGGAATGCTGTGGCTGCGTGATGTGCAGATTTGTTTAGTTGGAAATGCAGCATCAGTCACCACCGAGTTTGGAAGTGAGCGTTGTCATGCCGCATAAGCGAATTTGCATCGTTGCTTTCCACTGAATCGTTTGGTCGTTCAGCCAAGTTATTCATCGCAAACCGAAAATGGTGGACTCCAAATTTGGATTAGACATAATTAGTCGTACTGCGAAGATTAACTAATCGTTCATGTAACATTAGGCAAAAAGATTGCTTTTGACGTTCACGGAAGTCCGAGAATACCCCTGGTTCGAATCCGCAAAAAGGATGTCGCAAAAAATTTCATTCCGTGATTCGTAAGGATAACATATTCTAAATGCCCGACTTACACCGAGAATCAGCAGCTTACCGAAGGCATAACTTCCTTACGAGAGGCCTCACAGGTTTTCAGGAAATCTTTATCCCAAGAAATTTCAATTCTTCTGAGGAAAGCAGACTGAATTTTCAATGCTACCATAAAGTGCTGATCTGGATGCGTCGTAGTATAACATCGGTGAGAAAAAACTCCATTTTTCTACCAGTGTTATTACCTTATTTGCCCGTTCCTGCAGGCATTTGTTCTGGTATTCCTCTGAGAGTATTGCAGACTTCGCTTCCTTGATCTTTAGCGTCAGTTCATTCATAATATTCTCCATCCCCTTCAGTTTCATGAACTCTTCTGAAAACTCTATCCATCTGTAATATGAGATTGCCTTCAGAATACTTCTTTCTTCTTTTGCAAGTAAGCATGCCACCTCTTCCTTCCACATTTTCAGCGAGTTACTTTCCAGCCGTAACATAAGTGAACACTCGAGATATGTGACGTTAAATTGTTCCAGAACATGGTAATTTCCAAGAGTTGAACCTCATAGTTAGAGGCATCGATCAGGTTCCAGTTGTCAAAATGACGTTGGAAAACAGCATGAGGCGTGGCAAATATGGAGGGAAGGCTGCGAATTGAAACACTCAAACGACTCCGGAATTCTTATCCGTTCCTTTCTTACAGATTAGGGAAGAAACAGCAAACAGCAACGTTGCGTAGCCAGTCTAAAGGAATGGCCATATGGGACGCTAACTGGTGATCCACGGAGGCAAAAAAAGTGAAGCGGGAAAACAACAATGATGAATCCCTTTCTCAGTGCGGAACGTCAAGGGCTAAAATCCTTCACCATCGAGATCATTGGAAGACGTCACGCTGCATGTCACACAAGGAGGCCCAAGCAAAGGAGAATAGCTGAAATGTCGTTTATAGTTGCCAAGGCGTTGTGAATAAACTTGCCAAACTTTGCGCCATCCAAAACCTTAGTATTTTGATGTAATCGAATTATGCGAGACTCGAATGAATAGGCATAGGTGTTAGAGAAGACAAGCGAGACCCTCAGCGGTGTTTGCCTGACAAAATACCTAGCAGCGTCGCCTCGTCATCGAATCTCTGTCCGATCGAAAGATGTCGATCTCAAGAAACTTACGTGGCATCGGAACAGGTGATGGGTCGCGTGAAGCCGCGCGGGGATAGGTTACAGAAACATCATTGTCTTCAGCGGCATTCAACACCGCATTTTCGGAAGATTCGGGCATCCCAACGAGGTTCTTTATACACAGCCTGTAATACTTGCGATAACAACCAGCCTCCTGGATTGTTTTGTCTACATGTCAACGTTTGTTCAGGACTTTGACTCAGCAGACTGTGAGAAATTCTTGGCCGTTTCCGCGACCTAACAGATCAGCACTGAAGAATTCAGTGGGTTGATTACTGGCATAGTCAAACTAGTACAAAAGGCCGTTTCAGCCTCGCCAATCTTACATTTCGGATATCATATGTCAATGTGCTCAAAGCAACCGTTTACTTATACTGGCAGGGTCAATCCACAAGTCGCTGTCATTTCAGCGCGCTGGGCGAAGGTCGTTCTCAAAATATCTGCCGCCTGTTTTTTGAGAAGGCTCGACTCAGCAACTTTTTCGTTCAACATCAGTTTTTTCATTGCACCGGAAACCTTCCCACTTTTCGAGCTGTACTTTTAATTGCACAAGTGCGCTACGGCATTGTATCAATTCTGAAGCTATAAGAACACTATGAGTATAGCGAAGTCGGGTTTTTCAAAGACGCTATTGGTACAGAATTGAACCAATTCTTCCGCAAAAAGCACAAATATATTTTATTATTTTCCAACGACTGACTTTATTGCGCCCCTCAAGTTTCAGGTCTAAGAGTGCGTTCCGATGCCTCTTCATCCATTAGAGTTTGAAGCAGAGGAAGTATTTGCTCAGAAACGCGGCGCTGAGTTTCGCGTTCATGACGTTCAATGAGACTAGAAGGAAGTTAGATTATTCTCTACTTTCGAGATTTCTGCGCTCCAAAGCACCCTTTTCACATTTTTCCGCCTCTGGTTCGTGCGCTCATCTCTTCTGTTATTTATCTCGTGGAAGGGTGGACTCACGTATGCAAGGATCGCAAAATTTTCGAACTACGTGCGCTTTTTTCTTAAATTTCCATGCTCACTTTCAAATTCAAAGCGTCAGCTCATATGGACCTGGCAAAATCATCACTGCCAACTTTGCGCTTAGTAAAAGAAAGCTATACATTTATCACCTCTTTACCTTGATTCTGCAATGAGCTCAGTACGAACCTGCTTCCACCACTTCGCTGCAAGAGAGGTAGCATCTGCTAGCGCGACACGAAGCAAACCTGTGTATTTCCTTCTGCTACCTCATCACGAGTAGGTTTCAGCCATGTTTAATTTTGATCCCGGTTTGGGTTGTTTCTTTGTTGTTGTGAAACAACTGGTACTGCATGCCAAGGGGAGGACCGGCAGTTGAGCTGATGCACTTCTGAAGTGCACTGCACTTATGTGTCCTGCCGGTTTTTCAGTTATTTAAAAGATACGATGATCAAACTTTTCACGCGCAAGTGACCCGCTGCATAAATAAGCACATCAAGCAAGGAGAGAAGCGTGCCAAAGAAGTAATACAACCACACTGCCTTTCCGAGCTGCTCATGCGACCGACCACTTCCGTAGAGTGCCAACAAAGCAATAAAGTCTTATTTCAACTTGCAAATCTTATTTCAAATCGCATTTCAACCCAACCTCGCGCAAATCTTCTGTTAAAGATTCACTTTTTGGGGCGCTCTATAGTGAGAAATGCATGCGAAGTTATGAAAAGTCGTGATATCTAGAGCTGTTGCCGGAGTTGATAGATGAACTTGAACAATAGTGTTCAACATTATACTGTCCTGCATTATGAACGTACCTCTTACGACCGAATTTCGAAACTCTGGCCGTAGTGATTTCAAGATGGAATAATTAGAAAAACGCACACATGTATGATATACGCAGAAGCGATGTTATAATTTAACTTTGCTAAGCAAATTTGCAGGCGCACGGAAAGATGATTTTAAAAAGCACATTAAAAATATCGGTCGCAACAGCCGTTGCCAAATGGTCTTGACGCGAAAAACTGCGTATCGAAGCAAGAGGTCCATCCACCAAACGAACAAGACGGCCGTATATTGCTGCAGACATCGGTGATTATCCATCATCTCGCCATATAAGCCGTATTTTTTCCAGTTCATTGTCATTCGCTCACGCTTTCTCATAAACATCCAATCTTCTCTCGATTACATAACTGCAGACGCAACGATCAGGGAACGGTACAACAAAGATCAGTAATGCCTACAAAATTTTCAACAGCTCCTCGCGACACCCACGGATGCTTTTCGCGACTTCACTCAGTTTCAACAGTGTCGTCTACCACAACCGGTGGATCTAGGGTGACACTCCGACGCGCTCTCGAGACGCCTCACTCAGTTCGTGCACAATCCAGACACAAATCTAGCATTCGAGACATGGTATCAACGGCACGACGATGTCTTCGCAGTCGATGGCGCAGCTCCGACGCAACTCGCGATCGCCTCCTGCTTCAGCACACGACACACACATCTATGAGAAGTACGCCAGCTACATTTTATAGAGGGCTCTTCGCAACGCCAACTTCGCAGGCACAATCAGTTTGTTCAGGAATCTCTTTGGACTGCAGCAGTCGCTGTTGAACGCGCGATATGCACGCGTGGAACTAGCTAAAGACCTGAGAGGACATTTTTCTCATACGCAGGACGTTTCAATCGCGAGTGCGCCAGCTTTCGACTCGGGATGTGCAAACAGTATTACTTCAAATGTCTTATCTTCATGTGTGCTCTACGATCAAGCGACGACGCATTCATCCGACTGAAGTTGCTCGATAAAATCGAGACGTATGTGACCTTAACAATCAAGACGCTAACGGAGGAGTGCAAGTGACTAAGGCTTGCACCCAAAAATTCGAGAATGTCTCATCTGCGCAAACAGCTCACTCGATCAGTAAAGCTTACCTTCTTGATGAAGACCACAGCCAGCAGCTCAACAAAGCCAACTACCATGAGCTGGCAACTAAATCTACAGCCAAATCCTGTGCACCGATGCACCAAAAATACTCCGACTGTTTTCGCGACGCGATCATTTCAATCGCGACTGCGACTGTCGACAGCACCGCTGCTCCATGTGTCAAAATATCGGACACAACGATTGGTTTTACAATGCCACCAATCGCCGTTCAAGGATAAGTGCCGTTCAAAACAACGTGATCCACCCTCAGTGAAAAGACGAGCACGTTCGGAAGCGGTTTTCACCATCTCAAGGATCGACTACTCCATACCGCCGCTTTGGTTTCACCACAGTGGACACTCAAGCAAGCAATAAGTTTTCAAGTCGACAGAGCATCAGTAGTGAGAATCGTGAGCAAGACAACTTTGCAGCTCATCGAACGACCAAACCTCCAGCCTTCATCACTTATCGCTCAGGGTGCACAGGGAAATCTGATGAAGATTCTTGGACAAGGGGCATGCACCTAGAGGTTCCAGAACGCCTCAGCGAAAGAAGTGTTATACGCAGGCAACACTCAGTGCAATCTACCTTGAGCCTAGTTGGTCTCAAAAACGGAGACCTACGCAATCATGAGTTCTCTTCTAAGTAAGGACCCAGGTGGACCGGCAGTAGTCGGCGTCAGTATTATTAATCGATCAACAGCAGCGCACCGATTCGTTTGCAGTAGTTAGTCCTTATGCGGTCTTCCAAGGTTTGTGCTGATGGCCTGAACCCTTTTTAACGCCGTACTGAGGTAATAACATTTGCATCACCAGATAATGCTATGTAACATATCATAGCAATGTCAAATATTCGCATTGATTAGTGATGAGTTTCCAAGCTTTCGACTAAATGTCACTCAAACGTCGGTCTTGGCGTGGAGGAATGATGCAGCATTTATGGCACGAGTGGGCCTGCTCTAAGCTACATTCAAAGGACGGTTGATGGAGAAAGAAACAAGTGCGCTGTAGGTGGTTGTGAGCTGCACATCAAGCATTTGTTCTGTATTCCTCGAACACCAAAAACTGCTCATAAGCTGCAACCGAAACTGTTTTGAAGAAGTGAACTTGTATGATAGGTGGTCGGCGTCGTTTGCCATGAATTTATCTGAGAAGGCGTGGAGAGAATGTGCACATTATCAACAAACCATGTATCATTACTCATAAGCACTGTTCACTTGGAACCTACAGAAAAAATGAGTGAGATGAGAAAGCTTAGATGGCAGGTGCAAATGCCTGGGGTGGAAGTGGGAGTGCAAATGACCCCGTAGGAGTTCACAAAACACACACGTCTCAAAACTGGAAAGATGAGAGTTTTCAGTTCAGTTTGGTACTGCAGGGCTATTGAAATTTACGAAAGTCGGTTTGTTGCATCCTATTCGCGTCCTGCACCCATTTCTGATGCAGGACTGGTGAAAGTTTGATGATTAGCGCGAAATTTAGAGAATGAAGGTCCAAAGGCATAAACATATGCGGTCTGCATTTCGTACGACGGGAACATTTGAAGTGGCTTCTTGCTGCCGAAAATGAATCAATATTATAAAACAGCTAAGGACAAAAAATGAATGGCTAGAGTAGGAAGGGTGTTTCACGTGCACAGATGTGCCTGCGCTGATGGCGCTTCTCAGATGAAGGAGGGAGAAAAGGTAAACCAAAGCTGTTGCAGGTGGAAGTAAAAATATGGACCTCAAACTATCTTGCATTAATCCCTTTCAACTTTCACCATCTTTGAAGCAAGAATCGGCATAATGAATTCCCGAGGAAGTGCTCAGATCCTTGCCCAATTCTATGAGTGTGGGCTCCAGATACCAGAGAGGCGAAAACAGCGTGTTAATGAGGGACAGGCGCCTTAATGCATAACTGTTACCACCTTAACATTCGATGGTACTGTTTTGCAACCTTCTTTTTAAAATTCATTCCGTACTTTTCATATGACTATCAGGATGGCTTTGAATTCGAATAACCAAACTATGGCAAAAGCCGGCAAGCGAGGAAATGCAGATTGCGGATTAATGATGTGTCTCTAGAAGAAACTGTTGTTCCAGAGCCGACTAGAGCACTCTACACCATCTGCTTTAAAAAAGAATTTCTGAGAAGCCTCTCCACAGAAGTGGCTATCGCGGACAAGTGGAGAGGCGTATCAGATAAGCTAACACACCAAGCAGCCGTGCTCTCTGCATGTCTGCTCAATCTGTTCCAGAAATCACAAGCAGAAAGCTGAACATGCAGAACAGCCCATCCAGTTTGAAGGTAGCTCGGCGCAGGTGCAAATTTTTCACAGAACATTGCTCATTACAGCTCCATCGTTGTAGTCCCCCGCCCATATGTGCTGCCCGATCGGACACTGCATGTACTCCGTTGCTCAGTGTTGTACAGAAGGAATCGTTTTACCTACATCTTTCGTGCGATGTTAAGGCAACATGAAGCTGTTATTCCTCTTCGATCAGCCTACGTTTTCCGGGGCAGCTGCTGTACCAAACAACACTATCAATATTCGCATCTACTCGCCACAGTTCGAGTACATACTTCCGGCTACCTTCTCCACTAAAACAGCATTCTCGAAATGAACTAACCTAGCATAACCGAGTCAATGCATCCCATTGTCCGTACAACACTTTTCATAAAACAACGTATCGACACTTTCTTCCATAAATCCACAACAGAATCATTTCTGTTGAATTCCGCAAGTGCTCATGGATATTTTCCTATAAGGGAATGAAGAGAGAGTGGTGGTGCACACGACACAAACCTGGTTAGCATAGTAGATTTTCTGCTTTGAGACTGCCCTCTCGCGCAGAGTGCCGCTCTTTACCGCACTATCCAGACATTTAACCACTAGCTGAAAGACGATCTTAACTAAGAGGAGGGAAACCAAACCAGCGTGCATCGACACTATTTCCTCGTACCTGGTCATAATTCAAATGAAGGTAAAATATTAAACACCTTCGAAGGGAATGACTGCGCTCTTTTGCTACTTATAAGCATCAATTTAGTGTACTTTAAACATAACAAGACTGATGAGTGCATCCTTTTTAACGATTGATATGCAACATCGCGGTTGAATTTTAATTTACCGTTTTGCCGAATTCTTAATGAAGATTATTTTATACATCGGTGGCGTCAGAAGGTCGACTCTGAGTCGCCACATAATCGACTATGAACAAAGTGGTTTATCTACGGATTTCAACACCAGTGATTCGAGCAAACTTTACCTGGAAAAGCGATTTCCTCTCTCTCTCTCTCGAGGTGCATCCATAAGATTGAAGTTTCTTTAGATAAGTGTGCAATAACAAATCAGAAGAACAATTCACAACAATTGAACAAAGCCAAGCAATCGAAAATGGATGTGATTAGAAGGATGGTTCGTTTGTACTGCATGAGCAATCAAATCCACAGTACTCGTTCCCTTCAAGGACGAAAAGGGGAGGCCAGAATTTGTGACCAGATCCAGCACCCACTGTAAAATCACATCCACCCTCCCACCAATTGCCAGCTGACAACTGACACAGAATAATAGAGTGCTGGGTGGTGTGCCAACCACCGTAAATTATGATGTTTATTGTGACACAGTGTTTCTGATATCTTTTATACGAAGAGCGTCGAACGGGATGAAATACTTGCCCTTATCCTCAAGTGCGGCTTTGCTCATCCTGAAATCCTTTTCTGGCGCAGCACAAATAATTCGAGCGCCGACCAATAGTAAACCTCCAGGAACGGTTTGAACTGCAATGACGGTGTTGAGATCACACCGAATCAAGCCTTTAATTACAACTACGATAATGAAAGTGCTAAAAATTCCAACAGAACGTATTACTGAAGAGAAACAATAGGAAACTGTGCAAAGATACAACTCTTTACCTATGTCCTATTTCTCCTCCCCCTCGCAGAAAAAAAACAATTGCCTATCGTTCCTCTACCCAGGCAGACGATTCTTTACACTTCTATCGTTAAAAAATCCTCCAGCCCTCCTCCACATAAAGGAGCAACCTCCTTTTCTGATCACGCGTAATCAGACAACTTTCTACCTAAACAGCTGCCTAAAAAACGACATAAAGAGCTAAAACTTCACTAACTTGAAGAGCCCAACATTCTAAACGCATAGCCTCATATCACACCGTAAGTTAAGACTTCATCCAACCTTGACAACTCAAGCTTATCACTTCTAAGATGCTCATTTCGTGCAAATATGTAAAGCAGTAATTGTTTCTTCGGAAAGGTTCAGAAATTTGTTATGTATTTGGAGTTCCTGTAGAATTCGTGTCTTTGGAGTTCTGCAGGAACTCCAACTACACAACGAAAATATCGCAACATCAAATGACGTGTTCTAGTGCCGCACTGCCTTCGGAATCATACGATACTCAGACATATTCCTTGTCGAAGTCAGCATACAGGAGGCCTTCACGGTTCTCACAAGAAGGTGACGCGATTCTGAACTGCGGTCTACAGAGAGCACTGACTACTGTCGAATGTGGCAAGGCTGTTTGATAACATGTCTCCGTCCTTTGCTTATTTTTTGCCATCCTGCTGCCGGGTTCTCCATGTTTTGGTTGCTCAAGCCCTTTTTATGCCCGTTGTTAGTGTCCTTTCCGGCGTTTGGTAGGGTTTGGTTCCGACGGCAGCCGAATCCAATCTAGATCCAACCCGTTCGTTTCTGGCTATGTCGGGTTTCTCTCAATATAGTTTCTGGCTCTTACATATAGCTGTTAAAGCTCCTATATATAAAATTAAGCCGCCGATTTGTGTCAGTTACTTTTAATGGATGTGGTGCGAAGCAGCGTTCAACTAGAAAATGTGTGCAACCTAAACTCAGGAAAGGATTACCCATGAATGCGAGTTTTACTTCAGGAAGAATGATTTGCTTGCGTATGAGGAGCTTGTGTACGCGACTCATTTTATCGCACTAATCGGCAGTAAACTAAAGAATGTGAACATCAAGGATCGGAAGGATAGAAGCACAAATGCCATAGCAAACACGATGCATAACAAACCCTGACACGAAGTACGAATGCGAAACAGGATGCAATGCAAAGAATGCTCGAAAAATTGTGCTGTGAATAAGGAAAGGTTTACACGCCCACAATACAAAACGCGCTCAAAAACGCATGCCAACCGCGATCATGTGGGGTCCTTTCATTTCGCCGCCTTCCGATTCTCACTGTAGACTAAATAATGTGGTCATCGACCTGTGAAATCAAGGGGTGGAGGATCAATGAAAGTGTCCCCACAGGGTGACCAATCTGTCCTCGTTTTATCGGAGATTCGGCATCAGAGTTACTTCTGTTTCCATCGCAATGGCGAATGCCAACGAAATCCGCTCCCCGACGCATTGCAGCGGAGAGTAAATTCTTCTTCACTCCCAGCTTAACTAATATGGTTGCATGGTTCGTAGTTAAGCACCCTATCAGCTGCTATCATTCGCTCCGCTCGCAAACATTTTGCCTGGAACGCCAGAGAGGAGTACTCGTGCTTGCACATCGGTTGCGCAAAAGAAATGAAGTAATGCGGAACGCCTTCAGGATATAGTCTACTCTCATTTACCGTTACGATAATAGGAATTGAGGGAGAGTACTCTCTCGTCACTCAGCGGATAGTAATTCTCGTTAATTTTAGTCTCTTCGACCTGATTTAGTTTTCATCCGTGGTTCCTCTCAATAGCCGATTTTTGTAACCATGGGTTCGGCGGAGATGAATGAAGGAAGAGGGGGATAGGGACGGATATTGACTAATTGAAGTAAGGAAAGGATGTTGAGAGAGCACATCAAGCGATGATGTTTCTGAGAATTGATTTTCGTGAAGTTTTCGTTGTTTTAACGACAAATAATGAACGTTTGCAAATCGAAGAGTTGTCAAAGGTCAGACCTAGAAGGAACCTGATTTCTGTGTAAGGGACAGCTTCTCTTAGCTCCTCTAGTCGTCCAAGTCTCTTTGAGGATCTGCACCCTCTATAGGGCTGTAGTCGAGTAAATTGCAAGACAACGCAGGTGCAAGAGGCGAACAGTTTATCACATTTATACAATAAGGTGAGAAACGCGAAGGGATATGGATAGCTTGAACCGCCGACGCGATTCTGCGGTCGAACTTTGCGCTGCCTCCTATCACCCTCGCACTGCAACAGTCACTCGCAGGCCCACTCGACCTGGCGAGCAATCTAGCAGCAGAAATGAATACATGGGCACATCGACCTCTTTTGTACCCTCCCGATTTTGCCTCATGCTAGCCTTACGAAACATGCTCTGCAGTCGTTTGGTCTGCTCTTGATCTTATTTGACTTAAATTGCAGGGCGCACTGTTCCCGTCGGTCTTCGGCAGACTTCACGGGAAATAATCGCGACTGATTGTGTTCTTCACCGTAGGGAATTGATTTCTTTCCAGAATGAGCAAACGAGTGGGTTAAGCTAGGTGCAGTCTTCACCCATTAGAAAACTACAATACGAAATGCTGGTCCTTTGAAGAAGCCTCATGTCAAATGAATGGTACAGTTTTATCGTAAATCGAGCATATATGAGTATTCCTTTTTCATGGATGACTTTTACAGGACAGTGAATGAAGAGGAGAGGACGAGCGTCGAACTGGTGTCAGTGAGGAGCTTTTTCGGAGCGATGCGCAGTTTATCGAGTCGACACAATTACCCATTACGGTTTTTTGCGTTTTTTAATGTCTCCGACGAAAAACATCGGTTTTATTTAATCGATACAAAGCTAGAAGATCGACGAGAAAATGACAGTTGGAACACTCTTGCCGTTCACATAATTTGAAACACTATGCAAGTGTGACATGTTCGAGTAGAGGTCTTTGACCGTTCTGCCACCAAGGGGTATAGCAATATGCACTCATTTCCCCTCTCTTCCTCTCTCCCCTCCCCCTCCCAGCCTGCATGCTCGATCAATAAAACTATTAACCCAAGCAGTCTTTTTGCCCTTCTTGTTGGAACACGACATCCGCCGATACCATGAAGTAATAGCCCAACAATGCGACATTTCCAGGGAAGGATAATTTGCTATAGTTACGTTAATGCAAGCATTGCCGTTCTTTCTGAATGCCGATCAATTCACCGAATTTGATTCACACGAAAGCGAATTCAAAAACGTTTTAAAAACGCTCGGAGAAAGCACGAAACTTTCTCTTCAACCACGCAACCTCTTGTTCTCTTTGCTTTTCATATTGCCAGAAGGTTTTGGTTTGCCTTGGATATTTTATCTTTCTGGGATTTCCTCGCATTAAATTCGATCTCCGTAGGCCTCTATGGGGATCGGAAATTTGGAAGAGAGGCACCGAGAAAAAACCGAATGTATGCATTTTCCCGGTTCTTTTTAGGAACAGATTTCATGAGTACCGGAAACGACGACAACACCAAGAGGATGGACAGGGAGGCGAATTGGGCGACGTCGTCCTTCCTATTTGTTTGTAGTGATTGCTTTTATTGTCTGTGCTGTGGCAGTTTCAATTAACTGCAATTTTTAGCGCTCCTATATTAGAGATATTTCATTCCTCCAGTACTGCGGGAAATTGCTCTGAGGGGTGTGAGGGGATGCATGGCGCAGTGATTATTCAGGCGTTTTTCAGGCTAGCGGTGGTGTCTTGGCTTGGAGCAGTCATCGAACATTATGGTCTTTTTTTCATTTGCACTCGTTCTCTGTCTTCTGAGTAAGAATGTCTTCATTGAAAAGAGGCCATCCAGCTGTTAATTTGGCCTCTATCAGCAGCGTACCGGAAGTCACTGTAGAACATTTTCCACTTTCCGGTCTCATAATTTCAGATAAGAACGGGTTTTTCTCGACCGTTCACCGCTTTCTCAACCAGTATCGCTCGTCAATTTTACTGACTGAGTTCGAGGTGGTACAGGAAATCTTTTACTTTCTCATCATGTTGACAGAAGCATAGACAATAAGTAGGTCTGCAAGGTCGATTGAAGGTACATTTGAATTTCAACGGCAGTATTTATAAAACAAGCAACGAATGATTGTTGATTTATGAATGGCTACCGCAAAAAGGCGCCACTCGCAAAATGCATTTGGTAAGGAAACGAGATAAAACGACGCTCTAAGGACTGGATGCTGCATATGAAGGATATCGTCTGCAGGTACTTTCCACCTCATAGTCGGTGTATTTGACGGATTGTCGAGTACCGTTTTATCCTTCGCCGTGTCAACTGTCGTACACGTATGAGTGATGCCTTCAAGCTGTAATACAACTCATTATCTGAAATATGCACATCGATATGTCGCGTTTGAGCGCCTGCGTGCATACTGCACTATTCTTTGGTTGCAAGACCATAGCCGACGTTTTTATGTGTTTTTATAGAATCATATCTGTATTGGTGGGCTGTGTTTATGTGTATTTATATACTTATGTATGCTTACTTGTGCACGCAGGTGGCGTGTATCTTTTCGCGTTGGATACCCGATTGAGCCAGCCTGAATGTCATCGTTTTTACTCATACTCCTATCAGAATGAAACCCACAGCCCTAACTGCATCTTGCAACCGAATAAGCGGTAACTTTGCGTGAAAATGGAATAACCACTACGTGCTTTATATTCGTTCACAACCCCTGGGCTTATAAATGAGAAATACGGCATAGAGTTTGCACGGAACAGTGATATTTTCAGAGTTCAGACTTTCACAAGATTTTGATCGGCATATATTCGGAGGGAAGGTCAGAAACGGTCCTACTGTCCCTCGGCAAGGCGCTCATACTCGAGGTGAGGGGCTGTACACGGATTTTGTGGACAAACGGATGACAACAATACGCGTCATTTTTTGTAAAATGCACGTCGAAAGTGACCAACGACGAGATCCTGGTCTGTGCTTTCTGCAGAGAATTAACGAAGTCCAGAAGCAATTCCTTTTAGCCAGCTGGGCCCCACTTATTATTGAATGCCGTTTTCCATGAAAACCTTTCATGTTTCATCGGCAGAGGGTGGTATCCATGGGGAAACGATTTTTCGCTTTTCGGCATGTCTGGTTCGCCAACAGAGGTCCCATCACCTTTTCCTAAACAATGGTCCATCCGGTTCCCGCCGTATTCAGTTATCAGTATCCTTTGGGATCCCGGATTCTTGTATAGCTTCGGTCTTGTCGTTTGCCTTTCCCTGATTTATTTCTGCTCCCAACTGCACCATTTTTCAAATGGCACACTGCTGCTAATTATTTGAGGAATCTGTGGCTCGCACTGCGCCTCATCAGGTTGTTAAAACAAGTATTCAAGCATGACCTGTGCAAACGCGCGGAGCTGCAGCTGTAGATACGGCTTCCGAGGGGTTTAGAGGGGGAATTTCAAAATTGAGTGGGAGACGCGTTAAGTAGTGAAATTAAAGTTGCTAAACGTGAACTTCATTGAAGAGAGTAAATCCTGCGTTTCATTGAAGAATGACTGAGGAATTCGCTACTATTTAGAATTTTTCTCCACGCCACTCCAAAGGTCACACCTTCCACCCACCCCTTCCAGCTTCCGGCGTCTTTTTCAAGTCATCAGTCGTTGTCTGTGGTCATGCCAAAGTAACTACGGACAACTGAATTAAAATGCCTTTTTATTATAAATAGGATAAAAAATAATCTGCATAAAGCCACTGTTTGAGTGCCTCCCTTAATACCTCTATGCGAGCTTCCAGAAGTGAGTCTGTGCGCCGCTTTCGTATATTAAGGCAGAGTGTTGGAGGATGGGAGCCTCAGTCCGCATTTCACGCAACAGTCTAGTTATCGATGGTATTTACGTTCGAAAGAGGAGTCTAAGTCGTCGATATTGCTTATGAGATCCTTGGGAACTTATGATACCTACATCCACTTATAACAGTTGTTTAAGTAAACGTTCGAAGTCTGGGTGAACGAAGCAACTGATCAACTTCCACTTTTCTGCAAATTCATTTGCTTATTTAGTAACAACTGCAAGTATCATTTGATAATTAGGCGTGCTCCACGGTAGGACCCGCTTGACTCCTATAAAATATCTTTACCCATTGGCCTTGATTTCTCCCTACTCTCTCTCTAAAAGTGATTTCCCGTATCCCAACTTTTGAAGCAGGACTTAAAAAGCTGAGCGGTCCCTACCTTTCCACTCAACACACAAGACTAACGTCGAGACCGAAGAGACGGATTACAGAAATTCACATCACCCTCTGTTATGCCTGTCCAGGCATCCTTATAAAGCCTATCCACTAACTTAGGGCAGCCCCTCTAGAAAGGAATCACAGATCACAAAACGCAGCGCATTGGGTCTTGCCCATGCTTCAGCCGGAATGTGACAAAATGCGAACAGCACCTGGAAAGCAACAGAAACAACTAGAGTATAGGCGGGAAAGACCGCATCGCTGACCTTCCAAACTAACGAATGACGGGAGAAGTTTAACGAAAACTCATGCCAACTCTTATGCAAATTTACAGTCGAAGCTTGAATTAATCGTCCAACCAGTTAGCGAACTTCAGTATTTTTGCTGAAATGTTCAGCTCTGGACTCTTTGAACGTCCGGTAGGAGCCTCAGTTAACTGCCATCATCCGGACTGGGGCAAAAAAGTTTTATTCATTCACTGGTTCTTGTTTTGTTTTCGGTACTGTTAAGTCGCAGCCGTGTTCCGGACGAGACGGGTTGAGAGTCGGAGTTTGACGAAGGCTGACTGAACTGGACATGAGGAAAAACCGTCAAAATAACCGTGTAGAACGCACACAATGTCAAATGCGTTTGGAAACACACAGCCATATAAGCGGAGAAAGTGCGATATATGATAGGGCAGAGAGCAGCGCATATCACTGAGCTCGAGGCGTGAAGAGGAGTTGCTGAGCGGCCGTTCCCACAACGACGCGAGGGAGGAGTGGCAGCGGGGTCGTTCATCACAACGGTTGCTTTGTTGGATATTGCGAATATTTCATTTATTCATTCATTGGTTGTCACTTCAATGCGGAATTGCTCTCTATTTGTTGTTTTATTTACTGATTATCTTGTATCCTGTATTATCCCGTAGTGTTCTCATTGCCTTCAACTGAAGTGCAAAACGGTTAATTGTCTGTATATGCGCATTTGCCGCCTAGTGAACTCAGTTCACTTCATTAAGTCACACCACTTCGTGATGATCATCCTCCGTGACTTTTTATGTTCCAATTTTTGCTGTTTCTGAAGTATTGTATAGATGTGTTTCGCTGATATGAGACCATCAGATCAAGTATTCACATGGTCAGTTATATCGTTTTGTTATTTACCCAGAAAGATACCTTTTTATTCTTGGTTTATTGCTGTAAATGCTTTGTAATGAAGATTCAAAAGTCATTAGTCGCTTATTTGTAACTTAAAAAGAGGGATGCATATTCGATAGCTGCATTTCTTTTATATATTTCGTTAGCAAGTCCTTTTGTACGCACGATGTTGAGAAGTTTAGTTCAAAGGAGCGCATCTATTGCTTTTTATTAATGACAGGTTATGCAGACATTGTACTGATAGTAGGAACATGTAATTTCGATCCTCTTAAATACCTCATTCTTTCACTCATTTCCTTGTCTATTGTTGCTCTCACTTTAAACTTCCTTAGAGAGAAACTTCCTGGTCCCTGCATTCTGCTCTTACTTCTCTACATCTTTTGCCATTTTCCTCTCCCCCTCACAATATTCTCTTCCGAAAATTCACTAATGTCTTCTCAGTCGCTCATGTTCAGTGTATTATTACGATCTCTTTCACGTTGATTCTTCATCTTTGATTTGTTGGTGTTGTCCTAGTGTGCTGCAGATTTGTGAATAAAGATTCCCCTTGTTATATCGCGCGGTTATCTATTAGGCCTTTCATATTCCCTTACATCGTAGTGATTGTTGTTACTGTTTGTGTTGTGGCACCTCCAGTTAAATGCAACTTTTTAGCACTCCTATTGGAGGCGTTTTATCTTTGCACTATTGCATGAACCTATCTCACAGATGAAGACGAAATAGATGAATGGTTTAGCGGAAATGAAACAAAGTGCTAACCATTAGCATTTCGAAACATTCAGAATGAAGGGAAGACCGCGTAAATAAGGTGGAATCCAGGTAGACGCAAGTTACTGAGGCGTAGAATCCCCTTGACAACCTACTTGGGTGTTCTCAATAAATTCAAGCAAAATGTCGAAAATATTGTGATGAGTATCTAACAGTTTGTTTCATTTCACACAACGTTATTCAAATTTCGCGTCCACGGTACGCACGCGCGTCGCTTCGTTCTAACGTTACAGGTTTCTCGCAGTGTTGGCGTGAGTGTTGCCTGGAGGTGCTGTGGGAGGAGGGGGGGGGGGGTGGGGGCGGTGTTGCGGTGATTATTTTGGGATTTTCCAGACCAGTGGGTATTTTGGTTTGGAGCAGTCACCGGATGTTGTGATACTTCAGGTCGTTTTTTTAATTTGCAGTCGCTCTCCATTTCCTGAATAAGAACGTTTTCTTAGAAAAGAGATTATCCAGGAAAATTTTTGCTTCACTGATTGTCGAGTTCATGAGTTTAGGAATGACATCTGGACTTTTTCTGAGTGATCGAGTGAGTGGCAGTTGGGTTTTTCACTTGGAAATCATAGAGACTTCCACGTGAACTTTCTATATATATTTTTCATTAGCTTTATTAGCTCAATTCGCAATTTTTGTGTAATTCACAATTTCCTATGTAAGGGTCAATTCTCTTTGGCTCATCCAGTCGTCCGGGTCTTCTTGAAGACCTGCACCTCTGCCGAGCTGCGGACGACTAAACTGCGATACAACGCAGGCATAAAGGCGAAAATTTGTCACATTCATAGAAGTAAGATGATAAGCAAACAGAGACCAGTCCGCACGTATGGCTTCCATCGTTGGCACTCACGCACTCCCACTGCCACACCTAAGCCGACTCGGCCTTGCGAGCAATCTAGCAGCTGAAATGAACAGATCTGCACATCAGCATCTTTTATATTCTCCCGATTCTGCCTTAAGCTAGCCTCACGACTCATGCTGGGCCTTTGATCTGCCTGTATGCTCTTGATCTTTTGATCTGTAGCCGGCTGATCTACCTCACATCTATTCTCCATCCGGAATTTATATTTGTCCAAGTCTGGAGTATTGAAGACCCGTTTTTGTCATCATGTGTAAGTCACACCTTGGAATTAAAGATGGAAGCGTACATGCACAACATGTTTGTACCTGCCAGTTCGCTGGTTGGTGTGCGGTTCTACCGCCACCCACTCCCCCGCTTTAATTTGCAATGTTGCCATGTCGTATACTATATATTTGTATTTTATTCATTTATGTTGTGTTATTGGTCATAAATGTTGAGGTGTTCGTGTTTTTTATTTATTGATATGCTTGTTCTTGTTTATTTACTAATTTTCTCCCCCTTTTTTCATCGCGTCAGTATTTTTTGTGTTTTATGAATCAAGGCGTATACTACTAGTGGGACGAAAGTGCTTGACCTCCAGATCTTTCATGTGCTACTCAGTGCTTCCAGCACCAAACATTCTCTTATGATCGTTCTTCTCTTCACGAACATATAACTGAGTTTTGTTTTCAGCAGCTATAAACGAGCAGTGGAAGGGTATTTCTATTGGAGACCACTATTGCAATTTTAAAGGCGCTGTAAGTGGGTATGTCGCTTCGCAAAAACATGAAATGCTTAATGAGCTCGACAGCAAAACGTGGAAGTTTTCGTTCGATGGCAAAGTCACCAAAAGAGCAGACGGTGGCTCCAAAGCAAGCCACCTCAACCCCTTCCGGATCGCCTGAAAAGTTTCTTCGTCAATTTTAATAACAACTTCGATGTAGCATTGCCGTTGTTCAACGCTTTCTTTTTTCATTTGACATATTCCATCTTATTTTGCGATATTTCTCGAAACGTTCAGATAAAGATCATGGAGAAACCTTTCACGCGTTCATTGTCTTTATCGCGTTCCGCATTTGTTTTCCTTTGCGGCATATTTATTTCGTTGTGTTATTTCTTGAAAACACCGCCGTATTCTTTTTTCTTCTTTCATTATTATTTTTACGTCTCTTATCGAGGGGTTCTCCATCAAGAACTTGTACCAAGATTAGGGTTTACCATGCAGATTAGGGTAGCGAAAAGTGAAGCTCAGAGGTCAGATGTTGTAGTTATACTCGATGACCTTAGACCTAAAAAGCAATTCTCAGCCCATTTCGACGACGTCAATCGTCCAGAAATCTGCTGCCTGTTGTTCAGCAGACCGTATCGGACATATATGTCTAAATACAGATGTGCATCTGTCCGCTGCAAACATGATAGATAACATGATAGATACGAATGTTCTTCAATAACATATAGCACACTTACATAAATCAAGGAACACAATGAGTCAAAAGGGGCCCGGAACTATTTTTTAAGGTCACGATATGCATTCAGCGACAGTGAACTACTTACAGATCGCTAATTTTAAGTTTTGATGGTGGCTCGATTGAGAATAATTGGCTAATCTTCCTTTTAGGGAAGAAAGTGACCATTTGAGAGGAATTTTTTATAGGAGGAAGGAGAGGGTTCTATTCATTTTAATGTGATAGGCTCCTTAATAGAGGTATGCGTATACGAGAAGAGCGAGCAAATTTAGAGTCGTTTGTTCGTCACTAATTAAATAGCTACGATAAAAATAAGTTTGTATTTCGGCGGAGGAGAGAGAGCTTTTTGATTTTCTCAGCAACCGACTATGAAGTGAACGAAAAATGGTTATCAGCACCCATCAGGTGTTCTGTTTTCTACTCTCTTTTTTTGCATTTTGGACGTTTTTGATCAGATCGCTGGTCATAGAATATGCTTTTAATTGGCGTATTGCAGTTGTTTTCTAACGAAGAGCCGTTGAACAAATCATGGGCCGAGATCGTCGAAGAGGAAGAAGAAATAACGAAGACAAGGAGTGCTCCACATCGCCGTAAATTATCCTCTCCAAAAAAGTCATGCACTACACCGAAGTATATTCATTTCGCTTTTTCGTTGAGAAAGTCGGTTAATCGTCTGCTTAAAGCAGCTCCAGTTTTATAGCAAAGTTCTAGTTTATTGGCCATGGATGTTTATAATCCAACATTTTTCGTGATATCCCAGCTTTCCGCTTTCCAAATGAGCAAACGTGATGAAAAATTCTTTGATAGCTTTTTTTGAAATTCATTTCTTACTCACTTCTATACAGAATTATTCAATTCTTAGATGACCGCCCATGGTGGCCTCACAAAAATGCGAAATCTTGTAAGGCTGTCATGGACGTTTTGCCATTTGCACTTGTTCAGAGGGTTTTGATTGGGTGGATGTTGAGATGGTATAAGATAGTTTGCGGTAAGGTGTTTTAAAAATCGCTTTACTCCCTTTTTGAAAACACCTTAGGAATTCTCTTCCTAGTTCTTTGCCTTTTAGTGGATTTGCGCTTACAAAGCAAATTAAAAGGGTTTCTACCTGTGTGTACCTGCCTGTTTTTCAGACAGTATGCACCAAAGAACCACTGGAGGTAGTTTGCGAAATTCGACGGATGTATTTCCGTACATTTTTCGTCATGTGACCGTTCACTGAGTAAATTTCGAACTAGTTTGTCAGCTTTAGATGAGATTATAAAATTTGAATGGGTTGAAAATCCAAAACACTTCATGATCGGAAGAGTCGGTGAGATGGGAATTTTTTCCGGAGCTTGTGCGAGCGGACAACTTCGATTATATTTGGAGTACATTGCAGCACTGTTATTACTTGGTGGCCGATTAGAGAGCGCATATCGCACATCTCGTCTAACGCGCTTACCTACTTTCATGTTTGTGTTCGCTCACTGCTCCAAATTAGTGCAGTCCTAAATGTTAGTAAAGAAGTTGCACTTCTCGGCGATTGTTTAGAAGCTTTCTGTGTTGCTTTCAGCGATCAGCTGTTTACCAAAGTTAAGATGTTGGGGCGGTTTGTGTAGTATGGTTTTAATTGTTCGTGTACGGCGCTGCTTACAGGAAGAAGTTTATGCGAGGCTATGCTTGAGCAGTTGTCATGCTGTTTTGTGAGGGTTGTCTGCTATCATCTTTTGGTTATAAAGCAACCTTGGTAGATACGTCTGTTTGCCACACTCAGGTATGCACTAGGCGCGATCCGTTCTGATCATCATTTCCAGAAACTTTTATTCCACTAAAGAGCACAGGAAGCAAAACGCTTGATGACCAATAAATCAGCGATGGAATGACTATGAAGTAGTAATGTTCTAATTATTGCCCAATGCTTTTTAAAGAGCTATCTTTTCAGGTTTGTGCGATTGTTGGAATTGAATGAGGCGTTCTATTCTAGCACACGGCTGTCTACACGTTTGCAGGTTTGCAGTAGAATGACAAATATAAGCTGTAATTTGATTTTTTCATATTATCGGATTAGTGCGAAAGAGTCCACTGGCAACAAACTTTTTGATGCTACTTTTCAGCAATCCCTGCGGCGACTGCAGTTAGTTATATAACTCCAGTCGCGGCGGGAATCACGCGCAGCAATGTGGCTTCATTTCTTTCACTTTCCATGTTAGAAGGTCGCGGCATTTTTGACTTCATATTGTCTCGTTTATGCCGTCTTGTAAATATGCCGTCCCGATTCTCTCTCCTTTTACTTTAATATTATATCGCTTTGTTTTATCGCGTCACTGCTTTCACTTCGAATGGAACCCTTCAGCAATCAATTCTGCCCTATTTGCACGTATCGCGGTCATCGATAACCAAACATCTTTGGAGTGAAGTCGTCGTAGTCGATGTTCAGCGAGCCAGAGCGGTATTTATCTTTCAGTAAGATCCATTGACTGTTTCAGAGCATCACCTGTTAATCTTTTGTTGGCGAACGCGCTTCTTGCCTCATTTTGCGTCGTTGATGGCGCTAACCCACTTGATTGTTGAAGTTCGATGTAGACACTATTCATTCGTCGTTCATTCCCTCAGAAAACATTTTTCATACAAACTGTCACTGGCGGTTTTATCCTCCTTTTCATTTATTGTCGAATAACATTTCACTCTGTACTTCATATCCCGGAGCACGTTAAGTCAAACGACTTCACAAAGACTTTTCGGACTGTCAGAACTGTTCGTAGGATTGAACATGATCTTTGCCGCATTTCTCCATCAATTCCACTCAATACTGATTAAAAACGAGCAATTTGTAGTGGCTCTGTGCTGAGGTATACTAAAGAATCGGCCCATTCGTTATCACTCTGATTCCATTTATGTTATCGAAATTATTCTTTTGTGTCTATAGCCGATTAGCGGCAATTAATTCCTTTCTGTTCTTTATATAAACCACGGTGATATCGCGAAGACCAAACGTGGCAAAATCTCTGTGCAGATGTTTGCGCTATCACTTCTCAGATCTTCGCGGATCTGCAGTCACTACCAAACTTGGGCAGTCAGCGAAGCTTGTAGACACAACAGGTGGTGGGGCCGCATATGTCATCAGCTGCCGCCTTTGCAAGTTGATTGTTAAAGTTCACTCTTCTTAATTTGTATTTCCCGTGGTTCAAGGGCTGCGTTTTGCTTCCGAGATGTGGTTCTGATTGCTTTCTTTCCAAGATTACTTTCATAGTTCCCATCTCAGTTTTATTGGCGTGTTTCTGAGCCTATGACCAATCAACCATCAGAAGTCGTAAAATGCAGACGATGGGACGTCGAGGCCGCAAACATCAGCTATATGGATTGGCAACAATGACGGTCGAAGATAAGGAGACGTACCTGTCAGGGCATGCCCATCGTGAGAGGGCGGTTTTTTCACCGAAGACGACGACCAAGGCAGACAGTGCGTCGCGCACAACCTTCAACATCAAGCGGAAATACTCCTGAAAAGTAAGCTTGTTCGTATTAAGGAAAGGTGGACTGTGGCGAAGAGTGGGTCCTGGTACATGTTTCATGGATGGTTTATTCTGGATCTTACCGGGTGTATGGAATACATTGATAGCCGTTTCCTCAAGTCGAGTATGAATATCAACAAAGTAATTTACAGTTTGGACGGTTTCTAGCTTAACGATGTTTCGAACTCGGGCATTCTCTAGGTGATTCCACAGATGTGTAGTTAATAGCAAAGGCTACACTTTCCCTTTTCGTTGCCCTTACATCATGAAGAAGTTTTCCAATCCGAAAGATTGTCTAACGGCCCATCTGAAATTGTTCATCAGAGGAATTTTCGTGTAGTCTGTGATTACAGCACTTGAGATGAGTACTGTCGTCGGAATTCACTTTCTGTGCAGACGCCGGGGTGCTGTTCACACTGTTTATGTAGATCCATTCGTAAGTTAGTATGGGTTCTTGCGTAGAAAACACCACAATTTGTTAAGTGAGCATGTGATGTTGCAGGACTTGGTACAAGGACTCTAACCAACGTCTTCCAACTGCTGATCATTTTTTCATGCTGCACATCAGATGCTATCAGATATGTCATCGGCTAAAATGAGATTTTACTGTATAACTACTTGCATCACTGTTGATTTCTGCATCGTGCCAGTGGCGCTTGCACGGCAATAGTGTAAAGAGACAAGTGCAGAACTATTTGTTAAATTTGGGTCATAACCATGCGGATTTCAGCCTTTTCCGGTTGGATGTGCTCACATTTAACTTACGCCATAGAGGCAGGCATTAGGGAGGTCTATGCAGTTCATAGCGAATTCTTAGCATGTGCCTTATGACTATGCGAACAAACGTTTTTTAATCATCCTATGATACCCCGACTTCATTGCGTTCTTGAAGAAATTATGTTCATTTAAAGTGCTCGTTTCATATTTTTGATGAAGTTAGTTATGTGCCCAGAAATGTTCAGATTTTTGAAGCGATATTTACTTACGGCGATCAGCGATTCGTCGTAGGATTTCATCAAAAATCCTGCCGAACCGATTTCTTTTGGGAATATTTTCCGCGGTTTCCTCTTATTTTTTGCTTTCCTGTTGAGCGCCAATTTTGTGTTCATTTAAGAATGCAAGGAGATGGCGGTGGGAATTCGAAACCGACGACATCATTCGATTATAAAAACTTTTATGCTCCGAAACTGGGCTGGTGCACAGAACAGGTGACTATCGACCGTCGTACAAAGGTATCATTCCTCGCTTGTGTATTTATGAATTTGGTATTCGTGCTGTTAAGATATGCGAAAGGTGAGGACAGAGACACCTGTTGACGCACTTGTGAGGTTGGATTTAGGAAGCGTATTTCATATTGTGCTTCACTGTTTTCCAGCATGGCTGTAGTTGTTCTTGTGCACTCGACTTGAGACGGGGCTTCTGCTTTGTATGACTTGATTCGGATGTATTCCGGTCGTCACCAATTTCACACTTAACTCATTAGTGCGACTACATCTGAAACCGATCCCGTCGCAAGATCACCCTCCCGCCCTCCTTCATGGTTTAACCCTATCAGAACATCAATCGGCCACACCTCCGTGCCAGATAACCTCCGTTTTTATATCTTGCAGACAGTAGGACACTTTTTTGTCCGTTCTTCTAGAGAAGTCAAAAAGCATCATTGTATTGTGATTTCTTTCTCTCTCACTGCAGAAAGCGGCGGTGCACAGTTATGCTTCAAAAAGAGCAAATTTTAGAACTTGGATTGTGCGAGCAATAATTTTTAGTATTATTTTTCAGTAGGCTTTCGCTAGAAACGGAAGGTGTGTTATGCCCGTCTTGACTGTCATGCTTCAGTGGGAAACAACAAACAACATCCTCGTCCCTAGAGATGAGGATGGTGTTTGTTGTTTCCCACTGAAGCCTCAGAATTGCTCATTTGTGGGTTTTCAAGCATGTTGACAGCCACAGTCGGTCGATGTTAAGGGGACGCTGAATTGGAGTTTTTCTATATTCTGCCTACTAAGTCGGGTTCAGCCATTTCCTAACGCGTAGTCTCGTAAAACTGAAAGGGTATTTCGACCCGCGCTCTACACAGAAAGAAGTAAACGCTTTAGCGACGCTAGTATCGATCGTTGTACGAAGTCAGAGATAGGCGTCGTCGATGCAGATCGTAATCACTTGACTTCATAGATGTGAAGGCGTTTGGCTTGCTTAACAATCCCATAGGCATCTCATTCCTTCAGGTCGCTAATCTAAGGAAGTTTTTATGCCGTAGTTTGTGACAGTAATTAGAAAACCCGTGAGAACTGTAGTTATCTCTTACTTTTGAATCGAGAGCACTGAGTTTGACGTTGAAATTCATATATTGTTGGCGTATGTTATGCCTTTAAAAAATGCCCTGCTTGTAGGAAATTCGCTAAGGCGAAGGATAAACCAATATATGCCCGATACCTGGCTGAAGTACCAAAAGAAAAACGCACGTCTGACCATCCGAGAACGCCTAACAAATACATCAATTATTCAAGAAGGTCATGGGATTCACAGGTATCTTCCACTTATTTGGCGTCTGTAGTACTGCATGTGAGCACTCATGCGATGTTTCACTATATCGGCTCGGCTGCTTTTTATCTGTGCATGAAGTCAGTTTTCTTTCAGCCTCCAGGAAAGTTCATCTTCTGCTGCTATTCCTAAGAAAATTTTCCTGTAGCTGCAATTCTTGTTTGACTCGTAAGGTTTAGCCTTGTTAGTCTTGTTGGAATTAGTCCCATTGTCCCAGAACTTCAGATCGAACCCGCTTCTAAAAGTTTACTGTTGCAATGAAGCAGTCGCTGGCTTCGCAAGGCTGCCTTTTCAATTTGATGCGAAGAAATTGATGTGCGCTTCAGGTATTTTTATAAATTGGAATTTGCAAGGGCAGTGTGGCATGTCGTGCTTAGCACACATCTGTATGCTGGACAGTTTCATCTCGGAAACTACCAAAGCCAATGTTGTGACTTTTGATAAGTGTTGTCCGATCTTTCTAGTAACAGCTGGTTGACTTATCTGCATAAGAAGAGAGGAAAAAGTAAGAGGAATTACGGAAGAAGACGAAATGTCCATATGAGTGCAACAAGTGAAAAAGCATACTGTGGAGGTGGATAGGGATGTACGCTCTTGCACTCGCCACTGTAGCCAACCAGTAATTGCTAAGTTATCCTGAAAAGTGGCAGAGCGCCTAAGAATGCGTTACCCTGTGAACCTGATCCGGTACGCAAATTCCCAGTTGAGGAAATTTAACTCAGCAAACGATTTGGCATGGAAGCTCTACGGCACCTTTAGCTATGAACAGCTATTGCATAGGGCAATAGATCGTAGCGAAATTCAGGTATGAGTTTATATTAAGCACGTGAAAGTCTTCAGATGTCATCGCTATATCTTCTGAGATTCGCAAGTTGAAGTTACAAGATGGATGCATATACACCCGTACTGCATGCAGCGTCATTATGGTTGTAAAAAGGAGGGTGCAGTGTTATTACAAGGACGTGAAAGGGCTGAACTCGTTGTAATAGAGAGGAAATCGCAATATCTTTCTGCTTGCTATTGCGTTGCTGTTGAGTAGAATGCATTCAATTTTTGAGAGTTTCCACGTAAAATAGTCATTCTGCTGATGTCGAAGGATCCCAAATCATGGCCACTCGAAAACGTCGCGCCTTGTCTTTTCAGTTTCCAGGCTGACGAGGGGAGAGAAAAGATACAAGCCTCAAAAAATGGGACAGAACACGTGTGAAAGTATTTGGTGCATCTGTTTTCTAGAAAGATTCGCTACAGGCCTTTCGTTCTTGTGAACACGGTCATGATTTATGCCCATTTCAGTAGTTCTTTTAAACCTTCAAAGCATTGCATCAAAAACTCCGAAATTTTCAACTACTCCTCCATTTAGGTAATAAATGGTTGTCATTGGAGTTCCAGAGTCGTTAGTGGCCCCGAGCAGTAAGCGCGTATTGCGACAGCAGAGAATAATGGTCGGTTGGTTTGCTTTTTATACCTTTATTGCATTATCCAATCAGTAGTAGATCTGTCCTTTAAAGTCGATTAATAATCAGCATCCAAGGTACTGTGATACACGCTCCTAGTCTATAATCTCTATCGCCGTGACATAACTTGACTGGAGCTGCGAAAATATTGGTCGGATTTTATGGGAGGGGTAGGACCTCGGAAAGTGTAGTAGTCACTTGAACGTTGCATATTTCAAGCTTTTATTTAGTATGCAGAAAACACGATAGGTTGAAAGTGTATGCAGAAAGTGTTCGCATATATAGGTTGTAACGCACACCTTAGTCGCTTAGTTATATATGATGTGTTCCTCGATGGGACCGCCAGCTTTGTGCTTGGGATTCCCCGATTCCCCGACAGCTGTTGTCGTTTTTGAGTGTTTGCTTCGGTAGGCAATGAAATCGTTCGCTTTGTTTTCGGCAGCGGTTGGGGGACTACTGAAACAGTGACTACGAGAAGTGCTTAAAGTATGATGGAGTGTTGTGGATGTGTACAACTACGCCACTTTAGTGGAGAGGGCGATTTGTGTTATTTAGTATAATGCCGCGTTTCAAAGCAGTTTTCAAGCATTGACTGAATGCAACAAGAAAAGAACCAAATATATGCAAAAAGAAAGAGATGTCTTTATAAATAGAAAAAAGAAAATGCCAAATGCAATTTCCCTAATTGGTGTGAAAAAATTCTTAAAAACTTCGGATTGTGCAGATTGCACGTTGGGTTTTAAGGAGGTAGGTAGTGTATAATTTGCGCATTCAATTTCAGATGCGTATTTGGAAGCGGAGCCTCTATGTTTGGGGTGGTGAAGAACCCAGTTCAAGTTGCAGTACGTCGATCTGCTCGGATTCCGAGCATAATGTTAGTGAAACAGAAGGGAGGCAATCATTCCAGGCAGATATTAAGGCGAAACCTTTACTACACGGTTTTTCAAAGAATATGCATGGTGACAAAGAAGGGGAGAGGATCCGTTCGATTTTTTCATTGGTTACGCAGACCTGACCAAGGATAAAACTGCGGTGGCCGGCATAGCGATCCGTTGCAACTAAGATACGTAATGATATCGTTTCGGTGCTCCGTTGCTAGTCAACCGTTGATGTTTGACAGTTTATTTGGTTTTTCGGCTGTTTTTGTTTTCACCGGGAAAAATGCCACATATTCACGAGATATATGGCAGTATAAACTCGAGAGTGTCACGCTCGAGCAGTTATGCAGGAACGAGAATGGAGGGGAATGTGTTCATGGAAACTGCATAGCCTCATTGAAGATGAAAGCGATAATTGGGGAGATGGAAAGGAAATTGAAAGCGACCAGCGGCTTTGTAAATATACCTAACGGGATATGCGCAATAATGCACTCGTGTTCTATTTGCTTCGGCAAATTGACTACCAAAGCTCTTTATGGCGGGTTGTGCTTGGTCATTCTTGCATGTGTCAGTCTGTCCCGTACTCTCAGCTGAGGAAGCACTGAAGCTATAATTTCTAAATTGGGTGCCTGCAATCTACGCTATGGGACAGTCCATTTTAGCAATATTCAGTTTAATCTTCCAGCTTTAAAACGGACTTACGCGCCGTTGTGAAGTGTTGCTGTGTTATGGGAAAATGTTAGGTAAATCTACTCGGTTTTCTATAGGGTTCCATCAAGAGATTTGATATTTGCCTTTTCTGCCAGATGGAGGGCGATGGAGGCCGCCGCATCCCCTTGGAGTTCCTAGCGGCAGTTTCAGATTTCAATTGGTTTTGTTATATATCAGGGCTTTTGATGTGCGAAAATTTGGGATGCCTAGACATTTGTTGCCCCTTCTCTTGAATGTACTTTTTACGATCCTCCCAATAATCGCTGCTATAACTCGTTTCTGATTAAATCTTTCAATCAAGCGAGTAGGACTGTTTCAACCTGACACAAAATGAAAGTATTGCAGAGACCGTCATAGTAAAGTTACTTAAGTACGAGGGGCTGTTGTTTCTTTAGCGCACTGAGTTGTCACCGGCGGACAAATTTTGTGGTCGCTGATACATGGATTTCAAATTTTTCATATGTCAGTATTGGAAATTCATGACGGAACTCCCACGTCACTTCGGAATTTCGGTGCTCTGGTTGACTGACTTGCAAGTGCAGCCGGCTGCAACAGAGTTTTATTGCAAAGGAGCGGATTCATTTGACTGCTAATCGGTCAGATTTTGTCCACTACGCAGTCCAAAAATTTTTTTGTGTGTTTACGATGTATATCGTTTCCCAGGTGGAGATCCATTCGGAGACGGACGCAGTGGCTTCACTACTGGGCGTTTTGATCTGGATTCGAGAAGGACATTGTCTGTTGTTGATGAGGAAAGCCACTCCACATTAAAAGGACCCGCTTATTCTACTCTTAGACCAAGGGATTTCACTGCGGGCGTCTAAAGTGCTTCCGTTTTTCAAGTGTTTAGTCCTTTCCAAGTGGTTGTTTCCATTATTTGGTCCCGTCTAAGGACGCGAATTTCTGGTCTCTAGTTCCATGCAGAAGTTGTCTCAGCAATGAAAGATATTCGGCACCTAGAATGTGAGTCTCAAATATATTTTCTGTTGTACTGGCCTCAGATATAGAACACCCCTGCGAGCTTGCGTTTGCTATTTCTGCCAGAAGTTGTCTTAGGGAGAAAGGAAAGGTGATGCGTTATACCGACACTTTTTAACCTTCCTAGACAATGTTTGGCTGCAGTGTAAGGCTTGGTTCAGCGTTGGCTGCTACTTGAGGATCACAAGATCGAGAAGTGGGTTTATTGCAACTTCGAATAAGTCCGCTTTTCTTGGTCGACGTGTGAAACAAGTTTTCCGCATAACTTTTGGTCAAAGTCCGAGGACAAAATTATCCTGTGTAGGTGACGTTTTGTCATGAAAATGTATATCCTGAACGGTAGCTGCTGTCTGAAAAATTCCCTTCGAAAGGTAGCAGAAGATTTTAAAAGTGCACTTCGTCTTATTATCTCATTTCTGGTGTTCGTGAACTTTGTAAATTTTAGTCTGAAATGTGAGACTCGTATTGAGGAGTTTCGTGGAGTGTGCTGAACGGTGGTTTATTATCGTGCTTTGTTACTGCTTTCTGCTGTGTTAAAATTATTTCTAATGTTTTGCATTTGTGGTCGTCGTTTCTTTCATCGAAAACTTTCGTTATAATACGACGTCTGTTGTGTGTTATTGTTGAAAAAGACAGCGCACCTGTGGATGTTAAGAAGTCTTTGTTGGATGTGATTAGCCATTCCATATTAGCGATGTTTGGTCGGCGTAAGAAAGGGTAAAGAATCATGTCAGAATTCTCAGTTTCAGGATATCATCTTTAAGACCGGCTGCGTCATAGAAAGTTGTGTTACTGCAACGTCATTCGAGAAGGAAGTTTACCGTTCATTTTTGCAGCACTTTTCATGCATATTCCGTCGATATGTCGCTTCTGTAGTTATTTTATTTGAAGTAAATGGGTCGATCATGCTGTCTGTTGTTTATCGTTTTGCCACACCTATGAATAAAAATATCGTTATGCACAGCGTGATACATTTTAACATTTATTTAGGTGCTTATTCTGAAACTGCTGGTAGGGTGAACACTAAACGGTCACTATAGATTAGTGGGGTCGACAAATTACTGAGCTGGACATCACAGCGAATGCTGTGAGTGCTACTTTAAGGTAACGGAATAGCACGCTGGGTATGACTCAAATATGCTTGCTGAAATTTTTGTAAAGGCGTGTTTCCCATCTGAAGTCCATATTTGCACAGGCGCTGATCAAGTTATGTCCTCTTTTAGTGTTCAATGTGGGGATGTTTAACATTTCGTTTCATTTCTTGTGGGCGCCACATGCGATGTCCTCTGTTGCTATGGGTTTTGTTACGTTGTAGGTAAACGGGGCAACTTTGTCGTGCGGTCACGCTGGAAGTGGGAGGCGTTTAGTGCTGTTCAATAGGCAGTTGGAGGAGACGGGACGCGCATCGCTCAGTTCTTGAAACGCCTTGTCACTTCAGTGAAGGAAGTAGAGCATTCATTTAACTATCTTGCAAGCAAGATAGCGCAGAGGAAAGCTTAATGTGGTCTGCTGACCTCTCTGTCTGCTGACGCTGTCAGCACCAGAAAAACAAGGAAGTGAATGTTTCGAACCCTCTGAGTATAACCGATGCAGTCGAAATGTGCTTGCTTGATATTATAATGTACACTATACTGATGACCGTCGAGTTCGAATCCGAGAACAGTTAACGTTTATTGATTGAAAGGTATAAATAAATATATTCCGTTATCGTTTGCAAGCCCGATCAGGAATTAACTGCAGGGCGAAGGGCACCCGCTATGCCTTATCACGTTAATCGCCGTCATCACTCGACGAAGGAAACATTTGAAGCGGAATCGTTTTGTAGTCGTCTCGATCACCACAAACCGGCGGTTTCGATCTTATCTGCAACTATGGACCTTACCCGTCGTCCGAAATACCATTGTATAGCCCCTACCTCATATTTTTCATTATTCACTACCACCACTCGATGCCGAAACCTGTCTCCTATGAGCTCGGGCACATAAGACATTCGGTTGTCACATAAGACATTCCTCTGCATTCCAAGCATTTGAATCCCCTGCATTATATGTCGATTCCATTTGAAAAGGTCAAGCCGAGGATACGTAAACATGCTGGACTATCGTATCAACGTGTGAGAAGCCCAAACATCTTGCGTTTTGCTCATGCGGTCGAGTATGGTTTAATAGTAAACCTGTCGAAAAAGCTGGAATCATAAAGCAGAATTATAAGTTTCGACAACGCAATGCATAAAGAAACAACAAGATTTCAAGTCGAATTGATGAAAAGAATGAATTCGCTGATCCATTTTGCCTAACAACTGCACTTTTTTTCGCGAAAAACTGAAAATATCTCTAATCGTTAGCGTTGTTAGCATTGAAAATTAGCGTCATTAGCCCTAATTGGTCTTACAAGCCATTCAAAATGACTTTCATTCTCGACTAGAAAAGGCAGGACTACTCATACAGTTAGAGTAAGTGTTGTCCTCATTTTGACCACATCAGACAACATCTCTACCGAGTAACTTTGACGCGCTGCCGATTACTAGTATTGGTGGACGATGTAGCAGCAAGACTTTTTAAACGTGAGCAAAACAGCAGTTCGTTTATTCGCACCTCGCTTGTCCTTTTAGATACTCGTATTCGCGGTGTGTGATGTGCGAAAGAGTCCGTTTTCCCGTCCTCTTCAATACGCTTCTGAAATATAGAAGTATACCGACTTAGAAGGGCGATTGAAAAGGTTATTTTTTATGGCACACTTCCCCACAGTTTCCATTGAATAAGATATCAAAAAATGTGTAGATTATCGCTGGCCTCCTAATTCTGTGCTTTTCACCGCTTCTAACGTCAGTATCCAAACTTTTCACAAAGGATGAATGAAAAATTATCCACAAAGTAAGGAGTTCTATTACCACCACTCAACAATGAAAACCAACTGAAGCGATCGTGAAAAAAATTCTCACGCTCGTTTGCGTTTTCAGCACTTCCGGTGACTGACTTTTACTTGGCGCGATTGGCAAGGACTTAGGTGTTCCTTCGGATCTATACTGGAACTGCAAAACGTAGCATTTACAGCAATATTGACTCACGATGCAATCTGGCATATGCCACGTGTTACTCAATATGATGCAACGTTACTGTTGGATGTTACCACATGCAAAGTCTAACACTGTGATGAATAAAGACTTCTTAGTGCCCCAAAATGGTTAAAGTACCATTTCTAAACGCTGGGAGGATGCCTCCATTGTTGAAACGATCGGAGAAATAGAGCAGAGGAAAAAGTCTGAAGTGACCTGACTCTCATAATTGGCTTCTGAAACATTTAATACCATCAGTCTTTAATAAAGGCACCACGCTTTAGTGCTACCAGGCGTTAAGCCGTAGCTTTCGAGTAATTGAAGGGACCATCGGTCGCATAGTTACAAATACAAAATGCACAAATTGCGCAAGCCCAATTCCCTCGCGCGCAACGGATTTATTGACATCATCTGAGTTGTTCCTCGAAAAAAGGTGTTACGATGTGTTGAAGTGTAGGCGAATGGTGTCGGTTGCACTCGTGCACGCAATAGTTGCAACATTGAACAGTGGAAGCTGTGAAGAACTGAAGTTGGTGGCTGTCTTCAAAAGGTGCTCTCCAACGAAAATTTTTGTCCTTTCCGGAACACTCATATTTCGAGTCATTTCAGAACTGATGCACGCCTCCAGCACGCGTCAATCGAACCTCTCCTCATGAGACCAAAAGTCTTTTCAGAGGCAAATTCGCAAAAACCGCATGGAATATTGCCATTGTTCCGTGGCATAATGTCCAAAGCATTCGCCTAATCGCTCAGGAATCATCACTTTGAACCTATGCGTATGCAAATAAGAGAAGCGCAAACTTTTGTCAAAATTGGTGAGTAAGATGGGGTCGTCGTCGTTTTATTAACATTCGCATCATCACTCGATCCCGTCTTTTTGCCCTTTCGCCGGCAGCACTGTGCAATAAGTGAGAACGACCCAACGAGAAAAAATGTTGAGATACTGCAACGACATACGACGGCTGACAATTAGTATTACACTGCAGGGTGGAGGGGTGGGGCGAGGGAATATTGAGGAGATGGAACTGTACTGGAGGGGTGTTCGTCCGAAGTATATCAGTAGCTCATGTTTGCTTTAAAAATGCCCCTTTGGCATTCAACGGTTTTAAGCAAATATGAAAGAAACGGCGTCAAAATCTCAAAGACTAATCTCAATAAACAAGAAGTACCAGGTTTCTGATGCTAAATGTCCTCTCCTAGGAGCTCACCTATGTTCTAAAAGAAAACCTGTACTGCTCGACAACTTCATTCACTATCGACTTGGTGGAATAGTGGCGAAAATCATCCCTCTGTAATTCTTTACGTGCAAAAAGGAGTCACTGATGTCGACGTTTTGACCCTGACATGATCCCAATTCCCCCTCAAGCCCTTCGCATTCCTACCGGTCGAATGTAACAGCGGTGGCATGCCGTGAAACCCATTTTGACAGAGGCATGCGGTTTGTCAATGACCCTCGCAGCCACAGTGTTCTCCGGAATAGGTTTGAAAAGCGTCGATCTTGCGGCCGTCGAGACCATTTATACTTCAGGGTGCAGTGGTCAAATTTCTTCGGAATGAAAATTTTGGAAATTTCCACTATAGCGATCACTACGCCAAACTCAACTAGCTTCGAGCAGGACTGCCACAGAAAAATGATGACTGCTGTCGAAAGAGATATGAGAAACAAGTAAATGTGGGAAACGAGTCACCACTGCTTGCTTTTGGAGGGCATCTTGTGTTGAGAAGGATAATGAAACGGTGTTGTGGAATTCGAATAGCACGTATCAGGCGTATTCGATTCTGTAAGGGCCATGCATATAGCACTAAAAACGAGCAAACATCCAATATCCACCCCAATCAAGATGCTTACCTCAGAGCTGCACTCATCCTACACCACAATACCCTCTCTGTTAAGCGGAACACTCCGAGGCAGCTTCCAAAGTATCCACCTACCGCTCCGACAAGTCTGCTACAAATGACAGCTGCTCTTTTCTTCCCCGCTTTGCGATAGAATAACTTTCGCATTTTTCGTCGATGCCAGTATGGAAAATTGTCGTTTCAGCTGTCTGATGTAGATTTTTTGGAGCTACTCCACGATAGCTTATCAACCGATGGAAAAGATGCTCAACTAAATGCAAAAGACTCAATACCTAAATGACGACCCTTTCGAGTACCACCTAAAATAATTTTCCTGGAGGAGTTTTGCTCAAGAAGGATAAAGCGTCGGATATTTGGGTTTGCCAGGCGATCGATCATCAAGAATCGTTTTTTGCTGTTCGTTGAGCTTGCTGATCAACCAGATCGACCATCGTCAGCCAGCTGACTGATCACAAGCTTTGCTCCTAGTGGACAGATTTTCATGCCCTAAGCACCTCTAGACACCATATAAACCTGCGAGATCTTTTTTGCTCTAAGCACTATAACATATGGATCTTTTTGAAGCGCAGAGTGATTCCATGGCGAAATTTCGGCTCATATTTCGTATAGCGAACCCGTGAGGGTCGTGTTATAAGCTTTTCAAGTTACTGGGTTTAGACGGATCTGGCAAGGTCTGACACAAAATCACGTTGAGGCAGTTCACATTTCGGTCCAGGCAGTAATAAAGTCGGGAGCGGAGTTTGACCCATCCGTCACCTCATGGTCATGAATTAAATCTGGTCTCATTCTGGACGGAGATGTGGCCGGACCTAATCCAAAGCCGTTCATTTTTGATATTCAAAGTAAAAGGAGAAAAAACGAACCCCTTGTGGCCTTAGACCAGTGCTTGAGCTGACAACTTTTAGTGCATTAAAGTCCTCGCCAGTGCACGTGAGTTTGGTTTCATAGCATAGTAAAGTGGCGGATTTTACAACGTTTCCACCAGTTGCTTCAAAGCATGACGTAGGGGCGCTGTGAGACATTCTTGCGGAATTTTGCATCGAATTCGGCGTAGTTGGTTTGTCTAGTCTAAGAATCCAAACAACGCATTAGTTTTCCTTCTCACGTAGTCGCAGCCGGGGAGGAATTCGGAGCGCTGCTAGAAAGATATTGCCATCTGAAAATTTGTTTTGTAAATTGGTACTCATGTGAGAGAGAAACTGAACTAACACAGCATTTTCTAAAGGCTTCTTATAGATGAGCACTGGTTGGAAACCACATCTCGCTTTTCCTCGAGTACGAATGCCTTTAACACTTCAAGCAAGTTTTCGTTCGGGCCGACGCTCGAGCATTACACTCCTCTCTGGTCATCATCACTTGCCACAGACGTTCAACTGACTGACTGAAAAAGTGCAGCGCCGATACACCAGGATAGCCGTGGGCATATCATCTTCACCTCCGTTTTATCCCTTCAGCGAGTCTCTTTTTTTCAGAACGACTGCACAGCATTTTGCGGTATTTCGACATTTTGAGATAGTCCCATGACGACGATTGGACAAATTGTGTTGCTATTGTGACGTATATGATGTTGACTCACCAAACCGCTGTATAAGCCGTAGTTTTTGGAATTTGCCAGTTCATTCGCTTACGAATGCTGACAAGAGTTGTACCCGAAATGTTTTTAACTCCGTACCCCAAGATACAGCAATGGCGATCAGGGACAGCCAAGATGCAACAGCTTTCAGCTACGCCACCAAACTATAAACAACCTTTCGACGACGTGCTCTCGTTCACGGTTTTTGCATCGCTCCTAGGACCACATTCCTTGTGACTAAGACAAAACGGGTAGTGCGAAACGTTTTTCTCAACTCGTTCGCATTTCGTATTACGCGCGTACGGGACACTTTGTATAAAGAAGTAATGGAGGTCTTGAATGTCCTGCTATTCGCACACAAACGAAATCCAATCGACCCTTCAGGATGTTCGTTTCTTGAATTGTTCCTTTATCGCTTTGCTGTCAGTTAATTGGCAAGTACTCTTCCATTCCGTTTCCTTCTTAGATCATTCTTTTATTTTATTGCAGTCGTTACTTCGCCATCGACAGGTGAGTAAAGTTCGCCGTCGTTACTTTGCCCACATTGCTTTCATTACCATTCAGATGAAGACAACATCGTTCACATGAGCGATGATGCATGATAGAAAATTCTGCGATTACATATCGAGCTGCTGAGTTCGTCGCTAGTCTTTAGAAATCAAAACATTTAGCCCATGAAACTCTTGTGGGTGTACGTTGCTCAAAGCAGTGCTCATGCATGAACAGACATTGATTGTTTTGTGTATAAAAATTTGCTCATTTGAAACTTGTTCCCATGCGCGTCTAATCTAGCAACAGGGATTCGCAGTGTCCAAGCGCGTTGTAATGCGTCGGTTCCCCCACGCATCGCTTGATGCTTTTTCTGGTGGTCCGGATTTCGAGTTATTCATGGCTAAAGTGAGCTAACTCTCAAAATTATCGAAAATTAAAAACTCACCTTTCAATGAACACTTGAAGTGTCTGACTTGCGTACTTTTCCGGTTCCGATTTGTGTAAAAGTTGGTGCGCACATCTATGAGTTCATCAACTTGCAGAATTTATTAGTTGCGGCTATTCCTATTTGCCCTGCAATTGTACCCTTATACTTCTTCAGCTCCATGTTCGTGACATGACGTCGAGCTAAGCCCGATGAATGAGGATGAGAGTGAATGGTAGATTTTTCTCATCACTGCAATTTGCAATTAACGAATTTGCATGATTCAAAATGACTTTAAAAGCTTTTGCTGCATGCCGTCGCAACAGCTGCGAGATCCGTCTGCTGTTGATGATGAATTCTGCACAAGCTCGAACCATAGAGAATTGTTTGTCTTGAATATAAGGTCATTGTTGTGTTACCTGTGCGCTGGGTGGCTTCATTACGATTGCGCTCGGATAGCGCTACGAGTCGATGGCTGAGTATGTCTTCGTTAATCTGCACAAAGCACTGTCGTTAATGAAGAATTGACTGATGAGGGTAGAAGTAAGGTGCAGCCGTCGGTTGACCCGGAGTACGAAATCTCTCGCTACAGCAGGCTATCCGATTCCTATGCACTCAAGTTAACCATAGTTGACGAGATCGACGCATGTACTGATATTACAAGAGGTTGTTCTCTGCATACGTTTATGGGAAAAAAGGACCTGTGCACATCAAACCACTGGTCGTTTTGTTACACGTCTCAATTTTCTAATTTTGCCAGCAGAAAATGTGAGATTCTAGCAGCCAGCCATCCACTTTCAGATATACTTTTGCAAGTGATAAACACAATCCTGTTTGCTATGCAGTTATTCGATGATGCCAACCGATACACCTTTGAGGCACTCTCATATAGAAAATAGTAATCCATCTCGGAATTTTCAGTCTGCGCAATAATATTTGCCCTGCTATATCGGCCTCCCTATAGTTGTTTTCTTGTGTGCAGGTATATTGAGCTCGTTGTCAACCAATTGCGCGCACATTTGCTCATCGCACCAATTAAATTCACGCATTTAAAACGACAGCATGGCTAGTCCAACTAGAAAAAATGAAAGTTGCGCCTTCTCAAGTTTCCGTATGCCATCGAACTATAATCCAGTTGCATTTTTGCGCTATTTATGTCCGTCTGTTTGTTCGTTCCATAGTTTCGAGTCCCTGACTCTCAGACTCCCCGTAAAAAATGAGTATTTTATAGACTGTCCTACCATCGATCGGATCAGGTATTCTGAAGATGTTTATATGCATGTTTTAATTTGGGTTGACAGTTCTAGTGTAGGTCGATTAGCTGAACCGGATGCATGTTCGGATGCAGTTGCATTCTCGTGTTTCCCTCCGTTCTTTCACGCTTATAGTGGGGCGTTGTTGCTAGCGGGTGAAGTGATGCAGAGGACAGAGACGGATGTTAGCTTCTTATGTTGCCGATAAATCATTCTTTCGCAGGAAGGAAGGCACCCCTACAATGTTCATCAACCAGCTCTGTTTTCTTCGTTATTTGCCCGTTATTCGATATTTTAGACAGAACACAGTGCCTTCTAAATGACGGCAGAAAATACGATAAGTGCAATCGACCGACGAAGTTGTAGAACACGTGTTTCAGCTGTCGTTTGTACATCTCAAAGCTAGCAAACATCATTGAAAATGATGTCGTTCAGAGGAAAAGCAACTAACTCTACACCACTTTCCGCTATAAATGAAGATTCTTCGGGTGGATACACACCTCACAAGATGATGTCGATTCCAAGCTACAAGAACAAGTCACCAGTAGAAGCTGTTACAATCAAGGAAAAAGTGCTTCCAAACCCCACAATTGTGTGCACAAGCAGCCGTCGGGCAAGGAGGTTAATTCTGATTTATCTTTATATATTTCTTCCATTTTTAAATAAAAATGGCTGAGATGATTTGTTTGCAGGCGTGTGCCATATGCTCTTACTGGTTGCTGCGCCTTCCCTACACATAAGAACTGACAGAAACGGATGTTTGTTAAATTGTCTATAGGCTTCGTTATGTCCTTCTTTCAGTGCTTGGCAAATGTGAATTGCATGTTTTATGGCAATCCTTTAAAGCATTGCTGCACTACTTAGTGCAATAACATGTACGTTCTCATCAAAGAAGCAGAAAAATCAGGGCGCCATATGTCACTCTTCTGCATTCGATTTGCCGTGGAAACGATGAGGTAGGGTTGAAATCTGGAATGTTTTTAAACAGCCCTCTTTTACTGCAATGACTATTGCTTCCGGTCATACTGCTGCTTGTGTTGTTTCGTTTCTGTTTTTCGTAAGATATTTCCGTCGTCAGTAGTTTCTCTTGTGGGATAGCCAGCTAGCACGCAACAGTGCCACTGAATTTGCTCTAAGATCGACACGGGTGCAAGCTTTACGAACCCGCGGAATACGCTCTCACTTTTGCTGCTCTGACAACGTATTTCACCATCTTCCCCCTCCTTGTCTCTCTTCCCCTCACTCACAGCCCGCATGTTATCACTGTCAGCTGTGCGCAGTTTTTGCTCATTACAGGTGATTATTTTGTTTACTCCGAGTTGAATGCTTATTTTTTTGGCCAACTGAAATGAATTTGGAGCAAAACTATTCGTTACGACATACGAAGCGAAGTATGGGAGAGACCGCTTCCCACAGCTTATGCTTGCGCCGATTTCGAAAACAAACTTACCGATGCTTCTTGCTTTGATGAGGGGACGGGAGAACGGATTTCCGCACAATTCTTGCGCATTAATGCAACAGCTGTAGCACTTTCTACCATCCTTTTCATGCTTTTTTCGTCCGACAGCAGGGGAAGTGAGCTCAAACACTCTCCAAAGACTCATGAGTTCACTTGCCTTCTAGCGCTCTCTCCTTTCGTGCATATTGTGGGCATAAGGTGCGCACTGTGTTATGACTGTTCCTCCCCCCTTCCACTGATGGATATGCCGAGTTTGTTCGTGAAGTTTAGACCCGCAGACATGTATGACTGCAAGGAGCAGTGGATTCAAATCCATTTGACCTATGCAGTAAATTGTATGAGTTATCAGATTGTGTGAATTGGTCACGGTTATTACTTTTTAACCGTATATTTTACTCCGGATTCGAAATCCTCTCCGCTTCTCACGAACTGTCTTTACCACAGCTTGTGCTCGCAATCCATCGACCTTGCAGAGCCACCCTTCTCCGTTTCGTTCAGTTAAAGGAGCGTGCTGACGTGTCCCGTGTGCAGCTGCTTCTTTGCAACATAAGCGACCGTCCGTTGCGATACAAACTGAAAAGCGAAAGTGGCGCCGAGATAGCAGTAAGCTGTCTTCGTTTTATCTTTTCTCACCAGTTATGCTGGGGATGAGGGTCGAAAGAATTTACTGCATTTCCTCTATTTGCAGGCTCGTTCCATGAGCCCGCTTCAGATGCTCCCGTTTACGAAAGTGGCGAATGCTATATCTTTTCTTCCTCTTCCTCCTCTTCCTCCTCCGCCACTTCTCTTCCATCCCTCCACATCAAACACTAGTTCCCGTATGACAGTGCGTCTTGAATGATCGCTGCAAGAATGCTAACAGCTAAAAAGCGGGCACTTCTCCAGTATATGTGTGTCTCCCTAAAAATTTCTCGATGACACACGCTCCTCACTTTTTGTGAATATTGTATTCGTCTTCATATGTATGAACAATGGCAACTCCAATATGGACCAGTCTTCTAAACTACACACGTTCTGTGAAATTGCGGATGTCATAGGCCCATAGTTCATAAACGAAAAAATGGACTGCCTGAAAAGTCATTTGGTCAGTTGAAATATCGAGGCATTACAACGTCGTTTCACTACTGCAGACACACGCAATGACGAAATCAGATGTGGCAGTGAAGAGACCGCTACCGTACATCTAGAGGGGGCACAGGAAATATGCTGACCTAATCCCTTCGCTCCCAGTAGCACATGAGGACCCCGTATGCGACGCTTACTTAATTTCGGTTCTGCAAAGCCTCTGCATGCTAAATTTCTTCAGCCATTCGTGTTGCCACAAATGTGAGGGTGTTCCCAACGACCCACAAGACCTTCTTGTGCGAGGAATGTTTCCGAGCACAGTGCTGCTTTTTGGTTGAAGCAGACCAGCTGGTTCTAAAGCACGAAGGTGTTGGCCATAATTCTTGAACATTAAGTTGAGCCAGTCGATTTAACCTGGCAATCCCAAAAATGTAATTGTCTTTTCTGTGCCTTACATCGTTTAACATTCTAAACCTATAACATTCTAAAAGGACGTCACGGCTTGATTGTTGACGAATCTTTTCCATGGGAGAGGAAGGGAGCGGATTTATTAGATATACCATTTTCTTTAATGAGACGTTTGATTCTGGCCGTTGACTTTGGTTTATTTGTATACTTCATACTTACTTTATGGCATTATTTGTTTTCGTCTGTCAGTTTGTTAGAATCACTCTGTGTAAAGAGAAAGTGATAGTTTCTTGGGAAGTAAATTTATACCACACTGATTAATCGATTCGTTGATTGATTCATTGGAGTTTTCATTCAAAAGAATAAAGAAAACACAAACAGCAGTGAAAATATTAAGCTCTTAACGCGTGTATTGCATTGCGATTTTGTAAATGTTTCTTCTTTATGTTTGAGGCGATACAATTAGAGGCATAAATTTGATGCTATGATAGCGCTGCTTTCGCACAGGCATTGCCGAGTGGTAAAGGTTATGTGGCAGCACGAGGTTCAACCCGACTCGTTCTTACATGGCGCCGTCCAGAACATCTTTCAAGCTGGGACAGGGCACCACAACCGAAACTCCTTTTAATCACGCAGTTCATGGATGGTCATAGTCCTGAGGAGAACAGATTCACTGCAACCAGATTCATTGGTCAGCAGTTTCTCGTTGAGCTCTTTGCGCATTCATTGAATTGCGATTTTGCATAATGCGATAATGAAGACATGCATGCAAGCATATCTCAACAATCTCATTCAATGTCTTAGCCGAATTTGAAACAATATTTTGCAAAGGAAAAAATAAGGCGCTGTTTTTTTGAAAAGCGAATTCACCAACCGCTCATATTCCTCCCACCTGGGAATGAAACCGTCAGGTTGAAAAGGGAAGCGTGGACAGCGTCGAAATTTAGTGAAAACATAGCGATTTAAAGGGATTGGGAGGAAGAACTTGGAAAGCGACGTATGAAATTTTGTTGATCACGCAAAATCCAAAAACAGAAAAAAAGCCGAGAAGTAAAGGTCGCTCTAACATGTTTTGCGTCGAGGAAGCATGTTATCAGGCCGACTTCGGCTAACAGGCTTCAGTCAGTCGTTTAGTCGGAGTGAAGCTAGCAAATTTCAGCACGTGTATCGCAGCTTGAAAAGTGTGAGGCCGATAAACCGCCAGTTGAGCAACTTATGTTGGACGCTGGAGCCAACACGAAACGTGCATCAGCCGAATACGATAGGAAGGAGGAGACGAGTGTCACCAGGTTAGCGGATATTTCCACATTTGTTACCGCAATCTTCAACGTTAGATAATACGGACTTCTCATGAGTTTCGTTCCCCAACGAATATTTCATTAAACTGAAAGAAACGTGCCTCGTTGAAAAGGCAAGCATGTGCCTTCGAACCTTTACGCCCAGATGGACGGACAGCCAACATATACGAAATAGCAATCGAATGCCCAATAATGGCTTTTCCTTATTACCAGCTACGCAAATCCTGAACCAAAAAAAATCGCCTAGTGAGTCAGAGGTCAGATCTTATCAGCAGCAAATGAAATATTACTTGGAGATTTTTTTGTTGCTCGAGGCTGGCAAAATCAGTCGTTATGAAGCTGACAATGAGGGATCACTGCCGTAATTTTAGCAGTACCTGGGGTGAAATCACCAACACGTGCTGCACACAAACATAAACATAAAAAGCCGTCTGAATCAATTGTGTTGTGTTCCGGAGGTAAGTGGTGATCAAGTCAGCTCAATTCGCTTCGGGGTGTGAATTTCAGAAACTGGATCATAGTAGCTTTTAAATGTTTTTTTTGTCTATAAAATGAAACAAGTACACAATTGCGAGCCGTTTTTAGTTCACAGCGACCTGCTAGTCAGCCACACAGAGCTTACGATAGTGTACTCGACGAGTTCATTGACTGGATATGCGATCAGCCACGAAGTGTGCTAGCTCTTATTACCATCTTCGCCCTCATTATCTACTTAACTGGAGTCGCCGATTCTAATGAGAGAAGTCGCGAATTCTACAATGCTCGTAATTATAATATGTAAATGAGGTCATCCAATGAAACGGTCATTTGTTTGCCTAATGAATAAAGTATCATGTACATCTCCACTGCACTTCTGATATTCGACTACCGCCCGGTATTGAACCCCCATGGCGCCTAATTGTATTTCTACGCGCTAGCCACTCCTCTATGCACACGCATGCAACTTACACTTACAGTGCGAGTGAACCGTCAAGCGAAAACAATTTTGCAGGTACAGCTACGTTTTTAGTTTCTTTACTCCTATATTCACCGCAACGTTCTACCACGCTCGGTAGAGAATGAATGCTGATTGCAATGAAAAAAGCGCCATCCGCATCCGTTCGATATTGGAGCAGTTATGAAGGCATAATGTGATTTGTCTGTCTCCCTCACCTTTGCGTACTATTTCGCCACCAAATGCAAATTTCAGGATTAGCACCAGAAATAGCCAAGCATGTTGTGGACTGTTGGAAAGGGAATCACATGGGGCGTCGAACGGCGCAATGCGCGCACGCCTTCGATTATGAGAGAAAAAGTTATGACCGAAAATATAAAGAGTCCAGAATATCCTGAAAATGCAGGATCGGAGTGGAACGAAATATTTTTTTTCCTGCAATACTCTTGAGGAGATGTGGAAAAATATAGTTGATCAGAAAGCGGTGGGATGAAGGAGGAGAAACTTGCAAAAAATGAAGTTGGCAATTTGCCAAATTATTTCATCGGATCGGGAAACTTAAGGAATCCACTACCGAACCAAAGGCCATCCATAACGGAAGAAGTTCCATGTCAATTCACCCAACGGGAGCGGAGATATGGCGGAAGAACTTTTCAGGATCCCCTATGGATATCTCGCCAGGGTCACTAAATATTCGCAAGTTTTCTTCACCGGCATCTATGGTCCTCCATTCCCAAGAGGTCATAAAAAACCGCACAAAAAAAATTCAAAGCGCACAAAGATATAAGCGTTTCTTGATCGATTTCCATGCATTTCCAACATTTCCCGGAAAAATTTTCATATTCCGGGTTTTTTTCGTCACTTGGCCTATAGCCGACACATGCGTCACATGATTGCACGTGTAATGCAAAGAACATGAACACATTGCGACAAACACAAAAAGATATCGGCAAAGTGCTTACCTATGGAAAATCCATATTATCGAGAATATCTCAGTCTAGAAGCGCACGATATCCACCAAAAACAATGAGTCCCGCAAGCACGGAATTTCCAACGTTTTAAAGAAAAAACGACCCGAATCGAGCAAAGCTTTCTTGAGATAACGTGAACGAAGGGGTAAAATAGCTTAGATCTTCTGTATAGAATAGACTCATCTCCACCCCCGCAAAAACCCCACACCAAATTTCATCCCAATACACCCTCGCTAAAAAGAGTTATCATGGGAGAACGAAAAAAAAATGCTTACGATCTGCTGTTTATATAATTGAACAACGACTTCTAGATGGTGACTTGCAATACTCTAACATACTGGGTGGTCTCATCAAATGCATCCGTCGAATAGGCTCCATCTTGCACGAGGCAAAGTATTTTATGTAAGAAGGCTGAGAGAAGACTCGAAAGTGATGTGAGGATGAGCTTTGTAAGTTTAAGAAGGTCATTGCAAGAGGATCTTGCATCAGTTGTTCAGATACCTCTGTACATTCGATCACAACAGCCAGACAGACTTTATGCTCCATCAAGTGGGAATTGCACAGTCACGGGTGCACGAGCAAATATGGGTGAATAGTGAAACGAGAGGGAAAAGTGACTGATGGGTGCGCAGCAAACATTTTCAGCTATTGCAACGAGTCGACCGCTGTGTGAGCACCTTCCATAGAGACTGCATGTAATGTTGCAGGCACTACTCGAATGTCTGTATGCAGTGACGATCCCTGAAACTGTTTTCCTCGGATAGATAGCAAGTGACGGAATACTACGATCCGTTTGCACTCAACGGAACGCAGTATATTTATGGCAAACCAGTTGGCTATAGATCAAGCGGGAATAGTGTGCCGTGCAAGGCAAGGTAACTTAATGAAGGTCAAGAGCATATAGGCAGATCAAACGACTGTCCAGCATGTATCGCGAAGCTAGCCTGAGGCAGTCGGGACGACATAAAAGAGGTAGGTGTGCCCATGCATTCATTTCAGCGTCTAGACCGGTTTTAAGGCCGAGTAGGCCTGTATGTGGTCGTTAGAGTGCATGAGGAGATTGGCGGCAATGTGAAATTCGCCGGCTGCGACCATAGAATCGTGCCGATGATCGAAGCCATCCTTGTGAAGTGTACAAGTGTAATAAACTGTTTGCCCATGTATCTGTATCGTCATGCACTTTGCTTGACCTCAGCTCGACAGAGGGTGCGGATCCTCAAGGACACTTGGGTGACTAGATGAACCAAACGGAGCTGACCCTTACATATACACAGCTCCCAAGGAATGCACCTTGAAATAGCCATTTCTCTACGTAAGGAAACTCATGATATTTGGTCAAAGCAGTAATTTCCTTTTTTATCCATTTGATTTTTGGGAAGACGATAAGAGATTATTTATTCTGTTAAACTTGATCAAAAATCTGTCATATTTATTTATTTGTTTGCTTATTTATTTATTCACTTATTTCAACGCCCCGTGGTGGGGAAACATACGAAAGTATGTGGGCGTGAACAGCAAATACGAGCAAAACATTGGCGAAGCTACAACTTAGGCGAACGAACATTGTGTTAATTCTGTTGTGGCTGTCTTCATTTATTTTGCTATATTTCATCCTTCCTCATCGTCCTCTCGTTTTTTACCTGTTGACTTTGAAAGTGCTTTCACACACTTCTATCGTGGTAATGCTGCGACCAGTGCTTTATAACCGCACTCAAGTAAATTTTTACCTCACCTTTGCTTACCAAAGTTTTCTGCAAAATGCATCGAAAAAGCAGACTTCCTTGTGAGGCACTCTTTCTTGTTGATTAAGTGCGTATAGAATTTTTAATGAAAAGTCGAAACCTTTTTTAAACTTTGGTTAATAATAATAACCGACTTTCTCAACGAGAATTGAAATTCACTACGAGAATGGCTGTATCAATTTTTAGAAGTTTGCAAAGCAGGAATTGCAATATTTTTGTGCGGCTTAATTCGTTTCAACCTCAAAATCGCTATTTAGTTCTCCAAGTTATGCAATCATCGACGATTTGCATATTGTGCACCATTTGCTGAATTGTCATTGAAATGACCTCTCAGTGCTTCATTTTCCTCCTTTTGACCTATAATATAACTGCTACCTTCCTTCACGGCAGAGTAAAGGTGTGCTTGTAAATAAAGAGTTAGAGAATTGCGCTCAATGGCGCCGAAGCAGAATATGCGATTTTGTGAGTTTTGGTCAGCGGACGACATTCTGTAAGATCTCAGCATGCCGAGTGCTAAACTGCTCTACTGCACTGCCTGACGGGTCCACAGCATTACGGCGCCCTCCAAAATTTTGTAGATCCTTGGATTCTTGCGGCAGGTAAGCTTCCTTTGGGCATATCTGGAGCCTTTCTGGCTGCTAAAGAGTCACTTCTGAGGGAAAGAAATTAAGAATTTTAATCCTTCCCCCCATCCCCCTTCAGTGCAACATCGCACCCTGGTGGACGGCTGTTGGTTCCACCAGTCCCCGACGCCTGTTGGTTCCAAAAATGGAAAACTCACATCCCGAAATTTGCTGTTTGGGAAACATCATCGTGAGAAAAATCGAAAGAATATCACTGGGAAAATTTTCTTCTCCGGTTTTCAAGAGAGATTCAACTATCGCAGAGTTGAATTGCACGTCACTGAACAGGGTGAGCAATTGAGCCTGGCGACAGAACGGGTGAAAGGTGCATGCAGAGAATTTTTAATTAAGTGAGTTCAGTCCGAGACTTGTCGTGATCACGAGCGACCCGATTCAAGTCCATTTAGCAAGAGAAATGTGCCATAGAATCTGCTTTTATGGTGAAATTTACAAGTATTTCATGTTAACAAAACCCCATCTTCCATGCGTCAATTCGGACATGGCTTTTACTGTGCTGGACTCTGGCAACACTTAGAGTCGAGCCGTGCAGTATTAGTATAGCACTAGAAACGATTCGCAGAATGCCCCTTACCTCGAGGTCTCACCTTATCTTTTGCTTTACGACCCTGTGCCACATCTCACAGCACGAAAAAACCTACGGAAACCGGTTAACGAACAAAACTGATCGCGCCACCACCAAATACTAAGAATCAGTCCCCTCCCCGCGTACTGAAACAAACAATGCAGGCCTGCCCCTTCCCACGCTACGAGAAAGCAGGTCATGCAACTTTCTAACTGTGCTTACACGTCATAAAAACAAAAAATTGGTTTGTCCGATAAAATGAAGCTGCTATAGCTAAATCGCTCCTAAAACGCTTCCGGTCGGTAGATGGTGCTAGGCAAACTGCTCTTTCAGTGACTTATTATATGGATTATGTTGCAGCTGCCAGGTGAACTCATGTCCATAATATCACACTCACTCATTGCTGTAAATATCGATTACCTCCTTAGGAGATGAAATCACTCGCCTTTCTGCAGAAATGATGAACATAAGCATAGCGTGTTAGCAACGTTGTTGGCAATCTTCTAAATCGATGTCACCATGTTGCAACATGCCGTCATCGGTTCAGTGTGTTCGCGGTGGCAGTGGAGTGTGGATTGTTCGTTTTTCTTGTGTGGATTTCTCAAATTATTAACGCTCATAGGTGTGTGAATGTAATGTGGATGTCATTGACGACGGCCTCCCTTTGTCAGTGCTCTTGCGTTGAGTCCTTGTAGAAGCTCGCGGCTTTTTCACTTTATCGGAGGCTTCATATGTCGAAGAATCAGCAAGAAGTAGTTGATTGTAAAATGGCTAGAAAAAAATCAGATATAAACTGGAAAAGGAATGTGGGGAAACCATTTGATTTTTGTGCTGACCCGCGCCCCCTTCTCGTCTCCCCCATCCCCCATTCCACAACTTATGGCGCCATCTCCGAAGAAATTAGCCGTCGAGCACTTTGTTATCACACGTTGAATACATCGTAGCTTCCTTAAGGCGGTAAATTTTCCTTCCGTCTGTTACCTTCAATCTTCGCCATGCGGTGTGGGTATAATTAGCCACAAGCGCATGCGCACGAGTGAGATGGAGAGAGATTGCGCGCGTCCTCGGAGAGCGGCGCGGTAGTGGTCACTCGGCAACAAAAATGTCGCAGTAAGTATGAAAATATACCGTAAGGAAACAAAATTCGAAAGACGAGTTTCAACACATTTTAAAGAGCATTGAATGCTCTATCAGAATCATTAATAATCTGAGACAAAAACAAGAACTCTTCTATAAGATCAATTTCTTACATGACGCGCAATTGATAAAAATTGCACGGTCACCGATATATCAGGGCCTATAAGTGTATAAAGGAACAAAATTTGGGAAGAGTGACTAGGCACATTTTAAAGATCATTAAAACCTCTGTCAGAATGATTAATAAGCTGAGATAAAAGCAAGAACTTTTCTATAAGATCAATTTCTTATATGACGGGCAATTGACAAAATTTGCAGAGTCGAAGTACATGCATTACAGAGATTGACGTACGTTGACACTGCTGACATGTGCGAGCGATTTAGGAAAGCAATCGCTCGACGAATTACCGAAACCCCATCACTGACTCGAAGTGTCAACAGATGTCGCTTCTTAACAAGATTGTCGGTCTCTTCTAGAGATGTGAAGCAAATATCTGAAGTGTCAGATATGATAGGGGTCATGGCGAAAAACGTTATATAAGTATCGCAAGTTTTGTGCTGCTTCAATTACCAGCACTTAACAAGTGATCCTCTCTCTGTCTTGAAATATCGCGAGTTTGGTGCTACCTCAACTGATAGCTTGTTATGAAAGAAATCAGAAATGCGCTACCCATGTTTGACGACATGGCGAGGGAAAGGATGCAGGGAATATAGCCTATCGAGCGAAAAAGCGCAGCCATCTCTTCGAAGTATCCTTGTCAGCCGGAACAGGCGCAAAACAAGCGGATATTTGTTCCCCGAAATCCTCATCAACTCTCGAAGGACTCTTGAGAAAGATGGAGACTGCAGATGGTTTCAATGTAGGCAGCAAATAACTCCAAATGCTCCTCTTTGCGGATGAAGTGGTATTCATTGCCGATGACCCAAAAAACTTGCAGTATTCACTGAACGAGTTCAACAGGAATGCCAAGAAAATTGGGCTCAGCATTCGCAAATGCAAAAACGAAGTGGATGAAAAATACGTTCTGTCGTTAGTTTCCCATAAAGCTCGATAGTGAAAATATCAGACTTGTGGAACAGTTTCCACACTTAGGATAGACTTGCAAATGAGCGGCGATTTGGATCAGGAATTAAGCAGATGAAAAAGAGCGCATTGGCTAACATTCACCAAGCTCAACGATATCTATTACGACACGAAGATAAAAATGTCCGTAAAGGGAGAACTCTTCACTTCGACGGCCATCCCTGTTCTTCCCTGAGGGTGCAAAACGTAAAACACCACACTCGCTGAAGAAAAACAACTAGCAACGATCTAGCTAGCAATGGAAAGGAGAATGGAAAGGATCAACAAACTGCAGCACACCACAAACGAAGAGTTGCGTTCTGGATCCGCTTTGAAGGATATCGTTGAAGAATGTACAAAAGAAAACAAAGGTGAGCTGGTCATGTATCCAGGTTAAATGACTGTAGATGGGCTAGATAAATCCTTGAGTGGTAACTAAGAGACGCAAAACGATCACGCGGCAGACCGTAATAGGATGGGAAGACCCGATGCGGCGTCTGTATGGAGTTACTTGGATGCGGAGAGCTCGGGATCGTGATAGATAGAAGAGTCGCCAACTGCACCGATGGTGGGAACGATCAAATCGACGAAATCGTGGGTGTTTAAAGTATTCAAAGTAAAGTAGAACTGCCAGACTCCACCCGTCGCAGTGCACATATAGATGTCTAAGTCGAAGCATAGCGCTGCAGCCATTGAGTCAATGTCGGCTTCCCAACGCAGAGTGCCCATAACATTCACCGCTATCTCCCGTTTCCATTACAGCATTTCGCCAACACTGTTTACACATGGCCATGCTCATGAACATCTCTGAAATCTACTCACACTCATTCATGATCTGAACTCTCATTTTAGAGCATTGTTTAGAGATTCCTCTGAAGCAGTGAACTGTTTTGTAACATTCAAAACGATAACTATCCAAAGCTAAGTCTTCTGCGATATGTGAAGGTGATGAGAATCGATCGGATATCTGGGTGATGCCCCGTTCCCTTGATGCAACACGCGAGTGCTCTGAAAAGCCGAAATGAATCGTTGGCTATCTAATGCTAACGCCACATTCCATTGCTGGGAGTCTTTCTTGTGCGAAATAAGGATGCTTGGAGCAGTCCTTAACATCCTAACGGCACTGTGCAAAAATGCGTTGCCCATTAACTTTCTTAAGGTTGAGTACTGCGCGCGGCTTATGCCGTCAACAAGCTTCCGATCCGCTTTAGTGGACTAAATTAATAGGTTGCTTTGTCGATTGCGAAATCTTTGTTTCGACAGGCTGTGCCCTTGGAACGCTTCGGATGCGAGAAACTGCTTACCATGATGCTGGATGTAAAAACAGTTGCCATCACGTCTGACTGCACCGTCGCTCATTCTCCTGGTTTCTTGATCGACCTGGAATGAAAACGAGTCGGTGGACAGGTAACTTGCACGTGAGCCAAGTATCTAAACGTTATTCAACCATTCTAGATTAGTGGTTGGAAACGAGTGCTCTTGATAGCTCCATCTTCTTTATGATCTCCTCCACATCTTACGCTTTGGCTGGCTTCTTTGGCTAGAGTTGCGCACTTAAAATGACTGCTTACATTGAAGGTTTCCTGCTTTGTATCCACCTGTGGTCGCCTGCAACGTAATTCGCAGTTCTTGGAGTTGGGAGCATGTCGCCTTCGAGCTGCTTTTTCCTTCACAATCCTGACTTGCCTATGTCGGAGAGCAAGTGCTGCATGCAATTAAACTATGTCAGTGCAATTAGCTAGACGCTGAAAGCGTCGATTGGCTTTTTGCTATCAAACGAACTTACAATGCCCGTTATCGGTATGCCTATACGGGAAAGAAATGAAGTGATGGAAACCTGGAACTGTCGAACTGAAGAATTCATAACCGGTGCATATAACAATCGCATGAATGATCGATTCATAAAGAGCCACAGGGAGTTTAATGCAACTTAAGAACGATTGGGTCATTTCATTAAACCTTCGAGGGTCGTTTCATGAATTCAATTCTCCATTAAGAACACAATGTCACGAATGCACAAGAGTAACGCATATGATAATGCATAACGCGACATTGAAATTTAACGCAATTGCGCGTCGCATAAGAAATTGATCTTATAGAAAAGTTCTTGCTTTTGTCTCAGCTTATTAATGATTCTGATAGAGTTTTTAATTCTTTAAAATGTGCCTGGACACTTATAGGCCCTGATATATCGGTGACCGTGCAATTTTTGTCAATTGCGCGTCATGTAAGAAATTGATCTCATAGAAGAGTTCTTGTTTTTGTCTCAGATTATTAATGATTCTGATAGAGCATTCAATGCTCTTTAAAATGTGTTGAAACTCGTCTTTCGAATTTTGTTTCCTTACGGTATATTTTCATATTTACTGCGACATTTTTGTTGCCGATTGACCACTACCGCGTCGCTCTCCGAGGACGCGCGGTCTCTCTTCGTCTCTCCTGTGGCTAAGTGTACCCACACCACTTCGTATGCCTTGCACGAGGCGAGCGTCTTCGCGAGATACCAGCATGAACCGTTGTGTCGGTGAGGAACGGAAAACTATTACGAGAATACCAGTCTGCTTTCACATTGAAGATGCATCCACCAATAGCTTCGTCCGCTTGCATTTGAGTAATGTGGCGGTACTTATAAATGATGTCACAGAAATATCATTTAACAATTGCTGTGAAACAACTTGTCAAAGCTGAAAAAGCGACGATTTCTTCACGAGGAGGCTCCCTTTAGAGAACTCGGCATCGCCGCTCTCTGTTGACCGCCTTTTAGCACAGTGTTTCGAGAAAATACTGCTGGAATACATTGAAAATTATCACGCGGCACTCTTCTGGTCGGTGTGTTCGTTACTGAGTTCGAAGCAACATCTCATATCTACCTCCTCTCCAGCTTTGACGTAAGCGTTGCTAGTGATGTAACTCGCGGCTTCGCTGTTCACGCCGGCCATATAAAGGTGTATCACACCTTGTCACAGTGTTCATTTTTAGCAGAACGGTTGGTATATTTGTGCAGAAAAATGAATTCTGAATCAAGCAACCACGACTAAGTTTTTGACTTCGGGGATGTGAAGATTGATTCCTCCTGCAGTTTTGCTATTCGATGTTCCTTGCGTCTCTCTTGCCAGTGTTACTGAGATAGGTATGTAGAGATTATTAGTGATATAGGTGCACGCGGATACTGTCCCTGATCATCACTTTCAGTGCGGGTTTCCTATTCACAGATGCGAGTGAGGATCAATGGCTGCTGCCGACGAATGATCAGAAACAATGAGCAGTTGCTATATAAATGTGCGAGAATCGCAACTTTAGAGCGAAACGTTCAAGACATCGTTGTGTTTCATGCGAAAAACTCGAAACCCATTGACTTTCTGGACGTTGCTTTGCCTGCTCTTGCCTACGTTCGCTCTTACACTCATTAGCATTCCCTCTTGCAGCGATTTCTTCGCCAAAAAACCTCCTTTCAATTTCCAAGTAATATTTTCCCACATTCTCACTGCTGTTGGTTACATTGTTCAGTTCGGATCGCTTTAACGCTTCGGATTCGCAGGATCGAAAAAAAAATTGCAACGAAAAGCGCAGGTGGGAAGCTGGTTCGATGTTTGCTACTGCGGTTCTTTGATTACCCAGTTCAGATAATAAATAATAAAATCTTCATAATAGTTCGATCGCATTGTTCTGACAAGTCTGACAGCTCGTGCAGCATTACAGAAGACCAGGTGCATGAAAAAATGCAATTATGGCAATGCGTTTTTTGCAAACTTGCGCCCGCGAAGTGCATCATAGCAATGTCGGGTGCATGCATACATATGTGCGCGCATCTGTGTCCTTAAGACTGACAAATGTATTTATATGAAGTTGAACTATTCTCAAGCTTTGGGTCGTATATCGAGTTGTTTTGTGTCCTAAGAGATACACGAAACGTTTTTGTGATCAAGTGGTTCGTCTTAGTAAAATGAAATTGTTACCCGGTTGAACCACAAAAGAATTCGACATGCAATTGGGTCAATGATTCTCGAAAGGCAAGCCTTTTCTCAATCCCGTATACAGCAGGTTGTTGCTCGTTTCCCGTCTATTCGTATATAGGTGAGATCAAAGTGGCTTTCGCGCACTTTATATGATGCCATTTTTTCCGATTCCAACGAGCAAGCTTTTGCGCTAAGTTCTGCTCGTTTCTCCTCTCTGCACAAAAAATTTCTTCCACTTGCTATTTTCGTCCTAACAGTATTGTGTATGGGAATCAGAAAGCAATTAAATAATTGTAATATGAAGTGGTTTATAGCAAATCACGTTATGAATGGCTATTTGCAGCGTAAGCGGCTCGGCCACGCTCCTTCAAGCATCCGGGCCGGAGATCTCCATTTACTTGCATTATAAAACTAGTGGGGGCATTCAGGTGGCCATGCCGCGCTCACTCCTTCATCATATCACTCCTGTCTTCTAGGATGACAAAATTCCATGCGAGAGGAAAAGTTTCGCGTTGTTGGGAAGACGATTCGTACCTCAACCCTCCTGTACGATCTCATCCTCTCCTATCCTAGCTGATGATCCAACCCCATCTTCAGCTACAGAGGCATTTCTGCTCTAGCCCTCTCCACAGTAAAGGTGGAACTCGCTAGGGTGATCTTTTCGAGTTGAAAGGAAAAACCAATGTGCTTTCTTTTCAACGCAAACGATCGTTGAATCTCAATGTGTGGTTCCAAACCACTGATATTTAGGCAATTCACGCCAATTACCATCAAAACACGCTGAAGAGAAAAAGAGCAGCTAATTGGCAGATTACAAGTAGAAAGCTTTTGGTTGCTCATTGCCTTATCGACGGTCAAGAAACGAGTGACACTTTTACATTCCAACAGAGGAGGTGATCAAAGGTGGTATATTCTAAGGCGGAAAGATAGCCAGAGAAAAAGGGAGGGTAAAAACATGCTGTCCATCGAATTGCCTTTTCCACGTAAGGAATTTGGTAAATTGTCAGTTGCATTAGAGTGAGATGTAGGGGCCATTGCAAGACTCATCACTCAATATCACTAGTTTTACAGTGCATCTCAAAATATGTTCGAATGATGGAAGATCTGAAAACCCACGCAAGGCACACTTTGAAAAGTGTTGAAGGCTCTATCGAGATCGGTCACAACAAGTGCTAAAAACCTTTACAACATCAACATCTTCAGACTTGACAAATGATGTGAACTGCTGATATCCTTACCAGTCGACCAATGAAGAAAGCAGTCAGGTGCTTCTGCTTCTACATCATTCGTGGAAGGAAAAAACTCAGAATCATCGCCATAAATGCTAAACCTCCAACACATACACATCTTCATTCGTTTCACAAAGTTATTGAGATTATTTCGCTCTAACTAATTGGAGAGCTTGGCCGTCAGCATTCCCTATATATCGAGTACGGCTTGAATGGGAAGGCATATCCTTCACGTTCCAGTACACAATATCCCAATCTCTTAAAGCTGAATCCTGGACGGAAAACGGTTTCACTGTCGCGTGGTTCGAAACGGTTCGTTTTGTGCAAATATTCAATAATACTGCAAGGAGCCGATCATTTGATAGTGCACTGCAGACGACTTTGAAGCCCTTAATTTCCTCAAGAGTTGCTCCTAGAGTCTATCATAAGAGTCTGCCGCACAGCTTTCTCAAGCGGTGCAGTTCTGAATATCTCCCCCCTTGTCTGAAAACAATTCACGGGATTACGAATCTACTTGAATTCCTGAGGCAAATATGGTCCATGAGAAAAGAAGAAATAAAAGAGTGGGGAGAAGCAATCTCCAATCATGACGCTTGACAGTTTGATGCCCGTTGAAATTCTAGTACGAACAGTTCACTGGCGCAGCAATTCAAAAGGACCAGTGCACGCCCCAAGTGTTGTGTTCACTACTGCTTTCACCAGTGTTAATTTCCGGCGTTCCTTCAAGTCCCATAATAACTGCGTTTATCCTCTGTGTATGCTATGAATAATAAATGGATATCTGGTCCATGAAGGTCGTGTGTACGAATAAAATGCTTGAGATCGAATATTTGCTGTTCAACCTATGATGTGCTCTATCCGATCACACTTATGAGTACGGCTGAGCAGCAAGAATATGATCAACGCAGTTTATTTAACTTGGAATTTCGAATCCTCAAGAATTCAAGAAACTTAAACAGATGAAAAAGAGTGAGGAATTCGTATCAGCCGGTTTGAAGATTAATCTGCATTAGGTCTCTTTGCTGGCTCCTCCGATAGCGATAAAATACTGTTATGAGGCATTTTCATTTATCCTTTGTTTAGATGTATTTGTTCTTCATTTGTCTCTAACGCTTTCCATATTTATCCTCATTATTTTGGGTGCATCGACTGCTTGGTTATCGTGAAGCAGCTTCCTGATGATTGTTCCGCCATACTTTTGCCGAATGAGACTGATCACCTTATCCTCAACTACAAAACGTGACATGAGCGCTGAAGTGGTATCATCATTCATTCTGATCACCTGCAAATTTCTCCACAACGAATGAATTTCGGTTGTTAGAATAGCTGTCAGAAAGCAATAAAGGACAAAATTCATGAGCGCAAATCCAACTCCATAGCAAAACGCGTCAGCAAAGTCGATGTAGTAGAACGTTGTACCAAGTACATCTTCAACGCTCTTCGTAGCTGCTATTTTTCCCCACATGATATGTTTATGTTGTGCTTGCACAAGTGGCCCCTAAAAATCAAGTATTTTAGTTCATCAGTTACTCTGGAAGTAGATCAATACTAAGAGGAATGGAGGCACATCTCACCATAGAGTGAAAGCCAACGATAAATGAAGAAGTGGCATACAAGAGGGAAGAAAGCAAGGGAGAGGGGAAAAGAAGAAGTGAAGGTTCAAACTCTTCTGGAGGCGTAAGGTACGTTGAAACAAACTGAAGATCGTTGCTGAACGTCAGTTTACTGCCCCACTTCGTTCGCCTTAATGCGGAAATTCTTAGCTCACTACATTCTTTTTTTCATGAAGTCGATGTATGAGCGGTGAACGCCACGATTTGTAATGGTCATTTCAATGTTTTGAGAACTTTCATCTCACTTCGCTCGACATAACACTCAGAAATTACACTGAACATCGCACTTCTCTCTCAATACTTTTCAACTCTTGTGGCATTGTTTAGTCTTTTGTCCAGAGAATATACAAACTGATCGTTTTTATGTGACTCGCTTCAACACACATTCAGCAGCTGATGCGTAAAGATAGGCTTTAGGAGGTATTTGACCGTTTTATTTAACTCTCTCGGACTTAATAGAGATCACTGTTAGTTAGCTTGCTTGTGACCCTCTATTTGCGAATTGACAACTCTTTTCATGGACAATTTGGACAGAAATCTGGGTAGTGAAAGCGAGAGGCGTTTTGGTTGGAAGGTGGGATAACAATCCGCCAGAGCGGAAATCGCAATGAAGAGGTGTAGACGAAAAAATCGAGTGGCTAGTCTCCTTCTCTTCCATCTTATTAGCAGGCTCGTGGGGAAGGAACACCCCGTAGCGGGTCTGAGAGACCGCGACGAGGAGTAATCCGTTGAGAGAGGCCCAGGAGGCGAAAATACGACATTTGCTCCCCAAGAAGATCAGCATGGAGAGTTAGGGACCCCAGATTACACTAAGGATGAAACGTCAATCAGAAACTACTTAGAAGCATGGTCATCGATGGTTGGCGATGCCATTACGTTAGCGAAATTTTTGAGCATTGAATTTGCCTTCGGCAGCTTGTCAACTACCAAAGTTCATATTGCCAACTTTGGCATCTCACTGATTTCTGGCGGTTGCGCACACCTTCCTCGGAGTGAAGTTCCTGCGTACATCGATGACAAAATCCGCCGAGGAATGCGGGAAACTCTGAATCGATACGATAAGAAAATAGTTCAGACCAAGGAAGACCTACCTGCCACTCTCCGGAGTTCGGAGTCTGTGCAGCCGCTGGACTCGAGAAACTGTTGCTTTCCTGATGAGGTATGCAAATAACACCATGAATTTTGCAGTTCTTCGATGTGTGCTAATATTCCTCATCACCTTAGGTCAGACCGCAGTATACAAATTTCCATCCAGAAGTACGACTGCAGGAGTCTTGCGTTGCATAACAAACCGCCCACTTGTGGAAAAAATAACACATTTTTTCGAAATGTCCGTAGTATTACACAAAACTGAATCCGCCAAGTCAAACATGAAAGTGACGCAGATGCCAGCCGTCGGTTCTAGAGGAATATTCGAAGTACTGACGTTCTCCTCCAGAACAGGAATCTCAGTGTCTTCCTTGATGCGTACTGACGAGAAAACGGTGCTGCTTGCAGCTTCCAACCTAGTCTTCCAGATGGGGTAAAAAAGAGAAGCGGAAAAATAAAGACGTCTCCTGGTTAGTTTTTAGTCGATCTTTCATAACCATTCAAATTTTCACTCAAATAAAAGATGCCTCGTGCGCTAAACGTGACGTATGAAACGCCTTTTTATTCTTTTCTATGGGAGCCTGGAATTTTTTACCAGTGAACCTACGGCACAATTCGTACATAAGTGCCTTGGATTATCCACTTCTCATTCTGCACGGCCAATTCGTAGCTTGCCATGCAAGATGTGTAAAGGAGAAAATGTTCTCGAACGGAATGCCTGAGAAACCTTTAACGATGTTGAAACATAAATGTAAATCGAACTGAGCTCTGCGATGCCACAGAGGTTCCAAGTCAAAAATACGAAGCCGCTGCTCATAATCAGGCTGGAACGATCCATGAAAAGCTTTTCTAAAAGCGCCTTAGTGAAGCGCCGTCGAACTCATCAATTATCTCCAATTATCTCGATATCCTTTCCGCGGATGGGGGCCAAACCTGACTTCAGCATTCCAAAATGGGATGACAGTAAGCAACGAGAGCTTCCCGATAATTTTGCACGCAACTGTACTGCACGGCACGCAGGATGTAATTCGCAACTTGAGCAGCCCTCCGCGAAATTTCAACACAATGATTATGCCAGCTAAGTTCGGAAACCACATAAACGCCTAGATCCTTCATCACTTCCTTTGCAAGAAGATCGAGACCAGATAAACGCAGAGGACATTCAGTCAAGATATAGTGCAAGATAATGCATTTCTCAGCGGATATAATTAGTTGTCATAGCTGTGACCATTTTTCTAATGAAACCATGTCCTAACATAATAGTTCTATATATTGTCACATCATCAACATAAAGCCTGCAGCAGCTTAATAAGTTCTCTGGAAGATCGGAAGATCGTTTACACGAAGCGGAAATAGAAGAAGCCCTAGAGCCGCCCCGCGTCACCCCATTGAGCACAGAATGCTGCGAATACAAGGCATTCCCAACTTTCACTCTGAAGCTTCGTTCGCATTAAAAAATCTTTCAGCCAGGCTACAGCAGCATCATCTATTCCATACGCTTTAGCAAAGGACATCGAGTCAAAAGCCTTGGCAAAATCAATATACAAGTTTGGAAACCGTTGCTGAGGGCTTCGTACCAGTCATAAAAGGAAATCATGAGTTGTCTAAGCGTATATCTTCCTTTAAGAAAGCCGTGCTGATTGTCGTCGAAAACACGGTTTCATGGAGGCTTTTTCGGTAGTGGTACTACAACTGCAGTTTTCCAAATATTTAGAACGATGTCTAGTACAACATTATGCCTGAACAAAAGACATAAGGGTAGCAAAGGCCTGTCACAGCTTTCTTGGTCAATCGCGAAGGTATACCCTCTGGTGTTAGCGACTGTCGCTATTCGCGAAATGCATCATGGCGGCTCATTGAAGCCAGCGTGCAGCAAACAAGGGCTAGTCGCATCAGCGGCACCAACAACAAGCGGAAGCGATGAGGCATCCAACGGAAACAGATGTGCAAAAACTAGACGTTTCAATAGAACAAAGGTGACATTGCATACATTAGAAGAAATTGAAGGCGGAGCCAGGCGGGGCAGCGGAAACTGCCCGAACAAAAATTCGACATTCGGGTTGTGCTGAGTCGACCAAGGAGGAGCCCTGGTCAGGAGCTTAAGGTAGCTCCTGTTTGCTGTCTGTCTCCCCATCGTCAAAGTATCATAATTTCTGTATACTCTTTGCTATTCGTAATATTGCACCGTAGTCACACTATCGTAATTTCTGTACACCCTTTGCTGTTCGTAATATCGCATGTGCTGTATTTCGCTTGTTCAACGCTACTTCTACTGTAAATAGGGCTGCATCGCCTCAACGAATTACTGAACGTAAGTCGCAAACACTCTTCAAGAAACATTTTCTTCTTTCTTTGTTTGTTCAGTACAGCGACATTTTATCACTAAGCTCGGAAATGGCCTCTCTGACTACGTCTAAGTCTATCCCGACGGTATCCAGGTGATGTTGCACATATGTAGAAAAGGGGGGGGGGGGAGAGAGAGAAGTGTACCGTTGTCCATTTTGAAAACCTGCCCGAGGAATGAGACAAATAGCTCCGATCTTGCATACTCATCAGAGATTATCGCCCGTCGTCAGTGGTAACAGTTCCAGTGCATGACGTGACCTGACCTTACTAATCATGTAGTTAAAGAATGCGTCACGGCTACCGGAAAAAAAACAGGCGCTTTTCACGGTTCTTCGCTCATTTCTTACATGCTTTGCTGTAATATTTGGAGCATTTTCGGAACGCAGCCAGTTTATCTGCTTCTTTTCCATCTTTCCACAGAAAATATCGCTTCGAAGCAATACGCTGAAGATAGGAAGGCATTTGAGCAGGAATAGCCTTATTTCTCCGGAGGGGGCCAGCTTTGACAATAATACGGTTCACAAAGTCCAGAAATACAGCATGCATATATTCTAAGCTACGACATGAACCGAACTCAAAATCTCAGTCGTATTCCAACGGGCAGTCATTGATCTGAGCCCAATTGTAATGATCATAATCATGACGGCAGATTACTATGACTGGCCGAGAACACCCAACAATTTTAAAGCCAACAACCAATGACCATTTCTTCCAAAATTCGAGGTTACACGGGGATTACTTATTAAAGCGGCATCCATACTAAGCAACATACCCAGCATGCTGTTTTCGCGATAAGCCCATCACTCAGGTTGACAAGACCACATTCCGCGAGAAAATCTTTCAGCATATTTACGTCACGAATCCTCATTCGGGAAAGTGGAATATTATAACCACCAACAATTACTGAGGCATACACAACAAAGCACTAGCCAGGCATACACAACAAACAGTTGAAAAATTCCCTACTTTCTTGAACGCTGTCGACGATATGCCACTGTGAACGGAAATGCTAAGCATTTGTGGAAGAAAATCAGCGCTCACAAGTTCACGTCCGCAGTTCAGCACCAACGCTCAGTTCCTTCAATTGGAAGATGTCTTTTTGCTGGGATAGGGAAACCACCCCCTTTCGTATTACAAGACCTATATGAACGAACTATTATACCTGGAGCTTAATGATAACAACGAGTCAGGGACTCTAACTGAAAATCACATTTCCAAAGACCTGTAATGTCTGCAGCATCAAAGCACTGGAGTGATTTTTAACACTAGGACCTTATTCAAAACACAGCGACAATTATAAAATATGCAACTAAAAGATGGCAAAAGTGATATTGCTTTATCCTTACTGATGCGATGGATACATGAGCCTGAATTGTTCTCATCGTCTTGGTCCCCATTGTTCAAAGAGGCTGTCAGCCGCGTGTTTCAGGATCCTGAGTATTCGAAGGGTACTGATCGGGAGATGTGTCGTAGACACTACGTTTTTTCTCTCGCTTTTGTCTATTATCTGACCGCCCCTTATAATAAACGAGGTGACGGTCTGGTGATTTGACTTACGTTTCTGACGCTCTGTCGCAAACAAGTTCGCGAAACAAAATCGAACTTCAAAACGAAAAATCAGAACTGACATGGAAGCGAGGTGAAGCTAAACACAGCAGATCGAATATTCTGCGCAATCGACTATCGAACTTCAAGAGCGCTTTGATCGTCAATAATATTGTCGAGTGCGATAGTCGTTGTCCAAGAGAAGTGAGTCGAGCACAGCGAAGCGAATAAGAGGCCGGAGGGTAGTGAAGATGAGGCCCCCGATGCCTCGCGAGAGCAAGAAGAAGAAGAAGAAGAAGAAGAAGAAGAAGAAGAAGAAGAAGAAGAAGAAGAAGAAAAGAAGAAGAAGAAGAAGAAGAAGAAGAAGAAGAAGAAGAAGAAGAAGAAGAAGAAGAAGAAGAAGAAAGAAGAAGAAAGAAAAAGAAGAAAGAAGAAGAAGAAAGAATTTACATGGCAGGCGACGACCACAAGGGGTTACCAAGCAGGAAACCTTCAATGTAAGCAGTCATTTAGTGCGCAGCTCTACCAAAGTCGAAAGAAGATGTGAAGAGATCGTAAAGAAGATGGGCTGTCAAGAGCACTCGTTTCCAGCCACTAATCTAGAATGGTTGAATAACGTTAGATACTTGGCTCACGTGCAAGTTACCTGTCCACCGACTCGTTTTCATTCCAGTCGATCAAGAAACCAGGAGAATGAGCGACGGTGCAGTCAGACGTGATGGCAACTGTTTTTACATCCAGCATCATGTAAGCAGTTTCTCGCATCCGAAGCGTTCCAAGGGCACAGCCTGTCGAAACAAAGATTTCGCAATCGACAAAGCAACCTATTAATTTAGTCCACTAAAGCGGATCGGAAGCTTGTTGACGCATAAGCCGCGCGCAGTACTCAACCTTAAGAAAGTTAATGGGCAACGCATTTTTGCACAGTGCCGTTAGGACGTTAAGGACTGCTCCAAGCATCCTTATTTCGCACAAGAAAGACTCCCAGCAATGGAATGTGGCGTTAGCATTAGATAGCCAACGATTCATTTCGGCTTTTCAGAGCACTCGCGTGTTGCATCAAGGGAACGGGGCATCACCCAGATATCCGATCGATTCTCATCACCTTCACATATCGCAGAAGACTTAGCTTTGGATAGTTATCGTTTTGAATGTTACAAAACAGTTCACTGCTTCAGAGGAATCTCTAAACAATGCTCTAAAATGAGAGTTCAGATCATGAATGAGTGTGAGTAGATTTCAGAGATGTTCATGATCATGGCCATGTATAAACAGTGTGGGCGAAGTGCTGTAATGGAAACGGGACACAGCGCTGAACACTGTGGATACTCTGCGTTGGGAAGCCGACATTGACTCAATGGCTGCAGCGCTATGCTTCGACTTAGACATCTATATGTGCACTGCGACGGGTGGAGTCTGGCAATTCTACTTTACTTTGAATACTTTAAACACCCACGATTTCGTCGATTTGATCGTTCCCACCATCGGTGCAGTTGGCGACTCTTCTATCTATCACGATCCCGAGCTCTCCGCATCCAAGTAACTCCATACAGACGCCGCAGCGGGTCTTCCCATCCTATTACGGTCTGCCGCGTGATCGTTTTGCGTCTCTTGGTTACCACTCAAGGATTTATCTAGCCCATCTACAGTCATTTAACCTGGATACATGACCAGCTCACCTTTGTTTTCTTTTGTACATTCTTCAACGATATCCTTCAAAGCGGATCCAGAACGCAACTCTTCGTTTGTGGTGTGCTGCAGTTTGTTGATCCTTTCCATTCTCCTTTCCATTGCTAGCTAGATCGTTGCTAGTTGTTTTTCTTCAGCGAGTGTGGTGTTTTACGTTTTGCACCCTCAGGGAAGAACAGGGATGGCCGTCGAAGTGAAGAGTTCTCCTTTACGGACATTTTTATCTTCGTGTCGTAATAGATATCGTTGAGCTTGGTGAATGTTAGCCAATGCGCTCTTTTTCATCTGCTTAATTCCTGATCCAAATCGCCGCTCATTTGCAAGTCTATCCTAAGTGTGGAAACTGTTCCACAAGTCTGATATTTTCACTATCGAGCTTTATGGGAAACTAACGACAGAACGTATTTTTCATCCACTTCGTTTTTGCATTTGCGAATGCTGAGCCCAATTTTCTTGGCATTCCTGTTGAACTCGTTCAGTGAATACTGCAAGTTTTTTGGGTCATCGGCAATGAATACCACTTCATCCGCAAAGAGGAGCATTTGGAGTTATTTGCTGCCTACATTGAAACCATCTGCAGTCTCCATCTTTCTCAAGAGTCCTTCGAGAGTTGATGAGGATTTCGGGGAACAAATGTCCGCTTGTTTTGCGCCTGTTCCGGCTGACAAGGATACTTCGAAGAGATGGCTGCGCTTTTTCGCTCGATAGGCTATATTCCCTGCATCCTTTCCCTCGCCATGTCGTCAAACATGGTAGCGCATTTCTGATTTCTTTCATAACAAGCTATCAGTTGAAGTAGCACCAAACTCGCGAAGATTTATGACGAGAGAGGATCACTTATTGTGTTGGTAATTGAAGCAACACAAAACTTGCATACTTATGTAGTGTCTTTTCGCCATGACCACTATCATATCTGAGATTTCAGATATTTGCCTCACATCTCTAGAAGAGACCGACGATCTTGTTGAGAAACGACATCTGTTGCCACTTCGAGTCAGTGATGGGGTTTCGGTAATTCGTCGAGCGATTGCTTTCCTAAATCGCTCGCACATGTCAGCAGTGTCAACGTACGTCAATCTCTGTAATGCATGTACTTACGTCAATTGCCCGTCTGTAGAAAACTTGCATCAGTGACTTCAACCGTGCTTAAATTATGTTGCAATTTTTATTGCGCGTCATGTAAGAAATTGATCTTATAGAAGAGTTCTTGTTTTTGTCTCAGCTTATTAATGACCCTGATAGAGTTTTTAATGCTCTCTAAAATATGTTGAAAGTTGTCTTTCGAATTTTGATTCCTTACGGTATATTTTCATATTTACTGCGACATTTTTATTGCGAGTGACCACTACCGCGCCGCCCGCCGAGGACGCGCGCGGTCTTTCTCCATCTCTCTCGTGCGCATGCGCTTGTGACTAAGTGCGTCTACCCCATTACGAAGGCTTTTCACAACTGCATGTTATTCCAATCATTCACACTATTGTAATGGAGGAGGTCCACATGGATTGCATCCCCCAATGTTGATGTGATGAATCATATCTCCGCGAGAGCAGGGTAGCTTCGCGTCCACGGGCATGTGTGTCGGGCTTCTGTGCCCTCAAAATCCTTGCGGGGCGAGGATTCTTAGACAGAAGCAGCCCCGCAGAGAACGAAGGGTGGGAGAACGGTTGGTTTTATCAAATGCCACTTTCGTTTTCTTCATACTATTGTGCTGTATCGTTTTCACCTGAGGCATATTACAGTACAGCTTACGAAACTATCGGTGCTGAGATATACTGTAATAAAGCTCAAAAAATTTTCGAGGTAGTAGTGTAATGCAACATAGCTGCTTTCCTGGTGCTTTCACCTTTTTTCCAACTTCGATTTATTTATAACTACATCAAGCCGTGGTGACTGCTTTGATTGCATATAGATGGACGTCTACATATAACATCGACGTTGAGCTTGTCCAGCTACAGCGTGTCTCGGTTTGCAATATGCTTTTTTACTATGTCCACTATGTCCATGTCCATTATATCCGGCTGTCCTCTTCTGGAATAAAGTGTTGTTTCTTGATTAGGAATACCTATGCATCACTTCTCCCTTCAGGATATCTTCGAGCGCACTACCTGATAGGGCTTCCTCATGTTCCGTGACTCAGCGGAGAATCTTTTTCAGCTTGTGGAGACGAAATCCGCACTCCCAATATCCCTCAGAGGGATGACGGAACGCACAAGGGTTTCTTCCAGGGGGAATGGGTGATGGCCATGAGCTGCTCCACGCTACCAATGAATCACCATTCTGCCACATCAGCTACAGTCACTTGATGTGTTTCTGAACTGAGTGTTTTTGCCACACTCATTCTGTACCACAGACTTGTCTCACCTGTTATACCGCTTGCGTGGCACTGTTAGCTTTGCGGTTCTCACTTCCGCATTCGGCTCAGGACAGTCCTTAAATGCTTGTTGTGAGATTGCCTTGAACATATTTAGATGAGGCCCCCTTCCATCCTCTAAATTTTGCGACGACCCGTCGTTCGTGTACTGAATTGCCGTTCGATGCGCAAAGTAACCCATTTTGCCGTCTCGCCCAGTCCTATTTTAACCAGCCTCGATGCTCGTGGGTGGTCCCTTCTCTTTCGCTATTCTGCTCTCTAATGCTCTGTGAAGTAGCTACTGCGATGATCAGTTTGTTTCCGCAGTCTAGTTCTTGGCGGTGATCTGTGCACCTTTAAAGTTGCGCATTCGGTTATAAAACAAAGTCTGTTATCGTTTGTACTTTAAAGTGAGACGTACAAGTGCATTTGACACAGTATTATAACATAAGCCAAGCCTAACCTTTAGTCGGTGAGATCGCACTAATGGCGCATTTGTAAAGATTTCTGGAAGGAAACTCCGTTAGTGCCAAAGGGCATACTCGTACTCTTGATTTATCGCTTAAATTTAGAATGTGCGCCTTTGCGCCGCAAGACCAATGATGGTTGACTGTGGTATCGAAACCTCTATTCGACTTCGTAGTTGGTCCGCACGGATTGACAGTGGGATCGGGTCCGGATTTGGTATTAGGAAACAAGAGCAAGAGGTCGACCCCGAGCTCCAACCCATCACAACTTGACAGTGGTGAAAAAACGAGTCAGCTTGATACGGAGGCAGACATGCAAACAATCTCTCGCAAGGTCAACTGGTGACCGCAGATGGTAGAAGTTCACAGCTCCAAACGTTCGTTTTCGAAGAAGCTGGTAAACTATCAAGAAAAAAGCCAACAGTGCCCTCGAAGCAATCGATGTTTGCATATTCGAAAGAAAATGATGTTTTTCAACACACTATTTTCGCACAACATCGCCATCCATAAAGTCCACAACGTCTTCTCACCCGTGATTCCTATTCCAAATCATTTAGAGCGCAATGCAACATGCATAATACGCGGTTGCATAAAAGGCTGCCACGAACATGCCTGCTGACGCTTTCGTCGGCTGGCTCTTCGTTAGTGGCGATTGGTAGTTAGGTGAAGACGATTATTTAAATTCGTGCGTGCGCGTCCACGAAGAGAACGTTTTTCTTTGACATATCAAAGTAGAAATTCTGTTACTGTGGTGCTATTTTCGTAATGCAGGCGATTAAGTCCCGCATCGATCGTCACCAGAAAGGGGATTGGATTCAATCCATAGCCATAAGAGGAGAGAGGTTAAATCCTGTTCCTGATCAGGAAGCAGCGTTTTATCCTCCCTTCGCCAAGGTCAGGCTCACCCAACGTTGAAATACTAATGGGTTGAACTGTGCGCTGGTCCTGTACCTGGTTCTGATCGGGATCGTACTTGATCAGTTGCCTTAGCAACCCTCTTCGAAAATTGGTCTGTTTAAACGTTATGACAGATTTCTAAAAGTGGCTTCGCACAAACGCACTAGCGTGACATTTTCAGCGGTGAATAGAAATCGACAGTTTTGGCCGAACACAATTCACAGGACGTCCGTTTGGAGCTGAAAGAAGTGGCCAACGTTCCGGCCAATCGACCGCAGTGACTATCCATTGCTTTCCGAGATCTAGTCGCACTCCTCAATGAACATACCTGGTGAACCGGCGCTTCCCTTTGTCTTCGTCGATGAGGCAGCCGCTATATCAGGTTCTGTTGGCAATACCATCCTTGACCCTTTTGCTTCTCGTCGTGGAAGGCGGTTGGGGGAAAACACATCAGCTGAGAAGCAGCCAAAGAGAACTTCAGAGAGATCGAATGGTTCTGCTAGGAAACAGACGCTGAGCAGGAACAACGAAAATTCAAAACAGATGAGATACTGTCAGCGCATCATAAAGCAGTTCTTCTGGAAGGTAACGTTTGGTTTTTGCTGAACTCGGATCCTCTGCAAAGTTATTCACTCCTTTTCTTGTTTTTTTTTTTTCGGCTCCTATCGCCCATGAAAGAAATTTGTTAAGCGACGTTAATCTGTGTCTATCGATCAATTTTATACGCTGGACGGTCGCGCCGTTGGGCGATCATTCATATGGCCATAATGGCTGTGCAATACAAATGTGCTGTTTCTAAAAGAATATTGGCAATGTTTTGTTCCGTTTTGATCTCGTCAATACGTTCATTTGACGGCATGTTCTTATCTAACGGCTGTTAATTTTTCTGATGAGCTGACTTTTCCGGTTATAGAATTTTCTAGAAATTCCGTTTATTACTCAACTTCGTGCAAATTAATTCCGTCTAAATACTCGGCTCCAAATCAGAATGTCAAGAGTGGAGTAAGTGGTGATGATACACTTAGCGGTAACGATCGACACTGTATTTATTCAGCAACCGCCGTATCGTTTGTTCGTTTGTGGTTAGACTATAAACACAGCTTAGAACTGATTGCGGAGGTAAGGAAGCGGAGATATTACCAAGTAATTTGCTCTCACTGAATTTCACAGCATTGCGGCGATCTATAGTTGTCGACATCGAGTGATGCACTAATTATGTTTGGATTAGGTACGGGTTAAGTTTTCCGCCAAATAGAGCAATATCCAAACATTGCAAGTTGTGTTTGCAGAAGAACCGTTCGTTCGCTTGGCCTTTCATCGAGTCCATCGATACCACTTCGTTAGCCGTAAGCAGAGCTCATGGCTTGGTTCCAAATTCAACGAACCTAGACGTCATCAGGTACGTAGTGTATTTGGAAGCTCTGAAGGTTCGTAATTTGACACGTAATTGAACGCAAGTTTATAGTTTCGAAATTCAGTGCAGACTCTTGGCTGGCATGTAACGTATATCCCTCCAATAGAAACTGGCGGAATGTTACATCGGGGAGGATGATGTGTAATTTTTCAGCACTAAGGAAGGGATCTAATAGGAGATCGCGGCCGTAACCAAAAAGCACAAATTGCGCCAATTTGTGCGTTGACTTCATCATTCTCTTCAACAGGACACGTGGTATGCAATATGAAGTTTACACGAATGCTGACTTATTCTTTTGCGGTTCGATGAATCATCTTATCTGGGCAGTAATGTAGGCTGCAAACTATAATGGCGACAGATCGCAGCCTTTAGTGGTAAATGTCTTAGCAATGTGGCACATTAGAAATAAAGAGGTCTCTAACACATAAATTCCTTGAAAATAAAATATGCGGTTTTGTTTCGAACAACAGTTTAAGTGAGCAATTATACGAGATCTGTGAGGGTTCGAGGGATTTTGTCATATGCAAATATTCGCAAATATCTGTTTGCTTAGTGTGCATGAGCAATGCAGCAACACCGCAAAGAGTCGCGTCTTTGAGAAACTAGGTAAAGGAGTTCGGGTACGCGAGCTGTCCAAACAGTGCTAGTGCACAAGGCCCGTTGAATCTGTAGAAATTCAGATTGATTTTTATATTGGCTCCGTCACTCTCGCATTGTTTTCCTACGTCCCTATTTCGATATTGATTGGTGTCTCCCTCCTTTCTGAGTCTTCCAATAGGCCCTTCAGCCTGAGCATCCTGTCCGCTGTCACAGATAGTCCATGGACGTGATTTTTGTAAACAGCCCGTGACGTACATGAAAACGATGACCTTCAAGCCGGAAAACTTTCGTACACACTGATTAATATTGCATCTTCTAAATCTTCCATATTTTTGCCTTCTTTTATCACTGCACTGTATTTTTCTGCATAGATGTTTCGCAACTCTTTCATATCACATCACTTCCACTCCATCATGCTTTCCGTTTTGGTCTCTTGAACAGCTAAGTTTCAATATAATAGGTCTTGGAATGTCAAAATAGTTCTTTTATTTTTTTGAATAGGCTAGCTTTATAGTGTTTTTTCATTTAGACGAATCTGGAATTTAAATGTGGTGACTTCCATTCTGAATTGGCGTTTCTTCCACCAAAACGGCCACTTATTTAGTGGGAACTTGTTTCCGCCAATATGTATAACGCAGCGTCAAGAACGTGCTGTTAAAATTGTTGTCCCTCCAAGTAATAGTACAAGAGGTGAAGGGAAGAAACCATCTCCGCCCTCTCTAGCCTTCCCGGGTATAATGAAAACGCGCAAGATTTCGTAAGGAAGGCAAGCCAAAGAAAAAAGAAATTTTGAGTTAGAGAGAGGAGATTAGGAGGAAAGGGCTGGGCTTTTCAGAAGTATTTTCTTGTTGTTCCGCTGGGTATGCCAGGGGACAGATCTGTTGCGCTGTTTCTCCACCACACGCAGACAGCGATCACACCACTGTGTTCTTTAGGTCCACTATGTGCGAAAAACAAAGTTCTAATTCATATGTTTCAATCCGGGTTCCGATGCACGAATAGACCTGTGAACCCGTGGCACACATGTTGGCGAGTCCAAATCATTTCGTCCGCCCTGTAGTGGTGGCCCGGTCGCCTCGCTCGTTTAGAGGAATGGGAACTAAAGATGACCCACCTTTCCCAGCGTATCTGCTGTTTGAATTCGCTCTAGGTAGGGCCATCCGCCAAGTAATGATATTATTTCTTAGAGAACCTGCTGACATGATGGAAGCATTTGCAGAAGGAAGCTCGAAGGGGGACAGTACGCAAGCCCGCATGAGGTAAGAGCAGACGTGATGTTCATCTGTGAAGCTTCTTCGACTTGCCACCCTCCATGTGATCCCGTTCGTCTGTGTGCCGAGAAATTGCGGGTATGTTCACTAAGACAACAAGGCTGCAGTATCTGAACCACCGGGGCCATGACTTGGCTCATTTGAAAAGGGACACCAATCTGTGCGGCTCATTTGCAGCCCCCCTTTTCTAAGCTGTACTTGAGGGGAGGGGTGTTGCAGTGGCAGCATGTGCAGGCAGCAGATTTTCAACGTGGTCTGCAAAGCTTGGAGACTGTCACCGTGCTCCTTAAAGCTGCTCTTGAAGGTATTCAACCAAAATATGTGAACAGCACCCGATTAGTTACTGCGACCCTATAACGGGAACTATTATAAAGAAGATCATCATCGTGTTGGCAGTTTTCTGCCACAGCTTCACTTGCTAGCAGCAACTGCCGCAAAGTCCACAGGGGGTGTCTTAGCGACCGTCATAAAGTAATGAAATTTGGTGGGTTGGTGGGCTAGCGATGAGCAGAAGGGCATGGGAAAAATGGCTCGTTTCGTGCACATATTTCAAGCGGGTAGTGCTGTAAATTACAGAAATCAAAAATTCTTGAAAAGTGCGCGTTTTATCACGTAGAAATAAACTATCTGCAATATTTCAAGAGAATTTTTACGCTGCGCTCATCAGCAGTGTGGAGAAAACTGTATCCCGTCCGCTCGCTCAATCCCAGAAATTTCTAACTCATTTTGGACGTCTTCTCTTCCAAGACTGTGTTTCATTTCCTCCATTCTACACAAAAACCCTGGGTCTCTTGATCACCTTAAGCCTAAGGTTTTTCAGCCATACCTCCTGTTTGAGGCTACCTATTCAGCGACAAAAAATCTGATCGTGCTGTTACCAGCACTTCATTTGGAATCCCCTCGCGTTATCACTTGAAATCCGGCCACTCATTGTTTCAAAAAAAGAAGAAAAAGTTGTGATGGTCGGCGTCATCACTGTTGACAGTCTTGTTGGCGTAGTTTTGTTCTCGTTCCTTCTGTCGTATCCATGAGTGAGCTCGTCTCCCTCTATCCACTTTTCAGATTCACTTACAATGTCAGCTGACTGAGGAAGGGCCGTTGAACCAAAGAAAAGCACTGACGATCTTGGGGCATGACTTACAAGTTCAACTGCTTAGAAATTTCGTACTGGATCGGCTTTGTCTCAGGAAGTGAGACAAATGTCCTAACTGCGATCTGAGACTGACGTGGATTTTGCGATATTTTCTTTTGCTGTACGCATTGGAGGCGAGTGAACGTAGCTGATCTACGCCAATGAAACATTTATGCGCGAAGTGCGCTTTGCCTACCCGCTTCAAACGCTAACATTCTTTGAATTGCAACGGTATACTGAGGTGCCGCGCTTTCTTCACAGCGTGGAGTGTACCTCTTCCCTTCCCCTTTGCCCGACGACTCTTGTCTAATGAAACTCGTTGTCTGCTCATAACAGCACTCAGTTTGATGTCTTATGAAGTGCTGAGTGGGCACACATTGTCGCATGCAAACAGCTGTTTTTGAGTCATCAATTAGGTTTTTTGAAGCTTTTGTTTGTAGTGTTGTAGGCTGATGCGTTACAAATCGAGTAAATCACTTACAGGTGATTGCTTGCTGCGTTCAATAATTTATATGCATATGTGCTAGATTGCGCGTAGTCCCCGCCGTTTCCCCTGCTGTCATGACCTCTTCTATAACCGGTCTCACTTGTCATCGACCGGCCATCTTAACTGGTGTCTTATTATCTCTGCCCCTTTATGCAGACGTGATAGGCGGAAGTATAGAAGGGCAGTCAAGATTTAGTAAGGGCAAGGAGGAGCTGAAAGACGAGGATTACTAAAATGTAATTCGGAAGCAAAGCGTAACATACTGGTGGATCGAAGACAATATAAGCTTGCAAACTGCACTAAACGAGCCCTGTTTAGGCAGGCATGAAAGGCCGAGAATTTCTGCTCAGAATTGAGGAAAATCTTGGAATCATGTATATAGGAATACCGATATTTTTTGCGAGAAAGAGTTTACACGTTTTTCGAGAAATTTAACAGTGCAAGTGAGGTCTTATGTCAAAATATGTGAGAGATCATTAAACGGTATTTTCGTCTGCCAATACATTTGATGTTTGAAGTTATGTTTGCATGGCGTGCTGCTAGAGAAATGCTGCAATAATAACAGTGCAGCGTACGCGCACGGTAAAATCAACAGAGAAGCAATGGAAGACGTGGGGTGGAAGAGTTGAAAAGAGAGCCGTGCTATTACTGTACTCGCGCACAGTGAACACGATGCACCGAATGTGGGTGCACCACGCTTTCGTCGAGAAAATGAGCAACTGTGCGAGAGTCAGAGCTAATTGAGTTGTCTTCCGTTCCGAATCTCATCCTGTTGGTGCTGCATCGACATGCTCAAGCATTAAAGCGCGTCTTCGTTAATGAGCACTGAAAGTTGCTGGTGTAACGAAATCCTTCCTGAGCATCAGTAATACGTCCGCTGATGTTCTGAAGCAAGGGGATGACTCTTCTCGACAGTGTGGTTTTTGAAGTGTCGAAGTGTTCATGTTTCATTTGTTCCTGCAGAAGGAACTTTTTGAAAAATGTGATGGACCTCGAAGACCTGAAATTATGCTGCGATTGCGGTCGACTATAAACTCATAGGCAATTTTCGTTATATAAGTAAAGTCTACATGAGAGTTTTATTGCCCTGTTGAATGCATATGGGAGGTTTCAGTCTGCGCGTCATCGTGAATGCAGTCATCATACCGCCGCGTTCACTTATATTTCTCACTTAGGCAGAATTGAAGTAGTGTAATTGTTGATGTCGCTGATAATGCAAGTGATTCATTGCTGATGAAATGCGTCTGATGGCAGATTCTGTAGGATGGAGTTGTAAAGTTAAGGAACCGCTTAGGCCGCCCGCCCTTCCCTATTCCGACATGCACACGCACTTTCAATAAAGAAGTAGAGGGGAGATTCAGGCGCGTTTCGAAGGCATGTGGGAGAAGATGCCAACGAGTGCAGCACCGCAGCCAGAACACCGTCGGGACGGCGTCACTGCATCGCCAGGGACGGACCATAGAACCGCAGCTGTGATGAAAGAAAACGAGGCTGAAATCCAACCGAGTCCCTTGTATATTCAAGGATATGTGAACAGCGATCATCAGTTCGAGGAAATTCGTTTCGCGTTGGAGGCAGAACAATTGAAATTGCAAGAGAAAGTTGATATTCTTCAAAGCTGTTGGGACCGAATTTGGTCCTTGAAGTGAGTTCTTCGGTTATTTATTTGCAGATATGATCTTAGGGAAGTTTGGCCGCATTTAGCCTGATTTCCCATTGTCCCGTTTTGGAACACTTGCGGCTGGAACGGGAATGAGAATTGCAGCGAGGAATATTTTTGAGAAATTGAAGAACACATGTGGCTGGGGAGGGCCATCGGAAAGGTCTTAGAATATACGAGGAATTTTTGATCAATCTCGCCTAAGCAAGGCAACTTTCGACCAGTGGAAGCTACCGATATCTGTTGTCTCTATTTTCAGTTTTTTGCACAGAAGCGTTTTTGGCTGCGTAAAAGCTTTAGGTATTTGATTCCAGTAGCGAATTTTGCAAGGAAATTTTTTTCAAACATTCACAAAGTGGCGTCGAAGTTTCATGCCCACATTTGTTTTCTGGTGGAGGGGGGGGGGGGGGGGGGAGTTGATCACCGGGCGATGCCTTCGTTTCGGTCGTCAAGCAAACGACTGCACTGAATTCGGGGAAGGGTGAATTATATATATATATATATATATATATATATATATATATATATATATATATATATATATATATATATATATATATATATATATATATATATATATATATATATATATATATATATATATATATAGTTATTAGTTTTCTGTAGTTTAAAACTTCATGCATCGGATATCCTTATGATGTATAAGATGATCTGTCCGCAAAATGGGGAACGTTGATATGTTGTTGATTAACACGTAACGCATGACGATGTCCCCCAAGGTGCTATTGTGTCGCCTGCGGTCATATCCGCCGCCACTTTCAGCTTGGCCGCAAAAAAGTCCTACGCTTTCGCGCAAGTTGTCTTTTCAGGAACTGTGTGCAGTTTTTGGTAGAAGGAGGAGGGAATGTAGAAAAATATTTCTGGGCCGGGTGTGAAGAACAAGTGTTCTAATGGCAGAGTCTAACTTAATTAGCAGGAATTTTACGTCAGGGACTCCCTCATTTGTTTGCAGCCATTTTCCCTAAGGTACTTCTCGGTGGTTCAGCTTGTGGGCGTTGGTCTTTCCATTAAAATTGTCATCCTATTTCACTGTACTGTGCATGAAAAAACTGTTCGTTGAAGCAAGGTGCTCTTCCATAGCATAATAGATGCAAATGGAGAGAAACAATTTTCCTTCATTACATGAATCCAGAGCACATGACAATTCTCAGAATGCGTGAGCTTTTCACTGCGGTTGATAATTTGTTGTTCATGTAGCTTTGTCCTTCTTTTCTTTCTAAGAAGTCTCATTTGCAGGAAACAAGCTTTTGAAAACTTACCCATTCCCCCATCGGGAAGCGCTGTCAGCAGTCTTATTGTCAAATACGTGATGAGTTTGATATTTCATCACTGCAAGAATTACTCAGACTTCTTCGTTACTCATAATTGGAACCAGGGAACTTGGTTCATATGCTGGTCCCCTTCAGTTGGCTTAATCGTCAACTGCTAAGAATAGTCTGCCGATGATATCTTCGTTCAATATGCAAGCATTGTTTAAATGCTACGCAACCAAAAGTAAAACTCAGGAGGTGCTTTCTGGTGAACCTTGCCGGAACATCTCATGTGCTTTAACAGAGTGATTTGTGCAGTTTCCAGTTCTGTCAAGGATGATAGGTCTTTTGCTGTTCCAGAATTTGACAAGAATGTGTAATTTAAGCAATGCTAACTGACTTAAGAAGCTGGGAAAATGTTAGATGTGCTCTTGTAAGCAAGTTTCGCGTTTTATATCTTGTCAGGTGTTGTGTGACTGCTTGATGATGTGTTGTGCGGAATTGAAGGGTCGAGCGTTTGAAGGCACGTGCCTTTCATGCGCCGGTGCCGGTTCTTTCATCGGACGAGATTAGTGCAGTGCAGTCTGTTCTGTCTAACGCACGTTCCTTGATCGATTCGACAGGCCCATTGTTTGATGTCGCGCAGTCGAATACGATTCCGGCCGGGCATATCACCAGTGCTGTAACCTCAACAACGAAGGTGCTCTATTCGGAGAAGGAGATGCAAATATCAGAACCGCATCCTCAGGGGCCACGGAGCAAAACTGACGGCGCTGGTCGTATTGGATCGTCTCATGAACGTCAAGTTGCGGAGATTAGTCGTTCGGAAAAGCTTCAGCTGCTCCGTGACCTCAGCACATTGCCACAAGACAGGACCTCGCAGGTAGGATGGTTGTTTCTTCATCTATTTCAGCTGCGCATTGGCATTTTCCATGTTTCCATGAGCTTGTGTGATTTAGGTTTGAGGAGGGTTGCTTTCTTCGCTTGCTTCTTCAAGAAACGGCTTTTTTGCATGCTTTTACAATGATTTCGGCACGTTTCGCAATCGTAGTCTTCAAGTACTCTGCCTTTCCTTTTGCTCTTACTGCAGCATAAAGCTAGTTCCCAATTTGCCGTTTGTTGTTTTATTTGCTGCGAGGAGATTTCTTAATTTTCTTTGTTCTTCTCATTTGTCTTATAGCAGTGGGATTCGAAATAGGAAGGAAACGATGAGGCTGAACTGCGAACTATGGGGAAATTAAACGCAACGCGACTGCTAACTCATCTTTGCAATTTATTACGAAAAACGCATAAACGCATAGCAGCACTACAACGAAACAATGGGTTTTCCTCACATGGCACGTCTTAGTGAGAATCTGTTTCGATGCTGCTGCTGATAAAATTGTTACTCTGCTAGAGCGCACTGTTTTTCGTTGTGATGTCATTGGGAGAGAAACATCGGAAATGGTAACGAAAAAGATAGCCGCAAAGGTTACATCTGACAAGGCTCACGGTACCATCACTGTTCACTCATTCATTCTCTCAAACTCTCGAATGTGTAAAAACGAGCAACAAATCCGCCCATGAACACAAAAAATACGTGTTCACATCAGAGTAACTGGGTTGGAATGCACGCGCATTAAAAACAGTGAATTGATACCGCTGCTTACGTGCATAATAAAAATAGGCTACCAATTTCCACCGTATTTATGATTTCATGGAGCATCTTCCGCTTCCTCTATATTCGCCACGAGGGCAGAAAGCATCACCGGCATTATTGGAAGGATCTTATCACAGATTATGAGACGCTTGAGCACGGAAAAGCCAAGTAGATCTTGCATTTTCGTAGGCAGAAAGGTTGATGTCTGGAATTCTCGCAAACAGTAAAGGCGGAAATGCTGCAGCGTTGTGGGGTGATTAGTCGTCATCGGCAGCCGACCGACCGAAATTCAGTTTTGGTTTTTTTCGGTCTTCGTTCGATTCCAGTTAGACCTCGATTGTAATCGAATGCTTCCACTCGGCGAGCAAAGAAGCGGAATTTCGAGCAGCTGCTGTCGCTACTAGGCATCGTCCTTTCCTGAGTATTTGTTGTCATCCCGCTTCGTCATGCCCGATAGCTGCCACATGGCATCAAGTATGTACTAATCATTAAATGGATTTGGAAAATGAAGTATCTCTCACCACGCAGCACAGCAGACGGGTTTTTCTTCCGGTCTCAGTGCCCAGAAGCAGGTTCAAGGGTCGACGAAGACGGGCAACAGCAAGTGGGAGGGAGATTGATGGCGGCGGCAGATTGGCAAGCAACGCGATTTCGTTGCTGTTATTTGGATTTTTCGTGCTGCAGAATTTGTCGGAGATTACAGTGAGGAATTTTTCCCACGCATTGTTTTCGGCACTTGCGGAATGAAGATAAAATCGGGCGCTTTTTTTAGAATTGTTGTGTTGTGTTTGCCTTGTTTGTTGTGAAATTTTAGTTTCCATTCCATGCAGGTAATCTTTTTCCGCCGATGGCGACGTTTCAAAGCGACGTTAGAACTTGTCATCCATTCTGTTCAGTCTAGTTTCTCTACCAGTTTTGCTTGAACTGGCAATAGGTAGACATGTTTATTTCGTCTTGTGAGATAATTTTCAGGATCTTTCTGTGGGGAAGATGCTGAACGAAAAAGTGTAATTTAAATGCGCAGCGTTACGGGTTTCTTAACTGCCGCTTTGAGATGAAAGCTGACAGCGCCTCCATCTGTGCATTGCAAATAGCGATCGCAAATATTGAGTAATGATGCTGAGCAAAATTTGCAATTCGGAAAGGTGTGAATGTCATTGTGTCTCATCCACATCATGTTATCCAATGTCGCTGTGAATTGCCCTTTGAGTCTTTGTTCCGCTGCAATACCTGTCAGTGGTATTGCATCATTTCGTCTTCATATTTTCAGTTAGTCGATATAATAACAACGAACGAAAGCATTCCATGTTTGGGCAGCAACGAGGAGCTCGAGTTCGATTTTGAGAAGTTGAAATCAACGACTCTTCGCAAAGTGCAAATATTCGTAGCGAGTTGCCTTGCCGACGGTCAGTGCATTTAAATCTTTACTGTAGTGTTCACAAATTTTGTACACATCTTTTAACTATGTGCACATGCTGTAAAAGAGACTGGTCTTAAAATGGAACAAATAGATGCATCGAGGCATCGAGTAACATAGGTGAGGCCATCTTAGAGTTTCTGAGCATGAGGATGGTTCGACGAACCTATAATCGGTTGAATTGCCGACTAGTCTAGTAAGGTGGAACGAATAATGCAAGCCAAATGTTTTCGAGCTAGTGGGAACAAAACGAGCCGAAAAATGTGGGGTTTAGAAAGCCTGGAATTTGCGAAGGTCTAGACTGGATGGTGGAAATTGTTCCCCTTCTATTCTTTAATTCTTTTGCAATTGTTTTTGCCCAGAAGAACAGGGCAAATGGTTTTTCAGTATTCGCCGTTCCTCCTATGGCCTCCTGAGCACAGATCTGTGTATATGCACTGCCTACTGTTGCTGCGGTTATCTTGTGCGCAACAGTTCGACATTTGCAGAAGGTAAACGGAGTGATTGGTTCGCCAAGGTTTTATAGCAGAGAGATGATCGCTTGAATAAAATTAGTTCATTCAGCAAAAGTTAGTCTCTTTTCAGAGCGTGCCAATGGCGAGCAGGGACAATCAGCACAAATTAACGGATGTTTTCGGCGAACACCTCGGAAAAGGGTACGTTGTTGCGATATTCGTTCGTTCATTTTTCTGTCTTGCTGTCTAAAATTTCAACTAAGATTGTCGACCTGCTATGAGGTGACAAGCTTAATCTTTGTCTTAATCAGTTGACTGTGGTGGTGGCACTCTTTATAGTTATGACTATCTCACTTTTCATTCATACTGCCATCACTGTGTATGCTTGTCGTGTTTGCGAGGTAGCTGAGCAGCGTTTGCTTGCGAAAGGTTCTTGTAACGCGACTGCAGAACAGCATAAGGCATCAAGTTTGCAATACAGCTTTGCTGTTGCAGAAGCAAATCAACGTGATCGGGAAGAAGTCGACAGAAATGAAGCAACGACGCCGGGTGCTGTCGCCCCGATATCGGCAGACTGCTCTAGAAGTTTATCCGTCAAGCGCTACTAGAGGTTCGCTATTGAAGCTTCTGACATTGCGGTGCACATCTTTCTTATGACGCCGGTTCTCCTTGTGCTGCTTTAGCAATAGTAATTCTTTGAAACACAAAGTGAAACTATGATATGCTGGGATTTTGAGGAATCACTGATCCTCAGTGGCTGGAATTGGATGAGTGCTGAATATAGAGTCCGTTCTGTGGAGCGAGTCCGTTAGTGTTGAAAATTTCAGTGGGTAGCCCACCAAAACCTTCAGTGTTGAGCCTTCATTTGTCAGTTATTCATTCGGCATTCGCCTTTTCGTCACCCTTCACCCGTCTGTGTTTTTACTCGGCTTGGACGCCGTGGTTCTCCTCTGTGAACTCTTCCACTGTCTAGGTTGTGTCCTCGCGTATTACACTCATCCTCCTCTTCAATGTCGCCGCTGCCAGACACAACAGTGTACTTAAGAACTCATTAACAGGCTAGGTTTAGCTGAAACAACCGGTTCAGTGCGGATAAAAACTAAATTTTGATTCCATTTCTTCCAGTGCGATGTTTTTGTCCCATCAGCGGAACATCAAAACGCATATCGTGACTTACCTATGCTTTCTCATTTATTAATGCTTGTGTCCTTAAACGACATGGTAGGATGGAAATTTACCTGTCATGGGAACCCTTTGAAAGGGCTTCGGTTGACGTTTCGCTTCGATGGTTTTTCATGAAGGAAGTGTTTGCTAATAAATAATAGCGGTTTTGGGAGCACCTCAGATGTATTATTATCATTTTGTGGATAAATTTCCCACTCGAAGTGATGCCAGTCGGTATGGGTGCTTGCCAATGTGGTACACTCACTGTGAAGAGGTTTAAGGTTTAAAATCCGATTATAATATATTATGCGAGAGAGCCTAATGTGAAAAAAGTCATGTCAATGGCATGTTTCTTGAGTCCTGCAGTGCGGATTTCCAGGGCGGTGTCCTATTTCGTGCATGTTTTTGCTGCGGAAAGGGAAGCCTGCAACAATGGCAGGGATGAGCACGAGTCAAACCCCTGTTTGCCATAAAGAAATGCACCCACTCCATCGCTTAGTGCTTATTGAACGTCACAGCGAACACTCCTTCCCCACCTCAGTTGACTTCTCCCTCTCATTCCTTTCCTCCCCTCTGATGAAAGAGCTGCATCTTGGTGATTTCTAGGAGTTCCTAGACTTTTTCATGCTTAAGATCTAACAAGTTTTTATTGACGTACATTACCTCAGATTCAGTGAACTAAACAGAAAGTATTGCAAGTGAGACGAAGGCAAGCTTACGAAAGCAAAAAAATGACAGATGAGAAGAATTGCGACGAGGCGTATTTCAGCGAGATGCTAATTATGCCTTCGTTTGACTTGTTTATGAAGGTTGGCGGCACTTCGAGACGTTCAAGGTCGAAAGGGCCGATCTACCGTGTACTCCAAAAAATCGTTAATCAGAAACTCCCAGGACGGGATTCCGATCAAATGTCGTAATAGTTGTTATTCCCCGAAAAACTTTTTCGAAGACCTCCCAAATTCGAGGCCATAGTGTCAACACTGATCACAGCTTTCACGACTGTTACCTATTTCTGCACACTTGCTTGAAGTCTCACTCTTCTGATTACACTTAAAGGACATTGCTAAACTACATTACCGACAAACTCGCAAGCTTCTCTGCCTGATGTCAGTACAAGCTCCCTGCGCTTTGACGCTTCTCGCATACGCTGCGCGCACCAAATCAGTGGAGTTTTGTAACTGAGGACATCGGGTCATTTGTTGAAGAAACCTTACGTATCTAAAAACCCATCAACGACTTTATATTCTAGCGTATGTGATTCTAACGTGCTGTTCTTGGGGTGAATTAATGGAACATTCTGCTTCTTGCCAACGACCAGCCACCGACTTTACGTCAGGACCTTTCCCCTTAACTCTGAGATAATCACTTCTTTGAAATTCTGTTCTATTCATGGAGTTTCTAGTAAAAAACCTATTGGAGTCCCTGTAGTGTGTAATGTGCAGCGAATTGAAGTTAGCGAGAGGTGAACACCGCAGTGGTGGAGTGTTCCACGTGCTTCCAACAGTGTCAGGAACCTGTGTTTTTTGAATAGCAGTCGACGGCTTTATATGATGTTTTTCTATTGCATCAGGTCATACGAATAATTTATGTACGTTTGTTGAGATTTCCCACCATGTGGTGTTTTCGGCATGTTGACGGCTGACTGCTTTGACATATTATTTGAGTTGGTACGCATTAGGCATAGAAGAGCCCACCCGCCGACTTTCAACGACTCTAACAAATTGCAGTCAGCGAAGTTACTGGAGTCATCGATGATTTGGGTTAGAAATCTTAGGACGTTGAAGTGATTTCCATGCGAAACGGTATCTGGCAGACCCCAATCTGAACAACGACGTTCGTTGTATGTTTTCAACCAATAGCCAGTTCGCGTCGATCATATACTCTTAGTCGCTTTTTGAGTTTCTGCCCAAGATCGATCCATAATACTTGCTGCTCGTGTTCGGTTATGGTCTTGTTGGGGCGTCAGTCGTTTTGGCTCCACACTCATTTCCTTAAATTCTCTTTCGTTTCTGGCAATTGATTGAAAAATATCACTTTTAACGATCGAAGTTTACGGTAATTGCAAGTTTAGTGTGACTCAAATTTCAGTGGTAAACCTATTTTTTCGCCAAAGGTTTGTAGCCTGTTGTGCAGGGTAGCTCTGATGGGAACGAGTTCTTACGAGTATCTACACGGAACGCAGAAAGTAGCAAGTCCTGCTCCTGTCCACAGCAGAGTTCTCACTCGCCTGTTTTTCCGAGTTTTGATTTTTGAATTGCTTGGTCTGAAACAATAGTGATACGATGAAATTTATATTATTTACAGGGTTTCGTGTCACGGCGGTATGTCCTCATGTAGCCATCTCGTCATCAGTATGTTTTGAGTAGAAATATTTAATTTGATCCGCGAGTAATGCCTTACTTTTATTTGTACATTCATTGTTCGCTGGAAGTAGGAAATCAGAAGTTGAAAGGGAAGTGTTGCGTTCATTGCAACAAACTGTCTTCGCCGTCATTATCGTTTGGCGGCATGTGGAATGAAGGGCGAGGGATGATGAAACTGACGAGTGCTGCTTGCAGAGGAGGATCATAAGCGAGCGGTTTTCGCTTCGTATATCCACAAAGGTGCAAAACCGCTGTTGACTACAGTACCTGAGGGACCTCTCAGCGCCGAGTGCTGCATCCTTGATCGGCTTCTTCCTCTCCCACACAGTGGTTTGCACGCATTATTGTTGTTTTCCTTCTTAAAGCATTTCATTCGTCGTTGACAAAACGGGGAGCGGAACTGTTACACACTTCCTTTCTGCTCTCTTGACTAATCGGGAAATAGAGTGGAAGAAGGGAAAGGGAGGGTGAGGTATCAATATTGATAGCTTGCTGGCGTAGTTTACAGGGTGATCGGGCCCATAAAACGGCTTGCAATTACGGATGGTGCTGCTGAATAATTGCTGTGAGTTTCGAAGTGTAATTCACGTCATGCATGCGTAAATGTTGCTTCTGATGTCACTTATTTCCTCCTATCTGTGCTGCTTCCGGAGATATGGGAACGCGGGTTTCTCGATGGGCGCCTAAAGATAGCAATTTGAGACTGAAATCCGATGTTCAGATTCACTTTGGATGGCCTAGCAATTAATTAGGTGGACAGCTCGGATGCATCCCAATTGATTTTGAATTCGCTTCAAATTTCCACCTATAGAATTTGAATGTTAACTACCAGCTAAAATTTATAACTGAACACATGGAACACTCATTCATCTGCTTAGCCTGGGCAGCTCCTACGAATTCTGCTCAGTAGCACACGCGATTTGTCATAGTCGTTGGCCACCATGATGTTGCATAATAGTCCGCGTTCACTGTCAGACCTCGGACAGAGCCTGAGTGGTTTCTAAACATGTTGGGCCATTTGTTTGCAATCCAGAAATGCAGGCAGAATTGTAAACGCTAAGATCACAGCAGTCGCTGTCGCGCTGTTTCTCTACTTGCTCAATCAGAGGTATGTGTCCGTTTGTCCGATATTCCAACTCGTAGCACAGCTGCTGGAGTCACGAAACATCATGTCATTTGATCTACACTACCAGAAAAATCAGGTACCAATTTTCATATCTATCGACTCGTCAGAAGAATTTCTTTCATATCTAAGAGAGTCACAAAATGTGCACATTTGAAGGGTTTTTCGCACTCGGCCAATTATGGGAGAGGCGTTCATAAGTCGATTTTGCCCGTGGGAAGAGGGAGCTCGCGTTGGACTCATTTGAAATTTGAATGTATTGTTTTACATATTTTATCATTTGGTAATGAGGATTGCTCAGAAATTACGAGCAGTAACTAAGAGCTCATGGAGGCTTGACTCGAAAGCGGAAATGTACCGACTGGGTTCACTTGTTTGTTTAGGCGGCTTGATGACCGACAGCTTAGCTGGAGTCTTGTTAAATGTGCAAGTTTGACTGGCATAGCAGCAAAGAGAGCAATCTGCATGGCTACTTAAGTGATGATCAGTTTGCAGACAGCAAGTGCAAGAAGGGGGTACATTGCATCGCAGGCTAGGCATTTATGGAAATCTGTAGAGGATTGTCGTTGGAAGGATGCGTAATGCTTCAGTTTCTTGGCACGTCCAGCGTTTACAAATTCGGCAACTGCAAAAAGGTGGCGCGTCTTGGCAGTCCTCTTGATGCGTCTTCTCATTCGTTTAAGCAGCAGTATGTTGCGGGTTTAGCTAGCAAGTTATTGCCATCCATATGGCCCTATTGGAGGGGCATTGTGCGCATCACAAATTGGAAGAAGTTGAGACATTCTTCCTCAGTACTTTGACATGAGGTTCTGCTATATTGCAGTTTTTAGGCCTGCAGCCAGTGCAACAGTTTTTTCTAGTGGGCTTTCATTGCTGCCTCATACAATGAACGATACAGTGAAGTCTTCCCCTTTCCATTTCTCCGTTTTCGTGTACTGATTTAGACTCAGATAAAGAAAGGCGCGACGCAAAGGCGGACGAGTATCAAAGTTGTGTTGGCGATGTTCGCTCTTCAACCCAATCGAACGTTCCGAGCGCAGGTGACAACGTGGCGAGAGAAGCAGTTAGTTATTGGATTGTATCTGACTTGGCAGTTTAGCATCCAGTAACTTCTTTACCAAGCTTCTTTGACATTGCACTGTGAACCAGCTTTTCGTTAAGATCTAGAATAGGAGGAAGGAATTGTGGAGATATACGTTTAAATTCGGAAGTCTTTTCTTGATTAGGATTTACACTCATTCTTCACTTTCTTGCACCCTTCTCTTCAAAATCAGGCACTACTTAATGATGAATCTCATCGTCACTAAATTGGCAAGAAATTCCTTTTGAGGGTGCCTCGGTGAGAGAACTCTCAGGAGTAAGAAGGACTTTGCACAAGGCATCGCTTCGCGAGGAACCCTCCGTTTTCGATGGAAACTGTTTATGGTGGATGCCAACCCTGGTTTATGACGGGAGTTTCTTATCACTGTGACGAACTTCTTTTCCTGCGAAACCCCTATCCGTTCTTCGTACGCAGAATAGTTTTCTGCAGTGTTCCCACCGGTAACTTCTCATGATCTCCACTGTAAATCCTTCCTGAGTGTGCACAATTATGGAAATACGGCCGAAACGAGGTCTGGTTCAGTGCTATTACAAGTCGCGAAACGCAATTGAAATGCATGAAGAACGGAACATCAAAATGAAGCAACGGCGTGGCATGCGCCATTTTGCGAAACGCTTGCAACGTCGTATAATCGAGTGCAAAGCACGAAATAGTGAGCAAAACCATATGCGCTACAAATTTGTGGAACGACGACAGAAGCGCCCACGACAAAACTGCGAACAAGCGCCGGTCAGTAAGTGGGCTCTTCTCGATGCTGGTCTGAGGTGCCGTTAGCTGTTCGCTAGTGCATAAGAACGAGGAAGCCATATGAAAGTCTTTTTTGGTTAAAATAATGCAGCTTCAAACACCGGGGATATAACTATGTGGCAAGTAGTCACATAGACGACACAGTCGCGAGTTTGCAGGGCAGGCCAGTGCTTTTTCTGTGTTGCCTAGATATAGGCATCTGCCTTCTATGCCTTATTTCGCTTACATTATGTTTCAAATATCCTTCAGAGCGAACCGATGAAGAGAGCAGTCTGGAGAAAAAGACAAAAAGAAGAGCTGGAAGAGGGGGAGTGCGCCAGCGACAGTAGTTCGGAAATAGTCGATCCGACCAGCACGGAGCACCAACCGCAGCGTGAGCTGATGCGAAGGAGAGAACAGGTATTCCCTCACACTGTGATGCTTTCGTTCGTCCATCTCCGTTGCTTCATTTTTCCTTTATGAATGACCCACGCAAACAAACGGTTCTTCTTTTCCCATTTTGTTTGCTTTTCACCTGTGAAAAAATCTTTTCGGGAACAGCAGTTTGTACTTGCCAAGGAAGCGCGCTATTCTTGTGGAAGCTGTGGTTAAACGAAGCGCGGATCTCACCTCGCCGACTTCCGGGGCTTTTAGAATATTCACCCAGCATCCCGTAATTCCGTGCTTTCTGAATATCATCAAGTCTGCTCCGAGTGCTATTGCGTCGCCTTAAATCATAAGCACTCAAGGTAACAAACCTTCGAAAGACTGATGAAAAAAGCCCATCGGATGTGGAGGAGTTTGGCATCGTGGTAAACTCTTTGGCCGATTGACTCTTTGAAGCGCTTGCAAAAATTTTCGAGCCATCTCGCGCTAACGATTGTACGAGTGTCGCGCCTCTTCGAAGTTATCATTGGATATGATGAGTGCTGCACGGGGGAGAAGGGAATGAGCTGTTTTTTGTTCTAACTGGTAACAGAAGGTGCTTGAGGGTCTAGTAAAAAAGATTTGGTAATTTTGCGATGTTGGGTCTCAAGGAGCATTCTAGCAGAGAATGACGAAGCTTAGAGATGAGCTCAGATTTAAAGGTATCAAGTTTTTGTTCCGTTTTCACGACATCTCCTGCCTACTGCCGTATTAATCATGGCTTCCTCTGATTTTCATTTTCTCCCACCTAGTGTGCCCCAGAAAAAATGAAAATAATTTGCAATTTCGGGAGGATTTCGAGGTTCTGCAATTAAGTATTGCCCTAAAGAAATAGGAGACGGTAGAGAATTGGGGATGCGTCCCCATCACGAGGTAGAATGTAGTACACGAGATGACAGTAGAATATAGTTGACGACCGGAAGACCGGTCGATGACAACAGTAATATCAGAAAGATTCCTTGTAGCTTCGGGAGTGTTCGATTGTTGGGAATAAGCAGATATGTGTGCTTGTTGATTATGCATAGTAGGTAAGTGGCGTTACATCATCAGCACTTGTAAAAAAGAAAGGAGTTTTCAACGAGCAAAAGTGCTAGAGGGTATTGGTGACACTGACTGTTGTTCCAGCTGAAGCTGCTTCTGCAGTTCGAACTTCGAGAAGAAATTCACATGGGAAATTGGGTCAAAGCTTTCAGAGAAAGCAATTTGAAAACATTTTCCGTCCGATGAGACGAAACATAGACTTGAGTCCGCAAGGATCTATTTAGGATGTTCTGAATGGCGTGTCGAAATTACTTTCCACACTAGATGATTACTTTGTCAATAGTTCTTCACTGTAGTATATGAAAGCTGTTCTCAGAAGCTGTTTGTCCAAAGTGAACGTTGGTGACCGCTTTTGCCATCCACACACATAACATCAGATAAGTAGGCCATATGGAGAGGCTGATCCTCAATTTATTTTCTGAAGAGGGACAGCGGTCCTCCAGGATGGCACATAGATCCGCCGAAACGCAATCATGCGTGCGCTCCGCGAACACATTATACTTAAACAATAATTACTGTGCTGCAAGGGTGAAATAAACAATTTTATGAAAATAGGAGAGACGTCGAAGAGAGGCGATGACGTCTACTGAAGTTGTGACAAGACAGATGGACGTGATGCTGACGTTTGAGACCCGCAACTAGCAGCAATCGTTGTTCCGGTTGTTGTCATGTTTGTCTGGTTGCTCTGTGTTCCATTTTTCAGTGATGATGTTTCTTCTTAATAGATTTCTCTTCGCAGTGGATTCAGTTGTTTCATTCCATGTCCAGTCTAAGTTGTTCTTCATGCACAGGTTCCAGGTCCAAAAGTGTTACTATCAGATTGTTTTGGCAGTAATGACGTGGAGTTTTTCTGCATTTGTGTTTTGATTTTCGCAATGTGTTTTTCTCTGAGACGGTTGAATGTCATATGCATGAGTCACTCAGCAAAAAAGAATCTAAGCCGTCACAACGCAGTGGGCGAATGAAAGCTACGTGGTCTGACGTCCAAGAAGGGGGCGACATTTGAAGAACAGAAAGATTTCCGGACGATGAAGGCTTACTTAAGCCTATTTCTTTTCCAAACCTATCCAGATATAGGCGGGGCACTTTTGTGCGCATGAGAAAAATTGCCTGGACTGCGTATTTCAGGCTATGTTTGTATCGTGCGACTAAAAATTGTTTTTTTGGCCGAGCAGTTGTTTGTCAAATTATAGTGTTTGTAAACATACATGCATTAATTCCTTCCCTGTATTTAAGAAGCAGAGAACGCCCCATAACTGACCGCCGATTTATCACAATGGTAGTGTAAGAGAGAATTATCGAATTGCTGTCGTTAATCAAGCTTTGAAGCCCAGTCGCGAGCCAACATATCGTGCGGAGCGGAGCGTTGATGCGGCCTGTTGAGGAGAGCATTGTTGTGGCGAAAGGACTGCTTATGAATGCGCCAAAAGCGTTGTTAACCTCAGTTTCACTTACAACTTAACTTTTCCCGGTTGTTTACCTGCTCACACAAATCTTATCGATTCAGTGTTGTATTGTTACGTCATAAAATATTTTTGAAGTGTTCGCACTCACGATGGAACGGTGATTCCATTCAATTCCACCTTCGCTTAGGGTTTCTCCGTTTCCTTGACAGGACATGGTGCGTTTCTGCATCGGAGCGGTCCTGTTGTCGCCAAATTCATATGTATTGTCCACGTGACAGTACCCATCTTCACTGAACCCTGGATTTTTGCCCATTCCTCCTTCCTCCCCCAGCCAGTTCCAGGCTGGAATAGGCTTAAATGATGCGCAGGTGAGAAGGCGAGGAGCTTTCACTATGTACATTGACATATGCCCCCACTTTTGTCCACCGAGCTCAGATAAGCTAGAGAACGGAATCGTTACTGGTAAGAGTGAAGGACCGCGAGAAACTATAAGATACTTTCGAAGATATAAGGGAAGAAAGTTGATGGGCATGTGAAGGTTGATTGCCGTCGTTTAAAGCTGTTCAGTAAATCGGTATTGGGTTCGCCTCACCTAAGTTTGATCATAGGCAAAACCTCCTCGGGAGTGAGGCGACTCATTTCATTTCATTTCATTTTCCAAGAGTACAGCACTGTTGAACTGGGAAAACGATTTTCTGCCTTAATTCAAATAGCGTGCTTATAATAGAACAGGTGATCTCAAAGAGGAGATTATCTACTGCCATGAATGAAGTGAAAGTTTTGACGTGAAGTTAGACTGTGCCAAAAAAGTGGAGAGCAGAATGGCACAGAGAAAATGCGTAGCGGCCAGTGCCGACGTCAGCCGGGGAGGTGAATCCTGCCTCAGGGAGACAGACATTCCAGCACTGCCGGCTCGGCACATCACATGCGCGGGTTCCGTCCTTGCCCATTTCCGCTGCTAATCTGAAATATGAACCTTCGCGCTGAACTGGCAAAAACACCAGTCATGCGTCAAAAACGTTCATCCTGCCCTGTAAACGTCAGCTGCCGACCGGAATAAAGTGCAGGGTTACATTAGAACGGTCAACGTCCATCGCAATGCAACGTTCAAGTATAGGCTCAGCGCAGACGGAAAGGGTGTATGCATCACAGAATCGTGTCTAAGCACTCTTGCAGCCTTCGAGAGTATTTCAGCGTCAGCAGCGGATCATTTTGCTGGGAGCGTTCAAACATAGCTGCTTTAGCATGTAGTGCAGGTGCATGTTTGATCGGCTGCGATGGAACAGTCGTGTATTACATTGAGATGATCGGCAGCCAATGAACCGTCGAGTCTGTTCAATAAGTCGAATCTTACGGAATGCTTGGGTGAGTCGCATTTTTGAAAGTGCACGCATCAGGGGTGGTGGGTGGTGAAAGCTGAGAAGGAATGGTAGTAGTGTGGTCTTTCTTTGTGTAAAGAAAGAGAAAAGGCGAACACGCGTAAGTTTGGGAGCAGGACAAGAGCATCTCGCATGATATGCTTTCATTAGTATTTTCTCAGCACATTGCAGTACAAAGCACTTGCATGGAGATTCCTCAGAGTCGAGCAAATAGATGAGAATCACAGGTGAGTAGGTTGGAGTTCAACAGTGCATGCCAGCAGTTTATTCCAAGTGTGAATAACTTTGAAGTGAAACGGATAAAGAGTGGTGGGTGTGCAGGGTTTGAGAAAGTCGCAAATGTTGAGAGCGTCACAGTCGGACTTCTCTCGGACAACTGTTCGTCGAACCCGCTGACGCTCTTGTGCCACAATGGAGCACCGAACCGACATGTCTGTTTCTCAGCGGTCTACCTGAAATATCTTAAATCATAGCTGTAATTTGTGACCTCATCCCACCTGTGACCTTCCCTACAGGCATGTGGATGAGGTTGTGCACGTTCTACACGTTTTGTGTCGGAGGAGGTGTGAGGCACCATACTTGTATGCGATACCTCACCGTACGCACCTACAACGCGAGTAACGAGTGCTGTTTGTACTAATGCTCCGAACAATTGGTTTATAGGAGCGTAAGGGTGCCGTTTGCAGTTTGGGAAGCTTTTTTCGAAGCGTCTAAGGAGTGCGCAACCAGTGAAGAGCAGTACACATTTTGGCGTCCATACAAGAGTACAGTGTTCCAAAGTAGGTGGGAAATCGGAACAGTCGTTATTGTATGCAAATGAGATTCCAAAGTGCTGCGAGCCACTTTGGCGAAGAATTGAAAATGTCGTGTTTTTGCATATTCAAGAGTAAGTTTTCCTCACAGCACTGCAAAAATCTCTGCGTAAGTAATAAATAGAATGTCCATCTGATCCATCTTATGAAACGCAGACATTCACTCTTTTAAGCAAGAAATAAGCTGTGACATAGTGGGCCGACCAAATAAGAGGATGAATTATCTTGAGCTCGAAAGATTGGTTGGTGTAGAGGTTAGCTAACACCACACTCCTTACAATCACCTAGAAAGGCTGATAAACGGGAGAGTCACACTAATCCAACAATACTTTTTGCTGAAGCGGCAAGTGCTTTTTCTTCAGCAAAGATATGACAAGCGCCCAACTTCAGGATCGGAGGAGAGATGAACAAGGCAGATAATCTAAGAAATCTGCACTAAGCAGCCAAGAGACTGCTTCTAGGGCAAACTCGAGGAACAGGGATGAAACGTCGTCTGGCGTGGGTGGAACTTAGTTGTGGAGTTTGTGAAGAGCTTTCAGAACTGAGCCGCTAGTACCACCAACGAAATCCAAATGCGTATTGCAGTTTGGACGAGAGTCAATCAGTTCATTGTTATCTTTCTTGCAACCCTCTGAGAATAATCTTCCACGTATGCTTCATTTTACCTTTTCATCCACGCGTGACGATCGGATCCCTCCTTTTCTACCGTCCCTACCATATAGCTCTAGCTCACCTACGATCTATTGTTGACGTCATTGTAAAGTGCTCCCACATCCTCGTCACCACACCATCCTCACCGTTTTTAGAAAGTTCTATGCAAAGAACTCGATAATGCTCCTGGCATTAACTAAACATTATATGACTGGTACGCAAACATTTTTTTGAACGTTGGAACGAGGATGCGCTTCTTCGGGATTGTTTGAGTGCAGTGTGGATCTTGCAACGGACTGCGATGACGATTATGATCACGCATCTGTGTAACATGAGACGCGGATGAGAAATTCGATCTAAATTCGCTGCTGTTAGCATTGCAGTGAGCTTTCATCGCACTCTTTATGGTTCTCCATCCACCTTCCTTCCCGTCCGCAGTGCATGTCTCGATACGTTCAGCGTAATATTTGATGTAGATGAAACGTTATTGCAGTCAAGCAGTTGAATTTTAAAGTTTGACTTAAGCAGTGTCGTCTGACATATAATGCGAGAGATGTTACACTTTGTCACCGGAGAATTACCCATTTGCGGCTTCATTATTTCACGGTCATATTTTGGGAAGTCCTGAGATGTAAGAGGTCGTTACGTTTGTATTTGCAGTTACAGCCGAAAGTCGCTCATAATATAAGGTCACTATATAAGTGGGCAGTCGAATCTAACCAGGATGGAACCTACCTCGATGAGGCCAGGGAGCGAGCTGGCCTTCAAGCGTGGTCGGAGAAGAAAGTGTCAGGAAAGCTGAAAAACAAATTAGGAGTGTTCCATGCGAGTAACTCGAAAGTGGGTCCCTGACTTGTGAGTTCGAGAATGAGGCGGGATTGCATGTATTATACAGCTGAAAGTTGCACTGGTCGGCAATTATTTGAATGATTTTAATGTCAAATAGCGGCCGGTAATGGTTACTAGGTCTATCAGTATGGTCTCCTAACAGCTTAGGAATAAAAGATTTGAAGCACAAGGGAAGTACGGTCAAGCTCAACATTATCCTTTGTACATAAGAAGCATCATAGTGACTGACCACTTCTGGCCTAATGCTTTGGCATTTATTCCGCCAAGGTATTGCAGAAGTTCCAAGAAGCTAATAAGCAATCATAGCGATGGAAATTCAATGTTGGAGTGCTCTGTCTCACGAAGATGCTCCCATCAACATGTGGGCATTTGAAACTCCCGTACGATGAGCATGTAATTAGGGCGCCACGATTTCCACGACTTCCTTCATGGTGACTGTCAGCTTTTGTTGCATCCGAAGGAAGCCCTATTGCCTGACTAAGCATTACATTTTGCTGCTTTTTCAAGTGCTTGTAAATTTGCGAGTTTATAATATGCGGCAGGTTTTCTTAGTACTTTCAGTCGTGTTACGCGTGTTCGTTTGTTGCGTAGTTTCCTCTCGGGAGCCATTAAAGCAAGAATACCGAAATTGGCTGAAACTCAGGGAAAGGATGACGATCGGTTGACTGTCATACATGGTGTTGAGCCATCCACTTCGACAGAAGTAGTAGACATTAAAAAACAATAAAAACTTATGTCTTGGATCACCTCTTCGTGAATATACGCAGAAAATAATAATCCTTTCATAGATTCTTAGAAAGCAAGCGATCACATCATTCTAGGAGCGACAGAGTCATTTAGCATTCTTTGTTACTTGTTGGTGACTTATGAAAGCGGATGATAAGGCGACAGGACGCGGAAGCTTTTCTGGCATGGATCAGCACCTCTCCAGGAGGAGCTAAGTATCTTTAGGTTGCTCGATCACTCCTTAGAAGCTAATGACTCAACGCAAAACAATCCTCATACGATGCTCGACATAAGAGTGGACATTTTCGCAACCAGAACAAGATCACAGCAGGTACTGCATAAGTGCAGATCGGCACTTATGCAGACACAACCATCACCTGGTTTTTAAATCCACCGTCATGACGCAACCATCACGTGTATCAGGAAAGATTCAATGCACTGTCATCGCCAGCCAGCTGCAGCCTCCGCTGAGTCAGGTTTTTTGCTCCTTCGTCGTTAGCTTTTTTGTTGTCGAGTTCAGAAGGTGTTTAGAAATTTATTATACTCACGGTTATTAATGGTTACTCAGGGTATCTCCTCCGCCAATCACTACAGACAAAATAGACCTCCAAGTCGCAAAGGAATTCTGCGGAGCGAACAATTTAACATTCTTAATTCGCAGCCGTCAAGGCCAAATAGCTCTGCAAGCGTATGGACTCAGCACACTCTTTACCAGTCCTCAAGTGTCGTTCTTTAAAAAGTTTTTTTGAATTGTGAATTAAAAGAATGGAAACGTCTTCCCGCAACACCTGCACTGGAAAATTCATTTATGCTCGTCAGTTTACAGCCTAACCCTTTGTTCGATGGCTCTATACAGACGACAAGCACGGTGCGCATGCTTCATGCATTCTCCGAGAAACTGCCAGCCGACCGCTGATGTATACCGCTATGTAGCGTACGTTGACTGTCTTCCACCTTTCTATCCCCAGCTTTACTTAGCAATTTATTATTTCCGTATTGTATGGATTACTCCGCTCGAAATCTGATGGCCGGGAAGCACAGCCACAGTCAACTTGCATTGTGCAGCAAAAAACATCAAATAAAAGGACAATTTTTACGCGAATAACAATACAAAAGAGACGCCTATCACACAAAAGATAGCTCTACGTCTAGAAACCAGTGAAAGCATTCACAGTGGGAACACGTCCACTACGCCGACAAAAAGCCACAAACATAATTGCAAAAACAAGTTAGGATGTAAGAGGCAGTAAACCCGACTACAGTAGGTGAGATGCCCTGCAACATCTCTCTCAAGTTGTTGATTTCATCGCTGTTTAAATTTTCGACGAGTGATCTGATGTCAGCGTGATTTTTTAATGATGTCAGGATTAGAAATCAACAATGAACGATGGATGCGTTCTCAACAGTGTGACTGCATTACGATGAGGCACTCTGTTGGGAGAAAGTGCGTATAAGAAGGTCTGTATCAGAGGTTTTCGTTCCAAAACTACGACCGTCTTCATCGTCCATCCCCCTCGATCTGACACTACTCCCATTTGGTTTAACTCCATTTTCTACCCCTCCTCCACTCCGAATATCACAGAAATTTAGTTGGCATTCAAAAGTAGAGGAAGCAAGTGCAATTTCACAATTGCGTTCTTATCCTTCTCATTTGAACAACAGTACGTGTCTACGCACTTCCGACTCGGAATCAACGAAATGCCGATGAAATGTGTCCAGACTATCCCTTTGTTCCAAAGCCGTCAATCAACTCTACCACCAGTTTTTTCAAAAACCCCCACATTACTTTTGACCGCAAGACCAATATATGTGCAGATTGCGAGTGCAACTCTGCTCGACGGACATTCGACAACTTTCATTTCGGATGGCGGGCACTGGAATGTGCTAGCACATAGTGCAACCAACCCAAGATCGATTCCTCGAAATGTGAAGGGGAAGATTTGCCGTTACGTGAGCAGCCCAATACCACATGATGGGGTCCCACCAGGAGCATCCGCAAAATAATTCCAATCGCATCTTTCATTCTTTAAAGTCACATTAACAAAAAACTGTCGAAGCAGCCATAAAAACCACCAAAATCTGTTGCTATCTTGAAAACCGCCACACAGGACTCATTCACAACAGAAACGAAGCATCAGATTTTTTAGACACTTTCAAAATCGAGCGCATGGAACTATTTCCAAAGATTGTGCATAGACTCCAAGGACACAAGTTCAGGGACACAGGAACAATACGGAAGAGACACCATCATAGGAGATCTTAGGATCATATTGGTCCATCCGATTCGCTTTCAGAAGAATCCGAAGAGGAACAAAAAGACGAGTCCAAACCGTCACTTGAAGACGACTCCGATAATGACGCCTCGCGACCGACCACCTCTTCCCCCTTCGGCACTAAACCATAAAACGTGAGACAGAACCGATCATAGAGACAATATGCAGCGGTTGCTTACATAGCATTAAGTGTGGACGAGCCTTTTTGGCGATCAACAACAGTTGACGAATACACTGGACGTCATATCTAAACAAACAGGGACACCGAAGGGCAGTGGAGGTAGAGCAACGTAAAATGGCTCATAGAGAACATAGGCAAAGTGGCAAATTAAATTCTGGCAGATTCTGGCACCCTACCGCCCGCGACAGGTAGTAATGAAATGTAATGAAAGAAGCGGTCGCTGGCGCGGAAAATCTCTTCAACCAAGTTCGTCGGTGTAAAAGTGGAATAAGATCTCCGTGAGAACTGAGACTGAGCTGCAGAGAACAGATGATGAAAAACACCCCGACTTAAAAACTTCTTCTTTATGCTGGTCATCGGTTGCGCCCTATATCCATTGCGTCATAACGACTGCATTACCACTTTGCAGCAACATATTTTTCACATTCTAAGAGGCACCCAAATCAGGTGGAGGTGCGCGACCTAGCTAAGTTACAGAAAGGTACTTCAGACAAAAAAATTTAATTCCATTACTAAATTCAGGCCAGAACCAGTCACTCAAGCGATGTCCACGTGAGATGCTTCAAACGTTTCAAGTACCGAGTAAACCAGTATATGTTCTTACAGATAAGCCGACTTTTTATGAGAGAGACAAATCAAACCTTTTTATGAGAGACAAAACCATACTTAAAACAATATCCTGAAACTGACTGAGATGGGGCAAATATTTGAAGCTTGAAAGAAGAGAGGATAAACATGCGTGCTAAAGTAACAAATCGATAGAAGCGGCGCAGCTAAACCGGCCCGTTTTCTCTCTCGCCGAGCAAACACAGCTCCGCTCCATCCCCACCCCATGACCGCCATGATCAAAAATGATACTTCCGACAGGAACCGAAGTTAACTGCTATATCCAGACGGTTGCATTGCAGATACCAATGAATAGACATCACTCAAAAAGCTTCGCATGGAATTGGATATACTTCGTTACATTCATGACTTTATTGTTCTCTTCATCAGTCATCGACAGTACCGAATGTATATACTGAGAGCTGCTTGTCTCACTTAGTGTCAAGCGAATGTACTGAACTTTACAGTTTACAGCACTCGATAATACTACGAGATGCTGAACATACCTTTTAGCTCAGATTATTTTTTAATGTATCGTTTTTATTTAAACAGGCACAGATCCAGCTTATGAATTCTATAGGGACGGCAGCTGACAAAAACTGATACCTCTAAGCGGATACTCGGCACTAACTGTGCCTCCAAGCCCTCTGATCTTCTCTTCCAACTCGCGTTTCCTGTTATCGACATCCTCCTGCGACTTCGGAGCTAGAAGGGAATTAGAAAGGCGCAGCAGAAAAACTTTCACAGAAGACTCCTTAAAATTTCACACGTCATAAGGAAGCAAAAGCTCTGTTACAGCACGATATGCGCTATACGTCCGTTGCAATCTCATGCCAACAGGAACTGCATTAGCGAAAAGCCATCGGATGTGCGCAAAAAGGAGAAACCAGAGACATATAAGATGAGGTGACAAACTCATGGAGAAAAATGAAGATGCGCCTTACTCTGCTGCTGAAAATAAGGCAGAAGCTGACGCAACAAGAAGGCCGAAAACGTCCCTTAACGGATCTTTGAATTTTGAAGGTGTTTTTTATTGAGAGGCAAAGCAATCCCAAATGCCTGAAATCACTGAAAGAGGTCATACTAGGTGGAACGTTTTCGGAATTTTTTTCCCGATTTTCTTACAAATCCGCAACTCAATTTGCATGCCTTGTCACCGCCCCTATCACTTTCACCTCTACATGTAGGAATGACAGCGAGTGAGTGCTGACCGCTGCAAAATTAATGCCGTCTCGAACTTCAAGAGAAAAAGAAACTCGAAACCCACAGAAGTAGCCAACTGGACGCCACCTCACTTCACTTCTTGCACTCTCCACACCAAAAGATGTTGCAAACATGCACACTGAAGCAGCAAACTTTCCTCAGGAAACAGCGTTAGGGTGCTATCCCTATCCTCCAAGAAAAAACTGTCGGCCCTCTAAAATAACAACTGAATTCGTTGAGCACTTTCAAGATTTGAGCAGCTATCTTCGTCCCTGATAAAATATTTTCAACAACAGAATAAACCACTAACTGTATGGTTTCCTTGGTTTCTTTTTGAGACAAGCGGCGACGAAAACCTCCAAGTCTCGCAGAGTTGATGGCTTCAGTGTCTCGATGTCAAACTCGACCTCATCAGCATCGCAATCCGGCAGACCCTCATGTGATTTTATAATGTTAACTACCTTAACAAGTAAAAGTGAGAGAATCAATAGCGGAATACCATTGCTCCGTTTCCGTTGTCTATTCTTTGATGACATTTGTGCAGATATGATGGTGCATCAATTATTTGCGCAATGGACATCACAGGTGGATTACTGCTTAGAGATTATTCAGCACGAAGCGTAACAATTTGTGGTATCGACTGAGAATATTTTGAAATATCGGAATGTTCTCCTATCAACCCAAACGATCAAATGACTCTTGTCATACGAAAGATAAATGCGTAAAAATATGCCTCTATTCTCGTGAAACAAAATGAACTAAGGCGGAAAAATAGCGAGAGCGCTTACAGTGTTAAGCTTGTCTTCAGGCAGTCGGTTAATGTCGAGCGATAGACGCCTTTTGTCCTCACGATTCATCGGTACGACATAGCGATCACTGCCCGAATCTGGTTTGCTGCCGGTCGCCGACAGTGCCAGTTGCTTTGCAGATTTCTTTCTTGACTTTTGCTGCTTGCATGTCTTTTTTGAAGAGCTCGGCATAGCAGCTTGTTGTGAAACTTCGTCCCCACGCATTGCTGCATCAGCAGGGCCAATTTCCTCAGCGAAACAAGTTCGCTCCGTGAGATTTATCGTGCCCTTATTAGAGTCCTTGGTTTTCTCAGTCTGCTCCCAAACACCAATTTCTTTTGGGGATGCTCCTGAGGTGGGTTCCTCTTCCACGCGCATCGTATATTCGCATGACAGTGGGATCTTCACAGCAGTTGAAATTTCAAACTGTGGAGCGATATCAGAGTGTGCTGAGTCTGCGCTGCCCTTCACTTGCGAATGCACAGGCAACTTCGAAGGAACAGCTGTGTCGATGGGAAGTGTCGATGAATTGGTAACTGACGAAGACGAATCGGATGGAGCATCATGGAATACCTTTGCGACCAGCGGCTTTGACAAGAGTGACTGCAGCTCGTGCACAACCGACATTTCAAGTGTCGGTACCGGCTTATCGTTTGCCCTAGCTTCTCTTCGCCTTAACCTGTATGCAAACATACAAAATAATCATGAACGAACAAGCGATGACCTAGACCACTTAATTACACATGTTGATGACAGCGCATAATTATAGAGGATGTCAGTGACTATGAACGTGACGTTGGACCGCATCAGATATTACCATTACTTTATATAACACTGTGTGAAGTGAATAACTTCTCTCGCAAGCTTCGAACTAACAACTTCATCTTTCTATTATCAAATGACTTCGGGAACACATCACGCTGATCTATTAAGATGAGAATCAGTTCTGGTTTGCTTCAGAACAGAGCTGATAAAGATGATGGATGAGCTCATCCGGTTCTTGACAGTCTCTTTATTTTTGGCTTTTGGCTAGTTTTTTCTTCATCTGCTGTCGTCCTACTGATACTATACGATAGACAAAACGGCTGTATCGTTAACCAGAGTGGTTAAGTCTTTATATTTCCACCTGCTCCAACGTTCCTAGTTTGGCTACAGCCAGTTGCTGGTCAACGGCTAAAGCAAAAAATAACAGTCAACAATTCTGTTGAGGAGGAACCAAAGCTTGTCTGTGAAGGAAATCAAAGCTAGCAGGAGATGCAAATTTCGTTTTGAACATCAGGTGGACCAGCAGTTCTACAGTTCACTCAATGGGTGTTCGCCACATTTGGCGGTATTTCCCGACATAATAAAGAGTGCATACATCATCTAAATTAGTCGGCTCAATTCTCCGTTTGATCATTGTTTCAAATGAGGAGGAATTCAGTCACGAAATGGAAAACGTTGAATGCCGATCTTTAAGCAGAAAGTAAGTTAAATCAATGAAAATTTGTGAACGGTGGTCAGAATATAAGCAAACACTGTCACTTCGAAAGCGGCACTTAATTGTCACTTCTAAGAAGGGTAGGATACTGTTCAGATGCGATCCGCTTTTCGGACTACGATCTAACCCCACCGATGAAAAAAATGCAGTTGGAAAAATAATCATGAAAGGCCGTCTTATCACTACCAGCCAATCAGTCACGAAAGCGCACATTTCACATGGGCAAATTTTCATGAAATACGAACATCAGCGGAAACAGTTAGGAGAACCATTAGCAAGCTTGGTTAGGCTCTCGAATTCTGAGTGCGAAAATGAAGCAGAACCGGGTGAATTGGTGAGGGGTAGAACTGGGCAGTAATCATCGTAATCTAAGACAAATTTATAGCTGGATTGTTTTGTTACCATTAGTGAGCAAACACTCGATGGATCTGCTGAGGACTGGGGCGGTTGTGTGGAAAGGATGGAGACTGCCCATTGGTGGGCATAAATAAAGGGCGGTTGTGAACCTTCCATGGTCTATTAAGTTATAGCACGCTGCGCACATCATTTCACTCCGCCGTGGCCAAATACGAACTATAGCATGCGTTACTGAGTGCATGCCATGAGTACCAAAGTGATGGAAATGACGCCGTGATGAAATCATTTTAGGATCTATAAGTGACTGCAAAATATGCCGAAAATATCTAATTGGAAAACACCCATATCACTTCAAGAGCACAAAGAATCCAGGTCTTCCTCAGGTGATTTCCAACATTCTGTGACTTTTCCATGGTGCTTGCGTATTTATACAAACTTCATCAAGATGTAATGCTCCAATTCCATCAATCCTTCTGAACCAATTCAGCTGCATAGTATACATCCTTCTTTCCTGTCTGCTGTGCCCCGACATTAGAAAAAACACGAGAAAACTTACAAAAGATTGGAAACTTCCAGTTCATGGCGCTTCAGCACAGCGATTTTCTTCTGAATCTTGGTTATTTCAGCCTCCAAGGCGGTCTGAATGGAGTCAAGTTGCTCCTCTTCGTTCCCCGCCATCGACGCATCTGTTGGATTCAGCGGCCACTCGTTCGACTTAGCCAGTTCATTGTCTGCTTTCACTTTGCTAACATCGCACGTTTCAACGCGTTCGAATGACGATACTTGTGAGACGAGTTCATTTGGTGCTCCATTGTGCAGCTGAATTCACTTGCCTATGCTCTTAGAACTCCGTGGGTGCAGATGCACACTGAACAGGACTACGAACTTTTCGAAAGAATCGATATTCCTCAGAAATCGGTAATATTCAAATAGCGGCTGCAGATAACTGCGGTATGTCCAACAAATGAAGCCAGTGCAATCTACAGCAAGTGAATTAACCCTCTCCAACGGGTGGGCATCATCAGACTCACACACTGCAATTGCTATCCTCACCCTACCCCCATCATTCTCCCGAGATCGGAAACCTCAACGGAATTGTGTCTGGCAACTGATGTAACCGCAGCTCATGCTGTAATTTTCGTCGCCTTGGGAAAGGAGATGCGAAAGTGACTGTTGATATATCAGGAGTAATGATTAAGACGAAAGAAACCATACCCACAATGACAAAATTTAGTAAATTTCCTTGAGGTGAAAGATTGGAAACTGCCAAAGTTACCAGCTGCTGCAAAAAACTTCGACCGAATTCCGGCAAAGACAAAAATACTGTGAAACGAAAATACAGTAGACTACTGAAGAGACGCGTAGGAAACCTAAACCGAACTTTACGAACCAGAAAAACGGTCCGCTTGATGTTATCAATGGAGAATGACGACAACAAACCGCACAATAAATGGAGGAAGGCAATTTCACACCGCCATACAATTACTGCTGCCATACGAAATAAGAGAAACTTAGCAGAGCTGCTCAAGTTAGCCGAAAACTGGTGGTGCTCGGTTTCTAGAAGCAGCAAATGGTAGAAAGCATGCTTAATCTTCAACTCCCCGTGTGCTGCCGCAGTCACCTCGCGTTGTTTATCGAGTTCTACACACTTTCCCTCGTCAGGCAAGCAGCCCGCCTGATTCCCCTTCCATTTCTTCAACTTGGCGCAGGAGCCTCGCAAATACACCAGAAGCTTAAGGAGGCTTGCGCCCAAAATCGTTCACGTATTCCGTTGTCTCAAACAGATCCATTCGTCCCACAGCTAATTCTTCCCTTCACCTTCACTGAGGCATCGCGTGAAGCTCTCTCTTTCACCGATTGGGCTGAATCGGCATGCGGCGTCTCTGCGCGTTTTGAAAGATGCAGCCCACTTTGAAAACAGTTTTTGTGAGCACTAATGTGAGGTAATACAGCACATAAGTAGCCGTATAAATATGAATCTATGAGGTTTTATCTTTCACCGCTTATTCGTATCTCTAGTCAACATGCACACGATTGCCGCTACCTCACCTTCCAAGGTACTCGCCTATTAATCAGTCATTGAATGCACCACCGTTGTACCGTCCAATGATGTTAACCGTTGGCAATTCCACCCTTACCATAAATGTTCATTCTCAATAAATTTATTCTCATGCGTTTGAAACCACTTTTCTCCAGGACTCCACACAGTAAATCAAGAACATTATAAACTTTATCATACCTCAGCGCCTCCAGCCGTATCTATAGGAAGAGACACGTTGCCTTCCGGTGGTGGCGAATGAAGAGCGCCAACAGAATGTGCTGAAGACACAATAGTGAAATGAGCATCAGATACTTTCTCAGCAGACGAACTGCGCTTCTCCATATCGTTCTTCATAGACGAGAACATGGGTCTTACCTTTCCAGAACATCAGTTATAGCTTCTTACGCTATTATGTGGAACGGAGAAGTATATGAGCATGTGCTCTGTTTTCATACCAACGAGAGAACACGTGGGCCTGAGAAAAGTGGAATAACACTACAGCTCTTTCGCTGACTACACCTCTGAACTGACCATATACAATTCAATATACAATTCAATAAATACTATGGCACATATACAATTCAATAAAGAGATACTACGGCACAAGCATGATCATGCATAGGGAAAGTGAAAGTAAATGCCAATAATTGTGAAGTACGATGCAGCGCTAAGACCCCCTTCCACCTGCGCCGCCTGATGCCGCACCATTTGTCGTCATCGTTGCTACTGTCACTTATGCAGCTAAAATCGTTAGTGTACACATCAATGATGCTTTGTGACAAGTGAAGCCGATTCGGGCGGCTCATTCAGTAAGTCATCAGAGACCATCATAGCATTAGACACCGCAGCGATGAGGAGATATGTCCAACAAGTCATTGAATACCCTAGATTTGAACGTGGGTGGCCGGCGATCATTACAGTTTTCAAAGGCTTCACTGAAGAACCTTAGCTAAATACGCGAACGTTTTGCGCCTATAGACATCATATAACAAATGTTGGGCGAAGAAAACTTCAGGGGCATGTAGGGTTCGTGAACGCTCTGCTATTTTCGAAAGCCTGTTTCGGCAACTGTGAGTTGATGTATAGGTATGCAACCTGCCCTTTATTTGCAAACTTTACCGACAGTGGCTGTGATCCCGGGTGATTAAAAACGATGCACATTTCTGAGGTGATGTTCACGTCGACTAGGGAACGAAAATGACGGTATCTCGGCAATGAACGATCTGTGACGCAATGAGTTTTGCAAAAAGACAGAAAAGGCGAACATCAGAACCCTCGTTTCCCATCAGCCCCAACGGAATTTCTACAGGATTCTAGCGCTAGCGAAGATAAGTGAAATCGCTAGTTTTTACTGCCAGCATTATTAAGATTAGCTCAGCACCGCCAGTTCAGTACCTCTTCATCACTTGCAGCAGCACTGCGTTCTACTGCACAATGGTACCGTAATTCAATCCGCCGCCACTATTTCTCACTAGGTGCTACTCCCCCTTTTTTCTATTGGCATTGCTAACTGTGGTATTAATTGGTAGCAGCAGTGGTGGCTCTCATACTATTGCAACAATTAATGCGACTAACAACTCCGATTCTTGCTATGAATACCGTTTCCTCTACTCTGACTCATACTGTCCCAGGCAGCCGACACTTGCATTTCGCTGCGAAGACAACAAAGCGGCCAAATACTTAGAATGAGCTCTCTCAACAACCTCTCATTATATGTCACCATTTAATGGTGATACGCATTGAACAGTGGACGAATTCACAAGGGGCATTTGTTGCATCTCAAAAGGTCGATAAAGCCAAAGTTAGTAGTTGACAGAACGCTCACCTTCTCGAGCCGCGAAATCATCTCGCATTCTGCGGCGCTTTCTGACGACGAGATCCTCAACGGGAAGTCGCTTGGCTACCGAGCGAGTTAACTCCACTTCCTATGAGCAAAGCAGACTTTTGTCTATGTAATCTCATAAACAAATTCTTGCTGAGATAGTCATCATGCATGCATGTCGTGTACTTATTGCCGTGAATTTTATTCTAATCCATATATACGAACTCCTAAATCTATTCTCTTTCCGACGCCATTGATTGCCAAAAACGAGGAGAGAGAACACAAAGCAAAAAAGGAAAAGATGTGAAAATGAGCGACTATCAGGAGGTTTAGGGAGAATCAAAAGGGCAGATGATGAGATAACAAAAGAAGAGAGTATAAGACGATCGGATGGAGCTTCCCAAAACGGTTGTTGAAGCGTGTCACCTTCACAGCGAACGAACAATATGTACGGAGGAAGCAACGAGAGTGGCAGAAAGGAATTACGCAGATCACTACACAAGGCGCGCCCAACCGATCAGCTCCTTCACGGCAAACACCGAATCCCACTTTGGAGCCAATCATCATTGGTGCTCTAGCTTGATATGGGAAGTGATAAAATATATCCTTCACCACCTCTGTTGGGCACGAACGCTGTTAAACCTACCTCACCACAACGGTAGCAATAGGGATAATAGTCATTACAGTTTGATTTCGCTCGCAAGTGAGCCTGACTACAACTGAATAGTTCAATGGGTAGCACAGCAAGGGGAGAAGAAAGTGATTGCGGAGTGCGGTATTTGAGCTCCGCTCTAGATAAGCCTATAGAGATGCAATCGGCTCGAGCTTGTTGATCGAGTACACAGAGCACAACGATCGTGCAAAAGTCATATTTTTCTCCGCATCTTTCTACAAACTTTAAAATCTGATCGTTCACTTAATCCTGGGAGTGAAGGCTTCCTCTTAGGCTAAAAAATGTGGTCGTCGAACACTGTTCCAAAGCGGGGCAAATGCTAAAAACGCAGCGAAATGGAGGGAATGGCAACGTCGAGAAAAAATTATTCCGTTGGAATCGGGAAACTAGGAAAGGAAAGAGGAGCGATGAGCAACATAATGCTACTGCAAACGTTCTCCTGCTCCATCAAATTTTCGAGTGCTAAGATCGTTCCTATCGCTTCAGCATCAACCTTTGTGTCTACGCTCATAAATCGTGCTATTTAGGGCGAAGCGACTGGCAAGAGTTGCGACACAACTATGCATACCGGCGTTGGCAGCAGCTTCAGTTTCTCGCGATACTCGTTCTCGATGTTCTTGCACATCAGCCAGACGTCGTCTTCCTTGCGATTATACTCATAGCAATTGGCAAAAATCGTCTCGAAATCCTATGGAAAAAGATAGAACAGAAGCAAAGAATAAATTGGCTTATGTAGCCGATAGGTCATATCAGCCAATTTTTGAAAATCGCAATAAAGAGAAGTACGCCATAAACTACAGCGGTAATGCACAAATACGTTAGTGCACAGAGAGCACAACGGAAATCAGCTCGAAAAATCGAATTGAAGAGTGTGGACATGTTTCGGTGCAGCGACGCGCGTCACTCTTTGCTATCTCGTCACCAAACATACACGTGTCTCTGTCAAAGCTTAATGAAGCTGCGATTTGGAGGACGTAGGTTCTGAAGACTCTTCTTTACTGAACCTAACTTCTTTAGTGAATTACGTAGAAGATATCAATAAGGTCTGAACGATGAAACCTGTCAAAATCGCCGCAATCCCCTCCTATGTGAACAAATGATAAGTGGGAGCGCGTAAGGGCAGCACTTCGAGGGAAGCAGATTTTCTCAGAAGAAGAGCCATGACCGATCGATGCTGTCGACGATGCAAGAGAGAGGTTGGGTAAATGCTGGGTGCGGACTATTGGTGCAGCCCCTTTCATGCACATTACAGCAAATTAAAACACATTGGCATTCTGAGGTGTGATTCAGAATGTTATCACAACTACGCAACACTCACAACAGTTTCGTTATCTCGACTGTTCGACTTCTGAATATTATCAGTGAAGATTCAGAGAAGTGAGCTCTACAAGAAAAAGCAGTTCTCAGCCTGAAAATCTGTCCAACCTTCTGAGAAAACATTATGCAAAAACCCCTTTGGCTCTTGAAGGCTCCAGTTTCGGAAAGTTTTGAGGGAAAATGTGATGGCAGGATTGGATGAGTGAAGGAAGGAGTTGAGTTTCCAATCCGAGAGCCCGAACAGGCCGAGTGTTGACTCTGTAATTTCATTGGAGTCCATATACGGTATCGTCAACCACTCCACGATGGGGTTTTTGTTCAGCAAGAATTGCGTAGTAAAAATTAGCACTTCCAACCTCAGAAAATGAACCTTTAAATCAATGATCTCAGGGCCACCAATTATTTATCACGCCTGAACAGATCTGACCTGAACTGCTGCCGATACATCACAACGCCATCCTTCTAATTTCGTGTAAATTTGCTCGCAGCAAATTTCTCGACATGCAAAAACGTAGTGTCTGATCATACTGAAAGCTGTCGTTAGACCTCCTGAAGAAGAATCATGGTTCAAATGCTCACATGCATGCATTCTTCAGCGGAGAAATAATAGGAGTTCTGAAGACGCTTCCCGATTGTGTTCAAATCCATCGGCCTCTTCACTACATTGTGATAGTCCTGAACATCAACAACCTCACGTATTCTTAACAACGTATAGAATCTTCAGTTCAGAAACTCTCCAAGTGCGTTGAGCTTTCTCGATGAGCGATGTTGGATTCTCCTGGCGTAATGCTTTAAGGAAGATATCGCCGCTGAGATGCCACCTTGCTCCTCCACACGATCACAGGGGTCCTACTGATAGGTAGAAGGGTAGGGTGTGAAACTGAAACGAGATATGGAGCGACGACGGGCTTCCATTGGAACTGAAAAAACCTTTTTGGTTGCTTGCGGCTGACAAAACTTTCGTAGCGCTTCGCATAATCCGAGACTTCTGGATGATTATGATTTAGCTTTTTCGCACTATCCCGGAAGTAGGGAACCAGCATATGTTTATTGAATGTGCATATGAGCTGGTCACGGTGTCTGATCTATAATTGCAAGTGGATAGCAGTCTTTTGGCTTTGTGCCGGTAGTCAAGAAAGTTTTGTTGAAACAAAGTATTATAAAACAGAAACTCAACAACAAAAGAAACATAACAGAAATAGCTATCTGAAGGTCAACAGAGCGGACTCAGTCACCGGGGATTAAGCAAATGAATAAAGAGATAAGGTGGAAGACGATTCGTGCAGGCGGTTGCAACGATGGAGCTATGACATCCACTGTTCACAAACAAAAGAACTCTTTTCAATAATGAGGGAAACTTAAGGGCCGAGGAGGGGCTTCAACTCATAAATGCAATAAGGAAAAGGTCGGATGAAAAGAACTAAGGAATATCAATGAAGAGAGAGTAAGCAAATACAGGAGGAACCGGGCTCATTCGGGCCTTTCACATTCACTATCGAAGACAGGTGAAGACGTATCCACACTATTAAACGCAAGTGCTGCCAATTAATGCATTACAGCTTGAATTCCAAGTAATGCTATATGAGGCTTAACCTCATATAACATTACTTGGAAATACTAATCCGTTCGATGAATGATGGCTTGAAAACTTGAATCGATAAGAGAATATCAGGAGCAGGTCCCTTCCTTTCATGCTTACTGTTGATCCCCTCTTGAACCTTTCTACATCATCTTTCATTTTGCTTCAACAGTTCGTCAATTTTCACCGTACAATCTTTAATTATACAAGTATAAAAATTTGAACTAGTCAAATCCATCCCCCAATCTTCTGAAATACTAAAAAACCTGTTGCCAGTTCGCTAACGAACGCTGGAAGAGGAAATTATGGAGAGAATAAATCACAAGACGTACAGGAATGTTGAGTTTAACCGCGTCGACTGGACTGATGAAAGGCCACGCGTGTTGGTGGCGTGTCAGTGGATCGAGCACATTCTTCTGCATGAACTGCAGCTGGTTTGTGTGTCGAGTTGGCTTACCCAAAGGTGGGAACACGCGCGGCTGCACCACCCCTCTTACAGCTTTCTGAAACATACGTCTGCCTGGAGTAAGAAGCCATGGTCTACATCAGCGTGGGATGCTGAAATCGAAGTTCAGCTGTGAGGGAAACAGAAGTTATCTAATTGCTTCTACACTCACAGTTGCGAAATCGCTGTTCGAACGCGTAAGGCCCAACGAAAAGGATTTAAATATTTATCTCAATCTAAATCATGAAGAAGTCAAGATAATGTCCTGCAGGTCGTGCAGAATTTTCTGGGGACGGGCAAAAAGAGAACAAAACACTGTCTCGTGCAACGGATCGCTAGGAAATTTTTGCCCGAGGTTCGGGCATCTGACGACAATTAATCGAGGCCCTATACAAGAAACAGCGAAGAACGCCTAAAGTGACTTCGTTCATTCATCCAATCTGCATGAATCGCGCATTTCATGGTTGTTTTCTGGTATCATCGATTTATTGCATAAAAAAGTTCGCCGCCCTCAACTTTTGTTACGTATTGCGTCAACGACAAATAGCAAAGGCGCCTACTGCAACGAATTCGAGTACAGGTCAGTAGTGATGATTTCATCGCTCTGACTGTTGCCGCTGTAAATTCAAAGTCGCGGCATGAGCCGGCCAAGTATAAATTGCCAAACCAAACACTACCTTTAAAAACTGGCCAAATTTGCTTCAAATTTCTCATCTCAAACCTGCTGTACTCCGCTTTATGGCCGCACACCACATGGCAAGCGCTTACTGCATAGTCTGCAGTAGCACTTGTATCATGTTTCCTCGAAAATGAATCGGTATTTATAACTACGACGTATTTCCGGTGGCTCCATCCGCGCAGTTTTCTCGTCCCCATGATTATGTTATATGACTCTCATGATATGACTATATCATGAGAGTACCTACATGACTACTATATCATCGCGCAAAACAGACGTGGCTAGTCACAGCTGAGTGACAGCAATTTTCTGTTTTCGGAGCAACGAAAAATACAAACTCATTCACAAATGAATCGTCCTTACTGATTTTCGTCACCGCTACACTCCTTCTAGCGCTTAGTTGCTTTCCTATGATCCAGTAAGGTAGGTAATTACTTGCGGCGGTGATTCCCATATGTTTTCTGGCAATTTGGACGGCTTTTTATGTTGAGAGTCGCTGTCGTTGGTCGCAGGCGTACTGGGTGCTGTCCCACTGTCTGTGACCTTCCGATGCACTGCTGATGGACGTTCTGTTAGTGCACCGTCGTTGATTGAAACAGCGTTCTGCTGAATGGAATGGGACGTTGCCGAGTTCTGCATACCTATAGCATGCAATATATGTGCTAGCTGAAGGTGGATTCAAAGCACTATATATATATATATATATATATATATATATATATATATATATATATATATATATATATATATATATATATATATATATATATATATATATATATATATATATATATATATATATAAGTTGGTGTTGTTGTCCACAAACAGTGTTATATGAATGCCGTGTGCCCATAAAAACAGTGTTATGCGAATTCAATGGCATACTTTAGAATGCCGAATGGGGCGTTTACCTGCTCCTTCGACCTTTTTGGCTTATCTTGAACAATGAACTACTTCAGAGAACACCCGCCTGTTTCGCACGCTAAGGAGGCTTATGTCAATAACTCAGTTGCAGATTCCACTTTGCATGAGGAACCCGAAAACCTTCTGAAGTTCTATCCACCTAGAGCACAAATTGATAACATTCATGCGACTTGCATCAAAAGTTATTGCAGCACTTACATTGTTTAGTGTGCAGGAAGACAACGTTTCAAAGTCAGGGAACAAAACTTTTCATGAACGAGCTGATCCCTATTAGTGTAACTAAGATGAAGCTTCACTTTTGCTGGGAGTCGACTGCCCGCAACTGCCCGGCAGCTTAAACGTTGACCTTAGCTAGTGCGCTTTTTTGGTAGACCAAATGAAAAGCACGCTGACGAAAAATATTGGCGCGTCATAAAACCATGCAGAAATTTGTCCCAAATAGAGGTAGTGAGGGGAGAAAAGAGATGATTATTTATAACTTGTAACACCTTAATCTCTGTTATACACTTCCATCACATTCATGCACTGGTCAGCTGTTGCGTAGCAACGAAATCGCCGACAGCTTACAGTCTAGCTCCATTCGACCACCCAAATAAGGCACCCGCCGTAGACTTGATGCCATGTGTTACAATGGACAAGCGGTGAGTATTGGCCGAACGAAAATGTTCTGAGATGTAATATACCGTGGAGGGAATGACCGAGGACGAAATCCTCTGTGATCGAAGTACCTGGTGTTAATAGTGTTCACATGCTTGAGGAGATGTCGCACGGTGCAATGCATAAAAACTGTGATCCCGACCCTCATTTGCTGCATGACCCTCACATAAACTGCTATTATGAAAGTACCGCAAACGTTCGCACAGCGACAGCAACGTCCCCTTTCACAGGACAAAAAGAAGAACTTATTTTAGTGCGCCTCAAAGCGAATTGTATACAGACAAACATCTTCTGCAATCATGAAGCACTGCCTCGAAATTTCGTCCTTATTAGGTCTATTTACAAACCCAACGTTCTTCAATCGTATACATAATGTCAGCACACTGGTTAGCTCCCTTCAGAAGGGAAAAAGGGTATGCATTGAACGACTTCGCTCTTTTCCAACGAAAAAGAACAGCCACATCACTATTCCTGAGGTGCATTCTTGCTCAAACACTGCCATAAGCTAAACGCTCCTATGATACACAGAACCATTATGTGCCTGCTATGATCAAGGTGCCGGCTACAACAGCACAATACGCGAGCGTACGCGCATCCCGAGTTTTCGAAGACCACACAGAACAGAGGAACGAAGCGATGTATACGCTTACAGTACGAAGACGTTGGCGGAAGGTGAGTCATTTCTAATTACGATAATAGTGCGTAGCGCTGTTCTACACTTCTCACAACATCAACAAATCGCATGAAGAGATAAGGTATACACCGTATCACTGAAGTCGCACTTCGTCCTTTGCGGAAAAAAGCGTTATTTCCTGCCCACTTTGGAATAACCAATGGAATTAACCTCTTCAACCTTTGCTACTTCACAAGCGAGGAACAAAGCGAAAACTGCACCACTCGCGACCGGCACAGTGCACTTGCTACGACCGTACCACGCGACAGCAAACAACTCGAATGAACTTGTTGCTGTAGGCACCATAATTATAACTCTGCGGGGCACTTGCACATTTGAGCCACGTCATCACCACGAAATAAAGTTGCTAACCGTGCTCGCCACATCAATATTGACTGCTACAGTTCCAGAAATTTCCACACAAACCGGCATTCACGACTCAACTGATGAAGACCTCATTAGCAATAATGCGCCTCCATTAAGGCTGCATCACGAGCAAGTTTTCGAAAGCTGGAGTGCAAAGTGGATTCGGCATTCTAAAATGTGCTGGATCTGAGGGATTCTGGAGCCGCATGCGGTGTCAGTGACGTTGTTTCTGATACTTTTCTATGCTCTACAGTTTGCTTTTTTCTTTTTGACTCAGGCAAACGTGTGTTTGATTGTAAAATGTGCTGCCTCATTTTTCATTGGAACTCGGATGGGCGCTATCACTTCATCTTAGGGCAGAATCGAGACCACTTCAATCCTGCAACGACGCCGGCCACTTTTTCGACTCAAGCATACGACAACTCAAAACTTGCAATGCAAATTTACATTTTCAAATTTATATGTTAATGGGGAAATTCTAACTTTCCTAGGTGCCATTATGTAAACTAAACAGAGAGGCGTCTCGTTAAAAGTTCCGCTCACTTTAGAACCCTGCTTCGTTCCGACGCGGATGTATGTTCTTTCGTGGTTTTCATTTACGCTTAGCGTCCGAACAGACTATACCAGTTCTCAAGTAAACATGTTTTTGTATGCGAAGTGTATGTGACAAAAGAGATAGAAGGGAGAAACAGCAGCGAGCAACGGGTATCAAAGCAAGGTGTTCTAAACTGTCACAGTAAGGTGTTAGTATGAGAGTTAGCTCCCATTAGCTCATCCAGTCATCCAGATCTCCTTGGGAGTCTGCCCCTCTTTCAAGCTGTGTCGAGCAAATTGCGAGACAACACAGTTAAAAGACAAACTGTTTGTCACACTTGTACAATACGGTGGTAAGCACGAAGGGACAATAGGATAGCTCAAATCGTCGGCACCATCCCACAGCCGAATTACAGGCTGCCGACCATTTATGCTCGCGACCTTCTTTCACTTGCTTTGCGCGGCGCACAATTCCGGCTTGATCTATATCCGGCCGTTCCATCTCAATTTCGTATTGACGACCTGGTTGTCTTCCACAGAGAAGAGAGAGAAGCGGCAGTGCACCTCGGGAGCACTCGCCATCGAAAATTTTCGGCTGCTCGTTTTGTTCCCCCTAAACTGCAATACTGTTGGAGTGGCACAGTTCTTCGTTACAATTCTGACAAATTAGAATACGAATGTTTCAAAGGATGCTGTATTGAAGTTCGCAAGTTACATAACGAGATTCATGGAAGAAGAAGGCGAAGATAGAGACCGAAAGAACGACGCTTCAAAACGACAACACCAGTTAACGGGGGTCTTGTTGCTGCTGCATTCCTTGCAAATGGCACTCTGTTTTGCTGCTGTTCTGGTATGTACCACCGGCACACTCCGGTTCTATCGATACAGGTAACGCTTTATCCTGAATGGCTGTGCTGTTCCCATTTTGTTTAATTCCTGGCATCGTTTATAGAATAACGATTTTTCTTTCAGAAGGAAAAGACCTGGTGCCGTCAGCACCTACAGTATTTTTCACTTTTGAAGTACTTAGATGAGTTCTTTACATCTTTCTTTGCACTTTAGGAAGCAAATGCATTGCTGTCGTTGCTTTCGCTCCTTTGAATTTCATCGATTTGTTCAGTTTGTTGTGTACTGCTTGACATTCCTCGTTCTGCTTCATTTGCATTACACCTCCTACCGACGGCATGCTGACCAAGTTGTGCCCCAACAGTCTTCTTACAGGCTCTGGCAAGATGAAGAGAAGCTCCTCTCTTCTTTTCATTCGAGCTGCCGCAACTTCTTACTCTCATTTTTGATGCATTTGTCGGTTGTTACGAAAACATGGCGAGTTGATTTTCTACTTGGATGTGGAAGGTGGCCCCACCGTGTGATGTCACGAAACATATTCCCTAATTCGGCTTTAGGCTGTTCCGACGATAACTCTCTTCAAAGTGGACAAATTTTGATCGTCGTCGTCCAAACAGAAGAACCTTAAGCCATGAGATCTTGCGGACAGCGGTGCGGCGTTCTTTCAAAAGCTTCAAATGCTTTGAGCGCTGCATTGTAGCTGCGTGGTTGTCGCTGCGCAGTTCGTCTAGTAGAGGGTGCAGTTAGATTGGTGTTTTTTCAGCTTGCAAGGGCGAGATACGCTTCCTCAACATCCCTAACGGAGGTGAGGGGACCCAGGGGGCGTTCCACGGGAGTTGCAGTCCTCGCAAAAGGCTTGGTTCCAGAAATTAATTAGGAAGGTGGAGATTTCCTGAGCGCCGAAAGGGCACCCACAATGAAAGGCACCGTCATCTAGCATTTATCAGCCATCTTTAAGCGGCTTCTCGCAGGTAGAGGGATGGCGATGAACTGTGAGCACGATTTTCGCATGAATGCATCTCTGAACTGTATGCATTTTACTATCAAAGCTGCCCATTTCTGAAGCTTTCTGTGTGCGTTCTTCACCTCTAAATCACTTCTGGTTTTTCATTTCGATGTTCATCTGCTTCCAGCGAGGATCGTAGCGCGTTGGCTGGAGATTATTTCCAACGGATTGGCGTCATTTATTAGCTGTTGCGGTAGTGATTGTGAATTTCTAGGGGACGGTGCATCTAATCTGCTGAATCAACAATCAAATAGCGAGGTGCTGGAAAAACTGGTACGATGCCCATTTTTGTAATTCCGCCCACCTTACCGACCATTTTCAAGAGATACTGAGAATAATAAAAAGTGAACAATAATACGATCATACCTTAGTCGAACTGGCCTTGCGTACCTCTCTCCTGCGAGTGATTCACTTGTATGCGTTTTGTAAAGAGAAACGATGGGTTCTGTTTGTTTTGTCATATGCCTGTACCTGCCTAACTGTGTCATTATGTCGGGGATTGCTGCAGCCGTGCGAATGAATTCTTTGAGCAATTGGCTGGGCCTAACTTATACGATCAAATATTTCTTACATACAGCTTTAAGCCGCTCTATCAAATTTGAGGTGGTTATGTGCACGTAAGTGCACTTCACTATACGTGTGACATGGCTTGCTTCATCTCGACCATATATTAAATCAGTCTTCACCTTTTCTTTGGTAGTATTGCTGAATCTTTTACTTCCTTGAATCCTTTTTGTTTAACTTTCCGTAGCCTCACATGTATTTCTGTTGCGCTGCAGCTTCCTTTCAGACGCCGTTTTCATGCGAATTTTGTATTTTTCACTTGGGAAGGTTGAAATAAACTTTAAAAAATGAATGAGCAGATCAGATTTTCCACAGTTATCCTCTTGACGTGACTACCACCGGCTTATTCTCTCAGCTCCTTGCACTTTTCGCTATCATCCATCCTGGCATTACATTCATAACTCACCCGAGAACATGAGCTGTTCAACAGAAATTTGGTTCTCGACCTAATCTGTGCGTGCAAACAATCTTATCAGTTGGCAGCTTTTATTCGCGTGAAAAGTGCTTACAGTCTTTCGTCCTTACTAGGAGTTAACAAAGAACGTTTCAGGAAGGTTCTGCCCCACCTAATGCAAAGAGAAGGACTTTTCGCTGCTGTATTCAGCGTCAATTTGTTAAGTTTTATGGTTACGGCTATTGGTCTTATCCGCATATACAACTTCAGGTTCCACTTGCACCGATTTTTGTCGCATCATTCTCCATTTCCCCACCTCGCTCATTCCGCAACAAAAAACGAGTGCAAAATTCGGAGGAAATACGTGGTTTCCATAAGTCTCCTTCCCCTTAATATAACTGCTTTTGCATCATTACCAATTTTAAATCAGCAGGGATTGTAAGTTCCTGCCATTTTTATCGCGACTCCAGTTTATGTTCCTCACAAAAGTTTAATGCGGAAGCGCTGAATTAGCTTTTCTCTCTCAATCACCTGGCACTTGGTGCTCATGGCAGTTCGCGTTTCTGGCTTCCGGGCTATATTCCGCGTACAAGCCAATTGTTTGCTTGCATTGGATTCGTCAACGAAATGCATGTGTCAAGTGACGTGAGTGAGCGCAGGAATGTCGTGATGATTCAACCTTCGAATAGAAGTGGTCCGGAGAATTGGGTTTGATAACTTCCGCAGCCTAAGCAGGTCTAGATCGCTTCTTCTCTAGTAGGATAAAAGTTCATGTACGAATGTGCAGGTAGTTACTGGTCAAAAATGAGCGCCTACCGCTTAACTGCTTTAAAAATGGGTCGCCTTGTTTAAATCATCCTCTTATGAGTTGAATAGGCCATCGAGAGAAAGCGTCGAAAAAATTTCTGCATCTAGTAGAATTTCGTAGACCCTCAGCACGTCATTCAAACACACACATGAAACACGTTATACGTACATTCACAAACACACACATCAGGCACACATACGCATACTCACACACACGTGCATGCATATGCAGATACGCGCACACTGTATTGTTTGCTGTTAATGCGGTCTGCAGGAGGTAGAAGTAGCTACGAATTCGCATGTTGCAGTTTGGCTTTTAAATGCACCGCATCGATGCTGAGATATTGAAAGTGCGACATCGATGGTGGAGAATTTCAGAGTGACGAACTTGGTCGCACGGAGCGATTTATTCGTTACGATGCTAGCAGATGGTGTGGCAAGTGCCGGTGTTTTGACATGCGCCATTGTGCTGTTGATGGGAAGCGGAGGGTGGAAGGAGTCGATACGAAGAGATATGCAAAATGTTATTAAAAATGCTTTCGAAAGTCCCGATTTTGCTGAAGTTAGTTGCATATTACAGTTTTGTTGCCTATTCAGGTCCGCATTATTTTCTCAAGCGAATAAAGTGAACTCACACATTTCCTCTTGACATAGAAGGTTAATTAATTCTGGGATTGCCGGACTCTCAAAATGGTTGAAAGGTTCATATGAGAAGTTGTTATAAAAAATTTGGCGTCTGAGTAGTCTGCATTTATTTCTTTACTTTTAGCAGCTAATTTCGCCGTATGAGGATAGGAAACTAATATTCACTCTCTGAGGATAATCAGTGTAGTGATGACCAAATACTTGCCGAGCATAAGCTTTATAGAACTCACAAAATAAGCAGCCTCTGTAATTTCTAAAAAATTAGGAGGCGAACTGATGCCAAAGAGTAAACCCATCAGAGACAACTGCAAGAGAAGAGACGAAGATGAAAAGTCAAAAAAACTGAAAAATAAATCCGTTGGTGCTTGACTAGGCACCCACTATCAAGTATCAACTCCCGGTTCATCGAAGTGCCGAGTTCCCTGATCCTCTCTGCTTTAGACAGACTCCGTCTCTAATGCAAAATCCAGATTCGTTTGCGCCGTTAACAATGAGCACTTGAGGTCTCTTAGCTGAGAGTGAACATTTAACGGCTGTCGTGTTCTAATAGTCGACATTTACTGTGATAAATTCTGCCCAATTGCTATCAGAAGTTAAGTCATCCCATATATTGACAATGGTTGACGGTTAATCACTGCTTCAATGAATTCCACTGATCATGTTCGAACATCGAATCACTGATGAACGAAAGTGGCGTTGTCAGGAGATCAACCAAGTTCAAGCTGAGTTCGAGTGTTGCGGTACGTCGATAAACGATTCACGGCCAATGCAGATTTGGCTGGATACTCTCAACGCAGATTCCGCGTTCAGAGACGAAGTGTTCGCGTGAGTAATATTTGTTGGAGAAGATGTTCAGTGCTCAAAAAAGATGATAGTCGAAGAGCGGAAAAAAGGAGACAATTGAACGCTGTGAAGAACTGAATGTTCTGATGAAAATGAAGGAAAGTACTCAAAATAAAACATTCATAAGATGCAAGTGGTGTAAGTGTGGCAATGAGGCTGAGTGAAGGTGCACACTGACCAAATACGACCACAGTCATGCTAGCGAAATGTGCTGGAGGGGTATCTTGTGTACTATTTGCACAGGAAAACAGCTTTGAATCACACACAAAATCTATAACATGGCAGTCTAGGCGCTTGTTTTAGCGGAAGTTGAATATGGCGATTGCAGAGTAACAGCTGGAGGTTTTATTTGGAGTCTTTTTTTTCACTCTCTCATGAGAGCTTCTATAGGCGACAGAAAATAATTTGTCGCCTAGGAATTTATTGTGATTTCAGTAAATGTACTTCCCAAATACTTATATTTGAGGTTTCCCCAAAAGCGCTATATTATTGTAGCCATGTGAACGGCATCATTAACTTTTTTCCACTTCTTTCGTTGAACGGGACAGCGAAGATATTGATGGTATCTTTATGTTGAGAATTTCATCACTAAGATGTCGTTAGAATATGTAATGTTGAATCTGCGATGAAGTGCTGGTGAACTAGTGAAACGTATAGTCAGATTGAAGAAAAGAACAGAAAGAATCCACACCACTTATATGAAACTTGGTGGGTATAGTTGAAAGTGCAGCGGAACGGTCCTGTTTCTCGCGGATAATGCTCTTTTGATTTAAGGTTTTTGGATACGAAAATGATGAGCGCAAGGCATTGTGATCAATAAAGTCTTATATTGTAAATACGTGCCAGTAATCTAGAGAGGTCTTGTTTCGTTTCCGTAACTTTGCAAGCGTACTCAGCTTATTTGTACGATGAGTGAGGATAATCAGTCGTTGCCTTTTTGTTCAATGCTTGGATTAGCTGGTTAGTCCATGTGACAAACAGCTGATCGCTTTCTTCGAGTTCTTCAATGAGACGACCTGCTCATATGCCTGCGCGCTAGCGACAGTGTGCTCAATCATATGCCTCAGAGTTTATACTATCTCAGTAAACATTCCTGAGTGTCATTTTTGCACTTGAATACGGAGATTATCGAATGCGCAGGTATTAGATACGTACTAATTCTTCTCACCTCCATTCGCCACTTTCGTTGCAGCAGAATTTTTTTTCATGATCACTTACACTGAAGTGCGCGCCACAGGTCAGATTTTGCTACTCGTTCTAATTCTGATCAGGTGTTGGCCGAGAGCGATTTTTTGCTGAATATTTGTACAGCTCGCTGGCTTAGTAGAAAAGCCAAATAGGGTGTTTTGTCATTGTTTCTGGACGCTTCTACCACCACCGGCCTGTTCGGTTCAAGTGCAGAAGCTGTTACCTTGCGAGCCGCTTTTATGTGCTTCTCAAGTTGATTATTTAAAGCATAGGAAAGGTGAAAAATTAGTTGGCCAAGCTGCACTTATCAAATGGTTACAATGTTGTTTATAAAAGAACCTATCACATAAAGGCTGTGTACGAAGCGTTTTAGAGGATATGGTCATCTGCCATGGTCATGTTGTAGCCGTCAGTCGGCATCGTCGTGCGAGCATATTCGTTTCAGCCGATATTTGCCAACTCTTGATGAAACAGCATATGAGCACTACTCAACCTATGCAAACCAAGTGAACAAAAAATGGGTCAGTGGCTTTCCATATCCTTTGGCTCATCTGCAGTTGGAGGATGTTTATAGCATCAAAAGTGACATAGTGATCTCTACTATATTTGTGCCGTAGGAATCAGCAACCTTGACGAGGAAGTGATTCCAAAATTGGCCGGGTACTAACGTTGTTGCATGAGCGAGCTAATTTGCTTATTACAGTATATTCCCGATTGCTGTCTTTTTTTGAGAATTCTTTCTTCAAGTTAGAAGTTTTTGCTGCATAAGAAATAACGAGTTGCAATGGGTTGACCGCATGTCACGGTGAGGTGAGGGAAGAGAAGTTGAATTCTTGAAATTAAGGTGATTTGCTTAACTGTTGAAGTCAATCACAGAGGTAAATTCTATGAGGTTGAAGATGTTGGAAGTACCCCTGCAGCGGAAACAGCAAAGGACGAAAAAGCAAATAAATCGAAAAGGTTTCATTAGGGCGGCTCAGATGCTTTGGTATGGTCGAGGTGACCATAACTTCCTCCAGGTTCCCACTTCTGCTTATGAATCGTTACCTATGGCACCTCATCTAATGATATTGCCTTTTTTGACGAAAAATAAATCTCTGTGATGCGTCAGCCTTTTTCCTCACTCAGTCGTCGGGTCCGATTTCGTATTGCATGAGACAATTTCATCAAATCAACGCATCAATTTCAAGGCATGACTTAAGCTTTTGCGTTTTTTCACTCAACGCCTCTAAAGAATCGGCAAAGTTTTGCAAATCATTCGGGTTTCGAGTCTTATGTATTCCAGAAATAGGAAATCTAGATTGACTGTTTGTCTCTTTCGCGTTCGCCCGTAATCCATAGTGCACTGACTTAGGGAAACTTTAGTTTCCTCGAATGTGCGTGCGTGATTCTACTCAAATTTCTCACAGCTGCTTCGCCGTGGTATCTACTGAGATTCAGTAGTGCATGAGGGTGCAGCTGGTGCATGCATATGACGGCTAGGCCCCACATGTATTGCAGATTTTTTTGGTCTCTTCAGGTTTTTTTCATTGAAAGTACTGACCTATGAGTGCTTCTTCTCCCATCATGTCAGATCACCTTATGCTGAAACCTGTTGGCAGTAGCGCTTTTTAACTACGCTGTTTACATCGGAAGATTTCAGTGCCTACAGGTAAGAGTTGAGTCTTGCAGGAATGCACATCTCTGGAGGAATGCAAAAAGAAACAAATGTCAGCGTTGCGATCTGTTAATACAAACGATTGTGTGGATTCATTTTTCTCTGCTTTTCGACTGCATTTCTTTGTGTCGACTGGAACGGCTTTCCTCTTACTTGGTTCGTTTTCACTTCGATTCTTATAACTGCTTGCTTATGGCAAATAGCTAGATCATTTCGCGGTTGCACTAGCGACCATACATAACTTGTGGTGAATAGAATTTCATTTAACTATGCATAACTGGCCACTTGAATCCAAAAGAAGGACGAAAATTCCTGCGGGTCACTTGAATGCATTGCAGTGATAAAATCAGAAAATAGCACATATTTGCAGGTCTTTATATGTCGGTGACAACAACGATGTGTTTCTTGGTGAACAGAACGGTTAACGGCACATCGTGACCAATATGAAGGCTAATCATCAGTTTTATCATCAGCTCGTGTATAATTTCATTAAATAGTATTTCCTCTTCGTCTTTTTAGTCATTAGTTTTTTTTCTTCATGTTGGCATCGGTGTTTTATTGATACGGGTGTGGATGCGAATGTTGCAAATGCGGAAGTTTTTATCGCATCGGATCAGGTTTTCCTGAACTTTTTAGGGAAATCACCATAGGTGGGAGGTTTTGGCTTCATTGCATATCTTTAGATTTTGTAGGAAATTAGAAGCGCATGGAATGCTTTCATCGGAGATGTGGAATGACTGGCCATCCAGAAAAGTTTTTTTTCATATAGGAATTTTATCTGGAATTCTAAACTTTCTTTCTATATGGCCGACTTGGAACATGTGCTTGGTCGGAAGTGAAGGATAATTTTGTGTCAATTTTGGATGCGTGCAATCCAGTTTCATTAGCACGTTGGCCTGAATTAGAATCCCGCTTTGAACGTTCCTTGCGGAGAGTTCTGTAGAGCTCACTTTTCAGTCCGTGAGGAAAACCTCATCATTTTACTGTGAATTGCTGGATTTTTAAAAATTTGTCTTCGTGAAATGCCTTAATTGCAATACATTGATTGAGGATGAGTTTTTCGAATCCATGTTTATCCACAGCAAAAAATGTACAATTTTTGAAGGTACACTACCCACTGCGTATTGAATTGGAATGCACAGCGTCTTCTCATGTTCAGATCGCATATTAGCGACAGTTTGCAGCCGTTGGATTTTTCCTGTCGTCAAAATGTTTAATAAACGCGCCCTATTTTTTAGACGCCTAAAGGGGCTATCACAATTTATTACTCGTCTAATCCCCTTACTCTTAGAATTTCCACATCGCTTACTTCGCGCTATCCTCATAATTTTTATTTTGTGTCTGTCGTCGGTAATTGTGTAAATACATGAGTATTCAGTTGCGGCAAATGTATCCATACTGCTTACTTCATTGATGCGCAGAGTGACTGTTTGCTAGTTACGACTTATTGAATTTTTTGACCTTCCTATTTAGAAGCTCGAGTTAGTGAAGGAAGAGGGGAGAAGGACTGCCCAAGTATGCAAACATATCCCAAAGGATAAGGCCCAATTAGCGCTAGAGGGCGAGATAAAGTTCTTGAGACCTTCGGCAGGATAGCCTTACTCTGGCCACAATAACAGCATGCATTTTTAATGGTACCTGTGTAGGTGCCAAGCGTGGTCAAAGAGATTGCCGGTTGGTAAGCGTCAAAGGGCACTTCAAAATTTTCGCTTCCTCTAACATCATATTTCCATGTCATGAGGGATGGAAGTATAATTTTCCCAAATTTGGTGGCGATTATGCATTGTTCTCGACCGCCTCACTGTCACGGCGAATAGCGTTCAACACGAGTTAACCGTTGAAACTGAATGGCGATCGGAGTTCAAATTTTGGATTATATAAAAACGTCAGCACCGAAATAGTTTTATCGGTGATGCTTGGCGCTAAAAACGTCAGCATTTGTGAAAATGCACTGAACTTCGATTCGGTCACGCTGCTTTGATGCGTTGTGGAATGTGTTTGATGTCATATTTAATCTTTGTCTCGGAGATGAGCCACTTCGATTTAAATTTTTCATAGAGCGATAAAATTTCCAGTTTGATTCCTTCAACATGGATGGAATTTTTTTCTTCAAGGTGTGTGAAAACGCCTGCTGCTTCATTATGCAAACTTTTTTGCTTGAAGGGTTCTGAATGAACTTAGAATGTTTGTCATGGCGCAAATTAAGTGCAAGATTTAAGAAGCAATTAAAATATGTTCCTAATTTGTCGGACCCTGTGGCTGCGTTCATTCGAAGAAATCAGTTTCGAAAACTTCTTCACATCCTTTGTTCGACGTGTTTTTGTTGGATTCATGGAGGATTTATGGAATCGGTCGCGAGAAAAGTGACCCCAAACTACGCGCCATTTTCTTTGCGTGGGGAGGTGAATACACATCCCGTCCTCTTTTCTTCGAAAAAAGGTTTCAGTGCAGCTGGCTGGGGGAGTGAGTAAACTGGCTAGTATTTCTAAGCCAGAGCTAATTAACAGTGACGTCGGCACGTTAAAAACATAGATAATTATGAGCGCAATGTAAGAAACCTCATCGGGGAACGACAATGGATAGCTTTTTTGAAAAAAAAATGAACGGCAGAACGACAAGAAAAGGAAAAAGGATAGGGGGCGGGAAGTGTGAAGATGAGGGGGAGAAATTAAAAAAATATGAATTTACTCAAGAAATTCAGGTAGTAAGACCAATTCGTTTCTCTTCATTAGAGAGTTTGGGTGCCTGAATTCGATTGCTTCTACTACATATACCTTCACTGCGCTATTTGAATTAACCGGATTTTCAGCTTTACGATAAGCAGAACATTGGCGTATTTGTGTTAGCGAGGATAGGTGGTTTTCACATTCACATTCAAGCTCTCGCAATCAAGGCGCAGTTCTAGCACCTCTTTGCTGGGCGCAAGAGCAGTCTTGATCACACGCAACAATGCGTGGAAGCAGTGGCCTTTTAAGCTGTTACAGTTGAACCGTGAAGTGCAACCCACAGTTAAAACCTCATCTAAGGAGCCCTCTTACCCCAGCATTCAAACAGGCAGCAAGCCAGCGCTATCAGAGCAGTCTGTCAATGAGTCACAAAAGAGCCGACAAGTTTGAGGATGAAGTTTGAGGGCTTCATTGATGTCATACGATGACTCCCCGTTGCAATCGTATTCCGACCGATGTGTTCTGTGGATGTCATAGACCTTGTAATGAGCTGTGCTTTGCAACCACACAAGTGGGTGGCAGAAATGAATCCTCTAACGAGTACTTTTGCAGTCCACTGATTTATAGGGTAATGAATTGTTATACGCTTACCCAACCGCTTGCTCAGGTAATCTGAATTGCAGGGAACATATGAGACGACGTTTCCTCACGCACATTCATACTGGCTAAGAAATGTTGCAGAAAAAAATACATAGAGCAATTTGAACTTTATATTTGTGCCATGAATACTCGTCAAGTGATAGCTATATGTCGAAATTTGCCAAGCAGTTTAGAGAGTAATAGTAAGCCGTTAAAAGTAATTTGTACGTATTGCCATTTCCATTGGTAGCAGTTCCTTCAGAGCTGCGCTTTAAGCTTTTAATAAGTTCCACAACTGTCCAGAAGGCGAGGTGTTGCAATCTTGGAACACTCATGCTGGCATGGATGATTTTGTAGACCGTTGCACATTCACTCCCACGTTGTTGTTGAGATAATATCCTGCACCCGGGCAGTATGCTTATCCATCTTGCATCCACATCCCTGCAAGGAAACCACTCTTTCCAAGTTACATAGAAGCAAAGGCAACTGGACGTTCACACAATGCATGTTTTGTTTCATAGAAACCTCGCCTGCATGTAAAGTTCCTATCAGGGAAAGTATAAGATATTTTCAAAAAGGCACTGTATTCCTGCAGTATGAATGAACAAAGCATTTAGAACGATATGGATTGCCGCCTACTGGACGATCGAATCTAGATTTCCCGAACGACCATTAGCGTTTTATACAGTGTTGACATACCATGTGCCCTACGAAGTGGTTGTCTGCACCTCGTAGCAACCGAATGGGACTGTACAACAGAAGAAAAAACTTCCGATCTTAGCATTTCTCTTGCAAAGACTTCTCGACGTGGTACCAGAAAAAAAATCTATATTCATGATTGCTTCCACTGGTCGATACTGACGCCGGGAAGTTGCCGAGAAACCCTTATGTAAACATCAATCACGCGGAACTTCATCACATTTTAAACAACTATTGCATTCATTTTAGAGGATGGTGAATGATGCAAGTTCACCCTGAGGATGCCAACCAATTAGGAAAAACAGAGGGCAATGAAACTGAGAAAGAAAAATCAGGAAATACAACGAATGAGAACGTACTCGATGTCTCGCAGCTCCCTGAACTCTCGCCATGTGAGCGCATCCAAGTCGAGGACATATAGCATTCGAAGAGGGTAGGATGCGGACAGAGCTCCGGACCGATATGACCAATAGGCGATGAGAAGGGGGCCATGGTGTGCAACACTGTAGTAACTGAGTAATTCTTTATGAGAAAGCGTTATGTCGCTGCGCACATAGCAGAAGTTGGCCTGCGGATGACTGTTTTTATCGACCAGCACCCCAGCAAAGTCAATCTCGAGAACAGCGTTAGGCAGAAATGATTCGCCAGAGAACTGAAATGCCCTTGCTGAAGCGTTATCGTTTTGTCGGCAACTTTTGAAGTTGGACTTCCATATTTGAGTTTGGTATAGCGGAGAAAATGAGTAAGAATTTCTATTTTCTATCGCGGCTTTGGAAAGAACCGATAATAAGCGAATGTCTATATACTCCATCAGAACAGAATGGACTGAGGCAACTATTTGCAAGGGTCAGGAAAAAGTCACGAAAATGTCTGTAGGAATGCAACTGGAGCGAATTTCTGGCTGAGACCAAGGAACTTGACAATCTGCTCCCTGAAAAAAAGGAAGATAAAAAGCAAAGGCTTTGAACCTTTGTACATAAGCAAGTTCCGAAAATTTTCCACGTACCGAAAGAGCGGAAAACGTCATGTTGCTAGGCTGAACCAGGGAAATAGCTGTTAATCAATAGGAATGGGAAATTGAAACGTTTCAAACATTCCTGCAAAGCACACACAAAACCCAGTAGCAGATGGCATATTCATAATAACGGAGAGGACGTCTTCAGAAGGGTCGCAACAGGAACAAATGATGGTATTTTAAAAAATCCTAGCATATTTATTCGTCACCGAGGATTCTAGATTTTTCTAGGGGCTTCACGCAGTCCTGATCCCTTGAGCCCTAGTAAGAATTTCCTACTCACCAACGACTGCTGACAGGTGGCATGTAGAGTATGATAAGCACCTCACGAAGTTGGACATTTTTCTGATATTTATGACAATAATATTCTGCGAATCTTTTCATAGTGACCAAGGGACTTGGAATATGGTTGCTTGGTGTAGATTTTTCCTTGTTTGCGTTGAGCATGTTCAGGAAGTGTTCGCTCGTATGCTTCATTTGCATTCATCCTGCCTTTGACGAAAGCCTTGTGAGTATCGCATGCAGACATCAGTCTCAAATTTGAGACAAATATCCCTCACTACGGAATTAAAAGTGCGAGAGTGATGAACTCATATAACCTCATGACATGATGGATGTCAGTGCTTGAGAATGGGTAAAGCTTGATTCGAACCGTCCTTATTCGATGAAATAAAATTGGCTTCAGTAAATGCAGAAAATTTTGTTGTTCTGACCTTTTCTTGACGAAACAGGAAGATCAGTGACGACTTATAGATCAGAGGATAGTGCGTATCGTCTAACGATATTTTTGTCCAGGGTAACTGGTTGAGCGGGTCTGTGTTGGCGAGCCGCAGGCGCTGCTTCTGTGCTATATGCAATAGTTCGTCCATGCTAAACGTTATAAGTGGTACGTTTTCTTCAATTCCTTCAAAAGGGTTTGCAGGAACCATCCGCGCCATTATAGTTTGTTTGGTTCCGTCTCGTTGCCCCAGTAATGGCAAATATGCTGCAAATGAGTCCATACAGCAATCACCGTTCTTACGAAAAGGTTAGCATGGTTTTTAAAGGTGGTCACACCTTAAAAGTTGCTAAAGTAAACGCGAACACATCGAAAGTTACAAGCGAATGTCAAAAGCGAAAAATATGGAGTCTGATGGTACACTACGATTTCGTTGACTGCTCGGAGATAAGCACTCTACCATTTTCTCCACAACATACTGGAGCCCTTACTGAGACATCAAATGCTAGTAGTTCCGATCCTACATTGATCTCCATACTTTCCTCCCTCCTGCACCAAAAGCAACAGATATACGAATTACAAATATTGACGGTATAAGTGGGATAAGACGAAACCAATGCACTCATGTGACTTTTCCCAAACAGAACGCCAAGCGTTGCTCGAAGGAAGGCACTTAAAGTGTGCCGTGGAATCGCGATTGCCGGAATTATGATTAGCAGCTGCTGGATTGCTGAATATGGCCCCGTTCATTGCTAAAACAGAGAACGGGTCTACAATAACCCTTCCTCTCCTCACCCCCTCTCCCCTGTCTCTTTCCCCTCCCCCAAAGCGGAGGCATACGTTTTAGAAAATTGATTTTAAAAAACCGCGGTGACTAGAGCTGTACTCTAGTAGTGAGCAGTGTCTCATCCATTTCTCAAACCTGATATGGAAGAAATTTAAAAATTTGTTGAACTGAATAAGCATTTGTGTGCTTGCGGGAAGCAACTTCCTCGACTCAGCGGCTGAACAGGGCAAATGCGAATTCAGCAGCTGTTTCCTTTCCTCCGTCCTGGTATTTCGTCTCATCATTTTATTTTTTCATCTAAACTATCCCACTGGTATATATCACGAGCAATGTGTCATCTTCTGAGTAGTTTGCAACATCTTACCCCGGTGACACATTGAAGAAGTCCACTTGTGATTGGAATGAGAGTATCATCAGTGCGAAATAGCATATCATCAACGTCAAAACACCACACTCTTGCCAGCTCGCAGTCTACTGACTGATTCTCATGATCAAACAAAAGTAGGTTTTGAGTAACAGCGGAGTTGTTGCGTGAGAAGTCGACGAGTATAGCCGCACGGTCGGTCAGAAAGTAGAGTCGATGGTACCTCTGGAACTCATATTTTGTTTCACCGCGCTTTGGTGGTTAGATAAAGGTGCGCGCGCTATTTCAAATCCTCCACTTTTCCGCTTGGAGTGCTGTGAGATTGTAGACAATCACGTGCTTAGTCACAGACGATTTCCCATGAAGCTTCCGAAACCACTGTCTTTGTCCCTGCACCTTCACCCTCTCTTTGCACTTCCCAGTCCATGATTCCCAGATACCACTCGAGCCAGTAGTATGCTCTTGCTCTATCCAAGTGCTGAAGTGCATACTGTTTCAATTCACACGGGTTAGTAGGACCACCCAAAGTCCCCGAAAGAACGAAAAAATAGGTAGCGAGATAGATCACTTCGAAGAAACGTTGACATATAACATGACCGCAACAGGATGGGAAGCGAAATTTCAACGAGGCATGAAAAAAACTGCAACTTCCTATTTGCAGCCGTGTTCAGCAAAGCGTGAGAGTGTGATCCCAAAGTAACGTTGTGATTGCCCACTTAGCCGTACCTCAGCGAGGGTGATTTTTTGACTGGAACATTCCAGCAAGGAACTCGAACTTTATTTATTTGGAGCAGCAGCTAGGCAAGTTCGATTAAAGCCAAGTCCAAAAATTCGGATGTGACCGTCTTCCTCGGAGCAAATCGGAACTTTTTCGTTCGAGTCCATCCGCTTTGCGCCAACCCTCAAAGAAATCTTCACCTCCCTCCGCTCGCCCTACGTGGCCATCAGATGTGCGCTAATACTGATAGTCTTTCAGTGGTTGGGGCACGCCCAGTGCCATGCTGAATCTTCATCGCGCTTGCATATGTCATCAGCAAGGTCATATGTAGGCTTTACCAGACGTATGTGCAGAAGAGACAGAGGGAGAGAGAAAGAGCGCGCACATTTTACTAACGACCGACGTATTACCGTTCTCGCTGAGCAATGAAAACATCGAACTCAGTCCACTGTTGTTTGATAACAGAATGAGATTTGAGAGTCCCGACTGGATGACATCCTAATGGGCATCGAACTCTCTGCCAGAATCAGTCTCAGAAGGTTTTGCACAGTAATAATCTGCTGCAGCTTCTCGAAAGCATCTAAATCCATCAGTAATCAAGGCAACACTTAACATTGCTATAGCATGCTCCGTAGCATTCTCTCATAATGCAAAACGTTACTACGACAATACGGTGTTGAAAAAGGATTCAGACACATCAGCACAAACCTTGAAAGGACCACACAAGGACCGATAAGTGGATTTAGTGTCAAGTAGCAAATCGGTTACGGTAAAGAAGTAATTGTAATAATGGGACTGGATGGGTCGAGTCTGATTGATTTCTGATCGACTGATCTCGACAGAGAACCGTCCCGATGCCGATATCCGACAGTCTCTTCCCCATAGGGAACCCAAATTGCTGAAAATGCATTCTCGCTTCATTGTTGGTCAGAACAGCTCACATGAACCATACATGAGCAGAACTTCTCTTCCTCCACTTCCCTTCTGCCTTCACTCTCTCCCCACCCATTTTTATGATGGAAGGGCGCGCAGGCGCTCAGCAGTCCCTCGCAGAAGATCGAAGAAATATAGACCGGAAAAGGGTGAAGAATGTGGCAAGCGCCCAGCTCGTCTCCCAAGTTGACTGACGCTTAGCGCATTCTATATTTTTTTGGCGTACCCGCACCAGAAAAATAAACTCAACTTTGGCCAAGATCAAGTTCAATTCATGGTGGAGGATATTCATTGCATATGTTGATAAGGCAGTTGCACATAGACTGCGCAAGTTTCATTTAGACGAGCGCAGCGTTAGCAATTTAATGGATCTCTCCGAGCACAGTCAGGCAGCGGGGAGCTGGGGAATAGAGGGGGAAGAAGGGATGGCGCTGTTGCTTCCGACAGCTCCACTGCCACTGAAGTACTGTGAGTTGCAAATAAAGCCAGGAACAGACTTGCTGTCATTGAATGAGTGCAGATTTAAGCTGAGGCTCAAGTCACATTAACCCAAAGTACTATGTGCCCCTTTCACGTACCGAGGAAAAGCATCTTTTTGGCCTCCACATATCAAGCAGATCTAATCCTTGGGTGTGGCAGGCTAAATTTTGTTGCCCACACATCCCTCCATTGCACAAGCAATCCAGTTACATAATATTAACCGATATATGAGGCACCGTAGGCATATGGCTTGAAGACTAAACAATGCACGGCAATTACCAGAAGAATCACGTTCCTTCGAAACGTGCAATCTTATTCCAACTTCACTTCTAAATGTTGTCGAAAGCCAACCTTTCTGAATGATCGGCTATGTAGTTCCGAATTCGAGACATGTAGGAAGCGACCATCTGTTAGCGAGAAAAAATGAACAATGGCGGATGGTCAAGAAGGAAGCGGGCACATATTCAGCGACCAGCTTTCATTTGATTTTGCTAATTCCCACTTGCTGAGTGCATCATAATGATGCTTGTGTCGTACATGTGCATGCTTGTGCCTTTCCGGTACTTCCAACCTAGAAACTTTGAAGTCAGGACTGCAAACTTGATTGGTGCAACGTATATTGGTGCTGACATCGCTTAACCCTCCCTTGTTTGCAGCCTCATCTCCTCCCCTCCCTACGCATCACGCCCACCTCGTTGCCGCCAAAACTGCCCCTTCCCCTCCATTTTTATCTCCCTGCCGCCTCAATTCCCCTCCTTACCAATTCAGCCTGCGGCTGAAGGCGTAGGATTGTGGAAAAGTATTAATATGTCCTGCGTTAATATGTGGAAACCGTTCCATCTAATCGATGCTTGTGATAAAACGTTAATGCCCAGAAGTACCTGGACTTCGATTTTGTCCTAAATGAAACAATGAACGTGATAAACCGCGTTTTTAACCTCTACGGGGATCTAACGCACCCGAGAAGCTTCATTACGTCGCCTGAAGCATGCTTCACTTCCAAATCCAGCCCATCTTTTGGAAGCACCGCACTTACCACAGGCTCTTGTCCTTCTACTTCAGTTAGTTTCGCAAGCGCTCTCTTTGAGAGAATAGACATCACGGATCCCGAGTTTGACAAATCGGTCAACTACACCTTGCCGCGCCGCACAGGGTCAAAGGACAGGTGGCCTACAACTACGCTTTGAACAGAAATTTCTGCTCGCACCGCCCTATTGGACTTGTCGACTTCTGAGTCTGTGACCGCTTGTTCATAAATGGGCTGTTTCGGCGTGTATGCCTTCAAAAGTATTGCATGTACAATAGGTAAAGCATTTCTAGATCATGCGCGATGCGACCCGGTTGGCCATGCTTGGAACATGATCTCGCAGCAGGCAAAGCACTACTCGGAGCGCGGTTATGACGTTTTGGAATCTGCGGGGACCGTTGAGATGGTCTGCAGCTTAGGATCCTCCTTGCTTCGAATATCATCGTCAGAAAGCCAGGATGGTTGTCGTTTTACCACAGCATTCGCCTCTTTCGTCCTTTACAGAGAAAACAATCCAGCATATTCGTGAGCAATGTGGAATTGCTGCAAGCAGCCCATAGTTTTGAATAGGGCACAATGGTTGAGTTGATATAATCGACATGGGAACTGCTTGAAAATTAGCGCCTTCTGCGAACTAGCACAAGCGATGAAACGTTGGTCTAAAAATCTTTGGACATTTGAATGCTGTTGCTAAAGTTCTGGAAAGATTGTGAGAAGGACAAGTCGAGGAGTATCCATTCGATAGCGAACATATCAGCATTAATACATGAAAATAGCGGGAGAAGCCAATTGGGAAAACATATTCTAGTTCATAAAAAGAACTTTGGAAGAGTGCTAGAAATAATTTTTTTTCTGTAAGGAAAAGAGTGGGTTCGCAGTTTCCTTTTGTAACTGCAAGTCGATATTTGCTCATTCCGAGTATTATATGACTATGGAGCCTCTGTTTTTATTTCAACTCAAATATGTCTTCTTGAAAGATAGTTAATTCGTTACATAAGGTTGTCAACGTGCATATAAGCCCTCCCTGTCTATACAGAACAGAGAGAAACAAATGAGACGCACTGCGCTTCATTTGACGCCAAGAAACGATTATGTTTTCTACTAGGATTTCCGCACGGTGTCTAATGCTGAAAGTTAGGCATTTCCGTAACGCCCCTCACACTGCCTGCACAGTATTATTCGGTTCTCTTTGGGCTTTCTTTTAGTACATTTCTTCAGACTACTCGGATCATTTGCTTTCATTATCGCGCTGGATCACTACGTTCACGGAATGCATCTGTCATGCAAATCGCACAAGAATAGTTTACGTGGGGACCGGATGATCTCTCTTGTAACGTCGAGATAACAAAAATAGTTCGTATCATCCTCAACATGTTCAACGTAGGGTCGTAGAAGTGCCCGTTGGTGGAGTGAAACAAACATCCATGAAATGATGCGATATCTGTTCTTGCCGATTTTTCAATTCTAGCGCACCTGGCTGTGCTAGTCCACCCGCTAACATCTCGCAAATGTTCTCACCCGTAAAACCATACAAGACTTCTCATTAGAAACAGTCTGTCATGCGCAATAAAGTTTCTCTTGTAGCGTCGTTGTACTCAACAAGAATGACCTATTTTCGGATGTCCAAAGAACACATCATTCTACTGGAAACAGTGGTCCTTCTCACTAACCTTCTCCTTCGTTTCAATTGCCGAAGAAGATTTTCCTGACCGGAACGACTATGGAGGAAGCAGGAAGAGTGACGCAACTAGCGGCAAGTCCTGATCTTTGGGCGCCAAAATTTTGCTACGGAAACCGACAGAGTGAGAGGGAGGAAGGAAATAATCCTTAGGCCATGGACTGTCAGTGTGAAAGTCCTGCAGATTCTTTTTTACTAGAGAAGTTTAAAAATAAATTATCAGCTTGAAATCTGTAGCAGTCGGTCGCGTACAGCTGCGCTCTAAGGAAGTGAGCAAAATCGAACAACTGAATGGCAGCACCCGCTTCCTTAGAAAAGAAAGTAACCTATGAGAGGCCAAACTTAGAACTGCATGTAATGGTCGAAGTACGCGCAAGAAGCGTGAATGGCCGAAAGAAAGGGAGCGCAATGGCGAATAATCAGACAGTAGAGGATTGAGCAAACGTGGATTGCGTGAGTACGTACACGTCATTTCTCGTACGTTTGCGGAGAATGGGTAGGCGATGAGGACAGACGATGGCGTGTATATTTGACGGCTAGCTGAGCTGGTTCGTGCCTTCCAGACAAAAAATTATGGTAACCTTTTGCTCTCGCCACCAGCTTTTTCTTACAGCGCCCCACCGTTTATAGCACGTAGTTATCGTCCTCAACAACATACTGCACTGTGCCATAGTACAGCCCTCATGCCAAAATGAAACCCGCGGCACCACATCAGCATTTTCAAGGAACCTAGCATGTCGCAGTATTCATGGTATTTCTAGGGGCACATGGCGCTACGTTTGCGCTTTCTAGGACAGCCTTTGCTGTATTTGTCCATAAGAATGTTCTGAAGTCCCCAGAAGATATGCATTCGTTGGTACCGCAGTTCGCACTGCAACAATACGATGAAATGAAAGAGTCGATTTCATGGATCACTTTAGAGAAGAGGCTCCAGGTTGCCGTGAGGTTTGCGTGAAGCCGGAATTCTAGCTTTGCGCTGAAGTTAGATTCCCAGAGGCCTTTTTTGCGTCATGCAATTGTGGTTCGACATAAAAATTGCGTGCTGTGGATATTCCATGCTTCGGTTTCACAGGCAGCTGTTAATTTTATTGCCTGAAATAACTTGCAATATGTAGAGTTTTGGTTTGTTTTCACAAAGCTCTTTTTTTATGGCTTCTTGTGCCTTATCTAAGATGGTGCGCCAATGTGCAGGGCTTCTAGGTTTTATCACTTGCAGTTCAACTATTGTGTTACATTACTGCAGCTATGCCGACAGAAATTTTTAAAGACGGGGAAGTGTAAGCCGAAGCTCGCATTGACTCAACCATCTTTCCGCACAAACTTTTGCTTCTAGGCAGGAGAAGATTCTATAAATTGATACACCCACTGGAACATTTTGCATTTCCAGGAATTTTTCTGCATATTTTCAACTTTTCGAATCTTCCAGAAAGAAAGGTCAAAAAACCTCGCTGAGAAGGGCGTGACTTATTGAGAAACGGTGAGAGCATCTCTTGCCATTCCCTTGATGCTCTACTGTCTTACTCCAACTGTTGTCCTAAAAGAGTTTCCGGCTTTTCCCTCTCCCCACCGCCCTCAAGATATTAACATTTGTTCCCCAAACGACGTGTTTCACCGCTGCAGATTCCTCGTCCCTACCTCCATCACCATCAGTGACTTTGCTGCATCGTATCCTTCAATATATCGAGAAAATGTGATAGCAGAACAAAACGGCGAGAGGACCTAGAAGAAGGCATAAAAGGTATTGCTAGAATCGCTTTTAAACCATTTTAATATCAAAAAAAACGTATGTGAATCTTCATGTTGTGTGGCCATAACTCGCGCACCGAAAATGCAACGAGCCGAACAAAGCGTTTGAAGGCTGGTCACTCTTGCAGACAACTGAGAACTGAACGATACGATGAAGATTTTCGTCCAAACATTCGTTACGTGCAGACAATTTTCCCGAAAGACTTGAGAAAAAAAGTAAGAAGTTCGATTACTCTAGAAAGGACATTTTACGACCGCAAATTTCAATGCAATTGCAAGAGACTGCATGCGCTGTGGGATGTTCTCTGGTGGTTTTTAAGCGAATGATGCAAGATGTTTCGGCCGACGTCTGAAATACGTGGATGTGCGAAAGTAGAATACTGCACAGAAACCACAGTTTTCATTCTGAGCACAGACTACTCCAGACATTAGGATGGACTATTCAGATGGAGAAGTGGCGAAAATTGCCTTTCTTGGGAATAAAATAACAATTGCATAGGGAACAGGTTTCCCAGGTTTAGAAACTTGACCGGCCTCTATGCCGTGACTAAAGTGAGGAAACTTTATTTTGAAATCTTGTGTCCGCCTGGCGTGAACGAAACTGGGTATCCAGAAGATAATAACGGGTTCAGAAGCCGTTACAATCTATGCCTTTAAGGGAGGGGTCGTTATTCTGCGGATTTAGATGAGTAGAGAAAACACAATCGGAACATTGACGTTTTCCGGTTGTGACGATAACGGCAGCGAGATAGCCATGCCAGGTCATAAAGAAGACCAATATGTTTCAGACGACTCTGAGGATTTTGAACATAACGATTGCACTGAGCGCTTTTTTTAAAGCAATCGTGTTTCGCCTGTCGTGTGCGACAGCTGAACATTTTGAATAACAATCGGTCATTTCAAGTAGAAAAACAGCAGGCACTATGGAACCAGCGAAAGCGTTAACCTTCTCCGTCAGCAGGATCAAGGAGATCCAGCTGGCATCTGGGCGCCCTTTCCTGCGAAATGCGAGGGTGCACTGTTAATGCCGGTTGCAGTCCGCTGGAATTCGTTATATAATACCGCTGAACGACTCTTCATTACCAGGGTGCTTATTGCATAGATTTGCTCTGCTTTTCATTACGCGCGTTCTTGCTGACTTCAAACAGTGTAGTGCTCAAGATTTTTATTGAGACCTTGGCAGCAGGTTTGTCCCATATCGCTCTTCTGGATGGACGCCAGTTATCATATAAATGGCGATTGCCGTGTATGTTCTCCACCTGTTTGTATTACAGGTACTACTTTGTCAACTCTCAAGGCAACCAAGACTTCTGATTTAGTCGCACCTTTCTGGCCGTATTAAGCTGAGGCATTTTTCACCTTCTGCTTGTTTAAATTGCTGAAGAATTAACACTCAGCGCTGGAAGTTAATATTTAACGTGAGCGTCGAATATTGTCAGTTATAGATGCGTTCGCCATATACCAACTTCCCAACTTGCTTGGGAAACAGCTGTGAATCGCGTGATATGTGACCCTTTTTTTCCACGGAAGCCTCAACTATCTAAAAAAATTGGAGATAATGTCTTGATGACCCTCACCTTTTACAAAGGCGGTCTTGAATGTAGTCAAGGCGCGAACTGGCCTAGAGTTAAATGAAGTGCGAAAGTTATTCTGCTGGTTATTGCGTGTGGCTGTTCTGCTATCGGCACATTCCCTTCTTCTGTCACTGGTAGATTTTGTTGTGCAGATCCAAGTTTTTTTTGTGCAGAACATTTCGTGTGTTCAATGCATCGCTCTTTTCTCGTTGTGTATGAAAGAAGTCGCTACAATATAATTTGTATTTGCTGTTGCTTGTTTTATTGTTTTACTGTTTTATTGTTAATATAATTGTTTTACTATGGCTTTGCTTCACAATCACGCTCTTACGATATTCTCATATTCTCACTTAATCCCAGTTATTCACCACACGTTATAATTCAAAGTGTCTCGCATAGTTGCATTGTTGTCGACTGAACGCGTTTGAATGTTCCATAAATTTATTGCATAAGGGAGAGCATATGAAACTTCGAAAGCCTTTCGCGGCTGCAAGAACGTTGTGGTTTTGCAAGTACAGCACACTACACCGCAGTTAGACCGTAGAGCTAGTGGTACATGCAACGCAAACGACTGGAATTTTTTGAACTATGCGAACAGGAGCTCACTATCATTCCCTTGAAGGAAATACAACACGGTATTCATACTGGTGTTCCACCGATGCCACTGCATGCGATGCACGAAAAGAAGTAGAACAACTTGCGATAGATTTGACTATACAGTGGTACCTGGACAATGGTGAGGAGATTTTGGGGGATAAGGTGCGGCATGCGCCTAACGACGACGGACGGCGCATTCCACTACACATTGAAGCTCTGGGCGCAATTCCTATGCGAACATAACGCAAACAGCTGCGCTAAGCTTGCTCCTTCCAGTGACAAAGCACCACACAAAAGTCATACTTGTATACAGGGATTGATTATATGGCATTTATCTTACCTTAACAAAGAATCAACAAATAGCGGTTAGAAACTTAAAAGGGGGAAAACTGAATGAGTGGTAGGGAAAGTGGGCGTATTCAAATAAAAATATAATTAGGGGCAGTAAGGAAATTTTCCAAAATAAGAATCTCGGAAATGAAGCGGGATGATTGCATCAGAAGTGCTAGAAATGACAACCACCAGCAAGTTCTGAACTTGCCACTTTGTTTACCTCGTTTACTTCGTGATTCGGTAACTGTAACTCCAAAGTACCGGAATTCATGCCACGAAGCAACTTCCGCTGAACTGATCTGAAAACTTTCATGTGGGCCGAAAAGATGTAGAATATATAGTTTTATTGTGAGTTTATTGCACTAATGGGCCACAAATCAAGATGCGTTGCGCAAATCTTTGCTTTCATAACCGCAGAATAGATAGAAACTTTTTTTTAATTTCAGAAAAGTCTGTCAGCAGTGAAAGAGCGCCAACTTGGTGGCAACTTGCTCCGATATCTATCTTTCACTGGATTTTAACATGCGGCGGACTGTAGCGTTGCCCTTCCTCTATTCGCATTTGTGTTTTCGCCAACCCATATATGGCAGTCATTAGAACTTTTGGAGGCGAAAACAAACATGGCGTTGCACTGTGTCAAAAGCGTTTCTTTTGTTGTTCTCATTTTCGCACAGACCCAGTATGGATAATACCAGCTGCTGTTTGGGCCTGACAATCGTTTTGGCTAAACCCCATATTAATTGCGCTTTTGGGCTCTGGTTTCACACAGTGTTTTCTTGTAAGTCTCACCACAACAGGCATCAGAGATTCATTTTCAGAACAATAGTTTTGAAAACTGAAGTTTTGCAGCTGAAATCTTGCAGTAGTGGTCTCAGCTTCATAATTTTATTAGCTCATGTCATTATCCGGAGAAATATTGCTTCAGAGATAGGGAAAATACCCATTATTTCAAGGTATGGAATTAGTAGAATTCAAAGCATGAAGTCGGAGAATATGAAGTTCAGGAGGATGCCGATTATTTTTAAGGGAACTAGATACAGAAAGCAAGCATGAAAGCGCTTGAGATATTCCTCACCCTTCCTTTTTCCAGCAGTTTTATTCGTGTCTAAATCATGAGAAGCTCTCGTTGCTCACTGGTTGCTTGCGCCGCTCTGCGCTGAATCTGTTTTTCGCTAACATTAGTAAGTAGCTGATTACAGATGCATAGATGCGGCTTGGTGGAGACCGCGCCATGTCAATGTCCGGAAGGCTGCTAGAGATGATACCGAAAGGTCGCGAGCAACACACGGCGCGCAGTTCTCCTAAGCCACTTCAAAATACAACCTATTAAAGGCATGCTGTAATGGAACGTGACGCAAAAAACTGCTAGAACTCATTGCAATGTCGGACAAATACTTTAACGTCTACAGATGCTTTGAGGAATTGGTACAAGGCGGACCAAGTCCTGCGTATAGTGCCTGAAAATTATTGAACAGCAATATGCATCAGCGGCAGAACAGACAGGTCACAAGCACTGCTAAACGTAACATTATGTTCCCAGATGTTACCGTCGAGGAGCTACAGCAGTCAAGCGTTTTCACGGAGGCCATTAAAAACGGTAGGCGCGGGAACGGTCAGCCGAAATGTCCATATGAAGCTGGTATATGATCAGGAGGGTGAACCTCAGCCATCGCTAAATCTCTAGAATATCTCGTGTGCTATTAATTTCGCAAAAATTTTGGAGGTTGGTCCCATTGAGGAGAATTTTATTGAAAGTGGATAACGTCCTCGTTATCAAGCGACACGCTGCGATCGTATAGCATATCTAATGTGCAAAAGGAAGTGGTTTTGGAGTTCGGTGACCGCAGGACGGGTGATTTATTTTTTTACGGCAGAAGTCATTTCTTCGCACGAACCTCGAGGGGATGAAAATAAGGACGAAAAGAGAAAAGATGCAGTAATGACATATCACTCGTAATAAAATTTACACATTTTTGTTTCCGCTGTTGCCCTTTCTAAACGCTCTCTAAAGTAATGAGATGGAATAATTTCACAGCACCACTCTTTAATCATCTGGATTGAGGATACGCTTAATGAGAACCTTCCTTAGGCAAGTTCTAAATACAGGAAATTAGCTCCTTCCAACAATATCAAATAACAGAGGATTCTCAGAGAGAAGCTGACACAACCTCCGCCTTTGTATTTGTGCTCACCTGGGCGTGTCTCGTAAACTGCTCTCAAATGGTGAAGTATGAACAGTGATGGCTGAACTGATCGACTTTACAAATCTGCCACGAGAAGTATGTTCCCAGGTGTTATAGGAAAGACCACACAGCCACCCCTCTCTTGCATATAGCAGAATGATACTTGTTTTTCTCTGCTTCACACATTATAATCACACATTTCTTCGCTTCTTATGCTGACAAACCCATTTCCTGTTATGTCTGCTGAGGTAGTTCTTCGATAATTTTCAGTCAATCCTGTGCTTCGTCAACTGTTCACTTTAGTCTTTCAGTTCCATTCCTAATTTCTGTTCAGTTCGCCGACAAAATAGTTGCATTTCTCGTCATCGCAACAGTGCGCACATCAACGATACAATATCAAATGTGTTTTAATTAGATCGATTGTAAGTTTTTAGACTGAACGTTAAAACTTCTTCAAACCACTTTTAAAGCTGGAAATAGAACCGAAAGTAAAAAGAACATCGAAGTACTGGAACTGAAGAACCGAAAGTCGATTTACAGCATGAAAATTTTCCGGATTTCATGCCTGTCTAGTTGCGCCCTGCTTTTCATAGAAAATAGCCTTTCTTGTTTGGTTCTCTGTGAATGCAATGCTCTATATCCCTTTGAAGTATATGGCATTAACGAGCATCACACGCGTAGATTCATCGAACATCTTTGCCTTTACAAAATTCTTTATCTTCGAGTTTGTTTGACGTTCCACCCATTCGTTGATCTCCTGCAATTTCATCTAATCGACTGGATTATAGTGTCAGGTGGTAGTGAGGCGGAGCGAAATCTGTCGAAAACAGTTTTAGTATAGCTGGCCGATCCCTGAGCACTGCAATTCTATCTTCACCAAGCAGTAGGGTATTAAACTGATCGAAAATATTTAGTGGCCATTCATTAGAATAGGCTTTAGAAAATTATTGCCCAAAGTCCGCTCCCCCTTTACCCCAGTTCCACCCAACCTCGCCTTTACGACTTCTTCATAAAAGAAAAATTAACTTTACCCTTCAAATGTTCTTTAAAAAATTGTAAACAGTTTACGAACATTTCCTCCGATAGAATGTTCACAATTGTGCACTGCATTCTGGACGATATTTTTCGCAGCTAGCGCTTACACTTCTTTACTGCTCTTACTGTGTAAAGAGTTTTATTAGTTTATTACTATGTTGTTAAATTCGATTTGCCATTCAAGTCTATCGAATCACTTTATATTAGAAACAAAGACAATTTCATTAAATTCGTTAAGTGTAGCTCGTCACCGTCACAGCGTTGATGGACACCTGAAAGGGTATTAATTCGTCAAATGAACGGGTATTCTCGATAATTTATGAGAGAGGGATCCAATGCCCAAAGAATATTCCCAAAGAGTAAGCACCGAACTGTAGGATGAGGAGGCAATATTTGAAAATGCTTTCACTTAACTCTTCAACCATATTACAGTATGCATATTTAATAACGGTTAATTTGTTCAGTGAGCTAAACGGGGACCGAAGAGCTGCTAGGGTATTTTGTGCCTTAGAGGTAGGTCCGGGGACTTCAATACGAAACATGTTGCAAGGAATATTCGAGGAAATTACATCAAATTTTTTTCAACAGTCTATGCATGTATATCAGTAACCTCGTTAAATATATACCAGTTTATCCTTGCGACAGCGACGGCTTGTGAGAAGTCGACTTGTTCAAGCAGTCCACCATAGACACTTCTAATTATGTCCAGGTAAGTTTCTTTCAAGTTCAAGCCTTTCTTTAAGAACAGTTTGTTCGCTGAACTCAATTGATAAGCCGGATTCGACTATGAGAGTTCTTGCAGCAACCTGCCAAAATGCTCGTTGAATTCTTTATCGGATGCACCTGAAACGCGCTTATGTCAATAAATGAAGAGGTGCAAAAAGGGTAAGACATACCTTCAACTACTTCCTCTCTTTCACGCCTATGAAGGTTTTTTAAAGTGACTAGTCTATAAATCACTAAATGCCGCTGTCACTCCAGCACCTACAATAAAAAATCAGTCACTTGTTAAGCAGATGATAAATTTTGCAAAATAGCTCCATCGCACAAATATGTTGAAAATTACTCCTTGCGGCAATTCTCTCAGAGAAACTCCGCTAAAGAGCAGCTACAGTTCCTTCATCATCATATCGATCAATACGCAGGTAAAATAGTGAAAAAAAAGTGAAAAAATAGAAAGAAGTATGAGCGCCAGCAAGGACATCGTTCATTTGTTTGTGGGTGTCACCCTTTTCACCAGCATAGGTCATCCCGACAGCGATTGCGACGGAAAATGGTGAAACGATCGCTGATTTGTGTGCACCATCATTTGCATCGCTTTTGCGCAGAAGGCCTAATGCGAAATTCGCCTGTGCAATATCGAGCCTCATAGGACCACAGCTGTAATTATAACGCCTATTAATTAAAGGCAAGGAAGCAGCCGAGCAGAACTGCAGTAAAGCGATTAAAGAGGAAGAGGACAACTAGTTGTCGAGAGGATAGCCTACGAGATACATTCGCGTTTTCTGCGACACACTGCTATAATATGCTTGTGAGGGCCCTGAGCAAATAACATGAACAAGAAGAAGGGACGGCAGTGCGACGTCAATTCACAAAAAATGCGAGTGCGCAAGAAAAGCTATGATTCTGCAACAACTGTTGACAATCATTGTCGACCCTCTGATTTGCCTCCACTTTGAACTTTGATTTTTTGTCGTCTTAGTTGAATACAAGACTATGGATAGCGCCGAAATCGCAGACTAACCTAGGAGAGTCTCGAAAATTGATGGCGGAGAAACGGCAACTTTTAAATCTGTCCGCCTAACGTTGTCCTGTTCCCTCTTCGTTGTTCCTTTCCGCGACATCACTATGTATAAACAACGCCGTAAGGAGCAATCATATGCAAATTTCATAATGGGAATATGAATTACACTCACCAATAGTTGGCAATCGAATGACATGAAGATATCAATAGCAGCAGCAATGGAACAAATGAATGTTATGTTGAGAAACACATTTACACCTGCAATATGTGGAAACAGCGAAATTTTCTCATAGAGACGTCGAGCAGAACAAGCCCAAGGCGAGAATGCTGCTTTAGAGTACAAACATTTTACCAGAAAGTAAATAGAATAAAATACGGGTTTATTAGCTGCGTTGAATAAGAAAGAAGTGAAACTTAGAGGTTCTGACAGCTGATCTCCTTGACGGTACAGAATGGAGGATTTCTTCGTTTTCGTTTAGTTGTTGTAATAACTCATCGCCTGAGCCTCAGAAATAAGTGCCCTCGATAACAGCACTTATAGAAGATGACGGTGAATGCATTGCAAGTCATTAATTTTCGTCGTTTCTAGCGCACGCCAAGCGCTCTAACTTCTCATTGCTTCGCTAATGAAGCCCGAGCTACCAACTAATCGAACGAGCACATGGAAGAAATATTTGTTTAAAAATCGCAATCTTTCTGTAAAGTTCTTGTCAGTGGGCGGAGATATTCTGATGTGCAAACGGTATCACTCACACTAATCAATCAAGAAGTTAAAGAGAGAAAGGTATATAAGTTTCTGCGGGTTGATCCCCAGATTAGGCGACCATGGTGATACAGTTTTTTATCACAACACTATGGCACGATGATAAGCGATTATGCCGAAGCAGGCGTATGCAAGGATACCATAACAAATGACGTTATCTGGAAGAAAGTCTTATCTCATATTTCAGTCACTAGACCATGATTCACTATTAGTGGCGATCTATCACAACACGCTGATTCAGCCACATATATTGCCATATATATTCTATATAAAGCATTATGCTCGAAAACATGCGACAGATTTTCGCCTTTTTGGCCTCTAAAGCTGATACTGTTTAGTTTGTTTCATGGAAAACGTTCATCCGAATGCCAAAGACTGCATAAATGACAGTTTAAAGTTTTATTGGACAACGACAATGACTTCACCTTCCAGCCACGAACTACTGCGAATGAACAGTGACAGAGTGGGCAGTTACAGTCCTTATATAGCCTACACGTAGCATCAGAGTGACACTCGTAAGGGTATTTCACAGCACATGGTGCTCGACGGTCACAATCGTCACAAATCCTTATGGTGACAACGATTACGCAAATTCCTCTGGTATCGATCAAAATACAACTTTTACACAGGCTGCGAGCACATGGATTTTGAAGTCATTATTGAAATCGATGAAACTATTCATTTCTAATCCTTCGTTCTCTGAACGAGCGATTAAAATTGTGGAAGAGTTCCTGTCAGGTTGACAAGAAATTTTGAACGGTGTCCCTCCAGGAAGCATTTTAAGGGTCGTTAAGAACTGCTAGACGTATTGCCTAATAATGCATCTAGCAGTCTGTTAAGCGGTAAAAGTTTTCGTGATTCATGAAAGGAATAAAGCTAATTATATTTTATAGAATGGAACCTTATAAAGACAACTTTAGGAAAAAAGCACCTCAACGAGCGACTTATCGACGATTTATGGAACATGAAGAGGCCCAATGCTGATAGCAGTGAAGTTCGAATTTGTAGTGAAAGCATCAACGATGCCAAGCTTTTTCATAACGTTGCTCAACACATATTTCTTTGCCAACTTGAATTTCGGCAATTCCACCTCAAGTTTAGTAGTTTAAACAGCAATAAAATCGCTGGGAATTTATGTATATTTTAAGTTTTGATAGCTATTTCACCTCTTCTATGAGGAGATTGTAGTGGTTTATAAAGAGATGGACGATATATTGTCACAACAGAAGGAGCGGCGTGCATTCGCTAAATGGACTACATCACAGATTTCAAATCGGCTCACACACAGCTGAAATTTGCATTAGGAAAGGAATATGGGTTTTCGTAATGACAAGTGCTAAACAACGACATTTCAGCTTGAGATTCAGTACGGAGATGTTGGAGCTGCAGACTTTGAGCATGAGCGAAGCGTTATTGTCGAATAAACGTTCCGTTCAGAAAACTTCGTAGATCTCCTACGGCTTTCGTTCACTCTGATTTGCTTACCGGTCAATAAAACACTGCAATAGATCGATCCATCGGAGAAACCCAGAATTCGTATTTTTTATTTTGCATAGAATGGGTTGTAATTTTTCATCGACATCATATTCATCTGAAAGTAGCTATAGAAGACAAGTCAACCGGAAGTGAACATAACAACGAAACGACGGAAACGAAAAATTATGGCCGAAAAGAAGAAAATCTAGAAGAGGAACATTAATGTGGCAGTCCATGAGCCTCTTCGTTCCATATTTTGGGAAAATCCAATCCTCTCTAAAGTATCCAAAGTATCTGTGCAAGAAGCTTATGAAAATCAACGAAGATAATAAAAAATTTTGCCGACAATCGTCGAATTTGTTGAATGCTTCGATGAAGCACTCTTGACGCACTTGCCTAGCGCAACACAATGCATTAGCCATTTAAAACGAAACTCTTCTAATTACTAAAACAAATCAAAGTGAGCTCGTAGAATCATTGAGAATATAAACTTTTTCTTTGAGAAATGTGAAAATTTACGAAAGTATCCATAAATTACTCTAAGCATAAAATAAAAACTGCAATGACTTTATGGAAACTGCAAGATTTTATTCTACTGGCGGAAAAGAACTTTTTGTTCATTAAACGACATCTAATGAAGCGACAATTTAAATCTTTTTCGCTTTATAGCGAGTAATAGCTGACGCTTATCATCCTTTTTATCGTTTTTGTGGATTTTTACGAAATCAGTTATGACAATAGCCTGCTCTAATTGCTTATGTGAGGTAGACACAGGTAAGTCAATTCTAGACACAAGTGCATCGCCTACATGTTCGATTCTTTCAATTCTCAAGCTACGATGACGAAATTTAATAATTAAAAATTGCATTGTGTGGCAATCAGCCATTTCAAAACTTACAAATAATATTTATGTTTTGTCGTAATAACCTGAGCCTCAGGTCATTACAACAGTTCGACTTGAGTAACTTGATTGTCAGAAATAAGTGCGCTTGATGACAAGAGATAGACATAGGTCATGCATGATCGTTGAAATGGCATTCAGGAAACTGAATTAAATTGACAACAGAATGTATGAAAGAAGCCGATTTGATAAGGATTTTGTATTCCTCCCTTTGAACAAATCAATTCCTTTTTTTGTAACCAATCAACTTGTTTTCTTCCGTCGTTTTCTTTTCTTTTTTTTTTTTTGCAATATTCTTCGCCACTCGAGTAGTTTAGTATGAGAAAGTGGTCGGTGTAAAATGCAAGGAAATAAAATATGCTTCTGTTCTTAAATATCTCTAACTTCCTACAAAATTGGTACAACGATCAGTAAAGACATACATACAGGCAGACAACAGACAGACACATGTGTATACAAGTACAAAAACGACTACGTCATTATGTGGAGCGAATAAAAAGCAACGGAAGCATGCCTATGTCCCCATAAGACGTTTTCATGAGGCAACCGTAATCTTCCAAATTTAACCCAGAAACAATCTCCTTCAATTGAGCTGAAACTTTGTACGGATACATTATTTGACGTTCTGAAAACGTCGAACTTCTCGTGCGACAACTCTACCATCCCATCACAAAACCCCTCAAAACACAAGGTGACCCTGACGAACAAGACTGCCGGCCTGTTAAAGCCTGAAAGCTTACACAGCAGTAACTACAACACGCTTTTTTCTGAGAAATAAACAAAACATGCAACTACGCGCAACTTCAAATAACGTACGGAATATAACAGAACACGTGAAGCTCGATAAAGCATAGCAAAAATAAAAGTATGGGTGTAGCTTAAAATTGAGTGCAATTTCAGTTTTGCTAGTGCGACAAAACATGCTCAGACAACCGGTAAGGTGTACTTCACAATCTGGCGATCGCTTATGATGACAAAAACGACCTAAAGTAATGATCAAAGCAATGGTGCTGCATAAAACGTGAGACAACCTTCACCGCTTTGAATTCTACGAATAATTCGCATTGTAGATGAGGGTGAACCTTCGCATAAAATCATATATTTCACATTCATTCAATTCAGTCAAAGCGAGCATTCACAAAAAAATTCATGCAAAGTAACGAATATTTCCGCTGAAATTATCCAACTATAAATTCACTGTTCGATTCGGGAAAATGATTCTGCAACGTATGGAAATCAAGGAGTGAGTCGACGAAGAGATCGTACATTTCAACGTCATCAACGAACATTTTACACATATTGGACAGACGACCAACATATCATTCATCTACACAGTAAAAGGAACAAGTTCTCATACTAACACAGATTAGGGTTCGTATAAAATGCAGAAAATGCGAGAGCACTACAAGCAGACATTCTCGATATTTTATAGACGACTGGCGAAAACCACCAAACGAGAAAAATACTCTACAGGAAAACTGAAGGGAGTTCACGACATAATTTATATTCATGTGTGTTGACGAAAAAACCTTTCGTGCGATGTAAGTAGTAGATATGTCAATCACAGGATGCTTGTTCCCGCGTGTTTACGGGACTCCTCAGGTCGTGTCGTGTGCACACACTGCCCATTTTCAGATATTTTGCAGAGGCCGTCATTGACATCAATTTCCGTTGAAAAATGTTTTGTCAACTTGTTTGACCTGTCTCTAACTCAGCTAAGTACGACGCTTTTCTCTGTGCTCAGTGCATTTGGATACCGTTCGACCGCGACCACCAATATCAGCAAAAATGCGCTCGTCGGAAGGACAGTGAAAAGTTTCCGATCCGTAACAATAGAAAGTCCCAGCAATAAAATTTCTCTGCAAAGAATTGTTTTTTTTTTCAAAAGTGACTAACAAAAAACTTGATATCACTCCAACAGCTCAGTTAACACTAGGAAATCGTAAAGCGACGATGAGCTGATTAGTGGCAGAGCCATGCCCAAAACTTTAATGAGAATATCCCACAATTCTCAAGAGGATGGAGCAGAGATTAACAAAAGCTCTGGTTGTGTCAGCCAAAACTCTTGAGCAGATAGAGTCTCAGCTATCGAAATCTCTGGAGAGGGGTCATATCTCTCGTCCGCCTTACCGATTATGAGTCGGTGTAAAAATGGCTTAGCAAATGCGAGAATACATCAACCATTTCTTAAGACACAAAACAACTTCATGCGCTGCACTCTGTGATTGCAATAACAACAAAGAACAAAATTCAGATCATAAACATGAAACTCTTCGATACTGTTTCCATATACCACTTAAATCTGACATTCATCCGATATTAATAGTGAGTGCTAAAATCTGGCAAAAGGGGTCTCAATAGTAACGGTAAAAATAACAAAGAAAAAGGCGAAACAACAATTGTGTTTGCCCTTTTCACGAACCTCACATTCCTACAACATTCGATCTCCACAGTAACTTTGCTAGAATAGAAATTACCATTTAAAAAGGAATTCTTGGATGAAAGAAATTGAATTCATCCGATCAACAAACGAGAACGTGAGGAAGAATTGGAATTAGCGGAAGAGTGAGTTTATTGTTACCCCACTCTGACGTCCAAAGCGTAATTGGTTTAGTGGGAAGATAACACGACAGTTAATGAATACCAAAATACACTGTTCACCCATATTCTATTTTTGTCATTTCTGCAAACGTTAAAACTCTTCCTTAATCAAAGCCAAAACGAGCACTTATTTTCGCAAAATGGTCAATAATGGTCATTCACTTCGAATAGTCTTACAATTAAATGCACTTGGCACTAATCGAAATCTCAATTCATAATCCCCTCGTAGATTTCTGGGAAGACATACGTCCATAACGGATATTGGCCACAAATTCGTCGAAATTCGCTGGAAGCTCGGATAACTCTTGGTTATTCGGTTTGACAGTCGCTGCACCCAGAATAGAATCTGCAGTAGAATCAAATGCGGAGCACCCCTCCTCGCATTGAGACACAGTACCTGAAAACAAATGGAATACAAATAGGCGCATATCTTTATGAGATAAAACGACCACGATGAAAAATGACAACTGAACGTTAGCATGACATTCGCTCTATCCAATTCAGCCCAAAAAGTATTCATCAGCGTGAATGTTGATGAAAACTGCAAAACAACGCCTCATAAATTTCCGACACGTTTCCAGATTTCTTCCGAAAGACTCGCTTTCATAGTCCTTCGCAATCCTCCTTATGCTAAGGCTTATATCTCTGCTCTTACACATGAGTGTATGTCTACTTGTCTATCGTTTTTAACTCGGAAACACCACTAAAGCTAAAGTTACAGGATTTGGCCTAGATAATCTACATTAAAGTGGGATCCCTGAATTAATCATTAGTTCAGTCGATCAATTTCGGGGAAAGTTACAAGGATCTGAATTTACCTAAAAGTCAAGTGCACTTCGCACTCGGCCAGGTCACGCTTTACAGCAGTCAAGTCTGAAATTGCAATCGGTTTGGTTGCGGCACATTAGCGAGCAAAGGACTCTCTCTGAAGAAAATTTCTGCAAGCGTTCGCTTCGCAATGATATGGATGTAACAGTCTCCACCGTAATTTATTATGCCTTGGCAAGTAATGAGGACAGAAGGTATGATAAGTTCTGCGAAAGGATATTGTGGCTGGTCCAATGGCACCGACCTTCACTGGCTGATTGTTGAAACTCGTTAATTTTGGCATGTTTATCATAGTTACCAATTTCCAAAAACTTGCTGAGTTTCCCTCCTCTTTTTACAGCGGACCTAAAAGAGAAAATCATAATCGAAGATACGAAAAAACGACAAAAATAAGTCAAAAGAACGCATGAAGGCGGAAACGACTGCGCTTAAAATGCTTGTTTGCAAAGTTTTGCATAAATGCATTAGAGCAATGCAAGGTGCATATGCAGATAGCAAACTTGCAAGTATCTTTTTTTGTTTCTTGATTTCTTAGGTGCACTCGTATCAAGCTTTGGTAAACCCGAAAGGAAATTCTAAACTGCCCAAATTTCAGTGCGACTGGACGTAAAACAAATACAACTTAGGAATACACCGAAATCAGTGGTAGCAGCTCCTACCGGTCAGTAATGTTGTATACCCGTGCGCGACATCGAAAGTGCTACATCAGGCAGAAACGGATACCCATAAAATAAAATCTGAGTGAGAAGGGGTGACGAATGTGAGCCGGACATCCTCAAGGACGGTGAAGTAATGTGGAAAAATCGATACAGAGTAGAACAGAATAGAAAAATGAAATTATTTGCAGCGTTAAACGCACATCCTTGTGAAAAAACATCATTGCAACAGTGGCGCTTACGCCTCACAGATTTTATCTGCGTTAGTGTGATTACTCCAGGTAAAATCAGTGTAGACGTCGTCGTCTGTACCTGAACTGTCACAGGCCACCGGATCTAGTTAAGGCACACGCATACTCCATCTCGTTCACGTTAAGAATGAGGAGGGGACAGCTAATCTCGATGGAGTACGCATAAATACGCATATACACGCATACGCACGTTCCCGGCCAGACGAAATACTTCTAGAAACGAGGTGAAAAGTTAATCCAAAACTATGAGAGCAGCTCCGTTCAACCAAATTTTTTGCTGAAGCTTGCATTCTCTTTTATACTCAACGACTCACCAATATTTGGATTTTGATCGCCCTTAGTGGAGTGTAAACAAGAAATCCGTTGAAGCGAAGTTGCGATAGTATCACTGAAGTGTTCGAAGTCGACCTGAAACAATTAATGCAATAAGAAAATAAAAATTATTTTAGTTGACTTCGCGACACTGAAAAAACTTTTGTTAAGCTTATAAAAGTATAAAAACTTGTTCAGGCTGAATTATGAAACGAATCTGACGTTGCCATATCCCCTATCAATATTTTCACAACAGTTGTGCAACGATGTAAAGATGAATAGGTATCTCCATTCACACTCCTCATTAATCGACAGGGTCACGCTTTCACAGAAGGAACCAAGGAAACGAATTTTGACTACACCGCAGTAAATCCTCTTGGCGTAAATTGGTTCAAATCATTTCAGAAGGATACAAAAGCCCGGCAATGCTCAGAAACTCACAAAGTTAGCGGCTATAGAGTTTATCTTACCGCTCTAGTAATTCTTTGCCTTGTGCTAAAAACGATTCGATGGAAGATGCACCAGGTAACTTCGACGACCATGATGTAATAATTTATGGCATTCGCACTATATGAGTCCACCAGAAAACATAACAACGGCAAAACAATAAAGCACCCACAGTAGTTGATCGTAAGTTTGCACTTAAAAACCGAAAAAGAAGTAAACTTCCTTCCTCGTTGCCCTTCCAATCGACGATACAGCCATTTGGGAGTTGATAGTACTGCTCCTCAAGTGGAATAATAACGTCGACGGTTGCCTAAAGAGAATATTCCTATGTGAACAAGCATTAACTTATGATTGAGGAGTGCAGACGTTCGTTTTGATCGAAGACAAGCCCGTTTTTTATTTTTATTCCAATATTCTAATCTGTTCCAAACTTGTTCAGCGTTCTTTTCACGTTTCTCCTCCTCTGTCCAGAATCTCCTCTGAGGCTGTAACTTTAGATAATTGTGAAATTTGCACAATTAGATTGCAAGAAATGATTCCTCACCAAACGCATATTCCAGACTACGGTCACTGATTCGTTTCGCACAACGGTGAAGAGAAATTCCGCACAGTGATCGCCAAATAACGGTCCTGAAAATGGCGAATCAGGCTAAAACACCTATCAAGTTAAAGACGAAGCATATCGAATAGTAAAGATAGTAACAAAAAGAAAACCGCATGAACGGAAATTATGGTATAGGAAAGAAAAAGCACTGAGTGCACTCGGTAAACTAGGTCAATGATGGTTCTCAGGCAAAATCAGTCGAAGCAACGCACAAATATCACCGAAAATTTGCGCGCTTCAACGATTTCACAAGGGGTTTATTTAAAGTGCAAACCACCTTGGTGCGAAAGCTATAGAGGATACTCTCCAGGGAATGTGTTCGCTACCTCATAACGAAAGGGTCGATGCTCACGCTGGTCAATAAGCCGGAAACGCTTTGCTGCAGTGCATCGGGAATTTTGAAGCACAGAGGGGATTTCAACTTGAATCGACAATACTCCACAGGTTCAAGATCAAACACCCTCAACCTAGCCACGCATTTGAGCATATAGGGCTTAACGAACCTTTCGCTAAATGCAAACCGACTGCAATATTTTTATACGTTTTCAGCGACTTTGAATACTACTCAAAAGAGTGCTGACCAAACCTGCGTGCAGTATTTCATGATGGCGGGGTGGGGGGAGGGGGAAGGGGAGGGCAGTACACAACATACGCATATCCCATCATGTGGAAGCTGCGAAACTTGGATGTGCAACCGCATAAAGCACTTGTAATGATAAAGAACCTGAAGAACACGGCACTGCTCCTATAAAACCTTTGACTGCGAACGTTTTAACCATTCGTTGAAAGCATTAAGACTCCTTTGTTAGATACGAAAATGCACGGCGGGGCCATACAAAGGACGGTGTTTTCAAATCACCCGCAAACAGGTAAAGCATCTGTTTACAATATGAACGGCAAAGGACTACAAGATAAACACACTCCGCTGAGGAACTAAGCATATTTCGCTGAACAATAGCCGTTCTTTTCCCATCTTAATGGCAACAACTGGCAAACGAGTCTGCATCCTTTACGGCAAGGCACTGATCCACAACAAAACACCCGAGCCTTTTCAACGTCCACCTCCGAATAGCATAAGCTTAACGCATGCAGAAGTTTGTAGCGATCGTCCTTCACCACAAGGTATATAGAAAGCTGCAATAGAGTGCTTAGAAATTAAAATTTGAATGGGTGAATTCCGCACGGGACAGTGAACAAAAGAGAGCGGATGCAGTTGAAGTTAAATGCTCGCATAGCCATGGAGTTGAGCACTCGCAGTGCAAACAGCGAACGAACATGCACACTGATACCTCCACCGAGGGAAATTACGTAAGAAGTGGCAGCTGGCAGCATCACAAAGTGTACTTGCCAATGCCACCCGGTGGGAAGTAAGGAAATCAGTTACACATATAAGAGGTGAGAAAATCGAAAAATTTGCAACTTGCAACCCGTTAGAAGGAGCCAATAATGGTATCAACAATGACACTACCTGTTGACTTCTTCTGCCCTGCATAATAACGTTGAAAAGTGGGCCACCCATACCGTTTTATGCTCTCTCACTCCTCACCTTTGTCTCATATGCAGGTGTCATGCAAAGTGAAAATAATCAAACGTTACTGATCGCTCAAAGAGGTAAGTGCTTACAGAATTTGAAAGAAAAGGTTCTGCTAGTATTATGCGCGACGCCCATATCCATTCTTCTATGCAACGTTTGGTAGCGTCGATATCTAATGAATGCAATCGCTGATTACCGTTACCAGCATATCTGCTGGCTGCAGAATTGTATGGTTAGGTACTGAGTGCTTTTTTGTTGGCAGTCGGCAATTCATGTAACCAGATTTTCGTTAACGGGACATCAGCTTGAATTCGGTCGGTTCTGTACACCACTTTCTCAAAAACGAGTTTTTTTTTCCGCAAACATGCACAAAAACTCAGTTAGCAGTTGTTAGCAGGTCCTCTGGATGATTTTTCTGGAGGTATGCAGATGTGCCAAGAGGCGATGACGGCATCAGGAATGGACTTGAATTGCTTGGTTGGTGACATTAGCGAATTTAAAACGTGAGGTTTTACTCTCCGCTCGACGTGCGCTCTACGAAAACGGTAATGAGGCATAGGTATTTAGCTACTGAGAGTGTTGATTGTATTATTGCATCTCTGAATTATACCGTATGAGTCATTCGGTTTTTTTCTCTTCGTTAAAAATTAAAAAAATGATGTGCATGGGCTTTGTCGGGATAAGAGAATACATAAATTGTGGGCTAGGCAAAAAAGACGGGAAGAAAACTTCATTCAAACGAGAGAATATATCTTAAACTTTCTTCTTACGACTCTCTAAAGCTTGTCGAACTCCGAGGGAAATTTCCTAGCATAAATAAATTGAAAATCCGCGACTGCTTCGAAGGGGAATATTCCTTTAATGTCTCGGTCTTCTTCATAAACATTATCACCTATACTGAAGTGTCCAACAACAAAGAACGGAGCATGAAGACGCTCAACGATAACAACAACAAGCTAGAATTGGTGAATATAATAATACACGCAATAAAATACACGAATGGTGAATATATTGACAATAGAAACTTTCACATCAAAGAGACTTTTGTTCTACAGGTGAATGTGATCGTAAAAGAATAGACCAGGAAATTTGGGAAGGGCTCGGGAGATGATGGCAATGGGAGATATAAGGAAACGATAGCGGCGCATCCAATTATCAGTAGCACTTGCAGCCAAACAAACCGTTCACCTTTTAAAATGAGCATTTATAGTGGGTTTGAGATGAATCCTTTACAAGAACTTCCACAAGCGGATTTCAAATGCCCTAGAAGAAAAAAAATCATAGAGCCTTCAGTTATTTGTCATTTCTAAAGTATTCGACACTTCACAACACCGGATAAAACCGTCCGGAATTGTCAGCTTTGATGCTCCTTCATTTGCTAGCATGCCAGTAAAAAATGAATACCATGTATATGATGATATTTTAGGCTGGAAATTTCTATGCGTAATTTGAAACTCAAGTGATAACGATAATTCAGTGCGACACTATCAGATGTAACAAAATTCATAGTTTTTTATGTCCTATGGATATTTGACTTATAGACATAGTGAGGTAATAAACTGCACCGGAAGTCACATTTATGGTCATATTCTTTTGGAATCCAATTACTATGTAATTCAGAGAGTGGCGAAGAAAAGGACACGTTGTTTGCTTTTGCATCCCGTCAAATTGCGCAATCGCCTTCATAGTTGATAACATAAAAGCCTACAAGCTGTATTACCTTCGTATATACTTTCACCCATCCACTCGCATAAACCTTCCAAAAAAGATTAATTTATAATGCACTGCAATCGGTGTAAATTAGAAAGCAATAAATATAAAACAAATAGTAAATTCTTATATATTTAAATGCCTCCATTTCCTCTCAAAGTTGATGGATCATAGCGAAAAGCAATTTATAAGATTCGCTATTTGATCACCAAATTTCGTGATTCTAGCCTCTGTGGTTCTCGAATTAAAATTACACGACACGAAGACAGGCGCACACATGCTCACAGATACGACTTTACAGTAAAGAAATATGCAAATGCGCATAAAATGAAGCAAGGAATGCGGTAGTCAAAGCGGACTATCAGCTTATCTCCATCGGCTACACGCAGTGGGGCACGAAAACTTTGCCGTCACAAATTTGTTATCATCAACTCTGGGAAAATAAACACATGAAATTTTTATACACTTAATAATGAGCATTTCCTGAAATATCCTATTCCTGAAATAACGGTTACTTGAAAGGTCACGCTCGTTAACACAAGCAAGCAAATGAAACTGCTTCACGGATTCCTGGATACTCATCGAAGGTTGAAAAGCCACTTTTGTCAGTAACTGTTATAATCATATTCTTACGGCTAATTTGTAAGATCAAATTCTAGTTACTTAACATGGTCATTTAGTCGGTGATGACAATGAAACGAAGGTCCTTCTGTGTCGTTAGACTCGTTAGACCCCAGCGGTGACATTCAACCTTCCTTAACTTTTCATCGTTCTTTAGGAAACAACCTAAGGATTGCTACTGACATTCCTTGGGCGTCCTAAAACCTCCTACACTACAGTTCGAAATTGGACCTTTCAACTTGCAGTTATCGATGGTCATCTGCACCATCTGGCTCTAAACAACAAACATTGCGTTGCCTACATATAGAAGCTGCTTGGTGATGGCTAAAGGAGACGAAAGCTATAGCTTTAAATGCGCATTATTATGCCTGCTACGCATCCTTATTCACGTCAATCGAAACATCATGCAGACCTATTATCCAGCACATGGCGTGCAGATGCAAGCGGCGATCAAGCCTGTTTCCTATGCATGTGTCACCATACAATAAATGAATAAATAAGCAAATAAATAAATGAATAAGTAAACGAATAAATAAGTGCATATATATATATATATATATATATATATATATATATATATATATATATATATATATATATATATATATATATATATATATATATATATATATAGTAAATAGATAAATAAATAAATAAACAACTAAATAAATAAATAAATGAGGACGCAAGATGCCCCGTAATGGGGACCTTTTGCAGAAGTACTAATATTATTAGCTCTTTTAATTTTCACTGTTCCATTTCTTTCGATTTCTTCCTGAAAATAACGCAGCATTAATGCAAACATTCATTCGAATAAACGCTAGTGGACTTTCATCATTGCGCAACAGCACTAATTTACCATAATCGTGCATTTGTCAAACAGTAATCTTTGCCCAATTTGAAATGTATGCCCTCACTAATCACTACCTCTTGTTCTATTTCCTCGTGGCTTTTATCTCATCCGTGAAGCCATTTTCGTTTTTAAACTGTCACTTGAACTTCAACGTGAAATGGCTGTTCGTTTTGAAAGAAATTACCCTCAATGTGGTTCAAACAACTGTACCATAGCTGTGAGAGAATGACATGAGGTAGTGAGGAAACTGACTATAATCCTGAAGAGTGCACCGGAAGGAAGACATCTACGAACAGCGACCCTTCTTCCTCCGTACCTCTCGCTTTTTCCTGCTTATTCCCTTCCCCTTCCACCCCTTGCTTTCACGATGCGGCGCTGCAACACATGACAACTCCGTTCGACACACGGCTCAAAGACGGAGCTTGTGAAACGATTCACCAACATTTTTCATAACTTTTGATAGTGAGCGCTTAGAGCTGCATTTATCGGTGCAAAGAGTGCAGCCGCAGCAAAAATATGTTGCGATTTCTCCGTCGCCAGCACATCTGATGACGTCATTCAGGTTCGTCGTAACCAGTATAACTTTAAGTGTTTTTTGCAGCCAATTAACTGTTTTGGACACTGCAACTTCAAGGCTATGCTTGGTTTATATTGTTGTGGATGTGCGCCCTCGACAGTTTCTCTATGTGGAAGCAACGTCGACTCCAGTGGAAACTTCATATTGCAGTGAAGCGAACCAACCGAGTCACCATCAAAATAAAGAAGCATCAGTGTTGCCTTGGAGTTGACGCATTCGCCTTTTCGACATTCTGCAATATTATGAGATCACCTTTCACAGTAACGAACTACTCCATATTATGAGATCACCAACGGCCTGCACACATAAGCGCACATGCGCTATGTGCATCATATAAACTTATTTGCTTAGCCAAGATCGGTTTGTCTAGAGCTGTATTCGTGGGCGATTACGAAAAAACTGTACAAGGGAAGGTAGATTTTCCCTGCTCAAATGAACTCAACAAAAATTCACCGACATCTACGATTTGTGACTTCCTCGTATAAAGTATCCGAACGTGCGAAAGACTCGTAAGTCTTAGTTTCTTCTCTCTCTACCGCTAGCTTGAAAACATTTTCTCGCAAAGAAACTTTCATGATTTCATCTCACATTCATTGAATAGCATCGAAGAAGTAGCGAAAGTGGCCGGAATTTCTTAAACCAGAAGTTGCTAAATGCCATCTTTTTCGAGGCAGTGAAGCAGTAGCGATTTTTGACGAGTGTTTCTATTCCAACAAACTGTAGCCCAAAGCTGCAAAAGGACTAAATGACCCGAAGGAGAGGAATGATGAAGCCCACTGCTGTAAATGCTCAAGCTATTCCGAACGGCCGTGTGATTAAAAGTCAGTAGCTAATATATAAGGCTGATGCATATTTGATGGACTATTACTCCGACTACTATTGAAAGCTGAACGAGTGCAGACTGTGGACAACAGTACAAAGAGTGAATTCGAAAAGAGGAATAAGTTGGATAAAGTTGAGCACTCTATTTATGTGTGATACAGCGCCAGTATGCAACAATTATTACTGCTAAGAGAACAAAAGAATAAAGAGCGGGTCTAAATGTCGATCGTTTCGAGTATGCTAAAAACAGAACGCAGAAATTAAAATCCGAGGTCCCCCCTTAGAGATCATGCACTGTCTATGAGATTTCATTCGTTCGTTGTCTTTACTGGGAAACTTCGAAGAAGCTAAAACGACTGACTTTATAGAATACTAAAATGCCGTTCTGGAAGATGTACGAGCTCCCTTTGCCATAAGTTATTATACCACTCGCCCTTTAATAAGTGCGTTTTCGTCAGAGAGTATTAGAGAATTTCTATAATATCTGATACGCATTTCATTTCATTTCTGCTTTCAGGTTGTCAAACGAATCATAAAAACGTGCTTCCTTAACTGCGCTGAACGGTCAGATTTTAAAAGGAAATGAACATTAGCGATTCCAAAGCAATTTATAGGCATACCAGAGTCATAGACGGTGTTATATCGGAAGGTGGTGGACATTTGAAGATTGCTGCTATTAGCAATGCAGACAGTAATATTGATATGCATGTGTAACCCTTAAACCATTCACATCGTTGAATATGCCTTAACGACGAAAAGATTCTCAAACAGTCTTTTTCTGGATGCCCAACTGTAGCGCTAGAATTCTTCCTTATGAGCATTTGAGCATTGACACCGCTAACTTTTATTTAAATGATCGCTGTAGTCCAAAAAACAGCTATACCGGTCCTTCACAGTACCACAAAAGTCGGCCTTCTGCCTCTACTTCCATCGCCACCATAACTGTACTAATATGAGCATCACATTGCAATGGCAACAAGGAATTTGCTTCTACGCTATCATGACTTCTGTGTAATCAGTCACCTCACCTTTCTTTATCATTTGCTTTAGCAATTGCACAGAAGCAAACATCACTTTATGGTTCGTAATTTGCTCATTGTTTTTATGTTATTGCGTGATAAGCGAATGTCTCACTAGATAGTGGCTGCATTGTTCTAGTTTCCTGACTATCTCAGAAGCTGAAACGACGTTATGGAATTTTCTGAAATCGATTTTAGAAATCTGCGTGCAGTTGAAATCGGTGGATTATCCATTTCTAATCGGCCAGAAAGCGTATCGTCTGCAGAAGATCTGTACCAAAGACCAGGCCATTTATGACACGAATATTATGAATGCGCGCAATTCATTAATTATTAGTAAGTGATGCAATTACTCAACGAAATGAACCGAATATAAAAGTGCACATCGCGCCACCTACTCGGGCGCCCTTCTGCGCTTACTTTTTCCCAACAAAATACCCGCAACTTGATAACCAAAATTTGGGAGAGGGAAAGGGACATGGACGAGTTTTGCATACTTAAACAGTAATTTCGCAAATGAGAAGAGCTTCCGCAACCAATTCTACTCCGTCTTCTGTGGTGCAATCAAAAAACCTTTCAGCAAACAACAACGTTTTGACTGTAGTTTTGGCCACTATTATCACTTTCAAGACCATATCCGTAAGGGCGAATGACCCGGCTGCATGCAAACACGCGCGTAACATCATATCAAAATTTGGACAGGAGAGGAAGAATTCGCGCATAAAGATGGATAAACGCTAATTCAGCTTTCAAAGGTGTCAACTGCTGGGAGGTGGGAAAGGAGGATAAGTCACTTAACTCACCCCTCTCAACTATGCCTCCACATTCATGGGTGTGGACTTCAAAACAGTTGATGACTTTGATGAGGACAGAGTAGTTTGTCTGTATATGACAAAAACGCCGAGGACGTCGGAATTATGGGACCTCCTTCTGTTTTGCCTAGGTGTCTCAGACGATGTTAAGCTTAAATGCAAATCACGTAATGGGGGGAAATATATAGAGGATACTTCTTTTCTGAATCCGCAGAACACAACAATGCTCAGTAAAGAAAGAGTGCTTTTACTTACGATAGCCGGCCGTAGAATTTCAACCGTCAGAATCCGTCGAGAACGTTCTGAACATAATTCCATAGTTGAATCTTTGCCGAAAAAGGCTCCTAACATTAAACCAACAATAATCACTTGAAATACCAGATCGATGCCGACCGATAGCACCATCTGGAGAACAAACATAGTAAATATGTGCACAAATTTAATGTGGGGTTTTGAGTGAACTGTCTGTGTATTTTTTCAAGCGCTTTCCTTCGGGTTGTCGAAGAAACGGCAGCGCCAAAGGATAATAACAGAAATGAAGTGGGTACCATGAAACGAGTACACGTCAAGAAAAGTAAAATATTTCTGCATTCGCGCATTTTGTTGCAATTTTCTGTATAATTTTCCATGACTAGCACCTTTTACTTGCTTCACTCTTGTTCTATTCAGCATTTATTTATAGGTGATGCCGCTCAGCCCATCATGTTTTTACGATGATTGTAATCGTAAGCAACATTCCTTTGCAAATGAAAAAGTTATCGCTTCGATTTTTTTTTTTGCTTTCTCACTTCAGAATCTATATGTTTGTCCGACTCGAAACGTTGAACTCTATGGGAAATGTTACGATTTATTTTGGTTGAGCGAAGTCTGCAAAGCAGCCTGGGGGAATGGATCGCGCTGAGCGAACCCACAGAAATCACCGTCTTCACAGAAATTTTATGGCGACATCTTGTCTTTCCATATTTATGCGTGTCGGCTTATCTGTCTATAGTTTCAGTCTGCTAAACACTGAAGTCAGAGTTACCGAATTCTATGGGCATATTATACATTATGGGATAACCTCCTATGTCATATTCGGCATCGATTCATCAGTTGGCAAGAAAGCTGTAAATACCTAAAGATGAAAAATTAGGTTGTTTTGCAAACGGCGGATTCTCAGTTTCCATCTGGGGCTAAGTGATGGAAAAAGGGATTTTCTGTTGGTGCGGTATGGACAATCGGACTATTCAAGCATGAAAATATTAATGCGCCACATTTTGCATTTTCCATTGCTAAGTTGTTGAAGTGATTGTGGGAAGGAGGGATCGTATGGCATGAGCAGCTCCTTCTGCATTCATTTTTGGCAGAGTCGGTGTAAGACAGAGATTGAGGAGCAACATATGGAGTACAAAATTTTTCTGCCCCATTTAGATTTCTATACTTATTCGATGTTCCTCAATGAATGCGAAAGTAGAAAAATAGTGCGTCTTGTTATATGTAGCGAATTTTGTGAATAGCATGATTAGTCCACCGATTGGTAAAAAAGCCCGGATATATACATTTACACACTGCACATCCGACGGCACCATAATGTGAACTGCAGATGTAAATTCATAAAAGCACACAAGAAATAGAGGTAATACAAAATGCAAGAGATCGGATACCGAAGAACAAATTATTCATAAAGCTATTAAAGCATGCAAAAGACAATAATGATACTGAAGAGAAAGTTGAGGGCATGGAAAAATAAATGGCCTAGAGTCTTACTGGTCTCATTCGCTTTGAAACCACCAAAAACCGGAACCGTATTGCAACATTTCCAGTAGGGAGTGCTTACTATAGGCGGATTCATGCACTGACGCAAAGGAGCGATCGCAAAGACCAGGAGAAGAAATAACTGTAGTACGGCAGTTGCGAGGATGAACACCGTTGCAGATATGTACTTCGGATCCATATTCCATCCACTATGAGACACCACCAGCGTGAGGGAAACAATCGTTGAGAACTGCAATATTATGCTCAGCAGAGTTGCGAACGGGAACAAAAATTTGCTTCTCCGCGAAGACCTCTAAAAATGCGAATTTTTCAGGGATGAGGGGTAATTTCCGGCAGTACTGTGCGAAATCCTCAGTCTTCCTTTCCCTCCTTTCACTTCATCTCCCGCAAACGGGGAATTTTCGGACAGCTCGTAGGTTATTGGAGGTTTAAAACCCAGCCCCATCCATGTAAAGGCAGCGAAATGAGGATAGGTTCCATACTGAAACCAATAACATCGAAAATGAATCAGGCTTCCATATTAATTTGTTTTACTTGTTTTAGTTTTACTTGAATCGACAAAGCATTCATTACGAATAAATGTCTCTTCATATCACTACCACTTCCGTTTAGCGGAAGTTGTGAGGCAGCGTGAAGGTGTTTAAGTGGCAATAACCAGCTGCTAAGACAAAGAACGCTCTCAAACATCTCCCGCGGAAATTCCTGCAGAAAGTCACCTGAAAGTGCATAACTATCTGCGTCTTTCAAATCGGCCTAGCATAGAAACTCGTCACTTATGAGGCAAAAGTTGGAGATTTTTATCAAAGTATGCGGCATAGTAATAGACCAGCTTGCACAGGCCGTCTTTCCTGCAGCGCTTATGGAGTATAAGCAATAAACTCCAATGAGAACAGATCCATTTTGGACACACAAGTGAATCTATTCTCCTCAATGTTTTCGCTCAGACCTCATAGTCATGTGAAAGATGAAATGCGGCAATTGGTCAGTTCGTTAGCCGCGAGAATTTGCTTGAAAATCTCGAATTCAGCGAGCTGTTAATGTTAGTGAGCCGCAGCGGGCCGTTGTAGTAAAAAGTAAATCGAGAGAGAGAGTAAATCGCAAGTTGCAACAACGAGAATCGCTGTGTGCATCGAAGCAGCGATGTTTTTTCTGCCGAAACGGGAGAAGTCCTGAATTTCCGGGGCCTCAGAACTGAGAGTGTGATAAGGGTGTTTCTTATCCTTGCTAGGCTTCAATGCTCGTTTCACACCGTACAAAAATTGACCGACGATTTCAATCGCGCAGTTACAACGAATTCTCCTCATGATTTGTAAAGTTGGCCTAAAAAACTTAGCAGCGTTCTATCCTGGCTAGGATCACAGCGGCATTATTAAATGATAGCTACAGAAGAACACCACTAGATGAGCTGAACTGATATACGCGTTCGCTTCCAATTCACGGCGACAAATAGTTTCGCGAGTTATCAGCAAAAAATACAATATACGGAGTAACGCCTCCATGCTTCAGTAACCCGACCGTCTAAACAGTCCTCAGCAAAACTCAATTTTTCTGCTGCCCGACATGTAGGTGCACAACCAAGCAGTGCAACTTGATGCAATCTTTGCAACTTTGCATCTCTGCAGCTATCTCGGTGAAATCTTCAACGTGGAATGCGGTATACGGAGTCACCTTTTTATACATTATGCCCATGAAGCGCTGGCTTCAGTGGTCAGTGGCAATCGCAGTCTTACTTTCGAGCTCTGAGATTGCTGTTTCCCAAAATATTAACTTCCGAATTTATTCTTGCCGTCATCTACAGCAGAGATCTCCATCCCAATTCCCTGCTCAAGTGCTGCATTTCGTAGTAATGAATAGCACTGAAGTTCTTTGCCATTCTCCTACAGGTGGTCATGAACGAAGAGAAAGAATAGTTCATAGTACCAATGCGGCGAGGCAAACAACCCGGAACACTTCCAATGCGACCATTCCCATAAACGATCGAACAGAACAGTAAATCTTGGGGGTTTGCTGCTATGCATTTGGTAGGTTAATTTGTTTGCCACATTAAAGCGCTTAAAAATATGACTACTCAAGTGCTATCCAAATTTGCTTACTACCGCACATTACGCGTCACCACAAAACAACGAATTGTGCAAATTCTAGAAGAAGTTGCAGAAATGTTCATTTCCAAGCTATGGCCCTGAGTATATCCAAAATTTTACTGTCGCATTTTTTTTCTTGTTAAATTCGCCATTTGCGATAGTAATTCCCTTTTGCACGGGTATAACTTTCATTATACATCAGTGGGATCATAGAAAACCTTGCCTGCACTATTTACATGGGCAGTTCTGAAAGCTAAAGTAAGAAGATGCGCTTTCTTTTGTTGGCGATTTATTGGTTGATCGCATCAGGTCCCGCAGACTGTGGGACCGTAATAATCCTCTAAGTGTCTCACCCTTCATACTCCGTAACCGCAAGATCGCACTCCCAGAAATTGCTATTCCTCACTCTTCCGGAAGGAGTTGCTTTCCATCACCATTGCATTTTGTACAGAAAGTGAAGTGAGGCATCGAGTGGTGGTGAAGCAGCGACGATGAAGGTTGCAACACAGCGGCATGCGACTGCAGTGTATGAAGTACTCTGAAATGGGAGCGCTACCTTACCGGCACGGTGAACGTTAAATATTTAGTGCCCGGGAAATTCAGATGCTTCAAACAACGAGGCTCGATACACTTCAACTCGGAAGATTGCAGCATTTTAGACCTGAACCGAGCAGCCCCGATCACAACACTATATAGCTAGCTATTCTAAGAGCACTGGCGTTGCAAAGTATTGGTGGGCAGAATGCTGAATACACGGTCCTAACGCCTTATCCTATCGGACAGTTACAAAGCCACCGACCACTCACTTACTTGTTGACGTCCGCGGGCACAGCTTGCGGATGCTTCATATTGCCTCATTTTACAAATGAAAACTCGTTACATTGCTCTTATAAGGCGTTTATCGTGACTCATTTTTGAGATGTCTTGGAAGGACGTCATTTTTATCTGTGAGAAAACATTTCTCAGTCGGTCCCCATTCGTGTATTACCAAATGACATCACTAGACGTGATGATTCATAGAAACATTGCTTATTTTGACTACGCCAAAGCCTTTTGGCCTTACATATCACAGCAATTTCTGAGTTGGGGACATTTAATCACTTTTAATGTGATCATTTTGGTGTACCTGATATGCTCTATTCCGACCACTTTAAAAATCGTTTAAATCGCTTCTTAACAGACCAATCGGAGTTGAAGTGGGAGACTCGCTTTCTGAAAGTGCGGATGTAATTAGCGAAATGTCTCAAAGACGAAATTTATTCAAAAATTTACTCAAACGATGTGTCGGAAATGCCGTCCAGCATTTTATGCTCTGTAGATGATCTATAAATTTACCGCCCTCTCCGTGATTATACAATCGAATTCTAGGCACTGCGGAATAATCTCGCATCGTTGAGTGGAGAAATACCGGCGGTCAGGCATTTCTCACCTAGAATGCGGAGCTTTATTCGTCAGCTTCTACCATAAATGTATCCACAGACTTGACAAATTGCTTCTCGCGACACTGGACGATTGAGCGCAATATTTGGGTGCAAGGATTTGCCCCACTCTTTGTTGCATCTTTCATTTTCCTAACCATCCAAAGAAAACAGGATTTGTGGTTGCTGTTCATATATTACGAGCACTGAAACATAACTGTTTCAAACATTGTTGGAAATCTTTATTGTGCGGTACCAATTTATTTTTTAATGTTGCTGTCAGGTTTACTCCTTCTATCTTCATACTCGTAAAGATGTCGTTGTACATTTTCAGTAACATTTCACTCGCGTTGCCTTCCGCAAACTGCGTGCTGGACCATGCACCGTGAATTTACAGCTCGCATTAAAATATGCAGCGTACAGATGCTGGAGCAAAGTGGAGTTCAGTTAGACCTTGACCTTTCCCAGAAAATTGTAAGAGCCCTCTCCAGAATTCCTTTAGAGACAAATTTTCGCAGAGGCATGTCTTCGAGAACAACGTGTTCCTTTTCTTTCAAATACTCCGCAGTAATTGTAGATTGAACTGCGTACTTCACAACCTTCAGTTTAAGGTTATTCGATAAGGAGATTTACCGCAAACAGTCGTTAACACGAAAGCCACTTCGCTTTCATGACCATCTAGATTCCACCTCGCTAGAAGGTTTCTATTTGTGTAAATATTTCCACCGTTTTACAATTACCATCATTTGCTACGTTCCGAATGTTAGTTATGAAGAGTAATCTATTTCATATCGTGACTCCATTCATTTTTTTCTTTCTGCTGTTTTGCAGTTTATTCATTCATTGCTTTCATTTACTCGAAAACCTTCCGGAACCACAAGTCTTCATGACTTCATGATCAAAACCTTGCATCATTTCAACGTCTTTATTTCAAGGGTCACAGTACAGTTTTGACAACAATTTATTTCAGTGAGACAAGACAGTATCGCTTTATTGAAAATAAGGATGTTTGCTTCTTTGTGTTTGTTTATCAAAGAGGCGAAAGTCGCTCATGGAAGCATCCTGTGGGAAAAGCACATAGTCCTTCTGAAGTGTCCTGCGTTTTGCACCTCAATATTCGAGAAGTGCCTCTGCCCGAGTAATAAACCGATTCTATTTTAACTATGGCGTTTCCTTCAAATGGAAATTCCGCTTCCTTGAGTGCACTGTACATTAGAAGTCGTTCGCCGTTCGACTCTGCGTTATAGTCGCGACTGCAAACAATTGCAGTCTGCTTCCTACGAACATATTTCGAATTCTCTTTCAAGGGCACTCATAAGCGACCGATATATAAAAATATTTTGGTGTATTGTTAATTAATTTTACGATCCTCCTATTGCCACACAATCAACGAAATTCCCTCTGTCGATTAGGTCTCATCGCCGGATACTGCGTCAGTGAGTATGGAGAAGATGCCTGCCTTCTGAAGCTTTAGTGATTAAAAACTCTTAGAGATCTGCTCGATTTTAAATGAAAAGTTGTGATGAGCAAGATCTGACGGAAAGTTTCATATAACATTAGAGCGCATATCAATTAGCACCCTTAGTAGTGACCTGTCAGTTGGCAAATATTGCGATGCGTCCATCATCTGCATGTATATTTCACTCGTATATGTTAATGGAGTGTTACAGTGGTCATAAGCGAGGAAAAGCCGCAACATATTTGTGTATGCGAGTTACTTCTTGCTTCTCCTTTAACTACACGAATAGTACATTTGTTACAATCGAAGGCTTCAATATCATCCTTTCTCTCTTTCTTCAACTAAATTTGATGCACAGTTTTTCGTGGACCGCTCAAACTTACGTGAATGTCTTATAGTGCACATTTGCGATAATAATAGCAGCTTTCGTAGAAACCTCGTAGAGACGTTGATTGCAACCCAGTCGTAAATAATTAAGGATTTCTTCCATAGTTAGCGAACGCCACTCCTGAACTGACTGGAATTTTTCGACTACCCATCATCCAGCATTTCATAACGATATTGAAGAAATTGCTGAGGAGCGACCTGCCGATGAAAGGAATACGTGGAACGGTGTGCAGGGGTATCCTGGTACAAGAACAGTGACCAGAGATGCACCTGGATAGAGGTGAGGCAGGAAAGCGTTATTTCTTCGGCCGTAGGGAAAAGGCCCTAAGACTGTGAATTTCCTGCGTGAGCGCATGCGCATGTGACGGTTGCGCAAATTATTTCTTAGCTCATTATGAAGAGTGGAGGAGGGGGACGAGACGCTGGATCTGCATCGGCCCACTGCTCTTTGGAACATCAAGCAATTTGTAAGACCAACGCGGAACACCTTATGAATACATTGAGGACCGGCTCAAGGCTCTCCTTATAAGTTGGATTTCCATTCTGAAACTTTTGAGCACGTTTAGCACAAAGCGGAAATTTTTTTGACTGAGGTATTGAGCGACCGATGGATTTTATAGGGAAATTGGTTATCATCGTTGGACATTTTGGTGCTATTTTCGGAGTTACTTTCCGAGCGATGCAATAATGTCGTGCAAAGATATAAGAAACGAGAATGTTCGCGAGTAAGAAATTACTACTGCAGCTGAATTAGCAACGAAGAAACCCTAATTTTGCATGTCATGTGTTTGCTTTCTCTGTTTGGTTCTGCTATGTTGCCGTAAAATTTGCATTCGATATCAGCTAGTTGCAATGGAGATATTTTGGTCATAAATACTATCGTTTCTCCCTGAATTACTTGCAAATTCCACATTTCCGCTTGCAGAAACTGTATTTTTGAATGACTTTTTCCTTGATTGATATAGAAAGAAGTGCGAAAGAGAAAAATAAGGTAATGATTTGCGAGGGCAAAAATGCACTGGAAGATATGGAATCAGTACAAAATATAAGGTTAGAGGTATGTCGTTGTTGAAAACGCTGTTTTCTTGCAACCAGTTAGAATTCTTCTTACTTTAATTCCAACTGCTTCTCTGCATTGTTAATTTCTGTCGCGGTTTGAAAGCGTACCGTTCAAAATCCCTCTTAAGTTTAGTTCTATCGTTTATTTCTGCCTCATATCGTTTATTTCTACGATTTGAAACAAAGCAAAGTCCTTTCTACGGTTCAAAATCCTTCTCTCATTTATTTCTAACTACGGTTTTAGTGACCGACTGTTTCGTTGAAGATGACATGAAACAAAGCAAATTTAGCGGATAATTTCACACGTATATGTAAAGCAGAATTGTTCATTTAATCCAAATATTCAACTACAGCGTCCACCCACTAACGACAGTTCGTGATGATGTGGGAAAGCATAGCCAAAGCAAAACTTCTTAAAGCATTGCATTTATGCGTTGAAAATTTTTGATTTAATAATTTGGAATAACAAAGAGAGTTGAGAATTTTTTTGTTATCCGCGCTCCATTTGCGAAGAAAAAAGCGTTTAAAGCATTGCGCGTCTCCGGAAATATTTATATCCGAAATTCATGAGGAATATATGTTCAGCGGGTAAACCGAAATTTTACGGAACGGCGATGCTATTTCACCTCCAAATTTTGATAAGATCAACAAAATGATGGGAACCGAAAATGCATTTAAATAAACTTGGACACGAAAGTTCATTATGGTCATCCGCTGACAATTAAATGGAGCGAAGCAAGCCGTTTTGTTGAAAGTCGATGCTTCTCCTCAAATATCTCGATCACTACGACTTCGTTCGCGGCTCCCGTTTGATAAGCTGATAACAGTAGAGCTGTTTCCAAAACTTTCCCGAATTTTCGTTCATGACTAAAATTTTCGCCTAAAGTGCGCAAAGCACCTATTTCGGAAACATTTTCGTAGAAGTGGAGCGGATTGGGCAGGGCGTGACCATTTTGCTCCTTGCACGTTGCCACCGGCTCCGCTCCTTTGCAATGCAATCACGGGAAGTCGCAGTGCCATTCCACCTGTATTTAAAAGTTACATTTTCTGAAGCAGGCTCATCCGACTGCACGTGACCTGGCCAAATTATGACCACTGTGAGGATCTTCTCCAAATCAGGCTGATAAAGGAGCGGAGTGGGGTGAGGGAGGAGTGCAAATCTCAGACAGCGGGACAAGGCAGACAGTTTAGCTATCTGCAATTTTTATAAAATGGCTTCCACTAACGACATAATGGAACATGTGGATTGGTCTGGGCAGACTTTAGGGTCTGCGTGATGACGCTCAAAAACGATAAAAGAGCCACTGCTCTGTCTGGCCCGATAATTAACTACGCAACCGAGCGAATTGTATGTGCAGACAGTTTGCGTGGCAATTGCACTCATCGACTGGTATCTACAACATGATTATGGTTGCGCAGTACATGGTTGTCCAGCAGTTCAAAGCAAAATGGAGTCATCTGGCCTAAGCGCAGATGATATCCAACAAGGACACAAATATATCGCCAGTTGTATAACCATGTTTCTTCACTTTCACAATTTACAGCACCGGTATGCCTGCTAGGTCAAAGTGCAAAAGTGGCACATGCACCACTTACTCATTGAAATTCTTCATTTATTGTTAATAACTGGTAACCTCGTCGGCCGCTTCACAAGTAAGTCCCAGCACCTAGAAAACACCGAGAATTGGCATCGAAGTTACGTGACCTCACCTTGACCAGCTTGTCTCTCAAATGTTCAGTGATTCGATGAATGAGGCCCCAGTAGCGATGTGGGCGATACAGCCGGATGCAAGCGAGAAATTCGTCCAGCGTCTCCGCAGAGGAATCGAATAAGCCGAACGAACCTTTCAATGCATAATTAACCATCTAAAACCTGTATGACGTGTATCCCATATATTTGTCTCATTTTCGCGGTTACTGCATTCACTTCGCAAGTTGATTCCCGCGTAAAGATTCCAATCCTAGACAAGCTTCGACTATCTTTCACCAAACTTCCCCCTGCATGCCAACTGTATATGAAAGATCTTCTGAAAATAATCGCCAGGTGATATCTCATGTGGGATCGCGTATCTGTCTGAATAGGCAGCAAAACAAGAGTACTCGAGCAAATAAAAGTGTATCATCCACGCCCTTGTCTACTGCGTAATAACATGTTTTTGAAACGGAAAAACAGCGAAAACGATTACATTTGACCACTAACAAGTTCAGTCAAAAACGTTTAATTCTCCCCACTTACTCAGCGAATAGAGCTTGTGGGCAACAGTTCATACTAAATGTTCTCACCCCAGTGTCGGATCAATGAGTGTTGAATCAGCAAATCTCCGCCAATTATCGAGAACCGTTAGATTGCTCTCATTAATTTTATAGCTAAACTAATAAATTGAACATGCAAGTTTTGTTCACTTTCAACTGTAAAGGATTCGTTTAAGAGTCGCCACAGTGGAATAAATTGTTGAATTGGTTTGTCATCGTTTACGTCGTCGTTGGATGACAAAGTACCGTTTGCTGAACGGTTCAAGCTCGCGACATACAGCTATCCAAGCTGATGGTCAATCACTGGGACACTGCGAAAGATTCAATTTTTCATTATTATTTGCTCAGGCGCCAACAGTGCAGATGGGAACATAATGGAGCGTGCTTGGGAAGCGTTTAACGAGATCAGCCAGAATTGATGACAGCTGGGACGAGATTATGTGGATAGAAACAGTTAACATCTAACTATGCCTTCCTTTGCTAACTTTCACTCGTGCTCAGATTCGATGTTTGGTTATCAGACTGTTGGACTAGCGTATGACACTGAGCATGTACTTATATAGCAAGATGTTGCAAATACAACAAGTTCTAACCTGACTGTTGATGTTATGCGCTTATAACGCGTGCTGAGTTACCTGTACGCCAGTGTCGATAAGATCGGGACAGGAAAATAAATGTGATTAAAGGTGGCGCGCTGGTATGGTTGTAAAAAATGCGCACAACTGTTTATAGGGTTCGCATTCGCATTTGGACGAATTCTGAGTCTGGGATGGACTAAACGTTAGCTAGAGCATGTGATACTAACGTATGTCTGATCGATCATATTTTGCACCAATCGGATTTCTTGATGCGACCGACGGGTTTTCTCATGTGCGAACTAAAGATATCCAGCAAACTCAAAAATCTGAGAGCTCACGCCCTTGCCTCAGCGCATATTCTGCTAGGACGAAAACAGGGGCAGTAGAAAGTTCGACGGGCGCCAATGCCATCTTCTGCGATACCGGCTGTCCTCCCCCGAGGATAGGTACTTCTTGCTAAATATTTCCTTTGTACCGAAACATTCTGAATTTTACAGCGTTAATAGATGTGTCGCTAACCGCAGTTGAAAGAAAGTCTCCTTGCGCATCGCTTTGCTACATGCAAACAGGCTTCCTTGAAGCAAAAGAAGAAAAAACGGATGTAGATCAGATTAATCTTTTCACAACAGTCAGCGAACCTCCTCAACAATAGCCTTGTGGAAATTAATAGCAATGAAGTGAATATTCGGGTTCTTATCCACCTCAACGTGAATTCGATCGATGGTCAGATAAAGCAGATAACGAACCGATTCGACGTTACCATCAGGTGTCTTAATTGTGAAATCACTGAAGAGAGGCATAAGTTACTGATTGGAAACATCGGATTAGTTTAACTAGGCGGGTCGCATTTAAATCATTCGCCAAAATATGACGCCCCAGTAAACCAAGTAAACGTCAGGCAGAGTGAGTAACCTACACATTGCAGCTGGTAGTGTTCTGCGAGCAACTAAGCACGTTCGAGCAGAAGAGACCGTATTATCGAGATCTGAAGTTAGTGATATTGGAGCTAATCATGGGCACGTACACAAACATGTCATGTTTATTTGTAAGAGCATTCAAGACGTCGTAGGTAACTAATGCAAAGAGAGAATGAGGAAGGGGAGGGAGCGGTCGCGCGACTGTAACTATGCAGAAATGAAAGAATCAGCTCAATTGTTGGGCAATTATAGCTCACCAGGTAACAAATCACATCTTCAGTAGAGGTCGTAATCAACGACCTGAAGCTTTAAGTGTGTTGTGGTGTTTCGGAGAAGGGAATTTCAATGAAGGTGAATAAGCCAAAAATTGTAGTTCAGTTACTGGTAGGGAAAGAGTTTCTTGTGAATATTTTTGGGATGAAGGAAGCTATAGGGCCTATTCATTATTTCAGTCCTTTACATACTATTCTGATTTCTGCCTTATCATTACTTAAAGCTGTATAGATCTTCAACTAAAAGTAAGATAGGAAAACAATCATGCTCAAAATGTTGGGAAAGACATCGAGGAATCTGGTTATATTTGGGGAACTTTTGGATGGTCGTGCAAGGAGGCTGATGAAAATCTCAATGCTGTCGCCTAGTTTCGTAAGACAACATGTAAAGAATTATGAATGGAGTGCCTCAACACACTCCTCCCATCATCATTCTCATCAACTACAACATTAAACCAGTCACTGTTGAGCAGACTTCCTTGGATAAGGCTCTTCCGAAATCTTGGAAGACTGCATGTCCTCCTTCCCCTCAGACTACAGGTACCCTTCCGACCTCACGTCTCTTCTGCTGTTCCTTTGGAAGGCGCTAAGTTATGGACCTGGTGTTCATAGATAGGCACTGGAGAGTGTTGTGACTGAGTGAGGGAGACCGAGTTGGGCGCGAAGAGACGCGAGGGTAGTCGAAGTCGCTTATCGGATGGGCAAATCAGCTCATAACGGGCAAACTGGAGAGGTCGATGCGAACCAAGAAAGCTGCGGATCATAGAGCCGTCGATGGAGAACACTGACTCAGACGGGCTGAGGACCGCCTTCAGGCAGATCAAAAGCACATAAGTCGATCAATGACATGGCGCGAATACGATCAATGATATCACTGTTACATCACAAACAGATATCTTGGGTTGGCTCTTTAGGGCCATACCCAACAGCGGGAACCTATAAATCTGCAAGAAATCGACCACCATAGCAGCAGCAACTTATAAAAAACACTGCTAGGGGGCTTACGGTTTAGCAGTCGCACTGTTGAACATCTGCGATCGGTAGTCACTGTCTTCCAAAAAAGAAGGTATGGTTGGTGCAAGGAGCACCCTTGCGAACATCCAAGGTTGAATATTGAAGTAATCCTCAGCTTTTATGCGAATTTCCAGTGTTGCCGAGAACGCCCTAACAACGTCGTTTCTTCTTTTCAAAATATTTGCAATTGCTGCACCAAATTCTGTGTCCGCCAAGTCAGTGCGACCCATAGAAAAGCGGAGACCGGCGATTAGTTCTGAGCATACATCACTGGTCCGAAAAGAACGAGCATATTCAGTCCTGCTCAATCATCGTCACTTAAGCCAGCAGTGCTAAACTGAACGCCCTTAGTCACGCTTAACAAGTGTGTCGACTTCTCTCGTGGAGTCGATGAAGAGTTTCCAACAAATAACGCAAGTGAAAGAATAAAATTAAGTTCTTAAAAACTCACATTCGATAGGCCCTCTTGGAAGATCCCGGTTTATCAGACGACACCTGCCTACAAAGGCCCGGATCCTGTTATAGGGAACAAGCCCACAACTACGGGCTTCTCAATACGATCTGGTCTGCAGGACTGAACTGAACTAAACTAAACTAAACTGAGCTGGAGGTGGAGTTCCTCATGCCCTATAATGGGTCGCTAGTTGCCCTTTGGCGTCAGGTTGTATTGAAGACGTTTCCTTTGCTAAATGATCAGATCTGTTCATCAATGGAGCGACGCCACATTTACAGCGTCGTTCCAACCAAACTGCCCACCCGCCAAAATTTTTGCCAGCCGCTTTCTATTTCGGTCACCGTAACCTTTGAATGGCCTTTCAGCAAATCTCTTGTACTTTTTGGTGGCAACCATTCGCGAATAGCCCTTTCAGCTGCTCTCTTGCACTTTCTTAATCGCAAACGTTCATCGTATTCACCTCAATGAATTCCAGTTTGTTTCTTCTTAAGCTCAATTCGCGATTAATCGCGAAACCAAGCGAACGTAACAGTTTTAAGCCACCAAAGCACCACAATTACTGTTTTATGTGCTTTTTAAAATTTGCACCTGCAGAACGCGTAGTAGCAACATCACATGTAAGCACACATCTTTGTTTCTATCAACTTGGTCAATGAATTCAACTCAAGAACACAAAACAGGGTCATGAGATTTGGCAGATACAGTCTGCACCTTATGCTGATATCTTCTATTAAATTTCAATGGGGCGCATTAAGTTCGGAAATACAACAGACTCTTACGTATGGCCGAAAAGTCTGCGCATTTAACAACTGACCAAGTCATTTCTACTCCAATTGCGTCGCATTTAACAACGGCTCAGAGAAGTGGGTCTTTACTAAACAGTTCGCAAGGGCGTTCGGTCGGGCTAAAATGCATTCTTGTGCTTTTTATCACCTGTTATTCGCCCACGAAACCCGACGATCGGAAGAAGTGGTGAAATACATGCTAAGGCAACTCCACCAGTGGACCGCCGCAAAGATATTGAAGCCTAGTTGCTCGATGAGCAAGGCAAAAGAAGCGATGTGGCAAAGACTTTGCTGGAAACATTTTAGCGTTGAAGCAAATTTGCAAAGAGGGAATTTCTTACAAGTCAGCAGAACTTAGTGAGCTCTATGATAAGACGTCACAAACAAGCGGTAAACCTCGCCATGAAGGATAGCGTGACAAGCGTTCTTGCATCCCTCAATCGAACACCACAATGTTGCGCTAACTCTCGGTTAGTAGTAGCGAAATCATCGCGCCGAGTACAGCGCTTTATGGTGTGTATGTCTGTGGTACACCTAGACCTACTTGAGGATACCTGGAAATGGAAGCGTTTGAAGCAACTGACGATGGCAGGGATGGAACAACGAACACCGCCGAGAAGGCATAAAGCTGAACCGGTCGTTCCAGGTCGTGAATGCGACCCGCCGGTTTGTGCCTACCGTTTACATGAAGGAGGATCGAGGACTCACTGTTAACCCTTTAACAGGCTCATACGTGCATCCACATGCAAGAAAAAAACAGCTAGAGAAGGGTGCTAGAGGAAGCTTCGCAGTTCAGCTTCAGTAAACCCAAACAGCCCCTGACAATTGCGAAAAAATAAAAAGAAACAAGCGCAATAATATACCCACATTCCATCCTTTAACTGGGTCGACCATTTCTAATAGTGTTTTGCAAAAGATTCATCGTTCCTTATAAATTCCAACTCTGCTGTATACATTAGATGCGGCGCAACTCGTGCAAAGACTCGATGAATAATGATTAGCGCAAAAATATCAGAATCCTTATCGACACGATGACCAGCCATAAGATACGCTCGCTTTCTTCGAGAGTGGTAGAATGCAACGCACTCATGCTAGCTTTTACTATGCCAAAATGCAGCCGTAATGCAACACTTCTGAGAACGGATACGAGGGAGAGCTAAATTTTATTCATGATTACCTGAAATGGCCATAAACATAATCGCGCCTCATCCATCCTTGCAGCTGTGGTTTATTCATTATGGTGGAGCGTTGACCGTTTTTTTCACTTCCTTCGTTCACTTCAAGTTTTGCACAGATATCAACATCACTCAGGTATTCAATATCGCAACAGAAGCACTTAGAAAATTAATACGAATAAATTAAGGGCGAAAGTGCAAGACAAGAGAAATTCATACCAAATGTTTCAGATTTAACACTTAAGTTTCATAAATTCAGTCGGGATATTTGATAGATAACTGAGAACAACTACCTGTTTCGCCGCCTTTTGTATCCTTCGTTAGATTAAGAAAAAAGTTACCATGAGGAACCTTCGCATATGAATCTACCGCCTCCACAGTTAACGTATAATCTTTCGAAAAGCGAAATCCCCTAAATCACGCATTTACTTATAAGTTCTTTTATAGTGCAGAGAGTTGTTTGTTGGGAGGGATCAGCAGCACTCAACTGATCAGGTGGTTCGCTGTGAGGATTCATTTTATGTCTTATATTAAAGAGTGGTGCAAGCGATGAAATTTACTTCGACGAGTTTATGGGATTTTAAATTTAGGGCGTCGGAAAGTAAGCCACATAGGAGAACTTCGAGAAGTAAGGCACATAGAAGGACAGACTTCGATCCTCAAATGACATACGCATGAGCAAAGCGCAACTGTCCGCAAAATGCGATTAGCAGAGGATAGATGTTGAAGAGATGAAGAGAGAAGACTCTAACATCTAACTTCAAAATTGCATTGAGTTTTTAACGCGTTTCGATAACTGCGGGCTGCATTTCGCTCACTAATTCTGCACCACTCGTTCGAGGTGAAGCTCTTTCCTGGATGCCACTCTACAGACCGTAAAAGGTAATATTTCTTCTTAGACTAGCAAAGGTCGCCGGTTCCTATACGTTTCTAAAGAAGACGGGATTTAGGTTTCGCAAAGAAACGACTAAGAGCGATAAAATAGAATGTTGAGTGAACCGAAGCATCGACTCTCATCCCTCGAAATGGCGTTATTGCAACTTCCCATGCCAACAGGCAGAAATCCAGGCGAATAGAGATTGGCGAAGTGGCACCACGGGGGCTTAACTTTTGCGAGGGGTGTTCATTAAAGTGCGCCTCAATGTATGCACGTCGGACATTCAGTTTAGGAGAAATGAATGGAGGAAGCAAAGTGGAACTCGAACATGAAAGCAAAGCAAAAGCACATCTGAGTTATAAACGTGTCAGCGGTACCTTTGTTTGAAGAGAAATAAATACAAACCGAGATCCAAAATCGCTCCAACTTATGGACAAAGATCCACTGAAAAAATGGTTTGGAACGCGGTCATCTCCATCACTCAATGCCTATGACTACGTCCGCCGAAAAGGTGGTACAGCTCCCTACAGCGTCAAGCAAGATCAAAATGTTCGTTACCAACGAATCGATCGAGTTGCGTAATTCGTGTAAATAGTTCTATCAAGGCATTCTGGACTCTCATCCTGCCCAATAATAATGTCGTAACGATGAAGGAATATAAGCTCCGAGAGGTACGTTTCGTGGTCGAGCTTAACAAGCTCTGACATAGGAATCCAACTTCCCTACGACTGTGAAATATAAGAAAATAACTCTTGTCCTTAATGGAGCTCATCGAAATCTTTTGAACCGAAGATACGCAAATTTCAGCCGTAAACTGCAAATTGAGATAGCAAAATGATTGAATTCGAAGGCATGATTACGCCGCCCACCGAATTATAGTTATCGATGAATCCCCCCATAATTGTAAATCGTTACCAAATCAGCCTTGAAAGTGGTACAAAAAGTGTAGCTGTCCCCATATCAATCTGCTGCGGCCGCAGCAATATGAAGAAACTCTGCTCCGAGTATAAAAATAAGCGATTTTCTCGTGACAAGAAAATGAGAAGAAAACAGGTTGATATAGTTGTTCACGCGAGCTTGCAAATGGCTTGTTCTTCTCTTGGCTGTTCTAGTATCCACCCAGCCAAACATTTTATACCTTGTCCCAGACGTCTTCAAATCAGCATCCTTCCACTCCTATAGTCTCTAAAAGCTTCATTGAAGGGTAAAGCCCTCAACCACTTCTTCAAGGGTGCACTTGAAGGACAACATTTTTTCCTTCCATGTGTGGCATACACCCATTCGCCCAGTAGCCGCACCCAGCGAACTAGAAAATCTATGAAGTATTTCACGAGTACAGCTCACTTATCTACGATACCGTCTATGGTGTTTTATGATTTCGAAGAACGTGTGAAAATCCGTGAAACGCTCGGGGAAGGTGCATTTCTATTCGAGGAGATTATTTGTGGAAGAAGCATGCTCACAAGAAATACTTCAAGAAAATACCGATAATTAAGAAGACCGCAAACAAAAAACATTTCAGACGTGCACAGAGATGGATACAGCGGACGTAGTCTGTTCAGGGAAAGCGTACACTGAAACCTAAATGTGAGATGTGCGGGCAGCCGTGTGGGACCCTCGAGATTTTCTGCATCATTCGCCACAAGAACAAACAGAATACCATTAGATGCTAGTTACTAACTGCAAAAGAAGATAGCTCAGTTCCCATATTTGCTTTTGCAATCACCATCTAATGATGATTAGTCACGCCCGTGAAGCTGTAGGTGGATGACAGGTAAAAATCAAGTCCGCATGTTCTTGGGTACTCTGCCATTAAAACACGCACAACACCACATTAGCACATGCTCAAACAAGCTGTTGTATTTACACATTGCTCTGCCTCAAGCAGGAAGGATGTGCATTCACTCTTTCCGGGAGATGACTGAATCAAAGGAGCCGTCATGGATCATGTGCATTCATTTCTCTGTTCGATAAACTAACACCTTACATTTATTTATCATCAGAACGCCCATAGTGCGCTGAATGGAAAGGCACTTCATCTGTCCCCATCCACGCAGTTATTCCTGAGCACAACAAAATCAAACCCTTTATCGAGATCTGCATATGCAAATTCCCCACGAATAAAGCTCAAGGAAGTAAAGCTGCAATCACCAATAACCATGACAAATGATACATCAGTTGACGTGGTTTATCGAGAACAAGGAGAAATAAAGGTCAAGGTGAACGTGTGTGGCGTAATTTCAAAGAAGTACATAGATGGTCACTATATTCTGTTACAGCCAGTACATCGAGGGGCAAAATTGAACCAATAACTCACGGTAAATGATAGCAAGCTGGAGAAGCTAGTGAATTCTTGTTTGGCCAATGTGGAATTATTTTACTCCTACTACAAGGGCACAATGGGAGAACTGGCAGCTGATCATATCAGGGGACTCCGCCCATCATAAGTTCAGCGCGCTTTTCATCTGTAATCGCTGAAATTATGGAAAAGTAGACTGTGACGGACCGCAGTTCAATACTAACGAAGGAGATTTATATTTGCGAAACCGTCTTTAGCCACAACGATCACTCTTCTGTATATTCTGCTGCATGTCGCCTACCACAAAAACCTCACCACCATATTTCAAAATATTTTCAATCAAATAAAAGCACTGCATTAATAGAAGGGATCGTTAAAGGTGAAATCTACAATCTGCTCCAGGTGAATCAGGAAATAAACGTCGAGCGGATTGCAGTCATCGTGCAATGCATTTCCGAAGCGGAAGGCATGCAATACATTATTTTCGTGGCACAATCACCAAAGCATGTTATCATTGTTGGCAACGTGAAACGCTTATTGGGACCGTGCAAGCATTTCGTATTTGCAGACGCACATTGCATCGCTGTTTTTGAAACAATCAGCAAAAATGCGGAAAACTGCAAATAAGACATCGATCGCCACGGTGTCCATTCGCGAGGATTTAGTAAATACTCTATGTAGACGTATGCAAATTCAAAACTCCCAATTTAAATGCCACAAACATAACAAATTCATAATGCTGAAAAAAGACAGGTTAATATAAGGTGAATCCATCAAAAAAAGATCCAGTCACGTGTTCCATAACAGTGACAGGCGGTGCAGTAAGCTTGTCAGTTCGCAGGATCTTCCACCCACGCAGTCTCCAAGCGAATCTGCAAGATTATTCCTTTAAGTGGTCAAAATTCAGTGACCAACCAGCATCCCGAAACTTTTCATCATCTGCGACTTCGAATGCTATATGGTAAGGAAACTTGCAGCACAACCGTTCTTAGGAACTTTTCCGTGAGTGTAATCGCCAACATGGTTTTTGGCGCATTCATTAAATTAGACTTGCTGTCGGATCATTTATGGTTACTCCGTTTGCTTCTTTCCACGAATTGCTGCGTCCACAATAAGCAGGACAACATTTTGAATGAAAGACGAAAGAGTGAATACAATGTGGTACCAATCACTGTAGAAATGGTCGCGAAGGAAAAACCGCCCACGGTACGTTCTCCTCGAAATGGATCGTAAAAAACATCAAATCAACAGTACCAACCCATCAAGAATAACAATCCTCCTGGATATCAATTCATTGTGTTCAGAAATTATCTTCACGTAGGCTAAGGCCGTTCAAGTTCTCGACTCAGACCTTCAATTATGGTTGTCGAAAAATTCAACGTGTTATTCCTGCTAAGAAAATGCCGACGGTAAGAATAAGAATATATCCACAGCTCTTGGTCGCGTCGAAATAATATACTTTGTGATCTCTTCTAACATTCATAAAATGAAGATGTTTGGAGCAGGTTTTGTGCGTATATATATATATATATATATATATATATATATATATATATATATATATATATATATATATATATATATATATATATATATATATATATATATATATATATATATTAGTGCGTAAAGCTGTTTTTTTTTTTGGAAGCTCCTCTGTTTATAAGTTCCTACAAATGCGCCTTCATCCTATTGAGTTCCTTCCCTCTTCTTTCCTCTGAGATCTCGTATGCTCTAATATAGCCACAAAGCTTTATTCTTTAAAAACTTTTTAATGCTCAAACTTTAAGGTGGTCTCTTATCTAAGTCGGCCACCATTCAAACCTCTCTCTCTAAAAAAGCGCGCAAGTTTTGAGTCAACGCGACGATGACCTAGTGATAACTAGTGATAACCGTTAAATTCCAGCATTTTCTCCAATTAACAACAGTAGAAAAACAGGCGAACCTAGAAGGGTAAGAAATCGGCAAAAAACAACTGCCGAGTTATACTTTTAAGGCACTTGAAGAAGCAGCGGATGGAAAGATGAGCCTGTCAGAGACAGCACTAGAAGGTGGAACGCAGCATCTACTCTTATCCTCAGCACAAAACACGTCGCTCTAAGAGGGCTTCGAGGCGCGATAGGGGGATCTCAAACAGGAATTGCAGCACACGGGCGCATGAAATTATGTGATCCAGAACACCTTCTTAAGAAAGCTTGCTGTATACTCTTAGTGAATGCACATAGACCTTTCTAATAACTTCATCAACTTGGCTTCAACAGGCTGTATTATACGTGAGAGCAATGGGGATGAGAAGGGATAAATCGAAATAAAACACCATTATGCCAATAAATTAAGAAGGTGCGAAGAGGTGACTTCTTTTTGCAAAATGTCTTTTAGAGATAAAAGTGGACTGTCAGCTAAAAAGATAATTGTTGTCAATAATGCCGTCCCGGCAACACAAAGAAAGTTAATGGTTTTGTAGCAGACCTCAGTAATGGTCAAAACGCCCCTTCCCATGGGAAAAAATTTCGCTTCTTCGATATCACAGCGATCGTGGCTGTTCCTCGGAATTGCCTTGTGAAGATCGCGTAAACTCCTCTCACTCAAACTAACGGGGAGGTGCTCGGTTTAACCAGATTTTTCTGTTTAACCTTGCTTTTATTTCTGACTTAACATGTGGGCCCTTCGGTCTTTATAGGTACCAGAGCCATAAGGACTATCCATGGTATAAAGCAATCTTCTACTCTGCAGTCATGCCGGCAGGAACGCATACCAGGCCTCCTTCCTCCTACAAACATGAAAGATTAAGAACAACAAGGTTCTACATGAGTAGTAGCAACCTTCTTGGTCTCCAAAAAAAGAAAGCTTGTTATAGAACAAAACTTCATAAGTACGCGTATTCCGCATTTGGCTCCGTTTATTCGCAAACAGATGGGATTTTATCAGTCGAGGAAACCGAAGCTCACACCACCTCTCAAATTTTCTCAAAGAGCGAAAATACCTGTTCCTCTTCCTCAGGTGTGAAGTCGTTGACAATACCGAACATGGCTCGCACTTCCTCGACCTTTTTCCCAGTGATCATGCCAGCTACCTTTATCGCTAACATTTGCATCAACGCATCAATATCTAGGAAGTTTGCCGCCTTAAACACATTAAGCCCTCAAAACGGAAACAGCATTCAAAACTTAATCAACTTATATGGTGTTGCTCTTCTTACGGTAAAAATCAAAGAACACAAATATCAACGCCTTGTGCTCTAGAGTTCCATCATTACATGAGTTCGTTTGTTATCTTGGCTGAGAGCAAACACGGTAACCGCCTACCTCCTCCCCCTCCTCTCCCCTTGAACATTATTCGTGCTCGTCAAGTGCTAAGACGAGTTGGAACAGAGCAAACGTCCACTGTTCACAAGAAGGTTAAAAATAATGATGCCATAATCGCTGTTGTGTGCTCATTAAAAAGCAAGGCGTAGCCTGCAGAAATGCGCAAATTGTGTGGTTTCGTTCACTCCTGCCTCTGGAAATGGCACAGAAAGATGAGAACGCTCCGAGAGCGGTCTCAGTCGATTACAGTTATCACCTAAAACATAAACGGGCCGCAGATGACCACAAACTCAGACTCCGTCAGGAAGAAAGCGAGAAACGGAAAAGTCTGGATAAATCCTTCGCACATGAATGCAGGAATGGACGAAAAAATCGCGATTACGGAATGCGTGAATAAGGCTCAATCTGCTGCATAAGCTGTGCAATAGGGAAAAACTTGGAGTTCTGCGTCAAGCGTCCTATCCATTTGCTCTTTCCCACATGATGATCACCTCAGAAATGCTGCCAATGGATTTTGCCAGAAAAATATTAGCGAACAAGCAGAAAATCAGAATTTTCCAGCTGAAAATACTGTAACTACACCAATGCGCACAAATAAACCGACAGAAATATGCGGGTTGTGCCTGGTCGCATTTTAAGTATTACCTGCGCGAAGGAGTTCGGAAACAAGGGTGGACCGAAAGAGTCCAAAGCGAATTGCGTCACATTCTATGCCCCTTTTTGCTGATGTGCCAGTGACAAGTCTTTCGAAGATGTGCACATAAATCTATCAGCCTCAAGGGTACCAAAAAAAGCCACAGAATTTTCGCATCACCTCACTCGTAACCGTCTGCTTTATTAATCACGGCATTGATGAAATGGACCGCATGAATAATACAGAACCACTGTCCACTCATTTTTGATGAACCTCCTCCCCTCCCCAATCACTCTTATCCAGGAAGGTTTCAGCAATCCCAATTGCAGCTGTTTGCACCAGTAAGTAAGCTCGTTCACATTCCTCTTGAACTTAGCGAGCACGCCTCTGCTCCTTGCAGTCTATTTCACCCGCTTTGGCAACCCCAATACCGCGAGTGTACAGGCTCAAATGCGAGCCGAATATGAGGAAGCGCATTCGAAGCAAAAGAAAAGACCGCTTACGTTAACAATTCTTATCAACTCTTCGTTGGTGACGTCGAGGAAGTGTTTATCCCAATCACTGAAATCCTCATAGCTCGAACTTTTATTTCCTGAGTTCTTGTCACACTCCATGTCGCTATGATGATGCTCGCACCATTCGATGACCTTCAACAGGCAGACCTTAACTTCGAACCATACTTCGGTGCAAAATATAATCAAGGCGTGTTACTTGTAAAATCATCATGCTGTTTTTGTGTCCGTGAAAATATGAAACGATATGATGCTCCTTTAAGAGATTGCATCAACGGGTGGATAAATCCTCGCCTCTTTTAACGATGGTCATCCACCTCACAGCACTGTACTTTCACCAGCATCGAGTTATGTGGGTAAAAAACTTGCGGGTAAACCTTTCCAGCATGGTCGAAAGGGCGAGAAGCAAAATTGCTTGGTTGAGAAGCTTCATACCTAGCTCCTCTTACTCGATGCCGCACCCAATGAAGAACTACATCATTTGGCGCCCAGCATAAGGATGAGGTACTGTGGCGATCAGCACTCTAGTTTCTGTTATGAAGAATAAGTGAACAAGAATAGCGGGGAGACATTAAGTAGTAGTGGCCACTGCGTGCAATTTAAAACGTTTGTGAGGAGAGCACAACAAAAATTGCTTCCGGTGCAATCGTCGCATAACTCTGAGCATATGAATTATGGATTCTCAAACGGTTGCATGAGATGGGCGTTGCGAACGAACATCAATGAACTATACCAGAACAAAAGACAAACACTATCCAATAATAGACCGAAACTGTTGTATTTGCAAGAGAAACTAGTCACTTTTCTCATAAGATACCTCTGAAGTGCTCATGCAGAATATACACATAACCGGACAAGACGTATCAGCCCAGCAGTGGACTTCCATGGTGAATTTCTTCTAAATTTTGTGACTCATTGTGAGCAGAGAACGAATGGCATGACAATATTTAAGAAATCAGGATGGAGGTCAAGAAACCTCTGATGCCAGAAAACAAGATAAATATAGGTAGGAAATTTCGGCAATGTCGATTTTCTTTCAGGTAGCATAACATCCCCAGCACTAGAATTTTAAGAGACCAGAAAAGAGGCCGGCCACAGCAGAGAGAGCGGAGAAACAGAGCTCAGATAAATACAATACTGTATATGTTCCAATGTTCCGCCACCTATACAAAACGGGAACCTTGGCCGACATTCGCAGCATAATTGAAAATCGGTGAAAAAAACAACGGTCAGCGCGTACCTTTCGCAGCGAAAAGGCGTCAAGTCCGCTCAAAGGCACAGGGCCAATTTCCTTCTCAGTGACGCCATCGCAGTCTATTCCCAAATCTGCAAACACCTGCGCTCATAAACGCCGAGGTAAGAGAACGTTGGCTGTCATGAGATGGATCTAGGCGATGACAACGGCTATTGAGGGGCGCATCTAAACGGCACTGCGCTCCTCGGCTTGTTTTCTCAGCTGACATGCCGACGAGTAAGTTTGCAATCTTTATGATACTTCTTCAAGCTTTCGACGAAATGGGCATTTTCCACACTCCAAATCACCACTTCCTACGCGAATATTCGCAAGAATTCATATCATAGTAAATGTTGTTGCAGAAAACTCCGTTCTCGGTGAGATTTGAAACTGAAGTGTCAATCATACAGAAAGTTTGGGGAGGGGGGTCATAAAATAAACAAATATTTGGATAAGGGCGAACTCTTTTGAAATCTGGGCATAAAACATGTTTGGCTGATCATTCTGCACAGATCGCTGGAATTATCGGAATGGACCCTGTGCTCCAACAAGTAGATGCGGACATGCAGACGGCCAGAAAAGGCTTCTACGACATGTACTTGTTTGTGAAGCGAAAAACCTAATAACTTCGAAACCATTATTGTTCACCGCTAACTAAAAAAAGCGCCGTGGTAGCAAACTGCCCGCTACCCGCAGTGCAAAACATCAAATGCAATGTCCTTCAGGACATTGGAGCATGCTGAATGAAAGGAAAGTGAGATTTGCACAGATTGCAAGCACCGAAGCTTCCAAAATGAAAATCGCATATGCAGATTGAATGCGAATTTACCACCAGTCTTCGAAAAATGAAGCGAAGAGCTCGTTCCCTCATGCCTAGAGAAGCTGGAAGAGCTGTAGAAAATACCGTCCTCAAAATTTTGCTATCAGAAAACGAGGAGGCATTTCTTGAGAAGTTCGAGTAAGCAAAACTGTTCCGAACTTTACTCGCTTCGGGCCTTACCGATTTTGACGAACTTGGCACAAAGAAAGGAGTGACGGTAGAGCGTTCCTTAATTCTGAGCTTCGCAGCTTCCCCTTGATTTAGGTAGGAAATAAGTTGTCTCTAAGTGAGGCATTTTAAATGTTATGGATGGCTTCAGCGAAGTGCCCTTATTGATGCAGCTCAAAGGAATTGAAATGGCACAAGGCTTCCTGAGATATTTCAAAAATAAGAGTTCTAGAGAATGATGAGTCCCCCTCGCCTACATCTGATGGCACCACCGAAAGGTGATGAAGCATTTCCGGGAAATTGCCTACATAAACATGTTCCCTAAGAGAATTTTTGGGGAACACATTCTTTGACTACTATTGCAAATGCATCGACGATGCACATAAGAACATGGCGAGGTGCCAGGAGAGGAGCTAGCTCCACTGAGCGCTTATATTTCATCAAACACGATACTGAAGCGAAACAATTACCCATCCGCTTCCGTCTCATTCCGTTGCGTGGTACTATATGAGGTGTGCTATCTACGTATCAAAGAATAATCGAAATTTCATTCCATCTCCAATACGGACGAATTTGTGCAAGAACTTCACTTCTTAAATTTTATCTGCATTTGAAAGTTTCATTACTATTTGTCTATGGCGAACATGTTTCTGGCGAGTTAAACAGGGTTATCTATACACATGTGCCATCTATCAGATTGAATGAGCGATGAACGCTTTAAGCATTTCGCCCGGTGGATGATGAAGGTACCTGACGCCACTGGGCGCCAGTGCTTGAAGTTTTATCCTGTTTGAAAAAACGCGATGAAACAATGCCTTTCATAGCACTCATTAATTGTCTCTATGAAACAATGAGGTTTAGCTAACAGCGCACATCCACACCAACGCGAGTCTCACAAGTCCAAATGGAAGTTGATGTTAAAGTGAACAGTGAATGTAAAAACGAACAGCAAAATTTTCGATGCGAGAATTAAAGCTCCACCGCTGGCGGAGGTCCGAAATCACCAGTAATTCCCCGTCAATATTGGATTTCGACGATCCACTCGTGACTACACAAGTGTAAGCTACGCCTAAGAATATCACCATATTTATTGATTATGTGAACGCATAACAGATGAGACCAAGATCAAAGAAAAAATACTTTCAAGCATCATGTTTATAGTATTCGAGAGTCTCATTGCCCCACGCGTAGCCAATAACGTCATGCCATCAGATGATCGCAACGCCACCATAAGTGACCCTTCTGCGTTGTTCATTTCGTTGATTGCTTCTGTAACAAACTCTTACTGTTTTAAAGTCGTTCTCACACCAACAATAGAGCACCGACGCGACATCGACGAAGGGCAACCTCTCCTCGTTGGTAGCATCAAATGAGCAGAGGAAATACATGCGCTTCTGACGAAGTGGAATTTTTTTCAACTTCCCCTCACTAGGATTTAGAATTTTCCGCTTATTCGACTCACCCTCACCATAACAAATTCGGTTAGCATCGTTAGCTCTATTCTAAAGTGCGGATGCATAAACCATGGAGGAACCACTCAAAGCGTTGCTGAAGCGTTTTTTTTATTTCCCGTTATGCTCGCTTCATCACCAACAACTATGCCGAAGGTCCCCTCTTCCCCGTTGTCTCTTTCCCTCTTGGCACTCTCCCAACAACCCTGAATATCTTTTCATGTATAAGCGGGCATAGGGACGAACTGACATATTTGTTCGAGCCTCACACGATAATCCTGGCGCAGCGGGAATGGAACATTTTTCTCAAGTGTAAACAACGAACACAGCGCTAAGCAAAATTATTTAGGTCACATAAGCGACAGATGCGCTAACAGACTGAAAACGCAATTCTTCCCTGGGCAACCGCTGAACCCAATTGCTGCAGGGCGGTGGGCGGTCTTCTCATGACCAATATCAACTATCACCTCAGCACTCAGATGCCACACTTTAGAATGTCCAGAAGTTCCGATAAAAACCCGTTTAGCCCGAAGACATGCGCATCATACACTCCAAGCTGTATGCTCGATCTGCGTTTGGCTATGAAAACCTTTAAACGCATTACGAAAGAGCACCTTCCTTCTATTGACGATAAAAAAATAAGAATAAGCATGACATCGTCGAAGGGTGAAAACTCTTATTTTTGAGCATACCATCGTCAGAAGAAAGGACAGATTAAAGACAGCAGGGGAAAGCGACATTTTTATATACAAGGTGACCAGTGATACAGCACTGATGAGTTGCTAGAGGCTGTGATACGGGCGGATTAAGGGTAAAGAAAGCTGTAGCGAACGTAACAACAACAGACTTAGGGCAATATTATAGAACGGCGAGGATTAGAGAGAGACAGGACAGTGGGATCCGAGGTGGAACGAACAACAAACAATGAAAACGACTAATAAAGGTTTGAAACAAACAAAGTACTGCGGATGTATACAGGCTATGCAAACAATAACCGGTGAATATACAAACAAAACAAAGGTATTGCGTTAAGGATGAAACACGTCAAAACATAAATCGCTCTTCATTCAATGTCTCTGCACGCTGCTATCGTCAAGTATGACCTACAGCACAAAAGAATAAGCGGCCCATACCATGCATATCCTTACAGGCAATGATGTTACAGCTGTAAATGGGCTTAAGGCTGCAATAATCAGAGTAATGTGGTGAATGGATAACAATCGAACGATAAGACGCAATACGGACAGCAAACCAAACGAATTGAAGATGATGATAAGGAACAAAGATTAGACACTATTTGAGTGAAGTCATAAAAGTACTGAGCTAAGGGATCGAAAGTGAAACGGTGTTTTGAAAGCAGCTTAAAACCGTTGTTTTCGATGTCGCTCGGCTAGCTTTGCTTATTGGGCCCAATCTTTACGTCATTTTCTGTTAGGCATATTATTCCGATTACTACAGCCTACATGTGTCTCCAGGTCGGCAATATGTTTGCTCATGTGCACATGTTGATCTGGGTGGTTGATTGTTCCTTTGATCCTGTTTTACGTTGTTTGTGATGATGGAAAGAAGCAAAACGCCGTTTCTGCGCTGTTGTGTTCGTTTTTAATGTGGTGACCACGCCTTACTGGGAACATATTGTCATATGCCTACAGAATGGGAATTCCTTTCGTCAGTATGCCGTGAACGGCCAAATGTCGAACTTCAGTAGAGGGCTAGAACTGTCAGATGCAGCCCCTCTATATGCGAGGTGCAGGAGTCTGCGAGTTACCCAATGGCGGAACCTTTCGTTGGTTACAGAACGCCGAAAATTTGAAGGCTACATCACCCCTAGAAAAACGGCGTTCTGTCGACTGGGCATATTGCGAAAAAAATGCTGATTTGAGGAGCAAATTTTATCGCGTCAACTAACTCATTTCGTTGCTTACTGACCGCTACTCCTATACTTTCGTTGAGAGAGATAGGAGAGCTGCTGCTTTCACATGGAATATTCGCAACCGGAACTATGTAAAGCGCTTCCAATCATATTGCCTCATTTGCCATTCCTCTGCTCGTGACCATCTGCCTCTGCTCGATTGTTGTCTGTAGCATATTTTAAATTTCAACAAACATCTTTGGTTTCCGACGGCCCACGGGATAAATGCGGACGGATGCACCTTTCTGTGCATCCGATAATCTGTTCAGAAATTCCGTTCTGGTTGGGAGGAAATAAATCGGTGACTGACCAAAAGTTATCGATTGCAGTAGGAACTCAGCTGAACCGCATGGTCTCATAAATCACACAGGACACCGAGAAAAGCATTCGTTAAAAACCAATACCGTGGTAATTGGGAAACCTCCCAGAAATCGATAACGGATTTTAGCCTTTAGAAAGCGACCGAAACTGAGGCGCTTGCTTGTCATCGCTGTAAGAGGGGGCAATCAACAGTCATTGTTGCGTATGTTCAATTATTTTCCTTGGTCGAGCTTCCAAAGTAACCCGTTTCTTTTAAAATCCAGAATAGGTTGCAATATAATGTTAACGGTACCGAATTGCACATTTTCAAGAGGAAACACGATAAAGATCATTCCAGGACAACCTATGATTATATGGGCACCACTTATAGCATGATGAGTGATGATTTGAATTTAGAAATGTTGACTGGTGGATAAATCAGTTAAACACTGAGTGCATTTTGAGGAAACTAAGGCACAGCGGGATATTGAAATCGAGAAGGCACGCGTGCAAAGTGAGCTGGAAGACCTCAGCAAAGCGATTCCACAGCGCGGAGATCTCCACAGCACGTGAAAATTAACGCCTACAAGTGTGATGTGTATGATACGGAAGACGTTTAATCCTTCGAGAAAGTGGAAAACAAATCTTCGCATCCAGAACGTTTCTATAAAGCGCAAGGACGCGAAGATATGTCCTAATAAAATACGTTCGGCTTTTATTGGATATTCGCCTCAATTCGTGTCATGGGCAGCCCTTCGTTATCGCAGTAATCGAGAGCAGAATGCATTCTTCTGTACTGACTGCAAAAAGTCGTAACAAGTTCTGTGAATATTCACTTCAGTTGTTTGGTGGATGCATTGTTCAATACAACTCTTGCACTTCCCGAAAATAATGCAACTGTGCATTGCAAAAAGGAAACGAAAGGAAGGGTACGTCATCGTTGCGTCGGCTCTCATCGATGTGTGGGAGATGGCTGCAAGCTAGAAATAAGATACCGCACTCGAACCCCTCTCCAAAAATATTTTCTATTTGCTCAATTATCAGCACGCATTCATATAGCAAAATATGTTTTTCGTATCAAGCTTTCTCTAAACCCACTGTAATGTGTCGTCAACAAACGACTGAAATATGCATTTATTGTACAGCACATTTTCTAGGAAGAAGCTTTTCCACGTCTCAACAGATGTACTTATTTCAACTGCGTTTTGTTTACATCATAAAGGGACAATATTTCTCTCCATGCCTCCTGCAGTTTTTTTTAGGGGGGGGGGGAGGGAGGGGGACGGGGAGGGAGGAGCTGGGGCACGGGAGTGATGTACCACATTTCCTCATGAGACATTTCAAGTGTGTCACCACGTAAGTAAGGCCTCAACCACAAACGAAGTGTAGAGCAGAAATCAGTGCTGTTGCTCTCATCGTTTATGTACCTAACTGCTTGCATGGTAATTTCCTAGTGTGGGAGTGTTTAATTGCACGTGGTTTCTAACAAACTGCATTGTAATGTTGGAAAAGTCTAAATGCGTGCAGATACAGGATGGTGAGTGAGGGCGAATGCAGACATATAGGAGAAAAGTGCGCTGAGCATAAGAGGACGCTGACTGCGGTAGAGGCAGCCGAAAAAAATGCGGACTTTCCTTGAAGTGCCTGGATAGGGCAGGGAGGATTAACGTTTTCGAGCCCTGAAAGGACAGTAGTGGAACCTCATTTTCATTCGATGCTGCCTTGTCGTCTTCCTGCACTTTCCCTCTTCGCAGTTCCAACTGTTTTTATCTTTATTGATATCCTCTCTAATCTTCGCTGTATAATGTTGTCGAGACTAGATGGCAATGCTATGCGGAGCCATCAACCGCGACAAGAATCTGGAGGAGTGCAACATCTGCATTCTACGACAGCCGACTCTACCTTCATAAAGACGCACATCAACTTTTCTTCCTAGAAAATTATTGACTGTGTTATTGTAAATTTCGTCCAGACGGGCAGCAACAGTGCCTAGACGGAGTTGTTGAAATTTCACGGTACAGTGCTTGATATGATGTTCGAAGGACACTGTGCTCGCGCGAGAAAATGAAAGAAATGTCGTCAACATGGGCAAAAAATGCCCTCCGTTCGAGGGTTTCCATATACCGCCGGATCCTTAACGTTTTTGGAGAAATTTGGAAAACCATAGAATTGCAAATGTTTTAACGTCAGAAAAGCCTACTCAGGCATCTGTGAGGAAGGTTTTGAATAATAAGCAACATTAGCCATGAATCATTGCGTAAATTATGATTTCCTCGTCGATTTGTCGTAGTTCCAGTTTGTTTCATTCCGTTGAAAACGGGACTAAAAAGGTCTAGTTCAAAGCATTCTGAGCCTGACTTCAAGAGCCAGATTTTGGCTTTTCTGTTCAGCGCCGAACTTGCATAGTTATGCGTTCTCATGGGAAACGATCTCTTTGACCGTTTCTGCACAAGAAAGAATATGCAGATGTAGATATGTTAAAACGCGCACGTCCTTCTCGGCGGATGTGTTAACACTACACTAGTACTTAAAATAATTCATTCTCGTTAATGATGCCTTGAAACAATAGCACATTTATGTCCATCTACGCTAGAAGATATTGGCCAATGTGGTTTCCTCCATCGTCTGGAAATCTGCAACGAGGTTACTATGAGCAATGAACGTTATGCACATATCGCTGATTCCAGCTGATCTTTGAGTCAATGTACTTGTGTTGTTTTCGGCATTGCCCTATATAAAAAATAACCACTTATCCTCCTTCCAAATCAGCCTTCTAAATTTATCTAAGTTTGCACGCCCTCTACTCTTTTCTTGTGGCTGATTCTCATAAAGCGCTAATGCATATGAAAATCCCATCTGAACCAAAATGACTGCGATGATTTGGCCATTGTGGCCCCCAACTATTCGCCTATCATCAAAGAAGAGAAGAATAGAGGTAGGCGATGGAAGGTAAGAAAGAATGCACGAAAGGCGACCGTGCAGACAGAATGGTCGTAACCGCTTCCATGATCTGTCCCACAAATTCGTCATTAAAAGTATCCTATATTAGTTGCAGTTGCAGTTTTCATTGAGAGCTGATGGAGAGATTCATACTTAGTGTTGGATAGGTGTAAAAGCATCACTGCACTGGTCCATCCGGTTTTCTGTATACTGTTGGCGTATCGTCAAGTGACCCGTAGACAAAACCTTCTGCGGCTGCTTTTCGCGATACATACGAAGAATTATCATTATATTTGTTGAAAAACTCCACGAATTTCTGTTTGCCTTAAAAAACGATGTGTTCACATATATATTCACGGAAGTTTGTCGTCCATTCATATCAGTTCAGCAACTTTGTAGCTTATGCAATTTTAACTAAATTGGTGCTCTTTTTTTCAGATGGTGTCTTTCAATTATAACATGTTATCACTCGCGCTTTGAACTGACAGCGAAATGAAGAAGTGGTAAAGGACAAGGCAGTGGAAGATATTCTGATAAAAGGGTGCAGCACCGGCTATTCCTCCATAAAGCCTGTAAAGGGCTGGGAGATATCAGTTGTTGCTATGGGCGCAGGAAGCATTGCAAAGTTTATCCTAACAAATTCCGCGGCTCGGATCTTCTATCAGTAGGTCGCGGAAACGGATGAAGTTGGCAGAAGCTGAGGGCAGCGTTTGCGATCGTTCGGCAGAGTTTTTACCATCTTCGCAATCCGCAGTCGTAAAGAATGAAGGTGGCAACTCGGCCACACTCCTAATATTTTTCGCTACAGAGACAGCTAAAACCTACCATGGAATCATCCCGTTGAGCGACTGCTCTTACGTTCACTACAAGAACAACCGAGTTTCATGTTATAAAAGTTACAATGGAAAGCGACCTTACCACGTGTTTCGGGTGTCACCGGACATAACACTGAAAATCCGAGTTTCAAGTCCTTGCTGACGTTCAGAATTGCGCCCTTGTTTACCTATAAACATTGTCTTATACTCATAAGCTTTCCATTTATAAGCACTGAGTTCACGGTCCTCCAAAACGTGCAAACGTTGACGGAGATTTGCGAAAAAAGAAATAAGTACGGGTGAAGAAGGCCAATGTTTTCGGCTTCCTTCGTTCACAATGATTCGCAGGTTTCGTCTCGGCTTCTCCGCTTGAGCTGAAAAGTCGCTTGCCGTGTCACTATAAATTGGGAATTTTGATTCGTTTTACTCGACTTATCTTACTAAAAGAATGCAAAGATCATCAAAAGGGAAACTTCTCACGGATATATGAATGCCAGGAAGAGAATTTACGCTCATTTTATCCTTTAAACAAACTTGAATGAAAGTCATATTCATATCTCACGCTACGATAATATACTACCTGCACCTCATAGATCGTTCGGTTTTTGACTTCTTTGGGATAAAAATTTGTGATCTTGTGAGGGGATCATGTTGAAAGTTCCTTGTGATAATATTTTCCTCAGTTGCTTTTCAAAAAGGTAAACAGTGGAAGGACATCATCCCAATAAACCCAGCTTAAAATGAGTTGAACTGAACTGTTGTGAAGACTTATTGTTAGTCTCGAATTTAAATTTGTCGCTATTCGGCGACCGTTCTTGGTCGATGCGGAGATTCATTGGATAAAATGTCGGCAAATTTGCCCCAAAATTGCAACGAGTATTAATTGTCGTTTTTGACTTGTGAGGAGTGTCCGCTGTCTTCCGGCAGGATGCCTATTCCATTGCTAAACTTTCAAAAAAAAAACTGCTTGCTTTTGCCAAAATTCAGATAAGAAAAATCAAAATTTATTAATAAGCGTTGGATCTTCAAAATTCTGTTTATTTCGGTAGCCGAATTATGCAATGCCCATCATATAAACTTTAAACACATCCATATACAAGGTAAATATATTTAATGCGGCATTTTGAGAATAGAAGCATGGAATCAATTAATAAACAAATCGTTAACGAACAGCAGGACGGATCAGGAAGCGATTGAATTAAATCCATCAATTCCATCTGGTGTGATATGAGGGGAGAGCTAGCAGAGAAATTTGGAAGGAATTACCCTTTCAGGCAAGTAGTTCGGCGCCGAGAAGATAGTCACTAGTTTACGTCTACAGAAAAAACCATAGCCATTCATCATCATCTGCAAATTCAAAAGCCATATCACCCCAGATTCCGAACTGCAACATGAAAAATCTAGTTGCTGGACCAAAGTTCGTTTCGTAGACGTCATCGCTTCTAAAGAATCCATAGAATTGCTAACCGCTTGAGTTTCCATGCAATACAAATCATCCCTTGTCCGAGAAGGGCAAGGGGAGAGGAAGGGGAAAAGGGACCGAAAGCTGCAGTATTCGCCTATAGGAAAGCAAACTCCTGAAACGTCCTGCGCATTTAGATCGGCAATTTCAACAAATGAGGTTCGGGCCAGCTTCTTACCACATGGATGTTTATGGGATTCCTCCGTAGACGAAGGCATTGTTTAAAAAAAAACCGCTTCAAACCGGAAAGAAAGGACAGCGTTGTCACGCACGTCAAGAAGGACAATACTTGGAAGGGCATAAAGAATGCCTAATGCCGAATAAAAACGGTACGAGGCTTCTGGCGCAGCCATTCTGTGTCAGGAACGTCGTGCCGGAGGGACTTTTTGACAACGAGAAGGAGCTGAATGAGGACAAATGTTGAGGTTTGCTATGGGCAAATGGGTTCTATATGAATGTTCGAACAACGAACTTTATATATAGCAAACAACTTCGGAGCGTGTTACCGCGTTTAATCGAAACTAGATTTAGTGCACTTGTTAAACTTGAAAGAAGTTCAAAACGGAAAGAGGAAAGGAGTTTGCACCCTTAGGCTTAAATAGAAACCTCTTCCGGAGGAATTGGAAGTTACTTTAAGATAGCTGAAACTGTCCGGTGTCCCCAGTTTCTTGAGACATAATAGCAGGAGCGAGAATGTGCCCCATGGCAACGCCGTTGCATTAGAAACTCAGCCGCTCTTCTGCATTTGAGATGGTTCGCTACTTGAACTGTTTGTTTAATATTCTTGGTAAGTCCTAGCTAGAGCCAGAACCTTGTGGTAGCAACTTCTTGCTACTCACTACACTGATAAAAAATAAAGTATCATACCAGGCAAAGAAATACTGGCTCGCGATAAATTTTTGCGCCCTCTGGAAGTTTATATATATATATATATATATATATATATATATATATATATATATATATATATATATATATATATATATATATATATAGCTATTTTCGATAACATCTATAAATGTCAATTCATCGGAGTTAAAGGATAAGCGAATGAATTATGAAACACCAACCTGATGAGCTCTTACAATGAGATCTATGCAAAGTCTTGTGCACAGATTTGAGACTGTGTCCTCGCCAAAAAAAACGCTCACACCGCGTAAAGAATTCTTTATAAATCCCGTAAGATCTAGCATAGGGTCTGACCAGAGCAAGTCAAGACCTAGCTCGTTATCGTTCGGATCGTGCAATGGCCTGCGGATCTGCAACAGGATCTTTTGTTTTTCTTAACTCGCCCTGTTTCAGGAATCTACGAGATCTTTAAGCTCATCGTAGTGATTTACGAAGAATTTTTTAGAGCATGACACTTCCTCAGTGGGCTAGTTTCACGCGTTTGGAGTCACCTATATCTCTTTTGAAGCAAGATTTCCTAATTCCCTCTGTTATATGAAGAGAGAAAACCAAAATTCACGGAATTGGCTGACCTTGCGAATGTCATCGAGTGATGTCAATTTCGGGCTGATACCTCCATGCATGCATAGAATTTTCCCATGCACTATAGCCGCAAGAGGGAAATACGAGAAGAGATCATTAAACGCCTTCCACAGCGTTGTCGCTTGGCTACCATTAGGGAATCGTCGCTGAATTTCTTCAAGAAAACCGTAGATCTGATTGATGTCTTGCGATTCGTGATTCCCGCGCAGTAGGTAGAACTGAAAATCGAACATCATCGGAGATTATGTCGTTTCGCTTTAGTTGTGAAGCATTTTTAAAATAGTTTTATAATCCCTCTTCTACAAAGAATAACAGTGCGACTTGACAACAGTATCAAAGCCATAACACTGCGTTATGTGCTCGGAACCGCCTTTGCATGCTGTTTTTCAAGGGAAGACTTTGAAGAGATATCGCAGAGTTGGAAAAGACTGACGTAAAATACGGTTCGGCAGAGGAACAGCTTGAAAAACGCATCCCGAACATTTCCGTGGAAGAACCTGCTCCGTTGCTAGAGCATAAAACAAAGCCGAGATTGCACTGGACATCGGGAATAGCATTGCACAGAAAGGACAACACAGAACAACAGCAAATGAAACCATGACTGCAGAAGCTTAAACGGCATTCTGCCTCTGAGGCATTTCATACTGAATATCCAAGTAAATGGAACGCCAACGCATATTGCCTTCCAAATGCACATTGCCTTCAGTGGACAACGAAAGCTGGAAAATAAGCAAAAGCAACGTGTATGGGCGCCTGCACCATAATGAAACTTTTTCTTACGAAAGAAGTGAGAGAAAAGTTACTAAACATAGAGGGGAAATTTTAGTGCACAACATTTACTCCCGCCTGCTGCTAAGCAAAATGAGTACATGAAGACTTCGAAGAGAAAGCGTATTCGCATATAGATCGAAGGTGCATTTAGGTTTTGCGCTGTTTCTCCCATCGACATGACCGAAGTACTCACCATTCTTGGAAAGAAGAGTTTGTGCGCGAGAAGGCAGCAGATGCACTCGAGGGAATTCCTTCCACGATCGACGTAATCGCCAAGGAAAAGATATCTCTTCGTTACGGCACCACTTTTCTTACTTGATGAAAAAATCGAAAAAATGCGATGTAGATCTTCATACTGAAATTGTTTTCTTTCACGAGAATTTTTTCCAACTTAAGCGACCTTATTCTCTTAATGTGCGAATAGAAGTGAAGAAGAGACCTCAGCACAGCCTGTCACTAACACCTAACCAGTCACGCTGAAGCATTTTCAATCCGGTCACATCAGTTCGAGTTCCCATAAACACGCCAGAATCCCCGTTAATTTTCTAGCACTTTAAGCGTATTCTCAATTGTCATGTCAAATCTATGCTCGTCGAAACTTTCCACATGTCTTTTCACTAGAATTTTCCAGCATTCAATTTATTTATGCAATTTGCACGCCCGCCACTTCCCAACAGTTGCCAAAGTAGTGCTTGCTAGACCGTACGTACGTACATACCTGGCCGTGATTGTAGATTAGGCGTACATACCTGGCCGTGAATGTCACCAACGATGACGCATGGGACACGCACTTCAAGCAGCATCGGCTCTGCTGAGATAACTTCCTTTGCCTGTTTTATAATTGGTAAAAGTTCTTCAACCGTATAGTCGACTTCTAAAATGCGAAACGCTAGGATAACTTGGAAATTTCGCATTCTTTCGATACATCCATCAAAATCAAACCAACCTTCCTGACATTCTTTATTGGTAGATGTACACTAAACAAGCCGTGATCACCGTATTTTCTTCGGTATATATTTAAAAAATGGTTGACAAAATAAGAAACTTATCTCCATTGTATGCCATATGTTTTTTGAGGAAATCTTCGTGCTCTGATTTTAACCATGGTGGCGACATTGCTACCTGAAATGAACAACTTAAATATGCACTTAGTGAGGGGGAGAATCTGCAACGTGTTAAATATGGTGCATGAGAGAACAAAGCCAGCTGAAGTGTGGAGAAAACTGAGGCTCAGTTCAATGACTGGCCCACGGCCAATCACAGCACGGGTTATTGCGGGCTATTTCAGCGAGATGCTAATTATGCCTTCGTTTGACTTGTTTATGAAGGTTGGCGGCACTTCGAGACGTTCAAGGTCGAAAGGGCCGATCTACCGTGTACTCCAAAAAATCGTTAATCAGAAACTCCCAGGACGGGATTCCGATCAAATGTCGTAATAGTTGTTATTCCCCGAAAAACTTTTTCGAAGGCCTCCCAAATTCGAGGCCATAGTGTCAACACTGATCACAGCTCTAAATAACTGGAAATTCGCAATATTCTATACATAATTTGAATTAAGCTGCAGGTGTGAATATGCAAAAAATAGGAGGTTGTCTCAATCAGTCGAGGGATACGATGTGTCATTATAGACTCACCAAACAGCCATGAGCAATACTGAACGATCGGGGCACCAAACTCCTGGTACGAAATTTGCGAAAACACCGCACCTGTACACCTGTGTTGAGTTGCTGAAGATTTGAGATGCACAGCCCGAAATATAAAGGCAGTTAGTTGCACACCTGAGGAGATGCCGACCACGTTACGATGACCAAAGTAGAAATAAAGATCAAGGCTCAAGCGGAAGAGGAGTAGCGGTGAGAGTGAATAAAACTATATGCAAAGTCAATTTTTTGTCATTCGTAATTTGAATTTGCAGCTATGTGCTGTTGAATGCGCACAGGTTTTAGGTCTGGGGAATTGTACATGGTTGGCGCAGAACATAGTGTGCTGCAACGTCTGGAACTTCAAAGCACTGTCTGAAAATGATCACCACAATGATGGAAAGTAACGTAATTTGTTAAAGCAGAAAGGAATGCAGTGTCGGCAACATTCGAATAGGAAAAGAAGTTCATCGGCAACGGAAAATGCCCACAATACAAAATAAGTTTAAAGCGCGTGAATGGTTGAAAGTAGCATTTCCTTGCACACTGCGACAATATGATTGAAACTGCTTCCCACGTTTTCGACATCATCAGCATCGCCCCGTCGCTCTATGGGCAAAACAACGCCTGTTTCGAGCAATTCACACTCGACGTCGCAAATCGCTGGAACTGTTCTTGGGCGACTAGTAAATCGTCCTATCAATCGAACAGTGAATGCACACCGCATTTCTCAAGCCCGAAACTGTCCTATCGTGCGCCTTCCTTTCGAGTGATCGAATTCTGCTGATATCGATAGCAGTCGGCACTGCACAGCGGCGGAAAAGGCAGAATATGTAGATTAATGTGATACAAACAAAAACCACAAGCACGAATAAATGAGCAGCTAAGGCATGCTGAAGCAAACAATGTTTACAGAACAAGCAAACGCAGGCAACAAACAGTGGAAGCAAGATTGTTGCTACCCCTTTGTGTTTTCTCTCACACATCTCCCCTCTTTTCTATCAGGAATTCCCATATGCGAGAAGTTCAAAATCGCTCTTTCTACAAAAAGCAGAGGATCATGGGAACCCTCACCCACCCTCACTCATCCACCTTCGGATATTATAGAAACCCTCACCCGCCCCACCCACCCGCCCACCCTCGAAAGTCATGCGAATTTTCATCTACCCACCGTGACAACATATGGAACCCTCATTCGCCCGCCCCCGAAAACCATGAAAACCCTCTCTAACTCTCAACAATTATGGGTCCTGCTTGTTGTTTCGATCCAGCATTTCAAAATGCATTTTCTTACCTGGTGAAAACACTTTTTCCGCACTCAGTCAACCTCCCCACATCACCATGAGTGATCAAATGCAAGCAGCTGAATGCTGTAAGCGAACTTCTCAAAAAAGCTCGAAAATGCTGAGCCATATTACTACATCGGCGTCATGCCTGCAAATGGACTCATCATCTATAGACTGCCCATCCTCCTCGTCGTTTTTTTTCAACGGTTCCTCTTCCTGTGAACCTGATGAGCGGAAGCTCTCTATATATGCCTCCATGTGCAAATCGCCGGAACATTTCACAGGTCCATTCGACGCCGATAATGTAACACTATGCTGAGTGATCTGTAATATTTAAAAAAATCAGTCAACTCACGGCAACTTGAAATGTCTCTATGCGTCTAGGATGTTGCAGCGTTGACAGCTGCAACACGACGCAACTCTCCGACAGTGGCAACATCCACCTATAAAGAAATCATATGGCGTGCCGTATGTTTGACATGGATAGACGATCCTTTCAAATTATTCACGCTTATATTAAAAGTAAAAATAAAAAGATATCTGGAAAACCGCCCACTCAAAACATGCAAGACTTCTGGGGTCTGGATATGAGCACAGAAACTTACCGGGAACTTGATGAATCGAACAGAAATTAGAGTATAGCTCAGTCTCCGACTTCAATATCTCAAACTATTTGTAAGTGCCGCCGGAGCTGCCGATATATGTGGTCAAATAGGTCATCAGGCACCATCTCCTACTGGGAGGCCGCAAATCGTATTATTGATGATTGCGCATTCATGCACGCGCCCGCTCATGGAGCAACCACCTCAATACTTACGTGAAATTGAATCTGCAGGGGTATTAAGTTCTTTTTCACAGCACAGAAATCTCCATGTTCAGCAGGACAACTCAGTCGTCCACACAGTTCCCTTAGCACGCAACTATGATATTTTGGCGATGTGTGTCGTAGGAGCCACCCGGTACACTCAAACTTCCAAGAAATTTACTTGCGCAAAAAATGTACCTAAAATAGTCGCACAACAGCGGGAATGAGAAAAAACCTGTTAGAGGAAACATTTGGGGTCTCTGAGAGTATACACCCTTCTAAGAACAAATCAAACATGAAGAAGTGCACCGCGGAACGAACGAAGGATACCTTCGCATTTTCGCAGTCCTCCTGAACGGACTTGCGATGAAGATGATGGCTCTCGGATCTGGTGCTCCACCGTCAGCAACTCACTAACAGGCGATCACTAACACCGGCTACACACTGACGCACCAATACAACTATAGCTTGGAACATTTGGCACATGCTTGTCTGTTCCATCTGAAACGTATTGTCTGTATGATACACGGGGTGTGAGTAGATAGATCGAAAGGGACACAGGATGGGGAGGGGAGGTAAGAGGGATACAAAGGAAAGAGGGATGTAGGGATAGTACAACCCCGATAAGGGATATTCGCGCCAGCTCCTTGTTTTCTAGGAGAAATGGGGAAAGTTCTATTGAGGAGGAGGGAGGAGCCACCTCAACAGTATTCAAGCAAGGACAAAGGGTTATTGTCTTCCTGAGATCAAAAACTGAGGCTAGGAATACCTCAGGCCAGTTCAGCAACAACTCCACCAACTCTGCTTTCGCGCATGTTTCACTTTTCAGTGCAAAAGACCTCCTGAGCGGCAGCTGGCCAAGAGCCAGAAAACAGTTGATGCTGTCGAGTTTTCGTTTTGCTCACTCGTTGAGGTCAGCACTCTCGTGAGTGGTCGAGCTTGTGCGAGCGTCCGGAGTTTGGGGGCCGAGGATTTTCGTCTCTGGTTGAGTCGTATCAGTGGAAATGGCAGGGCAAGGTGGCGAGCCAGGTATATGACTTCAAGTGTTGCATTCGCGTTTATTAGAGGTATCTGTTTCATGTCAACGGGTGTGTGATATCTGTGGCGCTATTGTTCTTACACATTTTTTCGCACAAGTGGGGAGGAGAGGAGGGTACCGATGCACCAAGAGCTTAATTATGGTGAGGGTCGGGCGTGTTATTTTCGAAATCAGGAAGCGAACTATTCTATTCAGCAATGAGACCAGTCAACGTAGCCCTCCCACACCTACTTCTTTCCCGAGCCTTGTGAACAAGAAAAGAACAGGCATAGTGGCGACCTATCCTTCCATTTTTGCTTTTGAATGGGATCGTCTTAATGTGGAGTTGGCTAATGTTTTTTGCTCGACGGGTTGAGTATGTCGGAGTTTTATATTTGAGCTCGGTGCGTCGAATAGAATTGCCCCAATTTCATGGTTTTGCAGTTCATCAGCGCAAGTAAGTGCTCGATGGTGAGAAACGGTTTGTATATAGACGGGAGGGGAGTACAGGCGTAGCGTTCTTGAACATCTGCTGGGATTACAATCAAACGAATCAGTGACTACGGTCCGTCATGGTTCCGCACTTGCGTCTGCCGATCCCGTCGCATCGTACCGTTATCATTTCGCATTGATTTTGCGTAGGAGTGCAGCGAGACTCTGAAGCTTACTCCAGCTCCAATTCTGATTTGGCAAACGCAATTTGCTGGTCATGCGGAATTATGCTCGCTGAATTTCTCCTATTGAGAGAAAATGTTCAAAAGCTAAACTCGTTTTTAAGCCTTTCTAACAAAGTTGCGTTTCCAGTGAAAAAATCGACGAAGGTGATACAGGATTTGAAGAAGTTCGACGTTAAGAAGTTTCTCGTCGACTTGGCAACTGGAGGCACGGCGGCGGCCATCTCGAAGACCGCGGTTGCCCCGATCGAGAGAGTGAAGATTCTCTTGCAGGTATGCACAGCTGATTCATACTAATGCAGCTCTTCGTTGTGAGAATCATTTCGGCTTAATATGCGATTGTGATCAATCGCTGGGTCGAACGAAAGGTGGTATGCTGCGTGCATTGTTCCGACTTCTTAGGGAGGACAGATTATTTGGGCATCGGGAATTGGGATTTGGTTGTTAAACAAAGGTGCCGCTGCCCGATTACCATCAGTTTCTACAGCTAAACATTATTAGTCCAGAATTCCGAAAGTATATCCCAGTGAGGAAAGATGGGAGATGATATTACATTGAAACAAACAAAGTATAAGGTGAGTCACTGGACACTTCGTTTTTTCGAACTTTTGCAGACGCAGTGACACTTCTGAGCTCATGTTGAAGTTCAGTTGTCCTGTTCGCTTGTTACTGAAGGGACACAGTTCTTTGCTACGACATTGAGACTGTTATACTTAAGGCGTTCAGGTAAGGCGCATGTGGTATCCGAGCTGTAAACTGATAACTTCGTAAATTAAGAGTGATAATAGGTCACTTTTTGGGAACCTCTCGATCCAGTTTGCTGCTTTCACCTCATTTTTTTCTTCTAGCTCATTGAGCATTAAAATAGTTTTTTTTTTCAAACGCTTCCAACTCTTTAGCTTGCATGTATTTGATCTGCTTCGCTCCCCCACCCCTTTATAGTGCAGGCGCTGAAGTCGTCAGAATCGGAAGTTGGGGCGCTTTTAAACTTTTGCAGAGAAGTTTGATTTCATTTCTCTCGTCTGAATGAATTTTCTCTCCTGAATTATTTTGAAGATCCCCGCTAACTCATAAAAGCTTCAGTTGTGTCTCTACCTACAGCTCGGAATCCCTTTGATCGGCAGCTTGAGTCTTGGTGAATAGGCTTGGCGTCCAGAATCTTGTGGCCTCCGAAATTCGAACAGAATTTTGCCACAGACGGAGGGTAATGAGTTTCATGTATGACCATTATGTAAATCCAGTGGTTGTTTTTAGGTCCAAGATGCCCAGAAGACGATAGCTGCTGAGAAGCGATATAAGGGAATTATTGATGTGCTGGTGCGTGTACCCAGAGAGCAGGGTCTTTTGGCTCTGTGGAGGGGCAACCTGGCTAATGTCATCAGATATTTCCCTACTCAAGCGCTGAATTTCGCCTTCAAGGACACCTTCAAGAAAATGTTCATGGAAGGGTTCGTTCACGTCTATTTGATTATTTCGAGCAGATGATTCATTCTCTTTGAATAATACCTGGCCACTTTTCGCCTCAGTTTGTGAATGGAGGAGGAGAGCAAGGAAAACTATGACAGGTTAACGGGAATGAAACTTATAACGCCTGATAAGGTCGCAAAATGACCATTGTCGTATGAGTACGCTAACTTTTGCAGTTTTTGAGAGCTGAGAACTAAAATGGATTCACAATGAAACACTTCGGAGAATTATGTTGTAATTCCGAGGAAAGACGATGAGATATTAGTTTTGCGATCAGGAGTACTCGGTTCAATCTGATTGCGTAGTGGAGAGCCATGATCACGAGATACGAACTGCCATATTTTTTCTCGAAGGCGTATTGATTGTGTCTGTCGATCAGCAAAGATCAGGAGGGACAGTGTTATTTTTGATGATCTTATGCATTTGCAATGTTGTCTTCGTTAAGTTGCCGTCATTTTCGATGATTTTATGCTTGGGCATATCTTCTTACCAGCTTGCATGCGATATGATGATGTGGAAATAGGGCGTTGGAGGTGAGAAGAGTTGCTCACACAAATGTGGAGTTGGCATGAATTGGTAAGTTGCAGCATCGACAAGAAGACGCACTTCTGGAAGTTCTTTGCCGGTAATTTGGCGGCAGGTGGTGCCGCAGGTGCGTCCTCACTGTGCTTCGTCTATCCACTCGATTTCGCCCGAACTCGTCTCGCTGCCGACATTGGCAAAGGTGTTAACAGAGAGTTCAAGGGACTTACGGACTGTATCGTAAAAGTCTTCAAGTCGGACGGACCAATTGGATTGTACAGGTGAGTCGTACTGACATACTGCTTGTGGAGTGCAACCTGTGGTTTACTATAACGGGTCCTTATATTCGGGGGTATTCCTCCAACTTTTTCCTTAGATGCTGCAAGTGACCCCTTTCCTTTTCGGACCTTATATACGTAAAAATCACCTTTGAAGTGCGCTGTCCCCTGATGTCGTCTAAAAACACTTCTCCACATCACCTAAGCTGCACGCAGCTGCTTTCTGTTCAAGTGGACACTCTAACACTACTTTTTTGATGGACCACATCGGCATATAGCTACTGCCAGTATCGCATTTTGCTTTCGCCCTGAGGTGCTGTATACAGGAGTGCATACGGAGCTCCATCAGAAATAGTGGCGGGCTTGGCACGGGACCAGAGCACTGTGAGCCGTAGAATAAAATTCTTTTCCAGTTTTTGAAAACAAATTTGACCACTTTCTCGTGCAGTCATGAAACGTTCTGGAATATAACTTCCGGTCGTTTCTTGCAATACAGCTGAGGCAAAATAGCGAATCGGAACTGTGTTCTTCGTTTTCTCATCGGCCAATAGTTCTGAATTCCTTGAAAGAATGTACTGCGCTACATTTCATGCCGAGTGAACGTACTGGAAGGGAAAAGGAACACAGTGAGGAGGGTCGTTTGATGAAGTTTCCTTTGAGTCGAGTTTATGGCGTGGAAGGATTATTTGAAGGGGGAGGCGCAAAATTGAACGGACTGATAACGGCTGTTAAATGTTGAATTGTTCGAACTGATCAACGCGCTCAGAAATCGCTTCGCTACGCCAGTGATGTAAACTGCCCACGATTTGGCTAGCACTGTTTCAAGGCTCGTTGTACTGAGCACGTTTGTCAATGTTCTGTGACCGCACCACTTTAGGGCGACCTTCGCTTCCTTCTTCCCGCCTCCTCTGTTCTCCCTTCATCGCGGATGCAACGACTTGTGTTCTTGCCCTTATATTTCATAATATTTTCTCTTGGCAGAACCGACTGTCTGCGACATCGCACATGGGTGCTGCTTAGTGTCGTTAAACATTCCGGGTTGGTTCTCGAAAAGTAGTTGGGATCGCGTTTCAAATGTGACATAGGGGAAACAGCATATCTGGTCAGTTAACTATGAAGACTTTGATCCTTTACATAATGATCTGCGCGCAGATCTCATCGTCCATTTGTCTAGCTGATCGCGTGATTGAGGACCACATGAACCACTCACAGCATAGATGGGGCTGGCAGTTCAAGTGCCTGTGGCTAGGTTTTTGTCATCCACTTCTTCGTGTTGGGAAGGCGAAGAGATTGCTTCTAGGGGCTTCTGTGTTTCCGTGCAGGGGATTATCATCTATCGTGCAGCGTATTTCGGAATGTTCGACACAGTGAAGGTGGTATTTGCGGTCGACAAGAAGCTGAATTTCTTCATCGCATGGGCCATCGCACAAGTGGTAACCGTCAGCTCAGGTATCCTTTCCTACCCGTGGGACACCGTTCGAAGGCGGATGATGATGCAATCTGGGCGTGCGGATAAGCTCTACAAGGTAACTTTACTTCAATAGGCGATATGCATCTCCACTAGTAAACGTAGAGGGGAGAAATGGTGGGGAAGACTGCAGCCCACTTGAAACTTTGATAGTATGCGTACTGGAAGAAATGAGCACGATGAGAGGGAGAGAAGCGGTAGAGAAAAAAGTTACACTCATCAGGCACTTCCTCCGCCATAAGCATTTTCTGGATACCTCTGTAGATATATCTGCCTCGGTGTAATCGAAGGGAGGCCGCTAATGAAGGATTAATAAGAGAATCTGCAATCCAGTTTTGCAGTGGGTGACAGTTTGCCTCCAACTGGTATGGTCATGATGTTGCCCTGTTCTATGTTGCTGTATTGAGTAATACTATGGGACATCGTTAAATGGCATTATTTGTCGAGGTATGCGTGGGCAACGAATGTTCGGGGAAATATGCACAGGAAGCCAGCTATGCCACTGTCATTTGGTTCTCACCCTTCAGCCATTCAAATCCCGCAGTTCTGCCTTTCAGGGTGGGGAGGGGGGAGGGGTGACCGCAAAACTTTCAGCTCGTGAAATCTGGCAGCCATTTCCTGCCCTTTAATTTTTCGAGACGAGAACTTTTCTCCCTGTTTAACTACACTGATTTTGTTTATTCTGCCGCTGTGCCTACAGTGATGCCAAAATTAAAAATGATTACACATTTTGGGCCGAACCCGAAATATTTCGAAGTTAAGACCACCTTCTTCCACTTGCAGTTTTTCAGTGCCTTTTATTCACGTTTCAACCGAAGTCTTGCTGTTTTCTGAACTTTTCCGTTCAGTGTTTTTAGGCACTACGGTCGGTTATAACTGCAAAATTTTACAGGGGTGTGAAAAAATTCGGCAAAGACTTCCGTTGCGGTGAATAATTAAGGCAGCGCTGGTGCAACTTTTATTTTGTTTTATACTGTCCTGTTTAACCGTATTCTTTCTTCTGTTCTGTTCTGTCTTCCCGTTATCCTTAGCTCCTCAACAGTTAAATTTGGTGAGTCAAAGTATTCGAGACGGTGATTTCACGAAAAGACATGCTTGAATCAAGGTGGCATTATTGCGCCATGTGGCGCCAACGACGTTGCCGAAACTTTTATGTGCATGCCTCCCTGGGTATTATAGCAGAGGACATTTTCACGAAGCTTTCCAGTTATTATCAAGAAATGTGCAAATAATTAGGAAGTGGCCGCATATAGCGGTTCATGCAGCATTAATTTCGGAGGCCGTCAAAAGTGTTTGCTGCCGTTGAGTGCGAGTAGCAACGCCAAGCAGGTTACAGGAAACGTCTACGGCAAATTTTTCGCTTCAGGTTTGATGCATACTTCGCAGCAAAAGTGCGCAATGCACCTTTGAGCCATCTGGTGCTAATTGCACTGAGTTGTACAGAAAATGTATTGGCGTTTCGAATGCGATTATTAGTGACACCTTTTACCCCAAAACTCTAAAAGGCATGCCTAAGTTCACTTTTATGAGAGGGGTGTCTCACACACGGTGATCAGTTAGTAGTGTTTTTACATCATAAACGGTCAAAATTTTGCTGGCCAAGCATCATCGTAAAGTAATGCTGAAAGTCTATGCCTCAGTCGCTATAGCTTCTTCATATGCATTAACTCGGGGAAGAAGTTATTTTATCTGATCTTTTAATTTACTGCTGATTGCAATTGAAACGTTCTCAGAGAGAGACAGTTTATTTGATACACAATGAACTTGTGGGTCGGCGCACTGTGTTCATAGAACAAGGCCAATATCGACCCAAAGCTAGCTCCATAATTAAGAGTTGCGATTTACAGAATTCGGCGGACTGTGCAGTGAAAATCATCACAAAAGAAGGTTTCTTCGCGCTCTTCAAGGGCGCGCTATCGAACGTTTTTCGAAGCACTGGTGGCGCGCTCGTGCTCGCTATTTACGACGAAATCCAAAAATACCTTTAGAGTAATGTGCCGCGGGTTTGCTGTTAATGCCGTTCTTCCACATATATTATTCCTATATTGCAATCAAAAACTTGTGTGATGCGTCTTCTTTGCTCGTTAGTAAACTTGCTTTCCAGTTCTTGTTGAGTCAGATTCTTGTCCGCTTTGAAAAGGGCGTTTGCGTTCCGATCGGTGCTACATTTTCTCTTGCGTAGATAATCTTCTGGAATGTTTTTGCATCACTTGAAGAGTGCACTTCCATGACTGTACTCTTTCACCTAGGCTAGTGTTGTTCTCCTTGATATGAAGTATGGTAACGTATTGAAGAGGATTTTGTTTCATCGGTGGTTACACGCTTCGTTGTTTCACTTAATCGTTATAGTAAAGATGACCAAGTATTGTTGAAGTCACCAACACGTAAATGGCATCTCTCATTCACGCAACAGTTACACACTTGTTAGGAATTCAAGGGTTGCAGCTATTCCCACGACCACTGTCATTATCGGTGATGGGAGAAGTGAGAAGTAATATGGATCGCGAATGCCCTCAGCTAATTGTAGTACTTTCTACGAACAATTGTATTCACCGACCATATTCGGTGACTGAGTCCGAAAGGTGCATTTGAAGGCAGCTGCAAAAAGTTGCCGCCTTGGTGCAGTCACTGATAACACATCGACTTTATGTAATTGGTACAGTACAACTTCCGAATACAGGCTGGCATACAGTGCGAAGAGACGTGCATGGGAACGGAAATGCCAGCTAACACATAAATCGGACTAATTTGCGGGCCGGATGGTGAGGGGAGAGGGGTTGGGAGGACAGACATCTGTGGGTGTGAGTAACTTGGTAGCACATGCGATGCATTTTGATTTGAAGTGATGTGAAAGCCAATGTGACTGTTGCGGAAGTGCATGCCGACCAGGTGATTGCGCGGAGCTCGTGCTCGTTCTAAAACTGTGTAAGTAGAATCTCTTTGCACAGAAACGAGCAAGGAATGAGGTGCTTAAGAGGAATAATGAAAGGCGAGCAGAAATGCGATTAGCGAACATAGTCAACAATTGAGATTAGCGCCGGCAAGAAGACGAGAATTATTGGAAGTATCGTTGGATAACATTCATGTAACTAATCGTTCCGGAGTTCCAGAGTAAACGTTTCAAAGTAGGAGCGCGAAATATATTTTTATGTGCTGTTTTTGTTTCTCCGAGTTCGGCAAATTACGGGAAATAAAGCTGCACAATGATACCTTCATATTTTATTCGATGAGGTCATCTGTGGAGGTCTTAAATGAATGAATGCGTTTTCCAGTGGTTCGATAGGTTTAGCATGAAGTGCACTTCTGGCTTCTTTAAATACCCGTAGCTAGAGTGATCGATGGAGCCGTTGTTGACGACGATGGCTAAAGTATGGTGCAACGAACACTTGCAAAAGCTGATAAAGACGGTTGTAGAAGATTTGAGCGAGCAATCAGAACATTCGAGATATGGAGGTGTTACTGCGTGTGTTCCTTGGATAACAGAAGGGTTTGTGTGCGTAAGTGATGATTGCTCTGAATGTGTTTCCTGAACGGTCGGAGCGATCAGATGATTTCTTGACCTATCAGGCGCCTGAAGTGCAATGGACTGGTCTTGGACTAGAAAAGCGCCTTCCCCGATGCAGCAGTATTTCTACAGGACGAACTTGAAACAGCCGGGAGGCCACTGGGCGTGTGGGGAAGCACGCCAGAGGAGGTGGTGCGGCACGCGCTCTTCTACTCATCTCACTTAGCCAAGCGGTTAAACAATCTTCAGACAAAAGTGGTCTGCCCAAAATGATACCACCGTATTTTAAGTTATTCGACTGCTCAAATCTTCCGTCTTCAGATTTATGGATCGTTTTGGAGCTGACGGATGGAGTCGGAATGTGCTGCAAGTGACCAACTTGCCGTGCACATTGTACTCTAAAGCCGTGCCTCGTGCCTTTAGCTCTTCCCTGTCTGATGTGTTTGTCTGCTCCCCAGAAGAAGTTTCAAAAAAACGATGAATATTACACGCAAGATGTTTTGCCACTCTACCTGAGTGCTATGGAGATACACCACTCACTCGCCCAACTCCAGCACATCACTAAACACCCACTGCCAACAGAAAGTTCAAACATCTGGATATAGCACAGCATTTCTTCAAGATATTTGGCTTGGTTCCCACGTGTACACGGAAAGAAGTATTTCGATTTTGGATGGAGAATAATGAAAGAAGAAGAAAGTGTGCGGCGCAGTTTGTTCGGCCAGTTTCAAAAACGCAGGAAAAGATTGCAACGGATGCAATTAGAAGTTTCCATGCAGCTTTCGAGGAAATATTTCCATGGGATTTGCCTGGAAACCGCTAACCTCGAAAGAAAATTTCTAGAGGGAACTATTGTTATGTGGTAATGTCTAGTGGGCGGTCGAGTTCCGCATCAGTTCCCCGCTCCAACTCGGTAGGTCTTTGTGTCCATTCCGCTCCGGACATCGTGGGAGGCTTCTCCATCTTTCCAGTTTTGAGCCGAGCGGTTTTTGCATATTACAGGTAGCAAAGCATTAAGTTTTAGCAAAGCATAAAGCAATTTTTATGCAGGTTCGCGAATTTGCTGCTCGAAAGCGATTCATAGTTGCACCATTAGTGCATATATGTAGTTACCTGGTCCAGGTAACTACAACTACATTCGGTAGGTTCAGTTGGTCGATGAAGTAACCACTGAAGGCGGAGATGCGAAATTCGGTGGGTGTAATATACATCAAGGGATGATGTCCGGGCATTCTCTTTTGCAGTCAATTGTTGTTTCTCTTCCAATACCTATGCGTCACACGTTTCCACATAGCTATCTTGTTCGAACACACTGTCCGACAATAGTTTCCTCATGTACTCTGAGAGAATTTTTTTTCGGCTTTCGAAGGTAAGACCAGTTTTTCGAACATCCATCACCGAAGAGGAACAACTCGCGAGGAAAACTCTCCGCAATCTCGCCTTTAACAGTAGTATACAATTTTTATTGTCGAAGTTTGCAGATGCTATTTAAACGAACCAAAAAATGTTGGCTTGCTTGCTCGCTAAAAAGCCTCTGGCAGGATCATACTGCAGATCTTACTCCCTGGGTTCCCGTGTGTTTCTCCATATTTCCCATATTAAGATCACCGTATTTTTTCCTCAGTCCCACATCAACCTTCACTCCTTCCTCCTCTACGCTCTCACTCGCTCTCCTCCCCTTGCTTTTCTCACCCTCTCTCCTGGTCTTTGGAAACTCTTTTGGCTAGCCCAAGTCTTTAGAATGCCGCAGACACTTAAAGATGCGTTTCATGCCTATTACAGACGAGCAGCAGCAGTAGAAGAGAAGTAAGTCGGGTAGATCGAGCCCTCAATACGAAATTTTTCCATGGTATGCTAACGAGGACTGATGCGGAAGAATTGCTTAAGGATGACGGCTATTTCATATTACGTGCGTCTGAACGAAAGGGTAAGTCATCGTATTTTGCTCGTCATGACCCTATGCAGTGCGTATTTGAGTAGAGATCAGGGGTTCCGTTTTCGTTTCGCTTGGAGGAGATAAACAAACGACCGATCGAGGAGTAAATAAACAGTTTTCATGCCATAGGGTTGCAGTTCTAGAAGAGATTTAGAAAATGAGAACCCGGTTGAATAGTTTCTGAATTTGAAATAGGTGCAAGCAATTAGATGCAAATTTATTACTTTACTTTTGAAAGAATTTCTGGTGAGCATCTCTCGTTAATGAGGTGCAAATTTATTCGACTGGCGAGAGCGGTTTATGAAGATGTAAATTATTCTGTTCAAAAATATGGGCCTCATAAATTTCTACACGAGTACATTGCTCTCGCTTTCCAAGAATGTCACAATTTCTTTCATATGTGGGGAAGTACTAATAACTTCTTTTTTATTTGTATAAAAAAGAAAACAACTCACCGTCGCCGACGAACCGCTTTCCGCCGCCTTATATATAACTTTGGATAGTGGCAACACCAAATCAAAAAGCGTATAAATGCTGGCAGTGTAAAGTGGCATCAATGCCTGCTGTGCCAAGTCGTCCCTCGTTGCTCTAAGTGCGAACACGTGAAATTGCCTCCACGCTAACATTTGTCACCACGACGGAGTTTTGAAATATCGCTATGGATTTTTCTGAGGCGGCACTTCCTTAGGAAATGAGCTCAGACTTCAAATCATGAATTCGTCTGTTTAACCGTAGTTGATGATGGAATCAGCGGCAGTGATTTCAGAGACAACATGTTTAGCCTTTGCGAATTGAAACCACATAAGCGTTAGAGGCCTTCACTACCGTGTTTCTTCAGCATCTCTGGGTCTTATATCCTATGAGCACCGTGTAGCATCTCAAAATCACCCTTATCTCAGGCGCAGTTTGCAGGACAAGTGATACTCGCTTTAACGGTGAGATGGAATAAGAAACTGAAGCATTTTGTACTGAATCTTGACGAGTCTGGCAAGTTTTATTTCGAACGTCACAAGGTGAGCCGAACCAAACATTTATATGCACTGTGTTTCCGCCCAATGAATGGTAAGCGGTGGGTGTGCCCCTTTTAATAGACGGTCAACCTGTGGAACCGCACATAGCGCAGAAACCGTCACGCACAATTAGTAAAATGCAGCAGCGGTGCTGAAGAGTGTGATGTTAATGACAGGAGTGTACTGTTCGCACTTCTAGCAATAAGATCAGTGGTTTGCTGTTGGAATGACGGCAAGGCTCTCTGCTGTTGGAATGAAAGAATTTAAAATGTCAGATTCTCCGCACGAATCCCTCCAAGTTCCCCCTCTCACTGACTACGAAAATAAATAATTAGGAAAAAACAATTCATGAACTCATCGACTGGCACATCACAAACAGCCATCCAGTCTCAAAGGCGAGCGGCGCGAAGCTGATCAAGGGTGTTCAACGCGAACCATGGCTCTTATGCCACGACGAAATTATGCTCCAGAAGAAGCTTGGAGAAGGCGCTTTTGGAGAGGTAAGACGACCGTTTAGATGAAATCACTTCATTCCAATTATGAGCACTTGAAGAAGAAAATTCATTCGTTAAGAAGACGGGCACAGGACCTTCATTTGCGGCCTCTGAGTTCTCTCATTAAGCTGATGTGGTGACGATGTTTTGGGCATATCCTTTTCACCAAGACTTTGTAACTTTAGCCAAAAAGCGCACACCGCTGCAGCACCATTCGAAACATTGTGGGGCTTCCTTGACAGATATCAACGAACGTCCGCTAGCGCAGTGATCCGCATACGAGTTTCTCTCGTCTAAATTACTGCAAATTGGAGATCTCAGCGCTCTTTCAACAAGTAACAATCATCAACTTGTTCGTGATTTCCGCACGGAACTTTCATATTCGATTTAAATGGAATTTGGAGCGAGAGAATGTGCAGGGGATTATGCTCGTATTTTAGCGCATAGGTTTTGAACTGATCAGTCAGTGAGCTGGAAAAAGAACTGACTTCCTATTTGATCTACGCAGGAGCAATCTTTCTTTCCAAATGCTTTAGTGTCTGGGAGGGAGTTAGAGAACTCATTCGCAGATTCAACGCGCTAGAAGGAGGCTTAGATCACAAGAGTGTCATTACAAACAACTATAAAACAAAAGGAGGAGGACGGTAAATTTAAAGAGTAACCCTATGAGACCAAAATATTTAAAAATTTTGGAGAAAAAGTCACCAACAAATCGCAAAGTGACCATTATGCGCTCTAGGGAGGGCGAATCACAGTCTAAGTATGCGTACGTCTTGCACCTAAAGCGCAGAATTAATCAAGATGTTCCACATTGCTGCGCAGATATTTCAGCATCATCTTTAATGACAAAGACAGCAAAAACTTCGAGGTTACACCCCTTTTCATGCGTGATATGCGCATGTTTTTGCTCTCGTTAAATAGGGTATCGTGGATGAAGTTGCATTGGACTGTAGTGGTGTTGAGTGTAGCTCGTTAATAGGAGCACTTCTGTGAGTACTCATTCAACAGATATTAATGCAAAATGTTGTGCAATTCAATTGGCTGAAAGAACCAAAGATGGCACTCGAAGTAGTCAATCTTATCGTCTATTCGCATCTAAGAATCGTATTCGGAGTTTTTGCAGTAGAATGCTTAGATTCTGATGGACGTCGTGAGACGCATGTGGTCTTGCAGACAGAGATAGAATTGCTAAAGGATAATGATGAAGTAACTGGAAAATGCACTGAGCCGAGTCTTTTTCAATCCATCACAAATATGCGGAAATGGAGATCTCCTCCGCTCCTCGTTACTACACTCAAAACGCGATCCGAGATAATGCGCAATTTTAGGTGCATATGGCCCGTTACATAAAGGGGTCCTGGAAGAAAGGTGTCGCTGTAAAAACCATGCGCGACGTGAAGTCACGTGTCGCCCGTGTCAAATTTATGCGTGAAGCGCGCATCATGCGCAAATTCCACCACCCGAATGTGGTTCGCATCTACGGTGTGGCCATCATGCGCAGTCCGCTAATGATCGTCATGGAATTATGTCCAGGTTGCTTCCTTATGGAATATATTAATGGGACCGACGAGTGTTCAAACACATTAAGCGACACAGCACAAACACAAGTAGAGCTTTCGTGAAGCGAACATCTGTTTCGTTAGCATAGGGTGTAACTTGCCTAGTTGGTGATAATTAGCAATCCACCTTATCCACCTTATATCTTCCTGCAGTATCGGTCACTCTGCAAAATAGTTCATCACTAGAAACTCCAAATGAACCTTAGGTTATACTGTTATATGCTATATGCTGCCAACCAAAAATTACAATTGTTTTATGAGGCACTGTGCAGTTGTTTATCAGAGGTGTGGAAAATGTGCAGTGGGATCAGTGGAAAATGAGTAATGAATTGGTAGGAGGGACGGCGCTAATCAACAGCTGCACAGTGCCTCATAAAACAATTGTAATTTTTGGTTGGCAGCATATAGCCGGACAATGAGCCGAAGAGTTACCGGATGAGTCACGAATGAACAAGGCGAAACCTCTAAAGATGTTTCTTTAGCATTTATATTTATTACAAGCAGCACAGCTTTTCTTGCCCTCACATTGGTGGCTTCACATCTCAGGCAAGCGAGTATCTCGTTTCGGATCTGTGCTCTTGTCCTCTGAGGAAACGTTCCGGCTGTCTTCCGTTGCGAAAAGTCACCAGCAACAAATTCAAGCAGTTTGGTAGCATGCAGTAGATAATGCAGCGAAGAAGGGCCGTCAGGTTTATTAGGTTTACTATAAACTACGTCATCTAACGAGATCACTTCAATTACAATCACCGTTGAAGAAGAAGTAGAAGCAGAGAAAATAACAAAAGGTGCAGCTGGAAATAGACGGCAAGCAGACTACGATCAGGTAGAAAGAAAAGTTTGGATTGTGCTCTACTTTGTTCCTTTGAGTTATTTGTTTTTTAGGCGGTTCAGTGCTCGGATACATTCGCAAAATGGCACCGGTGCACAACGACACGAAGCTTCGTTTCGTTGCTGAGGCATCCGCGGGACTTGCATATCTCGAGTCGAAAAGTTGCATCCATAGGTTCCATCATAAACGGCTTGTATTTCGACACGTACCGGGCTTCGTCGCCTCTTTAAGCCATTGATCCCCATTCTGTTGTAGCCAAGCGTTCAGTTCTCAAAGCCGAGAGGACATCATAGTTCCCACAGACTGCATTTCTGCGATCGAATCCTAGATTATCACACTGTTCACTTATGCCCAATGGTCTCGAAATACTCACCTGCCGAAGTCATATATTTGATTTTCACGAAAAAAAGCGTCATTATTTCTAGGGATATCGCCGCTCGAAACTGTCTTCTATCGGGTAAATATGAAGTGAAAATTAGCGATTTTGGAATGTCCGATGAACGAAATTATATCCGCGACGCGAAACTAGACAAGGTTGCAGTGAGCTCAATCAAATATCGTGCAACAATGTTTCAAGTGTGTCAGGGATTTGAAAGATAATCAGAAAGACGGAGAGATGAAGTGCGGCTCAAATGTCGTTGATGTCGCAATTCCTAAATTTAACGCCTTTGTCGCATAAAATCAAAAGCCGCTCGTCGCGCTTGAGAGCGTCAGCAGTTATAATCATCCGACCAATCAGTCCCATAAAAAGTTTCTGAAAGTTATCATTTCTAACATGTTCTTATTTAAAAATATGTCGGCTGGTTAGGAGTGCGTAATGGATGCTACGGACGATATGAGCGAATGTCTACCGAGGTATGGAACTGTCCAGCTGCGGCAGTGGGGGGCTGACAGTTCCAACTGTGCACTGATGGGCGGGTACTCACACCACTGAGATTGGCCGGTGGGGTGACGATCGCATGTTCGTGCGGAATTTGTAGTTCTTTGTACAAAGCTTATGCACAAATTCAAACGAAGTTACGAGATGCAGAAAGCTTTTCTCTATGCTAGTTGATGCGGGGAAACGGAAAGCTGCTTAGACGGCACAGGGAGTTTTCTTCCCCCAAAAAGTGTTTTCGTTAAAGAATATCCCCAAACTTAGAACCGTCTGAAAATTCCGAGGCCTCACGATAAACACGCTGTTCAATGCTATTCTTTACGAGAAAAACAGCCATTAAAAATGTGATCCACTCCCTCCCTCCTGTTTTAAATAATAACTTATTGAAGGGCGGCCCCATCCTCCACCACCGCAATAAAATAAAAGCCAAACATCTCTGGGAAGAGCAGTGTCGTATACACACGCAATAAAAATTTTTCTTTTTCAATAATCATGCCCTCGGGCAGGGCACATAAGAAATAAGGGTGTCTACATGAAGCAGCAAGTTCAAAAATACATAAAAAGACGCGTTTTCCGGATCTTAGGAAGCCTACGAATCTTTCAGGAATCTTTTCATTCAACTGCTCACATTCAGGTGCCAATGAAATGGCTTGCTCCAGAGACTATGCAACAACGTATTTTCTCAACAAAGACAGACGTATGGGCATTCGGGATTATGGTAGTTTCGTCTACTGTTTAAACAAAAGATCAGCCTTTGCTGGCCGATAAAAGTGCAAACTTTTCCGCATAATTTTATTGACTATCGTTTATAAAACATATTGCTGTAACTGCGTTATTGAATATTGTATGATTGGTTGTTATTAATCGTTTGAGAGAAACACAAAGAGTATAATCGCTGAATCCAGATGACCGTTCGACCTTGCCGTTTTGAAATCTTTTACTTAATATACGGGAGAATTTTCCTCTAAATGATGCTCTCGAGGTTGAAGAAAAAACGTAATTTGCCCACGTTTTAATTCGCGCGTTTGTTTACGTGTGGCCAGTTATGTTTGTTGGAGGTCGAGGAATTATGACGTATATGCGGAAAAACGACAGGCAGCCAGAAAGAGATCATTCCCGTGTATGATGCATCACTTGCTTTGAGATTTATAGGACCAACGAAAAAATATCAAATTCAGCTCAGTTAATCATGAGCATGAATTTAAGGCTTGGGAAATATATGCCGACGGTCGTGAACCGTATCCGGGCATGACGAATGTCCAAGCTCGGGCGAAAATTGTCGTTCTTAACTATAGAATGGAGATGCCTAAAGTGAGTATCGCATTTGTTTTACACCGAACCTAAGTCTTCTTCTTTGTGTGAGATGATTTTTTTTCTTCGGGAAGGACAGGACTGGGCAATGGCTCATGCTTCCATCTATATCCATCTAGTTTTCGAAGATGGTCGATGAAACATCCTGGCGACTCGGACTAGGAATTTCATGTGATTGAGGGACTTGCGGAAGTTCCTCTTTGTAAATTCGTCCTCATTGATCCAATGGGGGAGGAGCGAAGTGATTGAATTAATTCAATGAGGTTTTAGGATTTTGAAGACCTTCAAATGAATATTCCTGGTTAGGCAGATCTATAGCTCTTTACGCTCCATTCAAAAATCAAGAACTTATTGATTGATCTATCAAACGTGGGAAAGTGTTGCCCGCACTCATGGGAAAAGAAGTTCCTGCCCCCCCCCCCCGTGCCCAAGAATTTATCATGCCCAGTCTTCTTCACCTTTACTCTTTGGCCACTAAAGTCTCTCTTTCGACATGAAGTTTTTTGAAAGCCATGGGCTATGCTCCACGATTCTATCTTTCTCAGCAATGAAAGTTTTTTTTTTTTTTGCAGAACCTACACCATATTAAACTTAACGAGGATTTAGGCCAGCGGCATGACTGCATTTGCCATCTCCTCGGTTAGACGAGCCCCTCTATCCATCGCCAATTTCTGCGAGCGCTTCCACCCCATCTCAAAGAAAACAAGAAACTTCCCGGTAGCATTCCGGTGCAGTGGATGGCTGTGAGCGTCTACTAGATGATCACCGGCTACAAAGAGCTATTCACCAGCATTGTATTCTTTCGGCGTCGTTCCCTTTGATAGCATCGACGACCGTAAGCTATATCAAATGTCTCCAAGCAAGTACCTAAGGTAGTGAAAACCGATGATTCCGAGTACCATCTTTTAACTGAAATGCTGAAGAAAATTTTTTATCTCATCAATTCGCGTTTTTAAGCTGCCGGAACCTATAGGTCTGGATGAAAAGGTCCTTTAACGGGCATAATGAAGGCTATTCATAACTACTTCATGAAACTTCAAACGATCGCTCGTTCTTCAATAATTTCTAGTCCCTTAGCACCCACTTCGGAACTTTCAGCTCGTTGAAGGACTCGACTTTTCTTGGTCAGATCACTGTCAAGTTTTATGTTTTTGATTTTTCGGACATGGAAACATGTGAAATTGACTTTTTCCCTTACTGTTTGCAAATGTCACCTCTGCAATTTGCACACCGCTAATATGCACCAAACACCAAGACATCTACATCCTTGCCTCCTGTAACTCCATCATCTCTACAATTTGTGTCTTCGGTCTGCATGAATTGATTCTCTCTAACGTTTTACTGTGCACCGGAACAGAAAAAAAGCAAAACAACGGAAAACTATCTCTAAAAAGTTCGAGTTCGAGCTGCAGCCTCAGCGGGAATGTATCAGAAACGCATAGACTTCGGCTAAACAAAGTGAGAGCCAAAAAATATTATAGAATATATATGCGAGCTGCAGCCCGCATATAATATTCTAACATTTTGAAGATGAGACACATTGTGAGGATCAATGGCTGAAAAAAATTTGCATGATTCAGTGATGGCTTTCGAGCTAAGAAAATTTTTCTTCAGTCAATGAAAGCGATGATTTTGAAAAAAATGATAATTTTCGCTGTCGATGGCGTCGATTCAATTATTTCTTAGGAGAGAGCTTGTGTATTTGTTTCTTTCTACGCAATCAAATACTCCGAAGAAATAAGTTTGCATCACACCTTTCGGACCATTTTCCCACTCGTTGAATGTTGTGTCCAGCCACCTAGGCTCTCATTTCATCTGCTTTTCCTTCTTTGCTCTGAGAAGTTAATAGGGCGCCATCAGCACCACTGCTCTATTGGCATTTTTTATTCAAGTTAAATCAGCGTACGCACTCAATTCAGATTGAGAAAGACGTTTTCCAGACGACTCCACCGAAGGTCGAGAAATTGGTGTACAAATGTTGGGAGACCGATCCCGATAAACGGCCATCATTTGCGGAGATTTTTGAAACCCTCGACAAGATCCGAAAGACATAGAATTGTGATTACGATTCTGCAAATATTTGTCTCAAGCTGCAAAAGACGTTTCACTAATACATTTTATGAATTCTCTCATATATTATCATGCAATAGAATTTGCAATTTTTGTGGAATTAATTTTATTTTCCTTATATTCTAGGATTCATTGGTATCGACCACTTTTACTGTCTAGCATATTCATGCTCTCAGTATTACATCGTCGTATTACAAGTTCATATGAATATTATGTAATATTTGTGAAGTGAACGAATAGGTACATTACATTGTGTGCTGGATTGCTATTTAATAATTGCCGATAACGATATATCGCATTCATATTTTTCGTTGATCAATTCTTAGTGACATTTATTATTGGTTCGTATTAACGAGTCTATGATGGATATAACGATTGAAATTGTTGCTCTGATCTCACTGATGCCACCTCGCTGCTGATTTTATACAATTTAGTGCTAATGCCTTGAACACTTATACGTATTTGTCATAGATGCACCTTACAAAACTAATAAAACAATACATTCGAAGGATTTTAGTAATAATAATAGTATCAATTGGGAGCTAAAAAAGGTGATATTTGCATGCAGCTGTGTCTGGTGGTCATGAAGAAGAGCCCCCAAGAGCTGAAATTGTTCATATTGCCAGCCATAACGTTAAAGATCACGATTTCTTCTCGACAATGTGCTCGCTGACAAATCTCTTAACGCAAAGGCAAGACAGCACAAACATTCACGCGTTTCCACCACAAGCAGGCTCGAAATGCGCAATGATAATCTTGCAGATAGATGAGTCGCTTCGTGAAACAGCGGCTTATTATATGCTGGTTGGGTGCATTTTTGAACAGGCTAGAGTGAGATGGAAATAGCCAAATAGGGAGTATTAATGTTAGACTGAGAGAATAACTGCACTTGGAGAGACAAAGGTATTCGTCGGAAAGTCGACTGATGGAATTTCATGAAAAAAGTTGTCGTCGATGAGCTAACAAAACAATTTGAAAGATGAGACAACGAATTTTAGAAGAGAAACTTTTTCGAAGATAGCTCACTTGTCCACTTATGTCGCGAAAGTACGCGATAAATATATTGAGAGAAAAGGGGGGCTGCGGGGGGGAGGAGATGCGGGTCCCCGCTAAGCGCGTTACGAAAGAGACCGACTAAGAGACGTCGAGAGTTAAATACGCTTATAAACCGACTAAGATACGCTTACAAAGAATGACAACAAAGGAGGAGACATAGAATCCTCTCACAACAAGTGAGGATTCTACGTTTCCTTTCTCACAAAATCTCCAGCGAAATCTTCTTGATCACTTCGCTGGGATTTTGTTTTGACTGTTTCGCCGTTTGACGCGACAACTTATCTCTTCAATCGATGCTTCTAATTCCTTGTGTGAAAATTGAAAAACCTGCAATTTCCTCGGTCTCTCTACTATGAAGATTCATAAGCTGCGAATTGCAAGTTCTTTTTCAGCTGTGAGAATAGGTTTAAGACGGGAGCTGGTGATTTATATCAGGAAGTGGCTATGAATTTGAGTAGAAGAAGCTGAAGGGAGCACAATTAAACGGTAACGGCTCACAACGAATGCAAACAGAGAAGCTAGTTTCCTCAGTCGCATCGTAATACCGCAACTATAGCGTAAGTATGCCAGTTAACAACAGAGGAACTAAGTCTTATATATTATACTCTTTTCACGTACAGACATCGCCTCTTTTAAAGAACAGCCCAACTTGCTCGGGCGGAGCATGTTGGAGGAGCAATTTCTGTGTGAAAATGCAACAGGAAGTATCCTTTTGTTATGTGACCTACTCTCGCATCTTTTGGATATGATTCTCATCTATTTGCAGTATGCACGATTCCCTGCTCTCACAAAGACAATCTCTTCGAAGATCGACGACGTTTTTTCTTTTCGCCTATGACTTTTCAGCGTTCTCAGAAAAATTTGCCCAGAGTAATGGATTTCGATCCGTGCTTGATCTGGCTGGAAGTCTCGTCTTAATAAAGTCACATACGTCGAGTTACCGGTTTCCTTGAAAAGTGCACTCACATTCACATACAAAGTGCAAACGCAGCTCACATTTCTTGAGTCGATTATGTAATCTCGCAGTACTTACATAATGAAGTGTTGCTGCGTTACTTTCCAGAGCAATCAAGTATGCGACTGTGGATTACTTTCCAATTTAAAATTTACGTGCTGGTGTTCTGCCAAATTTGCTCATTCAGATGAACCGCCTGGTATTCATTTTGAGAGTTCACCACAAATTGATTCCATGAATAGCACGATCACCGCAACGAAAGCACGCTCTGCTAGCGTAGTATTCTCACTGACTTTAACCGTCTTCCTCCTTCAGAAATGAGCTAGACCGAGAATCAGTCAGATACTTCCAAGCGTGCTATAGGATTTGGGTGCCCTTTGAATCATTGTTTGCACTCTGTTAACATTGATGTCGTTAGTTTCCACATCTCAACATTCCACACGAAATCAACTGCAAGAAATTTATATCGACAGAGGTTCATAATAGACCTTCCAGTCCTGCTAGGAATCAACGAAGACAAAAAACATTTATTGTGTGACGTCAGAAGAAGTCAGAAGTAAACACCGCCAGCACCGAATGAAAGAAGCAATGTTCTCTTGAGGAAACACAACGGCACACTAACGGTGGTCGTTGTTTGCATCCGCCTTGCTGCCCTAATGAGACGAGCTACAAGCACCATCAATTGCCAACATGAACATGGCGAGCAAATCAGATACAACCAATGAAGATGAAATGAGTATCAGAAGTGTGCCGCGAAGGTAAAATTACGGAATCGAAAAGTGAGGAATCACCAGCAGTGTTGGGAAGTAAAGGAGAGGCAGAACTTTCCAACAGCCAGCTCAAAAGCGATAGTTGGATTGTGGATAGCTGAATCAATGCAGATTTCCAGAAAGGTCGGCAACTTCAGCGTTGCGACTACAGAAGTCTCTTGAAGGAGTAGTAAAAAGCAGAGGAAGTCTCATGTTCCCGCCCTATTGATGAAACATTTGTTAGCTGATTATTGCGAGAGAACCGACTTAGTTTTGTTACTCGACTAGAAAGACACATGGGATAATCTGTGTCCCATTCCCCCCTCCCCGCCCTCGACACGGACCATTCTCTTTTATCTACAGCGATTAGTGAATTTTGACCCATTTTGTCATCGTTTTTGGGAGTTCCCCATGAAGAGGAAAAGAAAGAGGCAAGCATTTATAAAGGAAGTGAGCTGAAAACTGACGGCGATCGATGTAAGAGCCCACTATTCATTAGTGTAATTCGGACGTCTTCAAGGATTGGCGACCGGTTCAAGCGCTGTGTTCGGATCACATACTTCAAGAATCGCACGTCCCTCTACCTCAGACAGACTGACCTGCTTCAGCACCTGAAACTAGGAAATTTGTCTCATGAAATAAAGGAACTTTCGTTCCACCAACGGATCAATTACCCAATCCCCATTCGATGTTCACAATGTGGGCAGTATATTTTTCCAATTAGCAGCCATATAAACGATAATCTAACGTCTGGAGATGTTAAGAACACTCAGTCTTCAGGCTACCCAATAGTTACGAAGCATACCTGAGGAGCTTGACTGACGGGATATACCCTGTAGTCGGGTGCATCGATCTGCCCTCCGGCGACGAGACTTACTACAGTCTTTAGCTGCTCGATCGAGCCACGCGTCACGCCCATTATTGCCAAGTGGTGGCGGGCCAAAATTTTCACCGGCAACTGCACGTCCAAGCCGGACAGCCCACCAACGAAAAGAACGCCACCCTGAACAACTTTAGATTGGCTTCCGCACTAAAAATGCAACTGGCGAAAGGAAGCAGCCCTTGAGCCGCAGGATTTTATGCGCACAACCGGCGAACTACAGTACTCCACACATTTTCCAATATTTGTACCCAATAGGGACTATCGAAAGCAGTTTTTTCCACATCACCAAAGGGAGGGAACAACGGGAATGCGATCCACAAGACGCCTATTTGCATCCAGTGCCACAGTGTTGACGTACATTTGAACGAGTATTTCTATGTTTCTGCGTGGAGTTTCATGGTTCCTTTTCTACGCCGGAAACATCACGGCCCAGTGACACACCTTTCGAGAGAGAAAGGGAACAACGAGATTGTTTCGAAAGAACTCACTCTCACCTTCGAGTATGATTTCATTTTTCCATGTATCCGTCATAGTTACCAGCTGGGACTTGCCTGCAGTTACCAATGAAGAAAACCCCAAATGCACCGAGGACTTCGTATCTCTTTTCACTTTGCTTGGTTCATTTCAAAAACATGCGGGTGGTAATCTGGGGCGCGCCTCATAAATTCCATTTATAGGCCGGGAAAGCATTGCAGAATGCTTCGGAAAATTCTTCTCCCTCCTTGAGAGCTTCACTTCTGCATTTGCATCATGCAGTCTCTTTCTCTTAGAGCTACCTGTATTAGAGTGTATGAAATGTTAGGAGACCTTACTGCAATATGCACCGCTCTCTCTACGGTTACCGCCTTAAAGGGGAACACAACAGAAAAATGAAGATGTGAGGAACAAGAGGATCTAAGGGCAGTGCAGTAGCAGCATCGCGGGGTTGCAACATTTGTCCTTTGCGACTTAATCAAGTAATCACCTCATCGAGGCACTTCAATGAGCGTGTGACGGTGCGAGGAGAGGTGACAAAGTCGAATACCACCTGCACACCCGTTCGCGCCACATCATTCGTTCGCATGATGAGATATTCCTCAAAGTCTGAAAGAAAAACATTAACAAATCGTACGAAGCCTCCCCGTTTCTTATTCTTGTGGCCATTTTGTGATTGCATCTCAAATTCCTTTTCCTGGCAGGATCTTCTCAGCTGAATGTTTGCTTCACACGTCGCAACCATTACTCTAGAACTGTTCAACTGCGCTTCGCGTTGCCTGAGGCAGGTCGGTATCTTGATCTATTTTTACTCGTTATGTGTTCGATCCAGTTACCAGGATCTATGCATTAATTGCCATCATTAGCAAAATGGCTGAACTCAGTAACTCACGACTTCTCCACTTTGCATGCTTTGTCTCCATCGTTTTCTCAAGGAAGGTCCCCATCTACATCATTCAGCTATAGCCACGACGTTATCCATCTACAGGGCCATAGTTATGCCGAAGCTTTCACTTGGAAGTCCAAGTAATTTACTCGCTGTTGTTGATGGAATCAAATTAAGTGAAATGCGAAGGTAATGATGAAACGACATTCCACGCCATTCCTTCCATAGACGCCTTTCACAGATCCCGTTGAAAGCACGAATACTGGTCGACTTTTGTCGACTGCGAAAAACAGTCGGTTGGCTTCTTTCTACTGCAGCCGAAACCTGGCTGCAGCCGAATGCTTTTGGAGAGAAACCTTTTGAAATGTATCCGGCTTGGATCGAGTTTCAGACGGAACCAATACCGTTACTGATCGAAAGAAATTCCCATCGGTTACCCTCACCTGAGGGGAGTAGTAAGGATAGTGCTCCTTAAGGCATTCATGTGGTGTGCTTAGCGCGTGGGAGGGCGCTGCTGAGGGGATGTGACATAGTGATATTTGCTCGTGCTCATAAACTACTTCCTAATCAACAAATTTTTTTCTTTCATCTCACTTCTACTCTCTCGTGATCGTAAGATAGCAATTTCCGGTCTCTTCACAAGCAGCCTTTCGCCAAGGAAAGAGCGCTATACGATTATATTTAAAGTGCATTATACAACTGTAATTCTCTTCCCATTGCGATAACCTTTCATTGATTAAAGGATTGGCTTACATGTGCAGCTGACCCTCCCTGTAGGCAAGCGTCGCAATGTACCAGAAGTGGCTAAAAGCGACTATGAGAATCAGAGGAGGCAGACTGACCAGCAGTGCAGAATGAGATGCGCTGAACGAAAGCAAAGAAAAGACAGCATGGACCATCGGTGAGCGGAAACGCACAATGCATGCTTGCATTTCATGATCGACTGCTCATTACTGAAGCATGCAGATTCCACTTCGTGCGATGGATCCGACCTATATACCTTAAGAAAGGAACCAGATTTTGTTTGATGCGTGTTGGAAGTCTCCCGCACACATGGATTCGTTGACTAAGCTTGGTTCGTAAAGCTATTGATATTCCCCTTGGCAGGACATTCTGTAGCAGAGATAAGAACAGAGAAGCAGTTCAACGAGAAGAAGAACAAAACAATCGGTCACAGCAGCTGAGATATAATGAAACAAACCAGAGTCATCCCAGTGCACAACGAAATCAGCGCCATTTCTTTCGGCAAGACGAAGACGTTCCTCGCGGGCATCAGCCACAATGATCTAAAATTTGTGACTCTCAGGATCAGGCGAGAATTAATCGGGTTCGCTTATTGTAGTCAATGAAGTGCGTGCCCGGATGTATGCGCACCGCAGAAAGCAGCACTCACTTCACCGTTAGAGCGGTCGGCACCAACCAAACATCTCAAAATACGATAAGTGGTAAGAGATGCGATGTCAAACCCGCAGAATTATCTATATAAGAGAGGATCACTCGGTAATCATGACGACCTTCCAAAGATATCAATGCGGACACAAAAAGTATCGATCCATCTAAGATGGCAAGAGGTTTATGTTTTTGAAAAAATCCACAGCATTCGCAAAAAACCTTTCCTGCTTTCGAAAATTCTCACGTGTCCTTTCAATCGTTCGATAACTTTAGGAACAATCACCGCATTTCCCCGCATATTGTATAAAAATGTTATGGGAAAGTTTTTGGATTGATTGAACATCCGGACCTTTATTTGAGTTCATGAATTTTTGCTGAAATTCAAGGCAAAGTTGAAGGCATTCAAGAAACAAGAGGAATTTATCGGTGAATCTAAACGCGTCGACAAGAACGCACAACTACGTAAGCAGTTCCGACATCACTACACTGTATTTCTAACTTGCTGAAGAATCTCGTGATCTCGTTGCCGCTCAGTTCGGAAGTCAGTCCAACGTGCATCCCCTTAGCGACACTTACGCAAGTTTTGCTCCGCTTCTATGCAACGTTTACGCATCTTCAACAACTTATGCCGTCTATGCTTCAGCATTACTCGGTCCCCACATGAGGAATCCGCGCAGTTCGACGGATGATGAAAGAACGCTGCAGGAATTGGATATCGTGCCGCTGGCTTCTTTTTCGCGGCCATCAGGATTCACTTCACGCCGAGTTTTGGTGTCTTTACGCAGTTTTCACCGATTTTCTTGGCATTTTTCAAACCTTAGCGCATTTACAAATATGTGGATGTCTACGGCGTCCAAGAAGTGCGTCTCCCAAGAGTCGAACTTTTCTCGAATGCCACAAACTGCTGTATTCATTCAACAATTCAATGCATTTTCGAAGAACCTTACACCACGTACGTTTGTTGACCAAATTCCGCGCCGAGAGTAGACCAGTGCAAAGCCGAAATGTTTTGTTTAATGACAAAAGGACAAGATAGATATTTGAATTTCCCAAAACAACCCTGATAAAATGGATGCAGTCTCATCGAAGGAATTTTTGTGGTTTCCGATAGCATAGAAAATTGCCGTGTGATCGAACTTGAGCCTCACATCAGCAATGTAATTCTAGCCTCATGAAATTTGTCTGAAATGAGAGAGAGCAATATCCAAACTGTGTTGATTGCACTGGTTCATGTATTGAAGTAATCGATAGGAGGGGAGAGCTAAAAGAATAAAGAATTGAAAGTTGTATCCTCCAAAGGTAACATCACAGACTAATGAATGCGTACTTGAGCGTCCCATGGCAAATTCTGTCCAGAAAGCTTCTCATTCAATGAAAGCCGAAAAATATGCGAATATATCTGAAGAAATTTTACGTTCCATCGAAGAATTTCTTCCGCTTTCTTTTTGCACTTCTGTGAAATGAAAGCTGATTGCATCAACCGAACGAGTTATCTGACGCAAGGAAGACGTTCGTGATTGGACGGACTGAAGTAATTTTATAAACAGCGACATGCAGAGGAGGTTTTCATCTGTAACTGCTTCACGGCAAGCGTGATTCCATTGTGCCTCTCGTGCTGATTGAGGGCAAGGAAACACGCTCTAAACCTCCCCACCTCCCCCAGCCAGCCATCGTTTGTTACTAAAACAACGCCAGCTATAATGCAAAAAGAGCTCGTGTTATAGAGCACTCTTGCAATTGAAGTTTACCATACATTCATGAACCTCGACAGTCTCAGAACAATATACCGCGTTTAGAAGCACAGTCGAACAACAATTTCTCGTACTGTTATCATGCACTGCGAGAAAGGAACGGATGAAAACTGAAATGACTGGTAGGTGTGTCACATCACTATCACTTTAGAACTGTACCTTGATTTTCCTGTCTTGTTGTCCAGAAAGAATGTGTTTGGCAAGTTTCAATAGCCAAAGGCCGAGACCACCAGCACCAACAACAAGAATGTTGCAGAATCCTTTCGTCTGCGAATAGGCTTCCACAAGCGGTCTAGCCTGTAAGATACAATTTTACAAGCAGTACTTCTATGACGCGACGAAGGAGGCGCACACATGTTCCACTCTAACTTAGTACAAAATAGTGATGAATTGGCCAAGGCCGCCCGAGTTTATTCAGTGAGGGGAAAGAGAGAAAGCACGAGTGCTTTGTTGACGCGTTTTGATCCCTTTCGCACAAGCTGGTAGCAAAGAAAGAACCTCAGAGCCCCAGCCGATTCGTCAGCGCATCAACCCCATTGACTTCAATCTAACAGCAAATTCTTCTTAGGCAAGAAAGTGAGGTATACAGCAGGTTTGTTTTCTGTGCGGTAAAGAAATAATAAAAGCATTCTTGCTGTGGTGGCGTAAGGGAAACAAAATATGACGGCAATGAAAATCGCGAATGGAACAAAAATATACAATGAACAAAAATGTCTAAGAGGACGGTGCAACTAAAAGAAGGCTACGATCACTGGTGAAGGAAATTCAGTTCATTCTCATTCGAAATGAATTCGCATCCGCAGATTTTCGTGAAAACGTTGCATTAGCACCTTGGAGTTTCGTGTTTCGTTAAGTAATACAGCCTTGATAGCATCTAACGTTGAAATAGAGTGAGTTTCGGGGAACTGAACTGCGATTTCGATAACCGCATCATTCAGGTTACATTACCATACTAGTAATTTCAAGGAATTTAAAGGTGATAAAAGGGGAATAGATGCAAATACGCACCTGAATAACTGCTGAAAGTGCCCACGTAGCACCGGCAGGCAGAATAGAGGCCACGTGCATTGAAAGAGTGTCGGGGATCTTGACGAGCAGATGAAGGCTAGGCACCGCCAGGTAATCGGCATATCCAAGCTGACACATCTCGTCAGTTGGCCATACAATCACCTGCAAAACAAATCTCCGAAACTATTGTTTGCGTCACTTCCTCTCATTTATGATTACTCTCTTCTATTATTTCATTATAAGATGCTGTGACTGATCGATGAAATGATATAATTTATTCAACTTCACAGCTGCAAAAATTTCTGCGATAAACAAGCACCAAAAATTTTCCTGCGTTACACAGGACGGTGTTCAGGACGAAACATCTAAGAGACCTGCTAGAGGAGGATACCACACTTCCCTAGTTGAAGCACTCCTCGAAGGCTCATCAGAATATATGCTGATTCCGAAAAACTTCCTCTGGAACAAAATTACGCAGGCAGGTATAAACTGTTTTCCACCTTAGACGTAGTGTCATAATATCCAATTATAATGAGATTTCTCGGTGCCTTCTTAGCTACAACTGTAGTGAGTAGAACATTTAACCGTTGTCGGTCCGTAAATGCAAGTATATTCGTTCACTTGAGGATGGGGTGCGGACATTTCTTGCACCGTACTCGCGAAGTACGAAATTATGAGAGGCTGAAATTCCCCAACCCACGTTCAACTGCGGAAAGCAGTGGAAATCTTAGCAAGGACGGGAAGGAAGCAAATTCATATGTGGCAGTTCCGAGATTAGAAAGACTTCGATCATCTGTGGAAAGAAAACCACACAACGATGATCAACCATTTCAGAACGTCGGTCGCCTCTAACATATTCCACCCCCAATCCCTCCCCACCATTAGCAAGATAATACAGCAGCAACCAAGTGCGCAAACCTTGTCGCCCACTTTGAGGTCATAATCACTCTGGTTCGCGTCTTCTCCAAAAGCCTCGATCACTCCCGACACCTCGTATCCTGAAAAGAACCTAACAACATGCATCAAACCCTCTATGTGAATTTTCTGCCTTAATATTTCGTATCATTACCAAAGACTGGAAAATCGCCTTCAATTTACTCAGGCCATTTGCAGCTTCCCGACTTCCAAACCGAGTACGAGCTGGTGGAACCTCCTCTTAATTTTGCAGTCCTTGTAACAAAAATGGTAAAATGCATGCTGTAATGCAAAGTCTTCACTTTTTATCAAGCTTACTTTCTTTTAACGTTCCCCGGAACTTTGTACTGACGGGTTGATGACCGTTGGGGACAATAGAGAAGCATCGCTTTTAATATATCATACGTGCATTCATTTTCTCATTCGTCCTTTAGTGGAGTTGGCGTCAATTTTTTGGGGAGATAGTCCTGACATCAGAAGTGCGAAAGTGTGAAGTATCCTGGCACTTTGGCGAGATTCTCGACATGTTTTCATGGGGAAATAAGCAAACCTGTGTAACCAAGGAAGGCAGCCAGCTTTGTCAGCTTATTTCTTGCCTTGTTTACTGGTGAAGCTTCTTTCATAGCAAAAAATCTTCAGTCCTTGGGTTTCATTTTCCATGAATGGAACACATAGTTCGGCATTAGGGGAGGAGAACCGCTGTGGTGAGGGAAGGAAGATGAATTCGAGAGGGATTATGTGAGTTCCTATGGTGACAGGGGAGGTAAGGGGAAGGAGGAGCCAATTCTGGCGGACAGAACTTAAAGAAAAATTGCACGAAAGAGATGTTTTGGAAGGGAGTAGACCGTATTTTAGTGAGTTCCGAATTTGGAATGCGGGGGCAATGCGAATATCGCGTCTACGAAAAGAAGGTTGTTTCAGAAAGAGAAGTGAATCCAGCGGCTTACAACATACGGCTTCACTCCAGTATCTATAGAAATGCTGCAATCGCATCAAGTCGCAACTGACCGCAAGGTGACCAGTAGCCATTAAGAAAAAACGAATTGAAATCGTTGTAGAACCATTATATTTCCCAATGGGCACCAATTCATGCAGCCAAACGTAGAGAGCCTACTCTTATTCTCATTCCAAAATCACCTGTATGAAATGTTTTTCCTAAGCAACATAAGCACGAGGCGCGAAATCAACCCCAGATTCTTTGGATTGCAACTAGTCAAACACAGGAAGAAAAAATCACCTGGGAAGAGGGAGGTATCCTTGATGCCATTCGTTATTCTAGCCTGCTTTGTATTCGCCACCTCAGTATCAGTCAGACAAACTCCAGCATAGCAAACCTAGAATAAACAGCAGAACTTGCTTACTGAGTGAAACAAATGCAGAGAAAAACTTGAAACTGCTGATGACTTCTTTGTAGCTGCCTCTTTCCATGTCTTAATTTCCACTTTCCTTGTTTTCCATTCACAACGGAAATAGCAATGCAGTTGTCGATCCGAAATGGGGGCTCTATGTGCTTCGGGTATAGGATGACAAAGCGTTATTTCTTGAATGTAAGAAGAACCACTTAAGGACCTTTTAGAGTTTTGGTGCTCTGCGTCAAACCAAGAGGTGAACGTTAAATTGCGCAAGCAAAATATTCCACAGATAGGATCAGATGCCTGTAAAATTTTCCCTGCAGTGACAACTCGATATCGCACGTTTGATTTGCTCGAAAACCTCTCGCGAGATTAAGATAATCAAGATATTTCCGTCTGATTCGGATGGGGGTAACAAAACGACAGGACCTCAGAGAATATATCCACTATGTCATAGAGTTGCTTGACGGCCGCTGCATAGCGACACCAACTACAACTTGCTGGGGAGACTACCCCACTTGTAGATGGGAGCAGAGCGGTATAGCTTCAAGGGATGTGGTACGGGCATTAAGGGCGGAGACTTCGAGCAACGAGCGAGGATACACTGAGAGTTTGAGGAAGAAATCGAGGGCGAAAGTCTGAGGAACAGCTCCCATTTGGATCCCCCTATGGACGACAGAACCCGCACCACACCAAAGATATGGAGTTTATCTTCATGGGCACTTTTACAGCGCCGGAGCAACTTGATTCCTCTTGCCCAACTCGAAACCAATGTGACAGAGCATTTGAAGAAGTTTGGAAATGCATACAGAAAGGAGAACCCAGTCGGTAGTGCAACGAAATGAGAGATAATTTCAAATATCGAGGAAATGCCCGCAACTCGGCACCGACAGAACCGACTTCGATGACCGCCCAGTTTTTAAAACTTAGAAAAACTATTAGGATTTCCCCGCGCACCTGATTTGAGAAATTCTCTCCGAAGAGGACTCCGAAGGATGGAAAAATTCTCTGCCGTTTCCTTTCATTAATAATTCCCCGCGATTTATGGCAGCGATGCCAGCGCAGCGAATGTGTGCACATCACTGAATAAATGTCGCTGCAAATACACCATGCTTCCACAAATTTTACCCTCATATTACTGATCACTTGGAGTAATGCACCTCAACTTTCCCTGCTCTCTTAGTTTCTGTCTATAAATCACCATTTTGAATTTGGAAGCATCAGAGCTGATATCTCCAGTGAGACTATTGTTACTGTATTCATGCTTCCGTGCTGACTGCGAATCTCTTCGCTGATGGCTAGCCACCTGCATCCACGAATCGACTGCGCACATGCGGCGGTGGCTACAACACTGCAACACGCTAGCCATATCTGGGTCGTTCTCCTCATTGCGGTCACCTTCTCCGCGATTTATGCGCCCTTTTTAACACTGCGTACTGTTGATTCCTAAAGAATGCCTCCTTGTAATCCTTTCTTCTCGTTTATTACCTCAGCTATTTTACATAAGCACATATCAAGAGAGAGTATTTAAAACAAAAAGGCAACCTTGATGCGGGCACCTTTCGCTGGCACTTCGGGGATCGACTCCTCTTCAAAAAAGTGAACTTCTTTGAGATCTCTTGCCGAGCCAAGAGAAATACGTCTATTCTTTACAGCTCCAGCCATTATCTAAAATTTGCTGCTTATTGCATGCGAACGCTTCCCTTACGCGTATGAGTGAACGACATTGATTTATGATGTGATTTGTGCACTCATTTCTGAAACCTTCATTGGACTGTTGTCTTTCAAATGCAAGCTTAACACTGTCCGGAAAGAGGCTTGCCCTCGATTGCATTCCTGGCGGACAGTTGAGATCGCTTCGCGAAATTTGCTTGGTATTTTCTTCAATACTCGATGGAATAAGCAAGCTCTTTCTTCGATACGGCGTCAATCTTTCATATTTGCTATGCATCTATGCATATTTCTCAACAGAATGTCGGACTACCGATGTGTATATTACTACGTATTATATGTGCATGAATGTTTGTCTGTTCAATAACTTCAATTCAAAACCACATAAACCTCGGTGGCGAAATTTAATGGGTCCAATTTGGATCATGGGTAGCCGTTATCCCAATCTGGTTTACTGACCCCCAAAGACGCCATAAAGCTTGAGGCCATCTTTGCTTTAAAACCATTGCAGTGCGGCCAAAAAACATATTTCACACTTCACTTGTGCAACCGCTCAATTCTCCGGCAAAATGCACCATTCGTTACATCTCAGCGTTCGGTGGACCCGAAGCGTTGCAATCAAAAGCACACAGCATGCAAACTTTCCTATGGCACTTCCGCGAATAACTTTTCATATCGGTCGACTTTTAAACTTATATTAATAAGCATTGAAGAAATCCTCTATAGATGTATGCAAATTCCACATTAATCCAAGAAAACGTAACTACTCAAAAGATGAAGGAATAGAAACGAAGTTTGACCTGAGGTCCATTTCAGGAATAGCTTGCGAGAGGTGCGAACTAATAACAACAAATAATGTAGCATGCAGACACGCAGATACGCAGAACAGCATACACACACACATATGCACATACAAATATCGGCAGGCATTCGATGACGTATACGCATGGAGACCCGGCGCACACTCTTGCACAGGTGAGTTGCGTGATGGAGCACACGTTCAAACGTGATGTTCAAAGAGAGCGATTAACTGATGTTCACCTTGCGCTTCTTAAACATCGCATCAGCTTCTTTAAAAATTGGTTTCTTGATATCTTCATTGGTCTTTTCTTTTTGGTACATACAATGTCGCCTCTATTAATTATCGGCGGAAAGGCACGACAGGTGAGCAATGACGCAAACGAGTTCTTTGTTTCTTCTGAACGGTAACGAAAGGGGGATAATGGCGTTCACGTTGGATCTCACCTCGGATGGATCGTTTCTTTCCATCCTCTTATTCAACGTGACCTTTGAACCGTCTTTCATTAAATTTTCACCAACTGCTTTTTGAATAAATTAACTAAGATGGAATAAAATAAAGGAGTTTGAAGTTCCCCTTAATATGATTGGTGCAATTCCTCGCATTCATAAGAGACACGCACACCTTCCATGTGAACCTTTGTTATAATTTCCCCTTATAGAATAAAATCAGCTGCACAAGCCAGTAATGAGAAGAAAGGATTCGATTTCATATCATCGCCTAGAACCAAATAAACTCTCACCGTCGCTACTATGAAATGCATACCATCTTTTACCTATTCACTTATACGGGCATAGGCCATTTTCCTCTGAAAGGATCAGCCCATACTGGCGTCCAACATTTCTATTCCGCAGCAACTACTAAGGCGCAGAAATCACAAAGGGGGGGGGGGGAAGTACAATTATTCCTACTGCTCCGAGATGGTGAAAGCAGAGGGAACAGAATCTCTAAGAGTTTAAACCTCACTGATTAGATTAAAAAGTTGGGTAAGGTAGAATAAAAGTGGAATAAAAATTTCCAGAATACCAGAAATCAACACCATCAGTCGTCTTTCAGACCGTGCCCGCATCCGTATCAACCAACTGTCCGCTCCACTGACGTCGATCAGTCAAAAGTTGAACTACTGAAGCGCACCGTATATGCCAACTAACCTCTCAGTAGCCCTGCGCTCAAAACGACTGAAAGTCGGTTTAGGAAGACGGCTAGTGAATGAGACTTCTTGAATATTACTCGCTGTGCTAAATGCCGTATTAGGCAAAATAACGTGTCCTCCAAAAGGCACCTAAATATACAAATGAGAACGTAGTTCTTCCTATGCGACTTAGTGATTTCTTCTATGCGATTTTTACACCGATCAGAAATCCGGGGAAATTGAGGAGTCTTATTTGTTGCGTCGGAAACGTCGGATATCCAAATGGTTGTTTTCGACGCAACAAATATTGTTCTCCACGCACGAAAAGTTATTTCCAAGTTTTTTTTTGTTAATAAAAGGCTGTTTGCACAGTTTTGAGGCTAAATAATCGGCGCCAGTTTTTAAATGCATGGTTATGTGCAATGTTTATCTTATATATATTTTATCTATATATATATATATATATATATATATATATATATATATATATATATATATATATATATATATATATATATATATATATATATATATATATATATATATATATATATATATATATATATATATATATATATATATATATATATATATATATATATATATATATATATATATATATATATATATATATATATATATATATATATATATATATATATATATATATATATATATATATATATATATATATATATATATATATATATATATATATATCGTCCCACCCACACTGCGCAACTCGCGTCAACGTTTCAATTTGCAGCGCCTAGAATATCGAAGAGTTCGGTCTGATGTTGCCTTCTGCTGGAGCATCGTCCGATGCTTTTCCAATGTTCCACCAGATAAATTCTTCAAAATAGCTGTTGCTCGAGACCGCCATATTGACGACTTTCAATTAACCCTTAAACTTCCACAGGTAATAGGGTCTTGCGTGGATTTCAGGGTGTCCCTCAAAGATTACTCGATGCCTAAAATTTTATCAAATTCACAAATCGACTCAACCCCTTGGACCTTTCCTCGTTTTGCACTTGCTATAATGAGATCCTGAGCTCCGATCTCACAAATTTATTTATCTTATACATCATTTTGTGTTCGCATCGTCCCATATGATGACCTGCGCTGCTTAACCTTCCAGGAGGTCTGGTCGTTCCTTTCTTGTAAATACGAATATGTATAAATAATTGCATTGCATGCCTACACGTCACTTGTTCTGTTTTGCGTTATTTTATCTTTTTACTTTCTACCCGTTCTTTATTACTGCATTAATGAATAAAGACATTACCACTAGTACTACTAAGTAGGCGCGGTCTTTGCTAAAAACGCGGAAGCCGAAAATTGGTGCGCTTGACGAGTTTTAAAAACCCGCCAGCAAAACATAGGGTACATTAGGCCAACACCGCTAACATTATATAATTCTGTCCCCATGTAAACGAGGCATATTTCATAGGATGGTGCTAGAATCCCGGTCTGCCTAACGCTAATACTTCCCCTGTGAAAGATGTGCCTGCTTACAGCAGCAGCTGAAAGCAGTGTTGCTCCTGTACCCGCGTTCTGTATTTTCGTTCGACTTGGTTCTTCTGAAGCGATCCGCTCGGTCGAGTGCGACCTGCAGGGGGGCAAACCGAATGAAAAGCGAGGGACAAGGAGGGCCAGTGCAAGTTGGTGGTGACGTACAAACTGGCTACCACGAGGCACTGAGGCTTGTGAAGTATCACAGCGACTGCACTCAACGACTACTATAACGAAACAATTCCTCAAATCGCCTATTCGTAGCCACCGACGGCACATCTTCCCCCTTTATTTTTTTCATTCTGCACATTACACTTCTTTTACGTATCAAACTCCCATTCGCCTAAGTTTGTACTTTTGCAAACATTCTGCTCGTTCTTGCTGTTAATGCTTAATACTATTATATGTTTCTCTACTGGAATATTGCAATAAGGAAACAAAAAATTGAAAATATAGCTGTTATGTTTGAGAATTTTGAGTTTCAAAATGACAGTCACGTGGAGTAACGAGATTGGGCACGTTCGCTGCATATCGATTTACTGTTACTTGTTGGGGTGCTCGATGCGGATGATGGATCTTTTGTCAGGTTTCAGTGTAGAAAAACTGCTCGTGGAAATGTTTTAATGTTTTAATCAGCCTGGTTATATATATATATATCTTCGAATTCTCGCCTCAGTTCTTACTTTCAAGAGCTTTCCCACCACGTGTCGATGAAGCTTAGTCGAATTTTCGAAGTCTATACCGTCAACGGTCACCGTCCTTCGCTTTAAGCCTACCTGGGGTTCCACTCCCAGATCCAACAGTATCTTTACCCTGTACGTCGTCGTGGTGCGCTTACCTCTTGCTATAAGCCTCGCGAAGAAATACTGTTGTCCAGCCAAATGCGGGTTCGTGGCGATATAGCTCCACGTAGCGAGGATACTCTCCCGCAGCGTATCCTCCCTGATTCTAACTCGTATCCACCGCATTCTCTAGGAATGCACAGCCTCTCGACAAAGCTATGTCGAAGCCGACATTTATGCCGCCTCAAAAGATCTCTTATCCGCATATCTAAGGTGGCCGCCCTTTTCAAAGCTTCCAGAAGCTTTGGTGAAGCTCCATTTGTATTATTATAGACATATCGTAGACCGGCGATAGCTATAGCATTATACGCTGTGGCCATCTGCCCCCATGTGAGTTAGCTGGCGAAGATTGTATTTGCTCGATCCACAAAGTTATCCTCGAACTCTTTGAGGGTAGCTTCCGCCGGTAGGAATCGTTGTCCCACTCCAAGATATTTATGGGTGCTTCGAAGCCCGAGTACCGGGATTTCTCCCTTCCTCGGCCCCTCTGCACCTTCCACAGCTTCTTGCGCTCCGCCCGCTCCATGCGGAGCGTAATGTGCTTTCGCACATTTACTCAAATTCAAATGGAGTCCCATTGCTTCCAACACCTCAGACACCACCTGGATTTGGCAGTCTAGCATGCAGGCCTTCTAGCATACAGTTTGAGATCGTCCACATAGAACTGATGTCCGATCTCAAAACCGTAACCTGCACTCCAGCCGGATGAGGAGTGACACTGGTCGACACCCTTATTGAGTGCACAGCTGATAGGTGCTGTGCATAATACAAAAAGGGTTGGTGACCTTGAAAGATGCCATTCAGCACTTTCATTTTGTCAGACGTTAACTTCGGTCGGCATTGCGCGAACTCAAAGCGTGTCTCCCAGTCACTCATAAGTTGTCAGCCTTACCTGTTGTCAGCCAGTCAACACACATTAGCCTCTCGGCCGACGGTAAAGCTTTCCACCAGTGGGCATGTAATCCGTCGGGACCAGGAGCTTTCCGCGGTTGGATTCTCCTGATTGCTCCCTCATACTTCTCCTCAAGATCGGCCTTTTCTAAATCCAGGTCTAACGGATAAGTCTTCTTCTGCTCATCTCTCCCTTCTCTTAAGACTTGCAGTTAGTCCGGATTGGAGGTGATTCGTCTGCCAATTATTGGTTTCCAGAAATCCATTACAGGTTTCATGGTCACCATCCTATCGCCCATATCCTTGGCTCTATTAGTGAGCAGCTTTAGAGAAGAGGTTTCCGCAAACTGCTTGCGCAATCGTTTCCTCCTCTTCTCTTGCTCACGCAAACTTATTCTGTCTTCCAACAGTTTGAGCCTCTGTCTTGTCATCACAAGCTTTTTGACGATGCCCGTTGTACTGCGCGTTCCAAGTCTTTCAATAAGTTTATGGATATTCTCCAGTTCCTTGGCTCCGGGCTTCCTCTTCTCCTTCCTTCTTGCAAGTTCAGATTCCATCATAGAGATGAGCATCTGAAGGTCATCACGGTTGCCTTGGTTTTCGTGTACCATCCCTTCTTGCCTCGCTGGTCTACCTCTTCCTCCGAATTGGTGGATCGTTCTAGCTGCTGCATTGACCAACCCGTTCAAGCGGTCAGTTCTGGATTGATTCGGTCCCAACGCCTTAGAATTCCGGTTGCGATAAGGCAGTCCGCATAAACGTAAAATACCTTGGGACAGCCCTGCCTAACTCGCCTGACAGGTTCCCTATCAAACGAGCTGACAGCCATCTGAAATACCCATAGAAGGCTTTCCGAAAGGCACGAAACCTCGGGTCCCCTTCAAGGTCGACACCCTTCTGATCGATATCCTTCTCTTTCGAATGCTCCTCCAGATCCGCAGACCTGTCGGATGCAACCGGTTTCACACCCGAGTTCTTAGTATATTGCTCAGGATATGCAAGTCTGACGACCGCAGGCGGTCTCATATCCGACTTCACCAGTTGCTCCTCCGGATCCGCACACCTACAGGCTACGGCTGGTCTCACATCCGATTCCTTGCCCTCTGTCGGGCCCTTCGCGGGTATTGGATCATCGGTGGGTACGTCCTCTTGCGAGGCTGTACCTCCATCTCCCTCGCCCGCTGGTCCTTGATCTCGGTCATGATCGGGAGTCGGTGGCGCACCAGCCATCAGAGTTCTTGATCGTTTAAGAGCCCCCCACTTCGTGGTTAACGCGGCCACTGTTCTCTCCTCATGGAAGTCCGCAAACTTTCATATATATATATATATATATATATATATATATATATATATATATATATATATAGTTTTCTAGAGTTGCAAAACCGAATAGAAAATAGGCTACCGGAATTCGGTTCAGTCTCAGTCCAAATCTTTGCAGGTGTCCACATATAAGTTCTTCATTTCTCTGAACTGCGGAAAGGAGCCGTTCCATCCACCATGCGGTGCTGGGGATGTGTCGATTATCTGAGCTAATATGTTCCCACATAAGAGCATGTGAGGGGATATTTTAGTATCTTGCTTCCTATAGCTGAGCTGTTATTTATTGTTCTATGCCATTAGCCTGTTGATTCCCTTGATTTATTCACTTATTTATTTATTTTCTTATTTCTCATTTATCATCTACTGGAAGATATTGTTGTGCTAGCACTTCGCTGTTATTGTATGTTTGACGTTTGCGCCAATTATTGCGTATACGCATATATCAGTTTGTTGTCGAAGTAAAGATGATTTGATTCGTTCATCTCTAATTAGCAAGTGATTTATCGTTACTTCAGCATTATCGCCTGATATGCTAAACTTCTCAAGAGGTTTTAATTTGTGATGACCTTTTGCAGTAATTGAACGAAACATGTGCCGGTGCGGAGAAAGCGACAGCGTCGATGATTTCACAGTGGTCGATGGCGTCAAGCTTTCCGCTGGCGATGATATGGAGGTAAGTGGTTACTGCTCACTGCTATGTGAGGATTGGGGAGCCGCTTAATGCAACGCGACAGGTGCATAATAATTTATGGACTGATCAGGTCATGAGAGGGCATTTCGGAAGCTCCTTTCACTTTTTTGTGATCAGATTTCACTATGACAAACGATTCACGTCGGTCCTCACCGATGGTCGCTGTGAAACCGGCGACGGGAATAACAGCAGAAATTCACCAATCAAATAGCGCCTGATTGCCGTCGCAAAAATTAATCCTTTCCCATTTCTTTTCCACCGGCCATTTTCCTTTTACATCACTACGTCGCTATCACATTTCATTGCGTCTCTACCAGATCGCTTCATATTGAAGCAATGTCGTGTCTGTGGGTATGTAAGTGTAGGCGTCTGTCTGTGTCCGCTGGGTATATCAAAAGATCAACGAAATTTGATGGATCGTAGGATGATCTCCCCTACCGTCTTCCACCTAAAAATCCATTTTCGAAATGAACTACCGATCTTCAAAGTACAATTTTGTATGCGTTTTATACTAGTTTGTTTGCATTATGTGCTGTTACATTTAGCATGACGTCATCGTTTGCTGTGGCAATTATACCCGCAACCATCGCGGCTGGAATTACCAATTTCCACAGCTTTAACTTCAGTGGTTCAGGAATTGAAACTGCTAAACCGACTGATATATATTTATTGACGTGCATGCGGACATGACCCCGTACACCAATGCACATCGCTTGTTCGTTTATCTGTTCGCTCGCTTAGTTACGCGTAGCTCCTTCACGACTGCAAAAATAGGGCGGGATCATCTCTTAGATATTCCGGAAAGAGGCTCATCTCTGCCATCGCCAGCGAATGCGCTTCCAGACTCATTTCTTGAGCTGCAGTACGTAACTGTACTTTTATTACAACCAAATTTGTTGGATTTTGATGTTTTTAGCAATGTCTCAAAGTGGGAGACATTTTTATAGGGCTGCAGCAGATTCTACATCTGCAGGGTCCTTTCACTAGTTTATTTTTTCTTATTGTTGGGTCTTTCAGTTTTCCCGGTTACCACTTGATTTTATTTACCCTCTTAGTTACCCTTCAGCTTAAACGATCCTTTTTGAAGAATGCGTGCCCTGATTTTTGAAGGCGCAGAATCCTATCGTTTTGGTGCAGCACAGTGGGTTCAGTGGAATTTGACGTCAGCCTGACTTCGCCGAAACTGAATCCCACTTACTCGATCATCAGAATACGACGATATTTCGCCGTTATGCTTGTGAAAAGTCACTGCTTTATAATCCCATAGAACCTCTTGCTGACATGCTGAACTTGTCATCACTAAGGTATCTCATTTGCGTCGCTTTCAGCAAAATTTTTTCGTGCACTAAAGTCCAACTATTCAATGGTTTTCACGTATCTGAGTAGATGCTAGTCAATTACGTCAATTACACAGCGCCCAATACAAGCAAATGACTTAAGTGCCTACCGTTCACACTTCCTACGTCCGTTGGTATAATCGAAGAAATATTACTTCAATGGCTGCCGAGGCTCTCTTAGTTCATCTCTGTCAGATATCTCACCCGCTAATGGCCGGTACTTTGTTGCCTTCATAGATAAAACGTTTATCGCACAAACAAGAATTGCTGATGTGCAATAGAGTAATTTCAATGACGTTCACTCTATGGCTGTTTCTTCAACGATGTCCCACAATTCGGTCCGGAACTGCGAAAAACTGGAGGAAACGCTGCGATTCTGGGATTTCTGAACCCAAACTAGCTAGTAGTGGTATAAGTATATATGCATTCAGTATACCCATGTAGTGTATGAATTACAAATTGAACAATGCAGTATTTTTTCGTACTTTTTCTTCCTCGAGGCTTAACAACAATGTCATGCCGTTTTAACATACCATGGGTAAAGTGTCTCTCAGTGTGGCTTAGGTCGATGGCCCCTACAGGAGAGCATATCCGGCGTTCTGGAGTTTATTATGAAAACATCATAGCAATGTAAGAGTCCTTCCTTCTTAGCGTCGACAACAAAACCTCTGGGATGGCAAGACGCTGTGGTCGAGGGGTAACTCAAAGCCCTAGATCCCCCTGGGTCCTGGGGTGTCTTTCATGAAGGCAGGAGGGCGCCACGGGTGAAAGTAGGGTCGAAAGCGCTCGAAGAGCACAGCATACTCGGGGACACCAAGCGACGGAGCAGTGATGCCTGGGCTCCAGAAATTTTCACGTAGGGGTCCAGCCGAACGCTCTGAGATCTAGCACATCCTTGAGGTCACAACTTGCTCTAAAGTTTTGATGTTTTCCCTAGCCTGGGGAAAAGGGAGTGAGTCTTGCTACTATGCAGTTTGAAGAATCCATAATAGACATCACGGAAGTTAGTTTCAGGAAGTGACTGCGCGCCGGCTAGAGGAACTGCGGTTAGCCCTCGTCCAGGAACTCTACGCTTTGCTAGATGATATCTACAGACGGATTGATGAGCATGCTGCGCTGCTTGCGAGATTAGATCGTTCCTAAATACGTCCCGTCAGAGCAACACCAGGGAGAATAAGTGTGGAAAATTTTCGATGATATGTGAGTCCATATCAGTGAGACGTTGTTGTGCTGTGAACATGTGCTCAATTTCATAAATTGGGGAGGGGGAAGATCTTTCGAGCCGTTGGGTGCCGCACTTCAAAAACAGCTTTTCAGTGCACTGTATATTGTGCAAGTTTTAGTCAATCGGTTTTGGCCCTCTGCTTTAATTTCGTCTTCCGACTGCATTAAATCTGCTGTTCCATTAGGCTTCTGTGTTTCTGTTTTTGAAGATGTTGTGATGACGGCATTCGAGTCAGTTTATTTCGTGGAGTATTTCGATGGGATTACCTTTAACACTGAGGCTGCCACATTAGTTCGTGACTGTGCATGGTTTGCAGTTATTGTCTTATATTGCAGTTTAATTTTATACTTTTTGCGTTGTATAGTACTCCACTATACATCGTTTTTATAGCTGACACCCAACGATGCATGATCTGATCAAAAGATATCGTTTACGGTTAAATTCTTGAACTTGTTAATAAATGAAGTAAAGGTGGATGATCGTCATAACGCGCTAATTCCATGTGGAATTCATTAAGTCACATATTGTAAGTCTCGAAATGCTTGAGGAAGAGGGTACGAGGTAGTCGAGAAATGAATGATGGTAGGAAATACACAAGAACGTTTCGCCACGGGACGTTGTAGTTTTGTGCAAACGTTGAGGAGCCTCGTCAGGAGGACCCAGCGAACATGGTGAGATGTAAGTCACTTATTAGTGAACAAGAATTAGGGCTGTTTTAAACTGGCGATTCTCGCAGTCACGAACCTAAGGAAACGATATAAAACTGCTGCCAATTATCGCCATTTTTGCAGTTTTGGCGACTGATTGCTGATTATTTACATGCAAGCAATAGCCGAACACTGTTTCTGTTGATAACCGTTTAAGACAATTGAATAAAATGCTGTTTTTAAACTTCACTGGTACGAGTTTGCTTGTCAATGACGGCACTAAATACCTCAGATGACTCCTCTCTTTTAGGGTCTCACGTCGAAACATTGGGCATTCACTGCACTTTTTGCGTAATTGCTGGCTCGCACTCTTGCTCTACCAATGCATGAATACACTGCAAGCAGTACCCAGTTGGGGTCTACGTCCCTGCAGCCTTCGCAGACAAGTGTTCACTCACATACAACTTCCTACCTGGCAACAAGATTGGAATAAGGGAATAGATTCGATCGCAAGAATAAACGAAGATTTATCGATACCAATAACATTAACAACGGGCGTATAACAAAGAATCAAAATCAGACTGAGAGTGAAACAAAATTATTGTACAACAAAGCACTGCAAAGCTTACAGCAGTGAGTAGTCGAAGCAGTTTACATCTTCCGAACCTACATACGCTCCCCTGGACAACGAAGGGAATTCCACAGGCAATGATCGAACCGATCGATCTATCGCATGCGCAAAAGCAAAAAGAAATATAGCGGCATATCCCACGACACAGAAATGAACATCATTTTGGCTTTCTCGGTTATGGAAACGAATTGTGCGAAAGCAGCCAATATATGTGGAGTTTGCATCAATGTATGCTTATTTTTGGATGCGTTGGAAATATCGGTTTAAACGAAGTGGTTTAAAGCGGTCAAAAAAGGTCTTTTAAGGATACCCCCCAAATCTACAGATCTATCGGGTAGGTGGAATGGGGAGAGCGTCACAGAGATGGGCGAGACAACAAAAACTGATATATAAAAGCAAAAGTGTTGACATCGCGGATGAAGCGGTATACTCCAAGTATAAAAAACGTTACGAGAAAGGTCACATGTACTTCCAACATTCGCCGTTTTGTCAATGAAACACCTGAAAGTGTAGTCATAATAACATGGTGAAAACCCGACATTTTGAATTCCATGTAAAGTTGCAATGTAACGGAAGTAGGGAAGCGCACCTGCGCTCTTGCATAACGGTTTAGTGCACATGAAAAGTCACGCTTATGCACTGGGTAAAGCCTGCGATCAGCCGATCGTCATGTCGCTCTTTCCTTTGGGGCGAAATTTCGTGGTAATGGCTACATTGGTTGAGGTTCTACTGCTTGGAACTCATGGCACTGATTAAAGAAAACGGATTTCGCTTGACCGTGTGGATGAACTTCATGTCAGCTGTTTGCTGCCCAAGGCCAATGTCATTTGCCACTTAGAAGCAATTTCCACGACAGATTTGTCACAACACTCGTTTCCACAATTCTTTAAGGGAATGGCGTGACGCAATCTGCGGTAAAGCTCGAGCGAAAATGTGACCTTTTCAAAGACGTCGGCGCGTCCTTGGCAGATTCAAACACGTGGAACTCTGGCTGCAACATTCCCCCGGTGGAGCACATCTTATAAACTGTTGAAGCTTCCAGCAAACGTTCGGTTGTTTGACATTCAGAACGAAGGCTGATGTTGACCTATTCCCCTAAGACTCGCTCTTGATTTGCACAAAAACGCCACAGCCATATTTTTATCCTCTCAAAACCGAAAGTAGCGAATTCCTCATTCATGTTTTATACTTTACTCAGCTTTGAGATGCCAGTCCTCGATCCAGAAACGGCGGGAGCATTCTCCAGAAAAGAGGCCTTCTACTGAGGCTTTCCACCAAAGGAAACAAGTTATTCCAAGTGCGCTTTGCAAGGGATAATGATTAAAATGAGAAATTTTCATCTCCGAGTATCCCTGCCTTTGTGACTTATTTCGCTAACTTCGTTAACAGCTAACATGACAACCACTTGTTATGTTAAGCTGAACGAAGGCACCAACAAAGTGAGAAGTGCACCTTTGCTCTAAAAATGGCGTTCGTTGCGCACCTTTTCATCCCCATTCGTACGCTGTTGCCTTGTATAGCGTGAACTTGATCCTTGATGCCCACGTCCCTCACGCCGCTCGAACACCTCAAAAAGGAAGAGGAACGATACTCACAGAACCAAATAATTACCCTCCACAGTATTGCTTTGCTCTGTTAACGGATCTAGCGTAACACAAATCCGCATAAAAATAACACCCCGAAAATGTGTTGATGAAGAGGTTGTAAAAAGCAACCCGAAGTCCTTGGATTTTGCATACGGTGAACCACCAAACCTTGGCTGCGACATGAAAAACATGGTCTTTTGCTATTTGTTTGCCCCCACTCAGTGGAAAGACAGGCGTACTTAGATGGGTAGCACCAACAGGAAAGGGAGAAGGAATACTTTGAGCATAAGCTTTGTCTTGGAGGGCAATGAAAGGAAGCAAAAGGAAGTGGAACTTGGGCATGCAAATGCTGGATTTGTGAGCCTCGGTCATCGATGACTGCTCTAGTTCATTGCATTTAGTGCAGTTCTGAAACCGATGGCGCCCCGCTCAAGGCGCTATGGAATGACGTGAGTATTTCGGTTCGCGCAGTACCCGCCTTCACCTCTTCATTATCTCCCACAAAGCTTCCCAATCCACTTCGCACATAAAGTGGGAGAAGAATCAACGGCTAGGAAGAAATAAGTATAACACATTTCGTCGGCTTGGCATCACTGTGGTCATCAAAATCAACCCGCCGTTTAGCCATGAAACAAATAAAGCTGCCAGTTTTGTCAAAAGAAACCATCTTACAAAGTAAAAATGAGACTCAAGGGAGAAGAAAGAGTGGAGTAGAAGATTGGATAAATCCCTATGTGATTGCCTGAGAGACAGTGGGTTAAGAGCACAGGATTATGCAGCTGAAAGGCGGCATGAGGAGCACTCCGCTTTTGCACGAAACACATCCTGCAGCAATACCTTTACGACAAACAGCAATACCTCAGCCATCGTACTGTCTTACAGGTATCTTCCCTTCAGAAATGATAGTCTTCTATGGGACGTCGACAAGCTCCAACTCGAATTGCCATTGCTTTTCCCGTCTCACTCTTCGTTCCAATTTAGAGCAAAACCAATATAATTAAACATACTTGTTCCGATAGGTCAGCGAGTTGCGAGATCTTTTCCAAATAATTCAGGCTCAGCAAGTCGAGCGGAGTCGGCTCTGTTCGGACCATTATGAGGCAGTCGGATGATTCATCCACATCTGCATTCAACTCTCCCAATGCGATTGCCTTACTGAAAGCACAACGTACATTCTCACCCTCAAAATGCCATAAGTCAGCGATGTAATCTGCTAATTTTTACGTATTTTGCAGGCTAGATGTGCCGCTTCGCCTCCTCATGGAGAATGCAGCCCTGCCTCTCTACTGGTTGCCAATGTGACGCCTCAGCCCAACAAGACTATCAATTCAATTCAGTATATGTTGTCCGTGGGCCACGTATTTTACCCAAGATCATGTGAGACTTCAACACTTCGAAAAGCATAGCTGTTACTAGTAGTAATAATCTGACAAAAGCATGCATATCGATACAGAATGATATCGTAAGATATAATCTGTGACCCTCCATTTCGTTACTAGAACAATTTTTTCTCTGATTTTGACATTTTCTTCTTTGACATCTTGTGTAAGGAAATCCGCTGGTGAGCATAGCGGTGTGACACAGGAAGTAAAAGTAATTATCCTGCAATGAAAAGGAAATCATTATAACTGCAAAGGGAAATGAAAGGTGGGAGGGGAGGAAAGGAAGGGAAGAAGGGAACAAGAAAGGAAGAAATAAATCCCAACTATAGTGCAATCGGCTGTCCATAGGGGTTAAAATTCGGTCAGGCACTTCGATGAACTGTTCTACTTTCGATAAAGCTTCATGCAAACAAAGGGAAACGAAGTGGAAGTGAAGTGCGAATTCGGAGAGATTCATAGTCATCTCCTGTGTGAATTCAATAATGATTACATACGTGATGATAGAGATTATTGTAGGTTTGTCAAGCTCAAATAGTTCTTTAAGCATTCCCAATGAAACGCTTGTATAAACGGTCGAATATGTGAAGAGATACGCTCGTAGAGACTCCACCTGGATCTGTTCAACTAACATCCGTTTCACATCGTCCGCATTTCTAAAGAGGCTCCAAATCTAAATAAACGTTCATTTTCATACTTGGAGTTATCAGACGTAAATTACAAATCTTCCTAAATATCGAACGAGGCCAATATGCGAAGTATCAAACAATCCTATCCTAAGTCACTATTCTAATCCTTATATATTTCAACTCTGTGTGATCAAACGAAAGGCCTATAACAGCATTTCTGCACGGCTGTGCACATATAGCCAGCGCCATTCAATAGAATGCACTCCGACGAAGTGTAACAAAAGTAAAAGATCAACGTTGCTCGGCACAAAGGGGAATTTACATCACTTCTCACATATCTTCATAGTTATTTCAATTCATCAAATCCGTTCAAATTTATAAATACTGAAAGTCAATATGTCTGCAACAAGTAACTATAAATAACGAGGCCAACGACAGTAAACGCAGCTCATATATTCACGGAACACCTAGGCAGAGGAACTGTTTAAGAAAGGATGGATAGATAGACATGTGATCTAGCCTTTGATTAATTTCACAGTCGTGACAATTTTCAACCACGATTTGTGAATCTCCCGGACATGCCTATTTCTACAAGAATCATCATCGTAACACATCCGAAGGAATCGGCGCCCAAGGAAAAAACTTAAGTAAAACATAATCTCATTTCAGTACCATTTTACAAACATGCTAGAAATGCACGAGAAAAAACGATGAGAAAGAAACAATCCCGCAGCAACTCTGTGCAATTAAAAATTATTAATTTTAGCGCGGTTACATGAAAATAATGTAGCTATCAATAACGAACTAACAAAGAATAGAAGAGCCCACAATCAGATGGACGTATGATGCATCAACTGACATTTGCTTCCTGGTGCAGGTAGTTCATCGATCCACTTTCGGTGGGTCACACCATACGAAGCTTCAGTGTTCGAGATGAGGCAACAACGAATTTTTCATCCCCCAATGATTAAGCAGCTCAAGGTCTGCCTGATGCAGTTGCACGAATCCCCCTAGCATGCAAACTAGTGATCTGTGGGTACTATTAAAACTAAACAATCAGGAAACACAGGACCGGAAAAACAACCTTAACATTCATTTTATCGTTGATGATGAAATCGCGACATTTCTTCCAGTCGCCATCCAGGAGGGCACGAGAAGCGGCCACTATGTGCTCACGAGTGCTTTCGGGAGGACCAATCACAGAATTCCTTTCCAACTGAAACAATTTATTTTGAATGACGCCAAAGTCCATAGCATATTTAGCTCGAAGCACAACCAATGCAAGGGAATGTCAAATTTCAATGTCTCTGATAACATACACCCTCAGCATGTATCGCAAAGCACAATTTTCATCTTCAGCTTCCCACACAATACTCCACTACCTAATCCTCCTAGAGGGCTAACGCATGGTCATTCTGCGTGTGCGCAGATCCTAATAAAACCCATAGCTCTCGTCTTATTCATCCTCGAATTGAAGCCATGCGGCAGACATGCGTACAAAAACTCACATGGACATACGTATGTGTCAGTTCACCGCACTACGCTTTGCAATTGAAACACTCTGAATGAGCATAAAATCGAACTGCGTCAAACTCTTCGGCCGTCCCGCCCACTCATCACAACCGGAAATACTATGAGCACATAAAGTGAAACCTGAGCAGTAAACGGCAAACGGGGATCCGCACACTAGGGAAGTGAGCCCGCAGTCAGATCATAATGAAAGCAAAATGAAGGAACGACCTGCTTGAGATGGTAATGGAACGAGCGCGATAGCAATTTGCGACGCATTTCATGTTGCTGCGAGGCGACTCGTGGAATCTCGAGAAGCATCGAGCAAATCAGATAGACACACTCGATTACATCCACATTTATATGCATGTGATAGGGAATTAGCCTCGCTCGATCCAACTTGTCCTGCAAGTGCGAAATATTGCGACCAGTATGTGACGGAAATGCCTTAGAAAACTTGAGATCTGTTAAGGGATCCTCGTTCTTTTCTCAGGAGAGAAGCATATACGAGCTGTTGCAGGGGTTATGTGCTTTTGCATTTTAGATTAAACGGTTCGCCTGTCGCCCGGATTACATGAAACAATAACAAACGCCTCCCGATGGAGCGAATAGGAATATTCCCGAATCAACGGATCATCAATATGGAGCAGTGCTCAATCGTTAGCAAAATAAAATTGGTCTAAAAATTATATGGTTCCCCAAGTATCAATAGCTCACCTAGAATGTGGAAAAGTACAACGAATTCAGGGATAGGGTATCCCCTAATGTAGATAATAACTGCAAGATGTTAGCATCGTAGCTCTTGTGATTCGCAAGATGAAGCCAACAAATGGATATACAAAAGGCAGGAGTCGTCGACCGGAGGGGAGCAAATCTAGGAAGTTCTGCATTTCTTATCCTCTTTCCTATGCGGCACATCACTAGAAAGATTCCCTTTCCCTTCGCTGATTTCGTTACTCGCTTCCTGAACTTTTCCTTCGATTCCGGAAATGAAAGAGACGGAAGTACATCGGCACTTTATGAGCTTTCGCAGATTCCACAGATGGGTAACTTTTCGAGGGAAGCAACTGTCCCACATTTCGACCTACCTTGAACAATACCACAACGCACTACCATCTATTTCTCTGTACCAATATTATAAATGATTCTCCTTATGAAAAAGTAGAACGCTGCTGTACTGCACTGTACTTTCTAGCCATGAAGATCTACCGCACCGCACTACACTATGCTACACCACATTGCTGCAGAGTATATGGCTGCTCAGTGGCGGCGCCCTGTGTCATCAAAAACATCAACTAACTCATTTCACAACAACCAGGCTTAGACAAATGATGACATGGCTAATATAAAGAGTTCGTGAAAATAATCGATCAAAACGATAATAACAGGTACTATCGTAATATATCGTTCGTATATAAGAACCAAACGGATATATACTTTCACTTGTCAGGAGAAAGAACATCCGAACCTGTTCAAATGTTCGCTGTTCTACAGGCCGTACCGGCACTCCCTGAGCGAGTAATTCCCTCGCTCTTTGCGTATTCTGTATCTCAGATAGGCCATGATGAGCTTCGGTTATAAGACCTCGCCGAAATGCGCAAAGACCCAACTGACAGATGGCACGATTGTATAAAATCTGCAAAAAACCTCAATAAGTAAACTGCATAAATAACCACATTTACATAAAACATAACACGAAACTACATCACTGAACATTTCAAGAGTTCTAGAGACCACGACACGCCGATCACGAATAAACGTGACTGTGCTTCCGAAGACCACCTCCTATAAGCTCACCCCCATCCATCACAGAATGCAGACCGATGCTTGCAAGGGAAGGCGGAAAGTGTCCTTGAGGTCAAATAAGGTGACAGCTGAAAATATTAGTCATAGGCGCACCGAACTTCCTTACTCAAGAGAGATACGCAAACACAAATTCAGCGCATCCTTTCTTGACAGTATTGTGCATAATTACGCAAACTTCATTTACGCCATCGGTAATTATTGCGCATGTTCGAGCGTTCACCTTTGTCTTCATTATTGAACGGTTCGTTTTCACGGAGTGGAGTTCACTTCGCACAAGCTGTCCGTAGCATAAAACTAAGTAGAGGAGACCTGGAGATTTTATTTCCTAACATGTTGACCAACACCTTCTTGGCTTGCAAAGTCGCGGGTGGTGCTGAGCTCCAGTGTCCCAAAAATTGCAGAAGGAACAGAACTAGTGGATGACTATTTGATGTCATGCTCCTTAAAAAAGTACATTTTCACGGATCATAACCGCGATGGTGTGAATCCCACTATAGTTTCCGATCAGCTGCTATTCAAAAGGAACAGTTTCCATGGCACAATATGTTCTCTTCACAAAATGCATCAATGTGCGCGAAAAACGATACCTCAGAGGAGTGCATCAAAAATCAGGGCTCCTCTGACCTGTAAATTGAAACCATTCCAGACCTATCTCATATGACACTGCTGTAAAAAGGTGACCGTGCAGCTCAAAAATCCTGGCATCTGAAACTGAGATGTCGTATATTAAAGTAAATGGACTAGTTTTTAAGTTCCTCCCTCGGACACATTTCATGAACATTGGACTTCAAAATTTCGAGCGAACAATTGCCTCCGGGGTCGCGACCATTATACTCAGGTCACTGCCGTACCAACATTACTATAAGTCGTTTACCACAGATTATCGCGCGCTTCAAGGGCATTGTACTTTCCTATAGTCACTATCTTCGTTTTCAGATGCGTAGCTCATTGGCAATGTCGGAAAGTATTTTACTTGGATTTCCTTGCAAGAGATCAGAAATCAAATGGAAGCACTTTGACCACAGATATCGTTTAAATTGTTTCATTTACGCCCAATGGAATACTCATAGGAGCTTTTCAGCCTAATACTGTGCTGCAAAGTAGTGAATTGTTTCAAAACATAAGGTTCGACGATCTGTTTTCGTTCGGCCCAAGCCATCTACGAACGTCCGATCACATTTAACCCTCCCATGGAACCGGTGAACTAAATTCCGCGTTCAACTCTTGTCACCGCAGTTTTGATTGTTTATGCGTGGAATAAATTATCGTCATTTGTTCTTGAAGCAAAAAAATAAAAACAAAAAAAAAAAATAAAAGTCCTATTGCTTATAAGCCGTCAGCATCCAATGGATCTTCATAAAATCATAAACGTGCGCTACTGACTTCTGCACCACTGGTGGGTACAGTAGCAGGACTGGAGAGAGTGGGCATTGGGAGAAAGGCGGAGGAAGAAGATGCGCCATGAAGTTGTTCCCGTCGCATGTTGCTCACGCTTTTGTTCTTGACGAGTGTAATCTTACATTTTAAAAGTATTTGCTTTATTACGAAGATAATAAAGGCTGTACGTTGATGATGACAGCGAGGCGACCAATATGGGAAACGTGTGCCATATTACGGTGATGCGAATGATGGTGGTGGAGCAAATCAAATAAAATGATTAACACCAGCGACAACAAACAATTCGCTGTGACAGTTTACAGTTCACTGTGGCTCACAAAAGTGCGTAGGGCGCTTCTTTCAAGTTCACCAACGTTCACTGGAATCGTTATTTTATACTAAACTTCGGAAAGCAACAGTATGATACTCATTCTCCAGTTCTAAAACACAGGAGGTGAGTGAAATAGGCAATGCTCATTTCTCCTATGGGCTGATGCAAACTAGCGGTTAATGTAACTGTTGTGCTCATTATATGAAACACCTTGACTAGAAGCTAACGGATAAGCAGTTGCTAGGAGACTGCCTCCTTGATCTACATGAACTTCGAATGTCTGAGTTTGTCATTCGAGCCATCATAAGAGATGTTCATGAAATCGCGCCTCGACATCTATAAGCCGCTGAAGCAGACTTTCCTTGTCGATTTTATTAAAATTAAGCGCATTAATTAAAGAGTTTCAAAAGCTAAGTGGGAATTCAACGCATGCTTAAACTGCTTTCAAATTTCTGCGGACACCCATAGCAACAACTAATCCTGTGAACCAGGAAAATTATCGTAATTTTGAGCCTTTTTGTTGAAATTAAATCGCAAGGCATGAAGGAAGGCCGCTATGACATAGACGTCATGAAATGAAAGTCACGACGTGGTGCGCTGGGCATAGAAGAGTTCCCACGCCTGCTTACTACTATCACTTCATCCCTCACATGCACAGTTAACATCTTACTCTGATCCCTCACATATCACATAAAACATACATATTTTCACACTCTCTACATAAAACTATTAACTCCTCTTATATTTAATCCTAGCATGCTTCGAAACCGACTTATAAGTCTCATAAGACTTGCATTTCCACACCTGTGAACGCAAATCGATGAGCGTATTTAATTGTTTTTAGTTCATCCATGAGGCAAACAACCGACAAAAAACTGGATTTATGAGACGTAACTAAGCAGCAAAATTTCTTGAAGATTAGATTTCCTTCTTGGCAAAATTAAATTCCCTAAAAATAAGGTAGTGTACTTCTGTATTCTTACAAAGCCATATGGCCATACTGTAAGTTCGAGAAACTTGAAAGCATGTAGTTAATGCCGAATCCAACACTACTTGCCTTGTAATGAAATGCTTCTCAAAGATATCTCACCTGTGTGCTGATATCTGAATGTTCGATAGTCGACTGCAAATGCGACATCAGCATCAGTTCCTTCGCCTTATTCCAGTGGTCATGTAAGGCAAGGTGATATATTTGACAGAGTATCGCTCGTTGCCGCAATCTCTTCGTCTCATCTCGAGCATATACCTCCTTGCAGAGGCGCTCAATGGTAACTGCGCCAGATTCCTCACAAGATTCCATTGCATCTTTTGGTTCATACTGAAGTGAATTTCTTAATCATTACAGCAATTCGACCTCTGCTTGCAACCATTCCACTGAAGTGGACGATTTCTGACATTAGCTGCTATACGAGCCTACGCTCAAATTCACAACCGACTTTCAGAACTTTGCCATAAGAAATAATGCTATTCGTTGTATCACTCATTCTAGGTCTGAAGCCCATACTAACGTGTTGACGTACTTGTTCCACTCTCATCCTGCGTCCCCAATTATGCTGAATTAATGGCGCAATAAAATCGCTCAATATATCAAAATGAAACCACTCCTGTAGGAAATAAATTTAGTGTATGCGAAGATGCAACCACTCGACCCATACAGTAACTCCGAACCTCTTCAACTCAGACGAGAATATGAAATGGGGCTCGTTGAAAACAATAAGACAGCACTGCGGACATGAGCCAGCCCTCTTCACATTTCACTGTGCATAGAAAATCACAATTTTATTGGATCAAAGAAATTAGATGGTTTTTTAGGCAATTCCGATGGGAACTATGTGAAACCCTTCGTTTTCTTCAGTCCGTAATTGTTGAGTGGTGCAAAAAAGTTGATCTATGTTGCACTGCACATGGATAGTGTACTGGAGGGGGGGGGGTTCCCATTTTCCACTTTGAACTTCCATAATTTCTGCTGCTTCTGTGCAGAAAGATGTTATAGCCGATGTGACATCGCTGATTTCCCATACTTCAAAACGTTTCGAAGTCCGCGAGGATGGTTCCTTCTGCTATCATTGAATGGGATAAAAACATTTTTTTGAGGATTTTATAGCTGCTACATCCGTTGAGAAAACACGCTCATCATATTGTTTCTGCAAACTTCGAAGACATGAAAGGAAGAAGAGATGTCCGCTAATGCAGGATTAGGGTAGCGCATGCCAGTTTTGTACTTACCACACCTCTTCCTTCCGTTCTCTGTTACGATGCAGATACGAAATGCCAAATGTACCTTATAATAGAGATGCTCAATTTTGAGCATATACAGCTTACAGATTTCCTCTTGCGTGAATATCCCGTCATCGATCCGCTGGCCCACATAATCAACCGACTTGTCGATCAGTGCACATAATTCTTTCTCTCCTTTCAACCTGTCCAGATGATACTGTTATTAGTATAACAATGAACTGCGTCATGAAGACCTTTCCATTAACGGCGGAACGAGATAAACCGAGCGGAACACACGTGGACATACTCGAGCTCCGAGCAGCCACAATGTCCACACACCCGTATTTCTGGTTTTCAGGAGTGCCTGCCATTTACACCGACTGGCGTTTCGAAATCTAACCAAGGGATGTAATAACAGAAGATAGCAAGAATCACATATCCTCCTCATCAACCGGAAAGAATCTGTGCCCGAGTGTCGAGCGATTACAGATCATGAATTCGCTTACCTACACATATGGGCAAAGACGCTTCCAAAAAATCAGCAAGCTTTAATGTATTTCCATCGGAAGCGTTATCTGGCCTTTAACAAAATTAGGCAAATAGAGTTGAAATATTTCTCTGTGCCCAAAGTGCGACCCTTTCCTGCACTCAGTACTGTGCGGTCGGATTTCAGAATCATGCCAAATGATGAAATTATCCCTTATAAAACTCGGAACGTTTGACATGATAGTTTCCGGATTCTGAGAGGTGGACGATGACAGTTCGCATCTAGGAATGACCATCTGAGCAATCAGCGCTTTTAATGAAATGATTTTAACATGCTGATTCCCAAGCTAACGTCAGCAAGGGAGAAAATATTTGAATAATATTCCAAAGGCTACATAGGTGTGGTCACTCTCATTGAATTTAAATTATCGATACTACAGAGACGCTCATTTCTGCTTACCTTCTACTTGATTCCTTCTCATTATGTTTTAATTCGTTTGCCTCGAATTTCGCAGTATCTGTGCACAATGGCTGTCATTCAAATGTGAAAAAAAAACTGCAAATAAAAGAATTCGGAGTTAATGTGAATGGTACCGCCATTTATTGCTTCTCAATTTTCCAACAAAATGACTAGCAATGAACTAACTTGTCGACGTAATCGGTACTGTAATAATCGGCATTTTGGAGTATTTTGGTGAACTCGGAATCGAGTAGATGCACATTCATTAATGCCGATCCATGTACTTTATACGGTTGATCCGCATTCGATACATTCTCGTTATCCTCCTCCACATTCAGCGACAATATCATTTGCGGATTATCGTTCAACAAGTCGAAAAGACCACCCACCACGCCAACAATTCTATAACAGGAAAAATAGTCCCCACACGTCATCAAAGTTATATTTATGATGAGCTTAGATAATCATGAGAACTGCTAACAACTCTTTCCGCCTTGCACAAGACTAGAATTTATCGTTGCCCTGCACCTCAATTGCAAATGAAACGAAAAACGCTGCAAGCCCCTAACCACCTATAACGTTTGCATCGTAACTTTGCACGGTAAATCCACGAAAGCATGTGGGAGGTCCCCCACTTCCTAGGGAGGGTAATCTTTTTTTCCATCAGAAGGAGATGCTAAATGATGCCTTGCATTTTTGAAAAGCTCTATTACGTTGCAGTTTACCGCACTGTTATCGAAATCCTCGTTGATTCTCTTTAAAAAACGGCCCCACTACTACTGAGTTAACTGCGATGTTCCGAAATGCTATGATGTCGGAAAAAGTAACATCGAACCACTCGTAATACGCAATAAAAGTAACAAACCTGCTCCAACGAGTATAATCCATACATTCACTCATATGAATGCTCAGCTCAGAGAGTGCAGATATGACTGAAATGAGTATTTTGGCAAGCATACCACCGCCCAATTTGTGCTGAAATAAATTACTTTGGAGGCATACTTGTCCTGTGAGGGCACGGCGCAGATAGCCTGACATCGCGCTTGGTAAGTTCTTGTGCTTCATTCTCCTTAAACCTGCACCAAGTGGCAGAAGAAGGAACAAGCAGAGCAAAATGGCGAGACTGCTAATTTCATCATGAGGACCCCTATCGTCAACCGACTAAAGAGTGAGACCGCTCCAACTTAATCTCGTTTCTTCCACTTCGAATTGATCATAAAAGATTAGGTGATCACAAGGTGATCAAATTTTCGCATTCAGTTTATTGTTCCTGAGCTAAGGAAGAAATCGTTCCTTCAATAGCATCTCCTTTTTTTTTCTGGGGTGAATACCTGCAGATATTGAATAATAGCAATGTGGGATGAATACCTGACTGCAGATATTGCGTGCAATAATATAAAAACATCATAGCAATGTGGCAATGACGGCTGATAAGGAAAGTAAAGCTGAGGCATCCGGGAATACGCTGTTATCAACTCATACATGAAAAATATACGAAAAAGGCGGATGGAGTTACGATTTCCACTCTTCCGCCCACTAAATCGGCCGGTAGCAATAAGAATAGAACATTTCGAAAGAAACGTATGCGCTTTAAACTCATCCCACCAGTTGTGCGGGTCCATAGAAATTCCTTCTATTCCGCGCGCAAATGGTTGTGAAAATGGACCTCAGTGTATCGCAGCAAATATAACATATACCCGTACATAAACTCATATCCGCTAAGCCATGATGTCGTATGTTGTTGCTGCGGAAAGTGAATGGTTGAATAAATAAATGAATAAATAAAAAATTAAAGTCGGACATTGGTAATAACAATGCCAAACGCCTACGCTTAAAAATGTAAAGGTTAAAGAAGCAAACCTCAAGGGCAACATTATAGAGCTCTTCCAGCATGCGCACATAATGTTTGCGATTCGTCGACTTACGGCCACGCACTTGTAAAATCTCATCGAGTTTATCGAGAACAACCTAGAAAGAAAGATTGTGAGTGCGGCATTTTTGCCTGGATGCTCGTAAAACACCGTGTGGAAGATTTCTCATGGCAGTTCATCCCGCCAGGATATGTGATGGCCCCAAGCACTCTGTCCTCCAGTATATGTCATTCTAATAACGATGACGAACATTAAATTGATTTCCGCGGAAATGTCATTGCTGGTTTTCTATGATTACTTGCATTGGTGACAACTGAGCGTCCTCATAAGAACCTCCACTTCTCCAGCTAACGGATTCAGGCTATTCTTCGTTGGCACGAATGACTCCCCATGGGATTTTAGGAGCACAAATAATGTGCCATACGTTCTTAAAAAATATTATGCGTACAGCACTCGTGAAAGAAAAGTCCCCGCAATGCACCTCTAGTTTCAGTTTCGTTTCAGTGCTAAGCTGCGTAAAGTTGCTGTTAAGGAAGATGTTGAAAGTGCATGCACTCTTTCGTTTAGCGATGTCGCTGATTGATTCCCGGTCCGCGCCAAAGCACACCTAGGCTGAGTCACTATGGATGGCCAGTTAAATGAAGTGTTGCAGCAGTGTGTTGGTTTGCTGAAAGTATGCTTTCTTTTTGTGCACATGAAAAGAAAGCGTAGAAAATAGATGGACATCATCAGGTTTACCTTTCTGGACACCAATCTTTCCATGGTAAAGTAATGCGATGGAGTCAGCAGATAATCTCTGTGGAAAGCAGAGTTATTGCGAAAATAAAGTTATTTAAAACGGCCTCATGGAATAAATTCTCTCTTCTCAATGGAGGCACAGAGGCTAACCTTATGGGTTATTTCTGTATTTGGTTTGAAGAGCTGGCGCGTTTTCTCTTCCTTGGTTGGCACAGAAACCCATTCTTCATCTGCTGCTTTGTCGACCAGCTTTTCTTTTGCCTCTCGTTCCTTCTGTCTTTGTGCCCTCTCTGCCTGTCGTTTCTCTTTACCTTCTGCTTCGCCACCCTCTTTGAATTCCTTTCTTAAATACTCCTCTGTCAGAAACAAGCATATTGCTTTAGCATAATCGTATCGCGTAGTCTACCGGAAGTCTGCCCGAATATCTGTTGTAAACACCGTTATGCCTATTAATTTCTCTGTGATTGCGTATGATTAACATACGTCAAGATTTTTCTTAACACGCCAAGTGCTCATCTGAATTTAAAGTTGGCGATTCATCGAGGTGGAGCGTCCATTTTTAAACACCTTAACGACACGTAAAAGGCATCCGCAAACATCAACGCTTTTCAGCATGGCGGCGTAAATGATCAATCCACGAAGCGAAAGCAAATAAAAACCATACTTGAGGAAGAATTTGCGCAGATCCTCCATTCGTTTGCCCTCAAAGTCGAGTTCTGAATCGCTTTCCGAAGACTTATCTGTATCCGAGCTCCAGTCATCAGAATCCAAACTTGCATTGTCATGTTGCTCTTCCACTTTGTCTCTCACCTCCAGCTCCGCATTCTTTTGGCCATCCTTAAATTATTTATCTCATGAAATATATTTAGTCCTGGACACATTGTAAGTTTATCACAAACTCATTCGCATGAAGAAAACCAAGTTCACAGCTCCCGTAAAACTTCGAGGGCGCTTTCCACAGGCAACCTGTGCGGTCTTTTAGCCAACGTCATTCACAAGCGTCCTTGTGATACCACACTCGGGAGCGAACTCTTTGATGATGCTCCTGTCAAGTTCTGCAACCTTCTGCTACCTTTGTCTTTCAACGCTTTCAAACTTTGTGAGCGAGAAATTACGCTACAACGTACCTCAGCAGCAGGCAGCTGTAATATTTGGTAGCTGTACTACTTGTGGCAACGTCAACCACTGAGTACGAAAAAATGCAACGTACAGAAAAAGTGGCCAAATGCGAATACAACCTTTGGTGCGCTAGGTGTTTTGAGGAGGGAGAAAATGGTGGGGAAAATTAAGTAAAATATAAAGAAGACATTTAGAACGCTGCATAGAGCTTTTCAGGAACCTGAGCCGAAGGATCACGATCGCTATTCGGAGTGGAGAAGAAAACCACGTGAAATGCTATGATTGTCCGTGATTCATTTATGGTTTTTTAGTTCTTAGTAATTTGTCGATCGCGGTTTCTAAACTGTTCATTAGATTTTGCGACAGTGGAAAATTGATAAGTGAACAGTATAATATATTCTGTCAATGTTTCCCATTGTTTTCTTATTGTTCTGCATTGATCTTCAGAACGAAATGCGCTTTCGCAAAGAAACAACTGTTTTCAAAAAAAATGCACAGAAACTTCTCCTCTGTTTGCCTTTTGCCATAAGTAACTATTAGTTACTCATCTGTTTCTGATTATGACCGCACATTTTGCCAGTGAAGCTTCCGGTTTGGCAGCGCCTTTGCCACACAGAAATGTCAGGAAATCCTTATAGTACAATAAACTAAAAGATATGTATCACACGTTCATTCTGTGGAGCAAAAACTTAAAATATATTATGCGCGAGATGATACGACACGGACAAAAGATGCACATGATTGAATATTTCATTTTCGCTGAGCGAACGTGTGGCGGAATATGCATAACAGCAAAGAACGTCTGCAACAGACGCCGTACAGCCATCTTCGTTTTGCGTTGTTCTAATTGCATGCGTAAAATTCCGAAACCAGAAATTTCAACAAACAATGGCATTCCGGAGTCGGACCACCGGTGCAAATTTCCATGATAACTGTAAAGAAAGGACTTGAGTAGCAACAATTCCGATTAAGGAAGTGGGATTTTGCCAGTTTCGAAAATAAAGTCTGGCTATTAATGCAGCCAAATTCTAGAAGCGTTCCGTCGCCATCTGCGCTGTTAGCATACATACACTACCGTTTGAAGAAGTTGAGGCGCCAAAATAAACTTCAGCTAACCGTTTTATCATCCTCGACTTCATCATCTCCGCTGGAATACCCAACAGGGTCTGGCTCAGCTCGATAGGCGGTCACCTCTGCCTCCAACTCCTTTGAAAAAAGTGAGACTGAACGATGAATTAAACACGAGTGCTCTATCGAAATTGATAAAAACCACCAGGATGCCGCAATAGACTAGAAAAGGCGAGAGCGCATTCGCATCCTTGCAAGAGAAGTTGAAAGATGAGTAGTTGAGAATGACAAAGGAACAGAGGAATGACGCAGCTCATCGTTGTCTACGCTTAAATACTCTAAACACAACCGTTGTCGTTCTGTAGGACAATAGGAGAGTTGAGAGCCATTGCTGATATTCAGTTAGAACAAGTAACCGCAGAAGCATTCTCAATAACCTTCCTATGAGTTATATAGACGTTATATTATTTTTGGTTGGCTATTAGAGATCGGAGAACTCCTGCATAGATTTGTGCATGAGTGAAGTTGGAAGGAATGCGTAAAGAAGGCGTTTTGAAGGGCAAAGGCAAATGCTTCGAGAAAACAGCGTCTTCACCAGCCGAAGCGTCAGGGAAACATCAGGGAAACGCAGCGTAAAAAAGACGAGAGAGAAATAGGCGGCTTCTCTCGAATTGTGTAAATTCTTTCAAGTCTTAATGATACGCTTGTGTTACATTGGAGCGGCTGCCACTTCCTGAAAGCATCTCATCAGATGTCGCGTATTTTCGGCCGAGATTGACTGCCGAGAAGCCTTCCTACAGCTTAACGTTTAGTGCGCCTAAAAAGTTGAAAACAGAAGTTGAAATAGAGGTCAGTTATAACAGTAAGACCATCTACTAACTGTTATGAACACGGCTTGCAGCAGCTTCCAAGAAATCTCTGATGCCGCGCTGACTGCTATCAGTGGCACATTGATATATCTAGATGATCTGGTAGCCGTTGGCCATACAGAAGGACATCGTGAAAACATTTTAAATCACCGTTTTACTCAAATACGCCTTCAGTGTTGAGTGGTTCTGAGAGTATAATCGACAGAGTTGGTGTACCTGAGAAATTGCCACAAAAGATGTGCGCGAAACTTAGAACACCAATTTCCTTGCCACAGTGGGAAAAAAATTTATTAGAGAACACGAGAAATGATTTCATTCCGTTTTTTTTCAAATTTCCTGATGTTTTATTCCTTAGACTGCGAGACCGCTAAAAACTGGACATTCCCTGCACATCCAGCAAGAGACCACTCAATGCGACATGTGTGGTCTCTCTCAGATCTCAATGGAGGGCGCGATAACAAGGAAGAGTAATGATTCCAGGAAAGAGAGAACTCATTGCGAAGATCTTCAGGCTGGCAGTTAAACTGAAGATCGCAAGCAACAAACAGAGTTGCTCTTCAATGCAGCAATGATCACTGACAGCGTAATAACATAAAATACCTTGTTGTATTTTCTGATTTTCTGCCGCAGTGTAGTTAGTCCTTTTGAGTTGACCTTCGACAATGTCTTCCGCGCTTCTTTATCCTCCCACTGCTCGTTGACGAAATCCTCGGTCTCCGATAGAAAGCGGATATAAAAACGCGGCACAGATATCCCCTCTCTCGCTAGCACCACACGGGTTTTTTCGAAAACCTTGCAGATCTCCTCGAACGCTTCAATTGATATCTTCATTTTACTTCATCTTAAGTGGGATTGTATAGCACTTTTTTATAATCTACTCCAAGTAGAAATACGACTTGTCTGCGACAGCATGGTTCAAGCTGAAAGTAGGTGCACTAGTTTAGTGTATATGACTCCTCAGCCATCTCCTTACTCCCCCTCACCCCTCCCCCCTTAACTCGTTTCCTCTTCTTTAGCTTCATATATGCATTGTGACACTTCTTTCAATTGCATTAGCTTTTGCAAAAACCTGCATCAAGCATATATGAACAGTGACGTACTGGTCAAAAGTTTTGACATATCCTTGATATTCTTTGAGTTCTTCGCCTGTCTGATGAAATCTTTCAGCTCATCGAGTCTGCGATCCTTCTCCGCTTTCACAACGCGTTTTTGACCCTCGTCTTCGCTATCCGATAGATAGGCGAATGAAACACTAAAGCGATCAGGTTTTACATGGTTCGTTGGACAACTATAACTCGATTTCTCGCATGCTGGGAAAATTTAAACCCGAAAATTCAAACAGCAAAACAATTTGTGTTTTTTGATGTGGCTGATTAGGTGACCACCAACGTTTGGAAGCCAACAACTGTGACCACTAAAGTGTCGTAGCAGCAAAAATTGCTGTAGCGTTGTGGCTTTATCGAAGCTTCTAAATTACTCGTTATTCACAATCCACCAATGAATTCAAGCGCAACTTGGTTTTCAAGTTTATATGGCATGCAATCTGTGTATTTGAATCCGCAACTGCTGTTCGTCGAACTATGACCTGATAGCCATGAATATATGTTATGTGCAAATCAAATACGAAGCTTCACGAACCAACGAACTCTACGGACTTGAAAAAAAAAACTAACCGATGTTTAGCAGGGGCGACGATCTCTTCATCGGTGCTCTCACTGCTGGACGAATCAGAACTCGACACGGCTCCCCGGAAGAACTTCGACATCGCGCCCGACTGTCCACAAGCTGCCCACAACGAAGAATGAGCACGTGCATCCATCCACCTTCAATCCTAGGACTAAAGTTATATGCAAAATTTGCTGATTTGTTTCTGCGTCACGCAAGCTTCGGGATCTGCTCGGAGAAACAACATTGCGAGCACTTGTTGAATAAGAACCCGTGGAAGCATTACACTCAAATTTGCAAGCTGCAATTATCACTAGTGGTGGCAGGAAACTTCCCTTGGACACAAATTTCAGACTGCCGAAAATCAAAGGAAAATCTGTCGTAAATATATTCGCAATTTTCGAAGGCTTTAGCCCAAAATAGGTGTTAGAGGCCTCTTTCTGTGATGAGCACTTCCCAAACGTCTATTTCGCACAGAAAATAGGACACTTGCTAGCGTGATGAAAAACATGGCAGCTAAAAATTCATGTGGGATTATTAGCCGCAATCCCCATTGGCATATGTTTTTCGGTGGTACAAAGGGATTAGGACATTCGCAGTGAAACATAGGAGCACATATTAAGATTGAGGAATGACATGCGAGCGCTGCATTTGAACAATTCGAAGCATTTTCTTCGAACGAAACTGTCAATGATCCATATTTTATTTGTTTAAAGAGAGGAGGTCATTAAGACAGTGCAGAAATAAAGATGTCACTTCGGATCGAGAAATTAAACGATCGTTCGCATACAATTAAATATTCCTATGCATAGTCACAATCAATATAGTTTTGAAGAATTGCCGTTCCATTATTGCAGCATGAACAGAAAACTTTTCAAATTCTGGCTGCCTTTCAAAGAGATAAAGAGCTGCTGGACGAGGGTGGGTTGCAAATACGCCTCACCCTATTCTTCCCAAAAAAGAACTTGTGCCCACAAATGCTTCCTTGCTAAAAGAAGGGTTCCTTAAGTGTCGAAGGGAATTTGGGAATGTTTCGCCCAGCCGTGGGACCCAATCGCCGGATCTGCTTCCTTTATAGCACAGATCCTTTGTATCGCCAGATATTGCAGTATTACAGCACCGTTCAAGATTGGAAACTATTGCCTAAGGTGAATGAAACTGAAAGAAAAAATTGGTGAAGTCAAAAATAAATTTTTTGTAAGGGAGTTTTCTCGTTAAGTTAGGGTTCTAACTAAAGAGCCTGGATGAGGAAATCATCACATGGGGCACTAAGAGCCGTGGCGGTGCGAGTGCTGAGGTTTTTGGCTTCCCCTGCCCCTGCAGAGATTTTCACGTAGTGAGACCTCCATGCGTTGGAGACGAATGAGAGTGCAGCAAGTGCTTTTTTTGGGTGGGGGAAACTTTCCCTCATATATGACTTCCGATGTTGGCCTCGATCATGAATCGGTTCTAGTTTTGTCTTCATTTGCCGGTTTCATCACATGATGAAATGAACAAGAGAATCGTGCGGCTCACAGAATTTGGTCCCGAAGAACACGTGAATGTTTCTAAAATTGACGAATGGAAACAGCTCTTTTGCGCTTCTCATCCTCGTACTTCTACTTCCCTTGAGATACAGAAAAGTGCTGGAGGAGAGGCAAATTCAGGGAGCAGATCTCATCAATCCTCGCAATGCCTTTTCACTGAACGTGTCAGTTACTTCATCACTTTCTTGCATGCGCTCGGAGCGCATGCTATAGGACATGAGCATGGGGAAGGGTAACATAACCTCTCACTTCGTGCAGAAATTGCGCCGTTACGTTCGTTTACGTTAAATCTCTAAAACTATGATCAAACCATGTTAATTATGGTTGTATTGCTCACTGCTCGAATTGTTCATTCTTATGGGTGTCTTAATTCTTTCTTTCATGTGTCGCTAAAGTTAAATCATTCCTGAAATAGCTGGCAATGTTGGTCACAAAGGAGGTACATAGTCCACAGACTGGTTCTTTCAACAGAAGCAGCAGAAGAAGAAAAATCAAAGAAAGGTTTGAAGGCATTATCAGCGACTGTTGCCTTAAATAGTACGCTGAATTTGCGAGCAGCCTCTTATACAAAATAGCAGTGCTGAAAGGGGCTGAAGGGGTTGGAGGGAATACCCGCTCCCAGCATAACGAAAAAACGTGTTTCTTGCGGGCGTCTGCTTGGGCAAATACTGTATATGTTGTTGCAAGAGGAGCGCTGCATTCGGTATTTCTTTGTTTCATCTTTTTCTGATCTCACATTCCCGTTGTTATGTGATGCACTCTCCAAATGCTTCATGTTGTCTAGTGCAACAATAGCACAAATGGTCCAGTTTAAGCCCCATAGCAAAGCAGTACTTTGACCCTTTCTTATCTCTACGATCCATATACCGCTATCTCCCTGCACTTATTTCGGTACTTGTTGCTTCTGAAAGGAGTCCCTTCTTCACCGTGTCATATGCGTGCTGCAGGACTGCGATGGTAGCGTGTAGCGAACCTTCTGGAAGATGCGAGAGAAGGTCACCGGGACCTTGACAGAGATGAAAAACGTTTAAACGGTCTGTCCTGGTGTTCCAACCTAGCCGATGTTTGCATTCGTTGTCTGTTCAATGGACATAGGAACGATTTCCTTCTGAGCGTGCATTTGAGACTTGCTCACATCGTTCTCTTAGTGATTTCATTCTCGTTTGGATTGACAAATTGTTCTCCCGGAATAACCAGTTAATCTCTACTGTCCTGCTCATGCATATCAAAGACACGGTGAAGAGAGTACAATATCGGTGGACCATTGTTGAGTCAGATTACTTGACACAATACTGTACGAAATCCACAGTTGTAATCACACTCTGACACTTTCAGAACATAGTATAAGGGCATTACTGTGCAAGTTCTTTTTGAACAGGGGGATTCAAAGGACATTTTTGTACCAGAATTTTGGTTACATCGCATATAAGCTGCACATGATATATATATATATATATATATATATATATATATATATATATATATATATATATATATATATATATATATATATATATATATATATATATATATATATATATATATATATATATATATATATATATATATATATATATATATATATATATATATATATATATATATATATATATATATATATATATATATATACTCACATTTATGTTTATATTTACATTTGTACTCATATTTATATCAACACTTCGCGCATGAAATGGTGATCGTCAGCATGTATGAAGCATCCATAAAGGTAAAAGTCGAGAATACCATTAAATGAAATAGCGAAAAAGTCAACGAGAAATTTTGCAGCAATTTCGTCGAGCTCAATCTATGAGTGTTCCATCCATTTGAGATCGGCGATGCCTATTTCAAAACAATAGTGCTTATTGTGTAGGAGAGGAGATTTGCATTTCTTGGTTCTGCCTCTGTTTTTGAATGGCATTAGCGCAGAATTTGTATAAACGAGGTGTATAAAAGGCGCTTCGGATGGCGACTATATTTCTAGTGTTTTCGCCCAGCTGAAGGATCGTCCGGCATTTCGGATCTGCAGTTGGACTGGGGTGCGACACTTCTGAGCGTTGACAGGTTCAGCATTATTTTTAATTTGGTAACAGTTGTGGGCGTGTCGCCTCGACTGTCTTCATGGCTGCGCCCCTTCGAGAACATTTTATTAGTGAACCGCGAGATGCCATTGGCTTCGGAAACGAGCGCACAAAGAAGTCGGAACTCGAAGACCTGATGATGACAGCGGATTTGGACGAAAGTTGCGTGATGCTGAGCCAGACGGTTCGATAGACAGTTCATGTGTTAGTAAACAGTTTGATCCTGGAACTTAGCAGGCTTATAGCCGAGCGCTTCTAGAAAGCTGTGAAAGAAAGTGGTGTTCGACAGGAATATCTGTGCCAAGGATCAGCAAGGATCTGAGTTCCGGCGGGGAAAATCAGCGTCGCTCACTGGTGCTCATACACACGGGAACAAGCAGCATTCCCGACGCTCAGAAGCGCTATGCGGCCGACGTGAGGGTGATAAAAACGATCCTCTCAGATCTCGAGGTCGATTGCATGCCCAGAGGAATCGTTTCAATTGGTTTTCGCGGAGCATGGGGAACTTATATTGGAGAAAATACTTAGTCTTCGTGGACGTGAGTAGAGCAGGTTCTGTGTGCGCCGTTGTCGCGCTTAAGTATACACACTTTCGCTTGCTCCTTGCTCCCGTTGGCGCTCCAAGGATGTTCTTCGAGCAGACCGCGTCAAAAATTTCACTGCCGTTCACCATTATTTTCTGATTAGCCAGCTACCTTAATCCGTTTACTTGTTATAGAAGCATGCATTCGTTCCAGCGTGCTCAAAAATATGCCACTCACCTTCGCCAAATACCTGCTTTCGGTCACTTCGAGTTCTTTTGCAAGAACTCTGAAGTAACCATCAGAGGCGTTTTGCTGGACGGTTTCATGCGCAATGGTCACTTATTCTCGCTCAGTTCGCCTCTCCTCCTGATTGATCTGCACTCCTTCAATTAATTTGTGCTCTGGGTGTCTGGTGCGGCGCAGAATATGAAAGCTCGGATGAATATTACTTATTTAAAACGCAACATTGAGGCTTTTGATGCCGCATGTGATGTCGCGACAAAAATTAGGAGGTATGGAGATATTGGTTCTTTTTTGAAATAGATTAGAGATCTTTTTGTGCAAGCGGATAGACCATGCAAAACTGAGGTAAGTACACCGCATCGCGTCCAATTTGAGCGATATGCGTCAGGTCAGTCTTTCGCGCTCGATTTTATCGACTCTTGCATGAACGATGTCAAGAAGGGTACACATTCCGGGCTGTTTACAGGCGATCCAAAAATTTACCGGTCACTGCTGCATCCGTCTTCGCATCCTGCACAAAGATTCTAACTCTTTTGAGAAATGTTCGAACTTAGCCACTTTAAACGTTTTCCATAATGAGTACCGTTTAAGCATGATTTGCAGCACGGGTCCTTCCTTGAGCAAAAGTGATGGGAGTGTTCTCATTGCAATTGATGGCACTAATGGTTCTGCCGTAATTGATTCTGATTTTCATTGGATGGTGCGCGTTCATCCACTACCGCCACTGGCATGCTGCGCTCTATATGCGTTCCTACCCAGATCTGCCACAAGGAAAAGTGTCAATTACTGATATGTGTTGTGTAAATTCAGTCACTTCAGGTTCACTATGTCGCCAGCCTGAATAAGCTGTCCTTTACCAGCGGAAAACTTAGTGATAGGAGACAGTTCTCGAAATTTAAAGAAAGCAGAAGACTTCCTTCAAGTGCGCTCTTATGGGTTTGCATTCATGACGCGCGTTATCCCAATAGGGCTTCTGAGCACATGCATGTCTATCTGGAGGTCTTAATCAGGTTACGAGGTTTGACGGCTATATTATACCATTATATGGGACGCTATGTCACCGTTCGAGTAGATCCGCGATCTGCGGAAAGAACTGTATTTGTTTAGATGTGCAGAAAATTTGCATATATTTTGCACCGATCACGTTTCATATTTTGTTAATCGGGCCAGTATCTTGGAGAAGACCACTGCGAAAGGCCAGGTCATTTGAAATATGAAGGCATTACTCCATTATTTTATTACTGTCTGTGGCTTTTAAAAATGGAATGAAAAACGAAAGTGCATATTCTGCGAATCCTTTCGGCATGCTTTTCCATTTCTTTTGGCAAGGACCATAGAAAGGAAGGCCTTATATGAATGAAGGGCTCTCTTTTGTCGCGCCCCTTCCAAAGTCTTGAAAAATAGAAGGCGCAGAACTTTGGTGTAGAAAACATGACAATTATTCTCAAGCACGTAATCACCTCGAGTCCACTTTCAGATTCCGCAGACGAATTTGCCGATGTCGACTGTATCATCTGCCTATGAGATTCCAAAGGATGTCGAAGAATGCGACTTTTACCATGGACTGCTACCACGAGAAGATCTTAGTTATCTCCTAAAAGAGGTATAAATTATCCCTATTCCAGAAGTGAATTCAGCTATATGGCTCAACCTTATTTTCTCTGTTGCCAGCAAATTTTTTGATCCGAATCGCGCTACTCTTGAAATCTTACTTACGGCCATCACTTCTGTTTCTTGCCCCCCCCCCCCCCCCTCCTCCCCTGGACGCTTTCTTCTAGCGTATAGCTGGTTCCAACGAGAGGACAACCAATCTCCATCATTCTCCTCGTCAGCTAGTTTTCGGTGACTTCGGATGTCCAGAATTTTTCAAGTGTTTGAATAAATCTTAGGATAGAGGTCTATTTATGCTGTGGATGGGATTCAACATAGTCCAATTTTTTGCTTTTATGAGCTGTTTATTGAAAAATGCTGGATAGACACACATATGCAGTCATGACGTTTCAGTAACGTCGTGTACCCAACCGTTTCATAAAAGACCTAGAGAATGTACTGTGAGAAAAGTAGGGCTGCATATTTTCTCACATTCAAAAATAGGCCCGACGCTCTAGAGAGTGATAGGAGAAATTCCTCCTGAAAATTCTCGGAGCCTCCGCGAAAGCGAATGGCAGAAGTATTGCAAGAAATTATTTCTACTAGAGCAGGTTTCTTCCAACCGGAAGGGGAGGGGAGGAGGCGTCAAGGGAAACGATCGTATCCATCCCCGTCCGCACACACGAAGTAATCCAGATTATCGCTAGGTATCATGCGGTAATAGTTGTCGATGTTATTGTATTCAGGTGGGTGATTTCCTTCTGCGGACTTCGCAACCGAAACCGACAGATTCACGCGAACTTGTTCTTTCTGTTCGCGTTTCCACAGATGACAAAGATCCACTTTCGGTACGTTGCTGCAGTTCACGTGCTTACTGTATTCAACATAAGATACATCATTGTTGCACTCTCATGCAAGGCAGGAACCACTGACAAAGTGGCGACCAGCGACACTTCCGATTGCTACCCACAGTGGAACGTAGCAGCGAACGAGTTTAACGAGCTGCAAGCAGAGAAGCACAGAAAAAGCATGTAACATTATACTAAATCGAAATGAGTCGGTCCGTGGGCATCCCCCACAAGAATCAATACCCAACTACCTCAGGAAGTCATCGGTGCTAATGTTCATGGGGTTTCAGTAGCCACGTTTGCATTCTTGAAGTCTAACCACCCGTTTCTCATAGCTCTCATAGAGAGCTATGAGAAACGAGGTGAGAGCTGGGTGGTAGCATGTCAATGTCCAATTTCGAGCTGAAATGGCCGCCGGAAAGGAAACGATATAAACAAGGCTTTAGAAGAAAGAACCCCGAAAAAAGCAGTCGAATCCGTATTTTGGCAGAACTCGTCCAACTGCTGCTCCGCTGACACGGCAAATATTTCAAAACGTTGCAAAGGTTAAATATAAAGCGACACGCGTTCAAGATTGCATTGCAAACTTTATGCGTATACAATTGTAAAGCGATAATGCTCTAGACGCGACATATTGTGGTGCGAAAGAAGATGAAGAAAGACGGCGTTCCGAAGTGGTACGCGTTCTGCGCGGTCGGATACAGCACCGTTCTTGAACTAGTCAACAGCTATCTCGCGAATAAACAACCCGTCAACCCGGAGGTATTTGCAGTTTCCTAATTCAGGCTAGCTTGAGGTACTAATGCGGTGCGTTGATTCTGTGACAGTCCGAATAATCGTACATTAATATTTTTTTAAAACTTTACACGTTTTATTTTGACAACGATTTTCATGGGGTAATAGCGTTAGGTCAGGATCTATAAAGAGGAATTTATATGCGTTTTTTAATGAGTCGTTTTGTTTTGTTTTCGATAGCAGGAGGGGTAGTCAAAAATTGCGGTCATTAAGTACTAAGCCGAGTTTTTGGACCACTTTAAACTCCGTTCTTGGCAAGGTTTGCATTTCATAATCGTCACTACTACAACTAAATAAATATAGGCGTCTGCACGCATGAATGCAGCCGCTTATCTGTGCGAAATTGTTGCTCTATCTGCCTATACACCCATCGTGAGTTCCAAGTTTTGGCCCATTGAACGTATACTGATGAAGTTCAGTATAAGCGGTCATAAAGCAAGAGATCAGCACTGTTCTCTTGGCTCTGCTGATCCGTTTACTTTGTTGCTATGTGGCACATGAAGCGCTGTCGAATTTGTCTATAATTTTGCTGATGTGAAGGTGAGCAATTTTTCGACAGCACGGAAATATCCAATAATTTGATGAGTTTTCTCATGTCGGTCGCATTTTAGTTTTCCGTCCTTGTGGATAAAGCGTATGGCTGATGTTACTGCCTGAAATTTGGCAGGCTGGAAAGTGTGCCAGACACTCCGGCATAATGTGTTTTTTGAAGTCTCTCTATATAGCCCGACTGATGTTGTGGATGTTCGTAAAATATGACATTCGTCAAATAACGGGTTTTGCAAGGTTAAGCATCTGTACGAATGCTTAAAGGAAATAATTCCATTAAGGATTTGCGAACGCAAAACTGGTATTTCCTTTAAGCTTCGTAAAACTTATCGCGACATGGCCAAGTGGAACAATGCTGAGGTTGGAGGGTCATCTTGGGGGTAGAATATGCACAAAAAACTTCACTGCGAATGTTTGCGTCTTTTGCGAGTTGAGATTTACGGGCAAAAGGCCCATCTGCACAAATACACACAATACACATAAAGCCACGCTTCATCATTTCTGCTCATAGCTGTGTGTGCTTCGAAGGTAGTGAAGGACCGGGTGGATCTGAATGATATGCAGATAAATTTCTGTCAAATTTCTCACTCACCAGGTGACCTTTAGAGGTTTCCGCAGCTGTTTTGCTTTGTGGTGGAGTTTTTGGCGCCGTATATGGACGAGCCGTTGCTTTATAAAATCACACCGAATATGCAGATTTGGTTAGGTTTGAGGAAGTTTACGAACAGTGAAGTAGCGCATTTTCTCGAACTATGTAATGAGCTTCCGTAAAATGCAAAGAAATCTAGTAAGGGCTGATTTTTTCCAATACGGCTTCATTGTTTTCCGATAGGCTTGTGCTGATATGAGAGGCAATAAGATTCCAATGTTTAGAGCCAAATTTAATGTGACATTAACTGTTTGAGGTAAGTAGCTCAGTGTTGGTGCGTGCAATAGCAAGACAACCGTGGGAGTTTTTGCATGAGAGCATCAAAGTGAAGGATGTGCTCGGAGAGGGACAATTTGGAGAGGTTCGAGATGGTGAACTTATTGTCAAAGACAGCAAACTCACAGTGGCCGTGAAACTCGTAGGTCTTTACTAATAATATTGCTTAAAACCTTTCCGTATCTGAATCATTTACGTGGCATTCGATGAAATTTCATTTCCGATTTTCTGCAAAGGATACATGCCAAAGGGATGGCCGTGGCGTATCTATTTACCACTCGACTTTTCCTGCTACGAGTTCCACAATCCGATTATACTGATCTCTTGGACTGAACCCAATAAGGAAATTCATCATTTTCTGCATTTCTTGTCATCCGCATAATTTAATGCTTAGCTATCTCTTTGCACACGCAATAAGAAGTATGCCTATGATTCTGCGTATAGGTTGTAAGGTTTGTCGGTCTTCACGATCCATCTTGAATAAGATCGGAGCCGATTTTGCATTTCTGCTGTCTTTGGGTTTATTATCTGAGCAAAAACATGTTCATCGTATCATCTCTCAAAGTGACCCGTTCTTGGCTAGCAGACTTTCACTTGCTTGAAGGTCGGCCGTCACTTTTCCTAATGAGTGCACTCTGGGACAGCTTTCCGATTGAATTCATTTCGCATGCTTTCGTGTGGGTAAATGTGGTTCCGAGACACACGATTACTTCTTAGGAAAAAAGACACCACGGCATCGTTACTTTTAATTTTCTGTGATTATTTCGAAGCATAAATTATTCGCTTTAGGTGAGGAAAAATCGTTCCTGGAAAAGTCTCTCCCACTTCCCTCCTTTCACCCTCATCCTAAATTCCCAACGTAGCCATTGTTTTTTGCTCAAGAGTTTTGTACCTGCAGGTCTATTAATTCTTAAGTAAATATAGGCAAAGGCGGCGAAAGAAGGGGCACAACAAGAGAGAGCGAAGGAGAAGGTGAAGGAGATGATGCATGAGGCGCGTCTAATGCGTTTTTTCAACCATCCCAACGTTATTAAAATACACGGTGTAGCTGTATGTCGTGAGCCGCTTATGATCGTCATTGAAAAGGTTTTCTTATTATTGTTGACCTTATTGTCCAACGGACCACTGTAAATATGCAAATGCATGCGCTTGAAATGGACAAAGTAAACAGTGATGAGAGACTCATTTGCATACTCAACTTGAAGTAAACCAGTCAACTTGCAATTGTCGCGCAAGACTTCCTGGACGGAAAAAATGTGTCTCTTTATGTGACATACCTTGTGAATATCTGAGAAAGGAAAAAAAGCGCGTTGTAGCGCTTAAAAGGGAAATAGAAATGGGCTGGTTTCAAACACAATTGATAGACTTCCGGAAAAGCCCTCATTACCGCAGAAATCTCATAATTCTTCCACAGGCCCTTAATATTTATGTATACATTTACTTTACATCTGACAGAGTAAACATCAGAGTAGCGCAAACATCATGATATTGTAATTTGCCTTATGATGACATAGGCGTGCAGGTGTCAACTTTCGCTGGTAGAGATGCGAGACGTCGCAGAACCATGTGACACCCCGTTCTTCATTGCTAATGTGAGCACTACTCTTCCAAGTTATAAAGATTCGAATGTGGTGACCTTACAGCGATAAGACTCAGATGTCTAGAACACAGCTGTAGAGTTGTGGCAAAAAAAATTGATGTGGTTGTGGTTTAGTATACGTTATACGTCCTTGCGAAGATATGTTAAGAAAAGGATTGAAACATTCGGTGAGCAGTTAGACGGACACAGATTTGTCTCCCAGAAACATTCATGCAGCCATACAAGTGCACTCACATTTACCGCAATGCTACTGGTAGGATGCAACTTTTATAGTGCACAAGGAACATGTTTGGAGAATGGTCTTCTGAGGTTATTGAAACTGTTGGAAAATGCGTCAAACATATCGTTAAATATCACTTTAGGTGGACGGCGGTTCACTAGTGGAAGTGCTGACGAAAAGGCGACCGGGTCAAGTAGATGAAGATGAGAAGATTGCAAATATGTCATTGGGTGCCGCGAAGGGTCTCGAATATATTCATTCACAGAAGTGCATACATCGCGATATCGCCGCTAGAAATGTCCTATACACCACCTCCAAAGTTGTGCGTATTTTTTCTTTGCTTTAACTAGGAATAAGAGTTGTATAGGAACAACTTGCAGATGTAATAGAATGCAATGCGCATAATAAAGCGATAGAAACTCTGTGAATTGTCGATGAGTGCCTCTAAGGTCACAGAGGTAAACAAAAAATCGCACTGAAAGTCATCTTCGTCTTTTGCATCGAGAACGGGAAAACAAGGAGAATGAGAGGTGAATGATGCACTGATGCAACATGTCACCTAAAGTACCGTTCGTGATTGTTGGCTCCCTTTGATGCTCTTTTGTGAATTACATCAGTTGCGTCAGTGATTGTATGAAGCAATTTGTTCGAATCACTTCCGCATTTTTCAAATATTTGTCCAACAGACGTTAACATCGTTATATTCACAAGCCGATGTAATTATTAACGATTCATATGAAAGCGGAAATATGCCCTTAGTAAAATGTACTGAATGTCACAAAAAGATATCAAAATGTCATCTGATTTACTATATAATCGGCGATTCATGATTGATTCTGCATTCAGGTTATACGAGGCAGTGAAAAGATGCCTCTGAGGTTTTCTGCCTAAACATATTTTTTTCTAGGAGACATATGATAAAATATGAGGTCTTTCAAAATTTTCTGTCCGCGATCCATCTGTATACTTTATGCTTCTTCTAAGATACTGCATGTCACAGTTGTATCGTAAAAAAAAATAAACCTAAATAAACCGTAATCAAAGCACGTTTTCCAAAAAAACAACTGTATTATGTGATGCCGTATTCGATTAACTGAAGTTGTCCATATAGCCACTATACACTGATATGGCACAATTGTAAAGTTTTTTATGATCTATCACCTATGAATCTGTATTGTTGCAGGCAAAAATCAGTGATTTTGGGATGTCACGTAAAGGAGTGCTCTACGAAATGTCGAAAGGCAGCAAAAAGATACCTATGAAGTGGACGGCTCCCGAAACCATAGCAGCATACATGTACACACCAAAAACAGATGTATTCTCGTTCAGCATTCTCTTATGGGAAATATTTTCGGATGGAGCCGAGCCGTATAAGGGCAAGACTGCGATCGAAGTTAGGAGAATGGTTGGTGGCATTTTGCAGCGTTCATTTACGCAACTGGTACGTAGGTCATATACTAAATTAATTGTGGGAGGTGTCGAAACTCCGACTACCTATCTAGACGTAAGGGGATTTTGAGAAGAATTCACTGATCGTCTTTATCTCTAACCTGCAATTAATGAGAGTTCAGAGAGCATTTTTAGAATATACGTGTGGGTCTCCTCAAGAATCGTTTCGGCAGCGATATCTGAACAGCACAATGAAGGTCCCACATTTCGCCACGTGGGAGTGCATGGCGAACCCAGCGGCCCTCCGTATAGAGACCATGCTTTCTGTTGCTCATGCACCCTACTTCATGCTGACAGATGCAGCTAAAGGATTTGTCGGTGAGGCCACGCTGCTCTTATTTGTGCCACTAAACCATTCCAGAACCCTAAGGCCAATGGTGCCTTTATTTCGCTATTTGGAAGTCATCTATGGCATCAATGAATGCTTATTAATGTTTTTTACAGGTTTCTTGTGGCGAAAGGCTCCAACAACCAGATGGCTGTCCGGCTGATATGTATGAATTAATGCAAAAGTGTTGGGGGCAAAGTCCAACGCAACGCCTCGCGATGAACGAGGTCGTTTTTTCAATTCAGCGCATCCAGTGCAGGAGGCAACTTAGCATCACTAGTTATGATCCGTGCTTCCATGTCAAATCAGCGCTCACTCACTTTTCTGATATCGGTACTGGAGGGTTGCGTTTGGAATTGACTGAAAAATTGTTCTTTGTTCAAAAGAAAATTTATTGCCTCGGATGTGATCCCAGAACCGCCTTCAGAAAAGAAATGTGGGTCGGAAAAGACTAAAATAAAGCTTATTGCGGTAGATAACGAACGAGCTAGTGTTCGTGAGGTTCGGATATAATCTGCTAACTCCCTTGGAGCCCTTCCTTCAAAGGGACAAGCTGACTAGTTCTGAAGCCTATTTTTCTCTGCGACACTTATCGGGTATGTCTAGCTTTCGCACAATTACCTACCCAAGGGAACTCCTCGCTTGTAATATCCGATCTGTGAAGCCGTTTTTTAAAGGAAAGTTTGTTACGAGGAGAACTCTCTTGGTGACATAAAATAAACTTTCCGTAGCAGTTCTGCGGGAATCTTCCTCCTCTCTCCCCATACCCCCCCCCCCCTGCGCATTCCCATCTATGGCAAGGCTTCAAAGCGAGATTTTATCTAATTGTATCCTACATGGTCAATTTGACAGATTAGAGTTTTGGGTCGTTTTCCAGATGAAGTGAAACGTTGAGCGAATGATATTCGTAGTAATTTTTTATAGGTGGTGACGTATATAGAAACAGTTCTGTCACAGGAGAGCGAAGTACCACAAACACCGGTCAAAAAAGATGGCGTTGAGGAAGAATCGTCGGATAATATATCTAGCAAAAAAAGCATCAAGGTTCCGCTTGTCTTATTTCTGTTGGTTTAGACCATTACTCTTAAGCACACATGGGTAACGCTACCGACCTCCCCCTGCCTCCTCCCTCTCCCCTCATTTTACCTCGCTGCAACTTGAGGAGGAGGTTAGAGACGAAATTCGGCACCTTTCAACCTGCCGGCAAACAAACAATATGGATTGTAACGGTGGGTTGAAAGGACGGTGTTTTATGAAAAGTTGCTTGAAAGCTTAAGATTTAAAGGGTTTTGAAGAAGACCATTTAGTGGCTATGAACCTCGGGAACCTCATTGAGGTCAGGTGATCACTGAAGCCATTTGCGGGTCACCGCAAAGGCCACTCCAGTACATTTATTACCAAACTTTTCGTTAGACATTATGGAAACATGGTTACCGATGTGTAGCAATTGGTGAGCCGCAAATTTTAACCGAGATTACAGATGTGCAAGGTTTCCGCAGTATGAGAGGGTTGGGGGCCACACTTGTGCATGATTCGAACCTTTGCCGCTTGTTACAGTGCTCACCCAAAAGTCTCCTTTTTCATCGCAGAGTCTTTGAAGACGAGTGGAAATACTCGAGAGATGGACAGACTTTAACGAACACTTTCGTCGGTTTTGTTCGAAATTGATGGTGTCAACAGAATGACCTTACTTCATCATGTTTTCATTTCGACGCGTGTGTAATATGACCATCGAGTTTCGTCGTCCCTGATATATATATATATATATATATATATATATATATATATATATATATATATATATATATATATATATATATATATATATATATATATATATATATATATATTAAAGAGTCATACACTTATGTAAAAGAAATTTCTAGAGCGCCACATGGGTGTATGACTTTCGCTGAAGTGCCGTGCTAGTAGCTTAGTGTGTTGTTTTAATGTGAACCTTAATTTTGTCACAGTGCAAAATCAGATGTCAGTAATATCCACATTACAAGTTGCTTGTGGTTTCCAGCAAGGCACACATCAGCTGACAATCGGTGGTGCTACTTAAAAATAAGCGACTTGTTTGGCTTGTCCGGTTGATAACAAAAACGCAGACTAAAAAATAAAAATAAATTCTCCGCTTTGATAGAATGCAACCGAGGTCGAAGTTTTTGGTGAGTGGAACATCGAGCTTTTCGAGTGAAAACTTCCAAAGTATGTGAGAAAATTTACAGACTCCCTTGTTCACTCCTTGAAAGTTTAGACTTGTTCACTTCGAAAGTACCATCACTATCTCCCTTTTTCGCAGTTCCTGAAGCTAGCATTTTTCTTCTTATCAACGTATCTTCTCTCGAGACAACATTCCTCGAAGATGTTGTTCGAACTGCTGAAACATCTCCTCATGGTTTTTATCCATTTAATTCGGTAATACTTTCGTAATGGCTGATTATTTGCAGAAGAGGCGCAACAAGAAATACCGTGGCTATAAGAAAAGGGCTTCAACGCGTCGACGACATCGTGGAAAAGCTTACCAGAAGGATTCCAAAGAGTGTGTCCATCTTTCACTTATGCGCTTTAGTTCTCCCATTACATTTAATCAGTCTGCAATCGTCGAACATATTCGAAAGTGATTAATTGATGCTCATATACATAAAGTTATCAGGGAATATTTTTTATGCGATCGGTTTGCAACTGCAGTTATAAAATGGCGATGGCTGCTCATATCTGACTCATCGAATGACTCCCTTCAGTCTGATTTGAGAGAGTGGTAAGGGCTGTGGAAGCGTTGCACCGCATATGATGCTTTCAAATTCTTAAAAATCCTGACGTTTTCCCCACTTCTTTATCGTCTGTCCATCGCTCACTTCCTCACATCCAATCCACATCCATTTCCTGAACCACCCAACTGGACGAGGTGAGGAGGAGAATTGTCTGTATATGAAGCAGATACGGTAATCTTGTATACGCATTTCGTATGCAAAATGGCTAGGCTTCTTTACTAGAGCTAATGAGCATAGTGCTGCAAATCACCTGCAAGTGAGTGAGGTGAATTGTGAAGCGACGGGACCTTACTAGGCTCTTTGGAGCTCTTGTTTATGAGTACGATATTCCTTAAAAATATTGTTCAAGATGCACACGTTGTTCAATAAATATGGTAATGAGCCGAAGTAACTAGATTCCCTGAGGCTTTAATCTGCATGTTTGCAATGCTTCTTTCATTTCCAAAAATAACTCAGCACTTGCAATGTTTCAAGTCTCTCCTTTAACTTTTTTTTTCTTGACAGTGGTCTTACTAAATTAGCTGTAAAGTCCTTCTACATGTTAGTTATGTTTTTTGGAAGGTACTGTTTTCAGGGCTTCAGATGAGAGCGATCATAAACGTCTTAGTGGAAGAAATCTTGCAAGAAGCTCACGTAAACATCGTCCAAAACGAAAACGTGAGAACGGCTAAGCATTTTCCTACTGAAGTGATTATATATTACAGAATTATGTTATAAAACAATTTGCATAACTTGGGGTGCAATTCGTGCTCACAAATGTGATAACCGACAAAATATCGAAAAGCGACGATTTTTCATCATTCGATCAAGCAATGAATGCTATCATTATTAATTCTTATTCTCACTAAAATTAACTTTATCCAAGCGACGTTGGCGAAATTTCCGTTCGATGTGATCTTCCCTAGTAAACAGATCGGGTATATAAGTCACTCTTGAATATCAAATGTAAACTTCTTTCCCAGTATTGTCTGTAGGGGATCGATTGTTGCTTGGAATGTCGCCTCATCATGATATCTATTCCAGCAATAAAATTTGTGGCTGTATTGTCCTCAGCATTTTGAGAATTAATAAATTTTTCTAAAACGTGTATGAGCTGGAAAGTGCTTCCTAATGGAAGTGAACTGGAGTATTTGGGTAACTAATAGGGGAGGAGAGGAAGAACTGTTTGTGGAATAACCTCAAAGGCATTCATGGAGCTGGATGAACGCATACGGGATGTCGCTGTTGTTTGCAGAAGTGACTTGCAGCGGTTTTCACGTAAACGGTTGCTCTGAGAGAGCGATGATCTATGGGATCCCTGTGGGTCCACCGGTGCGTGTTTGTAAGGACACGTGCCAGTGATGGGAGGAGAGGAGGGAGAACGTAGTGATTGCTCATGCAATTGGACTGTTGACGCAAGCAGGTCAGGTCATAGTTAGCAGATTAGCTTTGACAAAGGGCGCCAATGGTGTCTATTCACGCAGTCAAGAGGCAAGGATCCAGTCATCGTGGCGGTCCTTAATAAAGAGGGAAGCGAAGTGGGCGGGGAAGGGAGAGGGAGGGTTCTTCTTCGCGGACGACGGAGTTCTTTCCCCACATTTGGCGTATCCGTAAAATCCTTTCCCCTATCTGTGACCGTCCTCGACTTTTAATCGCATTTCATTGTCCTTACCTGCTTTTCGCAAACGTCGAACACGAGAAAACCAAATGCAAGGGGACAAACATCCGGTATTCCTTCGTGTCAAAAATAATGGTATGAGCCTATATTGAGTGATAAAGTCCGCATCCGTACATATTTGATGCTGCATAATTCTATTGAAAGCTAATGTGTCATCTTGAACGCAGTAAAATGTAACACCAATCTCATCACGTCCAGCTTCAATGGTTTTAATGTATGTGCGTAGGCACGAATGTCGCTCGACTCTGTGGATATAAATTCAGAAAAACGCCTAAGGAAAATCATTCGTAGAATTTAGAAAGCAGAGAAAATGGCAAATTAAGAGAAGCACACAGACACCCGAGCAAAAACATGAATGTATCACTGTGGCTGAGAGTTATCGCGAGATTTGCGTCGATTTACGAACTTGGTTTTTTCATGAGAAATGTCCACAACAAAGGTACACACGTTTTCCGTACATTCAACTTTGTGATTGGCTGATGCCATTAGAACTCCAGTATCGAACCACTGCTCAATGGGTGGTCTAGTAGAAGTCTTAATTTAGTAGTCGGAAATACTAAGGCGGTGATGAACTGTGAGACGAAAAATTTATTGCGGGGGGGTGGCCCATGTACACTGTATGCAAGGAAGTGGAGTTGCCATGCTGTCCACGGCTGAGGTCATGTGTATATAACATCTCTGATGCAGACAACAAGGAATTGTGAAGTAACAACAAGTGCTCATTGCCATCAAAGCACAGCATAGGAGACAATTGAAGCCAATAGCGATAGGTTTTCATGAACTCCTCCGGAAAAAGACATTTTCATTGGCCGAATAATAACGAAATTTGGAAGAAAGCTGAGAAATGAATAGATAAATGCTTTTAGAGTATTGACTTGATTGTTAATTTCAGGTTTGCTCCTTATTAGAGTGTGACAGGCTGAAGTCATCCGTTCTCGATGCGTCAGCATATCCTGAAAACGGAAGCAAAGAGAACCTGAACTCAGGAAACCTTTTCGAGAATTTTCCCAATTTTGCAACCATTCGAATGATATTTAACTATCTAATTCTGAGCAGATGTACCAGTCAAAGAACACAGGATTTGTTGAACATACGAAAGATTCGATCAGTTTTTCCACTAAATTCGGGAAAAGCTGCGATGATTCGATGTTTTTTGCACGAAAATTTGTCGGCCATTCATTTAGTTAGGTCGCGGATAAAGATTGTTCATAAAATTGCTGCAACAATCACTGAATGTACTACATCCTCGAACTGGTCGAAGTAATTAAATGTGTTAAATAAGCCATTTCCCTATGCATTTTAAACGTGCTAGGCGATAGGCACTACCTCAGCTCCCGTACACCTTCGCTTTCCTTTTTGTCATGCGTTTACCGGAGAAAATGCTCCGAGGAATGTTGCGGCGTGCTAGTCCGTTTATACTTTTTGCTAATTCTGCGCAGAGGAATAAGTGCAAATTGTGCTTCAAGGAGCAAACCATTCCCCCAACCTGCACCAATAATCCTACTTCATATTCGATGCTGTCCCTATAACTGTATTCGCGTTATCATGTAGTGGTCTTAGGGTTGTTTACTAATAGTGATGAAAAGTACGAAATCAAATCGATTTAGAGGTGTGGACTCTCACCCATTTTCTTCCTGAAATTGGTGTGGTCGCCAGTGAAGAAGAAGGCAGCGAGAAAATAGCAAAGTCCGCTAATTAAGAGAACACAGTTGATAATATAAAACGCTCTGAGAACACCTTTGAAGCGAGCCGTTGGTCTATCATCGGAACCACGAATTGCATCTGATACCTAAATAAGCGCTGTTGAAATGCCTAGATCGGTTGCATTGCTCATTTACTAATAGTGTTAGCAAACAAAGGGTTAAACAAGCAATCGTTTTTTTAAGCAGGTGCATGCTGTGTTGAGGTTACAAGTGTTCAAGCACTTGAAGGCAGGCATCGTTAACTGATTCTTGAACGAATCTTTGATTCAGTGCAATTTTTCGGTAATTGTTGCGCATATAACGCACCAGCTTTGCTATAACGTTTGATCCGCTAGGTTCTCGCCCACCAATAAGTGTCACTTCGATAACTACACCTCAACCAATGAGGGGGAAGAGGAAATGAATTTGATAAAATGCGTCGTAGAGGAATTCAGGGTCTTTTATTAGAGTAATTTTATCTTCCTTCTCTACACCTGCATGAGATGGAGCCATGTTAAACCTATTGGTGCCCAACTATGTTGCTGTAGAGGTCTTTCAACGTGCTGGAAAACCGAGGATACGAAATTCCGACTCTCGACCTTTGGAAGTGTTACTTTCAAGATCAAAAAATTAAACATTTACGAAGAAGACCATGCGTAATATCAGAAGATCCTACACAGACGTTATGTCGCTCTTGAGCTTCCGATGAAGATACAATGTTCTACATTTTTGTATAGCAGTTCTGTACTGGCAGCAATAAGTTAACTGCCTTAAATCAGAAGTCTTGCAATCTATGTGAAGAATGTTAACGTTTTTTCGCCAATTTCCCGTCGAAGAGAGTTTTCTTTTTTTTTTTTTAATTTATCATTTCTTGCGAGGGTGGACCACACATTTGTCCAGAAGGGATTTTGTCGTTCTCACGTCCTCTTCTCGTCGTTCTTGTTGTCCTGTTTCTTTGTTCGAGCCCTCTTTCAACCCTCTTTTGATCGTTGAAAACGAGCAGAAGCGGTAGCTTTCTACACAGATTCAAGCGGTCTCTAATGATACTCAAGTAACACACAACTACGGAAGACGTCACATTCAAATCCTATCGCATCATTACCTTCTTATTATATAGTATTATATATTCATTATTCGGAAACCAGCGCTTCACTTTTCTTATCAATTTCTCCATGCATGAATGTAAAGCAAGGAATGGATATAAGGCGAAATTGACAGACCGCTTTGATTTTAAGGAATGTAAGGCATGTTGCAATAATCCTGTCGCAGACTACTGTGTGAATCTTAGGGCACTTCTGAAATCTTTAATGAACAATTCATTTCAGCATTTTAAAGCCGAATTTCATTGGATAAGACAATGCTTAATTGGTGGACTGCTCAAAACCTTACAATGCCGACGGTGTATGGTCCAACGGCACCACCCAATAAATTTGAAATGAACATCTGCAAGCCATTCGCTACGTTGCGCCTTGTCGGCGTCACAACATCCTAAAGAAAAATGAAGACCGATTTTCACAGGAAATTTCTGCATGAAGTTTTTGCATTCTACGAGGCCACGCTAGCTGAACAAAACCACAGCAACGTTAGCTTATCGTCTAGGATAGGTGATTAATATGCAACATTTGTATTCACAACAACATAAGGAAGGCGCAAAACCATGATGCTCGCTTCAGATATCATTGCTGCTAGTCAAGGAAAAGGTGCTTATTGAACATGTTATACTTGCCGAATCGACATCCGCTGTCCTCAGTCTATAAGACAGCAATGAAGCTGGTCCGCCAATGACCAGCTTTTTCTAATTTCCATGAAAGAGCCCTATCAGCTGTTTTACGTGATGTTAAAACACCCCCCTACTTAATATAGAGCGACCATTCGAAAGCATTCCTTCCATGACCCACTGCGATACAACTGCCCCACTTTTCTGGAAAGCGATACTGAGAAGAGGCCTCTTCATTTATTGCTTACCACTGCGCATTACTTCGCTTAGTGCAGCTAATGGCAACGAATCAAATGATTACGAAAAGCAGGAAATTGCAAGCAACAAAATAGGTCGGCGTTTCAGTCGATGGGATGTTGAAGATATCCGATCTATTTCTTACTGATGGGGCTCTTTCTATAATCTTCTCTCGTAAAAGAATCCCGTCGACGGAGAGACTGCGACGTATTGTGCGCGATGTGTCGATGAATGCGTTAATGAAATGTGATGCGTTAACGATGACATGCCAATATAACAAGTTGGGGTTCGTTGGGATTTTTCTGCATAAGTCGAGCGGAATTCAACCAAATAGGGAATACTCAGTAGAACGAATGAGTTGTCTCGGTTGGTAATGGAATGAACTCCCAACCTGTTAAAACCTTTTTAAGTACATTAATCGGATTCTTGGAGAGGTGGCTAAAGCTTGGAGAGAACACCTGCCTAAAAACGTGAATTCGACTTTTGTCTCAATTAGCCAGAGTTGTAGTGTGCAAGTGGAACCTAACGACGACTCGTTCCGCTCGGAGGAGCTAGAAATGTGAGCTGACGATCCCACACGGAGATGCAAAGACGCACATATAAAGGCAAATACACTGCACATGCCTGATGCATTGTGAGCTCGTGGTGCGAATCTTTACCTGCTTCAACTGAGAGTGGAAATTTTGCTTAGAACCTTCCGTTGGTTTCATGAAGTGGCTGTTCTATGCACCGTAACGGAAATCCCCATTAAGCCATTTTGTGATTGACATGGTGTACCATTGTGTTCAACGAGATGCTTCTACACTTTGATAAATTCCATCTGTTTTGAACGGTCGGAGGTGCTATCTCGCTCTCTTCAAAATAATCGAGTCACACCATTGTTACCAATCGTTTATATTTTTGGTGAATAAAGCAGAGGAATGTATAAGAACCGTTTGGATTGCTCATCTGTCTTTCACATGCTTTCGAGACTGAACCGACTGCTCATATGTAATATTACACCTCATATGGTAATTTGAACCACACTTGATTCGGCACTTTGATCTTTATTGAATAGCCCTATCCTCTACTAGAATTCTTAGCGTTCGATGTCCCTCAAAACGAAAGTGCAACTTACAAGGCATAGCTCAACATTAATCGAGAAGTTCAGACACATGGCTGTTACCGTAAAGAATATAAATATCTGCAACTCAGCTGTAGATAAATAACGGAGCATGAACAGGAGCATAAAATTTCAAGTGCTTAAATGGTATATTACTGAGTATATTCCAGTGTTGCCGTCTCCGCAGTAGCTCCAAAGATCCTCAAAAACACTGTGACCGCTTCAGCATATCTTCAGCACCCGACTGAATTGTTTTCTATCCCTTTTATGACGAAGAAAGAAGCCGCGCGAGGCCACTTGGACTACTAGAACGGGCAACTCAAGATATGTTGCGAAATATTAATAAGTATGACGAGCTATGACTGCTGAGCCATACTTTTCTTTCTTTCCTCATAAATCGTCCCAAAGAACATTTTGCAGTTCTGTTATTCAAAGGTGAACGATTGCAGTGAAAGTGTAAGAAGAGTTCAAATACCCATGCAACGGCCATATTTCCGTCCATAAATCGAAGACCAAAAAATAGAAGAGGTGCCCCCATACAGGATCCAATGGCGCATACAAGGGCATTAGCCCGCTTTGTCCTCACCGCTCGAAAGCAGTATTTACCGCCTGACCACATCTGCAAATGATGACATCTGATGCAAACTGCGGTAAGTCTCCATCCTTCTACGCCACAAACGCTTTGGTCACTTCGATAGTGCAATGTACATTTAGGACAATTTGACGCCCACGTCTGATCCATTTGCTCGGTTACTTCGCTGAATGCAAAAAGGCAAACAGTTTTGCTCCTATATATCAAATTGTGTCACATAGATTTCGATGAATTCTGCCTTTACTAGTTAACATATTCTAGACGCTTTAATGCATTTGCAGGTGGGCGGTCATTTCTTCACAGAACAGCACATCGGCTGCCCCAATCCGCAGTCATTTTTGTTGTCTATTTTGGAGAGGAGAGCTTTATCTTACTTGTCGGAAGATATTTATCAAAAAGGCCGCAACAATTCTGCTTTCCACCTGCAATTCTTTTTCCCAACAAACAGCTTTCCACTCATTTTCCCTCATAGAAAGTTAGTTTTGCACATTCTCATGTTTCAGTGAAATCGCGTATAAATGAATACCGCCATCCAGTTCCCTCTTCACTCACAAAATTTCTCGTGCACGTCTCCGCCAAATCAAATGCGCTCTAAACCACTGAGAGCTCTCGCAATATGAAGGTTTTGAAGTTCCGAACAAAGAACGGGACGCTGGCAAATTTTGATGTTATCATAAACAACATAAAAATCCACGTATAAATTTCTCAATATCTTTTGCATCGCTTACTGCACTCTCGGAAAGATAAGACCCTGAAAACGTGCTATCAAATTCAAGTGGGATACCGGAAGATTCGTCATCCGTATGGTGTCGAGTTGGAATTTACGCAACAAAAGTAAGCGTGCGTGGGTGGCAAAATTGTCAGGAGTCTCCGCATTTTAAATTCCACTTTTCGCAATCACGTGAAATGACTGCTGCTGTTTTGCAATCCCGAAATTCGACTTCCCACTATGAACCAAAAATGGAGCGGACAGTAACAAAGGCCAAACAGATATTCGTCGGAAACTGATTCTGTGCAAAAATTTATCATATTATTGTGAAGGTTTCCTGGTAGTACAGGAAAGTATATTTACCTGCGCCCACAGGCTTCCAACGACGACGCCTGCAAGACCTCCGATTATTGTTATCAAGCCAAAAAAGAAATTTATCCTGAAACAGAGATGCTGAATGATCTCCAATCCAAAGGCAGCGCAAAATGCCAGCAGAAAAACTCAACATCAACCTTCTGTCATAACCTAAACTAACGGCCTATGATTAATTCTAACTAGAAGAAACGTCGCCGATCGCATTCAAGTCCCAGAAATGGGCGACTAACATTGATTGAGACCATATGAATGTACTGGATGGTAAAAGCAGGATGAAATACCCGATTATTAGACGACCGTCCGTTTTATATCTTGCCTGAAAGAGTGGGAGACCATATACAGAGTTCTATAGATTACGTTATGCTTTGAAAGGCACATAATGGACATTGAAACTTACTCCGCTTTCGTTTGTTTGTCTATGTCGTCTGTTGAATTGAAGTCGTGATTCATCGCAAAGGCGTAGCACATGGATGTCGGACCCCACCATGAAAGTGACATCATCGAGAAAACCACTGCTGTATAGGCAATCGTTGCCAGCACATATGTTCGACTGGAAATTGCTCATCTTACGGTTTACATAATCATCATGATTCAGTGAGGCGACTAAAGATTTTGTAATTGCTGACGCTGAAATTTACTCATGCGTCGGCTGTCCAACCCTGGTACGTTTAATAAGTGATCAATATTGATATGCTCTCCCAGCTGGCACGTTAACCGAAGCAGGGTGTTTGAAGTTTCATCTGGGTCATCGCTGACTTCAAAAATCGCACATCTAAGCACTGTAACTGCACGCTGTGCGCTCACTGTATGAGTAGGAACTTTTTCCAGGATTTATCTGCACAACTCCCTGTGTTCACACTGCTAGTCGCTCAACTTTTTGGAGCCCTGCCGCAAATGACGTCATAAATTCAACTTCAACTTTAAAAGTGAGCATTCTTTGGCACAATTTATTCCTGATGGGGCCCTCATTAGGCGCTAATAAGTGTCGCTACAACTCGCTATAACTCATCGCCGAGATAACAAACAAAGCGGATAGATGAATCCGAATACGGCGAATATACAGTCAGGTGCAGATACAGCTGACGAGAAGAGCAGCAGCAGAGTGAAATGGAACTCTGTTCAACTATCACGACTATTATTTATACAAAGAGTTCGAAGAATCTCGAATATAACCTAAATTTCAGTAGCAGTGCACCTTTAACGCCGGAAACATCCGACCCTCGCTTCCAAAATTCAAACTCTGTCCATGTCTTTCCTTTCTGTTCCAACCTTCATATTTTTGCACTCATTTCTTCCCCTCTTTGAGGGGCAATTCCTCTCTTTTTACCCTGCTCCGGCTGCAGCAGGCATCAGGCTATTCAATCGGTGCTCATAGGACCTTCAGATAGCCTAAAGCCATTAAGCGAATAGTTGTAGCTGAAGGACATACAGCCCCCAAAAACCTTTTTCTTCCTTTTCTCTGAGATCCTTTCGGAGGAGACGAATTCTCTAGCTCCTCTTTTCCTTCTTCTCCATAGCAGTTACGAGGGAGGAGGAGGTGATAGGTTTCTTCATAATTTACCTACTTATCTGCGCGAGTTCTCCGAGAAATCCGCGCAAAGTGCAAGCTCAGCGTGAGTGCGCGAAGGAAACTGGTCTCGCATGGCACGAGAAAAACGCATATTTTGCGTCAAGCCCCTCATTTTTCTTACTTACGACACCATCCTGATAATACGTGCACGAAATTGCGCCATTATTCACCTCAGAGGTATGAGAAGTAAGTTTCCAATCAATCGCAATGAACAAAGAACAGGTTTCGTGAGAGGAATTATGTAAACCCACGCTCACATTTGAAGCAGAGCGACAATATCATTCCAATACGAGGTTGTCTCGATTTGATTAGCAGCTGCTGCACCAGTTGCTGTTTCGGCTTCTCCGCGTCCAGGCTCCCTGATTATCGATGCAAAGAGGATCAGACAGATAGCACTGAATATTGGTGTGAGACGTAGCGCCCACTTCCAACCGTTTAGCAGGGAATTGGTATACGACCCGAAAATGTAGCCAAAACCACTAAAACGGGGAAAATCTTAGCGATAGTCAGTATATCATTGTGGCAAAGGCTGAGAGAGGATAGAACCAGCAGTCAGTACATCACAAATGCAAATGTAAAACACGACAGACTATTCAGTTGCGAACTTGCTCACAGTGGGCCACAGTGATGGACAATGCTTTCAGTTTGACTCATTTTTACGATCGTGTTTCCATCATGTAGACATTGGTGACATTCTCTTCAAAGAAACCATCGTTGCCAATTGAAGGACTGAAGGACGGAAGTGTGCTCTTGAAGAATAAATCATGAGGCGATGTCACGTTCTTCATTCTCGCATACTTTAGAAGTCACATTTTGAGATGAAAGTGGAAAAGCTCTGGTCACTGGTCACTGGTATAGTCGACCGCATCAAGAAACTCCACCAGAGACAGACGAGGTGCATCAATCGCGACGAAGGGTCTGCGATCTCGGTCTTTTGCAGCCGGCAGCTTTACGGAAAGTACTATGTTACGTGTGTGCCAGTGCATCCCACATTCTTTATGAGAAATATTTGGTTGTACAAATGCTTATTACTTAGCTTACATTCCTTTTCCACGAATCACTCCTTCCCTATGAGTTATACTATTGCACCTATAGCTTTCACTTCGCTTTCAACAGATGCAACTCGAAGAAATCTGATGGAGAATATCAGGACGCAGAAATGAGACGAAAAATTCTAAGGCGCTGAAGAATTTCTGTTCCTTTGCCACATCCAGCTGTTCGCTTTGTTGAATAGTATGTATCCCATAAGACTGCGCTGTACCAAGCTTCAGCGCGCCAACCATCACACTATCCAACCAGCATAAGCCATTTCGTCGTTTATTTATTCGAACGGCTTATGCTGCTTGAGAATGAATTCGACGAGTTCATGAACGAGACATACCTGCCAAGGGGAGCTGCGAAGTAAAAGAACATGAGTGCGCGAGCACGCGTGTTGCCCACAAACATGTCGGCAATAATTGAGGGGACGATAGTAACATAGCACGCCTCACCGAAACCAAGTGCACCTCGACATGAGAGGAATAAATAGTAGAACTGAAAAAAAAAAAAGCTTGCCATAGGGACGTAAATTAATTATGCGTTCACGTTTTAAGCTCTTTTTTCTCATGCGTCAAAAAGTTCATCCGTTTTGCTCATAACAGCCCCAAATGCTTCTTATATCGCCGAGCTTTTCCTTAACCATCTCGAACACTTTGACAACTTCTGTTACACATAACACACACACGTAAAATATGTATAACATAAAAAGGATGCTAAGCATAACATAAGAACCACTGGGCGATCGCTGTCGCACGACTATCCTAAAGCAGGCAAATAGAATGAACAAAAAGTGGATTACGCTTTGAGAAGAAATATCTGAAAATCCGAAGTCATTCAACTGTGCAAAATTTTCCTTTCCGAACATCCATCATCTTTCTCCAAGTTTGATCCAGCACTATGCCTTGGCTCAAGCCCAATTCACTCATGAGACTACCTCAAAAAGCTGTCAATTCGCAGAAGCAGGCATTTTCAATTCCAGCGTTCAAGATGCAACCTGACAATTAATAAGTCAAAAAAATCTACCCTCCAAAAAAGTAGCAGGTCGGTACCGATTTCAGCTCTGAGCATTCCGAAGATCGGTTCATCGAAGCGGTAAGCTGTTTTTTTAAAATGTGACCGTTGTACCCAACAACCTCAGTTGGGTGCTACCCTGCCTATCTTCGGCTGTTGGCAGTGTTCGACGCACACTTAAGAAAACTCGCCAATCATCCACTGATAGACGGCTGCGTTTCAAAGGTTATGCTCAGTTAAACAACTATGTATGAAAATTAGGTCTCGTGAAGCCCAGAAAGAGACTAGGGTTTGAGGATAAGAAATGTCTCAAAAGGCATCATTCCCTTCCCTCTCATAGGTGATGGCCTCCATCGATGCAGCTTCATGATGAATATGCGCCTTTAAGGAACGGTGATCTGGTGAGCAGAAGCGTGTAGACATTGAGTTGAACTGTCTCTTGAGCTAGAGCGTAACCATTGTGGGAGGCGGGGAAAGAAGGGCGGAGGTGAGTGGAAAGAGAACGTGGGCGATCTGCCTCTCTCTTTCGCAGTTCAGGAATACAAGTCAAACAGACTGAATATTCGTTTCGCTTATTTTGTCTTGAATCATCTTCAGTTTCTTTCGCTCATCCTATACAGCTTACACATTGTCGGGAAAACCACGAATTGTTTGGCCCGTCCAGCCTTCAGGGAGTTCCATTCAATTTTGCGCTTGCTTTTTTCAAGTGCCTCAAGCGCTACATCTAACTGTCAGATCGGCTCCTTGCGGACGCCGTGTAAATGCAATGATTTGTATCCTTAGGCATGTTGATCGTCACTACGGTAAACAAGTAGCAATGTGTTAAAATATGCCGATATTCTTGTCTCCGGCGAAATTTACGTTCGGTTCTCTCGTTAAAGCCTCCAAAAACCAAGGCTCTTTCTTGCTGGCTTCAGTTCAGCTTCCACTTCATTTTATCAGTTTGAAAACCTCTCCAGTAATTAAATACGCCATTACGCCATTTAACGCAACGCTTTTAATGCAACCTCTCCTCGTCAACACATCCACTCAGACAACGTAAAAAATTCTCAAGAGAAAATTCCTCATAAAATTAATTTCAGGTGTTTTTTCAACTTCCGACACAAGCATAGCTCGAATACATTTGCCTGTTTCGGTCAGATTTTTGGTTCGCGGGATATGACGTTCTCAGCTTTTTGTCTGCCCTCCTGGTGTCAAACAATCTTCCCTACGCATGTGGTCTTCGGGTTGTGTTGCCACAAGGTGCGTTTCATTCGACGCTTTCCCTGGGAAATAAGCCGCATCGTTGAAGGTTCTAGGAGAGGTAATGATTTTGGGCACAATTAATATAGTTCTCTGGGATAGCCTCCGATGTTGCAAAAACAAATTAGTGCTCCTGATGTCTCACTCACAACTTTTACAGGGTACTGTTTTATTTGGATGGCACTAAGTGACTAAAGGGTACAATTCTGATGAGGGTTGTGGATAAAACATGAAAGAGAGGTGCACATAGCTGAACCATACTGAACCAATTTTCAAGGAGTGTAGCATGCTAGTCGATCTTTATAGGTGTTAAAGAATATTCAACTACAAAAGTTTTCCACACCTGCATGTGCAGCCAGTCTTGTCAATTGAGAGCAAATAAACTTTCACGATAATTTTCCAGCAACTGGGTTTCCTAACTGTTTCCCACATCGGAAAGCAGTGGCATACGTAAATGTGCAAAGTCACCGTGGTTCGGCATACAGAAGCACACGTGTGGAAAGGAGTGATAACGCGCTTGCTAGTTGAACGTCATTCAGAGTTTCTGCAGGCAGAGATTCCATCATTTCAGTCTATTGTAAGTTCGCAAAAGTGTTCATATGCAATCTGGCTGATGTTGATCCTTATGATTACTGGCGTGGGATAAAGCAGCATCTCCTGATACACAGAAGCATCGAGTAAACGAACCTTTTCGGGAACAAACGAAGAAGCAAACACTGCTGATACCCAAAGGGTAATTCCGAATATAACGAGCCATTTCCTGTTATAACGGTCTCCAAGAAAACCACATATCAGTGCTGATAACATGTAGAATATAACAAAAACTGTCTGGAGAAGACCTATTTTGGCATCATCCAAATTGAAGTATTTCTGTATGTCCGTCAACACGCCTGCAACGAAGGAGGCGATCAACAAAACATTTGAAAGCTTTAGAGATTTTTCAAACAGCGGGGGAAGCTTATATTGGCAACATGACAACTACCTGTGGTTGGAATAGCATCTTGGTAAGCAAACATCCAAAAGCAACAAGAATATCCCTTACCGGCAAGCGTAAATCGATCGGTGTAATTAAGCAGGTTTATCAGGAATAACAAAAACATTGATATACATCCTCGAAGCGTCATCCTCGCTGCCTTCACTGTCTTTGTTGTTCCAGAACCTCTAAATATCAGCTTATAAGCATTTTTTTTCAGCTGTCGGTTGCGGGTTTTTGAAGACAGCCGTTATTTACTTCAGATACGACCTTGTGGCTTATGTTCCTCGGACTCAAGCAAGAATGCTTATGCGCCGCCTTCACCATCTTCGCCACTACGGCGGGCACACCCAGAAGTAAGTACGAACAAGGGTAAGGAGTGAGCAAGTGTTTGACGTTCCGCATGACATCTCGAAAGCAGTTTGTCGAAACGTCGATTTTTGAAGTTTACCACATTGAGATGTCAGCACATGGTGTCTCGGGCAGCAGCAACACATGGCGGGATTAGGAATCACTTGCGCATTCCAGCAGTCGGAAGCAACACTGAGATCAGAAAGTCTCACTGCTCTTCCGGAGCAAGCTTCACAGAGTGAAAGATGAAGTACAACCTATGGCGCTGAGGTAGAATCACCAAACTAACAGTGAACGAGATCTGTTCGGCAGGTGCGAAATTGCTTGCCCACTTAAAAGCGTTCTGCCGGTTGCATCTTGTGCGGCGACAACCGGAGCTCAACACTGATTTACCGATTCGAATATGAAATTTGAAGGTACTCCAGAAACTTGGAGTTTTCTGGATCAGCGGCCTACTCATCGAAGGTACCTTATACATGAAATCAAAGCAACATTCTTCGTTTCCGGCTTCGAGGGCCTCTCTTTTCCGAAACTCGCGTCTCTTCATTTGCCACCAGCTTAGCTCTCTTGAAAATCTCTGGTATATTTTAGACTTGCAACGAGATGACGAGATCGAAGAGGGGCGACGACCTTTCGGATAACAAAAAATGATTCAGAAGAGACCTTTGGATTGTCGCTCTGACTTCCTTCAAAAACCGAATGCAACGGAATTCGATACGTCGCTTCTCGATCGCGATCCAACATCTGCTCATTTGGCCCTTTTGCTTCCCATTTATATCGGAGGTGGAGAGCTCATAGATCGGAAGTAAACGCCTATCTACGAATCAGTGGAAATGCGGGCAAGAGATATGGTTATCGAACACCCCTGCTGCGCATTCTTTCTTTGTGTTGGGGTCGGAACGAAACGTGATCATAGACAGCTGAATGGAGCAAGACTATAGAATAACACTGTGTGCATTGCCACACCGTGAAAACGAAATTAATATGTAATGATGAATAGCTAGAAATTGTGCCAACTTCTGCTCAGTTGTTATTTAGACTCTTCGTTACTTAAACTGTGACGTGATATATGCATAATTGACGCTGCCCTTTTGATCAATACGACCGCAGTTTTATCAGTTGTCGCGACAGTGCTAAGTGCACTGTTCCCCCCGCCGCGAAAACATTCTCACGACAACGTCGTAAGAATTCCTGCGACATTGTTCCCAGTGTCTGCCGATGTTTCAAGGTCGGGTGACACTGGGATCCACTATCGCCTAGAGCTGCATAAAAGCAGTTCCAGCTGACTAGTGGCATTCGCGAAAGTAACGAATGCTATCCAACTCCGAGTCCATCTTGCTTCCCTAATTGTCTGCGGCCCAACTCTGAGTTCGTTTTGCTCTCTGGTGAGTCCTTAAACCCGTTGGTTTTCTTCTATACCACTTCTCTTGTTTCGTTTAAGCACTCTTGATTTCTCCTGCTAAAAAAAACTTTTGACAGCAACATATGGCTTAGTTAGTCTGCTCCTCTAAGTTAAGAAATACTGTAAAACCCAAAAACTAAGACTGCGGTCCATAGCGTCCACATATTAAAAAAGGAGAGCTTCTAAATTATATTACCAACCGAGTTTTACAGCACTTTTTATTATTCTATCAATATTTTCTTTTATACATTCTTACGTTATGGAAGCGTTGCTTTCGCTCGTCACCTCAGAAACGTTCGATGTGCAGTCAGTTTGCACGTGACTCGACGAGTCATCCATTCGAGAGGTCTCTTCAGTGCGTAACACCTCTGAATCACTTCACTGTCATTTGTCATATAATTTATCACATAATCACAAGCAAATTCGTCTTTGTGAGGAACGACAGATTTTAACTCGTTGAGAAACCTAAAGTGCAGCTCTCGTCGTAAGGTCTTCTAAGGCGGAGCAAATTCTCCAAAGCGTGCCATCAACTTTCGCGAGCAATCGGCATAACAGATGAGAGAAGGGGCGGAGGGAGATAGACCGTCACGTGCGCTCTCTTTCCTGTCACTATATGAATGCATTTGATATTACATCACGGGGACCATTTGAGAAAGTGATTGATTTATTTTTTTCTTTTTTAGTGTTTTCGTCGGGAGTTCTGTGGTCGAGTCGCGTCCCGGTGGATTCAAAAGTAGCTTCTCGTCTCTTCTTCTCCACAACTGTCCCCGTTCTCGGAACGGGTCATTTCTCGACTCTTCACCTAGCCCCACCCATATTGCTGTCATCGATTCTCCCTCCTCTTTCAATCGCATTTCTCAACCTACCACCGAACAAATGGGTTGTGAACTCGAACACCCCCTTCCCCCCGGGCTTGGTGGAATGCGTCATGGGTTTGTTCACCAAATAGAAATCAATAACGTAAATCAGCACTTTGGAATCATCAACATTTCGACGACGCATCGACCCCTTCACCGCGCTACAGGGGAAAACTTATGGACATAAGTCGGCACCATGTCTGTCCATACAACAATGCAATACGTCAGTTTACTCTCAAGCATATTTTAGCACGCAAAATTGAAACTCACTGCACGTCTTGTCTCGCAAACACGCAGCAAATTGTCTTGTATAAATAAAACTTGCGGCTCACTGACTGGAAGGAAGAATGCTGCAGGCATTAAAGATGTACTTTGATACGTGTGTACTTGTTTTATCAGCAGAAATGACACCGTCTGTTTATTCCCCTCATTTTCGGAGTTTGTTTCACGGAATCGCCAAGTGGAGTGACGGCTGACCACGAAATCAACGACGGCTTCCGGTACTTTAAAGAGTGGACAAGCACCACAAAACATGCATTCTTCAGTTGACAGAACGCGTGAAAATTGAACACACAGACGGGTCCTTGTGGCAATGCTCGGCGACTTGGTCATTATGGCCGACGCGAACGAAGAACTCACATCCGTCCATTCGACAACGCGCTGCCGGATAGCGAATGAGAAAAAGGTGATGGGAAAGGCAGAGTGGATTTCCCCAAGAATTGGTAATTTTCAGCAGCTGAAAGATGCAAAACAATATACGAGCATCTGGCGTCTTCAGGCAAATTGCTTCATCCTAGGCGACAACTTTTCTCCAAATTTCCTGCAAACAAGTTCAGGTTATGAGAGAATGTAAAATTTCGTGACATGTATTATAACAAAAACGTGTGGGCAAGAAAATTGTGCGTGACTGAGGCTATAGCGAGAATTGCGAAATGCAAAGGTAGCACACATATTGTTGTGCTTATGGCGGAGTTGGAGGTCAACCTTTTGATCGGGCTATACTCATCCCACAAAGCTCTTGCTCCACAGGTGGAAATGAAGCGAATTCACATTCACTGGTTGAAGCATAAAAATCAAGTGTTCAATCACCGCTAGCGATATTCGGCAACCGTTCGGTCTTCGAATAGTTAAAATGTAAAGAACGTTCTGTGGCTGGACGTGAAAGTACGAGGCAAGAAAGCAATCCCAATCGGGAAGGAATTGCAAAACAAATGAGCGCATGACGAAAATCCTGACATTTCCTAGTCTCCAGAGCGATATTCCGAAAAGAAATTGAGCCGCGAGATAAATGATTGCCTTCAGATGTTTCCGCGGTAATGTCGCCTTCACATGATACAGGCGCTTTGCACATGCAGGAATTAGCACAGAAGAATGGACAATGCAGGAATCCTTATTTGCATAGCGCCATTTCGCGAAATTTGCATTCTATGCGGGGTTGTGGTCTCATCGATGACGCCCATGAGGCATCGCTCATATTGTTTTCTTGACTAGCCGCGAAGTGGTTGCCTCTCGGAATCATCTGGATTGGTAAGTGCGCCACGCGTTCGTCATAACGGAATCGAGCGCAACCGCTGCCTATACATGCGAGCTTAGGCCGCATTTCGGTGCTCTTGCTGGGACAGGCAGTTTGCTTCAGCAATTGATTTAAGGAGAACTGGCGTAATCAGCGCAGTGACAGTCTGCTTCCTTGAGTCTTGGTTCTTATTCGAGGTCCCGTTCTTGATGCTTTAGCCTCTTTTAAGCTGAAGGGCACAGTCTGCTGGTGGGTGGTCACTAATAATTCCGCATTCTGCATTAATAGTAAGAAGGAGATGTACCATCTTCGTGCCGAAATAGGTATGCAAAAAAGGTTGATGTTGGTATGCGTTCGTGCCCAACATTTGGATATACCTTCTCCCCCACTTTCCTCCGTCAGTAAACGAATAACCCACTTGGCACCTCTTATAACATTTAACTATTCAAGTGAGTTTACACAAATGTTCGGATTTCCCGATTAGTCAATGCACAGTTATGTACAACTCAGCGACGACCGGCGAACAGCATGAAACGGGTAGGTGGACACCTGTGAATGGACATACATGCAACAAACACGAGGCGAGATATTAACGCATATATGGACCTGACATTTAACTGTACTGTCGACCAGGCCTGTTTTTATTAAGTAAGCAGATGAATTTGTCAGATGAGCGTGGGGTCAATGCGCAGCTGTTGAAAAATGACATTTGTATGTACATAATTCCATGAAAATACAGCAAGGTTTTTTAAACCAGACAGACTTCGACCTTTCGCGAATTATTGAACTGAAGGGTTCTCATACCTCGCTGAAGTTTGCGTAGAGAATCCCGTGCCAAACTCTGTGGTTTATTTTCGCCTGCCAAGTCTCGGTTTTAGTCGCGCTTATAGATCGAGTGGAGATAGCAAGGCAGGAGGGAGTGAGGAGGAGGCTGATCGGTTTCTTGAACTTTACCATTAGAACTCCAAGACGACCCCTCGGATCTTGTGAAAACTGCCTGCAACGTGTGAGTGATTCAGCAGAATGGTGAAGCTCGTTTACTAATAGAGGAAGAACTGTGCAACGTCTAGTAACACACATGATTAGCAAGCAAGACGCAGCCTGTTTATATCTTAGGCTACGGCCCCGGAGGCATAGGGAGGTTATTATCCACAAGGGGAGGTATCACATCAAGATCAACCAAGTGTGAGTAAAACAATCCGTTTTGCAAAATGAAGAACGCAAGCTGATTTGATCACCATAGATCATGCGTTAGCAGTGATCACATTAACATTACCGAATCAGGTTTCTCCAATTGGGGGTGAGACCGTGCCCCGAACAGATCAAATATAAAGAAATGGGAGCATCACGCCACTGCTCGTTCTTCTATGCACTGGAGAGAAAATAGAACATGGCGGAAAAAATGTTCTCAGGGAATCCGGTTGAAAGGAACTTTGAAGTTCTCTGGCGGAGTAGGTATAAAACAAAACGAGACGTAGAAAATCCAGCAAACACTACATTAGGTGCATGAAAGTTCGTCTTTTCCGAACCGATGTGAGATAGAATATTTTAAGCCTTCATCTATACGATACGAAATTAGCAGAAAATGAATATGATGCTTCCCGGATCAGAGATGAGCGGTAATGTTTGGATACCCGATCCGGTCGATGGGTTCGTCATCGGAAGAGTGATCGATATTCGAACCGATTCGCTCACCGTCCAGACGACTAATGCATCCCAGCCGGTTAGTTCACACTATAGCAGACCTGATGGTGCAAATATATCGTGTGATGGACGAAAGTATCATTCTCAGCAGCAAGTAAGCATCTAGTATATCGGGCGTGGACAGAAAGCAGTTATTGCCCTCTTTAGACCTCTGCCCCATTAATGGTTTTGCATATTCAGTTTCTTGTGGTTTTGTTGCAGCGTGCTTATGCTTGAAGAGTGTTTTCAAAACTTCATTGCTAGGCTGAGGCTCTGGTCGATGCTCTCCATCGTCAAATGTGTTGTTTCTTTGCTTCTTTGTGCGATATCTTCATGCGTAACCTATCATACCAGTTCCACCAAAAAGAAAGGCTCATCACCGTTCTAGCAACATTATAGAACCATTTTCAAGTTTTAGACGTTAGTGCGATACGACGATGTCTTTCCAGCCGAAGACGATTATCAGAAGGATTTTGAGGACAACTGTAAGGAACTTTGATGCTTCGCTTTTTAACCCATTGAGCTTTTTCAGTGCGGACCTAGCTATGGACTGAAACTGGAAACATCTGGCGCCTAATCAAATGGCTTCCTTTAGTCGCTGAAAACGGAAAATGAACCTAACTGATGAGGATAGTTCTCGTTTCTGTGTACCACTTGCTCCTTGTCTTACCGTAGATATGAGGAGCTTCACGGCGCGTTCATTAAAAATGCGATCGTCCTCCCTTAATCGCTCTGCCTCCCTTTCACAAAACCTCGCGCACTTTGGAAATTGTTAGTGAAAGCTGCAATGTCTGAAACGTGCAACAAGTTCTCTTCATTGGAGAAAACACCTCAGAAACTACTCCAGGTTATAGACGTCACATGAGCTGCGGACCCGCTGACCATTTATCAGTGCCTCAAACGTTTCTGAGCGTGCATGCTGACGTCGAAACGGCAGAATGATGGCATTCTTGCCTACTACTTGGTTCACTATCTCTATTGTAGATGGTCTCGTGATCTGTGTTTTCAAACTACTCCAAAATATAATGCAAGGCCGATATGTGTACTAGCCGTGTTTGTACACATATCGAAGGGGTAGACTTGATAGTTGTTTTGAACCGTTCATAAACGATGAAAGCGTACATTGGACATCCCCTCGAACACATGCAGAAGTGTGAGGTTTCAGGATGCTCTTTATTTTCTATCTTGTTCTAACGAGTTTTTCGCGACTCTTCCATTAAATGGACTCATTTATTAAACGTTAAAATGAATTTATTTAGGCTCACTGATGTATTTAAATGAAGCAACGCTATTACACAATTGTCGACAAAGATATCTACGAAAACAGTTTTATGTAAGTTATATTTCGCCCCTTTACTTCACAATTTTGAAGTACGAGATGTGTTGATAAAGTTTATGAGATTGCAGCGTTCGCATGGAAGAAACAGTCGCCTTTTTTTCAGCAGTGGGTAATGGGCAATCAAGTCTCATGCCGCATTACGTAAAGTGATGGCTCGAGGTTATAAACTCTTAGCGTTATGCCCAGCAAACTGCTATTATGGATTAGTTCCGATGTTCCGGCATAGAAAGTCGAGTTATTACGATGGTTGTGAATTTATGAGTGCAAAGGTCAGGAATATAGCATCCTGTAATGTGGAAGATTAAGCGTTAGTGGGGATCTCAACTATATTTATTATCATTTCCCGAAAAGACTGGTTTAATCGAAATTAAGACGCACTTCGCACCGATAGATATGGCTCATTGCAGGAAGATTTTGTTTTACATTATGAGAGCCAAAATCTCAAACTACACGTCGCTTTCTCTAGAATGAAGCGAAACATTTTCAACGTATAAGCGGAATGTGCTTATAAATTCGCACTGAGTGGGGAAAGCAGATATTGCTTTCATGTCTGACAAGATTTAACAGTTGAGATCGCTTGTAGTTTGAGAAAACATCGATTGCAAATATGTGAAATGGCTATTACCTATTGATGCAGTGAGATGCTTCACATTCACTGAGAAGCAGATTCACTGAATCAGCCAGCCACTCTCTTTTAATTCGCTCATGAACTCAAGTAATTATTCGCCGTATTTTTTAAAGTGATTGTGAATTTGTGTAGAACTCCACCAAATCTGCAAAACTGTCGCGACGGATGATGGTACAAATTCATAGTGTCCCCTTACGTATAAAATTCTCCTGTGCAAAAATATGTTGTTGTCTGAGAATCACTTCAACCATCAAAACGTTTCGTTGCGAACTCACCGTATCGTTTGAGCTCAATTGCTGCTTTCGCTGAGAATACATCCTTCCTCCCTAACTATGCGCCGCTTTTAGTTATAATTCGCCGCAAAAATGGATCGAATATCCTTTTCGATGAAAATTCATCGTTTCTTTCAAACTATATGCGGCTTTTGACAAAAATTCACTTCACATTTGAACACATCATGGCTTACATTGTAATTTTTGCCGAACCTTCGCTCTCAGCAGTTTGCCGAACCTCAGTAATAAGAAACGGGTGTGTTCTTACATCGAACTTATCTCGGTAGAGACAAATAACTTGTCATGTATTCGACTGCATTTCAATTACAGTATCTTTGTTGTTACAGACATACGTGGCAAATATTCTTATTGCGATCAACCCTTATGAGCAGCTTACTGATTTATACGATACTAATACGATGGAAAACTACCGGGGAAAATCTATCGGTGCTCTTCCGCCACATATTTTCGCAATTGGTTCGTACTTTGACTCATTTTTATTGCTACGTTTTTTGCAGTGCAGCTGCACTCTTTCAGCTAGATGACAGTAAGCTCTTCAAAGACTTGTAAGAGTACTGTGCGCAAAGTGTAAAATGATCACAGTTTCTATCGGTGTTTTTTTTCCTTACTTAGCATGCACTGACGGAATGTTATTTGCTTTTAGCGGATAACTCCTATCGTGATATGCTTCGCATGCGTCAAAGTCAATCCATAATTATTTCTGGCGAATCAGGGGCTGGCAAGACCGAATCCCAAAAACAAGTTTTGCGCTATTTATGCCATTCGTACGGAGAATCAGATGGATCCGTGGAACAACGCTTACTCGAAAGTAGGTGTTTCATTTATTTATCAGAGTGGAGAGAGTGCTGAGATAACTAAACCAACTTATAGTAGTTCAAAGTAATTCAGGAAGTTCTAAATTTCTAGCTCGCATGCTAAAGCACTACTCGTCGGAACAGCAGCAGTTGTTGAAAACAAAAAAAAAGAGGAAAGGCGGCCAGCCAACTGGCGCTATAACTAAGGTATTTCCTCATTTGCTAATGCTTCCTTTAAAGCGATCGTCAGGTTTTGCACATTCTTTTTCAGCAGCTTTGGCAGGTGTGCTGTCGAATGTGACCCTATCCATGTTGATATTGATAGAATCGCCTCTCGCTTGCTTCTCGTGCATACGCCCATTTTGAAGCTGGTTAACAAATTTCGCTTCGACCTATTTATAAGCTCCTTCTTTGAATGCACGCTGATTTTGAGAAGGTGCAGATGATGAGGGTCTAGCTCACTGGAAGTTCGAAAAACGATCTTCTCGCCGAAAGTAGTCTCACCGACATATGGTAGCTGCACTCACATATATGAATATTAACAGTGCTGGTGTTGCGATGCAGACTCATGACTATATCAGCGCAATTTTGGGTTGGCAGCCTCTTTGTTGTAATGGTTTCAGAAAGCGCCACCCTTTCCTGTGAATCTATCAATGTGTGGCGTTGGATCCCATCAACAAAGCGGAATAACAGCATGAACATCGGCTCCACTATGTTTGACGCTTAGTTTTTATAGCCTCATTGAAATTGCTGAATCCCTCATTCTCTCGCCTAGCAGCCTGGACTTCGCGGTCCTTACAATTTTTTACCTGTGAAACTGCATGAACGCATAAAATACAGACCTACAAGCTCCTCTGCATGCGCCAAAGGAATCGTTCTATTAAATTTCTTTCATTACAAATCGTTCCGCTTTTAGCAACCGGGAATGTAATAGATAGTTCACTCGCACATCAATCTGAAGCCGGGTTTGCAAAATTCTGTCTGATTGTTCGAATAAGGTATCGTCTGCCAGCATTTACTTCGAATGCCGTTGACGTGCATTCACTAGGAGGCGGTTCTGCATGGACAACGACCGCTTGTGTAGCACATGCAAAGTGACTGTCGATCGCAGCTGTTGGCATTGATAATGCCCTCACTCTGTAAGCTGACAAGCGAACTGTATGATTTCGATTTCACTTGTGGGTGTAGGAATTCAAGACCGAAAGATGGAGGATTGTGTGCATGGGAGCATAACCCAGACAGATAACCAGGAGTAGAATGAAGTATTGAGTGTCTTATTGCAGCTAACCCAATCCTAGAATCGTTTGGAAACGCGAAAACGGTGCGTAATAACAACAGCAGCCGCTTCGGGAAGTTCGTTGAAGTGCATTTTGGAAAGAAGGTATGGTCACGGCTTTGAAAATGCAACCGCATCATTACCATTCCTTCTTGTCTTCTTTCGTCCTTTCTTGTTTTCTTTTACTCTTTGCATCCTTTTTTGGAATCCATCATCTTGCTGTAATAGCCTTCTTCTTTGACATCGTTTATTTGAAACACTTTTATGATAAGAGACGGATGATGGAAAAAATTCGCGATATTTGAAAACACTTTGTCAGAGAGATATCATAGTGGAATTTGTGAGGATGATATTCTCATCGAATTTACAGCCGACAATAGCTGGCGGATTGGTTTCACATTATTTACTGGAGAAGTCACGCATCTGTGGGCAGAATGCCGCCGAAAGAAATTATCATATATTTTATCAGCTTATCGCTGGAGCGGACGAGCAGCTCTGGAATAGACTTCGGCTTCAATCGCTGGACACTTACAGTGTTAGTTCAACACTGCACTGTTTGTACCTATTATTCACACCAATATAAACTTATCGCTCAGAAGACAGATGTGTCCTCCTATCCAAGTTCTAATATGTTTACATTGAAAGATTGATACGTGATTGTTTCCTTGCTCTAGGCGATTGTTACGTTAGCAGCGAGTGCCTTATGAATTAGAATGGAGGGACAGCTTATACGGTAATCACCTAGAGTAAGGCTTAAAATAAGTCATTGTACCGGCGAAGCATGTATGGTTCTTGAAAGGGTCCTATGCGAAAACCCCTTCTGTTTGGATCTCAGCATGTAGTGTAGGAGAGTTAAGTGCCCCGCCAATTTTGAGCGAATTTCAACTGACAATTTCAAATGTCCTCATGTTCAAAAGAAGCTATTGCAATTTTTCTCAGAGGACTGCCCTTTTAATTTTCACTGCCTTTCGAAAGAGTTTGCGCTGAAAGCAAATTTCATTTTGCCGGAATTCATTTCCTTCTGGTCAAGAGCAACTTCATTTCTGTCAGCGAGTTTCGTTTCCATCACCTTTCTTAATGTGGGCAAATTTCGGTCTGTCGAAGACAAAGAATGGTGCCGAAATTGATGAAATTAGTTCGTGACCATGTGCTCTCGAGTTTATTCACCAGCGTGTGCTTTCCATTTATTTTATCACGGATGTGCCCAGAACGCTATTGCCGAAAGTTTATAGTTATTTGCGCCTTGAGCACAGCTGAGCTTTAACGCTTTCAAAGGGCTGGCTACACTGCTACTGAGCTTTTTCCTAGGAGGTTTCGAGCAGTGCCGGTACCATTCTTTCTAAAGTCTTAAAAGCTTAAGAGCGACGTGCCCACCTCTTAAATTTATGATTGTCACTAAGCTATACCGCTGGCTTTTTTTCGTGTGAATGTCCTGAAAACGTTTTCTCCAGGAATTTCTGGAGTTTCCAACCCATTTGAATGCTCAATACAAGTTCGTCCACGTGCCAACAACCAAACCTCATAGATAGGAGAGGTTGAAGAGGGCCAGAAAAAAGGCTGAGTATGTATCCACTGTTTCGCCCTTATACAGTTTTCCGAAGGCATGTCAAGTTGGTAATCTCAGTGGCACAGCAGCAGATTTGCCTTCATCCTACTGCCATTTGGTGTCTTCGTAGAGGTAACAGGAGGGATTGCTGCGCTCCTGTGGATGAGCGGGAACTCTCTCAATGGGAAATGGTAGAGAGAAAATATATGTGACTTGATGTAATCCACCATTGCTTTCTGTACTTGTTTTCATGCCTTCTAAATAAGCACTTAGTAGGCAGTGAACGGGAGCGCTGCATCACTGTAAAAGTGAAATGTTCACCTCATTATTAAGAATTTCTCCCAGAAAACTGACTCCATCTCTGAGACATTAGGCAGCCTTTCCTCCTCTAAAGCAACTAGGTGCTTTATTACCTAAATTCTTTCACATCACCGCTATCGAATTTCAGTATTTAAACAAGGGCGCGCTCAGTTCTTCGCTAGCGTCGAATCTCATAACAAGATTCCTGCGTTTCGTAGAGGACAAATGGTATAATTTTCATCTTCTTACATACTGGCACTTTCATCATATCTTATGAAAGATTCCAACGCTAAAAATTACGACTATAACAACACTATGTAGCGCATCTTCAGCAGAATCATATAAGCAGCTTGTATTCCGCTGTCTCAGGAACTGTTTCCTCGTTAGAACCTCACAACCGGCCTGATCAGTCATTACAACGTCATCAGCATCGAAGGGCGGTTCCAACTCAGCTGGGAAATCTTTATACGTCTTTTCGACCGCATTCCTAACTTCCAGTGTATTGCGTAATTATAAGTAGCTGTATATGCTTCATGTACTTAATATGAGAGCAGCCCATAGAAGGAATTTCTTCCAGGACACTGATCTAAGCGACGTTGTGGTTGACGATTATGACGATTTCGGGCGTCTAGTCTCTGCGTTTTCCAAACTCGGCCTCTCTTCTGAACAAGTGGACCATGTTTTTGAATGTGTCGCCGCTGTGCTTCACCTTGGTAACATCCACTTTTCTGAAAAGGTCGATGACTTCAGAGGTATGATCGAACTGAATACATTCCTTCATTCCAAATCATTTTTCTCGAGTTTTGAATGGCATGTGCAGGTTTTTAATGGCCTAGGGAATGTGGCACATTTATGGACCAGCTCAGCCAGACACAATAACCATGGTTCTTCAGATACACTGCAGTCATACCCGGAACAAAATCCTTCCCGTGATGACACCGCAAACGCGGTATCTCACCTACTTAAGAAACCTTCGCCTTATAAGGCAAACGAGCTTGTTGATGTCTTGTTGATATTCGTCTTCATCGCAGGACGACGATGTCTGATCGAAAAATTAGCGGGTCGTTCTCTCTTAGTGGCTTCCCGTAGAAAGAAGTGATGTTCGGTACTGCCGTCGGAAACCAATTTGCCTCGGAGATATTGTATTCCAGGGATTCAGGCATAATTCAATTCTGTGAATGTTGTTTATAAATTCAAAGCATTCGTCTGTCACTTGATGATTGACTGCTGCTGAAGATCGATGGTCCAGTGATCAGAAACGGGCTGTCGTTTCAACAGTTCTGCGCTGAAACTGCTCCAAAAACTCTACGTCGTGGTTTTAGCGCTAAGAAGCCGGCAGCGTCTGCCTAATGCGCCGCGTTATAATACCTTCAGCCTGCGGACTTTACTGCCGCTACATTCAACACAATTCGTATTCGATGAAGTTAAACAAGTGTTGCGGTCATACCTCAATTTTTGAAGGTCGCCACATTTCCATATATTTGCTTCGCATTCGATTTTGCATCGTCATTCTACTGTCCTCATGTTTCACTTTAGTTCCGCACACCATCTAGCGAAGAGCAAAAGCGACAAGCGCATATCCCATATGGGACACTTCAAATCAGCTACCGTTGTCAGTGCGAGAAATAACAACAGTCCATTCACGCACCTTCCTGGAAAAAAATCGAAAAAACGCTTAGTCTAGAAACGCTTACTGTTTTTTTTCATCCTCAACTTCTAAGTCTTCGCCCCAAGAAAGGCACAGTATTATACAATGTATCATCGTTGCTCAGTCAGTGAATTTGCAAAATAGTCTCCACACTTAACGGAACTCAAGACATAAGGGGTGTTGATTTCTCCGTTGCACGAATCCGGCAGTGAATCTCCTAAACCAAGCGAGAGGAATATTTTAATTTGAGAGCAGGCGTTCAAACGTTGCGGTTTGCAAACCTCCACATTATACGCGGTTGTGGAACAAATTTTTGAAATCTCGTTCAGTTTGGATTGCAAGAAGAATGACAGTTTTACATCACGCAAGGTGCAAACACCATTCTGCTCTTATTGAAAAATCCTTCACTCCTGGACGTTAGCATGCTATTCAGAGGTATGCACCTATGTGTCCTTTTTATAGGGAAATGCGCGATCGATTCGGCAAGTGAGCCTTCCCTCAGCAATGCGTCATTTCTTCTGGGAGTCGATGGGGGGGATCTACGTCGTGAGTTATTAACACGTGTAATGCAACCCACGAAAGGCGGCGCTAAGGGAACACTTTATTTGTAAGTTATATAAATAATCTCCGAGTGTGGATTGCCAAAGTGCTTTGAATGCCATTCTACAGCTGTCTTCTGCTGTGTCACTGCTTTAGCCGTTGAAGTAACGGTGTATCGAGCAGTTATGAACTATGAGCATCCTCTTGTGAGAAGGGACAAGGAAAGCCGTGGTCCCCGTGAGTTGGGCTTCTAAGATTCCTTCTGCTGCTTACATGATTCAAGATATTCGAGAAGTGCCTTTCATGTCTGTTGCGTGTGGGAGAAGCTTCAGAAGAAAAGTAATTTTCCTAGGAGCCATGAGTCGGTACTCCCCTTATCACGACAGGGCAAAAGAGGCGCAGAGGGACAATAAGACTAAGGAAGGCTAGAAATATTATGGCTCTCTAAAGAGAACACGCTCAGTGAGCTTAGCAGTATTTCAGAACACTACACGATGTCTTCGTCGGAGATCATCCCAAAATGACCCAAACTATGCGACTCAATTTTCTGTAGCACACATCTGCACTTAATAAGACGACTTCGTTCACGAAATAGGCTCTGCTCATTGAACGGATTTCTGACAGCAGGAAATTTCTTCCGATTGATTTTCACAAGCAGTTGGCCAAAGCATACGACAGCACCATCTCAAGTCTGCGGCCGAGCTTACGCGGGAGATAACGCCACTCGAAGCGAAGCAATCTGCCGGTCAACGATCGATCACGGTCCTTGAAAGAATGTCGAAGACAATGAGAAGCTAGTTGTAGAAGATCGCCTTAGCACAAGTAGCTATAGCGTGTATCACGAGAATAAAGGCGTAATGAAAAGGCAGGATGGGTGGAGAGGCGTCCTTTCTCCTCGTCAACGAGGGGAACAATAGCGTCTTTCGCAATTTTCCTCCCGAAGGCTAGGTGAAAAATTCATTTCCACCGTCCAGCTTCGCATCTTTTTCTGCGTGTGCTAGCAATTTTGCGGCAATAAATGTCGCCGTATCACTCATCTCTTTCTCACTGGAATCAAACTGGATAGTCGCTGATGACCTCCTCTCCATCATTAGCACTGTAGTCTTCCGTCCAGCTTCGGAGTGTGGTTGTAACAGCTGCAGCCGCAACATCTCCGGAAGCAAACTCTTAGAGGAACAGCTCTGAAGATGGCCCAAATGATGTCATTTAATGTGAGTGCCCAGCGATTATCGGGGCTGGTGGAGGAAGGAAAAGTATTAGGTGATATACTGGCATACAAAACGGGCTATGAAAAACGGAAAAGGATTAGGCATGGATGAGATGGTGCGACAGGACTTGTGAAAGTGGTGGGTGAAGGCATTAATCCCAAAGAGGCTCCTATTTAAAACAGAAGTGTTGAGGATGACTGAAGAAGTGGGAAAAAACTTGAACAATGAGCTGGAGAGAGAAGGGGGGGGGGGTGTAGACGTAAAGAATCTTTGTAATCGGCGGGCTCGTGTAATGGATGCAACATGTATTTGTCGAGTGGGATCAACAACTACGGGCGGGAGATAGGTGGGTGAAAAGATTTGCTTGTACATTCGATTCTACCGTGTCAGAGAACTTTGTAACGCAGGATAGGGAGTAGTGTGGTGTGTCGATGTCAAACATCGGGGGGGGGGGGGGGGGGGAGGTGCAATCGTGTTTCACGATCCATGTTTCAGGAATTAATCACCAACACATCACAAATTATGTGAAGTCGCTCGGAAATACATGAGCAGGACGCGAATGAGTCTTAGCATGCTCAACGGGTGCATTCCTTCTTTGTTATGGCTCATAATATGCCTTTGGATGCCTCTTCCTTTCGAAAAGAAGGTAGTCTAAGCGAGGTAAAGTTGACTGGATGTTTCAGAGTTCCGTTGAAGATGAGTGAAGCTTGCGCGGCAAGGGACGCGTTGGCAAAGGCGATCTACAGTCGCCTCTTCGATCAGATTGTCTCTTGGATCAATTCATCCATTCCATTCACGGAAAGTGCCACGTACATCGGCGTGCTGGACGCCGCTGGTTTTGGTAAATTACAAGATACTTTCCAACGAAAGCAATGACAGAGAGGGACGTCGTAATTGCTAAAACGGTTCTTCTAGCCTGAAAGTAAACCATACAAAAGGCGAATCTTCGGAGAACAAATCAATTTCAGCAACGGTTCCGTTGACTGAGTCAAACTGATTCCTCGGATACATGGCGAATGACAAGATTTACAAAATAATAACGATTTGCACGTCTCTGGTTTCTAATGCAGGCGTGCGGCGAAAACAGTTTCCGCTTCTGTCTAGTGCAGGTGACGAGTAGTTGGTGGAGAACGGTAGCGATTTTTGAAACAAAATCTTGTGACAAATGATAAGCGTGACCGTACAAACAAGATATAAGAACTGAGATGTGGTCATGGTATTGAAGAGATTGAAGGGTTAATCACCAATGCTTCTAATTGTTAGTGCCAGATGAGGATGAGGGACGGTGTTTTCAGACACATAAAGGCGCTATCCTTACCTTGGATATCGAGTCAGGGGTTTTCAAGCGACAACCTTTAAATGCCTAGAAGTGAATCCTGCTTTCATAAACGCTGGACTCGTAGTTTTGTCCGAATAGGAGAAATTCATACGTACCGTGCTGAAAGCAAAACTTATCTTCATTAACACAGGTTTTCAGGAAATGATGAAAAGTTTAATTGCCCATTCTCCGAAGCGGTGGTGTTCTAATGGGGCAAAACTGTGTTCCCAAATTACACCACATCGCAGCTGTTGGTCTGCCCCCCTTAAGTTATCTCCGACTGCGAAACATGCTGCAAAGAGTACGGCGAATATTTGATCTAGTTTCAGTGGCATGTCACCCAAAATATTTGGGCAACACTATGTGCTTTCCAAGAGCCCTTTCCTTAAAATTAGGTTCTACAGATGGCATCCTATCCTCATTGGGAAAAACCGACGTGTTCGATAACAGCAACAACATCTTTCTCTTATGATTTGAAAAAGTGGACCCTGAACGTATCGACATTTGTTTGCTATCACTACGTGGTGCGTTTGTTCATTTCACCGGCTGGAATCTTTGCCGGTCACACTATACGTTGAGTTCAAATATCATCAATTTCCATCACTATCACCATCATATCCTTTTATATTAGTTTGTTTAAAAGCTTGAGAGAAACTAGCGGCAAAAGTCAAGCCGAAATAGCCAGAAATGCTCCTTTCCCGGGAAATGGCTGATCTGCTGAAGCCCTTCAAGCTCATTCCATCAACAAATAATGCTGTTAATAGTACACCTTTTTTTCAAACTTCCACTTGCAGTGAGGAATCGTTCACATATTAGATCGGATGCATTCACAAGCGTCTGCCAACATTTGCACCAGTGGTGGGCACATAAAGAGCAAATCACTTCAACAGTGGTGATAATCTAAATCTAGTAGAGGAATGCATAAAGCGACAGTACGGTATATACTTTGCAGTTAATACAGACAATCTTTGTGTATTTTCTTTGAATTCAGACTATTCATTCAGTTCGCTCGCAGCTAGCGCGTCGAATGCAGATTCTACGAACTTTAATTACCGAGTTATAAGACACACAGACACATAAATACATCCACAAATACATGAGGATCTGACTGCAACAAAATGTGGGTTTTAAAACCTGGAGAAGCATACAAACGGAGATTATGCTTTGTTGAACTACCGTGGACAAAGCAACCGGTGTGGTCAATATTTTAGTACCTCCGTTTGCGACAAGTCAAAAAATTGTCGCCTCCCATATAGTGACACTTTGGGGTGTCGCTGACGAGATTAGTGTGGGTGAAGGGTCGTACTTGGGAATTGCACGAAATGCACCAATTCGAAGGAACTACGCCACCAATAGTTGCGACAAAGTTTATTAAATTGCGCCGTGTTGCTAAAATAGCGATTTTTGCAGAATTCTTTTCGGTGAACTCTTTTGAACAGTTTTGTATAAACTTCTCGAATGAGAAGTTGCAACATTTCTTCAACGAGTGCATTCTACGCAACGAGCAGGATCTTTATATGAGAGAAGGACTTCGCTTCGAACGGGTCAAATACTCAGACAATCAAGAATGCATAGGTGTGTCGTTTAGTGCAAGAGTTCAGCTGGGAATTCATTCTCAACTGCGATAAGACTTTCTGCGGCGAAGTTTGCTTTCATTCCAGCAAACCAAATAACTGGGCAACAATGACATCAAAAATACAAATCGAGCATTACCTCTTGATTTCATTGGTATACGGGTGATGGAATTGCAAGTGAGGCATTGACTTCCAAACAGGGTGTTAAGAAAAGTACTTTTAGTCACATTCCACGACCGAAAGTATGAACTCCGCCGGGTTTGACCATAAGGAAGTTAGCACAGGAGCTCATTTTACCACTTACTTCCTAGCTGAGCGTCCTGTTTTAACTCTGGAGTTCAAATTTGCAGAACAATCTCTGCGCGCTTGTCCTGACGACATAATTGAGCTTGCTGTTAAAATCTAACCATATCTCGATATTTGAGACGAACGTTGCCAAGGTTATTGAGGAATAAACGCTTCTGCCACGGAATCGAAGCGTATTGTGCTAGTTGTCATATCGGCTTCATATCCTGCTGAAGTTCTGAAGACGGAAAATATACCTCTCATCGGGTCGTATAACATTTCATCAAACGTATCTAAGTGCTAACAAATTCCTGCGATGGAAGCTTCCAATTCGCGTAGTCAACCTGCGATTTAAAGAGCGTTTGCTTAGCGCAGCTTATTGGTTCTGATCATTCGTCGCTAGAGCAACCTACATTAAACTATCTTTGATCTTCAGATCTTTTCGAGCGTAAACCGAATGGTCTCTTCATACTGTTGGATGATGAAGCTCGCCTACCACGTCCGTCATGTAAACATTTTACAGCAAGTGTTCATCAAGCACATCGGAATCACGCTCTCCTCGTGGTCAGATTCATATCCTGCTAAACAGTTCTCATGATGTTGCATCTAATACCCGATGTTGCACAGTTATATTTGTACAGTGATGGCTGTACTGTTTCATCATTCACACCGCACAGAATTATGTTCAGAAACAATTTATTGCTGCATAAGAAGTTCATTCTCACGGATTGATCTAAATTCTGCACTTCCACCTTTCGTTCTACTTTCATTTTGAATTTCTTTTTTCCTTAGGATCCGAATTGGAAAGTCAGAGTTGTTCTATTGAATAATAAATTGCATCGATTTCTTTATGCCTGTAGCTCCGTGGAATTTGGAGTCACTGAAAGCTGAGATGGGTTCGAAACGATTCCTCCTTCAGGCGCCGCGTCTTTCGAAGATTCGCGAGCAGCGAGCAATGCAGGACGATGAGGGCTTCGTTGTTCGTCATTACGCCGCTCCTGTATGCTATGATACGAGACTGTTTTTGGAAAAGAATAGCGACTCGTTGCACGTTTCGCTTAATAGTCTTATGGAACAAAGCACGTGGGTTCCAAAATTCTATTAAAATTTGGCTCTTGGATTAAAACACCAAATATGTGAATGACCACTGGAGGAGTTGATCCAATGTAACAGTTTTTTCGAGGACTTGATAACAGGTCTTAGTAATGATTTGGTCATGGAGCCGCTGGGTTTCTAAGGGACGAGTTCCGTACATCGTGCCGACTGATGAAAACTGGATACTTGCAGCTGAGGTAGAACAAAACGGTGGCTTCACACATCTTTTGGAACCTTTTTCAGAAACGTTGTGCACTAAGAATTTGGAAAGGAAACTTTGCGTCGAGTTGCTGAGTTTATAATAAGAAACTTAACTTTGAGAGCTTAGAGCAGAAAATTAAGTAGAAAACAAATTTGCAAGTCCCTCTTGCAAGGGAAAAATTTCAGACACCTACTTTGAACTAAATCAGAAAAACAGTGAGTCCTACTGGAAAAGACACTAAGGGTTCTGACTTTGACTTCACTCATTGGTCGTTTAACAGCTGATAGCTGTTTACTTTCCAAAGACGTCGAAATTTCCAAAGGCCCTCTTGCCCGCTGTTGTTGTGAAGAGGATTGCCCATGTCTAATTCATACTCATCAGGTCGGTGGTGAAGGATAATTTGGAAGTGAAATGAAAGCACCTTATTAAGTTTCTGGTTGTTCCTTTCTGAATCATTTCTGATCCGGTAACTCCAGCAGCTTTTCGTTCGTTCGGCCGTCGTGTGGACCGACTTTCTACTGAAGCGCCTGCAATGTAACATGCCATAGGGGTTAGCCACGATACTCATTTGCGTCTCGCTTATCTGACGAATAACCTTCGCAAGTCGTAGAAAGAAACCGCAAACATCTGCAATTTAATTGGTGTAATGCCTGCCGGTATAAGATGCATGTAAAGTTTTACATCCTTTAAAACCTAACGTTTTTGATGCTCTATGGATAATGTGGTGAGAACGTAAGCGTATGATGCACATTACATTCGCCACTTTAATCTCATTGTCTTCGCACTCGAGGCTTTCAGAAAAAAATAGACGCACGTATATGCACATACTGAGGCTCAAATACGACCTTGGCAAAGTGAACTTTCATGGTGCAAATTGTGTTAAATGTGGAGAATATCGCGTTTCGAAGTGTCGCTGCTGTTGTTTAGAACATCAGGAACTGTTTTAAGGAATCCATTAATTGCCACGCTGTTCCACCGGACAGATCTTCCGACGAATGCCCCGAAATCAGCTTCCTCCTCGAAGAAATTGCTTGCGGAGTCAGTTAGTAGAAAATTTCGCCTACAATTGGACATATTGGTCGACAAACTTCGCCGCACGGTACGTTTGCAATTCCAGCAGAAGGAAACTTAGCAAAATAGAAACTGGACGGTTGTTTAGCTTGATGTGAACACACGAGTACAACGTATGGAATTCGCCAAAAATTGCGGACCAACAAATTTCCGATGTTACAGATGCGAGCAAGAGCAAGGGGGAGGGGGTGGGGTTGAGGAGTGGAAGAGGAGGACAGTTGTGATCAGCTGCTGCTGGAGAACTGGAAGAGAACACAATGCCACTATGCCACGTTTTAATAGTGGGACCTTGTGTCAGCATGACTTATACTATATTAACTTCCGTTAACTTCGTTTACTTTGTCAAATTGCCGTGTACTGTACCTTTCACCTTCAACAAAATTGACGAGGAATCCGGTTAATCATCAGCAGTTTCCCAAACGTTATGGTCCATACCCTTTTTTTATTAATCAGAGACCTCTCCATGCAAATGACAGTAGTCTTGTGAATTCCTTCCGATTTCATATCATATCTGTGACAGTATGTATATGAGATTTAGTGGCGCGAACAGTGGGCCTCGTAATGCTATATCATTCATTTGATATGCAAACAACACTCAAGCACAAAAAAGGACTATAGAGAATGCACAGCCGACGAAAGAACCGGCAGTAAAAAGCAGTTCACAGAAAGCGATGATTGACGGTCCCCACGATACTTCCTGCAAGAGCGTTTTACGGGGTACCGTGCAGCAGTGTGACCTTTGCCAATTTCATCGGCATTCAGCAGGCAAGTGTAATAGCAGGACAATTGTCATTTGAGAACGGCATAAAATAGCAAAGTGCTGTCAATGAAAGAGACTAGGCCATCTCCCCCTCTCTCCCCTAAAAAAGCAACACATTCTACACAGGACATGCTAGGTTAAGTGGTCGTTTTCCTTATCACAATGCCAAAAGGCACGTTTTGCTGCTGGGATGCTAAGCAACAAGTTATCAAAATCTCAAGTAAATAGGCACGCCTCACAAAATGCGCTGCATTTCCGCCCTAGCCCTTTGACTTACAGTCTATGCTAACGGCTACCACAGAGACCGAAATCTGCAAGGTGAGCAGGCGAATGACACAAAAATATCGCTGTTGTAAAAATTGAGTGTACAATTTCAGCCTGAGGCGATCACCTTCACGGTTTGCTGCAAAAGCAGAGTTGACTAGTGCACAGGTCGTGGAGGGAAAAGCGTTTCTAAATGGCTGATTGTTGTGAGAATCTCATGACAGTTACAGGGAACACATTTCGTAAGATGTATCAAGCCGAACTCGGAGATGACGGCGGGCAAGTTTGATGGGGCTGCCATTATGGATCAGCTGAAATGCGCCGGCATGGCCAGCGTTGTGAGGGTAATGCAAGCTGGCTTTCCATCAAGGTTGGTCGTTTCCTGTGCACAATTCTAGCGTGCGCTTTTTCATGCTCTATTATAAAATAAGCTTCTTTTGAGAAAACAAAGCAACACATAACTGAAGGTGGTTCTCGTTTTGTGTAAACGTACTCGAACAAAGCTCGAGCACACTGAAGAGGCGCTAGGTAAGTGATCATCTAAAAATTCATCGGCGATTTCAGGTGAGGAATTCTGTGCATATACAGGGATGCTGAGTGACAAGTTTTAATTCCCGCAACTGAACACTTTTGACATGGGTAAAGGCGATATATGCATAAGAGCGCATCATTTCTCTAGCTCCCTTTAATATGTTCTATAATTCGGAAGTTGGCGGATAAGTGTTGATGAAAGGTGGATGTGTTCGCTAGAAAGGTACATTTCTACCCGTTGCAAAAATTTTTGCTATTTAAGTAAACAGTCTTTGCCTCATTTGTTGGGCAGTTAGTGGAGAAATAACAGCATACTTTTAAGGCTCCTCAGGAGGTTGTCCTCTTTAATTAACGTCTGTCCCTCATAAGCGTTTCATGCAACTTGATTGAATTCGCAATCTACAGCTTGATCTGAAGTTAAACAACTAGTAAGTAAATTTTTCTACGCCACAACTGCATCAGCTGTTCTTTCACCTCTCAGAAAGGATCTTTCACCTGCAGGAATATATAAGTGGGAGTTTAAATGCTTTATTATTGCGCTGTGCTTAGTGCGATGCGATGGGTTTAGTTCATGGAGTAACCTATCGTAACATCTGGGTGGTTGTGTCGATAAAAAAGCATGCATCTTTATTTATCGGGTCTTAATGATTTCTGATACTTGAGTTGTTGGGGTTGTCTTTTGATTTCGGCCGTAGAGATTCGCCTGCTATTCCTGAGCTGAAGTACGAGGTGACTTTAACTGATCATTCTTCAGGACGTCATTTGGTGGAATTTTCGAACATTATCGGGCACTGCTTCCTCATCAGCTAGCTCGGTTGGATCCCAGACTCTTTTGCAAGGTATGCTTGCAGTAGGCGAGATTTCATTAACTTCATTACAAGAAGAGACTGGGGTGATGTTTACTTGCTCGATCGCAGTTATGCGAAAGGAACCATGAAGAAAATGAGACATAAGCTGTCGCATTTCGAGAAACGAAAATGTCCTCTGATAGAACTAAGATCGAATGGTACAGATATTTCTTGAAAAGAAAATCACATACAACAAAAAATAGCGAATTGCCACTTTTGTCGTATGATAATCCATTGCGGTATTCAATTTTGAAGTCTCCGTCGATCACTCTACTTTTTAAGCAATTTCGTTGAAAGAGTTTAGGGGCACCGAACTGCCAATGTTTTCGGCGTTAATATTCTTCGATGTGATGCAGCCGAATTCCTCTTGCATGAAGACGGTCTTGTCACAGATTGTTCGAGTGCAAGTGTGGTGCAACTAGTAAATATTTCAAGCTGAACAGTTTTATGTTTGCGTATGCAGCGCCTTTGATCGCATAGGAGTGGATATTTGTTATGCAAGTGAGAGCTCTCCGCTCCACTTTCGAATGTATTTTGCATCATTCGCCTCCATTCACTTAACAAAACTTCACAAAGCGGCTGGGTGATAGCGGTGCATGATTGCAGTGCCTCTTTCACGCTCTTGGCCTCAACGAGAACGACTTCGCATTTGGTCTGACGAAGGCGTTCTTCAGAGCTGGCAAGTTTGCACAGTTTGACCAGGTTCTTTCGTTGCTTCGCTTCACTTAACGCCTTCTTTCGCACTTTTGGAAACTGCGGCCGTGATCCTTTCTCGCTAAAAGTTACATATCACAACACAGAAGACACTGAATGCGTTGTTTCATAGCAAGACGCATCCTTACGGTGCCAATTCTTTGGGTCATTATCGTTCAACCGATTTTAATGAAATCTGTGCTATGTGTTCGTGGTCCTTGTTTGGATGCAATGTGAAGGGTTGTAATCTTGTGGGGTAGGATTTAAAGTGAAATGTGAGCGAACAACTGCACCCAAAGAAAAATTACCCGGACATTTATTAGAGGTCAACAATAAGTGACTGTTAGCAGTGATTAATATTCCAACAGTATAGGAAGATATGTTACGACACTATCTTAGCACGCGACCAATCTAGAAGATTTTATTTGTTTGATATAGATGTCATTAGGATGTTAGTGATTGCTTTAGCAGAGTAATAAAGTGCTTTAACTTTAACAGAAGGTGCATAAGTGAGGTATGGTCTACAAAACAATCCTCCACCTTAATGGCTGCAGCTCTGCTGTTTTACGAGTAGAGAGCGCTCACCACGTGTGTACGGTATGCACCCAGAAATAGGATTTACTTGCATCATCACATTTCACGCTGAACATACACAAACATTCAACTGCATGAATGCTCAGCAGATAATTGCCTGAATGACGGGAAGACGAAGGTTTAAAGCACCCATCAGTGGCATATATTAAAATACGATCTTGACTGGAAGTGGATACAGATAAAATTACTGATAAGTAAACGAAGAAGATTATCTACACGTATTCTGATCGACCCGTGCGATAATAAATTTTCGTGGAGCATGCAAAGAAAGTCTAGAAGAAAACTTGAAGCTGTGTCGTCATGGTCGAATAGTTTCAGATGCTTCATCAAGACAAAGATGAAATGCTTAGACTGGTCACTCTCGCGGAGTCCTGGCTTTACCGTGCACGCTGGAGGAAACTACAGTACGGGGTTTTATGCGCAATTAAACGTTCGTTGTTCTTGCTATATTTGAGCAAAAAGAAGGGCCAAAACTGCCAGCTATAAGCATATTTCAGTCGTCACCAGATTATTCGCACGATTTGCGTTTTTTCTGCTTCTAATTCCTCCTTGGTCACATAGTTCATGTATTAAGTTCTTTGCAAAAAGAGGACACCGCCCATACTGGAATTATAGACGCAAAAACACGCGTTTGATCTGCTTCATAAGTTGGAGGATGACGTGATGCACTGACCTCTACCTTCCCACCTTTGGACCACATAATGTGGTGGGCGCACCTGCTGAGCTCATTCGGATTTCAGAAGTCCATGTATAGCAGCCGTCATCGTTTGAGAACCCTTAATATCTGCTTGAGCATTGTGAAATGCGAGTAGCACCAGTGTATACTTTAGTGAATTTATTCTTCGTAAGAAATTTCGTCTCATGTTTTTTCGTTGGAGGAAAAAGAAGAAAGCAAAAATATGTGAAGCACACAGAGTACAAGATCATCGAAAGTGAGAGATACGTGTAGAAATTTATATTGTAGGCTTGTGGAAACAGCATGAGCAGACGGTACATTTCATGAAGCATGAGCAGACGGAAACAGAAAACGAGCCATAACTTTTAAAGCTGATTTATCATGGCGGTGTCAGGCTTGGCGAGTTCCTCAAGCAAATATGAATTTGCCGTCTACTCTGACCGTACTTTACATCGCTCGTTCAGTTATCCAGTTAGCGGCACGAAACAGAAAAGTGTCCATGATCAATGGCACAGCTAGTAAATAATTTTAGCAGCTTTTGCATGATTCCGTGACGGCAGTCGCGATTATTTTCACCTAGTGGCTGCAAGCTGGGAAAGAAACAGATGCCTTACGTCAAGCAACTTGAGCACAATTCATGAAAACTTGCGGTAGATTTAAGTCGCGAAATTTGTGGTCGTTTCTTGACAGTCGGTTGATCTCCCTCAATCAGAAACCGGTAGAACGATAACTTTGTTCGTTATTTTGGACATGGGACGTTGTTCATTCATCACAGACATATTTTCAAAAAAAAAACCGTTGCAGTCGTGATCTTCTTAGGCGTAGTGGATGCATATTACGTTGCAACACATTTGAAAGAGTGCAGTATAAAATAAGGGACGTTGTTTATTTATGCTTCTTTTCCGATTTTCGGGGTTAGCGAAGTCCAGTTTAGTATGGTCCACAAATTTTAAATCTCTCGCAGTGTCTACACCGTTATGAAAGGAGGAGTACCTCTAAGAGTTGACAGGTAAGACCGCACACTTGGGAACAGCGAGGTTCATTTGCAAGAGTTCACACCTCTATTCCAGATCATATTGTAAGAACTGTCTCGGCTTCAGCAGCTTGAAGACACAGCTGAGAGATGTTTGCGTAACTAGAAATAAATTTATGATGTCGACGACGTAGCCGAAGAGACCTGAGGCAACAAGAAACCACCATATAAGGTTGTTGGCTGTGGTGGACAAAGTATGAGGCTTACTTATCTGCAAGGCGGAGTAACAAGTTGGCGTATAGAAGACTTCAGGTCTTCTTGCCAAGTTACTGAAACCAGAGGATATAACCACTGAAGCACTAAAATTTGAAAGTTTCCAGAAAAACGAGTTATAGTGAGCGGGACCAAGTGGACATTTTCTCGTTCATTGTAGCACATTAGAGTGGACTTTACCGTCGGCTTTCATAGCGGTGCATTGCATGGTTGACGGGTTTGTGAACGTCGGAGTGAAAGAAATCGATACGTACCGAGTTTAGTGCTGCACTGTACAGCGCTTTAAGTATGGCTGTTGCTCCTTTTTTCTCTTGATGAAAATTCCCCGTCGTGATTCATGGAATGAAGTGCGTTTATGCTCTCCACGTTGTGTTAATTCGTTTCACAATTGGTTCACCGCGAGGCAACTCGTAGGGTTTATTTATTTGATATTTTCGAATGTTTTCGCAGGATAAATGATGAGTTGAAGAGCAAAAAGTTCGTGTTGCCACAGCATTTCTTCTAGGTCTTTTCACTTCTTTATGAGTACTTGAGTTGAGGATGGATATGATGTCCAACGCTTATCGTGCTAAGCTTATTAGTGCCGCACAGCGCAGTTGGTTTCTTTCCATCCCTTGATTGCATGCCACCCTGAAGAGTTTTTGCTCGCCGCTTCGGCGCATTTTAATGCGAAAAGCATGAAGTTGAGGCATTGAAGTCTATTTCGTCGGCAGACGTTTTCTTTGCAAAGTCATCAGAACTTGTCTCAAACATTTATCGGTCCGGTATTTTGATAGTCTCCTGCCTTCTCAAATGAATGCTGCCGTGTTATCTGTTCTGACGACACATTTAAGCACTAAATTTTTATTGCATAAGGAGTTTCTATTTTTATGTTCATCTATTCTCAAGTGCAAACTTGCTGACATTTTGCTGTCTCATTGCAGTTCAACTCAAGATAAAATATCGCAACGAGCAGCTTCTTAAAATTCAAAGTCACGTGAGGGGATTGATCGCCAGAAGAACTCATCGACCACGGTGAGTTTTTACCGAGTTAAAAGAACAAGGACTCAGTAAACACATTTAACTCGAAAGTAAGTAGGGACATTGGCTGAAAAACTGAGGGAAACTAAAAAGCACGCTCCACTTTTCTTCACGTTTGAGTCAGTACATATGCGGTCTCACATGTCCAAATTCACTGCGAAAACTGTCTAAATTCCAAAGAACCGAAATTTCGGCCAGCTGCTTCTAAACTACTCACTGAAGCGAAACGGTCCCAGAGCATCGGTGCTGTGTGCTCTGATTTCAATAAGTCGTGTGTTATCTCGGCTGTTCCTCGAGTAATAGGCATAAATCCACACATGCTAGTGCCCTTTGAACTGATGCTAATCCCCAGAATTATGTGTCTAACGAGAGTGCGAGCACTGACGAATAACATCAACGAGATGACGGCTGTGCTAAAGGAATTGTCTATGGAGAATCAACTAAAATGGACACCTCAACTTGAAGCGATGAAGGAAAATATCGAATTATTGGTGACCGATATTAAGGTTGTTGTCTTACTTTCTTCGAGATTCGTGTTAAAAACTATCATCCTTTTTTGGCCGTGCTGTGTCAAACCGAAATAACTGAAAATACCAAGTTGATTCCTAAGGATAGCATTTCCAAATTATTACAGATTTTCTAATGGGCCGTTTTTGGCCTCTGAACTGGAAGCAGGGATGACTGCAAAATTGAAGTGGCAACATCATTGCCAAGGAATACTGCATAAACAAAAACTATATTTTCTAGAATCGCTCCGCACTTGCAAGTGACGCAAGTTCTGATGTTGATTGGCAAAACAGATAATGCCATAATTTCTTATATTATCGCTTGCGGTAAATTCAGTCTAAATGCATTCACTACTGGCATCAACAAGCCGTGGTGATATTCGGCGCGATGCAGCTGAAGTTTTTGAAGCTTCAAGCACTTCTAGAAGCTAAATATCCTCGGCGCTTTGGCGCCTTCTGCACTAACAAATAAACCGTATTTCTCGATTAATTTTGTTGGTGCCTTCGTTTAATTAGAAATAAGTTTTCTTATTCTTACAAAAGTTCTCTGGAGTTTTCCAAGTCTCGGCGTCTGCAGATGGGCCCCTATACGTCCTCATATGAAATTTCGGAAATTGGTGGAATTGTTGGCTTGGAAAGTTAACGAATCACGAGAAATCCGTTTAATTACGATAATACCCAAAAATAACCGCTTAAGGGAAAGGGAACAGACTCGTCTTTCTAATACTGAAACTCAGTTCGTCAAACGCGAAGAAACTCAGGAACTCATCATCAACAACCGCGAGGTTAACAGCAAGAGCATACACCGTCTTTCTGGGTACCGATTGAAATGGCCGACTAATAAGCGAATGAATATAAGCGGGCAAATTAAGTGACGCGCAAATAAACGCCACTCAATTGGCACTTTATCAAGCGAGCAAGTTTGGTTGCCAGCCCAGTGATGAAGCCTCGTCGCGGTTTTGCCTAGACGAAGTTTCACTAAATACGCAAAAAGGCTGATGCAGCGGATAAGACCGACCCATTGCTACGTCCTAAAATATATCGCTAAGTCGGACTAACAAACTATGCTACAGACTAAACAAGATGAGCTGAGTTTGCTAGAAACAGGTGAACGTTGCACAGTAACTATGTGTGGATACAACGATTTCGTTCATTGAAGGATAATATTCGTCCTGTTCAGAGAGATCCGCTGATGCCGCGTGAAACCGTAACGACACGATATGAAGGTCTAGTCAGGGATGCGGAAACGTTGTTGCTTGCTCTCAGGTAAACCCTATGAAATCATATCCGCATAGGAGGAAGTGTTTGGTAAATCTGATGTGAAAAGATTCAAGGATTTCAAATTTCGCAATCTTTGATTTCTTCCACTCATTTTTATCAACAGCACGCAGAGCTAGTTTTTGGTTTGTCCACACAATTATGTGCTAATCCGCACAACAAGACCAATTTCCCATACTGGACAGTTTTTTCGGTATGCACCGGGAGTAGTTCGCAAAGGCTCACGACCAATGCAGTCCACTGAAAGATATGAAAATTAGAAGGACAGATGGTACATTAACTGAAGACCCACGAGAATAATCTATAACTGAAAAATCTGTAGGATAGGCCTTGTCCAAGCAATGAATGGGTTGTGGACGACCATACCCTGTCGCACATCTATCGCGTTAGAATATTCCGACTTCGGGGATCTGTGTACGTGAAAGTGGACAAATAGCGTGAGTAGTTATGGCTAAAGACTGCTTGCGCACATCTGAGACTGCGATCATAATCAGCTGTGAATAGGCATGTTCTGTGCCACAAAGTTATTTTGAAAATTAGTTCCGACTGTCACAGTTATATATTTTTAATTATTAAACATGAGTGATTCTATCAGTGAGACATATTGTTTTAAGGAAACAGGTTAGTGATGATGAACAGGATAGGATCCAGAGAATGGAGGAAGAAATGGGAGCTGAAAAAGAGAAAGAGCGGTTACGACAGCAGAATGAAGAGGGAGAAGGGAGGAAGCAAGTTCAAGAACAACAAAATAGAAGGCAGTTTCAGAAAGAGGAGAAACAGAAAAACGAAAACATCCAGAAGACATTACGTGGAGAGACGACGTAAGTTACGCGAATCTTGCCCTAGTAAAGAAAATGCGTTAATAAAGGTCACACAGAAACGAATTATTGGTAATAGGTTCTAAGAGTGATAGTAATTATTGTTGGCTGCTACTGTTACCTCAACATGAGCCGGTTTTCTGCAGTTCTTTTGCTAATAAACTATTTTCCCGAAGAATTCGCTTAAAGCTGGCAATTATCAGTCCTTGAATTCGTTACCACTTTGTTTCAGCCGAATTAGCTGATGGTTATTTGGTGGTCTGGGAGCTGTTCTGATAGCGGGAACTGTATAAGTGGGGAGTGTTGAATTGAATTTTAGGCCATCGTTGACCTCATATGAGAATGAGAAGCAAAAAGGTGTTGATGTTGCACAATCCGGAATAACTCTTGGAAAACTGGAAATAAATGAACAGCAACATTCGCAAAGGTATGTAATATGTTTCGTTATGAGTGCTTATACTGTACTGGAAATAAAGGGCCTAATTTTTGCTAAACTTCATCAAGGAGTGAACGGTCCGTCGTATGGATGATTTACAAAAAAGAGCTGGGAGTAAACCATAGTACAGTATAAAAGTGTTATTAATGGAATCAGTTACAGTAGAACTTGTTGTGTCTTATGATGACCGGGATTAACTACTCAGGCAAAATCATTGAACAACAAGCACGTTTAACGTGGAAGGGCGCAAATTTTTTACGTATTATCCTACTTAAACATATGCAGTCACAGTTTTGAATTCTCACATCACCTTTGACAACGTTTTCCCACTTGCAAGTGTCAGTTTTCTTCTGTTTCCTCTATTTCCTTCCCTGATTCCCTCAGGATCAAATCTTGAGGAAATTGAAATGAACACCTGGAATGCATCAATAAAAATTTTGATGGACTGCACTGTTTGATGGAGGTGGACTGTTTACAAACGAAAGCACACAGAAGCCATGCACCATTGTAAAATTGACTATGTAAACATGCCCTTAACTTAAGAAATGGTTAATTGGATGTTCCCATGCCAACAGGTAGATTAGAATCAGTGCATCACTGTGAACGTTTACCGAACACTTACCATTTACCGCTTACCGAACGCTGCTACACTAAAAGGTTCTCGAGAGCCTGATGCGCTGAGTCGATCTATCACGTAAGGCAGTCTGTGCTGTCGGGGAAGCGGGTGACATTTTCTAACCCAAACAATTCTCTTCCATTTTCTCGCAGGACACTTTTTCACACCGATTAGAGTAATCAGTATCTATTTCCTCGGTTGTAATTAGCAACTTTTGAATGCTTCCGTCATTTAGAGCATTTAGAGCATTTATCGAAAGCAGTAAATGCTTGGAGAAAAATATTACTCTTTCTAAACGTAATTCAACTTATTGAATACTCGCAATGCTTACGGGCCTCATATGCTTATCTTTTGTAGTGCTGTTGTCTGCGATCGGAATAAAACATGCAATTTGGATCTGACGAAGTGGAAATATGTGGATCTGCGTAATGCTATAATGAGCAGCAAAGGTATGCAAATACCTGTACTCATGTGGCGAGTGATTCAGCAAATGACTTCTGCTAAGCTTTATAGGCTTTTCGCTAGCAGCATTCCTCAGTGGATGGAACGATCTGAGAGAGAATTTTTTCCCGACAAAATATGTTGTATGGCATGTGTTTGATATTATCGAAAGTGTGAGGTCCTTACGGGCGATGTTGAGGATTGTTCACACGGGGTTACCATAAGCCCTCGACGGACTTTTCTTACGAAAACGTTCAAAAACTTCTAAATGATTGCGGCCCATACAAACGGGATCATCCTTTGTCTGAAAGCTAAATAAAGTCGTTCTTTCTGGCATCCCATTTGCCGATTTCGTCCATCTCCGAAAATCTGCACACTTGATGCAACGCACCCTTCCGCTTCCCCGCTTCATCAAATTTCGCGTCATGCAAAATCATTCGTTATAGTAAATGTTGTTCCGCGGGAGCAATAAAGAAAAATTTCGTTTATAACACTGTAACCAACATACTGTAACCGCATTTTGTTGCTGAAGCTCATTTCTACAGCTTCAGCTTGATAGGACTGTGTACAACTGATAAAACAATCAGACACTTTCTGCTGTTTATTCGCTGTCTACTTTCGCGTAATTATTTTCGGCAGATCCCTTTCACCGCGTCCAGCCTGTCAAATGGACCCAGTTGAGCGAAGTGCAGCTCTGGTCGTGCCACCTAGGAATCTACACCCACACATGCACGTGCTTATGCCCGTAGCGGGTTTTGTGCAGATACGAGGCGAAAAAGGAATAAAATACATACTTTTCCCTTCTTTGCCTTGCTCACCGGCGACAGCAGTGCTCCAAAAAGACCTACAACAGTATTTTCATAATGGAGCGAAGCTAGACGATTGGAGCGCGACTAATGCTCTCTTTCAGATGCGGAATTCTCAGCTCTATGTAAAAGGGAGTATCATCGACGTGTTCGCGCGTATTACGAGTGGAAACAAAAGAACGCTAGTCGCAGACGACAAATCTACGATCCCCGTTTAAGTATACGCACGCCAGGTAGTTGTTTTCCTCAGTTTCGGATGAAATTCAGATGCAGATCAGAAGGAACCCCGAAAACACTGAGATTAATTCCCGCCAAAGGAATTAAAAACTGCAATTAATGTGTTGCGCTAATCGGAAACACCGACATATAAATAATTGTTCTGAGCACCAGGTAACTTAACAGTGCATGTGGATAATGTCTTTTCGTAAATTATCATTGAGTTGGTTATTTCGCGACTCTTCAAATCTCCCTATATTCAATGCATTCACGTATAAACTGCTTACTCTTGAATGGTTTAATCGTGAGGTTTTTGTAAAACAGAAATATCTGCAGCATTTCTGGCAATTTTTTTTTTGGGGGGGGGAGGGGAATTTAAATCCTTCTACGCTCAGGAATCGATGTTTTTAGACATAATAAAAAATTCCGGCTCTTTCAAGCCGAAGTCGCAGCAACACCAACAAACGGATGAGCCTCGGTTTTTTGTGCGATGATGTTCGCATCCGTGGCGGTGTCTGCTCAATGCTCACAATACGCACCTCTTAATCTATACTTCTTTGTTGAGTTTTACCATCATACCATTCGTTCCCTACGGCACCTTCTAAATGAAATCTGTCTACTGTGCTGTCTGAATCCCATAAGGAAAGCGACAGTGCTAATTTCTTCAACAACTCAAACACTGCATGAGGTGTGCTTAATAACAACCGAACAGTCAGTTCACAGCAACTTTGAGAAAATCGCATTTAGAGGAGCGATAGGTTTGCGCTTATGACTGTGTGAGTCTCTTCTTCCTACTACTTGGAACCTCCGGATAAGTTTATGGTAGAGAAGTTGGCTGAGTATATCCCACACAAATGAAATCAGGAGGTGAGCGATATCTTGTGGGGAATTAATGACGGTGTTTGCAAAGCCGTGAAGGGAAAGGATTTTCAGACTCTGCTGAGGAGCGATTTGATAGAGCGGAGATCTTAATAGAAGTTACGGGGAATAATCTAATGAGTTGCTCCCCAAATGACCAAGTGACCATCGGTTTGGGATCCCATCAGATCGAAAACGAGGACCGAGTAATTAAAGATTATCGAGTCTGCAATGGTAAAAACACATTAAAGTTGATGTTAGAAAAGCCTGTCCTCCTTCATTAAAGGCCCTGACAATAAAGTAAGCTGATTCAATTCAGAGATTCTGAACAATGAACCGGCTGTTAGTAAAGAGAATAACCTCCTTCACTCCCAAGAAAAGGATTTCATTGAACGCGCACAACGTTTCTTCAAAGTTCCACTGTCATCCGCAACAAGCGAACAGCGAGAGCTTCTCAGTAAGTCGTTTTTGTTGTCACTCCCTTTGATGCAATTCAGTTACAAATTCTTCTGCCCCTTCAGGATGCTGTGTGATTTAGAATAGTTCTCACTTAACTAGAGTCACCTCAACAGAGATACCTCCAAAACGGCGATCAAACGCATTCAGAATTTCCAGCGCGAAGAGGAATAGATTCTCGGCAGATGCGCAGTATACATACCGTATTTTGCTCCTCATAGAGCCTATTTTGCAAATCGATGCATGTTCGAAGGTAGCCTCATGAAGAGGGGTGAGAGTAATCACAGTGTTCAGAGATGACAAACTAGCAGCATGTTCGAGGGCAAAGCGGAGAATGGTTCTATGTGGATCAGTGTACTTTGATGTGGGTGGGGAAATCGATGAGCTTATGAAGGATGTGCTTGTAAATGAGGAATTGAAATATATGAACCGTACCCAGGTTTAATTACGCATAGATCAAGTTAATTCCAAGTGAGCGAAGTAACCTGCCCATATAATTGAACACTATTCATTCATAAACAAAAAACAATAAGTGTTCGGAAAATCATTTGCAAAAGTGCGTGAAAGCGGTTTCTTCTCTATTATGCGTCCCCGATGAAAACCATGAACGCCGATATCACAAATTCCCTCTATAGGCTGGCAACTCCGGAGAGTCACGAAGCCTACAAGTTAAGAATCAATGATAGAATTGCAGCTTTTCGGATCCTTCTTACTTCCTGGTTAAAATATGGCGCTGTTTCAATGAATCAATCATGTATTGATTCGACAATTAGGTGCACAACAACTGTTGCTCTAGTGATTAAGGCTGCTGGCGTTATCAACATGGGCCAAGGGTAAAGCGGTGCTTTGTTTCAACGAAATTGTTACGCTGAATTTTTCAGAGAATATGCGCAGACTTTGATTTCAGCGCGCATGAACGGCAGCCCTTTGCCATGTGATGGAGTATGGTACGGTCATTTCGACGGACGATGGATTCGGCGTGAAATGATTGTACGCGACAGGGACGGCGCCATTTTACGCACCGCCGGTTAGTTTCTTTTACGCATCAGATTTCCAACTGATATTGAGATAATCAGTATAGGAATAAATTGAGCCCCTTTGCAAGTATATTTCGCGCTCATCGGCTGAACTGGCAGTTGACTGTGCGAACGGCTGCTTGAACCTCGATTTAAAATATGAAACAAGTTGTCTGACAGTCGACGCGCTTTTCATCACAGATATCGCCTGACACAGTTGTGCCTATTTGGCCTAAAGAAACAAGGTTTTCGACTGGCCCAGGCATTCTTAAATAAACAAAAGAATTCGCGAAGGACTTAGCGCCGAGCGGCTCACAGCAATTTCGGAGCATTTTTGCCACTGACGGCCACATACGTCTCAGAGTTCGGTACCAAAAATCACAAGCGAGAGATGCCTTCATGCGATTTTAGCATCTCACATACACCTGCAGTTGGGTTTTCGCACGTGTCTGCGTGATGCAAGTCGTGTGCTCGGTTGCCACCAAATATGGTTTCAGATGACGATGAGTGGAGGACGTGTGCAACGCCCCTTGAGCACACATTGTTGACGCGTCACAAAGGTGCTGAGATCACTGCACATCAATTCGACTCCGCGTGGGAGGGACATGGTGGTCGCCATTTCGACTATAGGACGCGAGTTTAAACGACAGCTCAACATCCTATCGTTAATACTCGGATAATTTGGTTGAGTGATTAAGCGGAAGAAATTAATAAAGTTCGGGATATCCAGCACTGCAAACGTTCCATTACATATTGCACTTAAGCCGAACTGTTACTGACGCAGAAAGGACCAGATATCTCACGATCTATGATAACAAATTCGCATAGTTAATACCTATAATCGAAGGAAGGTCTTAAACAAGATGAACTAGCACCCATATTTTGAAAGAGCGAGCTTGAACTCTAGTAAAACAAAAGAAACCATGGATCACACCATGGTGACGCATCCGTACTGTTCTCCTTCATCAAAGAAGGCAATGACGCGTCCTCAGATCCAACTGTGTTTGATATCCGCTCATTAACCAAATTTAGAGCAACATAACGCGCATAGCATTTCGCTTCTATGAAGAGCGTTCGAAACTTACTATACTTGGTAAAATTAGCAGAAGACAGTCGCTTAAAAGAGAAAGACCATATGAATATCTTTAGGTTCCCTTTCGTCACTTTGGCGTTTTTGCAGCTGATATTGGTGAAATGAAACATTTGTATCCTGCATGCACCAATGGGAAGAAGCTGTTTTGGAATCATTGTATCCACTTGAAAAACCATAAGGCGTTTTACAGCAGTTACATCGAAAAAAACTTGAAATTTAAAGCACAAATATTTTATGGTCCCCGAGGATAGAAGGTCTAGTGCTGTCAACATATTTAGTATGTCCTAACTTAGTTCAAGATGTTGAAAAGCGAAAATATATAAAACAGATATGAGGATAAAATAGAGAGGAATGTGAAACGTTCGCAAAGCTGAAGTTCGGGTAACTAAACATTCAAGACGTAACAGCGGCAATAGTGAGAAGATTGAACGATTCAGCGGCGAGGATGTCTGTGCAGCGACTCATGGGATGCAAAAATGATATCAGTAGGAAACGGATTGCGGTCTCATGCAACATTGAATGAAAACTGTGCAGAGCAGTGTTTTTACTGAAACAAGCTATTTTCGACCATTTGGCGAGAGCATCAACGTGCTTTTGTAGAATATGGAAGCAAGAAGCATAAAGAGCAACTTCTCACGACAGACTCCATCAAAAATCCATGCATGATCAGTACACTCAATTTCGGCCTGTACTCATATTTAAGACACCCAGTCGCCTAAACATGAAATAAGTTGCAGTTTCGCCGGCCGAAGGGAGACGGATCTGATATGGATAGTCAAGGAGTTAGTTCAGCCTAAATTGCTGCATTGATGCATCTGTGATGATTATTTGGGAATATCATAAACAAAGAATCTCGAGTGGTGGGGCGATAGCTTTCAAGCGAAATTGCGGACGCTTTCTTCAGCTAACGTGAGACGAACGCAACTTCCAAGGCGGGGAAAACATTGGACAAGATATGGCACGCAGGAAAATCGTCTAAATGGCCATGACATTACTTCTGCGATGCGCTTAAGAACCAGGAAAGTTATAGGAAGCGGCCATGAACCTGTTTCACGGCGCATTTTACAAAGGTTAATGGGATGCACTGTGGCACGAGTAGAAGCTTTTGGATGAATTTAATGAACAACCTTGAGATTTGAGCCAGAACTAGCATCAACAAAACGCAAATGCATTCTGTTGAAGAAAGTCCGGTGGTACGTCGTTTTCTTCCATGAAATCTCTGAAGTTTGTCCGACCGGAGATGGTGGTATCGTGCGTCACGTCCGCCGGCTGTCTAAAATGTTTACAAGGCAACGGTCTTTCGCACCTTGGGATATTTCGGAAATGAGTCTGCTCCTCCGTGCTCATGCCAAAGACGATAGCATTGAGCGTATTCGCGGATGAACTCGCGAACGTGCACGTGCCACTGGTTCGGTCGATATCGTGAGAACGTTCTTGGAACAGATGGTTGCAAAGCGATAACAGACATTCAACATGCAACCGTAATTGTTCAACGGGATGCTTAAAACTTCACAAAAGAGTGTGGGAAAAATCTTGCGAAAAAATTTTCATCAACATAATGTAAATAATGCCTTCATAGTTTAACCGATTAAATCTTCCATAAAAATATCCACTTTTAAGGGATCCAAGAGGTGGATAACATATGAATTCCTGCTCCGTTCAAATTTCACGTTCCATATTGAACTAGACGGACTAAGCGGAATATGATAACGGAAGTCAGTCTATACTTTGCGTTATGTCCATCAAAATATCGCAAAACTAGGTTAGTTACTTTCGCAGTTGAAAAATCGCATAAGCAGAAATACACATATGCATGTATCTAAAAACAATCGCGAGTTTAAACCGTGGAAATAAATTCGAAATCGCCGTTTGGTTCTGCGTTTTGTATGACTTAATATAAGCGCAGATTTAATAACGCCACAGTAGAACAATGCTATTATGTTTTTTTTTGTTTATCTTTCTTCAATACTTGCCAACGCGATAAGCTTGTTTAATGACACTACCTCAAGTAACCGCTGACCAGTAAAAAAAGTTAGACGCATCCTCAGGCACTCATATTGTAACCGAACAGGGCATTTAAGCAATTCCTTTAATTTAGAGATATTTTCCTTTGCGTTTTCAGAAAATTCTTATAGCTGCAAAGTTTTAGTTACGTTTAGGTTCTATTCGGACACATTTAAGTCTCTATTATGCCCGAAAGTGATGGATGGTCTTTAGACAAGACTAGGTCTACATACCCGCCTGACAGCCAACAGATTGTTTTGAGGCAAATTCAAAACTCTGCCTAAACCTAATCTCCGAGCTCGTGGAGCAGAGTGTAATTGCATTGCATAGCACTGCTCAGCTAGGCAATGCGAATTTGGTGCAGCGCAATGGGAATTTGCAAGAATGCTTTGAAATTAGGTGGAGATTAGCTCAGCACAATATCGTTATGGCGTGTCATGGCAGTTGTTATTAAGGCTAGGGCGCCAACCACTTGGTTCTAATTCCGCAGTGTTAGCTTTCAAAGTTCGACGTCTGTTCTTTTTCGCAGGTAGCGTTTTTGATTCCCTTTGGAAGTGGGACGAGAAAGGCGCAGGACCAAGGTGAACCGAACTTGAAGCGCCATGACTTCTAGGTTTTCAGAGTTCGCTCACCTCAACAGCTACATTTGAGTCCTTGTTTGCATAGACAAAAATGGGCAAACCTGGTTGGACATGCAATAAATTTTGCGCTCTGAATGCTCTCAGACCTCCATTGGCGTGAAGGTTAGCTTGATTGTGAAAAATGTTGTCGCGTTCATGAAGTCTTGATCTGTGACTGTCAAGCCATTTGAAAGCAACCATTCGTTTACTGAGGCAACGTCCATCTAATCGCTCGAGATTGGCCTGGAGGTGAGCGTCACGTAAAGTTGTCAGTACTCTCCATTGCTAAAAGCGTCTGTCGCTGATTTTGCGATTTTTATCGTCAGCACATTGGAAAAAGCCATACTGGATGCAGTTTTCTGACCTCAGCAATATATTTTGCACTGCTCTATAGCTTATTAACAAGGCCATTGTTGAAGAGTCGACCTCCCATAGTGCTGCTTTTCGGAAGCTCACAATACTGCAAGTTTGTTTTTTTTCTTCTTTTATTCAGCTTATGTTGCGCTCTCTCCCGCAACGATAATACAGTACGGCAGGGCGAATCCCGACGGAAGTGCAGCAAAGGCAGGCAGCCAACGTTTTGAACAGCCGGTAGTTTTGTTATAGCCAAACCGTCTCATAGCTGCAATTTGAGTGCTACGCAGTTTTTGAAATGCAAGGCAATTTTTGAAAAGGAAATTCTTATTTCGAGTGAGATTCGTCTCCTACTAAGTTTCTTGCTAATACAGGACATCAGCTGGCGATTGTATTTGTTCATAGGCAAAAATCCCGCAACATGTTGGCTGTACGCGAACCAGTCGAACGCTTCGGGGAAAGGCCTCGCTTTCTTCCCGCTCTCGTTTTTAGGTGGCGGTTTATAAAGCAGTCCATCGTCTGACGGCAACGGAGTCTGCAAATGAAGGTCGCTGCGCTTCCTCTGATGTTTCTTTTTCCATCATTTGGGACGACTTTGTGTTCCTTGTCCGGGGATGTTCTGGTTCCGGCTCTTTGGTGGAAGCATTCTTCCCGGTGGAGCCATTCGCAGTGTTTCTTTTGTTTTATTTTTGTTTGCCGTTGGAAGCGGCGCTGTTCGCAGCGCTCACTTCGACATTGAGTGTTTGTTCGCATAAAAGCTCCACTATTTCGCACACAGAGCCTTCGTTGTAGTAGGCAGCTCTATCCATTATAGTAACTCGTATAATTCGCTATACGATGCTTTCTTTGCGGAAAGTGTTGAAAGTGTTTTCGGGGTGGGGAGGGGAGCCATTTAGTATAAGCCCAATAGTGAGAGCTGATAAATTCCCGAATGAAAACCAAAAACGACTGAAACGTATTAAAAAGTACCAGCTCTTAAAAATATTAGCTCAGTTAGCTCAGAAACGTTGTCTTTTCTCCTTCACCGTCAGACATCAAAAATTTATATTCGTTAGGCGTTAGTAAGAAGATTGCCTTACAAAGCCGCATATGCATTCATGAAAAGTGGAACGTCGGTGTCACTGTGCGCTCTCACTGCAAACAAAAAGCACAAAAACTGTGTTACTCGAAGCGAGCGACCTCATTAGCTGCCAACAGTTGGTGAGCACACAATTTAAGGAAAGTTCCTTATAGCCATACAAGAGCATCCTCACTGCTATCACAACGCAAAGTCATTTTATTTGGACGCTTCTGCTGCATTGGCACTGGTGCCCGAAATACAAAGCGCTGACTTGACCTTACGGTTCCGCTGAAGCTGCAAATTACCTTCCGTTATTCGCAACATGACATCACGTAACTTCCTCACCGCCATGACAGCTATGGTGACGAAAAAACATCTTCGATACCTATTCAATACTTATCGTCTGTTGTCCACAAACGATGACCGTGAGTAGCCTCAGATAATTTCGTTTGTTTGCGGGACCTTAGGGTACTTAACTATGGGATTACTGTTGCCCATAAATTTGAAGAAATGTGCCTAGTGCACCGTTCATTATCACGGGTGCTAATGACAGCACATTTACTAATTGTCGTGTGGGAATTTAAGGTAATTCAATTTTATTCCAAAAAATTTCGGAATCTCGAATTATTTACTTCAAATCATCAATGATTCATGGGATTTAGCAGTTTTCAAAGGTCATAAACACTGCCGTTTAGTCGACTGGTTTTCTTCGAATAAAAATCCAGCGGTGCAGCGAATTTGAGAAAAAGAAGTAACTCTCCAGAATACTTGATTTCGCTCAGCCACAAGTCCTCGAGCAATTTTATTTAAAAGTGGTTTTTTTAAGTTAGCTGGCCGAGCACAAGCTGCTTTACAGCTTAGCGAAGATTCCGAAGTCATTTATTCGAGGAGAGTTATCAAACAGACACTAGCAGCAAACTGCGCAACTGTGACCGTCGTTAAAGGTTATCTGGAGGAGTATGAGGAGGGGATCAGATATACAGAGAGAAAGGCAAACAGAAACACATGCAAGACACTATCTTGCCTTGACGCACTTTTGCAAGACATATCTGATGACGGATAATGGAGAATTATCTCTGACGGTGAAAAATACAACCAAATCCCTGCTCAACTCACAATTCCGTCCGAGAGCAGCAATGATGATTTGAAGAGATGCAGGAGAATAAATAACTTTAGAAATACCTTACAAGATAAGGCACACTCTGCTTTTTGCAGAAGCTGAATGGATAGGCAAGAGCTTGCAACAGGGAACATCCGTTTAAAGGAAGCCGTCATTACTGACAGCCGTGAGCATGTGTTCAAGGAAAACTCCCTCACATGCGTAACTTGACATCAGTCAGGCGCACATGCAGTGAGCACTGCACCATTCCCTTCACAATGTTGGCTTCATCAGCCTACGAAGCACCTCGCCTTGTTTGCATCCCGAACTGATACAATAAGACACATAGGAGGCGGGTTGCGTAAACATCCATTGTGTAGAGAAACAAGCTGCAAGTGAGGAATACAATCTAACCTATACAAATTGAAACAAGTCAGAGTAGTAATATGTGAGCAATAAATGAAAAGCTATAAAGTAACGGTGTGCTAAGTTGTGAATGAAAAACTTTGCCTCAGCTTTGCAAAATTGGAAATAACAGCGCTAAAGCAAGCCATAAGCGAGTTCTGGCAGAATTGTGGTGACTCAGTAGCTTAGTGTGTTGTTTCTCTGACTGATATATGCTGCAATTTGATATGCTGCAGTCGTACTTCTAAGTACGACCAACCCTTCGGCACTGCAGCAGCTCTGAAGGGAAAGAAAATGCAGAAACCATCACCGTTTACTGGTTTATCCTTGTTCGATCATCGATTATTAGTGCCATCGTACAATCACATTTCCTCGCCAAGAGCAAATTATTAACCCTTCAGGATGTGCCATAAGCTTGTAGCTAAGTTCTGCAGTTGGCAGAAACTCGTTACTGTCCGCATTCTTATCGTACAACTTCAATTCTGCTTCACTAACCATATCCAAGCTATGCCGATCAGTGGACAACGCCTGGATGTATCGGTGGTCACTCGAGAATGAAATGATTCACACATAAAACTTTTAACCATCCCCCTCATGCAGCCTCTGCAGTATCACTGAGCCTTCTTGACGCGAGAATGGATGTTGACAGTAGAAACAATGCGCTCCCGCTCATAAGAATTCAAGACGAGCACTCAAGATGGAGGCATCCATGGAGAGACGTTATCTGGACCCAGCGGACATCCGTAAAGAAGGACCTAGACTGGTGTCATTTAGAAGCCTTGGTCTAGCTTATCATCGGGATTCTAAACTACTGGATAAGTTTGTGCACAAGATTAAAGCATATGCTTTCATAAATTCCCATTCAAACAATTTAGAATGTATGTCAGATATACGTTGCATTTCAACCCGATTAGAATAAGTGGTTTCTAAAACATTCGAAGACGATGACAAAAGCAATTACTAATGCACCCTGATATGAGAATCAACTCGAAACAAAAAACTTTAGTAATGCAATTAAAGCATCGTGCAATGCACGCATATTAGTCGCCACGTTGCGATAGTTCGTATATGTAACGATGAGCTGCAAAGAAGCGTAGAATGAGGGCTGATCTTATGGTACTGAATTGCATCTTGAATTTAATTGCTGCAATTTGTGTGGATCGAGGTTGAGAATACAGATAAGCACACATAAATGCAAAACAACCAAGAATATAGTCAGGTCAGCCACAGGAAAAAAGCCACCAGAATCTGGGCTTAATAATGAAGGCTCGATAATTGTTGTTTACAACTGATTCCCTTCAGCTGCAATTTGTACTGATATCGCAAGATTACGTGCAAAGGTATAAAACATCTTTGAATTCTTAACTTCATGATTCACAGCAAGTTACTATTTCTCCATAGAGTTGTTCTTTTATTTCAGACGAAAACTCGCAAGTTCCTCCAAATAGCAATGATAACGCGAGAGATGAGAGACCTCAGCTGCACATGGAAACTCCTCCGTCACTTTCCCCTCCTCAGGGGACTTCGTTTTCCTGTATTTCAGTAAGATCCGTTAAGCCGCGACGTGCGTATACAGGATCTCACGCTCCAGAAGCACCCGATCCGCTCACGTGTTGTGGACAGGGATGTCCAGATTGTGTATGGATAGTTTACGGAATGCAACTGCTCCACTACTACTCCGACAAACCTATCGATGAATCGCTTCGTTTGTTAGACGAACAAATCCCAAATGTTGGTTTGCGCGAGTACGTAAAGGGTGAACTGCGTGCCAAAATTAAACGTCGAAAGTCTTCTTAGCGTATGGTTGTCCAACTTCAGGTGACATATTTCGTCCGTTGTAGTCGTGAACCCGATGTGAAATTGTCACTTAAGCAGTCCGCTAGTAGTAAAGCTATAAGGTCTCCTTAACTTGATTGGGAATCCTCTTCGATTGATATTTAAGCAGATCTGACCTTTAAACTTCAAGCAAATGTTCAAAACAATCGAATAATACAATTTCCGAACCTAGCTGAAGATCCAATGAGCCTTAAAACTCACAGGACAAAGTTGCTTCTAGTTAAACAGTGAGATCATAGGCACATGAAATATATAAACAGATTTACGCACTCAAAAAAACCAAACCAACGTTTTTCTTTATACAATCAATTACTAAAGGTTTTAATGGAATGAAGGATGCTGCCATAGTAAGAAATAGCATCGGAAAAGACAGCAAAGTTAATGGGCTGGGAAGTGCAATACGGTGCAAGGCACAATGTGTTGTATGGGAAGTGGTTTAGTTGGTATGATGGATTTCGCCGTATATACTGGCCAACCCATGCTCCAAGCAAAGCATGGACTAGGGCTTCAAACAAAGCCCTATATTTCTCTTTAAGGTCTATCCCATACCGCTTCGACTGGAGGTAGAGCAAGGCTGTTCCTTCTTTCGACTTTCCGTTTTGTGACTGGTGACGCGCACTCGCGCCCTTACTACGTGTTTTCCATACTTCAAAATATAAATGCTACCGAGACCTTCTCTGTGCGCCTGTCCGCGGATGAAAACTTCCAGCTTGAAACGTTGTGTTATCTTTGACATTCAGAGGTCCTGGACCTATGAGAAGAAAGAGGAAATGAAAAGCCGAGAGGGCCTTGCATGTGTGCAGTAGAATACGGAACCCCCTGTGGGACCCCTCAATATGTGACGAATCATAACCCAGCGTAAGCAGGGGAGCTTTTCATGCCCGCGAGAGGAGTCTTAGGAATCCCCAAGGGGAACAGAGGATTAGGAAACGCCTGATCTTATTAGGAGACCGCTTTTGCATCATTCGTGCTACTGTGCTGAATCATTCTCATGTAAACCTTCACCTTCAGTAAGAGCAATTTTTGGAAGGTTGCGCTGTAAGGAAGATCAGCAAAGTTCAGTCAACTACTTTCATGCAGAGCACAGGAAAGGACGATCACACAACAGATTAAACTGTCTACCAATGCCTCCTCAATCTTAAGTTGAACATTACTGTCTATATATGCCATGAGGCAGACCTCGGGGAGCATAAAAGGGGAGCGTATTTGCTTGCAGGGTCTTTGTCAGTTTTAGTGTTCCCCACGGATTCGAGCAGCAGAGGGCTCGCCTGCGTTGAAGCGGCGCCATGTAGTCGTCAGTATCGCGCAAGGGCACTGTAGATACTGCCGAATCCCTGTTGGGCAACCCTTGGTCCTCCCCCGATCTCCCTATTTGTGTGCGGTTTTGTGTCAATATGTTTTAAATGTTCAATAAAACCTTAATCCCTTCACGGTGCCGGCTTTGAAGAGCACTTAATAAAGCCTCAAAAGAACCCAATAACCCTTAAGCGGTCCTGGCGTACAACTCATTTGATACGGAGGTTGTGGTTGCGGCAGAAACACAACAAGTGTGTTTACGTCAAGCATGTTGGCGTGCGTTGGTCAGTGTAAATCCTAGAGAAATCTTGAAAAACTGGTTGCTGGTGGACGGGGTTCGCTTTAGAGATGATGCGAGAAGTGAGTGGACCGAGAAAACATTCAGTACTTTCCACGAGACCCTTCAAAGAACCATGAAGTGTGGAAGATTTCAGTTGCCTTAAAGCAAGGTGTTGCAGTTCGTTCTCCTATAAGTTTGCAACCAACTGCTCACAAAGGCACCTAGCAGTATCATCGTATAAGATGGAGGAGCATCAAGCGCACACAGCCTCTTTCCTCATCACCACGCTACCAAGATGCTTCATAGTTCTTGCCTCTTTGCCCCATTTTCCCCCCTCCCTCGTACTTTCAGCATACGGGCGTAGCGGAGCTGAAGTAGTGAAGTAGTGAAAACCATTATACACAGTGAGTGAAATCCAAAGGCTCACTCACTCACACCGATCTCATAGAATAGTCATCCATTACCTAACGGGAATACTCGTAATACTGAAACCTGCAACACAAGTGAAGGAAATTAACAGCCGCAAACAAATGCCGCTGATGCGACTCCGCCACTTACCTGTTCATAATGATTCGCCACCACAAGCTAAAACGCGCATAAGCATGCGCACGGACGCATACACACGTATGCAGTAAGCAAAAGTACATACGCAAACGCCAACGTATGCATAGGCATACACGCAAGCAACCATCCTGGAGCAGGAGTGTGCATATCCGCACGTTAGGACCCTATAGGAATTCTGAGCCAGAATCTTGTTAATGGAGTATACTTCTGAAGGTGTCGTCCTTGTTTTTGGAGAACCCCCTTTGGTGCAGTCGCAAAAGAAAGACGTTCTGTGATGGACGATAGGCGTTGTGAGTCTTTCGAATTTGCAAGGAAAGATAACACCGTTGTTTTGAATGAATTGAAAGAATTTCTTCTGATATTAACCAAATTCTTTCTATATAAAGCTGGCTACCGTGTAAGTCATGTCATTGTACGTTCTTCTTGCTTCCATCTCGGCGGGTATTTACGAAGTAGGACGAGGTAGTTTCGCTGCGATCTAGTATTCGACTGGAGGTCCGTCATCGTCGTTTGGGAGAAACGAGGTGAGTGTCGTTAATTCAGTTTTCTCTTGTCTTTTTTTCAATTTTTTTTTTGAATGCAGCACAAATCTTCATACAGGCAAATATGCAGCAAATATGAGGCCCCACACGAAGTACCCCATGGCCACGACTATTTTATCGATCTGTTAGTAAGAATAAATTTAAGGTGTGAGTGCTGTTGAGGGAATCTGTGGTAAATACACTCTGTTGGCTCTCGTCCGGATTTACAGTTCATTAGAAGCCTCTCCGGAAATTTTCTACACCTTTAGAAAAGACTCAGAAAAAAAAGAACTCTGCGGTTCTAGCACATTTAGCTCCTGAGTAATTCGTTCGAGAGAAAACGGTCCACAGACAAAGGTTAGATGCGTCAGCTTATGAGGTAAACCTGCTATTAGTACTGAGGTGAAACAATATCACGAAAGTCATGCCATTAAGTGGTGTTGTGTCTGGGTAGCCAGCCAGATGAACAACTTTCTAGGCAAATGACCTACAAAACAAGGCACTATTCATCGACCGACAGACAAAACAGTCGTGATTGTGTCTGTACTCCTTATATGAAAGGCACAAATCGAAACAGGGCAGGAAGAATTGCGGCGCGCCAACTAAATCGGAGCATCAACACATCTGCAGGAAGTGAGAAGACGAGTTTATATCGTAATCTCAGTTGTGAAGCAACTTTTTATTGCAGTTCTAAATAATGGCACCTCCAGCACCAGGCGCGACACCACCAGTAGCCAAGGCAGCGGCCCCACCAGCATCGGCTCCGGCGGCACCAGCATCGGTGCCACCTGCGGCTAAGCCTGCTGGGCCTGCTCAGGCAGCACCACCACATCCAAAACCACTGGGTGTGCCAGTTGTATTCGCACCAACGAGACCTGGCGAGCCTCCTTTCCAGCTGAAACTCGATCCTCATGATAGATTCGTCTTCAAAGGAGACCGTATGTTTGAAGGGTCAACTACAATCGACGTAAAACTGACTAATACGACTAATGCCCGTCAAACATTTAAGGTTAGCTGTCATCAATGAAATTTTGGCGTAGGTCGGTGAACTAAAATAGCCCGCAGATCCGGAAATACGCCATCTCTAATGTTCGTACTGAACACCACTAATGATGCTCAGAAAACACAGCGGACTGATTATGTATTGTCAAAAAAACACTAACCTAAGAGCTGAAGAGTTGGCGTCGGTGAATACGAGAGGGTTAGCCGAGCAGTATGAGGACGGCGTCGTAGAAAACCGGCGTTGAAAACGGGGCCGGTGGGGGAGAGAGTGGAAGTGGCAAAAGTGCTCTCGAATTGCGACGACCATCCCTTTTATTCGTTTGTATGACGAGTATCTTTCACATGAATGTCTTGCAATAGTTTTATCTGTTGTTGTTGTGAACCATGCCTTTTTCACTGTGTTAGCATTCCTTGTGGGATGTTGTTGTCGCCAGTGCGATTCAAGACGTTGACATGATTGGGAAAGAATGCAAAGCTTTTGCTTCGTGTGACCAACGTTTCGTTGCGTTTGCATCGGGCCAACTCAACATTTCCTGCAGAGACGGTTTTCCTGACAGTCCACTCTTCATATTAACTGAATGGAAGTATTTTAGGCTCGCGCTTCCGCAACATTTAACAACGACATGAACTATGTACTTAATTCCATTCTTAGGTTCTATAAATGAACTAAAATGCAGAAAACTACGATTTTAGTCAAAATTAGGACCAAATTAGGACTAAAACTCATTATCAAATTTCCATGATTGTATGAAAATAAGCTTACTTATAGGCCAGCCTTCTTAAAGAATTTTACATCACTTAAGGGAAAGACTGAACTCGTAAGCTCTAAGCACTAAATTGTGAGCCACAGTGGTCCGAAACACGGCAGGCAAAACTACTATAACCGTAACGATTCAGCTCCGGTAGAGCGCTCATCGCGGTTATGAAAGCGAAATGTTAGTGCGAGTGCTTCCGAGGCCACCAGTATAATCCTATGATCTTTCTTTAAAGAAAGCAGAAGGAAGCGCACTAGGTTGGGGATTTGAGGGAGGAAAGTTAGAGCGCCTCGACTGTGAACACTTAGATGTGCATGCCTCTAAGTATTTGGTGTAATGCAGGTGAAATGCACATCAAACGAAATCTTCCGCGTGCGACCGCCGCTCGGATTTTGCAATGCAAACGAGACGGTCACTATTAAAGTAACGTTTGCTAGCAAGGTGGTGCCCCTCAGTGCAAGGCATTTCTTCGCGATCTATCACATGAAGAGTGATGAGGTGTGTTAGTTAATGTCCGACGATTACAACAAATAAAGACTTCTTGAAAAGAGCCTGCTTTGCTTTGGATGAGGATAAGATAGATATCGCTAATAAGCTTGCGTAAACCTCACCTACTAAGATTTCTATGACACTGTTGAAGGACTGATTATCAACGGGTTACCCATGGTTGGTAGGGAAGCACATATTATATAGCCTGACAAGCATAGGAGTATCAAGGACAAGGCAGGCAAACTGACGTGACCGAACTTCATGGCACCAAGCAATTCGTCCAAAACACTGTGCGCTTCATTCCACATGATGTTGCCGCGGAGTTCGAGGTCTCCACCCAGCGACTAATATATCAGGAGGTTCCGATGCCGACCTTTCTTGGATGTCATGGATACCAGGGAATATTCGAGTAGACTCGAATTATGGAGAGAGGGTAACAATGTAAACGTAATGTACACGTACAACCCCTTCTAAAAACGGAGATTTCCATTCGCACAAAGCCAGCTGACCTTTATAAGTTCTAGGGTGAATGTACTTTTGATGAAAGCATCACACTTGCAAGCGGTCTTTGTATCGTCGTTGAATTCTCTGCGCGTGTGACTGTCCCATCTCACCACAGCAAAAAATGCATCTTTTAGGAGTCTGCTTCTTCGCTAAAGTGCTTTTTTGGAATATCGGTGCTTATCATCGTAAACCTCAAAACCCCGTACCTCGCTGGCCTTGTTACGCTTCTCATCCAAGCCTTAAAAAGCATTGTCTCGATGTAGTTGAATTTTAGGCTGCAAATGATTGAACACTCGCGCTTCTCAGTTTCCATTGAGAATTCGTCAGTTAGCAGTTTTGTTCGGGCGGACTCTTGCAGCTAGAGAAATTATTGATGTACACAACGTAACCTGATTCCTTTAATACTAGTTGGCCAACCATAGTAATGAACGTCTTTATTTATGAAATTTATTTATGTAAGAGTTGTAGGGGAATGCAGTTTTGATGGGTCGCTTTACTCATCAGATCTTGGATTTCGAAAGCATTCAAAATCTCTGTCTCGATATCATTGTTGATGGAGTGTGCACAGCTCAAACACCGGAAATATTGCAACATAGTCGAATTTCAACAAAACCTACATAGACGTTTTCAGCAGAATAAAACAGCACGACAAGTGTGGACACCGCAGTCGAAGGCAGAGGGCGTTCATCGCGTTCTCGTTTTCTTTGAAAAGAACGACGGAAGTTCAGCCGCAACAACACCACTCGTGACTCCACCTCCCGTTGGTGCTCCAGCTGCAGGAGGTCAGCCTGCACCGGCTAAAGCTCCCATGAACGCCACAGGTGCACCGACTGTATCACCCTTTGCAGCACCTCCCGCACAAGCAGCAAAAATTCCTCCTGCTGCTCCAGCCGCAGCAGTGGCAACTCCAGTTGCAGCAGCTCCAACTCCGATTCCTGCGAAATAAACCTTATATCAGCCATCTAATCTATTGAAAACAACATGGACAGCTGCAGTTTATAAATTTAACGACTAAACATTTCTTGTTGGGTGATCGTGCACAATCACAATAAACTTTGACACTTGTATGTGTCGACCACAGAACTAGTACGCGGTGATGACCGCCAATTGTTAATCCAGAATTCCAGCAGCGTCACCTTCCATCCAGTGTTTAGCTGTGTTTCTGTAGGGGTGATCCCTTTTCTTGATAGTTACTGAATAACATATATTAACACAATAAAATGGATGATTTCTATGCGCGTCAGCAGAAAAAAGTGAGAAATCTCTGGATCTTCTCCACAAACAAATGAGCCTTTAAGAAAGTTCTCCGTCGCTGAGGTTTTTATCGGAGAACAACGTTTTTCAAAGACTGCATACGAAACTTCGCATCCTCTACTCCCATCATCCTTCAAAATATTCATCGTCGGGAACTCTATCTTACACCGGAGGCTTTAAGAAACTCGAGTCAGTTGTAGAAGATTTTTACTGATGCTTCGACCAGCTAAAATATGAAGACACTCTGGACGTCCTTTCTGTAGACGATCTACGAAGCCGATTGAGGAATGGGGCAGGGTCTAAAAGCATCTATCGATACAAATACGCCGGCAGTCCACAACAATAAAGAGAGTTGACTTCGAGCAGTGAAATGAAGTGTAAGGGAATTAACAACGAAATTAAGGCAATGGACAGACGTGAATCTACCGATAGAGATGAACACACAACAATGGAATGCGCAAAAACATCTGTGAATCAGTGAGTGAATAAAGTGAGTTCCGAAGAGTTGATATGAGCCAAATGTCTGCATGCACCCCAATAATAAGTCAGTGAAAAGGAACACTTGTTTATACGAGTCACTAAAGTTTGTTTACATTCACCGTAATATTATCGCTTTGCTAGTGAGGAGACAGGTGAGCTAAGATGCATTGTCGCGGTAGATTTTCGACGGTAGGAAGTTCGAAAAGAGATCTATATGTACCTCGAAGTTGGAGAAATTCTGGGCGTTTGCGATTGCATCATAAAGTTCAAAATACGCAAGATTTTAAACACAAGTCTTTTGACAGTTTTCGTACTGGATGTTACAGGCATAGTCGCTCTTCCTATCAAACGAGGTGTCAGACACTTTTTTCAGGATCTTGGAATATTGGACGAGAGCAATTTTTATGTAAGTGTTATCCAACAACTCGAGTTGAAATCGGCAAGCGGAATCGCAGTTAAGATAGTAGGGTTCTCGAAAACGCCGTGGGAGCAGAGTTCCCGGGCATTTTCGAAAGCACGAGCGTTACGAACAAAACATGTTTGTCAAATGAACGCGCAGTATTTAAATAAAATGCAAGGAATACACAACATAAGCCTGAGGACAATATCTCAAGCACTTATTCTAGAACATGGGTTGATACGAAAGTTCCCGAACGACGCATTTCCAGGATAGGATCTAACTCCGAAATCACGAGTTCCGTGAAGGCCTGAAGCGTTCTTCCAGCAATTTTTGAGGGACATTCATAGCGAAAGCTTGCGTAGAGGACATTTTGTGCGAAAACACTTACGTTGCCTTTGGGTTTGTCGACTAGGGAGTGGGGAACCCTACCATCTCATATGTCAAGGGCGCCTTTTTTCATCTAAATGGTGCTTTGCCATCCACATACTTGCTTGTACTACTTTGTGCATCGAATTATATACAAATAAACGTGCTCATATTGCCCCACTGAATGCATTTCGATGTGATGCGTAAATGGAATTCAGCTTTTTCCACGACCTGCATGTATGGGCTCAATCAACCAATGCGACCGAGGAGGTGCGCTATTCTAAAATCAGGTAAGAGTAAATCATCAGGCCATATGCGACTTTCGTCGCATTCATGTTGCGATGCGCAAGGCATATCATTCACGATCCTAAAAATGCTGTTCCTCTGTGTACTACGCCCATTGCGTTGTACACATCTATTCAAATTAAGAGTTTCATCCCAAGAACCGTAAACGCTTCCGTGTTGAAATTTCAGGGACATAGCCTGCATCAAGAGTAACATCCAACCACCATTTCCAGCCCGACCGTTTACATCTTTACGATTCATTTGAACCTGAAAGTATCCTAAGTTCCAAAGCGCAATTTGTCCACTGTCAGCCAAATGCGGCTCAAGAAAAAAGCTTAAGCCCTTTTTTCGCAAACACAATCCTTCCTCTCTTTATTTTATTGGTGCTTCCATCCATTTGGAAACGACGTCTAGGCGGCCAGTTGTGTACTCAGCACGCACTTCAAATAATGTTTGCTTGCAATGTTCGGTGACCTTCCACCAGGATGGAAAGGTTGGTGTCCAAGGAACGGAAGAGTGCCTTGCCAGGCCCTTCAACCGAGCGGGTCGCGCTTTGGAAAACATGTCCTTGATAGGCCTCCTAACTTGGACAAAGATATGCTTTTCCTTACAACTGCGATTATATTTTCTGATTCGCCCGCATGATAAAAAGCAAAGTCAGGTAGTGGTTTGGGTTTTGCCACTTTCTAAGCGTGACCGAGACCACACCTTCCCCTTGACAATGCTTCTTCGGCGAAGTTTCTCAGTCTCGTTGTCAGTCATGAAGCCTTTGTTGTTCGATAACATCATAAAGTTCGATGCTTCATGCTGATGTTTAAACATATTAGCTCAACTAGTAGCGGCTTCACGCTGGTGCTTCAAAGTGAAGTCCGATATCCCAGCAGTTCCTTAAAGAAAGCACTCAAGCACATTAAAGTTTTGCGCATTTTAAGGTACGCAATCTCAAAGGGCAAAAATTTAGCATTTCATTACGAAACTATAACCGTTCCCTCACTCTGAAGCAACTGTGCGCTATAGCATAACTGCGCGAAGGAACTGCCTGCATTCCCAAAACTCCTTGTGCCTCCCGCGTATTTTGGTTCGCACACGTGTAATAGATTTAAAACTACAGGCAGACAGAATTGCCCCTCCAGATCCAGGGAAAAGCCTGGATTTGAAGTTGTCCTGAAGTGAGCAAAAGCTTGAATCGCGGATAATCGAAGGAGAACTTGCGATCTTGTATTTTGCTTGCACCTCACTAGTCGCTGACCTCGTCATATGCTTCATGAACTTCTTTCACAGAAAAGACCGTACGTTCCAAACTGCTTTATTTGTTACTCAAATATGCTTAATCTATAAAGACTGCAAATTCGTAAAATAACAAAAGTGCCAGGGGGAAGGAAGCAGGTGCTATAGACAACATTACGTCCATATTCAAAGACAATATAAGCGGAACACAATTAAGACAATGAAGGTAATGATTCGCGGAGAATTGTAGAGGATTCTCTGCGCATTCCAAGACAACAAACACCGTCGGGCGATGGATGAAAGATAATAGTTTCACGAGGGGCGAACATCACCTGGCGAAGGTGGAGAATTCACTGAACGCCTGCAACGCCGTTACCAGGCCATGTTTCCTAAATGTAACTGGTGCAACTGCGGTGATTTCCACCACGTGGCACGAACACACGAGGATTCTTGCGAATACGGCACCAAATGAACTTCTTCAGTTCTTCGTGACGCTCCCACATCTCCTGCAAGATAATGGGCAACCAGTGAACGCATCTTTTACTCATGAAGCCGTTGCGACCTGCAAAATCCCATTCAACGTCAACATTTAGAGGCTTCCTTCTATATGCTTTTAAAGGATCAAAACATACACTACGATGGAGACAAGTTAAAGCGGCATGAATGACGGCAAGAATTATTCAGGAAGGCAGCAGTAGGAAAGGTTGACAAACTGCTAAAAGTCGGTAGGGAATATGCGAAACTGGGAAACGGCAACACGCCGAGAATTTCCAGCGTTGAATTTAAAGACTGATAAGCTGCCAAAAGAATGCCCAACCCTGAAAGCGCGTGACATCATTCCAGACTACCCACCGGTACTCCCTATTGCAATTTGAGGTAATTCTGGGTGTACGCGACGTTCAAAAATTTTTGAGCAATCACCATCCTGAGAACGAACGAAGGAGAGGCAGGAAGCCAATTAACGGCAAACGAAAAGAATTTGTTCAGAACTTCTGCCGGTACGATTGCTTCGAAGCCTACTTTCTCCGACAGGAAATAGCTAAACTGATGGTGAGAGAGTTTTCAAGCCAAGCTGCATTGAAAGTTTTTTCTTTCAAGTATCTCCCCATATAAACGATGAAAGTGCGTCCTTGCAGAACAAAAATCACGTGGATATTTCTGGTGCTGGAAACGTGCTGTGAGTATAGAACCTTTAGAAACCTCGACGTATAGGCTTATGGATTCGCAAAGTTGAGTTCAGCCGAACGCCGATTTCCATCTTTTCTTACTTTATGGGTCTTATAAGAAGAGAAGAAGAGCTCAATTCCCCATCTCAAAGCCCTCGTTCTGTAAGGACTGAGCAGATGTGCGGAAGCACAGCAGGAGCGCATATCCCAAACACTTTCCACATAAGATGAGGTTTCGTTACATCCAATCGCAAATTCGACTGGACTAAGCGACCTCATCATAATATTTTGAATGGGCGTATGTGTCTCCGTGAAAACATAAGGACCTAGGCCTGGGTTACAAAACATACATCTAGAACATCCTGGCCAAACCATGACATGCATCTTGCAAATCATGAATCCCCGCTCTTCCTCCCCAGTCCATTACCGTCGGAATTTCAAGCTTCATCGATTATTCAGTTGCATCGTGTGTTCAGGATGCCTGCACTTGAAATACGTCCTTCAGCTATGTAATCCAAAACGCATACTCCAGCAATGCAATCAAATAAACTAAACAAAGTGTAATTCCCGAATACATCATAACACCACAACTGTGCTTAGCAATGTGCGATAAAAAGGAATAGAGTAAGTGGTATTTCAATATTGCCTCCATCACTTAACAAAAATCACCGCACTAGCAAAACGTTGTGGAGATACCGATACCGCAGTAAATAAGACAAAGTAGAATTCAACACGCAGCAGTAATCAGAACTGGCAATCACAAAATTGCTACCTCTTTCAAAATATTTAAAGCGGCAGCCAAAGGAGGCGTCATGAGCGCAAGCAGATGAGAGAATGGGAAGACCCTTCTCCCTTGACTGAGAACGTTACAGACGAACTAGGAAATGAACGAGTGAAGCTATCATTAATTAATATATGATGTCTCAGTTTATGATTTTGGGTCCTCAAATCTCCAACTCACTTCACTTGCCTTATTCCTTTGAGAGAATGCATTGGCTGAATGAAGTTAGCAACAAATAACATCCATGGTTCAGAAAAATCCAACCTGCATTACTCGCTGAAAGTATTCAAACCAGGCCAGAGTTCCCACTGTCCCTCAATAACCTACTCTCTGGATGTCTAGCTAAGCCGGGATGCAAGCTGGCATTTTCAAAGACAGCTGCCTCAAAAGCTGCTCACAGCAGCGACCTTTGACCAGAGACCCATTCCTGGAAAACGTAACCTTTTAAGCATCGAAGTGGTAAGGACAGAATATTCATCGAGACATTCCACAGCTGGTTCACTTCCAGGGGTATAAGGAATAAGGTGGTGAAGACTTCGTCACCAATTTTTTAATTTCCGAAGGGAACATGCTTCAACCGTATAAACTCGGCTCCTTACCACCTCGTCAATGCTCTTAATGATAAGAGGACCCAATCCCTCGGGAAATGCGGCTTCCTTATGAAAAGACCAAAATGGCCGAAACAAAAACCGCGCATCTACTGCGCTAATAAAATATATCTTTACGACGATGTCAACGTGCTTGAATTTATAAGTTTCCTGCATTTCTAAGAAAATATAAATCAGGTGGTCCCAATTGGAGGACCTCAGAAATGGCTGCACTTTTGCATATCATGCGTCGACCTAATATTCAGCCATTTGAAGTCTTGGCCCTCTCCCCACTTCAGTCGAAATCCTACCCATTGAACTCAGCACACCTCAACGTCAAATGTTAAAGCGAAATGGACGGCACCAGAGAAGGCAGCACAAAACGCACAATTATAAACTCATCCTGCTCACAAAGGCCTGAACATCTTCGAGAATTTTGACAAACAAAAGAGACGCCAAACCAATTTTTCTGCTTCGCCGAACCATTCAAGCGTCCCGTTCATCTTGTGACGTAGTCCCATCAAGAACTTCCCACCTCGGTTTTGGCCGTCCCAGAAAACGGGTTTATCCGCCTCCGATCTGTACTTGCTCCAGCCAGTACCAAACAACTAAAAAGCAACTATTGCATTAATTATTAAATTGGACTAAAAAACTCGCAGCACTAACAAACAACTCTAAAACTATCGAAGCTACTCACAATAAGAGAAAACGAACTGACGATAAAACATAAGAATCAGCACTTTCCTCGACTGATAAGAGCGACCTATAGCGCAGCCATCAACTAACCTTATCGCGTTCACATACCGCTATGTAGGCGTTCCCAGTGCACACCAGAACCTTCGCAATCCAGCCAATTTGCTCAAATTTGAGTCGCTGTCCCGCCTCCCAAACAGATTGCTTGACCTGAAAGCTGGATGCCATATAGCCATAAAATAAAAGTACAGATGCACCAGTCATTGCTGAACCAAGACAAGCACAAACGATGAGCAAGAGAGCATCAACCATGTGAGCGCTGGAAACTGTCCACAGTTCAAAAGGGCCGACCTGCTCCCAAATGGCAGCATTGAATCCGGCAATTCTATCTGCGATCTTCCGCACTCTTTTATTGGAGTAGGCGCCTAGGATTTTCTTCATCGACTCCTTATCGCCAAAGTACTCCGCCATCTTGTAACTGCAAAACTATTTGATGTTCACTTCAGCTGCTATTGTGTGCAATCGTGCGAAGGATGGAAAACGATAAATCGAACGCCATTTGTTAAATTAATCGAACTAAATACGTGCTTGCGGTTTCCACACTACCATGATTAATACAACTTAGATTAATACCATTCTGCGCCTTCTAACCCACAGCGATTCATTTATTTCTTCTTCAATAGTTCCGCTGAGTGCAAACAGTCACATTACATCACGAGGATGATTCTGAGCACTTAATTATAACAGACTGCCCCCACGAATTACATTTTTAGCACACATGAATGTCCCCTCGCTCCTTTCGTTCTCCTTTTTCTCCCTTCGCGTTTCCGTTGCTTGGCGAAGTGAATATGCAGTGACAGCCATACTTTAGAAGCAAAATAGAGGCCGCCGAAAGACTTTTTGCGGAAAAGGAGGAGCAGATGAACTTCTCAGCATACAAAGATCTCTGCACGTTGAAAAACAATGCGCAGAACCCCTCACTCCAAGGCGCACTAAGCGCCAAGCTTCGCTTTCTCACTAAGACAGGAAATGTACAAATATGCGGCTGTATGAGTCTGGTCCTTTTGGTATCGTTTCGTTCCAAAATACGCTCCGTTCGACGTGATTCATTTTTAAATAAAGCGTGGCTGTTGCAGGTCCAACAACCCTCCCTACTCTCAATTTAACCTACAGGCAAGGAGAAAGCGCAGCTGCGGTATCGCTGGGAAGCAACGCACTCATAACGCGAAATGTGAAATAATACAAATATGTCAATGCACAATAATTACTTCCAATCGTTACTGCAACAAACCTTCTGTAAATAACGAAAATAAGGAGTTGAAGTTTTACGTACACCATGCTGTTAAGTGGAGATGCAGATGATTTTGAATCGAAGGCAACTGTTTCACAACTCTGCTGCAGCCATCCAGTTTCTTAGCAGTAGTAGCCTCATTTCTGGTGCAGACTAAAGCCAATCAGCTTTACAATTCTTCCTACCTACGGTTAACCAATTGGAAAAATTTGATGAAGTTTAAAGGCAGAACCAGTAATAGCTATACGCGGATCGATGCTCGATACCTTCCTCGTCATATATACTAGCCTCGAAATACAGACTGAAGGGATCGCGGGTGCCTGAAACAGCCAACCACATCCCTAAGCACTGAGTAATGAATAAGTGTCAGTAGGTGTCACAAGCCAACCTCCTAAGCACTGAGTGGTGTCGCAGTAGTGAATAAATGAGGTGTTCCGCAAATCAAGCGGACAGATTTCGCTTATATATTTCGATAAGGAACAAAATTATTTTCAAATATGAAGGTCCATCCTCACTTCAAGCTGCATTTCTCAATCTTTGCGTCCCCTTTAAACCCATAAGGCAAAAGCTTGCCGAGTGTATCGCTGGCAAGATGACTCAATAACGCATCAAAAGTGACATGACCACTAATCGGCAAATAACAATCTTCGGGTCGAAAGTGAGGGGGAGGCGAAAACATGTTACGGCTCTCTGAAAACAACTGTGATCAGGTGCACGAAACATTCGAGAGACGGCACATCATCAATTTCTGTGGCTGCCTGAAGTCCAACCGTGTAACAGTGCTTACAATTCTAAAATCGGTTCGAACTCCTGTCCATAATTCCCGTTGTCTTTTTTTCGTAAAGGAACGTTGAATCAGTTGCTGCAACGCGAAATAAGCGACGCCATTGCAAAGCCACTCTTTTAATGCTCAGGAAGATTGAGCTATCGCTGCCACCTGGACAATGCCACTTATATAGTTGAGCGTATTAAAACCACAAACGAACGTCTCCATGGTTACGCAAAGAAGTTTCACACTGGTTGCTCCGACCTGGCGAGTTGTTCGCAGCGCTTTCCACTTGAAACGATGTCTACTTTTGGGAAATGCGGCTGATGTGCAATAACAGCTGAAGATGGGGCTACGCGCTGAACGACTTTTTAGTGGAGCGCATTTGATGTCACGTTGGCAGTCCATTCATACGACACGTCATTCTCTGAGCGGTTTTGACGTCTCTCGCACACTTCCCCATTTTGAATTCTCACTCTCACCTTGAAAATCGCAGTGCCTACGTAGTTCTTCCTCCCGTTGCACAGATCGCCTCTATGGTAGATCTATAAAACTCACCCGAATTAGCCAATATTAAACTTATATGCGTATCGTGCACCACCTCTTTCGTTCTCACGCGGAGCGATTGGAGCCTCTAAGATGTTACAATTCGGTACATTCGCCTGCGATAGGAGCATGCTGTATTAGTCGCATTCCGTTGGATGCGTTATCGAGAAAGAAGTAGCGATAAAGCGACCAGTGAATGAAAGAACGAGGATGAGCATGATCCGTATGCTTCATTAGCGTTCGATGTTGGCAGGTAGAATGACAGTAAAGCCGTCGATTTCCCAATGCTGGTAAACGATCGGAATACTGACAACGGAAATAAGACGATGTATGACGATTTGGAAACGGCTTTTCGAGTTGGATGCCGGTCGCAAGACCACCTGTTTCGTGGGAACTAGGCACCTATAGTCCAGGAAAACAAAACTACTGCTCACCGCATTGCTGACCTATAAAAACTGGCCTATGAAAAAACCATGCAAGAAGGTATTCGCGATTACATTTGCAAGTTAAAAAGTTCACGGATTGATGGATGTAAATGAGTACGTCCATTCACAACCGATAAAAAGTGACCCCTCTTCTTTGCATGTCCACCGAACATGAGGCTCCGGACTTCTAGGCACAAATTAGAGGAGGGTAAAGCCTAAACTGTGAGATATATGATGCCTCGGGTACATGAAATAATCCACGCAGTGCTCGTTAGGGTTCTTTTATCTGATAGGTTCTTTCCTCACTGCGCCTGCTCCTAGTCGCATGCGGAAGTCATGGAAGAAATGAAGGCAACAGCACATTTCCTGAAGGAAGAAATCGAGTATATGCCTGGAGGATGACATTGGAAAACCGATCCCTACTGGTCAAGAGAAACTGAAAAGGAGGCGATCTTGGAAAAGAGTCGCGGAATACGCTAAACCAAATTAGAACATAAGTGGGAAAAGTTTATGCGGAACCAGACTGCCAACCAGCTAGCTCATTTCCTTCGATAATATACTGGAATAACAACGAAAGTCCATTTCAACAATCGCAATCACAGCATACCGACTGGTCAGAAGAGAACCGGGTCCAGTTCTCTTGACCGCATAAATCTGAAGAACTATGAATTCACCAAGGAATAGCAACGACTCATTCAAACAATAATTTCACCTCCAACGAGGATGAAGTTCTTGCCGATGTCGTCGTAATCGAGCTCGGCTTCTGAGGGGCCCAAATTGTTACTGACAGGCTCCCTGATGGAAGCAACAGCCTGTCGCAATTCAGCCAATTTACTCTTCATCTTCGTATTTACTACCTTCAGTTTGTAGATTCCCCTTCGCAGGCAACACTTTTCTATCTCCAGAGCCGCTACAGCGTTCTTTACTTGTGTCAACTCATCCTTCATCGAAGCAATTTCCTAAAAATGCATCATCGGTTTCGGTTCCATGCAGCAAAATTAATGCAACGATCTCGGATTGCTTATGGAATAATGAAAAGACGTTAGCGCTGGTGACTTCCAAAAAATTTCGATGTGAAAGGGAGTGCGCATAACGAAGAGCAGGAATAGGTCACAATGAGAAGAAATATGAAGTATTGTCGAGCATCCGAAGATGTAATTGTCAAAAAGAGGACATAATATAAAAAATACAACGCCAAAACGCTGACTGGTAGGATGATAAGCAAATACGGATTAATTCGTTCCTATTTCGATGCCATATTTAATTACGATTTTTATCGATATGCCGGGAAGAGAGTTCAACATATTTGTTCAAGAACACGCGAAGCAAATATTTTAGTGTAGTATGCAATCATTTTCAACGCAGTCGTTAGTTCGTTCTCACCTCTTTCTTCTGAAAACTTCATCCCCTGGAAATTGAGAGATATCGCATTTTCAAAAGGCACAATTTTCTGACTGGAGTTGAATTCTTTTTGACTGTTATTTCTTTTAAAACATATGGACGGGCGTCATCTCACCCACTACAACTCTTGTCACAGAATCCATTTTATGAAGCTCCTAGGTGATATCAGCCCAGTGATCCTGTCAAATTCCTTAAGTATATTTTACAGGAAGAACGGGTAAAAGAATCTTTCGGAAGAAGAGTTGTCACATGACCGCCATTAGAAAAATGTCCTTCTAATAAAAGAGGAGCACATCTGCATTATCAAGTACTCAAATGGCAAGCTGCGCAATGTCAACAACCCTGAAGAAATGATCTTGAACAACGAACATTCGGTGCGAGGAGAAACGCTGAAAGCAACGGTTATCTTATCCTCGACTATTCACTCTTCACGTTTAGACCTCATCATTGCCAACTCACCTAATGAGTACTTGAATCTGATACTGCTCGACGTCAGACGCCACATAAACAAGCAATTACTTGCTGACGGCTGAGATTATAATTCTATTATTAAGACCAATAAGACATTGATTGCAGTGTTAAACTATAATGGGTGGAAATACACATGCACGTGGGCGTAACTTTTGCGAAGCAAACCTGCGGAAATGCATGAAAAGGAAAGCTAGGATGATTCCGGAACCTAGCCGTTAAGGCTACTGGTTTATTTGGAAAAAATGGCATGCACAAAAATTAAACAAACATAGAACTCTTACGCTGCATGGGCAACTGTTGCTCTGAACACGTGGTACGGCTAGCTGGTCGAGGCGAGCACTCATATCGATAGTTTTCATCCGCGACTGAAGCCTGAAATATAAAATAAAACTTCTGCGACTAGAATGCGCTAAACGGACACAAAAGTGCGCACCGCCACCGTCAGGGCAACACTCACAATCTAGAAGAAATATCAACGACGACGCACATCCGCGCGGATGAACCGCATTCCGTGAGCGGATGCAGGAGGAATAGCACTTGGATTGAGTCCGTCCCCAAACAGACGATTGAGGCAGGGCACTGTAATGATTCAAATCCGGCTCCCGCAACGCAAGTTCCCTGCACAAGCGTTGGCAAATTTCCGAATAAGCGTTCGTAATACAGCTGTCTGGAAGAATTGTGGTTGTGGCACGCGAATTCGCCAAGCGACCTGAGGTTACCCTCGTTCGCTCAAGTTCGCACTGAACGTGAGAATCGACTGCCAAACATTGCAAGTACCCTTAGATTTTTTTTAAAACGCGTTTTACATCGAAGTGCAGAATGTGGTACGATCTTTTTTCTATGTGTATGTGTCCGTTGGTGTGGTAGCATCTCCTAGCGGTTTCTCAAAGTTCTAGGGAAGTGCAACCGTTTTATGAAAACCCGGAATTTCAGTAAAAGTAATAGATAGGGAGTAATAACTTCTCAGCTCCCTGAAATTAAAATTTACTCTCAGAAGTCCGTGATTTGATGGGATCAGAGAACCCGAGGATTTCAAGAAAAGGTTTTTTATGTCCTGGAGTTTCTTTGTAGATATGTAAGCTTCCCTAAGAGCTCCTCTCTTCTTTGCTTATTGCGTAAAATCGTAACGTATTTCTTTATAAATCACAGAAACAGTTGGTTTCACAGAGCGTTTTATTCGATGCGGCAATGAACATAATCACGACGACTTTTATATTCATAGCTCCTAATAAACTTAGAAGAGCACACAGAATGTTGAAAACGGCAACGAAACCTTATTGAAAGCAAAATATAGGGTTCAAAAAGTCGAAATGATGGCATACAGTGAGCAGGCAAAGGACAGTCGTCACAGCAGCACTCACACGGTAAAATATGTCCCACAACGTTGCCTGCAACGTGTGTATGACAAACACCTGTAGCATGATGTTTGATGAGAAGATTTAACGTTAACGTTTAGATACCAGAAGATGTGAAGTGAGTAGAATCGAGGCCTTATTGCTACCCCGCAGCACTGAGTTACCTATTGCTAATTATAACAGCAGTGCAGCGAGAAGGTTTTGAGTGGCAAATTAGCTCGGCTTCACTATGATGTGACTTTTAACGAGTAAGTAAACGGAGCCGATGTTGGAGGCGACGACATTCTGCAGCTGCAAAAGTAGAAGAGCATGGATGATAGTGATGTCGATGGATGGAACCTGGCTGCTCACATTTTTTTGTCGTCGGAAATTTGCTCCACGCATTTTTAGCCCGCAATTGTGCGGCGCGTTACGCGAAAAGACTTGTGGCAGTGTGGCCACCCACGACGCACAAGCGGTTGCTTCTACGAAACGAAAATTAATCCGCTAAATTAGTTGTTCACTTAAGCGGAAGATAGAACGTACGTGTGTGTTTCATCGAAAGATTTGTTCACTAGCAGCGATGAGCAGCTTTCAAAATTTAAAAAAAGACCGCATTTCATCTTAAAGGTTGCACCATCGGCTAGATCTGCAGGTGAGAAATATTCTGGTTCCTCTCGGCATTATTTCATTTCCTCCACTTTGCAGCTATGGAGAATGAATATCTACACTATATTTCAAAAAATTTCAGTGCAATTTTCAGTACATCTCTGAAATTTTTGCTCTTCAGCATGATTACATAACAGCTATCTATATTATTCCGCTCTGATGATATTCGTTCGTTTTGCCCATGATATCTTTCATGCTATGTGCTCTTCACTTTTCCGGTACCGGTTATTTCCATGTTTTCACGATGTAGGTCATTTCCAGTTTTTCAAGGCACCGGTTATTTGACATGGAACTGGTTCATCTCAGCTTTTCACGGCATCGACCGCTGATGGTGTTTTAACCGTGAAATCCATATTAGACAAATAGTGAAGTAGTTTTTACAGGGGAATGCTTTACGCCACAATCAAATCCACTTGACGCCAGTGCATTATCCAGAAAGCGTTATACTTGGGCGAGCAACTTCCTTAAGCTTTTATAACTGTTCGGCTTAGCTCATTCATTTATATGCTGCTGATGGACAGGGCTTTCTGTTTATTGAGAGTCTTTTGCTCATCGGACTTCCAATTTTCAGCACTCTACGTTAGCGTTCAGCTCAGTTTAATATCGTAATTGTTTCTTTTATACGGTACACTCCGAAACACCAGATACTATTCCTTCACAAAAGCGGGAAACAACGGAACCAGTAAACGAGTTTGTCACGCATGACACAGGGAAATCAGATGCCCTCAGCAACTGATACTGTGGTTTTTTGAGGGGGGAGGAGTGGAGGGGAGTTCTGACTTCATTCACTTTGTTCGTTCGTTGTTCGATGACTTCAAGTCAGAGTTGCTGCAACTTTTTCATTCCTCCTTGCAATTATAAGCGCCTCTCGTTGGGATGAGCCAAAGCAGTGGATTCGGACCAAACACCTAAAATGAGAGCATTACAGCATGCTTTGTTCCCTAGGAAAGTGAGGGACCAATCTCAAATCGTAGTGCATGGCTTTTCAATGAGCCGCTGCGTCATCCGACAGCGCTTCCGATATTCTGAAGTGGCCTGTGCACAGTAGGTGCAATTACCTGTGCATAACCTCGCCTTACTGACGTTTATGACGGACATTTCCCTCTTTCCACGCACAATTAGCCCAAGTATTTCGGACATGATACTCTTCACCTGCGAGAAAATTTTCTTACCATGCGTGCATGCAGCGAAAGGGAACTCGTTCAGTCGCACAACACGGAATGAGTGACAAGCGGCAGAATGTGCCGAAAAGGTTTCCGCAACACACGTAAGGAGCAAATTTTCGCCTAAGACAATGGGCCTCGTAAAAGGCTTGTGAGCTGACCGCATTTAGAGTAGGACGAGGAGCCCGGCCATAAACTAGACCCTAACACGAAGACTACGCATGCGCCTTTACTGCTTCCGTGCAGAGTTGGGACCAGGCCAATACTCGTTATCCTCATCATTCAGTTTTCAGAACATCTCGGTGCTCACCTTTTCAGCGCGATACCTTTAATGATCACTTATTTTGGGACTAGAACGGAAAAAGAGTGGCGGTTCTTGATGTAGAGAAATTTTGCGCCATAATATTCTGTATTTCTTGGGAATTTAGGGATAGGAGCGGATAACCAACCAAACCAAAAGCTTTCTGTTGATTTCAAGACCTTTGGCAGTGAATTACTTTCAAGTATCGTCGCCTAGCAGGACGTCGTTTTATAGTAATGTGCCGCATATGCTTGAGATATTCTTTATCGCATCTGAACTTTCATGAACGTGTATTCACAGTATTATGAAAGGCTGAAGCTGGCAGTCTCATAAAAGCACTCGGATGAAACCACATGAAATTACAGATGTTACGCAAACAAACCCTTTGTAGATTTTTCCTCCATCCGAGGTTATCAAATGGACACCGTTCGTGCCACCGATCACGAAACGCGAGGTTCATCGGAATCAAATATGAATAAATGACCATTGGCCATATCGCCAATTGGGTGCACATAAGATATGATATGCTTATCGTGTACCTGAAACATTTTAGCGACGATGCGGTTTCTCCATTTTTTTTTCCGAAATTTGCCTTCGTTTCATCTCGCATCAAACAGTTCTTGAAGTTCCTGGCGAGTGTGACAAAATGTGATACAAGAAAGAGAACTTGGAGGAATAGTATGGGGAAGACACAAAAACAGGCCTTTTATGCAAAGAAATGAAGACTGCAAGTTTTACCAGAAAGGTCCCCTGTCTTCGGGAGCATTGAAATAGGTGAACTTGAAGTCGGTGACAAATGCAAACGTCGAATACAGCAGTCCCCATACAAGGTATAAAATAAACGCCTGCAAAAGCGAAAAGTGAAAACGTGGTGAAATGCGGCAGTAAGGGTAGCATTGAACAGACCATCTCTTCAGGGTGTCCACTTTTGGAATAAAGCTTCTATGAATGTCCTTTTTTAACGAGCCGACCGACTGTACCACGCGTACCAATTTTCGGCATATATAAGTGGACAGAGGTATTTCCTATATTGGTGGAATTTCCTGAAAGTTGGTATAAGAGCTCCTATGTGTAGAGCATATCCTCTAAATTCCTTAACTTTAGCTTCACTGGTCTCAAGTGAAAACCACCTAGCAGATTGGTACTTCATGCGAAGAGATAAGACTTTGCCACCATAAGTTCTGCAGATGCAAATTTGCGAAACAATGGAAGCTACTGCAAGGAAATTAGACGGTAATGATGTCGAATAAAGTATTTATTTGCTTAGGAGATTCGATTACTGTATTATCTTGAATTACAAGAAGTCATTTAGAAAGAAATATATAAAACAAAAAAGTTGTCGAAAATGAAACGTCGGCATAAGCGCACGCTCAAAGGAGCAGTTAAAAAGATGTAAGCAGCGAGGCGGTAAATCAGTGAGAATTCCGGAGTGTCTTGTAGTCGGTGGATACTTTCAAACACATCCTTCCCCACCTCCCCCCTCCCCCCTCCGCTCTTGTTATGCGATCTTCTGAAATTCGCTAAGCAAAAGCACACATAACGGTATCTTGTTTTCGCGAACGTGCCTTTTTGTCTTTTCACTGATTTCAACTTGAGACAGCTAAAGCTGGAGGCATGAGACTTTGTAGACAGTGCAAAGCGTAATCTATATTGTCTTTGGCTTGGATCCACCAAATTTGCAGGAACTTACAGTCGTTTATAGGTCCCATAAAATCTGGATGCATGCACCCAGTCGAATCTTCATTTAGCATCATTCGGGCTACTAAGAGATGCATCGTTGGTGGAAGCTTAAGCTATCGGAGAGTGCATTCACTGGAAAACATTCAGTAACACTCATAGCTATTTCAACAAAAACCGTTCAGAAGATGCTGTTATTCTCAGAACATTCCGTCCAGCGATTCGTTTTCACGTCGGAGGTTGTTCATTAGCGCATGAGCGCATAGAAGAACGGGGGTGGGAGTTGGACAGTGACGAGATTTCTTCAAGGATTTAGTTCGAAGCCACCGGGAGCTCAAGACTGGGCAGCCCACTCAGAAATTCACGATGGGATCCCAATTTTGGTGCTCGACAAAATTATTGTGGACTGTCAGTCTGGGAGTGTAGCCAGAACCTGTTCCGGATTCGAGATACCCAGTGCTGACTCCAGTTGAAGGAGATACGATATCCTCATGCACAGACTGGATCTAGACGAATGATATCTGCTCAGAGGTTCCATTGACAACATCTTTAAGAACTTTTAGGACTGGCAAATGCTTCTAATGGTGACGTTATAGCCGGGGCGGTGACGGTTACATAGAGAACGGGCCTTGTTTTATATTGAAAGCGAGGAGGACGCATCTTACAAACTTCTGTCGTTTATACACCTAGCACTCATAGATGGCCAACACCGGACGCTATTCTTTGAAAGGCAAAGAAGCTAGAAGAGAACTTCTTTCAAAACGACGCGTAGCATTTCAAACCGTTAAGAGTTGTTTTCCACTTTTAGGAGACAGTTGGCTATTGGGCAGAGTGTAAGTGGAGTAGAGAATGATATGACAATTTAACAAACACATATTTAACAACATGCGTTACAGCCATCTGTTTCAGTCGTTTGCAAACTAAGAGGATAACCATTGTTTGATGACCAATGAAGAATTCGGCAAACTCCAGCAGTGCCCTTAAACCATCTCCATTGGTCATTTTATCGTTCTGAATTTTGTGGGACAGCGTAAGAATCTCCAACTATGGGATAGATGTAGATGTGGGATGGATGGGACAGATGTACCAATGTTCCGCGTGTGGGATAGATGTATAAGTACTTCCACTTACTTTCTGTGAGCTAATAAAGTGACTATAAGTTTTTAGTGGTGATGAATGACGGAATTATAATGACAAGCGGAAATAGGTTATTTGAGGTAAAGCTGAGGCCGACCTTTAGATTATCCTGATGAATGCACGAGCTCATAAGAACACAGTGATGATCACATCGAAGAATACAGATTCCACACTCAGTGCAGTGATGAGATTTATCTGCAAAGTTCTCCTCTGGGACGAATATCCTTTTGCGCTTGAACTGTCAGTATTCTCACCGCTTCTTGAATGACTCTTACGAGTTCCGTCTTGCTGGGTGATTCATCATTCAAAAAGACTGGTGTTATCTTTTCCACTCTCACAAAATGCCTCTCCGGTTTTTTATTTTCCTTCGATCCATCTTTCGATTTCATGACAACTTTGCAAGATCCAAAGCTTCAAGATCAAGGCTCAAAAGGGGCTTCTAAGAAAGTTGTGAACGAAGCAGACGTTGAAAGGGGCATGCCTGGACGAATACATTCACATGTCTCACAGTAGCGAACGGTTCCATTCTCATGTAGTTGTTTTACTTGCAAGTCACTTGATTCGATGTGCCTTTTACAGAGCTCGTCTAACCGCTCCCGACAGCGTCCAATTTTTCGAGTCGTTACAGCGTCCAGGTAATACTTTCGCGAAGGCGATGGCAAAGGCGCTAGTGCAGCCCTGAATTTGATGATGAAGGCGACTATCAGTGCTATCATATCTTTATTTCAACTGCATATCGGTTTCCTTTCTAAGTTTCCTCATTGTTGCTTGCCACTGATGTTTACACCACCTGGAGCAGCAGTCAGGTCTTTTGATGACTACTAGTTGGTGGTCACTAATCTTTTGCAAAGCAATTCCGGAATATTCTCTCAGACTTCACTTCTGAATGTGGTAAGTAGAAGGTTCAATAGTAGAGTGCAAGAAGTGGCACTACGTGACTGGGAGTCCGCTCAACAGTCAAAAATTTCGGCTTTACATCGCATCATTTTTCTACAACTTTGCAACATGATCTCGACTTCTTTTGCATTTTCTTTTCAAGTGCTGGCCCATGTTTAAATGCACGTTCATGAATTAAAATTCTGCAATCTGCTACCAAATCTCCCACCTTCGAAGGAGGAAAACAAAGGCGAAACGGGGTTTCAATGACCACTTTTGACTTCAATGATGGAAGTGGAAAAGGAAGTGGCGGAGGGTAATACAGTCTGCGTTGTCTGCAATTTAGTCTGTCAGAATGACTGAATGCAGAAATGCCAGGAAAATAGCAGAACAATGTTCAGTGATTTTTTCCAAGGAGACCAATCAGCTGCAAATTCGCGAGACCTCTTCTATGGCCACGTTTAATCGGGTTTTGAAGGAAATTTCAACTCGTCAGACGTGTTCCATTGCCATGTTTAATCGACTTTGAAAGAGGTTCACTCTTATATTTTAATATTGCACGGTGCGAGAAACTTCGGCAGCAAAAATAACCATCGCATCGCGTCAATTTATCCCACTTAGAATTTTTCGAGAATGCAAATCTCAAAAGGCGCTTCTTTAAGGTTGTTCTCATCGATATCCTGCCAAAACATATGCAAATTAGAATCTCATAGTTAAAAGTTCTTCTTTATGCGGTTTGATCATTTGCATTCATTGCTGTGACGTTGTATCTGTGCTTTTATACAAGTGCGCCTATTTGTTTGACAAATTCAGCGCAGCAGTCAGTAAAGCTACGAAACTTAGTCTGCTGCACAGGTGATACCTCTGATACCTTTCAACTGCGAAAGTTGTTAGCTCTACTTAAATTTCTTGAGCGCCTGTAAATACTTGACCACCAGTCAAGCTGCTCAGTACAAGCTGTTGTCCTGAAGAAAACGGAGCTCTTCCTGGAGATTTGTGACAGCGGTCGACTTCAGGAAAACATGAGTTGGGCTTACATACTGCTTGCTGGCAATATACTATTTTCTAACCACAGAGCTTCTGCGTATATAGATAGCAGTATTCACAACAGCATCACACATCGTGTAAACTCTTTCAGTGCGCTATTTTGTTTTTCATCATCTATGCACCAGATTGCTGCAATTCACAATGCCGTTAACCGGTCACCCAATACGTCCTTGTAAGACTGTGGACTGTGCAAGGTACATCCACAGTGTATTACTGTTCAGGTGATTTTAAATGACATTGAAGTTGCTGTGTTCATGACTTGCAAATTTCGACATCGACTCACTACAATCATCCCGACTGGTTCAAATTTTATAGGTGGCTTACCAGCTAACATTAAGGACTTAAAAAATGGAATACTAGAAACAAAAAAAGGCCAGTAAAACGAGAATACTGCACAGATTTTTCTTGTCACAGCTGGAACTATGTAATGCTTTAGGCTAAGCATTTTATGCTGCAACAATAGATAGCGCTTACTAATGAAGGGAACTAGGGATGAAATTTGCATGTCTGCACTGCAGCGATGTTGGATGAGCAAATATTGTCCAAACTTAACAGGTTTGCTAAGCGTGCAGTATTACCAACTGGTGCAAGACAGAGATCTTTCAATTCAGCCTCAGCACTGACTTACTGGGATATCGTTGTCTTTGCTGCAGAATCTTAGAAGCACTGTTAACAGCGGGCACCATCAAGGACCGCCTATCTATTGCCTGCTCCACGTCGTTGGGCACTTTTACTAAGGCGCATCATCATAAGAACAGTAAAGCAGTTAACTTGTAATGTTGCTTTGGAATCAGAAAGAGCATAAAAGTAAGCTCACGCAAAGTAGCACCACTCAGTCATCATTAAGAGGGCGGAAACAACTATCGCGTTCATCCAACGATCATAGGGATCCGCAATGAGTGGCACCACGTGAGACATGTATCCTCTGAAAATTGTTTAACTGCGAAGATCACATAGCAAATAGAAAGAGCTCAGATTAAATCCAAGTAATTTCGGATTGCTCCGGTGAAGCTCACTGGGCAGCCTCATCTGAATAATCACAATTGCAGGTGCAAATGGAACGTGGGGAAAAACTCTGCTACTAAAGGCGAATTATTTGCTGACTGTGGAAGCGAGAAATCAAACAAGAAGTGTTGGCCGTAAATTCCAACCAACAAACAGGTTTCTAAAGCTACTTGAAGGAAACTGCGCGAGGCGATTCCGCAGTTTCTATTGCATTTGTCAGTGAGAATATCAGTGAATTTCTTTAGCTGAATATTCTTCCAGAATCGCTACTCAGTTTAGGTTTCTTTCCTGCTTAGATGTATTGTTCTTTCTCTCCGGAATATTGTTTTATTTATTGTCAGGCAGTCTATTAGTGATGTTTCCCTCCGGCTGCGTGACATTTTGGCTTCTCGTTATTTGCAACTATGCCCGACAATCCACAACTACACCACTATCAACTCGTCTAAAAAGATACTTTTCAAAAAGTCTTCAGAGTATTATTATTAGTGAGTGCGATATTTTTGCAATCGTCGCTATTACTGAGACTCAAGCGTCCGCTGTTAATGTAATGAGGCGCGTTTTGGCTAATATTGTTTCGAGTAGCTGAAACATTTTTTAACGCAAAACGTAACCTCACCGAATTCAATAGAACTAAAAACTAACAAATAAAAACATAATGTATATGATGAAATTAATAGCGGTCCGTTTCTTCGTGCGAACGTTTGCAGTTTTTCAATAAAACCGGAAATGTGCGACATCCGCAAATGTTATAGGTCATAGAATAGGAGTGCTATGACACGTTGAGTCCCGGCTCTGAGAATTAGAAGCGTTAAATGTTGTAGATTCCTTAAAAGAATGGGAATGACTCCTTATTATATATGAAGTGGGAGTGTTGACGCTTGAAAGCATTTCAGACACGACGAAAGCACTGTTAGCACACTTGCACTAGTTGTGCTAAAGCTAGCACAACAATATATGGTTAAAAATTCTTTGATTTTATTGTAGCCACTCACTGCGAGCGGCGTGTATCTCAGAATTGGGTTGTATAGCATATAGGTGGTGTTGTCATACAATAAACTGCCAGAAAAAATGATGATTCCATGGAAAGAGATGTCGAAATTTCAAATCTCATGATGAGAACAGCATTAAAGTGCAAACGGGGACATCAGACCAGTGCAGGGCCCAATCGCGAGAAGTCGCACATTCGTGCGAGGAGTCGTGCAGCAATGCGAGAGGACCCTCAAAACCTCCACTGAGTTCGAAAATCCAGCCTCTATGCGTGAAATGATTTCTTACGCTAGCAGCTGCTCCTCTCCTAATATTTTGCTCCTTCGCACTTAAAATTGTCCCTGTTTTGGGCGATCTAGGTTACTCCTATCCGTGATACAACTTGATGTGAGGCCATCCAACTTTACTCTCGGAGTTTACTGTCATCTTTCCATCGCTCGATAAACAGTCACAGATCGTTAACCATCTCAGGAATTTAAATAGGCGCTAATGGAAGCATTTTTGCAAATAGGAAAGAACACACACTACATATGGGCAGCAAATTCGCGCACTCTTACTATCTTAGCTACCGAAAAAGTGACCTTCGACTTTAATTAAACTCCGTCTGCAATAGGAGTCTTTTATCTGCGCATCTGCTTCTACTACGCTGTCGCAGTGATGCCTAATGTGGCATTCATTCACTTCGCTCCGTCTCATCCACTTTATAGAAGACAATGCGTCGAAGTGTTTGCGAAATGAAAGCACTGTTGGAGCAAAACGTGAACCTGAGTGCTTCGTTCTCGCGGATTGACAGCCGACAAGCAAGCACACACTTTGATTCAGTAGTGGATCCGCAATTAAACTGCGTTGTTGCGTTTGACGAATGACACAAAATTAGCATTAATCTGATTCGGAAGTAATTAAAATCGATGAACGAAGAATTCTCCTCGCTGCACACTTCATGCAGCCGAGAGAGACCTTAAGAAAGTGATGAACAGCGGTGCCTTTTATATAACGATTTCCTTGTACATATTACGTACTTTATATCATGTGCTTTAATATTTGAGAACCACTGCAGTGAGTTATTTGAATCGACTCGATCGAACAAATTGACAGTGATGCCAGATGCAGCGCGTTGCTCAGCCTAGTTGTTATGCGATTCGTTCCGCTATGCTTCAATTTGGTTCCGTAACTTGGATCGGCTTCTCAAATTTCCTTCATTGTGCCTTTAGTTTCGTCATAGCATATGTATCTATTTTCCTCTGCTCCATAACAGCTCGTTTCGGCCTTCATTTTCAGCATATAAATGCTTCATTTTCAGTTCATGCTCGTTGCATTTGCATCAATGAATGAGGGTTTCTGTGAATTTCTCGTTCATATTATGCCCTTTCTTCTTCCTCTCCCACCTCTCAACGGCCTCCAATCTCCTCAGAGATATTTTAACCTTATAAACAATTCTGCTAGATGATGGCAAATTTATTTTAAAGCCAAATAATGTCAAATTTGTTACACATTACAAAATGATGTCGAATTTATTACACGCATTTCACGCCGCTGAAAATTGCCGCGGTTCGTTTCCTTGACTTATATGTTCGCCTCATGTGATGCGGTATGCGTCTAATATGTAGTACTAAGCTTTGTTTTCACTGGATTGTATTTCTGTCATAAAGCTTTTCTGGAACAACAAAAATATTTATCATGTAATACATATATTGTAGTAATAGCAGTTAAAGTGATAGATAATCATATATGTCAAAACCAAAGTTCAAGTAAGAGGTACAATGCGGTGGAGAAAAATGTAACGACAACGGAATCGGCAACAACGTGAAAAGTGGGAATATGCCTGCTTATAATAATACGAAGCTGATCGTAACAACTGCAGAATTAAAAGAAAAGCAACCAACTACGTTGCACACTGACAGCAGTATTATATGGTCTGGGAAGAGCATGTCGCACATAACAGCGTGAAGTACCTCGGTGACAACCTCGAGAGCTCTCGATGACTCCTCGAGAACACTACCTTCAAGGAGTGTTGTTCTTCGCAACTTGTGTAGCTTTCTCTACATTCACGGCATTATTGCGACTCATTCTCACGCAGATTTGAGGATTACTACAAGCAGAAGATTCACTCTGATTTTCCGCTGAAGAAATGTGGGTAGCGAAGTCGACGTGGATCGACATATAAGCAGGCTGCACCATTGGTGCGTTGAAATAATTATGCAGAACATTACCAATCGTCTTGCGCACCGCCTGTAAAGTTGGTTATTTGCTATGCGCATACTGCTATGAAGGAGATAGTAACAGAAACTCCATTTAAACATTCAAGTATTCAAATATTCAAGTATATAATCAGAATCGAACTTTCCTAAAAACGCCAATTACAACACTGCCGTGAATTCTTCGGAGAGCAGGAGAGGGCGATTGAGAACTAATCAGTCCTTTCCTATTTTTAACGCAAAAATGAAAAGGTACGTACGGCTTTGCGCTAGAAGTAGCGGAACCTGTCCTTTGCCTACACTCGGTCCTCCTCAACGCCCCCGCTACCATTCACAACAGAGAGCTTCAATTTTATCAACAAACTAAGGTTTTGCGGTAGTGAACAATTAAAAAAATGCAACCACTGCAAGATGGAAAATTCGTTCCTGCAGTTGAAGCATTTTATGACTGAAATAGTCTTGATGAATTCATCAGTTTGCAAGCAAAGAATTCGTGAGCGGTGACAGATGAATCCACTACTCTCAAACAGGACTCAGCGAACTAATCGAACTACGTTACAAACGGCCATATTCGAAGAACAAGTAAACAAATCGCGCTAATTAGTAACACTTCAGCTGCAATGTGCACATCTTTGCACCGAGTCTCTTGATCGCTAAAGAAGGGAGAGCGAAGTTTGTGGCAATTGCTTTTGGCGCTATTTTCATGAATGTATTAACGCGAAAGCGCTGAAAGACGAAAATTTGCAAAAATACGTTTCTTGCCATTTTTCAGTCGTTGAAGCAACAACAAGTAGGCAGAAATTTGCCCACATCCGAGTGCTTAAGACGTGATGGAGGGGTAAGGGGACTAGGGGAGGGACGAAGTGGGATCATGCGTTTCGAATGCTGTAACAAATGTTTCGCCATGGAAGTTGTATCGCGCAAACAGAACGTCGATTCACTTCCTGTTCCCGTTGCTGTCAATTTCAGCTCCGAACGCTTCCACTGCGGGTAGTGCACACCACGCGCAGATGGTGTTGAAGCGTGCCGCTACGGATTCTGGTGAATGTTGACACACCACAAACATGTCTAGATGTATGTGCACACACGGTAGAGCGGCAGGTTACGGTAAGCGGCAAGGCTCGCTCCCGAATGCCAGGTCCCCCAAACAGCAACTGGCCATATGCAGTGTTGGTTTTGGAGGATAATGCGAGATTTGCGGTCCCGAGCAACGCAAACCGTTGACTTCAAATCGCCGCACTTACATTTGAGATTCCTCGGATATATTTTTCGAGCGCTAACACTACCGAAACGTTATTCGTGCAAGAAAAGTGAACTCGAACGAGCGATTTTTCTTTACAAGCAGGAAAGAAAAACCTGTTGAAAGCTGATTGCTGCCTACCAAATAGTCCCTGGAGGTATATTCGCGGTCGTAAGGAACTGCAGAGCTGTGCTGTGACATCCAGGTGAGATTTTCTGCCATCGAACCCGCTTCGACCAGTCAACGTAAAGGGAATGAAAAGTTTGGAGGTGAGTTCCAGCTTATTGCATGCTACGTATGGGAAACAATTATGAATTGCTAAGCATTAGCACACAGACGTATTTGCATAATATGCAGCTTCGTTTCGTTCTTGCTCACGTTTTTATATATGCATATCGTTTGGACCATATCAGTCGCTTATCTTCTGTACTTGCAATAATGAATCCTTGTAGCAGTATGTTAGCTTTTCTCGTTTATATTCCGTGTCACAGCAGCAATTTAACTTGAAGCGATATCCCCCTCCCGCGCTTTCATTTACTTCCACCATCAAATAAATAACAAATCTGCATAAATGCTTTATGATTGGACTTGTGTCTAGTTGGACTTGGGTTAAGAATAGAATTTAGGTTGATTCATAAGCGATCAATTTGCGGTTTATGCGGGGATTGCAGAGTGTTGGTCGTGACAATGTTTGTTCAACTGTTGTTAGATATCAATACCTTCATCGGACCCTCACTTCGTCAGCAATTTTACCTCAAACGGTTAATACCGATATCATAAAGATCGCAGATCCCTTCCGATTTTTTTTTTTTGTTTTATGGATCATCAAATTTCTCTCGAATTCTCCATTTTATCTTAGTAATTTAATCAACTTTTAGACATCATTTACTTGGGGGTATGAACCTCTAGGAGAATTGGCCTTGTCTGGTTTCGCAGCTTCGAATGGCTATAACGTCAACAAACGATCATCTACCCTTCTCTTTATTCTAAAACTTCCATGTCGTTTCACTGACCTCAGATGAGCCTCTCTTCTACACTTTCACAGAACTATTTACTTGAAATTCGTTTCATTTTTACAGTCAAGCATCGGTTCCCTCTCCCACCACGAACTGACTCCAAGCGCACTTTGCAAATCAGCAAAAATGATTGACACAATGATGAATTTTTCCAAGACCTAGCGGAACGCATCTCCTGAGTAGCAATAGCAGGTGGCAACGCAGCATCAAACTCGGTGTTCAAACAGGTTTCTTAATGACGAGCGGCTGCAAGTGCGGCAAGGTGGAATAACTTAAAGCGAATCTTCAGTTGAATATGCAAGCTAATTCATGCATGAATTCGCATTTACTGGGTGGCATTCTTGGACACATACAACGTAGCTACTATTTATCCTCAATTATATGCTGCCAAGCCAAAACGCCTCCGATGGAAACAGCAGGGAATTAGTCCCTCCATCTCGTTTCTTTTGGACTATGCGAGGTTCGCAGTATATCTCTGGAAGTAGCAACTAACCCCACAAGTAGTCCCTTCACATCCGCACCTCTCTAAACACTACTGACCTCATCGTTTTTCCTCTACAGAAGCGGTGAATTTGTAGAAAGTTCGCGCAAACGGTCCCTTGCATCACAACGAAGGACCTCTCATTCTTCATTCCCCACATTCCCGTTCGCAAAATTCCGACCACTTTAGTTCGACTTGTTGGCTCGAGTTGGCATTTCAAAACATTCGTTTCGTTTTTCTCACAGAAATCTCTGATTCAGAAAATTCCTATCAAAATTTATTGACTGCAGTGAAAAAACTAAAATTTGCAAATGCAAATTGGGCATATGATTATTAGTGGCCATCAGAAATAAATGAATTTATAACACTGCCCGAAACATGGCATAAGCTTAATGCTACACAACTGCTATCAAGCAATGATTAATGTATAACATAGTTGCATCCATATGTGAACATCAAATGCCACAATATCGTAGGTTTCGCTGACTGCAGATGATAGTCCCAGTTTCGTCATGACGTTTTGTTCTCGCTTCACTGTTCAGTTGGTCGCTCGTCAGGTTTCTTCACCAATACTGCTGCGCTGGGCGAGCGGGAAGAAGAAGCCGAATGGATGTTTTTGCTCTTAGGAAGGGAGTTGCGCTTTTGGGGCGATTTGGCAATGGTTGGTGATATATTTGCTTGTGTGGATGATGCATTCCTGCTCTCCGATCGTATATTATAGATATCAGACGAAAGAGCGCCTTTTTTGACCGATGAAATCGCATCTTTCTGCGAATCACTGCCTCTGTTAGTAATGCTGCTGTTTGCAGTGTGTCGCGCAGCCACTGCCGACGTGCCGCGCTTGTAGCTCTTATGTGCCTCACTGAGCACCTCAACGCATTTCTCCCACCCGAATTGTTTCGCATCATCAAGTGGGGTCCGCCCATAACGGTCTTCAGGATCTGAAATGTGGAACTGCACTTATTTCCGATAAAAGACTCTAAGATTGCACAGACCTCAGTGACTGCTTCAAGTGAACGTCGCTTTAATTAAGGTGACTGCCTAACATAGCAACACTAACCACTCGTAAACCTAATGACCCGTCGGCAATTGCCTCGACAACACTAGTCATGACGATCGCCAAAAGCGCCAACTCTTCTAGTGACAGATATTCACCTGGATTTTCTTCCCACCTTTCGAGCAGGAACTTCAACACCGATACGTTACCCTCTGCGGCGGCAATATGGAGCACTGTGCGTTCGTCATAATCCCTCTCGTAAATGCTGACTCCGAGCAAAATATACCTCAAAAGCGAACTTGTTTTATTAAAAAAGATCACAAGGAAGTTGGAGTTTAAGCGACATAAATGGCAAAGCGCATTAAAGAAGGTGGCACCATATGTGCTTTTGCTATCTTGCCTATCAGAGCACTCAGTTTCATGAAATGCTGACAAATGCTAAAATATGGGAAGTGAGGTACTAATGTTTACATCGGGCCGACCATCCGTGAAAACCTTTTTATTGCGTAACTTGTAATTCGACCAACTTAATGGCACAGAAAATTAAACAAATATTTAAGGCGTATGACTCCTCGTGGCGGTAAATCGCTTGCATAAGAGGTCTTCGTATCGTTTAGATTACACCCACACAACTTCGTAATTCAATACTCAATGGCTCTCAATTTGAAACGACTGCAAAGATAGACAAGCACGCAGACACACACCATATGCGCAGAACGTATGTACGCATAGGAAAAAAACCTCGGAAACTTGTAAAAAGGTTATAAAAGTCATAACTGCTACCTCAACCCATTATTCCTCTCAATTGTCGTCTTCGCAAAGAGGTAAGAAAGTAGCCTTGGGGAGAACTTTGTGCACGGTTTCTTCTCTGTCTTCGGCACTTTTCCTACTTGTTCCGTACTTGTACTAAGGTAAGTGAAATTTATACTCATCCAAGGGCATTATTAATATAAAATACGCCCATATCTTCTACATATACAAAAAACCCCCTATTTCAAACTAAAAATCGGCTCCCAATTCCGGCCCTGGAACTCAGGAACGCGAGTCAGGGACTTAGCAGAGCTCCATCGTAACTTGGATCCCTGGTTCCCGTCTTTGCAAAAACTTCTTCAACGACCATAATTACATATCGCCAAAAGGCTTTTGCTTCAGTCCACATCAATGCCTTTTGTGAGATTTACCACAGCAGCAGGGCTATAAAAGCAGACACCCAGTTTTTAGACATTTGCACACCTTCCCTCGCTGTCAAGGAGGGGAGTGGGATGCGAAGGCGAGAGGAGGTTTCTTGAGAGATAGCGTGGATGTTACATGATTAGAAGGAAAGCGCACCTCTGAATGGCTGAAATATCGCCTGTTTTTGCTGCGTACATCATATTCGATATTGATTCGTTGTGCACCTCTCGCACTTCCTTCCGCGGATCAATTTTATTCGTTTCGGAATACACCTGCATAAGCTATTCAACATGAACTCTGGTCTATGGCTATGCATTCGAACAAATGGCCAATCTTGTAGAGGCCTTAGCGCTGCAGATTTTTCTATGGCTGCGTTATAAAATCACAGCGGTTATCAAGTACGAATCTATCCTCCTCAAGTCAAGTTCAGAAGCCACAACTCTGCGTGTGGCTATTTTTCCAGCTCACTCCAATTTGCATAAAAAATATCATACCTGAATGCCCTCAATCTAATCTTGTTCACCTTAGCAAAACCAGACTTTACTTAATTCTTCTTGCATACCATCTTTCCCCATCCGAGACCCAAGCCTGCAACCACAAAATGAAAAGCCGGCTACGATTATTTCGAATTCTTCTGCCAGAGGGCAACCACACACGTGTGAGTGAGGGCGAAATGATGCGGGATGGGAAGATAGGAAGGTGTGAAGGGGAAGACGAGATATGTGCCACGACTGAGAAAAACCGCTGAAGTTAACAACGGTTAGCATTTCAGAGACTTCGTCTACAACTATTTATGAATGTACTGTAAAAAAATTGTAGCGATCGGTTCTAATTCGCTGCGTCAAATAGGGTAACCAGACTCAGCAGCTGGAAAATGATGATAAAACGTTGCAAATAAATCCTCTTCGACGTGAAATAATTTGCCTCTTGCGGTCGCGGCCACGCCCACTGTAGCAATTTTTAAAAGAACAGAGCTTAGTTTCCCGGTAATGTTAGTGTCGTAACAAATGACAACCATTATTCGCATGCTATCTTCTATAAATAGCTCCACTTTGTTTTCCCCTTCTTATTTCTCATCTTTTTTTCCATCTGGATTTATGCCCACGTCTTTCTTTATTTTATCTTCAAGTATTCGTTGCTCACTATCTTGGTTGCATCTTATGACAAACAAGAGAACTAAATCCTTGCGACGATGTTCCTAGTTCGCGGCGGATATCTGGAATGCGCTGCCACCACGGTCGAAATTTCGCTTTTGGCAAGTCCTGTTTAATAGCAGCCTCAGCAAGACAGGGAACATTCTCGGAAATACTCATCAAAGGAGACGATTGCTACCAAGTCGGCTTTCAGGCTGCCAACTCTATCACCCTCCGCCGCCTCGCACTATCAGTGTCGTCCTGCGCCATTCGTGCTGCGTCAACCTCGGCCAACGCTCGTCGACTGAATTAATCTTTAATTCTGTTGCCTTTGCCAGGCCTTCTTTCCTAGATCATGCGCCAAAAAAACGTTTGCACAAGAATTCCCAACAAATTTATGCCGATCACGTTCAAACAATTCTGTTAAAAAATGCGGCTCTTACTTTTTCATCTGTAAGGAAGCACATTCGCTCGTATCCCTTGATCTCGACACTTGATGACACAAATCACCAATGAACAGAGATGAGTTGTCTCAAGACGTTCAAATGGTCACGAAGTATGGAAGAGCAATCAACCAGATGAAGGTTGAACAAAACAATATCTGGCAACTAACCAGGCTGTCATAATTATGAAAGTTGAACTTTTCCACAAGCTGTTTAGCGAATTTCACACCGCGCACAGTGTTGCCAAGAGAATCGAGTGGTGGCGAGTAGATGCCTATGCCCATAACGTTTGGCACAACGATCATTAAATCGCCCGATACACCGCTCTTCGCCGGTAAACCAACCTAAATTGTTGTCATTCCTACAACGTTCGGATATAATCTCGGATGACGGACACACATTGCCCCATATCGTTACTCACCAACCATACATAAAGGAGTTCGGAATCCTCGCCTAATCCCCGCAGGGCCTGGCGCCTCCAGAACTACACCAATCACTTGGTCGTTTTAATTCCCTGCTTCAGCTACACGCATATTAACTCCACTTAATTCAAGCACTGTGCCGACCTCTTCCATCCAGTTTGACATCTCTTTCCGATGCCGCCAAAAGCCATGAAAACAATTTTGCGGTAGCAGCCTGCGAGCAATCTGAGCCAAGCCCAGGATTCGTCAGTAATCACTGCAGAGCAAACCAATTTGCGAGCACACAAATCTACAAAGGCGGTGCTTACTTCGCCGTGTGTTCAAAATGCTTCTGATGGCATGACGAAACTAATTTAGCAATACTCCGGAGGGCAGCTTCTTTTCTGAAAGAAGTTGCGCACACTCAAGCTCACTCGCAAAGCATAAGCATCGAACAAGCGGTGAGAATGAGCGCACTTCCTAGAGCTCTACCAACTAAAAAGATGCATTTGCATAGTTCATGTAGAAGCCAATAGGGCATTCTTTCTTAGCACTCTTACGCAGCATGGTAGATCCATGTGCTCGATGAGCTGCTTGCTAAGAATCAAAGAATGGCCGTCTAGGGAGTCATGAATTCAAGCTACTGTTCTCCTCTTAAAAGTGCTTTTATAGCACATCAAAATAAGCAGTTGGTGGTTTTGGAGCAATTCCTTCCTAAATGAATGTATCCGCTTTGCAAAACGAAGGTATCACAAGAACAAGTACGATGTTGAAAAGCGGTTTACATTAAGGAAGGCTGGGGAACCTGCCGAGGAACGAAATGATCTCAACGAGAAAGTCGGCGAGGGAGCAAGCTTGGGGAGGCCATATGAGGGAGTAGGATAGAAAGGGCCCAAACATGGAGACCACAGAGAAAATTTGGGACACAGCTAGTAGGAAAGGACAAGGCAGGTAATGGACCATAGCAGTGCATTGCCAACATATCACCAGTCGAAATATTTTCGCTTTCGGCGCCAAGACGAGCAATTTAAATCAACTTTACGTTCCACATTAAATTCCGAACATGCAGGAAATCATCGTCGTCTTTACTTCACCAAATGGACTTCTCATCACTCAACTATTTGACAGTTACATATATAAGCACTGAATGCGACACCAATGCAAACGTATCCGCAGCAGCAAACGTGCACTTCCAGCCGCCGCCTTTGGCGAAAGTGAGTGATTTTATCAACGACAAGGCTGCATCGACGACTTGACGACATGATCCAAGCTCACCGTGAAAACACCAAAAACTGATTTCTCAAAACGATTGCAGTTTCTGGACATTGTTTCCTCAAGTATCGCCAACGTATTTCTAAAAAAGTACCGTGAAGGCGAACTGGCCCGAGTAGTCGTACATTCCACATGAGTACATCAGCGACAACGTGTCCCGTACAGCGCGATTACATACTACTCGTTTTGCACCGAGTGGTGACACCCCGCCATTGGCCAATGTGGCGGCCATCACTGCCAACGTATCGGTGTTGGTTTCGATCGAGCACAGTTGAAAGTACAAATCGAGCGTATCCTTAACGAAGTCACTTTAAAGGAAATCGAAAGCTGATATGTTCTATGCACTCTAGTAGCTCAAAATTGGATCATACCTGGGCTTTGGCTGCATCTTATTGATAAAAGAATTCCAAGTGAAAATATGGAGTGGAACGCCACTGCGATGACAGATTGGAATGATTAACCGAATATTTGAATTAGAATATCCAAAGAAACCATCAGTCCTGTTTATGACGAAGACGACGCCTAATATTGGAAAATTTGGGAAAACGATATCGCAACTGTTGTACAACCTTCCCCCTTTCCTCCCCCACCCCACGCGCTTGCGCCTTCGCAAAAAAGATATTCAGGTCGAACTTACTGAAAGATAGAATGCTAAACGGGTAGAACGTTCCTAGTGGGCAATACTGATGATACAAGAGCTTAAATCGGATGGAAAGATGCGAATATGTAGTCACCTCAAGAAAGCGCTAAACGAGATGTGGGCCCTAGGCCAATGCCTCTTATCGAAGCATAATGATTCACCGTATTCACTTTATTTGCTGGAAGGGGAGAAGTTCTCAAGGGTTTATTAAGGAGGCGCATATTGCCAATTAGAGTTATATGAGAGGTCTAAAATGTTTCAACCACCTCAAGTTATAAAGGTTTACTTCAACCGAATTGCCATTTGGAAACACATCATTTAATCTCCATTACCATAAGCAATTCTTGATTTCCTTCCTCAACTTACCTTCAACTTTTGAATTCCCGTTACTCTTCTCAGAAAAGCAAATGAAAGACTGACTTCCGTCTTTCAATTTCAAGATTTTCAACATGCATCGTTTGCCTTAAAAACTGCCAATTCCCTTTCCCCTCTATATTCGGCTCCTCCTAATCCCTCAGTTCCTCCATCACCCACAAATTTTCGCTTGTTGGGTTTATGTTCGCTTGACCCTTTCAAAGTGTTTAATAAACATTTCGCATGCAGATTTGATTGCGTGACATCCGCAAATGTCACTACGCAGTTCCTTTCAGTATTCTCGATATGCGTAAAAGGGTTTCTCAAGCGAAACACAAAGTCGATGGGCCGACAGCTGTTTCTGGCAAAGAGATTTTCGAAATTTCAGAGCCAGTGGAGAGTGGAGAATTTTGTGGGATTGAAGTATGCCTTTTTCCTTTCGTCTTTTGGTTTGCAGTCGTTATGAATACAACGTACTTTATATTTCTTCTCTCTCCCCTCTCCGTTAGAGCATTTGGGTTCTGCTTATGGGCCCAACTCAACACTTGGCAACAGCTCCACTGCACCTGTAGGTTGTTTTAGACGTGAATGTATACAATCAAAGAACGATACTGTGCAATCAACTTCATGACTCAGTGACCCAGTGATAAGAATATGGGCGATAACGATAATTTGAAGACAGAGTTGCTCACCTGTAGGCTGGTATTGCGTGGAAAACATTTGTGCTCTCGCATATAATACGACAGCGCATAGTTTCGATCCGCAGTTTCTCTCTCCGAAAGGAAGACAGCATTATTGAAACCGACATAGCCATTGCAAGCGAAATTCTTCAGCTGTTGTAGCGCAAAATCGAATCTATCCGACAACGAGCTGTTTCTTTTCAGCAATGACACCACTAAGATCGCGCCCGCATTGATCATTGGGTTGTGCGGTTTCTCTAAAACTTTTACACGTAACGAAATATATGTGTTCTCTGCAAATTACATAGAAAACCACAAAAAGATATGTGCCACATCACAGACTGAGAAAGCCAAAACGACCTAACCCTGCGATTTGCTGTTTCCCGCATAACACTAACCACAGAAATGCATATATTTTATAGCGCACAGTGCGGCAAATCAAAAGTTATGGCTAACGTCAAGCATATGCTCATATATTAATGTTTTCTCTTATAAATGAGCCTTTCCTACCAATCCTTCTTTAATTCTGAAAAAGAGGACGAGGAGACATTCTCGAATAGGTAGCATACCGCGTGAACTGCTAGCTGATAGAATGCAAGCGTCTTCCTTTACTGCTTACTTCTTCGCTAATCCCGTTTAACTTTTCGATAATAAGACATAGGCAACTCAAATGCATCAGTACTCTTTTATTGTTTTCTAAAATAACGCAAATGCGATTGATGTGTTCGTTCGCAACACCAGTAAATAAGTATACTACACCGATTGCTAAACCTAATAATGACTGCGAGGATCACCAGAAATCAGGCCGCTCGCACACCTAAGTAGAAGCAAAACTTGATTGAGCTCGAACTTTCCCAAGTATATGACCACTTATGCAAAGGTATTTCATGCTGCGGCTTGCAATTTTCCCACTAAGAGTTGATATTTTAAAGGACCGAAGCAGTTTAATTTTCAAAAGTAACAGTAATGGACAGTTGCTGAGTGGATTTTTAGCGAGATTAGTGCAACAGAATATTGTTACCCAAACACGAGGTAGTACTCATAGGCAAACTAAATATAGGCTATCATTGCCTTTCTCATCCTTAAATGTATGGAAACAACATGCACAGTCCACAGCCTTCCATGTCTAGCACTTCAGTGAGAAGGAATGTCCATGCGCATAAGACGTGCAAATTAGGCGCTCCACTTGCCTATCTCTAAATCATTTGTACAAGCGAGTGGAGGAAATGAATAACGACCAAGCTATCATGCACAAATACGAGCTGTATTTCTTACTGTTGTGGTTGAGGCAAATCTCATTGAAGAGTCTTCCTGACGGTTCCTGGCCAACATAACCGTGCACCTGAAATGCATGAGGATGCTTGCTTTGAAGTTGACAAGGTGGGCTCTTTTGCTCTTCATTTGAAAGCATTTACTGAAATCCAGAGTGATGAGCCAGCAGTGCATTTGCATCGATTCGATCTGTTCACATAATCGTGCCAAAAAGCTTTTAAGTGGATGAGCAGGAACAAAAAACGAAGCAGGTAAACCTCCTTGATAATCGAATCTCATTACGCAGAAGGAATAACCTCGTGCCCTTATGCAAACAGGCTGAATTTCGAATTTGAAGCCTCAACCTCATTTTTGTAGTTGAAACATGAGAAAAGAGGTTACACGTTCAGGGAGACGGTGTTCCCCTGCATTGGTGCTTCTAAACTGAAATTGGAGCGCGATGGATTCCCATTTGGAAGACACTACCAACACGCAGCAAGAACGCCCTATACTGACAGGAGAGCAAGGGCGTTCTGGCGATGAATCTGATCCACAGTCAGCAACGGGTCCATCAGCACCAAGCGGGAAACAATTTCCAATAACAGCACCGGCTGCCACTGCACCTCTCAGTTTCTGATAAGGGAACCAAAAAACCTTCCTGGTAGCTGGATACTTTGAGTTGAGGAAAAATTGGATAACACCTCCATTTCAGAACTTCAAAACTCTGAAGCAGCCGAGCCATATAATAATCCCTAAGCAGCGTTGCTATAAAGCTCCAGAACGACCAACCTCTTAGTATTGAAATAATGCCAAGGGGAAATGTGATCCTAAACTTCTTTATAGCAAGCAAGAAAGCAGAAACTTCTTTCAAATTCAAGCCACTGTTAGCAGTCTTGAATTTTACGGGCAACATATCCGCATGGTAAGCTGAAAGAGCGGCGCGGATCGGAAATTTCTGAACCGGAAGGAATAAACGACGCGAAATTTTGCGAACCGTGGCGAATGAAATGAGTCAAAAAATGTTGACGCTAATCTTATCCTCACAAACTTACAGCTCTCTTGGCATCCCAAAGTGGAAACGTTCAGTGGTGCCCTTTGGCGGTAGAATGAGGAACGGTTACAGAGTTCCCAAACTTCAAAACGGATGAACATCCCTCTTTAAAAATGAGAAGAGGGAGGACAGATACCGAAAAAATTACTAACAGGCAGGTACTCGAGGAAATTTTCATCTCTGTCACCTGTGACTTATCATTCAATCTCAAAATTTCCAGCGGTTCCCCAAACGTAGTGTGCCACTTAGCCGGATAACTGCTTCAGGATAGGAGAATTCGATAAGGAACTCATTTTCTATAATAGACATATATTCAAAAAAGAGCTGAAGCTGTCTCCAGCTCTCGTAAATAAGGTGCATGTGTTGTAGAAAGGAGAGAGGTCTATAGCCTTGGTAACGCAAAACACGGCGCAAAACGTGAAAAGTACAGTTAGCCTCTAGCTGAAGTCACGGTATAATTTTGTAGTCAAGGCATACCTCATCTGCGCCAAGCTCTTCCAATGCAATCGCATATGTAAACGGTTTACAAACGCTCTGGAGCGTGAACGAAAGCGAAGAGTTTCCCCATGAGCGCCTCTGACCATCCACGGTGCAAATTGAGATAGCCCAATTGGACGGATTTGACCTCGCCAGTTGCGGTATGTAGTCAGCCACCTAAAACAACAAAGGTCCAAAAATATTTCACTTCAGGGAGCAGAACCTACCTTGCCATCGTTAACGTCGCGGCAGGACTCGAAAATCTCCGTGACAACCGTGACAAACGTTGACCAGTCAGGTACAACTAAATGCTTCTTTAACGCCTTTGCTATTATACCAATCGACCCACTGACACACCTGAAACATGTCACCCTAAAGTATCCGCTGTATAACGATCTCAACTCCATTCGCATTCAGCTACGCAATTCCTCTCTCCTATACAAGTTTGATGCAATCCCAGCGACTCTGTTATGAAACGCCTAAAGTTGCAATAATGAATACCACTTGCATTCACACTACAGTTCATATATCTTTTGATAAACATAATTGCATCCGCTTCGCCTAAGATTCGGAGCAATTGTTATTTCTGCATTAGGTCGTCTGACATCCGCTCTCCGAACAGTTGATTCACAATTACCTCAATGTGCATTCACTCCCGGTGGGCGCATACGCAGGGTGGATCCATTTGTGGCGAAGCAGCCAACTTCGAATCACAAGTATCCGTTTTTTTTCAATAAAAACAGCTTATGTCACTGTTGGGATGGGGGAGGGTAAAGAGATATTGTGTATGGGCGAAGTGTCTAAAAGACAAATTAATAAGCAAATATTCATGGAAAATGAGTTAAAGATAGAACTCTACCTTTACCCCACAGGAAGAAGTGGAAAAATTACTAAACGGAGGCAAAGTTTAACATGGAAATGGGGCAAATTGAAAACTTTGAACTCGTTGTGCAACAGGTATTCGAGTGTTCTCCTTGGCCATGAAGATATTTGATTTTCATCTGTAGGATTGATGGTTTTTCATTTAGGTTTTTTCCGAGAAGATCATATTCTTTTGAGGAAATAATATTGACAAAACGTGCGTTCGCACAGGTTGCATACCTCACGAGGCCCGCCTCCCAAACCAATATACTCGCAACATCATATGTTTTCAAAAACTTCGTTGGTGATGCAGTGTTAATGCATTCTTCAAAAGCAACAGAGCAGCAATGAAAATTTTTTGCTTCTGGCGCGGAGAGTCGCAGAAAACTTATACAGGAGGAAAACTCGCAATTTGCCTCAGCATAAACCGATTTGCAAGTGAACTAGTAGCGAGCTGAGCACATCCTAGTTTTACATCACACGCTATTATATACCACTTCTTTTAATGCTTGAACATAGTGAGCTGTAAAGTTTGTAATTATGCCCCCATGTGCACTTGCAATTTTTTAAAGTTAGCTTTGAGGGATTGAATAATCCGCCTAGAAAAACGTGGCATTCCATTATTTCTATTCTTTTCTGAAGTTGTTTTGTTATTTTATCATCGCTTTTTCATTGTGCGTTTGCTATTTGCAGCGTTGGCTGATTAAAAGCGCATATCGCTTTCATTACTATTTAAATAAAAGCGTTTTTTTCGAAACATCAGCTTGCATGCAATCAGAATAAGGAATATACGAGTAAATGTAATACAAGCAACTCTTTTACGCTTTAAATTTGTCTCATTCACGAAAATAAAGTGACATGCTGCATATGCAAGACGTTTGACGATGTATCTTGTCTCTGCCAGCAACCAACGGCTGTTGCAAAGATTTCACTATTTTTACCCATTATGATGGAATCTTCAAGCAATCACCTATTGAGCCCGAAGGAATGCACGGTAACATCAAGCACAGGGCATCGAATTCCATGCAGTTTGAAGTCTAGAGAACTGAAATGGCTGCGCGAGGAACCTTTTGAATGTATCTCTGTCGAGATTCGCAGCTATCGATTCAGATGGAGGCAAATCAGATAGTAATTGGCGTCGTTCCTCATCGGCAACTGCTCTAATAAAGCTGTTGAGTCTTGGGTCGTCTTCGCGTATCCCGCATTTGTGCAAGGACTGCAACAAGTCTCTCAACGAAGCGTAATAAGAAATTGAAGTGAAAATCTGAAGATGCTATTCCACTCCGGCTGTGAAATCCTTTCGAAGTGAACTCAGAATCGACCATAAATTAACAGTTGCATTGTGACATGATTGAAGGCAGCTGATTTAACTCTCCTTTTCGCGAGCATCAAGACGCAGCCTCGATTGCAAGACCTTTCGATCACTCGGGCTGCTGAACATCACGACACAGACGAACATTTCTACTTTTCAAAAATTGCAACCAAGGAACTAAGCCTGCCCGACCTCATTCTTTATAAAGGCGATCACAATGGCCGATTTGGTCAAATCACCCTCACTGACTTGCAGATTGCCTTCACGCAGTTACAACGGCGACCATGAGCAGGGCGCTTGCTGATATCCACCCACGTGCCAATGCCAAAGGTCATATTTTACAGATGGAGCTTGCGCAACTCAAATCCCTTGGCCAAGGTTCAAAAGCTTTCAATTTCCAATCGCTGGCGGTCGAGCAGTAAAAACTGCATATATTATGCCTCGAAGCAACTTCGAAACAATGATGAAAAAAGTCGACAGGAATGGCGAGGATACTTTTTTTTTCATAGCGAATCGAATGAATGAGCATCTGCACTTGCTGATCTCGGTGAGCTGGCCCCTGACGTCTATGTCTTCATCCTTTATTGAACTTACGCAGTTGCTTTTGTCCCCAAGTTTGATGCTTGCGATGGTTCGTATATCCGTGTGAAGTCGGTTTTTGCGGTTTCCTACGGTCGCTTACGATTTTGTAGATACACGATGAGCTACACGATGAGCAGCAACTCGTAGTATTCCAACCTAGCTCCCGTTTCCTTCACAACTTTACTGCATATTTGGGACGTTTTTTATGTACAGTGCTTTACTCCCAATAATCTAGGCTCTTTCGGTTTTCTGACGACTTTTCGGCACGAAAAACAAAAAAACCTGATGTCAGAGAGTTTGCTTCTATTTTATATCCATAGTAACTGCGCCGCCGGATACTTCCTCAGGCGCTTGTTTTGAAACCGTACCACTTTTTACACATACGAAAGCACTAAATTCAGAGTCGACTTCGCGAGAAAGTTTTTACAATGGGTTCATCAATGCGACTGCTAGAGGCGCTCTCTTCAAAGAGTTAGTTCATTATTCGCCTTCGCTCGTTAACATTTGTATACAACGAGGTTTTCACTCGTTTTCTGCCGGATTATTTCTTAGTCTTAAGCGACGTTCTTGCCAAAAAGCGTTCCAGTACTACCTCAGGGAACTGCTTTCCTACCTTCTTGAAAGCGAAAGCAGCGTATGAACGTGAAACTTAACGTTCTACCTTGAGCAACTCATGAACAGAGAGGGTTTCAGTGTCTCTGTTCCGATACAGATCGAAGATTACGTCCACCGTGCCATTCGTCACTCGTGTACTGTAATTAGCCATCGAATCGCTCGACAGTGCTCTCGCGGCGACCGAGCCAGTAACACACATTGTGTTTGGTAGTGGCGCTCGTTCCATCACCACCCTATTGTTACAACCTTCATTAGTCACGCACTGCATAAGCCTGGGTTTTCGTGTGGCGCGGCCTGTAGGAGCTACGTGTTCCGTTTGGCCGTCTGCGTTGCCCAGAATGCTGCACGACCTATATTTGTGTCAAAGCGTACCTTAAAACCTGTGGATAGCTTTAGAAAAGTTGTTCGATGGTGCTGGTCGGGGTTCAGTAAAGCTCTTTCCGCGGAAGCGCAACAAAAAAATTGATCCGGGGAAATAAACGCAACCAAAAACGAGTTTAACGTCCCCGTCAGCGTGTTCAACAATCACACGGACAACTTAGACCCTTATCTTATACATAAACCCGGGGGCTATATTAGTAATTATAGGCTGTCAGTTGCAGCAGGAAGTTTCATCTAAAAACAGAATGTCATATAAAGTAGAGTATGCCCCTTCCCGCAGACTGTCTTACTTCTGCACTGCAAAATCTGTTAAAATATGTGCGAATCAAGTGGAATGGGGCAACTGTGGTAGCAGATGAAGTGAATGCAGTGCGTGCGAGGCCACCGTGATGAAGTTGTCGGACGAAAGAATTTCGAGGGATCTACCTTCCTGATAATGACATTGGAGAGATGGCGATATTGCGAACTGCACGGGAACCACTCCGCCAATCAGTGTTACGGCCACGTGATGTGATGTAGCGGCAGCCTTGGCTCCAACTGTTGAGTTCGCCATGTTCCAGAACTGCTCCGAATCTGTCATACGATTGTGTCAGCGGTGATGGATTGATAATAAAGCGCAAAAAGCAATCTCTGAGGTCAAGCTTCCTTGATTTTTACTACGAAAAGTCGTACATTATGGAATGTACTGGTTAATGCTTCTACACCTATTTGTGCCGTCAGTTCTGAGATCCTGTTAGCTGACTTCTTCGTTCCTATGCCGCCTTGATTCTTGCTGTAAGGATATCATGAAGGTAAATTCGCTCCCGTGAAACTCCAGCTGCGCCAACAATCTGCGGGTTCGACAAAAGAATAATATGCAGTGTCCCGCAAGGCACTGCTTTACCTTATAAGGTGGAGAGATACTACTGATGAAAAAGTTGAACCGGAGATTAAAACACAGATCACTTGTACTAATTTGAACGGCGTGGTACCTCATAATGCGCCATGTAAAGCATCGCAAACGTCATTGGCACGCCTGGAGTTTTGCACAACGTGCACCTAAGCTCATTATGCATTCACTTGAGCATAACGTAAAGGAGCGTTAGTCACCATAAGAAATCACGGAACCAAAGCCTCATCTTCTGCATCTCAAAATTCAAACATACATTTGTGAGTGGGGCTAATTTTGCAAAAAACTATTGTAATGTAGTTAGCATTAGTACAATCACTAATTTCAGTTAGCATTTAAGGCAGTATAGCATTCATCTTGTAGGGCCTCCCTCTGTTTGCGCTGAGAATGCTCAGGGCTTCTCTCTAAGGATGTATCGTAATGAGCATGCGTTCCGGCAACACGAAGCTTCAGATGTTGGAAAAGCTAGCTATCAGTCAAAAGAACGCTCATCACTGGGTCGAACGTTGATAAGGACAGCTTGCACTTCGAAATGTTGCGAGCATCCTATAGCACTCTCCTTTTTCTAATATGTATAGATAACCGTTGAAGACTATGTAGAAGAACCAGTACTGTTGGAGGATATGTTGAAGACATTCGCTGGTTCCATTCCACTCACCTTAAGCATCGACACGCGAGAGCCGTTGGCAGTGGGCACCACATAAGCGCTGACTGACCGCAAACGCCGACAACAAATTTGAAAAATGATTTACAGAGACAACACATCTTGCACAGCAGCCGCCAAATTTGCATAATGCTGTGCAATTATTTGGATGGAAATGAAAATTAGTGAATATTTGCAGCACCTAGCACCACTTCATACTTGAATATTGCTTACCTCGCTTATCTCATTTCTGATGCTTATAATAATGAAAATATTCAAAAAGTATTTCACTGGCGCTGATTCCCACCGATTTTTTCATTACCCTATTGCTTGAACTAAACGGCTCTTTTGATGGGTTTTAACCTCAAATCACTAGGATATCGCTATCTGATGCACGATTTAATCCCTTGAACATTCAAGTTCAAGAGTTTATTGACAGCCGTTTGCCGATGTAACTGAATTAATCTCCTCATTTGCTCACTTTACAGCTGCAGTGAAAACCGTGCATCACGAGCAATGCTCTCAATAGTTTCGTGTTTAGAGGCATTCGGGAATGCAAAATCCCACCAAATATAGTGATTATTGTAGGGGTTGTTCCCCCATTTATGCTTCCTAACAAATAAGTCGATGTTAATTTGAACAGAAAGGCTTGAGCCTCACTTTAGACTTCTCTAATAAATTTGGAATTACAATCCCGTACGCATCAATCACTCGTTGCCGGCAATAACTTCATGACGCACTTAGGACTCTTAACTCCACGGCGAAGAATGTACAGAGGTTCGAATGAAAGCACCGCAGGATAATGTATGGGTTCGGTTCACATAGCTGTATCCGAAATACGTAGAGCGTTCGATGAACGTTTGAGGCGTGAAAAGCCTTTGAACATACTCGATAAGCTTCATGTGACGTATTATTTTAGAGATCTGAGAATTGACCTCACGTAAATCATAAGCAGCCTAGTCGGCAAAGAAAGGATTCTGGAACTAAAAGTGAGCGGGATAACCGATGCCCTCACATTGGCCTTCTTTACGACGTCGCATATATACTGGTGGAAGGAGAGAAGGAAAGTGTGCTGCTGCCTGTAATACTGAAGTTTCTAATTAATGAAGATGATATAAGGAGGTTGTTACTGATAAGGAGGAGAGTCTTCGGCATATTGCCACCGAAGCGAATGAGTTGTCTTGTCGGAAGCCAAAGGTAAGAGCCATGAGAATGCAAGCGACTAATGGAATCGAAGATGTTCTGTGAGTTATTAGTGAAGGTGAGTACATTGACGTCACCAGCAGAAAGAAGCAGTGACAATCATGACGCTTATTTATAGAAGAGAAAATGGATGAGTCCAAGAAGTGTGCCCTGAGGGATTCCACTTTTGGTCATTTCGAACTCGCAAAAGAATCTTCTAATGTTTGCTGCCTGCAAGTGGCAAGAAGCGATTCTCTGATCCGATTACAAAAGAAATCACTCACAGAGCACAAAAGTAATCACACAGATATGCTCGTCACTTCCCGTCAAAAACACTTTTATTACTCCTATCCGCTAGAGAAGGAAGCGCATTCTCGTCCACAAGAACAGCTTAGAGAACAACATCCACCACCCTCTCCATTCCCCTTCTTGTGCGCACTGCCATCGCAGTACGAAACTCGAGATGATAATAGCCATGCGCGGCTAACGAAATTTTGAACTCCCCACCATTTGCCTGCGAAAAGCAACGAGATACAACCGGCCGGCAGGATATAACCGGGTTGTTTGCAAGGTGGCAGTGTTTCCTTGTGTGCGAGTATTGTGCGGTGTGGTGCGGGTTTGCTGCACACTGCAGATTCTTGCGCGAGAGAATTCAAGCGCTGATCAGCCAGTGTTCGGAGATCGAGCGACAAGAGCGGGCATCCATCCAGTTGGTCAGCAATTAACCAGGCTGAGTTGTATTTTCAACGACACTAGTCTTTCTTCTCAGGATCCCAATTGCTCAACAGTTGATTCGATTCCCTCAGGTTTTACAGGTGCTACACGTTGACTGTCACTTTAGCGCAGTAATTTTTTCAGTTTAGTTGTGACTGATATGAATTTGGCAGCTGGCCAAATCTAACGTTGCCGCTGCGTTATGCACAGAGTGTATGCAATCTGCACTCTCGATGGTCTCTCGGCAGCTGAGAAACATTATATTACGCGACAAAAATTCGATCAGACGCTGCAAAGATATCTCTCAGCATAGATGGCATCTCTCGAGCATCACCGTTAAGCTTTTATTGCGTGCCGTCGATCTGAAGTGGAACGTTGCAATCCATTTGATTTCCTTATTGCAATTGCTGGATGTTGATCTAATTGCAATCCATTTTTGATATTGCACTGCTTGAAGCCGTTCGAAAGGGATTTACTGGTATTGCTTCCTTTAAAGTTCACTTCCACCATTATCGATCTGATTACACTACTACTAGATTGGAAAATGTTTGACTAAGAGTCACTGCCTTTGAGAATGTGGATGAATGTGAACGGCGTGGATACGAATACCAGCCAACCAGGAATACGTGTACCTCACACGATGTCACGAATCGCTTTCATTATCCCGTCGCTTACATTTCAAACACTCTGCCTGACGATATCACGAAAGCAGATAGTTTTGATGGCTTTATGAGATGCCTAAATTATTTTGATCGTTGCATCATTTGCAAGTGTTTTCCCGCTGTACTTTTATGCTTTCGGCGTTGCGTTTCTTTATTCACTCTGTGCGCCGGTCCAATGGTACTGCGTTTATTGTTTCTTTGTGTTTATCGCTTCTCCGTATCTGTTATGCGCCTCTCACTTATACTCGTTTACATAGTTGCCGTGCATGAGACAGTGAAATGTGACGGCGGGGTTTTTGCAGGAGTGGGAAAAACATGCACAACGGCTTTTACGATATGACATACGAGCGCTAAACAACAACCTGAGGGCAACATTATCCAAGCATAAGCGTTATAAGATACGCACGCTGCTGCTGGACCAAGTTCTTAAAAAGCTGTTTTCTATTTGCTGATATATTACTTAGACTCGAGCTGTGGCTAAACTTTTCGGAGACAGTGAAGCCGAACTGTTTGAATGCACGAGGTGGAGATTGGCCGACGATGTAAACGAACTAGAACCATAGTTTTCATTGAGTTAAAAGTATAAAAGCAATTTCTCGGATAGCTGGTGGCGCAGATGGAAGCTGGAAGCTGGATTTTCGCTCCACTCAAGTGAGATGCGAGCTGAGTTCGAAGCTTTGGTGTGATGATCATATCCAAAACATATACTTAGATACCCCCCCTTTTTCTACACTCCTTCCCTCGGAGTTGATTGCATCGTAATGCAGAAATCGGGCCAAAGTATGTCGAGGTTAACTGCTGAATCTTCAGCTGGCATCAACATTCAAGATGACTGCAGAGGTGGACAAAGTGGTAGAGTCGATGGAGCGGCTAAATATACGTGACGAGCAAAAGGTGATCACCACTTCCAGAGAGGTATAGTTGTAGAGCGAGAATACATCTACCCCTTTGAGGTGCTGCTTTGATAACCACTGAAACAGCAGCAGCAAATGTTAAGCAGGAGGGATATAAGAACACAGTTTGAGTTTCTTCTCTCGCTGGTTTCACGTGTGCTTTTTGAGAAAAGCGTTGTTAAGTATGACGTAGGGGCGCATTTATGAGTGGTGCTGACAAAGTGCTGCATCTAATCACATCCGCCTTCGCAGACAGCTTTTTTTAAAAATTTTTCTCCCTCTCTACAGTGCGGAACAGTGTCTTCCGCCTAACATGAAACTGTTTTCCCCTTTAATATCCTGGGTTGTTCTCTAAAACGTCTTTATTGGACTATGACTACCACACTCAACTACCGCTCATCTCCTTCTTCTGACCGATGCTACTGATCCTTACAACATTGTCTTCGTGGTCTAATCGACTGTTATTTCTTTAAAAGCCTCAGGAAGGCCAGAAGAGCGAGGACAGTGATGATGTTTCTGAAGAGAGTGAAAATGACGATCAAGAGTCCCCTGGTCATCCTGCATACGTTCCGAGAGGTGAAACGTATTTCATGCATGACTTGAGAAACGTTGGAGATCATCCACTACAATCGCCAAAGCATCGGCCTTCCCGAGCTGACAAGAAGTGGGAGCATGACCTCTATGATGAAGTAATGCAAGCACCGAAATTTCCCAATGAAATCGTGCGCAGATATGGAAGCGGCAAAGGTATTCAGGTAAACATACGTGCAGTTGGGTGTAGCTGATTCATTAAACTCTGTGTGACCCGATGTCAAGGTGACTTAATAGGAACTTGTTGGAGGGGACGTTTTGTCGCTTGAGTTCGAAGACAACGGCCTCGCCATCTTTAGTGCGATATCCAGATGATGAGGTGCTGTCACTGAAATTTGGGCTATTTCGTGATGGGATATGTTAGGGCTCACAGTGCATGGATGGGGCCATGATTCGGAAAGAGACAACCAAACATGGGTACTCTCGAAACAGTAAAATACTTTTATTCAGGCCTATCATCGTAACGAGAGATGGGCGATGTGAACCTGCTAGTTGCGAAGCACGCTCGCTTAATCCATGTGTTGTTTTCGCAGAAGTCCTATTTGAAGCTCGCTAGGTACACTAAAAGAACTCTATGCTAGCTCCTACTGTAGAAGGAAAAAGTGCTTTAGAGTTTTCCGATGTCCCATTTATGTTTTTTCATTTAAAATTAGGTGTTGGATCAAATTTATAGCTTGAACTACTGAAAAGAGTCGAGGTCTTTTGGGGACTTGTTTCATTGAAGAGTAAATAAATGCTCTTAATTCAGCTCCTTGCACAGCAGATTTGAAATTCACTTATTGCAGCACAGTCCTGACAAAAACGTTGGGCGAACATTGCACTATACGAAACGCGCTCGAGCCAGCCGCGTCGACGAGCGTCGTCGATGTTCTGATTCCACAGCTGCACGTAACTTCAGCAAATTCTCAGACAGATGTATGCCAACCTTTTTTTTACTGTTATCATTATTATGTGACTGCCACAATCGTTATTTGCTATTATTAGGTATAATGAAGTTTGTTCTCTGTAGAGAGTACACCTCGTTTTTCCACCCAAAACTGCGACGTAGTCTTCTTATTGATAGTGCATTCCATGATGAGTATTAATCCTTGGCGAACTCCTTTGAATGTCTGCATTTGGAACCCTTACAAGACCTGAACCATTGCAGTGGACATTGCAAAAAGACGCGATCAATGCACTGGACACCCTTTATCACTGACTTCAAAAAAGGGACCTCATCGAGTATAAGTATATAGATTATAACGAAAACCGATAAGATTCGTTTCAGTAGACGCACACCGACCTCGGCTAGAACTTTCTGCGTATTTCATCGTTTCGACCGCTTTTTTTTAATAAAACATTCCTCAGGGACCTTGTTTTCTAACCTTATATAATGGACACACATTAGATCTCTGAATATTAAAGGTTCATATTTCGTATTCAAAACTCTCTATATCTTTGATAAATTAGGTTAAATGGTGTTCTAACGACAACTTGTTCAGCTAAAGTATCTTCCATGCACGATTTGCACAAGTGATTTTGTAATATTTTAACCTTTAGTTATACTTCACTCGCTCTTTTACTCTATCCACTCATTTAGGAATCTTTTATATCAGGTGGGTTTTAACAGGTGTGTTGTATGCTTCTTTTACAGCTTTTGCTTATCCTCTATGCATTTTCTAAGCTTATTTGTAATGATTTATACTTAGGTGGGAGGTTTATTCGTACGACCAGCGACGAGAAGCGAAGCGAACAACGTATGCATGACAAAGAGCCGGAAGATGCGATTCAAGCAGGTGTCTTTTTGATTTGAATGAATTTTTTCTTTATTTTACATTCTTGCTCCTTGATGTTCGGGTCACGCAAAGAATCTTTGAAAACTTTTGTCGATGCGTGGAATTGAACCGACTAGGCTTCAGGCGCACTCTTTAGAGCAGCGAGCTCCACAGCACTCTGATCGGAAAGCTTACTATTAAAATACGTGGAAAGTTACAACTCTCAGAACGCACTAGCATGTTACAGGTGCTTGCTTTCGGGCTACCTGAACAGCCAATTTGTAGGTTACGAAGTTGTAGAACATGCAGAGAAATGCTTTATATTTTAAGTGGTCTAACAACCCTACAATCTTTAACAAAAAATTGTTGACAAATGAGCTCTCGCTCGAAAATGTTTATGAATTTTCTGCGATTCTAAGCATCTGTGAATCTATGTTTGGCATGACATCGCCACAGTGCGTTTGTGCAAAGTAAATCTATAAATAAGTGGAGGAGATTAAGGAAATATTTTGAAGCTTGCAAGCATAAGAAACCCGCTCTTGCGCTTGACTTGTGTAAAATGCACTCAACTGTTACAAAAGCGATTTTGAGTGCTGGCTGAATCTTTTACTATGTGCGCCTTTGCAGATCTTGGCAGTATCTGTTTCATTCGCAGTTTGAATTCACTCATTACTGAAAAATAAATTGCGCAACTTGCTAGGTAAGATAGGCGCCATGGGATTACATGTGCCATGTTTCATACTGAGTTCAATATTGTTGATGAGGGCGGCTTTTGAGGCATTATGGCTGCTGGAAGTTCTCGCACTAGCATTATGACCGTTATGACATAGCACGACGGCATGTGTTTTCATTCTTTTATTGTGTACTATTGGGATTTTAAATGAACTGCACTGAATATGCCTATTCCTGTTTCAGTTTTTGATGCGACCGCATTATGTGCTGTATGAAAAGTATGATGTCGAGGATAGATCGTCCACGCAAAACCTTTCACGAATACTGCCGTATAGCCTAGATGGAAGCGATACCCACGCTTCTTTGTTGTGATTCATTTCTTTGTTGTGATGATTCCGTGTAATCTTGTTAAGATGCGTCGAAGCCAGTCGACAAGGAGCAAAATGTGAAAAACATCGGACACAATAATTTACGTGGAGGTCGTGAGTATCATGTTGCTCGGGTGAATCGCGAGAAATGGACGGATATCAAGCCGAAGCACGATTCGCCAGGTCGCGGTCGTGGAAAGCGCTATTCGCTGCTGCGAAAGGGAGGACACAATGGCGAAGGGCCGCTATCATCTGGGGCGAAACCGTCACTTGAGAGTGTACAGGACTGTGATGAGGAAAGCTAGGAGTGAGATGGCCGGTATTACAGCATGTAGAATGTAATAAGCGCGGTACATTTTGTTATCATTCCTCAAGGCCAATTGCATCAGTGATTTTTTTTTCTTCTTTGTAAATCCTATCTCCTTTGGAACGAATGTAGTTGTTTCATTTGAAATTTCGATAAGCTCAGTTCTTTGGCTGTCAAGAGTAAGAGAAGAAATAAGCCAACTATAGTAGCTTCAGAAAATTAGGGTTGGATACCGACTTCTAGCCAGGTTTATAATTTTGGGCGAAGGAAGAGGGAGGGGAGATTGCTGGTGGGAGAGGTTTCAAGAATGCTAAGGCTCATTTACGCGAGTTTTTATTCGCCAATAGCAATGCCACGGTGCAGTTACTGCTTCCAAGCAATGTGTACTGGTCGATTGGTGAAGCTTCTGAGGTGCACATCACATGCTTTTCAGGTCAGATGTTTCCTTTGCTATTCATTTTGCTCTGTGCAGCCCTTCTTAACTGATCAGAAGTTTGTCACACCATTAGACAGACGTTCGTATTGTGTTACTGGTTTTCTGAAGGTCATTGGATGTATTTCTGTTGGAAAGGTTTGGTTGTATGGCACTGCTTGAAATGGTGTTATTGAATACCATTTCTGAGACAAGGTATCGGAACGTGTTAACAATTTGGTGTTGTTGGATGCTCCTTCTTTCAAAGACCGACGCCAGATGTTGCCTTTTCGTGCATCGAATGATGTTGTTTAATGTGATTGATTTGACATCATATGCTTATCACTCGATGTATGCGTGTATTGTTTTTATTATCTTATGAAGTGCTTTTTGCTTTAGAAGTTGTGATTTATTGTTTGATCGGTGAATTATTTGCATTTTGCTGCCCTATAGTTTTTTCCTTATTTTCGGTTACTGGAACAGGATTATTACCTAGTTAATCGTTACAAGCTGCTAATTTCAACTAAAGAGGAGAAAGGTCGGAGAGTAGTCCAATCTGAGGTATTTTTTATGATTAGCGTAGTTTTGTAGGGTTAGCAGTCAGCTTTGGAAGAAATATTTTAATTCGCAAATTCTCTACCTGGTGGTTTTTAAGTGGAAACGACGGCGTATTTGTAGCATCTCACCAGCAATTTTCTATTGCAGGGCAGTGCGGGAAGTTATATATTAAAAATACAATATATATATATATATATATATATATATATATATATATATATATATATATATATATATATATATATATATTTATATATATATTTTTTAGAGACGGAACTTTTCGGCCGAAAGTTTGGCTGAGTTTCAACTTTGCTTATTATATAATTGTTTACCATATATGATGGGGGTGAATATCCTCTGAGCTTATGAAGCCTTCCACAGCAATGAAGCAAAGGTAAATGGATGTGACGAACCGTTGTTTTTCCTGACAGGCAACGTAAGCATTTATCAGGTCATAGAGATCCAAGGACATATCAAGCACAAACTTTAGATGTAGTTGATTGAGTTTGAAGCAGTTCACGCTGATTGGCCGAAGACGCTAGGTATAGGGCAGGATGATGACTCATTCAGAATTTACTATACGGGTTTTTACAGGCTTGACGCTTAGAATTGTGGTATCAATGTTGATCTTCCATGTTCCAAGCAAGGGGTGATGTTGGTTGTGTAGCTTGCGTTCAGCACATAAATCTATGTATTGGCTGCACCTCGCCCTATGGCGACACCAGGCACGTTCCGAACTCCAATCTGCAGACGATGACCACTTTTCTTCGTGGATGAGTTCTGCTAAGGATCCGCCCAATCGGTCGGTGTGATGGCTTATTTAAAGTTTAGCTATTTATATGAGGAACTGGAACGTGAAAAGTTCTCTTCAAACAGCATTCCGTGCAGATCGTCCGAAACTCCAATAACGCACGCCTTTTATGCCCTCTAATTCAAGGCTTTTGCACTCTCGGGCGCTGTCTTTCCTCTTCTAAAATCAGTGAATAAAACACGTATTGAATGAAGTGGCGTTAAATAAAGTAAAAAATAGTGTGATCGTCGGAAAGTGCGTGCGACCTGCAACGCCGTATCCATTCGTAGAATTGCATTTAATTAACCCACTCTTGCATCCTTACGTCATACTGTCAAATTTATTGCGACACGGGCGCCGCTCTCTGTCTCTCTCGGACGCATATGCCCAGTGCGCCTTCACCCTACTACGACCTCATAGTCTCGATTCGGCGACTTTGCTGTCTTGTGTCCGTGTTGCAGGTTGTTTTTTGGTAGGCTTCCGGACTTGCATGTTGTTTTTCAGTGTCACGGATGTTTTGTCTCGCGAATCTTTCAGACCACTTCTTTCCATTTCGCATTCTAATCGACAGAATTTTCGGTTGTATCGGTTGAATCGCAAAAATCTTGCCACTAAAATTTGAGGGTGGAACAAAGTTGTTTTGAAATTTTGCAAGTTCAGACGTTTAAAACACTAAGCACAACGCGTGACAAGCTTGAGTACAGATCAAAAAAGCACTGAGATAACTACCTTAGCAATGCTTTGTGGGGGATGCCGCTGTTGGGATGGGAGGAGGGATGGAGAAGGAACTGATCAGTTTCGGGCAGCCAACCAGTTTACAAAATTGTGTTGCGACACTTCGCAAAATTCGTTGAATCTTTTCTTCATCCCACCGATATGTGAAAATTCATTTCATCTTTCAAATCCACCTCCGCTCTTTGCCAGGTGTGGCTTCTATTTCATGTAACTCCCAAACACTCATTTGGTAGCAAATTCTTACGTTGCTTAACTCTGAACATTTCCTCAGAACAGTGATCCGGAAATGGACGGAAACCCTTGTCCCATTTCTTATTTGCGAACCACAGGTAAATAAACTGGATGTAGGTAGGTCGAAGCATGTGTACTGATTGCTATACATTTAGTACCCCTAGGGATGCTTATGTTCAGTTGTCGTTTGTCATCCAGGCGCGAAAATTCTTGTGGCATCCTACTAGAAGAGGCACTCTGTTGAAGCGAGAAAGCCTTCAGCGCGGATGGTAAGCATATTCACTGATAGCAACGGTATCTCCCGAATGACCGAAACTGTTCGTAGACTGTCACCAGTTGTATTGTTCAGCTAATAGTTATATCAGCATTCCGGTACTCGGGGATTCCTTAAAACCAACTACTCCTTGAATTCCTCGAGTTTTTGATCCCTTGACGTTTACATCGAGCTCCCTGAGAGTTTCGTACTTTTTCCCTGACTTTCTTTTCAGGGCGCCCCCTTCTCTTTGACAGCGCTTTCCAACACCTCCTTCCTACCCTCCCCCCCTCCCTCCCCTTCGCCCACCAAGAATGCCGCCACCACTCTGCCAGCCATTTGTCACTGAGGTCGACCTATCTTTTTGCATAAGAAATCCCATGCACCAAACCCAAGACATCAGCAGGCTAGAGAGACCAAAATATTGGAGCACTTTTTTCTGGGTGCACTGCGGATGTAGGCAGCTAACCCTTACATGTAATTTTTAAAACAGTCACGAGGTTATAAACATTTCGGTCTTAAATTAGATAAACAGGGTTATCGAAAGTCGACTTGCCAAATACGAGTTTGTTTACGAAATTGATGGCTTATAACCCATCTGCAGCTTCGTATTCACAAAATCAGAAGTGATTAGTATTTTTCATGTGCATCGAAATATATTGCAAAAAAGGTTGTGCAACGATTTCCATCGTGATGATCACTGTATTTTTTCCCTTACTTGCTTAAAAGTTTGTCAAATGTATAGTCCATTGAAATACTGTGGTGGATCAAACCTCCGTGTCCCCCTTACAACAGCTGTTCTGCTTTGGAGCCTTAAAGAAATTTTTAAAACGAATTGAATCTTTTTTGTTTTAGTGTTCAATCTCCCAAGAACGTAGAATATTATTAAAACAGAAAAGTGACGACTTCCTTTTTTCGCGTGTTGTTTAAAAGTAAGGGAAGCGCTTTAATTATTACTTTCAGGACAGTTTTAATGTGAAATTGATGTGCTCTGATAGAGCCAACTGAGCAGAACGCGCTGATCGAAAGAAAAAGCGGAGAATTCTGTTTTAAAAGGCTAATATTCTGATGTCGAAAGCAAAGGTGAACGACGTGACATCGGAAGGTGATTGCTTTTTCCACATTCATTGGGCATTTTAGATGGTTTCCTTCGATTTTTAGCCGAGATCTGTTGTTCATCCACAACTCACTTCCAGTATGAAAAGCAACATCTTTTTATTCAACCGCTAGATTATTTCATTTGTTTGGACAAAAACAAAAGCAATATAAAAGCGATTTATGCTTTCCGATGTCCCACTATTGCACATTAGTTTTTGAAACGTCCATATTGTTCTTCAAGTTATAAGAACCATGACACTAGGTCATGTGGTACACTGTATATAGGGAAGCTTATCATTGTCACTCTGTGGTTGTCGTATGTGCCAGCTGCTAAGTGCGTAGTAGCGGGTACTTTATTTGGTCCTCCAGATTATTGTATATTCCTAAAAAATTGTCCCCTTTTTGCCCTATATTACTGGAGGTTATCGAAGGTTGCTGCTTTCCCTGACTCTGTAGGATGTCTTATTTTGCTTTCAAATGAACTGTCGCACATTTCCATCGCACAGCTTTCCTTGCTAGTTGCTGCAGCAAAGCAGCAGCTCAGTTCCTTGCAATTTGCAGAATGCTCAGAAAAGATCCGAGATTCTGTGGAAAAAATTGCAAAATGTCTCTAAATTATGTGTCAATAAGCAAGTCTGTAAATTAAAATTGCAAGCCTCTTAAAGATTGCAATATTGTAAAGAGTTCTTCTGCGCTCGTTTACAAGCCCTTCCCAGCCCCCATTTGTCCTCCGGAAAGGGCAGATGCGTCCTCAAGTCTTAGATGCTAGGTCGTAGCCCTGGCGGGAGAAACGGCCGCTTCGCTTCCTAAATCCCATTGGAAAGTGAAAAGTTAGCCGGATGAGATACTTTGGTGCGAAGCTCATTTGAATGCTTTCAGGTGACCATCTCCAAAAAGAGCATGTTCTTGGAACTTGCATGCCCACTCGCTCTACTCTTGATGACAACGATCGCCTCCGCATTCAGTTCGCATCTTCTCATCCGGTTTGCTTTAAACGTTTCTCAGCATTGAGTTCGCAGTTATGCTTCTTAGCGAAGCAGTTGGTAACGGATGATAGCTCACGAAATCTGTTTTAATGCACGCCATCTGCTTCTTTGCGCGTTTTATCCGTTTGCCGAGTTTCTTTTAATGCACGCTGTTACCTGTGGGCTTTACCTAGCTGAAGGATTTCGAGTGATATAGGCGCAACCTTTATCGCCACTATCCCTTTATATCGCTTATCATTCGATCCCATCATTCTCCGACTGATTCGATTAGTCATTATAACGATACATCTTTTTTTTTCGCGAATATTTTGGCCTAACAGTTTGTGGCTGCTGGTCATTTGTTATTAGCAGCCATGATGGCGGCCAGGAAGTCGAAATATTCACGATGAAAAGCAGATCCCCTAGGTGCATCGAGCCTTAATCATGCTCGGTGATATACCAAAGCTATCAAAAGCTATATTCTGAAAACAAAATCTCGTGGCAAAGGATGTGGAGTTTTCCTTCTCAGATGTCTGTAGTTTGCTTCCATCTTTCGCCTTTCTTTTCAGTGAAAACTTAGAAGTTTGTATTGGCAATGCATTTTGGCTATCCAGTTTCGTAGCTGCAGCTTTACTAATTTATCGGTTAGATTTGCAGGACAGATGGGCATAGACATGTATACAAATTCGCAAAATTTGTGCCTTCCAAGCGCAAATTTCGAAGGGCACAAAAACGATTTATTGTGAAATTTATGTGGACGATCGCCTCAACTATGAGTGCATGGCTGGACGGTTTGAGTAGTTTGTTGCTGTTTTTAAGGATGGCTGGCTTTGTGAGTGGGATTGCAAGATACTGTATTTTTTAACGCGCTTCTTTGTTTTTAGAATTATGAGGAACTAAAAGGTGTACCAAGGAAATAAGTTTTCAATGGCTACGATGATGTTTTTCAGATGGATCATCCTGTGATTGAGCGGGGTCCTTTTATGACGCTTGAGCAGGCACGTCGGGTCATCAAGCTCAATGGTGGCGTTGGAAGAGGTAGGAGGCCGAAACGGATCCCTTCATCATCAAGGCAACCGTGGAGCCGATTCTTTACTGATGAGGTCAAGACTTTTATTTTCTACTTTTTCTGTTCAATCACATGATATTTTCTCTGATCTGAGATGATGTCCTTCATATCCTTCACTAGCTAGAACTCTGCAGTTCCTTCATTATTCATTGGTTTGCAAAGTGCTGTAGAACAAACAGTGCCATAGAACCAACGAAAGGGAAGATATAGAGAACTGGTTCGTTTGCCTAGTGGGAAGGAAGAGCTGTATAATGTGACAGAACGAATTCCGTTCAATTGTTACGGATTATGAAAGAAAGCTGTCACATCGTAATTCAGCCATGACCTTCACATTAGGGAGCCAGTTTGGTAGCATCCTTCCGCACTTTTTCTATCCTCTTTTGTTGCCGTCCACAGCACTAGTTTCGATATTGTTTAGGAGATCGCGAGAAAGAAGTTATTCGATGAGACTATCAGACGCCAGCCAGACGCCGATCGTGGCGTGCTCCGGCAGGTCATCGGATTTACGAACACGGATGATATCGATGAAATTCTTGAGCTATATTGCGAGCGAATGAAGCAGTTGCGCAAACTAGAATAAAGACAGGCTATGATGTTTTTTCATTGTACCTTTTATTTATGGCAAATCCAACTATAGTTGATTCCATATGCGCTATGATCGTCTACTGCTCATCGTTGAGTTGTTTGAATTCTCTTGACGTCATTTGGGGTTTTCGTTTACCTTTTTATTCTGCGATGTGCCCAAACATATTGAGTCAGTCGCCAAATGATGTATAAAACGAATTCCTCAGTTGTTGCATGCTACAGTCGCGTCTGCTTAGAAAACCCTTTGTTTGTTCTCTCTTTTCAAATTATTAATTATATTTCTTATTTTCGAAAACTAGCAAAAATCTGTGCAGCTTTTTCCATACCGCGTTATATTTTCTTGAATATTTTTTTACTCAGGAAGATTCCTGAAAATTTTTACGCGATAATCCGAACACTGAATTTCGTGATATTGTTTGCCAAGAATTCCGTGATAATGGTGCGTTTCGTTGTAAAATTTGGCATGAGAGAAAGCGTCGACTCGATATGGCCCTTTGCGGTCATTCCGCAGATGGCTCTTAGGCGCAGTTTTAAGCTTGTAATGGGGCAGGGCTAAATGCGTTATATCAGCGATCGACACTGTGGTGTTTTGCTGCTTGAAGTCTTTTTTCTTTTTTTTTAAACATTTCTTTCGCGCTTTCTTTGTATTAACGTGCATTTCATTTCGTTATTTTAACGCGGACTTTACACATTTTCATAGATTTTAAACTCTGGTGGTCTGCTTACCATGTTGATAACGTTGTCTTTGGAATTGCTTCTAGCTTGCAGTTCGTATTAGAAGATTTGTTTATTGTTTCCTCTCCAGAGAACGTTGTTCGTGCCATGTAAAGTGGCTGGCAATGACGTTTTGATGTTTGAATTTAGCTTTGAAGCGGAGAAAGTTCGTCACCAGGAAAAAAGATCGAATAGTTCGTGCGGTTCATCGCTTTGCATTGGTTACTGCGCGGTCGGTTGTAAGTAAGCTCCGACCAGATCTGTTGGCTCCGATCGACCGAGCCATGCCGCCCAGCTCGCTTATCACAACGAGGGCGGCGGGATAAGTCTCGGTCGTTTAAGAGGAGCAACGATGAATCGGCTTGTCAATATCCGAAGGGGAGGACACGAGCCTAACCCCAGCCTTCACACGACAGGCATGCAAGAAGTGGAGGCCGACTTGCAGTGAGGTGGGGTGACTCCCTAAAAACGACTGCAGAACCAACTGGACTGCGGCATCGAATCGGGACAGATGGAAGCGCCATGAAGAGTTATTTATTCGTAAAGAATTCTGTGTTGATAGCAGTAAATAAATTGATGGATTTATTACTTGCTGATATATTTTGCATCGATTATTGCTAATAGCAGTTTGCATTTGTTTAGATGACAGCTGCTGAGATTTGGTCCAGTTCAGCTGAAATTTGGGTTGCTTAGATAAATTTGGTTGGAGGCTTTTTTTGCTTAGCGCGCGGTCGGTTTGAAGAGGCCTCCGAGGAATCTCTTTGGCTTTGTCCTGACGAGTCATTCCGACCAATGGTTTCATGGGGACGAGGACGGCGGAGCAAATCGGAACTATCCTCTTGTGGAATAACGATGAATCGACTCGTCAGTATCCGACGGGCAGGAAATGAACCTAAGCCCTCACCTTCACGCAACCTTACAACTTCAGCTAAGCGGAAGTGGTAGTGATATGGAGAGACATTTATTCGTAATGAATGCTTAATCGATTAAAGTAATTAAATGAATTAAATAAAGATAAATTTGAGTTCGATAAACGTTTGCTTTTGTGTTGACGAGTCTAATTGAAGTCGACGAGTGTATTTGTATTGTCACATGTGTAATAGTGAGCTTCTAGGAAGCATGGGATGCTATTTTAAGCGTTTCAAATAGAAAAGACACCCATTGTCGGCAGCATATGACGCCGAAGTATGTGAACGAGATGAGTACAGTGTATTACTAAATTCGCCATTGAGCACGGGAAAAACAGTGGAGGTCGATCAAGCAGAGAAAGCTCATCATATCATTTTTCGGCTTATTTCTGTGATTTTATGGTTTTCATCTCATCACTGAGCTTCTAATATTTTATGTTTTAGGTTTCGTCTCTTATTCGATGAAGTAAGATCAGCAGAAATCCTCTATATTCCTACAAAAACAATGCACGTGTAAGGTAGGCCAGTCGGATACAGATCAAGCTTGAATGGATTGCAGTGCAGAGCAAGTCAAAGAGGGTCAAGAACATGCAGGGAAATCAAGCGACCACCCAGCATGTGTTGTGAGGCTAGCCTGAGCAGAATCGGGAAGGTATAAAAGGGGTTGATGTGCTTATGTGTTCATTCCAGCCTCTAGAGTGGTCTAAACACCAAGTGGACCTACGGTCGTCGTTGAAGTGCGAGAAGTGATCGGCGGCATCGAAGAGTTCGACTGCAGGATCGTGCAGGCGACTCAAGCTGTCCTAGTGTCCCTTAGTTCATCTTATTGGTATAAGTGTGAGAAAATTTTTGCCCCTTACACGTGTGTTGTCTCTTCATTCACTCGATCGCAGCTCGACAGAGGATGCAGACCATCAAGGAGAGTGAAAGGTTAGACGAACCAAAGGGAGCTTACCCTTATACAGGTTCACATTGAATTCGGTCACCGTAGCGAACATCGAAACAAAAAACTTCAGTACGACAGCAATATTTAGTGCTCACTCAACACTCAGGTTGCCGTTGATCCTCTATCTTTCTACTGCTTTTAACGTTCCGTTTTAAGACCGCCGACGCATCATAGAGCATCGCTCTCGGATGGAATGAAACAGCTTAGCAATTTATACCAACACGTATTTGTCTTCCATTAATGAAAAAGTTACACGTGCTGCAAGTTTTTGTGGTCAAGTATTTGCATTCAGTTCCCAAGTGGTGGAATTGGAGACAAACTTTTCCTAAAAGGTTGCCTATAGCTCGGGAATTAACTTTCCAGTACCGCCGTGTTTCTTCTAGCAATTATTGCGAGAAATCGGCGAGTCTTCGGACGCGGCGAGAGCCCAGAATCATTCATAACAACTACCCGTCCTTTTTGAGAGATTCAGTCAATGCAGCATTCAGATGAAAATGCTGTCGTTTATAATACAGGCAACGTTCAATAATATAACAGCCTCTGCTTACCGTTGCTCAAGGATGACGCAAAGCATATTGCACATATTTGCGATCAGCACATCAATCTGTTTCATCTGTTTACAAAATTAACAAAATCGAAAACAGAAATATCTTTCCCAAAGTTGTTCCCTCACTTGAAAAAATTGCGATATTTGGATGCACTATCTAGGTAACCGATGGTGACAGGGGGCAGCTTGAACGCTTTTGGAAAGATCTTGGCAAGTTGAACTGAAGATTTTGAGATGACAGGATTCCATCATCTCCAAGGGGGGTCGAATTCTAGGACGGCAAAACCGCAAAAGTAACCGCCAGTGTCACAAAAATACGGAAGGAAAGCAGTGTTGGCCTGTACTTGCCCCAATTATACAACTGTATTTTCATTGGTTAGCAAGTGCAGGCGTGCAAAATAAATATGGAAAAGCGTTCATTCGACATTTTGAAGGGTATCTACTTAAATGTTTTCCTGGGTGCCTGTGCTCTTTTGCAAATAATAATGTGAGAAATTTATTTGATTGTTAGGGAAGCGACTTCAAGTAATGCTTTGTTTTTGAGGTCTTTTGTACGCTTTTCTAAGTATACTTCGCAGTGTTTGCAAGTGTGTGACATTAAAACTAGAGTGAAAAAAGTTCTTGAGTATGCTGTGCACTTATGACTCATTGGCTGTTCCATAATCCACAGTGGTTCATCGAGCGTTTGTAGAGATCAGGGAATTTGCGTGGATTTCACACTTCAGCATTTTAAGATGAAAAGAAAGAACTTGCAGATTTGTTTGGGTGGTTAGAGCATTTAAGATGTGGCGAACGTCATTGTGTTTATTTCTTGTTGATGTTTTGTCAAATTGTCTCATCAGGTGAATGAGGAGTTCTTCCGAGTATCTTGCCAACACTTTTATCATGCTTTTTCCATCTGTTCTTCCTGTGGAAAATATCAAAAGTTTAGTTTGATTGATTATACTTGTTTCTTCAGATGCTGTAAGTACTGGCTGAGATGCCGTCTGGAGTTCAGAATATCGTTTATTTTTTGAAGTCACATTTTAGATATTGGTATCCGTGAACCTGTAGTGTTTATATGAAAGATCCCCTGAGACAACCTTCACGCCTGATTTTATGAAACCTCCACGACCATGCAGCTACTTCACCACTCGGAAAAAGCAATACATTCTTCGACCCTCCCACTTTTGATTCGTTGCCATAAAAAGCTTCTTAAGTGCGACTGATTTCCTTCAACAAGTTTCTCATAATGTTGCTGAAGGAGCTCTCTGCAGAGCCACTAAAATTTAGTCTTTTGCCATACATCGTTTTAACTTATGAGAATGACAGCATTGACTTTGATGCTGAGTGAAATAATATGTGCTCTTGTAATGTCCATTACATTCGGTAGAAAACTAAATAATAATCGTGTCCAAACTCAGGTGGACTTTCGACCGAAACTTTCATCCGTGCAACCTGCGATATTGAGCCCTAAACCTAAAAATCGATAAAATCGTTAGCGAGAGCTGTAAACTGAATTACTGTCCATCATTTGTCATTCCGGCGATTTTCCATGTCGCCGTCTCTGACGACTTTTTGCGAGAGGGTCGTCCAATTGGACGAAGTGGCAGCTTATTTAAAATCCAGCAAATTACGTGAGGTTTGCCAGATAGAAGAGGCTTTTTGTCGTAATGGAGGCTCTTACCGTAGTCGCCCATTCAACTGGAAGATGAAATTTGCGCTTCCAACAGCATTTTTTGACACATCATCTAAATTTGCTCACCTGGAAACGGTGTTAATGCTTTAGACTTCAATTCTTCACACGGTGGTGTTATATGTTTCGTACAGTTTGGTCTTTTAGAGCTATGTTATATGTTTCGTACAGTTATTTTTTTCGATTCAGTCATATTTTTCCGCTGTGTAAGCGTTTGGGTCTGTTGCTTTCCATATCGTCTTCAGAGGAAAGCACAGTCGCTTCATTCACTGAATATAACCGGTGCTCAAACTTCTTTAGTTTTACACTTGCTTATTTTCTCAGATGTCTTCCTCGTTCTTGCGCCAGGAGCGTATAGATAATTGCATGTCACTTACATTAATGAAGTGGTTTTTGTTTTTCGAAATTCCCCACAAACTCACAGTCTCCTTGTTGAGCTATCCTTGCATTATTTAGAAACTCGGAAATCCTGGATGCCTTATTACTTTCTAGCAGTGATTTTTGCTTTTTACATCTGAGCGAATAAACGGCATCTTCGGCTAATTGAGATGGAGCTTTGAAGAAATGTTGCACTCTCCATTGAACTGCTTTTTCGCATTAACTTATATATGTAGCCTATTGTTAAGAAACAGCGTGTGGATACACCGACGAAGATCTACGTTTGCAGAGGAAAATACCGAGCTTTAAAATAATGCTTGACCTAAAGCGACAGCAAGAAATGCCAGGAAGCAACTCCTCGACTTCTTCTGTGTTCAGCTTTCTAGTAAAGATATCTTGCTGACAAGATTACCCTCAGAGCGGAATGTTTAGCACAAACCATTTTCCGAATCGGACGTCGGAAGTTCTCATGTTGCTCCTGTAAGAGACTGGTCCCACTTTCCTTTGAAGGTGTCATTTTTATTTGCTTATCGAAGGCCATGGATATATATTTTTGGGCATACAGACTGTTTTGATTAGACATAAGAGAACAAGAGCGGATGCAGGTAAACGTGAGATGTTTCAAAATAGGCAGAAAGTAGCATGATTGCTGAGAGGCTCAGATGATCTGTAATACCATCACCGTTATGCCTATAAAAAAGGTGGAGCTGTTCACCGCCAACGGTACACCTTAAAGTTTCGCATATCTAGAACTTTCTTTACGCGATGTCATTTTTCACACAACATGACGTTTTCCGCTTTATTTATTCTCCGCATCTTCCATCACTGCACAGTGTTAAATGAGGGCATGAAACCCGAAGTGGAACGAATATAAAGAAGATTCGCTGTGATGAGTGCATTGCGTCAATATTACTGTAGAACTGTTAGAAGCAAGGACACGAATACTTTGCTGCTATTCACGAACTGCTGAAGGCATTTATTGGCAAAAGTAAGCAATAAAAGAAGCAAAACGATGAACGTTTCCTCCTCATAAGTGTAATTTCTGTTGCATTGCGATTACTGTAATTTCGTTTCTGCGTACTGTGTATATTTTTCTGCAGTGATTTCTTTGCCGATACTCCCTCTGTTTGTTTCTCACTCGAAAATATGTGCCTTCAGTGAGCGCTTCGGAATATTTCTTGCTTGATAAACTACGTTGGTGTTATGCGGAATTTTAACTGCCTCTATCTCTCGAGACTGAAACAGTTTTTGCTCCACTTCTTTTCTTTTTTCTCGCAAGTGCCCGCTCGGCTTTTCTTCTCCGTCTCTCTGAAGACGTGAGTGAATGTCAGCAGTCTTACTCAACATCATAAGAATAGCCCACATTGCTTGGCATGTCTCTATAAATCAATTTCATTGTGATGTTTTTCTAGACGAGTTGTCGGTGCTCGAAGGCGGTGTTAATATTATGGTCTTCTTTTTTTTCATCCAGGCGGAGAATGTAAGGCGAATTCGTAAGTGAGGAAATGATGCAATAGGTTGTTTATGCAAAGAAAAGACATCAGAGGGAGGGTTGATAGAGGGAGGAGAGGAGTTTAGAATACTGCCCTGATGCTTAAATGATGCGCAAAATTATAAGGATTGAAAAGTGGAGCCAAGAACAAAATCCTACCCAACGATCTATAATTACTGCAGAGCATTACTCTTTACCGCTGGCCAAAGCAAGGTCGTCTTCCTTAGAAATATTAATAATTTTGTTTAGCAACATTTTGCGGTATTCCGAAAATAATTGTTTTCATCCATTCTATAGAGGTGGGTTTACCTTTCCTTTCAGCTGAATATTCAGTTAATATCCAGTAGCAATTCTCCATCTAGCAAGTGAGTTGTATTCCGACCTGAAGTCTAATTAGCTAAATTGAGAAGTACGGGAAACAATTACCGTAATGCTTCTCGTTTACTATTTGATATCCACAGACCGATTGATGACCCCCATATAATTGTCTCATCATCTTCCAGAGATATTATAGACACTTCGAAGTGAGAACAGCTGAAGTTACAGAAAATCGAATCCCTTGTTGAAGATACTGCACGAGTGCTCGATGCAATTAAAATATCAAAGCGTTATTTCGCATATGATTCCTTATGTTAATGACTTGTGGGATTGATTCCTGAAATGAAGAGGAGGCAAAAGTGCCGATTGTGTCCATCCCCCTTAAGGCATTTCTGCAAATATTTCATACCTTCATATCATCTCTTCCGAAGCATTTTTAGATGCACTTTGGTTCCTCGATGAGGATTCAGACGTGAAAATGAAATCCTGAAAGTTTCTTTGTCAAAATGCGCAAGTTTTGCTCAGTAGAGCATAAAATTTTCGGGGAATATTGAAATGTTCGTCTGCGATGCGAAAGTTGTCTACGTAATTAATTAAATTGAAAGTTAACAATCGCCGCATTTATATTATTCGGTTGATTGGAATGGCAATTCCCAATATTACTCAGTCCAATTCGTTTACGCTGATCACCGCGCAGAATGGCACATTCGTCTATACGACCCATGTATTCAAAAATACCTATCCACGCAACCATTATCTAGTCGCTTCTCTATAACTATTTCCATCTCTCTAATTTACCTCTTATTTTACTGTTCTTGTTGTATGTTAATGCTCCTTAAATACAAGTTGTTCTCTTCATAATATTATGAAATTCCCACTACAAATTCTTTTCGAGGCGTTCCTCGACCAATTGTGCTTTGCGTTCGTAAAATCTACGGACTTCTATAATTCCCCGTCTAATTGTAATTTTCTTTCCGATAGAGATCCATGGAAAGTCTTCAAATTCGAATTGATTTCTAAATGGAAGAAATAATATCGCTTATGCAACATTGCGAGGTAGCTTTCCGAGGGTACGCAACGGTAATTCGGTGTGTTTTTGTTCGGCACTATCATTCGGGCCATTACAACTAAGACTGAAGATATGATGGTTCTATCCTACATCATAGATCGGTCTCGTGTCCCATATCCCATATTGTATTATGTAATTTCAACATCGGAAGTTGTTATGGGCATTCAAATCCAGCAAAACATTTGGATGCATTTTACGCTGGTTTGATCGCAGAAAGAGCGATCCTTTGTATGATCCTTTGTATGGATTTGCATACGTTCCATTCTTCTTTACTTGTTAAGCCGGTTGTGAGGACAGCGGTATTTAAGAGCCCATATCGTTTAGGCTTCTCTGGCACGATTCTCCGCTCGCTTTCAGTTTGTTGTGAACTGACGTGAGCTCAAGGTTTGCAATAAGCGCTGAAAAGAAGTTTTGGATTTTTTTCATGGAGAAACTAAGGAAATACTTCTTTTTATTATATGCCCTCCTTAAGTTTTGAAAAGTTTTGAACTTTCCCCTCGAATACGAATGTCATTTGATTATACATCCTCATTAAAAAGATTGTGAAGAAATATAAGCCTTGCTCCTCGACTATCCTTATTTCCTCCCTTAGAGTTTGAAGAGACAACAAGTTCCGCAATTGAAATCAAGGTTCAGGCGTATTTGAGCTTCGAAATTGTTGAACTGAAACCTCAAACTCCCTGTCATCTCATTTTTATCAGCTGATAGAAAAGTGATTTTGCGGAATCGAAACAAAAACAGTTGGCACTCGAAGGTATGAAGAGGTCTCTTGTCAAGCAACTAAGAGTAATCCTTCGTTCAGCGTTCTCACAACAATGTATACCGCTTTGTCAACATGCGAAACTTTGTATCCGACTGTAGTGTTGGACGCTTGTAAGGGTGTAGTCTCGTTCAAAGAATTTCTGCTGAAGTCGTTGGCTGCACTGTTTAGCTTCTATTGTGAAGTTTTTTAATTACAGTTTATTGGCGTTCAAGAAGAAAAAATCATTGTTGCAAGTTAAAAGTGTGGGATGAGTCGAGCATCTCTGGCTAGAACACCGAACAATTTAAATGCATAATGTCTATACCTGTATGAAATCTCCATGACTATCCAAGAGGACGGTATTAGAAAAATGTAGCTAAGAGGAGTATTTGAATGTCATGTTATCCAACCGACAGCACCATAAAGAGACAGGATGCCAAGAAACGAATAGCACGCAAGGTTCAAGAGGCTATTCAACGGGCACATATCTGCTAAAAACTGATCAGCTATTCGCTTGTATAACCCATCATTGCAAAAGATTATAATTTGAGTAATAATATATTATCGTTGTCTATTCGCCTTCTTATTGATTTAACAGGAAAGCGTTCCTCAATTTTCTTTTAGCGATTGTTCATTTTTCTCCGTCGAGAAGACATAGAGATTTTAAAGCAAATGATCAAGCGTTTTCATCTTTCAACAAAGTGTCTCATACTCCCAAATCGATCTCGGCTGCCATTCCCAGAGTGGTTAGTAAGTTTTCACTCGCGTTAATTTTGGAATATCCAATCACTTCATGAAGCATTTTTCATCTGTTACAGAGCGACTATTTTGTTAACGATAATGCAACAAATCTAAAATGAATCCACCAAACAACGGGTGATAACGTTTGGTTAAATATGTGCGAGTTGCACAAGAAACAGGAAAGTAAGAGGCAAAAATAGACAATAATATGTGAACAGATTACGCACGGAAGCAGTAAACTGTTACTTAGGCAGAGTTCATTTAACTGGTTCTTACTGCCTCATGTTTTCGCTGCTCAGCAGTGCGACGGTCGTGAAGTTAAAGGATGCCATTGCCTGCTTACAGGTATAGTCGTTCATGTGCAGCAGGAAACAAAAAGGACTGCACACACTACATAAAAGACGTAAATGAAGTGAAAAGTTGCGTGATTTTCGCGTGACGCACTCAACTACAGCACTCCGTCCATTCTATGATGCTACAAAAAGTGCCCATTTGTTGACCACTGATTTCGAAGACACTCGGTGGAATAAACACACTATTTTTTTAAAAGGAATCCACAGCGTTACAGAGCGCACTTTGAATCATAGCGGCGTTGCGATTGCTCCGTCCACTTCACTCCAATCTTCTAAAAAGTGCATACTCGTTGACCGTAACACTCCTTTGAGACCTACAAAAGTACAAGAAATAATCTTTTGGCTTTTAAGTGAAGTTCAAGAAACACTGCTGAAGTGGAGTGCATAAAGGTTTTGTACTAATGCTATTTGTAGCTTCACAATGATCAGCACGTTCTGAAAATGCAGTAGTGTTGTTTGACCGCTCTTAGAAAGTTGTCCTGATGTCGGTGATGAGTCATAGGTAGAGAGCAACCAGGTTGAATGTCGAAGCATAAATGAAATAACATTTGAATCATGGAGCTCCCGATCTCCAGATGGAGATAACCGAGTTTACACAGGGATTTTCAAAGATTGTGGGTCTTACTTGTTGGCTAAGCAGCAGAATCACTTTGCTTTCCGTCACATCTTTTGTTTGCTTTTCTTCTTTCTAATCTTAATTTCACTCATTCAATGTTTATTTCTATTCCAAAACAATGATAGAGTTGTCTGAAATTTAACGTCTATTTTTTCTGGATATCTACTGCCCTCATCCCACATTCCCTATTCGAACGTGAATCCTTCTACTTTTTTGTGAGTCTCTTTACATGCTTTTGTGAGCCTACATTTGCAAAGCGCGTTATGGCGAAATATTATTCATTGTGTATGTGCATTTATGTTTATATGGTAATTTTAAACTCAGAAACACGAAGTTAAAGTTGCGGAGTTTTCTACATTCAAAACACATCATACAATGAGCTCATAGGAAGTTTTCAGTTCGATAGGCCAACATTGGAAGGAATTATGTACACAGAAGGTGCTAGAAAATTTTCTTGCATTTTGCGCAGCTGCAACTGCAAAATAGATGAAGAAGTACAGCAGGAGTGGCATGATCTGCGCTCCGTCATTCGTCCCATCTCATTAACCACTTTCATAAATCAGCAACGAACAGTAAAGAAGCCGACTGGTGCCATCATAGTTTAGCTGATCCGACTGTTCGTACAGACCGGGCTCTTCGGGCTCTCCGTTTGTGGCCCGACCGGTGTGAAATGAAAATTTGGCCGGTTTAAGGAACCATGCAAATCATTTATACTTTTGCATGTCTTGAAGGTACTTTCACAGTCCTAGGTTTACACCAAAGAAAGCCGTAGGATGCACTTACACCAAAGACAATCATTATATGATGCGCATTTTCCTACCAAACTTCATAATCATGTCTTCAAGTGGTCCTCCAGTGGAGACCACCGGACAGACAGGCGGACACAGACATAGGAACACACACTACAGACATGGCTTAGCCTTACTGTGCGTTAGAAGTGGGAGTTTGTCAAAGCGCACAAAAACTAGTCTTTGAAGGAAGGTCCTTTGATCACTCACATTATGAACGACTTTTTCGGTAATGTTTTATTATTTGATGGGAAGTTATGAAGGTAAATGCTCTGGAGGCGCCATGCAAAAGCGCTTATCGCGACAGTCAATTTAATATGGTTCTCCATTCCCCAGTTCATAAACGTTGGTGGTTGGGTATGGACGAAGAATCTATTTTCAATTTGCGTGAAGTGCCCAACAAATGACCTCCTGCACCTGAAATGGATGGTCTCGAACGCCGGATTCTTTGTTTTCGTCATACGTAGCAAGTTTATCTTGAATAAACAGCCCATATAAATGATAATTATCTTATATGCCACATAATTCAAAGATGAAATCATAAAAAGCAAAACGAAGACGGCGTTAGCATTAGTTTTATTTAAGTCGCGTGCTTCGACTTCACCAAATAAGCTGCCATTAAGGTGTCAAACAGCACCTTTGATACTCCAAGTCGAAGCGATAACATCGACTTCCCAGAAAGCATCAAAAAGCAATAAGCGCAGCGCGCATTCCTTGGAATCATCGCAGATAAAGCGGACCACTAATGAACGGTTTCCTTGATGCTGTTTTATTTCTCTAAAATCATTCGCAGTTTTTCATCCGGCGGAGCTTTTATACCCGGAGCACAGCAACGCAGAACGGGCCACCATTTGGTTGTCTACAAAGTAGCATCCTCCCTGGCGTACGAGAAAAATAGTCTAGAAGCGATATTAAAAAGAAGGGGAGAAGAAAGAAATAGAAAACCATCCAAGTGGAGCTCCTAGGTATAAAATGCAAAACCCAATATCTAGGTCTCGAATGAGATCACGGAAGATGTCCTTACGAAAACATGAAAAACGGTCTGTTTTTGCAAACGAAACATTTTTTATCTCAAGGTTTTCAAATCGTTATCACTTCGCAGCTTTATTGTAAGCATATCTTTTCCTCCTGGTCACAATTGGCTCCTAACAATTTTTGTCACACAATCTTCTAAGTTATTTTTCCATGGGCAAAAAGTTCTTCCATTTGTAATCACTTCTTTAATATGACTTCCATATATATCAGAAATTGACGAGAGTGCTTTCTGCGTCAGTTGCATCATACGCATTCTTTGAGGAGCGTTATGGTCGTGCACTGTTGTTTGTCTGCTTTTCTCTGCATGAAATCCAATTTTAAAATATCGAGAACTAAGACACTAAGATTAACGGCTTCTCTCTTTGGAATACTGCATTACTCAATCCTTCTCTTCGTCAGAGTAGTCGATGGTTTCTTTGGATCTTTTTTCTTCGTTAATACTGTGGGCTTCTAGCCATTTCTAGAGATGCTGCTGCTAGTATATTTGATGGATTTTCCCGAGAGCGTTCCTAAACTTCATGGCTTGATCTCATGTACCTGGCTGGTTCCTACTGGTCACGTTGTTCTTAAATCATAAACAATTGGAGGTACTCCAACTTCTGCATAACTAGGTTTTATTGTGCGCCCGACCGATTGCGTACCCAAGACGAGTTTGTAATCGAAAATGTATACAACGGCCAGTAGATTTTGAAAGACATGTTAGCATTATTTTGTTGTCTCGGAACATTTTTTCAAAAAGGAATGGGAAACGACTCAAAGTGCAGCAAATTTATTATTTAGTTTCAAATCTTGGAATAGGTTTGCCTTAGATCACCTGAAGCAACAGAAACTATTCGAAACAGCCTCCTTGTTCCTCGAGATTCGCTCACGTAAGCAGACTTGCAAATTTGTCGGATATTATGTTTGGGATATACCGAAAGAAGAATATCGTTTTTATGCAAAAAAAGTTTAAATCGATTTTTTTCATTCAAAATTGATTTGTTGCTTTTTCTCTTTCGTTTTTTCAATAAAGAGAAATCTCTGGAGTATCATTCAACACGAATAGAACATTGTAAAGAAGTGCATAATTTATTTCCTAATGGCTAGGGCGAATGATTGCACGACCGTCGTCTACACGCATCAGGATCACGCCATAATTGTGCACAGCTTAGTCGACCATCATTGCTATTGTTTTCAGTTGCGCACACATATACGATGCACGTCCAGTGTGCAGCTGCCATCTTCCTCCTCATTACTGTTCAACTTTTAATTAGCACAGTTTCCGCTCAGGACACGCCACTAGTATTCAAAGCGAATCAGGTATGGACGTTTTTCTACCTTCCCCGATCGTTTGTTACTCTTTTCGATGTTTGGAATAGAACAGAAACGTCATGTAAACTGAGACAAGGTGTCATCGTTAATCAACATCCATCTCTAACGAAGCTTCTCACAAATTTCAGAGCAAACGTTTTTTGCTTGAAATCGAGAACTCGAAGAGACCCTTGCAAAGGGCACTGTGATAACACGACCGAAATGTTTTGGCCATAATTTTGTCTCCCTTCTCCAATAAATCTCTTCAGTCGTCAAAATTAAAAACCTTGAAAGTTTCAATCTTGCGAACTATAGGAACTATGGCTGTCGTGCAGCACGTTTACGGACAATTATCCACTGGCGTTTAAGTGTTGCTTTTGGAACCACTCGTGATGAACACAAACAGTCATGGCCAGAAACCTCAAAATCCGGAACTCGAGTTCCCGAGGTTGCAACATTTTACGGAAATTTCCTTCTCCTGCCGTTTTTATATGATGGCGAAATTCAAAGATATCTCCAAGAGTCCTAAGGTCACTATGAAGGATAGCATGTTTCTCACATACAAATCATACAAGAATACGTTTTCTAAGAGCTAAAACGCATTTCATTCTCATCACTTTACTCCCTGAGGCCTGATTATTATTTACCGCTGTAAACTTCGTTCATTGCCAAATAAAACCATGTGAACAGATGACATGTATCTTGATACTCCAGCATCCTAATAGTTTTCCTATAACAAACTGTCGGCGAGGTCAAGTGGAAATATCCCTCCCCTCGCCCTCCTCCCCCCATCTCGCTTTTTCTCAGATATTGCTGTTTTCCCGTGTCTGAATAAAAGAAACCATTTCGTTGGCAAATATTGGGTCTTATCGTCGAGAATGCGGAATCAATAAAGTGATAAACTGCAGACTGAGTGCCGTTGTTCTGCAAGAACTGTACTGAAACTTCATCTTCCATACAAAAGTGGTATCTTCATTTTGAGATGCTGTTTAAATGAAGAAAAAAAGTTGAAGTGAGCGGTGATAACTAGCGGTGAAAAGGTCAATGTGGATGGAAATTTTTTCTGATTTAAAAGACGAGCTTTCTCCCTTGAGGATATGAATATTTCCTCCATCTCCGAAAACATTTTGCGGATTCATCAGTAATAAACATCTCAAAGCTCGGATTACAACCCCTTTGATTACCCGTCCCCCTCCCATTACGAATTTTCCTATTTGACCGCAGCAAAACGCTCCTAGATGGTAGTACTATTTCCTCTTGCTACCCATTCGTGCGCTTGCATCTTAAGTTCATCCGCGCTGACACAGTGAAATAACTTTGAAAAATACCATACTCGATTATAAGGTCCTTCAAAAACATTCGGGCAATTAGTATTCTCCTTGCTCGACTTTTTGGTCTGTACCTACTCTGCGATAATGCAGTTGAGCTAGTCCAGAAAATAATCAATACTGTAGTCCTTAAGGCTGATAAAAAAGATGTATAGTTCGAAATTCAAGGAATCAAAGTAAATTATTACTATTATATGGAGAGGACATTAAAGTCAAGCCGGACTTGATAATATCACCTTCTGCTGTACTTTCGTCTAATAAAATCTGCAATAGACTCAACAGGCACTGTGCATTAAAGCATAGATGTGAGTGATTTCTTCACATCCATTTCTCTCATGCAAAGAAAAGGAACAAATGAATGATGCAACGTTCGAGCAAAAAAATCCACTAAAATTTTTATTCAGCTGGGAAATATGGAATATTTTATTCTTTCTTGAAGATGGATAAATGCTGCATGAAAAAAGAATGAGTATTGCTCGAGTTGCTTGGACACATCTCTTAATGTTACGCCACATCGCCCTTCCATCAATTCCAAAAATTGAGTGGTTCTTTGCAAAGAGAAATTCTGCTTAAAATATTCGTTAATGGGACGCACTATTTTCCCTATTTCCAATGCACTATCCTTAATTCTTCATAAAATTAGCTTCATCAGATTATTACGTCTCAACATGCGCTTAAGGGAACAATACAGTTTGCTGCGTCATTAATTTACCTTCATCAGTATGAGCTCTCCTTGTTTTTTTCCCACCCACGCAACGCGTGGCGTGGCTCCACATGCACATCTCTATTTGTGGGTTATAGTATTCCACCTAACGTCGGAAATCGCGCTTACAACTTTGTTCAGCTTTTTCACTGAAATGGGTTACTAACTAAGCATATGCTTATATCAATCATTCTCATGTGGGATGTGCTTAATATCTCAATTTTACCTCACACTGACCACTAGAGAAAAGTACACCATCAAAGTTGGACCCTCGTGATGTACACATTCTTGTAGACGCATGAAATTTGTGGAACAAACCCAGAAGGAATTATTCAGTCAGGGAATGAGATGGCTACAATTAATTATTGCAACTTGATGTATTTTGAGTGTTTTGCAACACACGGTTTGATGTAAAGAAGTGCAACAAACGGGAAAACGCGCTACGAAGGCTGATTGAATGCTCGTGTGGGAACTACCGGAATCAACTGGTAATAGCTAGTTCTGCGAACACATTAAACACACTGAAAATTCCACGTATCTTTGATGACTGTAGCATATGTATGTCCATCTGTTCGATAGTTTCGATCTGGGAAGCGTCGAAGTCTAATCATGGAATTTATATTCGCACCAGACGATAACCCTAGTGCTAATTTTCACATTGATTTGTGATCCCTGTGAGGAGTCGCTGACATTTCAACTTTGGGGGCAATTCATCCGATTAAAATGCAGATGTATTAGTGCACCTACTGCAGTATTTATCGATGTCATCGGTTCGTGAACAATATTGCATAGATGAGAGTTGGCATATTTTCCCACTCATTGAAGTTTACGTATTGGGTTGACTAAATTGGGAGTTACCTGCAAAGTGAAACTTGAATGAGAGTGCGGATGTATTTGGCTTGAAGTTAACTTGCACTATTTGATTCTTCCTCTGCAGGGCACGCATTTATTATATTCGGGTGGCGAAGCACATAAGCTAGCAGGTGAGGGAGTGAAATTTTATTAAATATGCACATTCGATTGGTAAGGTAACGATAAAAGTTCAAGTGAGCAATCCGAGTAAGCTGAATGCCATTTCCTTGCATCAATGACTGACACATGTACCCAGGCGGATAAAGATGCGAGCACATGCAGCGGTAATCGTTAGCAGATAGATTCCACTCAAACCTATGCTATCACTTTCTTAGTTCGTTCTTGTCTCAACTATCAAACGCAGAAAATATACCTGAATCTTTCTTACTGTCAGCTTGGACTTTTCATGACATATTCCGCTTTTAACGCATATCCAGAGATTCTCAGTAACATCGAATGAATAGATATTTGTTCAATCTCTTTTTGTGCATATTCTTGTAGATAGATCCTAGAACAGAACGTGATGATGACTATCTTAAACATTTGCTAGCAGCGCAAATGTGAGGAGGGGTCACTTCAACGCATCCCAAGGCTTTTCAGATTGCGACCTCTATGATATCTCTGTCCTTCTGATTACCACACATTTCAGGATGCTCTATTTCCTTCTGAAAATTAAGCTCTTCCTCCACACTGGAATAGCAAAATACAGCAAAAAACTGTTACTGCTTCATATTTGGACTTAAGAGTCTTGAAGCTTATTTCAGATGAAGCGGTTCTACTCATGGGAAGAAACGAAACGATCACCCAGTGAGGATGTTCAACCACCATCCGATTACACAAAGCGGAAGTTGGTCTAGTCGAACGTTCTCATTTTTATTGGGGTTTTTCCCGTGTAGGATCAACAGTTGCTTTGTCGTTCTCAAAACTGAAAACCTCGCGTTATTTTGCATTTCGCTGCTTACAGATGGATTCATTTGCTCATCGTCCATCTGGCTTTCGCATTCTTTTGATTGATTACTCGTTTTCACTTCCGGATACTTCAGGATCTTCAACTGAGACACCCGCTGTACATCTCCATTCTGCCCGCTCCCCACATTAAACACATCTTAAAATGCAACTGTCAACCATTTTCGCTAAGCCTTTCCAAACATGCCATTTTAAGTTTTCTTTATTCCCTCCCTTTATCCAAACTTACTTGTATTTTTTGGAATCATGAAGTAATACAATCGTGGAAGCGAAAATGAAAGTTCATCACTACATTTGCATAGTTCTATTGCAGTTTCATGTTTTTTCTTAAGGCTTTTATTGGAACGCGAAAACACTCGAAAATATGAAATCCTCAAACTGCACAATGCAACTGGTAAATTAAAAACATTGCTATATTACTGCGAGCTATTCATTAATTAAATGAACTGCTTTCTTTGCGCTATTATGCAATGAAAACTTCTCAGCTTGCAATGAATTCGTTCCAATATCTTTTGCAGAACATTTGCCGTAATATATTAAATGACGTTGTTTTCAGGTTCTATGCATGGGCTGGTAAGCGTTCAGCACCCATATCCGACAGTGTTGCCTACAACAAGAGGAAGTTCTATCAGTGGGCTGGAAAATAAGCAATAATCGTCATCAGCTTATTCCACTGTGCAGTAAATATTTGTGTTCGTAATGGTAAACAAATAATAATATGCTATTTCCAATACCACACTTTAAAGCCAGCGTCAGCCAACTCAACACCAAAGTTGCTTTCGAGCAGTTTCATAGAACTGCCAACCGGGCAGTGTTATCCTCCTACAGTCTCTTTCCAAACAAATATTTCCGTAAAGAGGGTAATGCGTGCCGAACACTTACTTTTCCCATATATAATGTGAAGTAAGTAAAACTGAACTTATTTTCGGTTTGTGCGATCTGCTACACGAGGACAACTTGCATGAGTGGTGATTCCAGTGCGCTCACCATTAACGTGGATAGCGTTAGACTGAATGCTCGATGAGAAGGAAGGAGAGGGCGATGGGAAAGATGAATTAATTTCAAGCCCGGAAGGGCGGTAAGAGGACGGATGCAAAGAAGCGACACCTGCTTATTGCATAAATTATCTCTACTCTGCTTCTCTACAATGCAAAAGTTATGTTTCTCTGCAATGCAAAACATTGCAGCTGAGATCCACTGAAGATTTTTTGTTAAAGTAACGAATTTTGAATTGAAGATTTGATGGTTGCAACGGTCATCATCTAATAAATAAGCAACTGAGAAGCTCATAATTGCTAATCGGAAGCGTCAAAACGGACTCTGTCTAGTTTACAAACGACTTCAGATGTTTCATTCAACCTACATATCTCACCCGTTCATACATTAGCACCTACTCTTGATACGTTTTTTGCAGATTTGCATTGCAAAAGCCCATTCGGCGGCATCACCTATGCACATTAGTAAGTGTCTGTGCGTCTGCGTGGTTGCCTATCTGTCTGCTAATTGCAACCTGGAAAGCCACTGAAACTACAACAAGGAAATATGGTAAATATAAAATGAACTATAGGGTGTACTTCACAACGAAAGGGATTAAACGCCTTCGAAGTCGAAAGATAAGAGAAAAAGTTGTCAATCACTTTATGCTGGTGGTTTTTCATTCTGTACATGTAGAATCGCAGAAAAGCCGATCTTTTATAGAATTTTGCGAACGGCTAAGTTAATCATATTAAAATATAAAAGCATTACTTCGCATACTTATCACTATTTGGTGATTTACGAAAATGGGTGACTAAACGAGGATGGTTCAATATGCACATATCGCGCCATGTTCTCTGGTGTGTCTGCTCTCTTATTTTCGTTTGCGCGAATTTCCCTGTCCATTGAATGAATAGTTAACCTATGCAAGAGAAGATACCACAAGATTCGCATGTCTTCTGCCCAGCAAAGCAGCCATTTTCAAAACTTACCAATAAATAACGAATCAGTCGTTGTGACAAATCTCTTGTTAAAGAATCACTTGAGGCGCAAGTGAAACTCCAAGAGAATGTGTCCAAATGTTAGCATTTTTGAAAGAATGTTACCTCTTTTGATGTTGACGGCTCATTTTGATACTGGGAAATAGGCCATCCCATGTTGTACACTGCACAGGTTAAATTTCATAACTCTAGGGTAGCTCATGAGATGAAACTATCGCACGGACATCTCTATGCTTACATCCCACATGAATCTTTCTGACTGCCTCTACACCGGTTGGATGGTCGTTCTGTCCAGGTAGGAGCAGCACGCTTGTACGCGATGTCGTCAAGATGCGCTTGCCAATATGCAAATTTTTGCAAATGCAAAGTAATATTTGTAATAAATAGAAACACGTTGAATTCTCAACAACATACAACCAATTTATTGATGCCGAGAAGTAGCACGAAGAATGACTGTCGAATGGCATGTGACAACTAACATTCCTCATATCTCTTTCACATCAGACACACTCGAACAATTAACTGCAGCACAGTCACAGTTCCACTTGAAGCTTGTCTCATCGGTTGAATTTTTTTCGAAGATTGCTCGAGGTGAAATTCACCTGAGACCTACATTCTCCTGTACAAAACGATGCACTCTTTTTTCATGTATACCTGTAATGTAAAGTTGACTGTTGACTCCTCTCTCAGTCTCACATTAGTGGATTTCATTCCAGCACCCTTGCTATGTCTAGGCTGAAAAAAAGATGACTGTCACGTTATGCGTGAAATTCGCCCCATACACACATAATCACAGCTGATTATTTTTTCGCTTCTCTGGCAACTGCTCCATGTGTGAGTGATTTGTATCATTTTGGGATCTAGTGCTTTTACTTCGGAAGGCGATCATTTACTGAGGTATTGAGCGTTATTGCCGGATGGATTTGGGAGGGTACAGCTTAGAGAGGTGCATAGAGCTAAGGGCCGGCATTCAACAAATGAGAGATTAAGCAACGAAAATCGTCTGAAATGTTGAGCTGCTTAAAGCGCTGCTAACACTTAGTGGCTTTTCCTTGTTTGCTTCCGGCCGCATTTGCAACAATTATGGCGCCTGAATGAACAAATAGAGCCACTCTACCTGCGGCGGATGCATAATTGCCCACGTTTCCCATTTTTGCGACTTTGCAGTGACATAGTGTAAGCTAGCACTCCTGGTGTAAGACTTCTATTTCACTGCTCTTTGAGGCAGGCGACTGTCATCTCCGATCACAATGTTCGTTAAAGAGTATTCTAATTTCTTGTAGCATAATTTTTGTCATAGTATTGAAATAACTGCCTCATAAATCACGCATTCGTTAAGTCAGTTAACAAGCATTAAATGTCTCCTTGATGTGATGTTTGTGTAATACGAACTATGAGTTCGATAGCAGTCAGATGTTAGCATAAGCTGGAGTCGAACATTAGCAATTCGTTATTTTTGAGGCAATCAGCTGACTGAAGAATCCACCAAATGGCTTGTAACGAGTCGACAGAACCGTTCCATTTCAAGAGCATCAATTGAATGGATTCGTAGAGTATTGATCGAGGATTATGAATTTCACGTATCCATGGTGTGAATAGCGGCTGCTCGATAGTTAGGATGGCTAAAATGGAGCTCATTTAAAATAACGCCACACGATCCATATGAGCTGTCCGATGTTATTGATGGATAAATCAATTTAGTCTAGATCTTGTTCAATATGCGTTGAATACATCAGCATGCACTTTCTCGATATAATTTTAGAGAATATGTTGAGGGCATTTTTTCAGTAAAAATGTGGAAGTCCCACTTGACAGATCCAATAACAAGAGCAATAAATTATTCAAATTCCTCTACTCAGTCAGATGGGTGCTATTATGCCGGCGGCTCTTCCCTCTGAACTCTCTGAACATATTCAAAATTCCGGAGCGCTCCGTTTTTTGCTCTGATTTGTCCGCATTTTCGTCTAGAGTTCCCTCATATTCAAACAATACTCGACAGCATTATTTTAAACAATTCCCTCAACTCAGAATATATCGATGCGCGTTTCTTCTTATTTTAAAGCTCGAGCATTAATTATGGAGCTCGAGCCAAGGAACATTCCTTTTGTCGAAGCAATCTTTGACGCACAATTTCATGAAAGCCGCAAAATCAAAAACAATGTGATTAGGACTTCGAATGCTCTCACAATGCACTTCAACAACCGCTAACCAACAATATCCCCATCAAGATAACTAGCAATTGTGAATGGAAACGACGGACCGAAACGACACTATAAAACCTGGCGACCTTTCAACTGTGGCCCCCAGAAAAATTCGATTTCACTCGTGCGGCACAACACCTTTGCTATTCCTCGCAACGACAGAGCTCGACTGGAGAATGAATCCGGAATAAATCCTTAACGTTGGATGCTGCAGTCAATCGCTTTTTGCTTATTCACCATTCCACCTCATAACCACTGCGTAAATTTCAATTGCTGTAAGCCTTATTGGAAGAGGAATTGATGAAGCGCAGTGCAAGAAAAAATCGCTTCGCGCAATTTTCTCACCTCGTGAAAACTAAAACCTTCGATGAACGTTTTAACGGGAACATAATGTCCAGTGGGGTTTTCAAGGGCTAAAGCCAACGAACTGGACCTAAAAGTACCAATATGTATCAAAAAGCACGCTGTCCATCGAAAAAAAATGAAGTTACTAAGATGGCACTTCTTAGCATTGCTTGGTGTAACTCGACCACTCTTTTGCTTTATGTAACCTCAGCTCTATTTTATTTATTACTGAGACTAATCAAAGATGAGGTTTCAATGAACAGGACTGAAGAGGGAGGAGACGTAGGACTGATCGGCCTCTTTTTATGCATTCGACATTGTACGTCTGTGAGTTGTGTGTCTCCTTCAATCAGATAAGCAAAGATGCGGCCACAAGATCATGAATCTATATGCTGCATTACAGCTCCAGGAGTTAAAATTCGTTTCGATCAGTCACCGAACCTTGAGTAGCACTCAATTCATTGTTTGCTTTTAGCACTCAACTCGTTTGTGTAGATGAATGTGCCTCAATCTGCCTCAGTAGCACTCAATTTCGGATTCATTAAAATAGCGTTTTAAAAAGTTCGAATTATTCAGATTCCAAGTACAAATAGTTACCAAAGAGTTTCAAGGTGTAATTACTGCTTTGAATGATTTCAGAGGAACGAATGTTTTCCTTTTGATCATTAACGGTTCAGCTGTACATGGAAGTAGCAGAAAAATACGTTATGCGATATATGCTTACAGGAAATATCCGAGTTCTGGTGTCTTTTTTCAAAACGAAGAGATAGAGGAGGATTTTATCAGCTTTTTCAGCTAACAAGAAAGCAAAGCGATCATAAAGAATGTCAAAGAATTCAGCAGTTACCTCTAAATGTCACTGAGGTCAGCGCCAAAAGATACTACCAAGGGTTAATGAATTGTAGTAAAACTACGCACAAAAGATAAGGAAATCCTGATACACGAGTTCACGAAAGCTTCTGATTTTGTTTTCATTGAGCACAGTGCATATGGGAATGATGTATATATGAACTTAGGGAAAATAACGTAAGAAAAATATCTATCCGCGCGAGAAGCGCAAAAAACAAATTTTCTTTCATTCTCTGTGTTACTTTCCCAGGTTTTACACTGCTTGCAGAACATGGGGCCGGGGTAAGCGATAGACGGTGCCGTAGACGGTACTAATCGGTGACAGTCTGTCTCACAACAAATACTGTCGCTTGGTAATGATTAGTCAAAATGACTGGCAATAATACCACTTAAATCAGCCCAATTTTTCGTATAGAAAGTGGAGAAGTTACGACGCGACCATTTCGTCTATGAAGATATTGGTCGGAATGATGGGAGAGCTCGATGCGATCCTTCGCATAATCCTAATGAGGGTGCCTTTCGATTATGCATTGTCCTGTGCGGACGGTATGCCGACTGGTATTCCTCCACGGTAGTCTATGTTTTACTGCAATATTATTATTAAAAACACTTTTCCATAGTTAAGACTTCTGCGGTATTATTTCGCCTTTTCGATTTTCGTGCATTCTTGCGCAACGTCGACACTTTCATTGCTGAGTTTATTTTCTTGTCTCTTTTAATTACTGCTCCATTTATAAGCGAAATCTGATGTTAACTTTTTGGGTCTTAACTTATAGGCAATTCAGCGAACGACTGATTGGAGAGAATTTCTTCGGCTTTCATCCTAACTATTATAGCCGACTGTTTCTTATTTTTTGTAATAAAATGACGCCCAAGTAGTATGTTACGAAATGTGAGTCAGTGCTGGAAAGTTCTACTGCAAACGAATACATATTTAACCGAGCCGTTTGGACAAGGAAAATATCATCGAAAAGAAAAAAAACTCGCTACTTACGGCACTGTTATATATTTATACGCAAATGGTTGAGAAGGTTACACTCATAGAGTTGACAACTATGATTTGGTTTAAATGAGTGCAGTAAGGCGAATCAAATCTCTGTTGGCAGGCCAGCACGACCCAGCGATTGGCTTTGTTCACTTAAAAAAACCTCAAATTCAATTCATAAGTGGGGAAAAAAGTACATTAATTAATGGCCATAGTGAAACTCTACTGAAGTTTAATGATATGAAGCCCTTCTGCGGAAACAATCAAAGAATCGCTGCACAATCTTTATTGTCAGCAAGAACATCACTGGATCAACAACGCTGATCTTTTATCAAAAGCCACCATGTTCTTTGAAGTGACCGCTTATTTCTTCATTAGACATGATGAAGCATTTGACGAGCTCTGCTAGCACTTCTCTGTAAACATAATCGAATATGTATGAAACGGCGAGAAAAACGTTTCAATCATACAAACGACCGTGAATTAAGCAGTGGCATTTCTAAGGCATGATAAGACAAGTGCTCCAAGTACGATTTGGAGCACGGAAGGAGACACCGCGGAAACGAAAGGGTAAAGGCTGATAGTACCGCTTTGCTAAAGTTGTGTAATAGAAGAGATCTGGACAGCGACGCGACTTTCGTGGGAGCTTTTTTCTTCAAATATGCCCCCCCCACCCCTCGAAAAAGGCGCTGGAAACAAAGGCTCCAACTGCCACCATTTTCTTTGTGCATGCACATTAAAGTTTTTCAGCGAAAGATCCAGCTCCCTGCCGAGTAAAAAAGGAAACAAATGAAAGAGTACATTACAGAGGAAGACAATTATATGCACGTTATGCAAAATTGTTGAAGTCGCACAACGAGCTCCCCTCACTGTTACCGCTTCCGAAACGCGCTCGAAAGCAATGGCGGTGGCCCCAACAATTCCGAAAGTGAAGAGGAAGGCACAAAGGGCAACTTCATTGACCCCGATGCGTCTACAGTCTTTCAATTTTTCAAGAGCACTGCGTTAACACTGCCATGCTTGCAAAAGATAGCTGATGAAGCTGAACATTAACTAAGCGATGATCTTTAGCACTTAGCATTGCGCGTGTGCAGACATACGGACTGACTGTTGAAATGACAAAATAGTGTCCTTGCAATGTCTCATCTTGCAAAGCAATGTTAGTGCAAAGCAGTGCAAACATTGCAGGACATTTAGATCAGCGATTCCGATGATTAGGGCACCAGCATCACGAAAAGCCTTAAGACAATGAAGCATATGTAATGATGCATTAATATTTTGAAACGAATCTACCTTCCATAGAAATTCACTTACAAAGGATCGACATTCCCTTGTTTCGCGACCCACCTGGTTCTAAATATGCATTCGCCTATGCGGTTTTTATTCACATTTGGATGGATCATCAAAACTGGTATTGCTTTACTACTTTAGACGCCATATGAACCTCACAGTTCTAGATTCGGAATCTCGAAAATGCCGAATAGAAACTTATGCACGACTGAACGTATGCTACGCATATATATATATATATATATATATATATATATATATATATATATATATATATATATATATATATATATATATATATATATATATATATATATATATATATATATATATATATATATATATATATATATATATATATATATATGCGTACATGCGGATGTTTCTGTGCCCAGACATATACGCTGCACAGGTACGCATGCATACGCTCGGATACGACGTTATTATTGTGCAATTTTCCAAGCGACTTTGCAAAACTCATATGAACTTTTCTAGGATAGGCCACTGGCAGCGCTGTTGATTCTTGATGTCTTCTACACTTGCTTGATATTATCAATGCAAACGTGCTATTTATGATAGGCTCTGTGCTACACAATAGTAACAGTCTCTCGGATACTGTAATGGAAGAGGTTGGAATGGCGGAAGAGGAGGTTGACGGCTTTCTGGATGAGGCGATAGCCGCTGAGCAAAGGGAAGTGAAGAAACTAGACGAAAGGCTTGCTGTGCTCAAAGAACAATGCCATCAGCTCGAATGCATCACAGCGAATTTGGAGGCCATTGGTGAATCGTACGTATATTTTGAAACACTGAACATAACTAGCCTAAATTTAACAAAGACCTGTATCAAAAAATTACCTAAGAAAGTCGGGTAAGCGACCACTTCTGTTTCCCACCTCTTTTGTCCTACTATTCTTTTCTTTTATAGGCATGCCGGAAAACCTGCATGTCTAACAACCTTACTATCTTTCACCTAAACTTCACTTTTAATTGAGACAGCGTATGGCCACTCGCTGATTGCCAACGGGGTGGACCGTGCGCCGTATCTTCGAAACATGATTGACAGAAAAGGAGACGTGCTGTTAAGTCACATTTCAAAGCTTTCTTGCCTAATCCAGTAATTCAACTTGCAGAAAGGTAAACATGAAGAGCTCTGACCTTCTCTTCATCGTGATGCCATAGCTCCTCTTACAACCTAAAACTTTTTTCAACTTTCTTAAGCGAATGAAATTTACTCAGCTAACTAAGTGCGACTAGAATGATGTATAATTCCGATTTTCGGAACATAATGATTAAGGTTCCGGTCAAAGCAGAGCAGAAAGGTGATGTGGATGACACATTCGTCCTTCCTTCATCCTAGAGAGCTCGAGAGGAAGTAGATCCTTAAAATGTTCTAATTTTTGTGGTTTATTTGCAGGCCACGGAACCTGTTGAAGGCAGTGCAAATAATGCACAAACAGCTTCCGCTGCAGAAGGCTCTAATCAAGGAACTTGAGAATGAACGGACAGCCACCTATGCTAGCAATGCTAACGAAGGCGCGGTGGACAACTCAGAGAACATTGTCACACTCACCTCACACTTAAATGCACTCAAAATTGAACGAAGGGCCAAGAATATAGTTGCTTTGTTTTTAACAAAAAAACCTTCATAATGGCCTCCTTATTACAGATGAAATGGATAGTTCACTTTTTGGTAACAATAAAGCCTTTTAAAAACGAATTCAGCTCGAAAGCATTTTGACTGCATTCGGTCCATCGTTGATTCCGATTTATTTAGTCCCATTATGCTGCCACCGACATTTTTAGCAGTTGTTTTATAATATTTCTCAGCGTTTCATATTCGCATTTTTATTGTTGTTTATTGTATCAGTTGGGCACTGCAGCCGAAATGTTACTATGAAATCGATTAAAAATTCTTTCATTTTTGACGATTCACTGACAAAACTATTCGCCACATAATAAAGTTTACATTTTACGCTACAGTGAAACCACATGCATTCTCTTTGGATTCGCTGGTGCTTTTCATGATGCAGATTGTGTCTCAGTGACGGCATTTGAAATATTGGACAATAATATTTGCTGCTTTCTCGTCCCATTCGTATGTAAGCCGCAGACAAGTGTCCACTGCTTAGGCCTAGGCATAAGCTTAGCGGTCACTGAGACATCTTCTGTTATCTATAAGTTAGCCTCATGGCGTGTTCTCGAATTTATCTTCGATTCGGTCCAAATGGTGGCCTTTCTCTGTCGAGGAACAGCTTTAACAGGTATAGCAATAGAAGAAGTGGTGCAGATTCTGAAGAAACTTTGTGCCACCTTCATTTTGAAAAAAATGTTTTAGATCGATATGAGAGAAGAGAATCAGATTTACTTTCCCTCGGATGGCTTTTTATGAGTTAATTTGAAGTTGAGGGATGAGTGCGAGTCGTATAGCTGTTGCTGGATGTAGGCTTTTGTCTATCCAGCATAATCACTTGCAACATATTGATCAAATTTGATGTTTATTGATTACTTAATAATACTTCTTCATATTCCCATAAGAAATAGAAAGCCTTCGATGAAAGGCAAAGGTTAAATGAATCAACCAGTAGGAAAGAACAGCGCAACGTTCAGAGAACATAAACTTTATAGATTTTATGGCTTCATAGACTTAGATATATAGACCTTACAATGCTATAGGTTAAGGAATTGATAGGCGCAAAGATAGAGTCGCCGCTTTGTTTTGCTCGCAATTTGCACACATCTTTGCGCCATTTCAGCAATAAGCATCAGCAACGGTTTGGGGTCAGACTGTTCGAGAGAGAGAGAACTATAACCGGCTGTCTTCTTATTTCAATTCTGATTTAAATTCCTCTCAAACCGCCACTGAAGTCGGCAGAATTCCTTTTAAATTTTCTTGGAGTCGATTGAAATTTGCCTCTCGTTGACGAATTTATATTCATAAAAAAGTTTTCAAGGCCCTCCATAGGTGTATGTGATCGATCATTCTTCGTCAAAACCTGAGTGCTCTTTCTTAATTTTCAGCAAACTTCACTGAACCTCAAATTCACGTTAACAAAAAACCAGAAATTATAAATATCCCTCCTGAAATTCATTTTTAAAAAATGTGATAACCCTTCAGCTTGATGTAAATTCGCGATGAAACTGCAGCTACGTTTTTGTATCGATTAAAGCTGTTCTCCAAAGACAAATTAGATGTCAGATCAGTTTTTATGATATAGCCTTTCCAGTCCTCTAATTTGACTAGGCAATTTCATAGGTTGAGAAAAAAAATGAAACATTTCAAATGCTCCAAACACCTTATAACTCTTCAACAAAGATTCTTGTCTTTACGATCTGAGCAGTGTAAAATGCAACTCCGACTGCAGCAAAACGTACGCGAATTCTTTCGCATTTCAAACGTCCTTAGCTCCATCCGAAGTTGATACGTCTTACGCGAAATACACCAGAGAAGGTTTATTCATGGTGTGCGATACACCTACCAATTTCTGCAGCTTTAGCTTCAGTGACTGTCGAGTTGGATCTGTCAGGCAGACGTATACACAAACATACATGCGCACAGGTAAACTTACAGAAGCATGCAAAAAGAGATTCCCAGAAGCTTTTGAATGCGAAAAGGCGGGAACGTCTAACGTCTTCGAAAAGCATTTGTTCAGCTAATCTTTGAAACCTCAAGCAAACCTTTCGCAGCAAAAAAAACCTTTCGACACTTTCGCTAATCATAGCAGTCCGGAATTGTTCTGTTATTGTATGATGGTATTGACTTTTCTACCCTTCACCTGTATAGACGTGTTGTAGAGGTATGAATATTACTGTTAAAATGCTACACATTGTGTCAGCTTAGCAGAGAGGGTTACTCTTTTTGGGAGTGCTATAACTTCTTCGTGGACGGAACAAAGAACGACTGTTGTTATCGAGTTTTTTGCGAATAACAGTGAGCTAGAATATGTGAGTTCTTAATGTTGATATAGGTTAAACCTCATTTTTTGAGGCATAAAATACTAACGATTTTATGGAACTGAAAGAATCCTGTACAGTATTGCATGAGAGGAACTGCTTAAGGTTTCGCATCACAGTGCAAGTTGGAGATTCGCTCAACAAATATTACAGATATGCAGTAAACCTGATATGCCTATTTCAGGTATGATTCTTTTGTTTATCAGCTGATACTGATAAATTTACTGACCATTTCGAAGCAAAAAATTCACTTCCGTTGCTTTCTCGGCCTCTTTCCCAGTATTTCTCTTATTGTGCTTTCAATCGATCTTTCGATACATAGGGAGTGAAAAGGTGAGTTTTCTGTACTAAACGTTCGCTAAAAATAAGCTGGAAAGATGCGCTTTCTCGATGTTAAGGCACAAAGCAAGACATATTAAAGTATTGTAATTTTCGAAGAAATGCGCACTCACTGCAAAATATTGCTTATTTCTTCAAAAACTTTTCAGTGCTGAAAAGAAAAAATTCCTTCTCTTCTGCTCAGCTAAGAGATTGCCTCTCTCATATTTCATTTTATTCGTCTGAATATTTACTCAACTAAACATCGCTAAAAGCAGTGACATAAGTGTTGTTTAAAAGAGCGCAAGTTTATATGCGAAAAAGGATGCACAGTTTGCGACACACATCGAAATATTTGCAAACGAAAGATGCTGCGTTTTTTACTGCCATCGAAGTGCGGCAGGATTACATGTGTAATGCACACAGCCACCCACCCACTTTAATGACAGCCACCATCATCAGTTTTGCTGCACCGTCCGCACATTGCACACACTCTTCATCGGCACAATCTTTTTTGCTCTCTAACCGACTTTTGCATATATGAGAGATGGAAGAATTTTTTAAAGAGGCAAAAATTGCAGGCAAAAATAGTGTTTTCTAAGATTGAAAATTTTCCCCCACAAATCATCCTTTTTTCTAAAACGATAAAAACTCAAATTTTTCTCCCTTAAAGCAGCACATCATTGGCGCCGAGGGTTCCATTGAATTTCCTTCAACATGAGCTGTTTCTATTAAAACGAACATCTCATATATATTTGTAGGGAATGAGAATATATGCAATATTAGTCAATAATAGAGACTATGAGAGTTAACACAAAAGAAAAAAACAAAACGTTTCACTACTAAATCGATTGCAATTTCTTTCCAATTTGGCATTAAAGGTGTTCATAACTTCATTTTATTACCAACGAATAAAAAGTTCAACTTAAAGGGAAATTTCTGCGCAAAAAAAAAATAGATGCACTGAATGAAAGCACAGATCGGAGCGCGATTATTTGCTGCTAAAATGATGAGGGTCCAATTCAACGCCAAATCTTATGAATCGATGTTGGTGGTTATGCTACTGTTAGTGTGGCAAACCGACAAAATGTGTGCTCTCTCAGGGTCTCTCTCAACCATCGGGCGTTGTTGGCTGGAGGTCGTCGTCGTTGCTTGTTGGTTAGTTCGCTCACAGTCGCCGACTGCAAAATAACGTCTCTTGCTTTTCTCTAGCGCACTTTATTCTCACTACGATGTTTGCGTTACGCTTTCATCCCTACTGGAATTTATAAACGTGTTGTTATCGTTATTGTCGTTCTTCTATTTTATTTTTCTTTCCATCGTAATTTTTTCACGCTGAATCAACTTTCCGGTAATATTCGATGATTTTACTTACTTATTTTTATGCCATTTTATTCGACTAGTCAATAGAATAATGTTGCAAACGAGTAGACCTGAAATGATACCACACAAATCGTATAACTGCAATAAAAAATTGAATAGGTGTGCCAAGGGAGTTGACACGATATGCACTTTCGCATTTCACTGAATTCGTCAAAGAATTTTGCCAATGGATTGCAATTATATGAAATGATCAATATCTTCCTGTTTCGTTTAATGCAAGTGCTCGTATATAACTTTCACAAATATTTTGCTTTTAATCGGACGGCTGCAAAAAAAAAAAAAAACCGATCGGTGCAAAGTGCGTTCATTTTTCTGCATTTAAAGTGTCACAGTTTTTTTCAAAGTTAATCAGAGTAGTCACCATTGGTCAAAATTATACCCATCAAACTTCGTAATACTAGCTTCACTAGCTCAAAGTTTGAAAGTGCGACACAGACAGACGATTAGGCATAGAGTAGCAGGCAAACAGATGTGCACTCATATGCACATAACGAGCAGACATGAAGCTGCATAGTGAGCTTTGCGAGTGCACTTTTGATAAGGTATAGTTGGAGGGGATAGTACTTTCGAAAAAATTTAATGCAGAATCTTTATGGCCAGGTTGTTAAGGCACTCAAAATATGAGCATTTGAAAGAGCGGAGATCAAACGGCTTGTTTAGGCCACATTTTTGATAGTATTGTTTGAGAATTCCATTGAATTTTTGTATGAAAGGCTGAAAATGAATACTTAGTAGGTCCGTCCTTTAAATATGTTGCCTAACTGAGAAAATTATGTTTGCAACAGAAAACAGTACCTATCGAGAAAATTCTTTCTTGCTGCTCTCTTGGTCCTCCCTCGTTCCCACCTTCCCTATTCCCCCGACCTTGTGCCCTTTCCTACGAAGTTGTACCCATCATCCAAGCACTTTAGACGAACGTATGGAGCATTTGAGTTATTCCTGACGCGAGTTTAACTTGGCGCTTTGATGATTGCGCATATCGAAAGCGCTTGCGACTTTTTGTTTTCCGAGTGGCACACCGAATGTCGTAAGTAATTTTGCAACGGCGTGCGTGATATGGCTCGAAACGGCATAGCGGAATTGAGCTCAATATATGCTCATATAGTTTTTCAAAAAGGATTTATTTTCGGAGAGGAGTTTTGTCAATTTTGGAAGAGGGGATCTTATGCCATTCTCAAATCCAAGGTAGATCGATATTCAACTGAGCAGAAAACTGATTCCGTCATATTCTCTCTGAAGAGGCCTTTCTTTGAGGAAGGAGGGAAGCAAGTACGGGGACTTACATGCAAATAATACTGCATTTCCAAGCAGTCGGCTCGAAATACATTTTGCTTGGCTCATTGTAATTGATATGATATACAAGGCGAGAATTGTAGTTGACATCACACATGCGATTGAATTTCTGTTTATGCACTTATGTATATACGTTGGTAGTAGCCACTGCTCTTCCATTGGGTGAAGCGCTGGCGACCACTGTTAACCTTGAAAAGGCATAAAATTTTACTGCGCCCAAATTAATGAAAGTTTTTCGACCGATAATTCATTGGCCCATATCTGAAAATTAAACTTGGATCCTGCAGAGTGCTAGGATAAGGCTTTTATCGTGGATGTTGTGACTGATATACTGCAGCATTGTGCAGCCAATATAATATGATCTTTCCCCGACATTCATCAACTATTTAAATGAGAAAGCGTATAGAGGAGCGATGAGGTTTCATGTTGATCCTCTGTGCTACGCAGTGAAGTTTTCATGGACCAACTTTTCGGCCGCCCACTTTCTACGATGATTTATATTAAATGTGACCATATTTCTGCGATTTTACCTTCAGAATCTGATCACAGTTTATGATTTTTGTTCTCTCTTACTTGTGCTAATGGTGCATCCTCTTCTTGAAATCCGAGGAAGCGCAAGCACCGTAATAATCGATAAACTTCATTTACGTATTCCTGAGTAAGTCATCACTGATGCAATAACATAACTCCGCCACCTATTATTGAACGTTGAACAGTCCACTGCAATGATAAGTTCTCGACCTTTAATGGTGTGAAAGACATGTTGTACACTGTGCATCGTAAGAACAAAGCTTGATCATGAAAACACTTATGAAGCATTAGTTTGCAATGTGAAGCTGCAGGAGCTGGTGCACCTTATGATCGTCTGGTGGCCAGAAGACGGATTAGGTGGTCCCCTGTCCTCTGCTTGAACCGCTTTTTCGGCGTTTGTTTTGTTTCGCTCGTTAGTAGCAAGTTATATTCGCTCTGAATCTATGCAGTCACTTATTTGAATATCTACTCACGTGCTTATGTTCCACATTTTCCGTTACTGTAGAAAATTCATATTTACCTAGGCTGTCAACTTTACCTCATTTATAGAAGTTTAGAAGTTGTCCAGGTGGTCGTCGAACTTTCTTAATTATATATCTTTCTAATAGTGGTCTTTATTTCGTGTTTATTATTGCCTATAGCCATTAGCAAGTGATAAAAGGTGTCGAGTTTTCGGCATCAATCATTTCTATAATCACATACGCAGTTTTGTTGGTCGTGTAATTGCAAAGTTTAAAAATTACTCAGTCAGCTCTTTAAAATGTTCTAGAAACGCTTTCTAACTGACAAATGCTTCTCCTTTATCGCTCCAAAGTTCTTTGCTACTACCGACATCGTGCATATTCCATATATGCGATTATTCGTGCTACGATGATCTTAGGCATTTTAATAACCTAGCCTGCAGTACATGTGTCCCCCTTCCCTCGTTACTGTCCACAGAGTGGGAACATTTGTCACGAGTTAGATTATCGGTACAGAAAGCTAATGGCGGAACTGCCTCATGCCGCAAATTGCCGAGCGTCTTCCTTAGCAAGAAACATTTTCATGACAGTTCAAAAACAACAGCAATTACTCATTATGCCTGTGATATGAACAAATTAAAAAGCCGCAGCCCGTCACTTGAAGCCGTTGCTGTGACGTGCGTTTCCTTAGTTTTGTGGAATTCGCCTAACGAAGAAAAATAATCGTCAACATCTGAATTATGTTTACGAAAAAAGTGAATTTATTTGCCGTAACGTTTCTACGCACGAAATGTGCTATGCAATATTTGGAATGAGATGTGTAATAATCTTGAACTGCCAAGTAAAGTAACCGATAGTCTTGCTGATATTGTAATATCATATTGCATTGTTTAATTAAATTTAACGAGGGCTGTGGTTCGTCAGACGAGCGGTATGCGAAAGGGCGCATGGTCTAGGCACCTTGGGCACGCTTCTCTACTTTCTATAGAACAATCCTATTTAAAACCTACGCAGAATCTAGGCAAAATAAATATACTTTCTGTAGGTTCATTCTTACTTTTTCTTTTGCACGTATAAGTCATGGAAAATTGTTGCATTTTTTCACATTTGTGAGTTTTTAGATTTAGTCACCTTTGATATGCGTGTTTTCAATTTCTCTTGCTAAAAGCTGCAACTTACGAAATTCTAAGGTGAACTCGCATTTAATTTTCTGTTTATTTTGGCTCTAAAAAAGCAAATCTTAGTCTTTTCAGCTTGACTATCGCCATGCCACTAACAAAGAAGAGTAGGCCGTATAAAGCATTCCATACACCTTTGTCTAATTCAGCACCTTATAACACATGTAACCGCAGCTTTTTGGCGCTTTCCAGCATTGTAGTATTCATTTTCACGAAGGTTCCATCACTCATTTCTGCTAGCCGCCATCTTTTACCATATTTTCTGTAACTTTATTTGATGAAGCCTTCTTGTCTTCTTGGTGACCTTGCGAAAGGTTATTTGACTTCATGCGTATTCTAATTCAGTACCTGCCCGCTTCATTTTATCCTGCTGCTTATTTGTGCGTTGAATACTTTTTCTTCGGATTTTTCCGTTTGGAGTGTGCTGTCTTGATAGGTGCCAAGTACACTCCTTTTACTGTTACTCTGGGCCTTCTTCCTTCTGCTACCGTTAGAGAGGATCTTTGGTTCCACGCAGCATTGTTGATAAGACTATGGAGCCAAGAAAGTCCCTTGGGGCATTTCGTCTGCCTAATGAAACCTTAAGCCCAGTGTGCCTTCTTGAAAGCTCTCTCGCGTGATCGCCGTGTATTTTGACTTTTTGTGATATGTGCACATAACCTTCGACTTCTTCGATGGTTTTCCCGACCCAACAATACAATCTTCCTTCACTGAGTGTTGCAGCGTTTGCCAAATGATGTGAGCATGAAGCACGACGTATCAGCATAGCGCAGGTCTATCAGTTACTTACCGCCAACTTTTAAGACATATTTCTGTTTAGCTTCGCTCGTTGTCACTTCCAGGCGAGCAAAGAAGAACATTAGATGGATGATGTTTCTTGCTTAACTCATCTGTCAACATGAATACTGATAGATGTTTGCAGAAGTGCAATTTCAATTCAGCACATATTGTTTGTATCCTTCAGAACTTCGATGCACTCACCCTGAACACCCTGCTCAACAATAGACCATAGCATTGCGTTGATGCCGATAATGCTTGAGGCTCTTTCAAAATAAGCGGAAATAAGGCCAGCAGATCTCGATCTAGCAGCTGCTTAGGCAGAATAAAGCTTCCTTTATAAATCTTTTCTTGAGCTCTATGTATTCGCTGCTCCTTAGTATAATATACAGCACAGAAAATGTAAAGATTTTAAAAACATAAGTCAGTTGATTTTATCTTCATATAAAATGTTCGACTAATAAGAAAAAACATTTTCAGCTAACTCACGAATTCAATAGAATTGTCGTCAAGAATTTTCCTTTACAAACCGAAATGAAAGAGAAGTTTTCTATGAACGAGTTTTCCTATTGCAATATTGCATAAGTTTTGAACGTAAATCAGGTGGCAATCGAACCGTGCATGAAATACTTGAATAAACAAATGGAAAGTGCAAAAGGTGATTAATGCTAAATGCGCTTTTTGCTAACTTAAATCGATCAATATAATTAAGCCTTATAAGCGAGCAATGTAATCATCAAAGAATAACGATTTTATATATATTACTACTAGTAATACAATTCGTTTAATTAGCCAGATCGAATATTTGAGCAGAAGAATACATACATATGAAGTGAACAACCTCTTTTCAAGTATTTAGCAGTGTAGAATATGGACATGGTGATGGAATACTGAATTCCAACTTTAATTAAATGCTTTCTCTTAAAGAAATTTTTGGTAAAAGCGTATAGGAAATGTCGAATTGAGATTACTCAACGTTCAGGCATACATTCCTTGGCTAATATTGCTTTAGTGGGTTATAATGTCTTTTATATAGTATCGCGATCATGCACTCGTTTTCCGTATTTCGCTCATTCCAGCGGTACAACCGTGGGACAAGGGGAGAGGCAGGAGCACAAACATCGAGTAACAAACCTATAGCATTTGACGAAATTTTCGTCTATCTCGGTCTAGGCATACTTTGCTTTCGCGTTATTGTCGTTCAGTTTGTGCCTGTAATTTACCTGCTTTCAACAACTCCCGACAGACAACCGACAGATACATCACTCAAACATTCACTGAAACGAATCGTGGAAAGAGATTTAGAAGCTTTCGTGGCGTTGACATCATGTAAAACACGACTGAAAATACCGCTGCATTTTCAGACCGCTAGTCGGTTCATCCATGGAGATAGCTTAGTGCTAGATCTAAGCCTAAACTGTAGTTGATGATCAAAAATTTAGCGGTCGTACTCGTCATGATTTGGAGGGACAAAAGATCGATAACATGATGAATTTTGACAAATTTGGGCTGACATTAGTCAAGTGTTGCGGTTGACGTTTGCTTGGTAAAACAGCTGCTAATGTTATCTTGAGTTTAAGGCAAGATGCAGTGGATTTTCCGCGCAGCAAAATTTATGAAAGATATGTCATTTAGCTCGACTCCTCCAGTTGTTCCCCTTTCACAAGAATTGCTTCAGTTACTATTATAATGCAAGATTTGGCATCCTCACTTTCACCCACAAGAGTTCTCCTTCGTCAAGTTGCCCATCCCTGGAGACGCCGAACACTCCAAGAAATCCATGTTATCGAATTAACTATAAATTTGCTCCATGCATTTCTCTTACCTCTTTTGGTTCAAATTAACATCTAGCCAGCTTGCGGATAATAAGTTCACCCCTCACTCCCCTCCCCCTTCCCGCATGCTTTGCTTAACAGACACTTTCACTAATGAGTGGAACCTCATTCTTTTCCCCAGGCATTCATTTCTTCTCTGTTTGTTGCTGTTTAAATCTAGCTGAAATGGTTTTTTCGTTTATATTAGTTGATTGCCTATTTATTCTCGCTGCCTAGAAAGTTATGGCTGATTATTCTGATCCATTTATGATTCTTTAATTGCTTCGTGGGATGCAGTAATGTAAGTGGCATGCATTTAAAAATGACGGCGTATATGAATTAAGGGCTAATTTCTTCCGTCATTTATAGTTGCCGACTACTAGATATGTTTCCACGGGTGACTTTTTATCAATTAAAATCTTAATGAGCACATTGTTGAAGTTGCTTTGAATTAGATATAACGACAATCGTAAAAAGTGTAAGCACTCGGATAATGTTTTCTCTCATTCATTGAAGCGCCAACTAGGAAGCCCTTCATTCGCTACGTAAACTCTCCGCTCTCATAGAGTCCAACGAACATCAAATATGAGAACAGTGATGTCTAAAATAAGCACTCGATCATTGCTGGTGATTACTGCACATTTTATTGAATGCCTTAATTCGAACTCATAAACAAGAGCGATAAGGAAGTGAACTGAAGTTTCTGTTGCTCTTTAAGTAAGATATGCAAGTTTGCGACGTTACAGTGAAATAATGGTGAAGCGAGAGGTGCATTTCCTTTTACGCGCTCAAAATCACGTATGCACTTTGTCTTAGGATAGATCTGCAATATTACTCGCTTCTTACTTTCTTTCCAAGCTGGTACTTTTGCAGATGAGCCTCTTTGCAATATGCTACCTTTGCAAATATGCTGGCCACTTTGACTGTTGTGCAATAACACATCAACCGAATTCGGTTAGAAATTGAAAGACTGATCGATTTTTACCGACCGAAATTCAGTTTTGTTGGTGGCCTACATACCTCTCATCCTTCTAAAGGTAGAGAAGATTGTCTTAATACTTCTTTGGCCTCTTAACGGGTAGAAGAGTTGCTTAGCAGGACAAGTAGACTTTTTGTGGAAAAAAAGCCAGCGAGAATCTCTGGCGCCATATTCTTCAATCTGTCAATCTTGCGCTGGTTCTTGCTGAAAGGGGACTAGTGCATCGGCTGTCTCCTTGGGAGATGCTTTATCTATGGTGGAAAAGGAGGATAGCGGTGTTTGGAGTTGAATTGCCAGGCACTTACAAAGAAACATGTCGTACAGAAAGACTCTTAGCTACGGCTTGCTCATGTATAGGAAATCAAATACCAAGCGATCATAACTCGGCCATAGTGTGAGTTTTGAAATTCCGCAAGTGAAATATGATATGCGCGAAAGCTGCAGGATCCGTCCCACGCAAGTGCCGCACAACAACCCATGGCTTCATTTTTTTCCATTCTCTTCTAATTTTTGCTTTGAAGATTTCCATTTTTTCCTGAAGACTGCATTTTCATGCAGTGTCCCAATCCCTCATTTACCTATGAGACTATGAAGTTCCATTCTGGCTAAAGTCTCCAGCGTTGTTATCATTTTTATTTTCAGTTCATGCGCCGTTTTTGTTCTTAATCGATCACCTATTTAGGTTTTGTTTGAATGGTTTTATGAAGCGTAGCTGAACTAGTGAAATAAGTATTCCCACTACTGTCATTGCAAATATCTTTTGCAAACAAAAATTTTCTCGGTCGTAATTCAATTTTCATTTTCTCTTCCAGCTGGATGCTTCCGGTCGATAAGCAGTAAAAATTTTCGAAACGTTCGCTTTCAGCTGGAATTTTCAAGTGATGTGTGCTTTTTGAGTGCTTCAAGTGGGGGATGGGAAAGTGCACTCAGCTATAAAGAGAAGTATTGGATATCTGTGTGCGAGAAATCATTGATTCGTTTTTTGTACGTTTGTGCAAATGTTCACTGACGCAAACCAGATGAAACTTCATTATCTTAAGTTCTGTTTCCTAACACGGCTACAGTTCCATTAACGAGTGAGTTCCACTCCTCTGGTAATTTTGCCCCCTTTTTTCCGCGAGATGTTATCAGCGAAAAAGATTTAACGGTGTGCTACATGCAGATTAGCAAAATTCGACAACGCGCTGTTTATTTTCTGAGTAAAACTGCGCAAATTCATTTTTGGGATTTCTTGAGGATCGTAATTGTTGCAGTTTCGCAACCGAATCATTCATTCACGGCTAACTAGGCATATTGAAGAAACACTTCATCCACTATGAGCTGAAATATTCTCTCTTCTCAAATTCTCACTCATACAGCGCTCAATTTGAAGCAGCCTTAAATTATTCTTCATTTCTTGAATTGTTGTATACTCATTCGAAAAGCAATTTTCAGTTTAATTTCAGATAATCATTACTATAAATCCGTATGTGTAATTAAAATTTGCGACGCATGTCATTCTGCACGATGAGACTACTTTTTTATAATTATCGTAATTGAAGTATTTGCCCAAAAACTGGTTATTTCTCACTAACGTTGGCTGTTTGTTGATACTTAATCACTTATGGATTATCACTGTTCATTCAACAATATTTAAATAAATTTGGCCCGGATGAGTATAAGAACTGGAATCTTTACTCGCCGCATTCGAAATTTTTATGTATTATGGTTTTTTGATGGATTTGCATAGGTCGCTTAAATCTTTTTAGTGTCGATATGCAATGAAACACTTTTTATGATTTTCCGGCAGGGAAATTGTCATCGTTCGTTGTGAATTGTAGTGAACCTAGTGAATATTTTGCAATTTTAAGGCTCTTATTACAGTTTTCTCGCCGATTAGAGTATTTAATTACGGTTAGTCAATCATTTTGTTGCCTGTTTTTAAGCATTTAGAAATGTTAATTGCATTCTGAGAACATAATTGCCGTTAGAGTGCTTTATGTACTATCTGTGATACTTCTTTGCCTGTTTCGTGCAAAGGCTTTTTTCCACTGCTCTTCATATCACATAAGTGTTAACCAGTATCGTTATGAGAAGCCCTCTTCCCCTGATCGCATGGGCCATGAGCGATTAACGGCAGACAAATAAAACAGCCAGGTTTCTTTGTGGTGTTGCTATAGAAAAGACCTGAGCTACTTGAGGATTATTACTTATGCGCGATTTTCATTGAAGGTACAGTGCTCATATTAGTGTCACACTGGTTGGATTGCATTTTCACACTGCCAAATTTTTGCTGCACAGGACATTAGTTGCCGTAACGTCATTACATCCGCTTAGGAAGCGAATGTGCTCTGTTTTCTTACAACGAGCGTCAACAGTTTAAACGATAAGTGGTGGTGATCAGAAACTGGAATGGAACACACGAAAACTTGGCGTAGCTCAATCAGAAGGATACAGTTTAATATGTTGGAGAATTCCATGTATGGATTTTTGTGGCATAATTCTTTTCTCTAATCTCTTCAAGTTTTGGAGTCAGACTTCGAGTCCCTTCAAAGGTCCACGCAAGTCGACAGAGTTTATTTAGGGTTCTTAAAGGATCTCTGTGTTATCATTAGCACATTCTTGACGTTCGCTGTGAGATCTGTTTCTTTATTCAAATGGATGAGAAATCATCTTTGCTTCATGCATAGATGAGTGATGTCTCGACCGCTAAACTCCCACTTTGTAATTTACTGCTTTTAGCCGGATTTCTTTTCTGATTTACAGCGAAAGATTTTTTTTACTTTTTATTAGTCACTTAATTGAAGTTCAATAATACAGCTGTACGCCGTTGTAAATTTGCGTTTGCTAAATGCAATATGTACATGTTATGTATGTGCATACTATATATGTGCCGGTACTTGTGTTTGCCAGCATTGAGTGATTTCAGCTCTATAATCACTGAAACGTTGCTTGAGATATCCAGTGGTTTTATGGCCAAATTTTAGGCTGGCGAATTATTTTCTAGAGAAATCGGCTGAATAATTTCCTGAGAAGTTCCTAGATTCTCAGTGATTCTGAAAAATTTTGGTGCATTTTGCAATAATTGGTTCATGGGAAAACAAACTTTTCGTAGGCGATGTTAAAAAGTTGTCTTGTAATTAAATCTTCATCTCATTAATGTGCCACATTATATTATTAATCGATATCGTAGATTGATCGGAATGAGAGGGCTAGTAAATACCCGCCGTGCAAGTTCGGTAGGGCATATTTCTCTGGTTGATTCTTCGAAGGTTTCACCAGGCGAATTGGTATCAGTTGTTGCTTAAGAAACAATTCAGTAGTGATTTACTTTGTAGTGTTTGCAATTGTTATTTATGCGCAATTGGAGTTCTCTTCGTGCCATCAATTTTCGTCGTATTTGAAAGTTGTGAGAGAAGTGCAAGATGATTATGAAGTACAATGTCGTAATTGCCATAAAGAGGTGCCCTTCGACTGGCTTTTTTGTGATACGTGTTGCCATAGAAACCTAATGAAACTCTTTAGTATGAAAGGCAGTTGACATCACTTTTGAGGATCTTCGATTATATTCACAGTTCGTTTACTTCTTATATTGGAAATTTTCACTCTCTTAGAAAATCCACTAACAGCAGATTTATTCTCGCCATCGTGGAAATTTTTTTCAGGCCGTTGGCACTCCTTCAACTTCTTTGGAACGGAAAGCAATGAAGTTCATAATTATGGAAAATTGTTGAAATTCTATTCGCACCACTTTCCAGTGCACATCTCTAAGTTTAACAGGAATTTTAGTGAATTCTTCTTTATATGAGGACAGCTTGACTCGAAAAATAAAACATGAAACAACGGATTTTTTCGAATTGCTACCCAAAATTAGTCATTTTAATTGAAGTTCAATAATACAGTTGCCTGTGATAACTATCGGTGCAGTCTACATTCTTCGTTGCATATTTGCTAAGTATACACATGATTGATCGTACAATCAGTCACCAGCAATTTGAACTTTGATATTAATTGACGTTGTATTGCCATTTGCTGAATATAACAGTCATTCCGACAAAATTTGCTTGTTTTTGATAGAATTTATTCGGTCGACAGACCATTCGCTTTATCTGCCAGTTGACTGGAATGAAATGATTGCATTAATTTGTATATCTGGGCGAATATATGCGAGATATTCGCTGATTAGCCGCAATTTTACCGATGCACTTTTTAACGATCCAAAGTTCCAAAATTTCGGAATTTTTAAGTGGAATTTTTTTAAATAAAAGTACTTTTTGGAGTTTTCGGGAACCCAATGTGCGGGAAGTTGGGATTTGAAAGTATTCGCATGGAATCCATCCACGCATTACTGCAGAAATATGTTTTTAAGCTGCAGAAAAAGAAATGCGAAATAGCTGATAAAAACATAATTTTGCATCGGTGAGATGTGACAACGTAAAGGCAAACATTATGATACGTTTTCAGTGCACTATTTCCAGCAATATAACGGCTGTGCTGGCAATATATTCACCCATATTTACTTGTGCTACTCGTTTTTCCACTACTGCAATTATGTAATAATGTTTACTGCACGTCACGCTTAGCGATCGATATAACATGTGGCTACTCGTCAGTGTTTATTACTCGTTCGTAACTATTTTACGCATAGCGAATCGAACGCTTAGAGATATAAGCGCATCGAGGTTACTTCTTGCCAAAATTGTTTATTGCTCGTTTTAATCATACCGCATTGATTTTTTGCGTACTTTTAATACTTGCATACTCCCATTGCATCATTGACTTTTTTTACGTTCTTACAATTCACTCGCATCATATTTTCTGAGGATAGATGGTGAGGTTTTTCTACCAGGTATTATGTTCGCGAGCATGGGTTTCCGCTCTTTGCATCATATATATTGAACATTATCGAATAACCTTAATTACTTGTTGCCGGTCCTTTCTGAAATAAGATATTCCTCTGTAGTCTTCTTATTCGGTTTCCGATATCCGACACTTAGAGAGCGTCCAGAAACGCTGCAATCATATCGCTTTCCGTAAAGCTTACAGCGATCCGTACAACCCAATTACAGCAAAATTTAAATTTTCAAGTTTGAAACCACTGGAATATTGCATGCTCACGTTTGATTTGATTTTTTGTTACGAAGTTGTGTGCGACTTTCACGACATTCCACTTTCAGGAATATTTCAATTTGCACTTACTCGACACGAACATCAGTTTCAGCTTCAAAAATTGTTACAGTTCTACACAGTCGCGATTTTACAGTGTCACAAAAAGTTAAGGTGTTGCAGAAGTAGTTTCCTGCGCAGTTTCTAGTTTCGCACTCTAGGAACCTGATGTGTTCCCCTGATATTTCCTTCATATTTCGAACCGCAATTGAGTCATTTGAATATTCACACTATTGCAGCTGTTATTATTTATTGAATGTCCGTTCGCTTGGACACTTGTTTTGCGGCCGTATTGCTCCTTCTTGTGTTCATGCTGAAGCGCGTTTCGTATGTTTTTCGCTTTTAAACGTTAAACTCACTAAATAATGAAATGGAAAATTTTCCTCTACACGTCCTTAACAATTCAATTATCAGTGACTGTAACGCTTACCGTAATTTTCCGTCTTTAATGAGTTTGGAATGTACACATAGATCCCACAGACACATAGCTCGCGAATTTTTACGGCATTGTCCATTTTGTGGCGCACTGTCCATTCTCTGCATACTTCCTTCCCATCTACAACCTCAGAATTTTTGCAGGGAAAGAGTTCAAAAAGAATAGGTTATAATGGTGGCTCAATACGCATAATATGTCGATAATGCTGAAATATTTCTGGCAATTCAATAATTCGTAAATTCAGTTACTTTGAAATTCTCCATTTGAGTACAACTATGTCAGAATATTTGAATCGACTTTATTGGTTTAGCGCGATGTGGTTAACGCTTCTCATTTGGCAATAATGTGCATTATCTAAATGGTTTCAATACATGAATGTCTTGTAATACTTTTAAACAACTTCATTCCAAAAAATACGATTGCAATTTGATGGACGATAAAATCTGAACGATAAGTATGAAAATTTGAATTCCGTGAAGTTTCCACCTTCCACGATAATAATTGAAGAGCATCTGAGAAATGATCACTAAGACAGAAGCATTACAAGCAATGCAATTATTAAATCGTTTTTTATACGACAGTTTCTATTTGACGCGGAAAAAAAACGGCCGATTTGAAGGAAAACTTTCTTGTTGAACGGTGAAAAAGGAAAACTCAACGCGATCGTAGTTTTCAACTTGTCTTACCGTTGATGAAATTTTCAGCGGCGCGCACAAAATTTATACCATTTTCCACATCAGTTTCCTCGTTTTTGAATAACGTTTTTCACTTTCATAACGTTCCGAAAAGCAAGCGTTACTAGTCAATTGGTGGAACATGTGCGGCTTTTAGCTTCGAATTCAGGCAGCCGAAGAAATTGTTCGTAAATTTTCGTCTTTTTCATCGTACTCTGTATTGCACACAGTTGTGCTTCAAACTTACACATTACACTTATGGAGGCAGTTGGGTGTAGCCGCGCTGAATATCTTGAGAGGAATTTCATTGCTTACTAACGTTCTTTTCATGAATGTGGCTGTCCTGTTCTGTCGCCGTTTATGAAGTTGAAAAAGGTTTTGCAAAATGCGTAAATGAAGTTCATGAAAATGGCTTTTCGAAGAAGTTTTCCAAGTGCATACATTCTGAACTACAAACGTCATCGGCATATTTTTGGCTTTAAATCGCTTGCGGCCTTGTCGCAGCCTTCAGCTAGATGCTATATTATATATCAAAATTGTTAAATGTTGTCTGGTATTCAGTTTGGTTCAGTATTGTCTTATTCCGATCGACTTGACTTATCACGAGCTTTGATTCAATAGCTGACAGTTTTCGGCTATCATCCTTAAATCCAGTATTTCCTTTCTCTTTCCGCTCATCAAATTTGGAACAAACTTCGTGTTGTCTTATCAATGTTCTTGCGTTAACTAATAGCATAAAATATTCGGATGCTGAGAAAATCTGTGAGCTCGTGCTAAATTGATGTCGGCTTTTTGCGTGTCGTCATCGTGTGCCCTACATCTTCATTTTTTGTCCTCATGTTTTGAGGGTTTTTTATTTTGCTTGCGAAACAAAACATCTCACGAGGAAAATTACGACGGAAAAGCATTAAAAATTTCCATTCACTATTTTTATAAGTGTCTGTAAATTTCTATATAAGCTCTTTATGACGACGTCATTTCTATATGTACGTGTATGTGCATGCGCGCACATGGTTACCTATATCGTATGCGTATGTGTGTATGCTTATGTATGCGCGTAAGTGTATGTGTGCGTATGAATCTGTGTTTGTCTGTGTGGTGTCCATCCTTTCGGCAGTACCACCTCGCGAGGTACAAAAATTAAGGCTCTGAAATTTGATGTATAAGATCGATCCCTTATGTTATTTGTTCATCGCCAATGTTCATCACCTGCTTTATGATTTAATCACACTCAAAGTTGCGATGGAATTTTCATATTAGTTTTGCCCCATGCAGCAGTTAAGGTGCGACTCAAAAAGGAATTGAATTCTTCACAACCGGTCTGTTTCCTAGAAAAGAATTCAATAACGTTTCGTCAGGTTTTACAACTATTCTATGGAAGGTGTACTAAAAGAGCGTCTTGTCTGTGCATATGTCGGTGTACGTTTGCATATCCTCCATATTCGATTGTTTCAATTGAGGAATCATTAAAGTTAGGGCGACAAAAGTTGGCTGATCCTTCAACTTCGTGAAGAGTTATATTTTTTTAATGGTTTCAAAATGTTGCTCACCGAATTTCATTTTATCTTTGAGTCTGATCATTTGAAAAACGCTCTTTTCTTGAAAAATTCTCAGAGAAATTAGGTCATTTAAAATGTAAATACATTTCGCAAATGTTTTTTGGAATGATTATTTGGTGATATAAAAACAATATGCACCTATCGTTGAAACCCGATTTGATTATATTGTGCAGTGCCGAGCTTTGGTCTTATCTTTCCCATTATGGCCACAACTTGGTCAACTTAACATATCTGTCGAAAAGTACTTCGCTTCTTCTTGAAATTTCGCGATGGATGGACATCTGTTGCTTTAGCTGACGTAAATCTCCCTACGAAATGAATGGATGAAGAATCTGAGTGTTTTACGAGAGTGCCAACCTCAACGTAATAAATGTATTGAAATTTGATAATGACATCTCAATCAGTGAATTATACTCGTCGTATGTTGAATTACAGATGCGTAAGAAATTATCGAAAGGATTTTATCGAAATGTCTTAAATCTCTTCACTCAACTTTAATCGTTGCCTATGAAAAAAACGTATCGAGATAAGTGGAAAAATATAACGGCGCTTTACACAGGTACCTTTGAGAAAAGCGTTTCATGTACCGCTTCGGCCTATTATGAGCAACGGCTTCGTGTTGTGGTTATAAGTTATAGAACCACTCTTGCATGGTACAGCTGAATGTGAGCTACATCTGTGCTTCGAGATCGCTAAGAGTTTTTCTGGAATCTCGTTCGAGAGTATCTCGTCTTTTAAAAAATTTCCACTGCGTCCAGTGTCGACTTAAGTCGAAAAAAAGATAGTACACTGAAATGATGTACTAAATTCGTGTTGTTTCCATCCACATTTCTTTACCATTCATTGTAGTTGTGGTTTGTAGCCTATCTTTTTTGACCGTCGTCGAAGCGGTCTAATCACAGTTGTAACACTTGTACTGCGCAAATTTTCCTTCCATTTTTATGGGTATTTTCTCTGTTATCCACTATTTCGGCTTCTCTCTGGGCTTCTTGAACGCATGACCATGTGATCTCTTTATTGTAAAACATATTTTAGCTCTTGCAATACAACCGTTTCATGCATTATACGAAATCATAGAAGTAGATATCAAGCAACTCATTTGGTACACTCCATTTACTATTATTTTTCTTTAAGTATTCGAACGACCGGCTATCTTTTGTTGTAATTTCAAAAGAATTCATCTTGCTGGCATTCCTCGTAAGTGTTTCCAGTTATCTTTACTTTCGAGCATTATACGATACATTTTCATAGTAATATTCATACAAGCTTTGAAATCATATCAGAAGCCTCAAACTCATATGGTTATGAATTAGTGCTACTTCAGAAGTGCTTCAGAGAATGACGTCGGAATTTCCATCTAAGAATCTAAAGCAAAATGATGGGGGCGCATACTTTAAAGATTGCAAATATTTTGAAGATTCATTGATGTAGGTGATTTGTTGTTCTGATGTGTCATTACTGGTTTATTTACCATATGAATATTGCAGATACATATGGGAGCACATTTATGAGAATGTGTCATCGAAATTCTATTGCATTTCATGATAGTGCGATGGGGCTAATGCTTTTTTTTACCTTGTTCAGCTTTTGATAAGAAAATATGCTTTTTTTGCAAATTGCACGTCGAAGGTCTGTCGTACTATTTGCACTCTAACGGTTGTCTCACACATCTTAACTGTGAACTGACAACTGGCTGCCATATGTCGATAAATATGTAACTTTGCATCCTTCCACTGCGCTTTCATCTCTTAAATAAAGTCTGAATGCTATATAAACATACGAAAACCGCAGTGCGGTATTTGTGTAGATGCAGGTTTGAAAAATGCGAGCTTTTTTCAATCACGTGTTGTGCTTCAGTGGATCGATGGTTCATGGAAACTGGAATAGTTCGTTCTGATTTCAATAGAGAAGTTGTGAAGTCCTTAACTGGCAGCCGCCTCATAGTTTGGGGAAGAAATTCAGATCAGAAATACCGCATATCAACATGTAATTGAAGAATTACTTTTCTCCAGCGGATGGGAAGTCCCAATTTCATTGATGAGGAATGGTAAGGAAGCTGATCCTAAGATGTCACTTACTGTGCTTTTTCCGAGTTAAAAAAATATTTCATGCAAAAAATATACAGTGCAACACTAATATCCACTTCTAGAGCATGGCAGAAAAATATTATCGTGATTTTAGCAAAGTATCTCTTCGTAGCTCAGCTGATATTTCTAATCGTTGATAGAATTTATCGGTTTCACACATGATAATTGAAATAAATGGCATGGAGTCAGTGTAAGAATTGTGTTTCCACGAATTTTTCCCACATTTAAAAAAAACACTGAAGAATGTCGAAAAAAATGCACTTTGACTTAATAAGATCGGAAATCTTTCCTGCTAACTTTCGTTATTCCAATTTGATTTCCATGCTTTTTCTAATTCCTTAAGAACTTAACTAGCTGATTCCCATTACTCGATAAGAGATTCTTTCTGCCACTTCATAGCCTATCATTTCGATTCCGATATTCCTAATTTGCTGCAATATGATAGAGAATAACTCAAATTTTTCATGTATATCATTTTACTTGCGCACTTTTGTTGGAATGAAAAAAAAAGAAGAAATTCACACTTCCATAACGAGAACTGTTTGCTGATTGAAAGAAATTCAGTGAAAGACACCTTCTGCGAATTTTTGTTGTTTTCGACGCATTGTTCCATTGGCTTTCGAAACTTCAAATACGTGATTAAAAGCAATCTATTCTAATGGATTTGCTGCCTGAAATATGCAGTCTTTCATTTAGTCCTTTCAGACATTATGCAACTAAATGCTTTCTTGTAACGCTTTCAAGTAATGACGTATAACAACAAAGTCCACCGAAATGGGAACATTTCTGCGAGTAGTCTTTTACGATTGGCAAATAAAAAATAGCGAAACCAAATCGGGTTTTCGGAGCTAAATTTTCTCATGTTTTCAAACGTGGAAGGATTTTCTCTCGCACATGGATCTACTTTTAACGGAAGGAAAAACCTTGCCACTTGCCAATAGTTTTGGGCCTAGTCGGACCTGGTCGAGAACTGCAGAAAATATTGCAGAAATCGATTTACACACCAAGTTTTCTTTTCTTTCGCCCATATAAACAGTATGAGTTGTATTTTATTTTGATGCAATAAAACGAAGAATAAATACGCTAAAACCTTTCCAAGCGAATTTTTTCAGCATTCCCTCACCCTCGTTATAAATTCACTTCAGTTTATTCACTTAATTACGAAAGGATTTTGCCACAACCGATCCTTTTAAGAATTGGTCCAACGGATGTAGCATTATTACGGCATCAGGTGACACTCGTTTTGGACCGGATAAGACCTGAGCAGGATTTCTTACACTGTGAAGTTTGGACCGGATCGAATGATTCTCGAAAAGCGCGCTGTGACAGTTACGCTCACATTCAGCAAATGATAGTTTCGGTGCACTTGGAAATTTAATTCCCCACTCAGACGTTTGCGCCGTCGCACAAAAAATTCGACAGCTATGGGTATACGCAGTCGATTCTCCACAATTGTTCTCTCAATGTTACTTCCAGCTGTGTAGCTTTATAACCACATAACCTCGCTGTTTATTTCGTAATATTAAAGTATACCTGTTGATATCTCGTAATCTTTTACAGAGACAGGGACAGAGAGATTAATTCCTCGTAACTCTTTGCAGCTGATTAAAATATTTTAAATGTGCGCGCTTTTAGAACGATGCCTCTCTCTCGTTTACTTTTCACGGATGATCGTCACAGATTTCCAGCTTTCATGGACCGTGTTGCCTGCTAAATATGAACCTTAGCTGTATTTCCACTGTTTTAAGTAGTTATTGTGGACACCGCAAGAACAGTACGACTGCAATATCTGCATTTTTATTCCTTGTGAATACAGTTGAGGATATTAGCGTGAATTATGGGCTTCTTCGTTTTATCCATCAACTGCTTCAATCCTGCTTGCCTCTTTGATTCGTCGAAATCATTTTAGCAGTTTCAGCTGCATTCGCGCACACAGCTTAGCTATATCCCCTAATTCCCTCCCACCATAGAGCATCCTCAAGTGACGAATTAATGCTTGCGCTGCAGCAACCTTCCTCGTCCCACTTACAAGCTCCCCTCCTCCTCCCTGTTTTTCTTGGAGTGTAGAATAAAACAGCCAATATCGAAAAATCAGCAATCGTTGTTGTTAGAGCCATGGCGCTTCTTGTCGTTGATACGTTACATTGTCGGTGAACGAGTTGAATGCTTTCGATTTGATTCGATTTAAAGCGCTGACGATTCATATATTGTTGTTGAGTTCATTGCTTTGCTTAGAGGGCGTTGATGTTTCTCTTCTATTTGCTCTCCTCATCGTTTTCTCTTCGTTCAAAACGCTTGCATCATCACTCGTTTACATCTCGTAATATCTGCATTCTACTATAACGGCGATTACAATTTCGACCATTCTGCGACCCAAACAATAATGGATGCCATAAATAGCATGGAAATACCATTAAACCAAACATTGTGATTCCTTTGATTGTAAATTTTTAGATTGGGAGTCGTCCGTCGTTGGTCCGATAAGAACTTTTTTTAATATTAAGACCATTATGCTTTTGATTGCGAACGGTTCCGTACATTTGTTGACAGTCGTCGAATTTGGTTAACATTTTTTGGAGTAAAGTTATCCCATCATGGGTACCATTTGTTATGGGGAGAATTGCAACAAGGTTGTTGAAGAAGACTCACATCTACGTAACATTAGTTAACATGTTGGACAAATGCCAAATAGAGGTTTAAAGGTTCAATTTCGATTCGATTCTCTGTAATCGAAGCATACGTAACCTATTCTCATCGAAGTAAAGTCCAACAATAAAAGCGCTAATTTAATGAAGGAAAGCGGATTGCTGAAGTGCAGTTGTTAATGTACTCCGGCGGTTGTTCCACTGAAATTCCATAAATCAGAGAGTTGGGGATATACCTTAGTTCTAAAAATTCGCCAATGAGTATTTTACGATGTAATCCAAGTGAAAGGGTGAGATGATTCTTCAAGTGGGCGTTAGCGAAGCCTAACGAGGTTGCATCATCGAGTGAAACGTTGCTACGTTTAAAAATCGAAATTATCGATTGATGTCTGTGGCCATGCGGAAGAGCAGTATACTTCGAAGTCGAAGACGATAAGTTTGCTAAAGGTAACGGGTAAAAATGGTGGTCTGTTATTGAGATGGATAAGCACAGCTACCGCCTGACCATCTCTCAGTTTAGCTCGAGCTCAACTTCACTTATGTATCTGTTAGATTTCGATCTGTCAATTTAACTGCACCTTACCTCAGGACCCCTTAAACAATTACTTGTATTTACTCTGCATATCTGACTCACTGCGCTATACGCATAAGTATTCACTGCATGGGAAGGAGGGAGGGCAGCAAGGAAGGAGTCAACGTAAAGCAGCCGCTCATATTTGGCTTCAGCTGCAAATATCACTGCGGTTTCTGGAAGCTAGAATGTGGACGGTAGAGTTTGAAGAGCACTTCGAAATGTATCATTAAAAAGTGAACAGTGAGGTTAAATTACTTCATTGTCATTGATTTGTTGGGATCATTTTCATCGGTCGTATTTGTATATATCAATGGTGAAATACTGTATAATATTTGAAATCAAAGATGCGAGAGAATATGTGAGCACATTTATGACGTAAAGGTGCCTGAATAACGGTTCCGATGAGAATTGAGCATGACGAAATGAATGAATAATCCTGCTACAATTTTGTATTCGCAGTGGAAGCGCATTTCTTTGGAAAAAAAAAACTGGTGATTTAATAAATGAATAAAACTCGCAGGGTTTTGGATTCACGGAAGTTTTATGACGCACAAGGTCCTATAAAGGTTATTTAAACTGTTATTGCTAATCATATCACTAATCAGTTATATCATTAATGAAGGAATTCTTGAATAAATGTGATTCAAACGAAATGCTTTGTTGATATGATTCGTTTTTAAAAGCGCATTTGATGTCCTTTATGGTTTCTTAATGGCAAATATTGGCCAATAACTTTTAATATGAATTCTTGAGGTGGTTTGATGGCGCTGGAAATATTATATTTTCCTGTGAGACCGACAGCTTTGTTGAAAGACCGATTTTAGACTAGCATCTTTTATGAGGCCTCCAGAGAGCTATGTAAGCTTTTGTCTTCTTCTCTTTGTTTCGTGTTTCGCCCTTTATGCAGTGCTTTTTATGCAGCAGGAGGTCGCTGGAAGGAGCCCACTGAAAAAATGGACGCTTGGAAAATACGATTTACACTTTGTGTAGAGTTTCGTATATATATATATATATATATATATATATATATATATATATATATATATATATATATATATATATATATATATATATATATATATATATATATATATATATATATATATATATATATATATATATATATATATATATATATATATATGCTGTCTTATATTTGTTGCATATTTCGTTATGATGCAATCAGTTACGCCATTAATTATTTTCTACGAAGATATCTGATTGCATAGAAATTCATTTCTCAGAGATTGCCACCATTTGAAAGCACTTTTGTTGCCATATGTCCAATGTCAGTAAAAGTTGCTTAGGATAGCAAAAGTACAGGGCGAACGCCGAGAATATTTCTAATGCTGTTGTTTGAAAGTGCAATTACCCGAGCGATCAATAGAGTGTAGAGGTGAATTCGTGTGAATGTTTGCGGTCACCTGTCGACTGCACAGACACGAATACTGCCTTTATTATATTCATTTAACCGCGCATTAAAATGAGCATACCAACCGAGTGAATGCTACTCCGAAATGCAAGCGATAAAGAGTCGTCACGGATCAAATACGTTTGGCGCTTCCTTCGTTATTGGGTCTGTCCAGCTGGTCTATATAAATATTCGCTATTATTAAAATCTTCATTACTCAAAATATCTCTTCAGTTTTCCGTTCTATTCCCATAGTGAATATAAATAAAGTAATTGCACCACTGTCATTTCTGATGTTTTCCGCCACTCGTGAAGTCAAATGTCTCGCAGTGCATTCTTTCAAATTTGTGGTGCCAAAAAAAGTTATATATGAACGCAACACTTGTCTTTATATATATTTGTGTGTGTTTTGCGCGGTTCTATCAGCTTCACAACTCAATGATGAAGAAATTCGGTGGAAACATTCTCTCCGCCCCGTTGATCAACTGTGCAATGCAAATCTTGCGAAGCACGTCTCATATATATATTTGTGCGTATTTATCTGTGCTTGCGCACGCCTCCGGCGGTTTCAGTTCAGAAGCCGCGAAACTTCCGGAATGAAGCTACAGGTGTGATATTTCTTGAGTATGCTACATGCTAGCTTTAAAAAATTCTATAGGTATTTTGATGTGCCGGAAAACATACAAACATTCTGCATCGGTCGAATTGCATTCTACATCAATCGGATCTCGGAAAAGAATCTTTTTTGGACGATTTCCAGGGTAGTCGGATCACTGCGAACGTGAAAACATTTTTCCGCACACTTATTTCTTGTTAACGACCTGTGAAGCAGGCTGATTACGCCAGCGGAACGCAAAAGCGTATATCGTGCCAGCTGTCCTTGCACACCTCCAATTTTTTACCCATTTATACCACCGTTTCTATCGTTTTGGATGAGGCTTTTTCTGAAAACCCTAGAGGTAATCGATTCCATCAAATTCTTTTGACAGTCATCTAATTTTCATTTGCGCTACGCCTTCATTTAATCTATGGAAGTGCTTCATATACATAACCATATGCAAATGTCGTTTTGGAAATAAGCCGCTGTTTATGAGATTTATTGCTGTGAAATTCAAAATCATTTGTATTACAGTCGATAAAAGTTTTGAATTTCTAGCATAAGAAATGAGTTATTCAATAATACAATATTAGCTCTACACCTCACTTGATGCATCGTGAAAATTTTTCTTTAGTTGTGTAGTTGATACTTTGTTATTCGGTCGGACAGCGCATTTTGTTCTGTGTTCGCTTTTCAAATGTGAGTCTTTATAGTTTTCACGAATTTCCATCCTTCCGCTTAGAAATTTGCATTTTTTTAATTCACATTTTATTGAATATAATTTGCATAAAAGAATATATGATATTGATTGAAGTTCTAGTGCAGTTCCCAGCGAAAGCGATTTACGTTCGAGTCTTTTTAGTTGTAAAAGTGGATGGTAATTCTATAGAGCATATACCCCTATGCTCATTGAGAGGTATTTTTGTCATGTAATCATACACATTGGTGAAAACTTTTGTCGTATATATATATATATATATATATATATATATATATATATATATATATATATATATATATATATATATATATATATATATATATATATATATATATATATATATATATATATATATATATATATATGCTCTTTCTAGTGAGTGTGTAGCAATGTTTATGGATTTCTACGCTACTGGACTTTAGCTGCCCAATTCCCACTGATTTTTTGTTTCATGCTGCATTTTCCTGCCATTTTCCATCATCTCCTTCTAATTCCTCACTCTTTTCCTGTTTGGGATATATATTACTGATGAAGAACAGATATAAAATATGCGTAACTAAATTTTAAAAAGTCAGTATATTTTCGACTGAAACGAATACCGAAACTTTCTCGCCCGTCGGAAACATCTTTTATCGGCTTCTTATATAATTTCTAGTGGAATTATGTAATGTATGTTGCATCATACGGTGAAAAAGAAATAGCATCATACAATGTGTTGGATTCTGTTTTTATTACATACAACCTATGGCAAGTTACAAGAATTTATAGTTATAAAATAAGAAACTTATAATATTACGAAAATCCATGAAATACAAAAATCTATGTGTGCACTTGCGCCTTATTTCATCCTCTAGTTCATCCTTTATAGTTGTTTCGTTTTGAATGCTAAAAAACCTGTCGCATCACGCTTCGTGTAACAATCGCATCAGAATATCGCTTCATCTCTAAATAATAGTTTCATGCGGCTGTTGCATATGTTTATGGCCTTTGCCTGCGACTCGTGCCTTTTTCTTAACACATTTGCTCTCATTGTTATCCTATTACAGTTGATGCATTATGCGAGTTAAGCGTTTTCGGTTTTAGTCCAAAAAATATATTCTCATTCGTATTTTTCTAAAATCTTCCATGATATTTCCTTCAGTGCTGAGTAAACTGCTGTCTGCATAGGTCGCATGATGATCTCGATGAAAACAAATTGATATTGGTGTGAATGGAAACGGAATTCAAAAGAGAAGAACAGCGATCGTCGTATATTTTTGGTTCATCCACATAACTATTACTCCACAGGGATCGGGAAGATTTGGTCTTTTGCTCTGTTTTTAGTCTTTTTTTGCAACACTATTGATGTTGTGGAGATAACAGCAACGTAGTGAATAGTTGTGCTATGAGCGATGAAACCTTTTCTCTGTGCTTCTTCCAGATTACTCACTGCTCATTTTCATCGACCGGACTTCACTTCTTTCGCAATCGCTTTTCTTTCCAATTGTGTGCGTGGTAAATTCCAGCAGAAATGAACACTAGTGAGTGTGCGTCCTTGCGGGCATCTTGCATCACGAAGGGCGTCGATATTTGCCTGAATGATTCAACATTTTGTTGTTGTGCTTTGAGACACTACAAAAACACTGATCGGAATCGCTCTGCGTGCATTGTTCTACGTTTATATTCGATGGAACAATCCACTTCGTTTTGCTAGGCGATAAAGGTGTGTTATGAGCAATAATGTTTGCCCACTCAACGACCACTTCACAATATTTGCGTTGTTGATCGAACATTCAACAAACATCCGCTTGTGTGCAACTTAAACTTTACCTTAAAATTGCTTATCAGTACAAATTGCTGATGATACGGTTGTGGTGATAGCCTCTGAGATAGTGATAGTCGATTTTGCAACCACAGATAATATTTCGCCAACTGAGAAACTCGCGTTATGCTAATAACGCATCAAAACATTCATGTAGAAGTAATGTGAATAGCGTTCGTAGCAAGCATTAATCGTCCCAAGCTGTATATAAAGGCTATCACCATTTCTGCGAGTCACAGTAATTAACGGGGTGAATTTACAGTTTGCAAACACTATTTGGATTAGTGTTAGGATATGTGTAGGGGAGCACGATATGGTGACTTCAATAGCCGTTGTATCTATTCATTCGCAATTCCTATGATGTATTGTCTTGCCTTCTGCTTTGAGCGTTTTCTAGACTCGAACAAACTCTCTTGTCGCTCTCTATTGAGAATCTTTCAACGAAGAAAATTCACATTGTAATTTTTGTTGTTGTTATTCGTTTTTTTTGAAAGCATCATTGCGACATCCGTTTTACGCTCTGTTCTCGGTCCTTTTTTTTCGAAGCAACCAAATTCCATTAGCTCAGTGGACCTGCCGCCAATACATAGCCGTTACATCCTTCACTGCTTCTTTCCTTTTAGCTCTCTTCCTCTTCTACATCAAGAGCTCGCATTTCTTTGCCATCGCCCTCTACCCGCATTCGATCGATCCTCTGAAATAATATGGCAGTGTTCATTGTTTTGATTTTATTGATTGCTTCCTCTTCCACAGAAATGTGCCTTAGCCATAACTTCTAGACAGTGACGAATTACTACTGATAGTGGATGGAAGTGAAATTTATCACAAAATATCAGAGCAATCGTTGAGTGCAACGAAACTAAAACAGATTCATTAAAGTAGGTCTCTGCGTCTCACTTCATTCCAACAAAAATGCATTATTAAGTGCAAATGCATTTGCTTAACTAATAACATTGCTCGTTCCTCCTGTAGAAAGGTTGAGATCTCGTTTTCTGAAATAGTCATCGTTCAAGTGCTCAATAGATTTTCCTACCATTGTGCGTCGACAATCACCCGACAGTATTGATGGATTAGAGTTTAAGTCCTATTTTATGGTGATATAAAATTAATGAATGTTTTTAAGCCGACAGCATTGAGACTAGGAAAGAGGAGATTTTTCATCAACATTCGCACATTGCTTCATACACCATCGAATAGTTATTAGTCTAACCTGATGGGCTAATTGTCTCTAAAAGCAGTCAGCCGTCTAGTGAAAACGAATAGTTTCTCTGTTAGACCTTACAAAGTTGTCATCGATCAGTCTAGTTTCGAAAAAGCGAAACAAATTAGTGGAATTTTTAACGGGCGTTCTCAGTATTTTACACAAAGGCGCTGATTAATGCTTCCAGCGAGAGGGAGAAGTCGGTATTTTGATTGTGCAGACTGTCGTTTTTTTTTCACTTTTGTGCTGACAACTTCACTTGCTGATGTTTGCAGTGAGTGCTTTTACCGGGGGGGGGGGGGGGGGGGAGGGGTAGGGGTAATAGGAAATGGGGTTTGTTCATTCCTTCTGTTATTGAAAATTGGCAACTTAATGGGATGATTTTAGATGCCATTCGGGATACATGATTTAACTGTCTAAGAAAATTTTGTTTTTTCTTTGGGGAGGGCAGAAGTTTTGGCTGATTGCATTGCCAAAGAGGGTCGTCTGCAAACGAATGACTTCGTAGCGGGTTTTATCCTCCACTTCAATAATATCGATGAGCTGTTGAACTTTTGATTATTTCTATTTCAAAAAATGCGATGACACAGTGCATTTGTGCTGGGAAATATTTTTCCTGGGAATATATTCTTAACGCCCCAACGTCGCATATTCGACTTTTTTTGGCATAAAGCCTATTAAATAATCGCCTTAAGGCATAGTTTGGTCGCATGAGGTTTTATTCTGCATGATCTGAACATAAACAATGACCATGAAGTGACCATAGTTTAGGTCATGAAACATATTTTTTGAATGAGAAATTCCGAGATGGTATAGAATATTTTTAAAAGCGTGTTTAGCACTTTCTGTTGCAGTCAGTAGCTGGAAATTATTCTTCTGGACGATGAGATTTACTGTACTTTTGGAGAGTGTACGATGAGATTTCAATAAAATCAGATTTCGGAGTAGTGATCGTTTTTGATTAATGCGTTGGAAGAGAAACAGTTTTAGAATTAAATGCGCTGAGGAAAAGGACCACTTCAGCTGGAAGAATTCGCTCTCGTTTGATAGGACTACAGCCGGTAACTGAGATGAGGCACATTTCCTTGGCGATCTTGCAAACTTGCGAAAAAGAATTCAAAAGAATTATTGAAAAAATTTCTAGGACATTTTTATTCTTTTTTGAACCGGTGCTTTTCACTTTATTTGGTGCTTTCATCGATAGCCTACTCAGCGAGCAAATTTCTTTACGTTATACTTATACTCTGTGCTCATAATTTGCTGTTGGTGTAGCATTTAACGTCAATGCTATGATAAGATTTGAAAGCACTTTTTGCGTTCTTTACTCTTGCGTGCATTTTATCGGTTTAGTGTCATTAGTCAACGGCTATTTTGGTCACCGAATGCAATCACTCATCGGGTATTCTCAGTTGCTTTAATTGTGACTCCTTTGTTGAGGCATTTTTCTCGATTGCGCCACGCAGTTTCAACTTTTTCTACTCCATTAAAAAATTGTGCACTGTTTTGTGGAAACTTTGCTGAATCAAATAATAGAAGAGCATTTCACTAAGCATTAGCAGTGAATTAGAAACCAACAAAAACAACGTCTGCAGTCAACAACTTGACGTACGATATGTATCCTTCGGACTTATAGAGGTTATTCCGATCACTATGGCAACTATTTTTCATAAAGTGGGAAAGTTTTATAGAGCCATTTATTTCATCGTCTAGTGTGGGATCATTACGAAAGCGCAAACAACCTGTTTTGGAGAGTCGGGTTGTGTCACAGTGTAACGATCCCAAAAACGATATACCCATTCCACTCCACCTATAAAAAGCCGCTTTTCGTATTTCAAACCTGAACGCTCGTTCATAACCGCAAGAAAACTTTCATTCATCAACGTGATGCAAAAGTTAATGAAAAGATGGCAACGTTTTGCAAATACAATGGAACGTTGTGGATGACGGTTGAACCATGATTACGGCTAGTTTGCTTCACGATTTGTGCCTTGTAGAAATGCGCTTGTGGCTTGACACTTTTTGGGCTTATTCTTTAAATGACCGACGAATAACGAAGATCGGTCCCACCGTGGACTCGCATATCGCACTTTCCGATAATATTAATCGCATGTGTTTAATTAACGTTGGTGACAAACGTTGATCGCCGATTATCTATCAGTTGATTCGGAGCGAGTTCGCCAATGATACTCCTTTTTCATCCTTAAATTGCTCTCTGAAGTTCTTACATTTCTGTCCTAATTAAAGCTGAGCGATGAATTTTATAGTCGAATTTTTGAAGCTTCATCGCTTCATTGGGCTGTTTACATCTCTAGTGCTTAATAACTGACGTATTAAGTGAATGTTTTTATAAGGTATTGCGTGACTTCAAGTAGGTACAACGGCGACATATTTGTAGTCACGCCTAATTGATATAGCATTCTTTACGCGCTGTGCACCTTTATTGTTGTTCTGTGCTGTCGACGACAGGTGAGTGTGATGGTAAGTTCATCACTACAATACCTTAGACTTATTCTGCAGTCAGTGCTCCATTTATTTGGCTGTGTTTTCTAGAATGTTTTGGACCGCCGGCTTTAATAACGCTCTAGTTTAACGTTGACGACAGCCGCAATCCGGGGAAGGGGGTGAGGGGAGAAGGAAGATGGATTGCGGGACAGTTGGCCAAGAATTTGTTGCCAATGAATGTACTGATCGAATGAAATTATTTACAAGGATATCAACCTCCTTCGTTCCCCTTCCGCACGTTATAGACCATCTTTCCTACGACCTCTCCGCCAGTCCTAATATGAAGCTGCGGTTTTTCCGACTGCTTGCCTTACGCAACCATTTGTAGCAAGCATTAGGTGTCATCATATCGCTTCTATAATTATGTTCTATAATTATGTGACCATGCAATTCCATGAGGCAGCATGCCTTCGCTTTTGCATCTGACTTTTCAAAAAATTGCTCGAAATGAGTGCGATCATGTCCTGCTAGGGCAAGTTTTCATGCTTTTTCCTGTCCCCGTTAAACTTATAAAGAATAAATACGAGACCTTAAAAACGACAGCCGCCAAAGGCAGTGACAATTTTAGTACAGGTCGTGTTGGGGACGTCTGACCCACAAGTTGGATCAGAAAGAGACTGATTTCATTAATCGATCCACCTCTTCCATTCAGTTCTTGGAAACGTTTATTTTGCACTATTTACCGGTAGCGCTATAAATCCTCCTCCTTCTTGCAGAGGTTTTTGATAAGGAGAGGTTCAATTTCGCTTCGTTTTTGACTGGGATCAAATTCTTATTGGCTCCCATTCGCCACTTACTGGCATTAAATTGACAAGTCTAACTAGAATATGTTCCTTTAGATATTGTTTTCTCATTTTACGGGAGAGAATTTCTTGTTCGATAATCTGGAAAGGAAACAAGCGGGATTGCGAGATACACCAAGCATAAAAATTTAAACCGATAGCTAGATATGTACTGGGTTTTCCAAAGAGCAAATTGAAGGCAGTATAGGAGGAAGTGGCGTCGCTGTTTGAGGACGTTCTTTATAACTATGAGGTGATGATTACGCATCATAATATGATGACAGGCTGATTGTTTTCTAGTGTCAACACACTATTGAATTACGTTTAAGTTCGATCAGGTGAAAATAGTTGCGAACGCATATGTTTGCTTTGACGTTTAGCATGAGCTCCGTCGATGAAATTGTTGAAGGTTGGCAGTCACCGCTTTTCTCTGCATCGACAACTGATGTTTCTCTGAATCTTCGCTCTTTTTAAAACATTCGGCTTGTCGAGATTTCCTTCTCGAATATTCTCATCTTTTTGAGTCATATCTCTATATTTCTCACAATTTCTTTTCAACTGATCAAAACAAAAAGCGGAAATATCTTCGCTGAAAAAAAAAACTGCCAACAGATCGTCATCGTCAGACGGCTTTTGTCATCCTCTTGCCATATCGCCGCAAATCACAGTAATCGTTTGGCGTCCGAAACCTCGTCCCTCCACCCGCTTATCCGCTCATCACTCAAATTTCCCTCATATTGTTCGTATTTTTATAACAAATCCTTGTTCATAATTTGCCATTTTTACGGTGATATTCATTACTGTTGTCAATTTCAAAGATACAAAATACTGCTGTGTAGAATAAAATAGCGGTCACACTTATCAATTCAATTTTGATTTTTCATGAGTAGGAAAATGCTCCACACTAATGCACTAATTTAATACACAGCGACATAAAATCAGAAATTCTCTCCTCATTTATTTATTTATTTATTTATTAACTTATTTATTTATTTATTCACTTGTTCGTCTATTTATTTTGTCTTTCACTTTATTCCACCTAAAAGTTATATTCGCATGCATTCATTCATTAATTTAACAGTAAGTAGTAATCAACGGTGGATAATAAAACTTTAAACAGCAATAAATAATCTATAAAGCACGCCAACCTTAAATGAACGCTAAAAGCAGCAACGTGGCTGTGCCACCAGAAAGCATGTCGTTTGCTTTGTTTCGCCATCAAGCGACATGGATTATGAGGCATTAAAAGATTGTCTAAGTTCATAAAAAATAAAAACAAAGTTATGGAATCGAAACACTGGAAAATCGATTACGTTTGAGCTTCGATGGTCCAACGAAATGATGGGCAAAGTCCTTATTGGATGGAGGTGGGTGTTACTGAGTTAAGAAAAAGCCAATAGTTTAGCATCTTTGAGTTATTGATCCGGTTAAAAAATCGATCATACACTATCGAATCATACGTAGTAATTGAAGTAGTTGGAATTGTTTAAGTCTACACATGAAATCCTTCAGCGTGCAAGAGGAGAGCCTTCGCATCTACACATTCAGAAACTGTTCTAAGGACTCAGTTCCGGATTTCAGTTACGCGATACGTTATTATTCCAGATTTAAAAAATTTCTTTCAATTATCTTCTGCGAGGGCGGGAATTTTGAATCGCTCTTATCCTTGAGCTATTATAACAAAAGAATAACAGTCCCTAAATTATGGCTCAACTTCACCAGTAGCTATGTTGAAGACTTAAAAAGAACGAGTAAAACTGCTTGAGCTCAAAACATTCAAATTGTAATGGAGATAGTCCTGATAGTCCTTGAAGATGCTGACCACAAGTACACGAGCTCTTCAGCTTATTCTCTTTCAGTTAGCCATGTTCTCAATTAAGTTCAGAATTAACGTCAATAAGACTTCATCACATGAAATGCATTCAAGGAAAGGAGTCATCTAAGCTTCGAGTAGTCAAGGGAATACTTTCAAAGCAATAATATTGGATAGTCACAGATTCTTACTGAACCCTGAGCGTACCTTAGAGATCTTTTATTACTTACGCGTGATTTGAATGAAAGGTCCTCGCTGAACGAAATTGCTGAATCACTCGTCATGAATTGACGACGTGTACGGATGTGAGTTCGCAACAGTTCCACTTGTTTAGTCAACAAGAGATTCGACACAGTGTGGTGATGACTCATCGCTATTCGGTGGTATTTCGTATTGCTGTTTGAGGTTAAAATGACAAGCAATCGAAGGTTTGTGATGCTCCTCTTGCTGAAACTCCTCTTTCATCGTTATTGGGCTTCTAATCGCTCTTATATTCTCCCTTCATTTTCATATTCTCGGCTGTCACTCTTCCAATCTGTTCTTATTCTCATTCCCGTTTAAGAGTACTTTCATTCTTGAGCGAATTACTTCGCTCATAAATATCTACTGTACTTCCATACTTCGCTGCAAATGTGCACTACTCGGAAAAATCCTCTTTTTGATAGAGTTTCGCTGCTAGTTGAATAATTTTAATCGCGGATGACGCTCTCGTTTTTCAGTATAGGTGATAGGTGATTCACAGTGTAGTGGTTATAGATGTGTTATTGGTGCCAACATTGGCTCTTCTCCGTAACGCTTTTGTAATAGAGGCATGCGTCCTAAAAGGGTTACATTGGTGCAGTATTTTGATTATAATTTCTAGTTACCGTGGATTTCCGGTAGTGAAATATTCAAATAGGGTTTATAGGAAGTGAAAGAATGTGAGCTTTACAGAAACTGTGCAAAGTTCGTTGCTCACTTAATCATAAGTTCTTCTACACGTGCATTGTTTGTTATTAAAATTTTGGGAAGTGTGCTCGATTGGTGATTTGGTCTTTCTTCATTAAATAAAAGGAACGAGCGACATGGCGATATTTCAAACCTCACTTCGTAAGTTTCCTTGATCACAGAAGTTGTTGAAGGATGTGAGTGAGTTGCGGACATGAAAGGAGGCGTCAGTTGCCTTCAGCTGTGCTAGAGTTGCACCGCATTGAGAGCATTCGTGTTAAAGTTTGTTGCAGCCAGAAAGGTATCGATATTCGCTTCCAGTCTTATGTAATTTCTCGTCCAGTCGAACAGCCTAACGCCCCTCTCGAACATTCTCTTTCTTAGCCGACAACCTCACCAATATTGCTTTCAATTAAAGAGAACTAACAATAGGAAGTGAGACTTAGATGGGACTTAAAGATGTGTGCCATACTTGCGCATTCGCCGCATCTCTCGAAAAGACGCGTGTTAGGTTGTTTCAGCCTGGAAATATAGAACCGCTGAATTTGATAGCATGACAGCCTGAAATTGTTTATCAGATCTTGCCGTCGCTCCGTTAACCTCAAAAGGAATTGCATTCGTTTAAAGGTGCGACGTTTTATATCTATCGTAATGTTTATTTTATGCTACTCGTGTTCCATAAAACAAATGTCTTGTAGAAACCAGCGCTTTTACGCTGATCGGGTTACTTATTTCAAGCACTCAGGTATTACTGTGCACGTGTTTTTTAATGGATAATGTTTTCATTTATAAATTTAGAGAATCTCTAGGGGAGAGTGAGGGATGGGAACAGGTGGATTGGGCCACATCCACAAGGTGGAGGGGGAGAGAAATCAGCAGGAAAAAGATGGCTCGTATGTGCTAAATCCATCCACAATATTGCATCAATATTTGCTGAGGTGTTTAAACTGGATTTAATTTCCAATATTTATTGCTGGGAGCGGTGAAGTGCGCAGCAATTAAATCAAAAAAACCTAAGTAGCTACATTATTCGAATAAGTGAATTTGCTGGCTGAGGTCTTGAATCACTTTAATAGGTACCTTTGAAATTTTTCACGAGTGACTACACATAGTGACTCGAGACGGCCTTTAATCATTTGTACTTATAGATTTATTTCTTTATTCCGTTTTTTCTCAAGAAGTTTTTTAGTCGTTTGCGAATGAGGTGAAAACTAAAGGAAAATTTTCCATGTGATATTAACAAATTGATTTTATTAACCGTCGAATAGCGTCCAACAGTTCGGCTATTTACATTACACTCTCATTAACCAGCGTCAATATATAAATCCCATTTCATTGCACTCTTTTACGAACATATGCGAGAGCGGACTTCGTTGGTTTAACTTCGAAGAGTTGGAAATTCTATGACGCGAAACAGTTTCGTTCTTTGTAACTTTTAACTTTTGCTTTGCAAAATGTTTTGCAATAGAAACTGCTCTGTGCACATTTGAAAGAATTTCCAAGTGAATACATTTAGAAAAGAAATTTCTGAATTCTTTTCTTTTGCGATATGGAAATTCGCTTCAAATGCTTCAAAGCAATCGAGTAGGTTGTTTACTGTGGGATTCCGCTTTTCTTTTCAATATCTACTGATCATTTAATCGCATCACGTCTATTGCTTAAAGGATACTCACTTTTATATCACATTTTGAGCGTTCGTCGAGCTCTTATCTATGAATTTTTCTTTTCATATAGAAGCTGTGTGAAATTTGTTGTCTTAGCTCTCAGCATCGCGTTCTTCGCTCAAGTCTTTGTGAGTGAGTTTTTTTTTTCGGAAGAAGGCAATAGAACCAGCGTTCTTGAATAAAAATAGCCTATAGTTGAGTGAAATTTATTTCTAATTTAGAATTATAATTTTCCCTCAAAACTTGCAGTTTTTCTATTCAGATTCGCCTCTGATATTGCATCACCGTTTTGAATCACAAATCAGAGTTCGCAGTAATCGTCGTCGTTAAAAATAAACTATCAGAATAAATGCACGAATGCGGAAATACGTCAAGAACGAATGGCAGACGGCGCACTCTCTATAATTCGTTCAATTAAAAAAGCAATTCATAATTCGTTTTCATACGAAATTAACCAATACGACAAATTCTTCGCCAAAAATGACTCGCTTTCACTTGCGCCCAATCGATTTCGATTTGCCTATTTCATAGTCCCGTTATCTAATTGTTTGAGCTGTTATGGTTGCTTTGAAAGCTGTTCCGGAGCAGCTGTAACCAGTTATAACTACTTCGGAATATAGCTCTTTAGCTATTCCGGAAGCGGATGAATCGAACTGACAAAATCAAGAATGAATATTCTACGATATATCTGTTGTACCTCATAATCCTTTTTTGCTTGCTAGTTGGAACTATTTTACGGATAGGTGTGTACACAGACATTTGTGCTCATATAACACTGCTGTAATACGCTTATTGTAGAATGCATAAAAATGTGAACTATGCGGCAAGAATTTCAGGTGAAATTATATGGGTAGGGTGACTTCGGAACAATATGCCTGAGTGTGAGTGAAGGTGACAGAGCGATGCCTTAAATAAAGTTGGTCCAGTAATTCGACTGCTTTCATGGGAGGAACTTTTCCACAAGTCTCTAAGCGTTATCCATCGCATCGACCTTATGCATGAAATGGCACAACGACCCTTAGAGGAAGAAAGCGTAGCCGAAAGAAATGCAAACAATGCATCACGCTCGTATTTTTACGGCGGATGATGCTATTTGCTGAGCAGTCAACTCACCACGCAAGGCAGTCGAAGTGCCATCCCGCCAGATGTGTCAAATGCATATAAAAACGACGCTGCCCAACTAAACCCTTGCAGTTTAACGTTTAAGGAGCCGCAGTGGACGAAATTCTGGAGTATTGCACGACAACGGCAATAGCGATGTATAACACTCACTGTTAGAGAGGTGCGCATAACCGTTAAAGTGCCACCAGGGTGTACATGTCAACGTTGCTTCGTTATATGTGCACCTCACTGTACTTAGTTTATTTTGGAGAACAAGGGTCGGTTTTATTGGTGGGATGCTGCAAACAGCAACTGTCTTAGTATAAGGGACTTATAAGAAATAATCATGCTCAGATTATTTCTGCTTTGATGCTGATGCGATTTCTTGAAAGATAATGTTCAAGCTTATTTTTTACCTGGATTTGCAAGCGATAAATCGTTTTACCGAACGATAAAAAAATCGTTTGTGAAGAAACGCGAGAGGGACATGACGTGAGGCGTACGCGTTATCGACTCTGCTAACTTCTCTAAAATGTTGCACCAGTTGTGAGTTTTTTGTATCGCTTTCCTTATTTTCGGTCGTTGCTCCCTATTTGTTAGCATTTGCACGAAAAACGCGAGTAGTTTTGCAAAGAAAGAGACGATATCGGCTCTCTTCGCCGCCGCTTCTCTCTTCGAAACAAAAACGACTCTTCGTTGGCTTCCTCTGCTGTCACTAGAACTGAATCTGTTCACTCATAGCTTGCGTTACTTTCTCCACCGCGAATCTGCTCTAATAAAAAATACTTGCAAGACATCAAATTTGGAGCTTTAAAAACAAATTTTCAATAAGATTCTTCATTCCTACAGTTCTATCATTTTCTTCAAAGTAATGATCTCATCGCGGCTTTAGTGATTGATTCATTTCAGCTGATCCTCAAAGGTCGATTTTTTCTTGCTTCTGGATTTTCTTCTTTTTTGCGGGCTACTATGGACAAAAATTAGGAGTACATAAAATTCCGTTCAATGAATTTGTATTTTTTCGTGGTCTTATGAACTGTTGCAAAGTTTCTTCTTAGTTTTTCGGGATTTCTTGCCCATAGGCCAATGTCTGTAACGTCTGTGTCAGCATTTCGAACGTTTTCAGGAGAAAATGAAAGTGAGATATGCTTGAAATCATTTGCTTTGGAGCAAGGGGCGGGAGGAGAGGGAGCGAGCGGGTAAAGAATTTGGTGTTGATCAAAGGAGAGTCTGCTTTACAAATCGTGGCAATGGCTTGATCGTCTAAATTGGGTGCGGATGATTGTGCCATTGTAGCTGGTAAAAGTTTAGTGTACGTTAGTGCATAGCGATGCAACGGTTGATCGATAGGATGGCGAGCGCCACCCCAATTGCACTTTCGAGTGGGCGCTTCTCAGAGTGCTTAATGCTTGTTCCACTCCCTATCACTGAACCATCTCCACCCCACCCCCCTCCCCCCCATTCCTGAAATTAGTGAACAATTTTCCATATCACTCAAATATACTAAATTACTCGATTTTGAAGACACAGCGGGCAGTGCATAGGTTTCTACAAGGGAAGCAAGCTAGCAACCTAACTGTTGCATTTGATTACAGCGCTATTCAACTAAAGGCAAATATTTGCTGGTTTTTACATTAGATTAAAAGGGATTGTAAAGTGACATGTAGAGAGAGATAGTTAAACTCTCTTGTGAAAGGCTCTAGTGCAGCGATCGAAACAAGCGCGAATTTGATGGAATGTGTTTCACCTTTAATTCCCACCTCCTCACCGAATACCGCAAATTTGTCGCAACCCTCAGTATGTTCTGCTTCCTCCCGAAACAATTAATGTTGAAATAGACAGACTATTTATTAATCACGCGGAGAGGTTGCGCTATAAGCCATGGACTATTGCATCCTAAGATTGTGCGCTTTTCAAACTTATTAAGTTTAGTAATAAGAGGTTGTTTAAGTGAACGAAGACCCGGTCTGTGGTGAATGTACCCTTTTTTTCAGATCGGATGCCTGGATTATGCGTCGAAATTTAACGCTTATACTTAAGGAAAACCCAAAAGTACATCATCGTGTTGTAACTGAAATTGGCAGAGCTCAAAACACAATCATGCTTGTGTCTTACGCATGCGACACAGACAGCTCCATATTACATTTTGGCTCCGCCGATCTGGCGCATAGACAATTAGGCGTTAATGACAATTCGGTGCTGGAACGTCCCGATGCGGTGATTTTGAGGCCAAAAGCAGTCTTGGCTCCGCCACCTTGGCACACTAAAGGTTATACGGAAACTAAAGTACATTTGCTATCTGTGAGTGTGATAACCTCTCTTCGATCGAGCACCTGCGAGGGATAGGACGCTTTATCTAGCAATTTCGTGTTGCGAGACCAATCTATTTGCGTGATATGTTGCTAGTTGGTTCTCAGCTCGTAGTATCTGTGTAACTCTTCTATAGATTCTTAAGAAGTTAAGCAACATTATCATTTAAAACTGATTCATCCATTCCATTTTGTATGTATCCAGTGAATACTTGTTTCTTCCGGTTCTATCCCTGTTGATCCGTGCTGTGTATTATTGTTATATTGAATGAGACTTCTGGACATGCGCTACTGAGAATGCATCAATATTCTGTTACAGCTCGAAAAAAAGATGTTGAGGATGCCAGTTGCAGCGTTACGGTACGGCTGGATTTATAATTTCGTTCCGAATAAGCTGTTTTCATTGAAAAAGTCTTTTATATGTTCCAGCTCATGCCTTGCTGAACATGATTTCTTTCCTCTAAGTGTAGAACTTTTTTCAAGTTGTCGATGGAAGAAAAAAATTTTCAACTGTAACTCGTGCAGCTCTCTATTTCGACAAGCTCCTGAACTTATAGTCCAAAAGTAGTCAGAAACCAGCGCCGTATAGAGTGCGACATCCAGCCAACATGCGCTCCTCTGAGTTTGACAGAGCCGTTGATTCTTAATTGCATCGGTGCGATAACGGCGACACCGAATGTATGTGCTCGCGCCTAATCGTCCTCGTGCAGTAACGTCAACCACCACAGGCACTTTACCTTCCTTCAGAGAGCAAAATTACCTGCAAAAGGTGGCATTAATCCCAATTTGTCATGTCCGACAGAATACGTTATTTTTCTACTTTGTTCGTGTTAGGAAATGCATTTGTCTATTGACCAAATAAACTTTACGGGTGCAAGGCTGGTCGCTCATAAATGCAATAATTTGCGTTCTTGTTGCTAAAGTCGATCAGAAAACCACCCAACATTTCGATAAAAATTGCCCCTAAGCAGCGAATGGTGGTAGCAGGTGGTTAGTGCACACCTGTCTCACCTATTAGATTTTTCATATTCTCACAGTGTTAGTAGAAATGAAATGAGAAGAAATCGCGATTGAAAAGAAATGTCGCAACTTCATGCAATATAATTCAATGATAATTGCAACGAAAGTTTGATTGCAGATAGCTGATAGTGTGTAAAACGAGCACTTTTATCAGTTTCGTATGACGATCATTTGCATCTGGAAATAGTGGGTTTTTTCATTGAGTTTTATTGCATCTTCATTGTTCATCGATTACACCCACTGCAGCTCACAATCAGCAAACACCCCGAGCCCGCAAAATGAATCCCCCCGAAGCGAACTTCCCACTTGTTGATAAGTGATACATTCTCAAACCTGGATGGCCTGAATTTCGATACAGTGAACTTATTTTGCTCCAACTTTAGAAGATTGTCTTAACATTTCTGAGTACTAAGTTTTTGTGGATTTTTTCGCGTTCACTTCAGGAATGTGGATTAGAAATATTGGTGTGAGTAAATATAAAATAAGGAGTGCTTTCTCTAGTGTTCGAAATTTCGAAGGAGCTTTCTCATCGATTATTACGACTTACATCATAGACGTCTCTTTAAAAATCGCTTTCAAATGTGTTTATGAGTGCAATGAAGAAAACACCGTTCCTATCTCATTGTACTGATCCACACGTTTCTAGCAAAATAAAACTGAGTGTGCATTCGCTTTGTTCAGTAAATTTCTTTGTATATTTTTAGACATTATTTTTGTGATTTTCTATTGTTTTCTTGTTTATTTCTTATCACTATTGTATGGATTATCCGAATCGACGATATACGTACACGTGTTGAACGATGTAATTTTCAAATCCGATGATTAAAGAGGGTAGTTCGAAGATGGGACAAATACGCATTAGAAAACAGCACTCAAGCAATCTTTTACGAGCAATATTTAATTGATAATACTTTCTGTGTTGCCTTTTGGGAATCTTTTTTTTCTTCAAGTTTTTATATTTTGTTTTGTTTCTTTTATTTTATGGGCCGTTCTACTCCAGCCGGTCCCACCTTTCACAGTTTATTACCTCTACTACTTTATTCTTGTGTGTTAAGTAGTACGGGAAACGATTAACATAGGTATTTGGTTATGAACTTTTTAAGAGGTTGTTTCCGCTCGAAGTTTTCTTTCTCATGAAGGATGTCTGCAAGAGATAGACTACAAAATAATAGGCAACTTCCTGCCGATTTTTTTATTTGCGTGGCTTTTTTGAGAGCTGAGCTTAGCTAGCTGTCTTTGACGTTGTCGAGGTTTCTTAGCGCTCGGTTGTCTTTATGCGGCCACCCATGCATGCGTGTCTTCTCTAGATTCTTTGATTCACGCACACGTTTGATCTCCAATATATAGAGCTCTCCACCATGGTCTCTTACTCAATTCTGTCGTTCCACAGTCAATGGCGTGAATTGTTGCAAAAGATGCGCGTATTTCCATCTATGCTGTTTGCAGCGTGAGTCGATAGGAATCGTGCTACGATCGGCTTGCAGAAATTTTCACAGCAAACTTTTGTGGTATGTGTAGGTTATGACTGTGAAGTACGCTAATGTGTGGGGTCTCGATTAAATCGAGTCCAGGGCACCACTGACATCGGAACCGGATTTTACATAAGGCCATGCTTTTTTGAGCTGAATCCGTTCTCAAATTCTGTTCTTATCTCGCATTTGTACGGTTCTACGTTATAGTCCAGTCTGATCCTGGTCACCGATTAAAATTATAACCACATCCGTAAGGTTGAATTTCAGGAATTCATGATTCAAGTAGTAATTAATGTTTTAGTTGAGTTGGAAGGAGGTTATATCTGAAACCGTTTCTTGAGATGCGTCGTTTATTATTCTGTGGGCCGTGTGCAGTGAATAAAAAGCTGAAGTTTTGGATTCTTCCATTCTATATAAACTTGCAACACATAACTTCGAAGTTTTATTAATGTACTGGAATTTTGAAAGATTGAGATCATTTTAACTTACCGTACATTGAGAGGCAAACTCAAACAGCGAATTTGGGCCCAACCCCCCACCCACCCCCCCCCCTGCCTCTCTATTTCAGTTCCTTTCTAGTGCTTATTTGTTGAAGATGAATAACATAGATGTGATTGGTTGAAGTGGGAGCGGAAATGTCTAGCGCGAGTATCAACACTCATTAATTCCCCCACAATAGCTTTGTGTTTAAGTAATCGCATGTGGATAAGAAGAATTTCAAGCCCAACAGGTGTGATGATAGGAAGGAAGTGTTTGCGAATGCATTCGACGAGAACCATCAAAAGCGAAGAGAAAAAGGGAGAAAAGTGGCGCAATCGTTGTGATTTAAGAAACTCCACTGAAACACCCACTCGCCTATCCTCTCTTCTTCCATACCGTCACTGTTGCCGACGAAATTGTAATTCGTTGCAAATTTGCATCTTTGCAAAATTTAAATTTCTTAGAAAATTTTCTCATTATATACTTGCATTGCTTTTGAATATATTAATTTGAGGTGATATTTGAAGTTAGGAGGCGTTTGTTATTTGCTTTTCCGTTGGAATTCATTTTCCGAGTGCCCAAAAATGTGACCTCTTTTGAACGCAAGTTATAACCCCTGATTGATACAGGTCTGCTTAGCATAAGCACGGGGAGGAAATGCGGATTTATTGACCGTAATTGAGAGCATATGCGATTTACTGAATGATGGCACTGTGGCTGCATATTTTTATTTGTTCTAAATATGAGCGGTTACAACATTGAGGCATGGAAACATCTCATTATTAAATTATTTCCAAAATTATCTCACCAATTCGCGTGGGTGGTTCTTGGACGTACGGTATGGATGTCGTTCTAGCATAGAGGGTGCCATATTTTGCAGGCGTTTAACGGTTATCAACGTTGATAAGAGAGTATAATGCATCAGAATCGTTATGTGACTGTAAATGACGTGAAATGTTCACGTGAAGTTAAGTTCTTGGGTATAGCAGGTAGAAAACACAGTATGAGCACGACGAGAGGCCGTCAAGTACAAAGTTTTGGTTTTTCGTTTGTTTTTCGCTCTTATAGCGCTATACCGTAGCAATGTTTTAGTTGTGGAGTCCGTTCAAAGCGAACTCCATCGACGGCGATAAGCGGATTTTTTTTTTTTTTGAGGTCGATGAAAACAGGCGGAGCATTTTTTGGACATAAGAATTTACAGGTATTGAACAACGGTATAAAAACTAAAGATACTCAAGCATAAACTCTCAGAAGCAAAATTTTAGCTATAGAGCCAAATTCCCTAAAAACGACATTTTTCGTTCTGGTAATACTCCCTTTATAACGGCGAAATCCATCGAAGTGTCTCTATGAATTCACTCTATCTAGTTTTCCCCTATGGAATATATATCTGAAAGCATAAATTGTTGAAAAATTCTTTGCATTCATTGTAATCAGTCGATATGAAACGTTAAATGCGATCGGCCCTCTTCTTAACAATAGTAATTAATGAAGTAAGTATTAAGCGAATTTCAGTTTCGCGGGTCGTCTGATCTTCGGGTGGTGGAGGCACGTCGGAACGAGAATGGGAGTTAGCGCCGAAACAAAGCATGTAATGCACGTGACTACGTTTGCGCTTTGGCTGATCCTTTTTGAAATCCTTTGTGGCGCAATTCCCGTCTTGACGAGCTCGAATAGCCCTTCCCACACGCAGCTCTCCCCGTTCGAAAGGTTGCTTCTTAACGACTCTTGAGCCCTATTTTTGAATGAACTGATGTAGTGCTACTGCAAACAACCACCTGACGGTTCATTAAAAGAATGCAGTAAAACAGCTGTTTCTTAAAGAACACAGCGTCGTACATAAATTACTGTCGTCTATTGTGCTGAGAAAGCGAAGAGGGAGAAACGACATGAAAATTAATTCTGAGGTGGAAGTTCAGCCAGATTTGAAGTTCCGCTTAAGCGTCTCTCTAGCCAGGCTTGCCATACGATGAATGCAATCGTTCTGCTCAACGCTATGATGTATATTTGTGTGCGCCTATGAAATCGTCACAGATAGTTCATTTGAATTTATATAAGCTATCTTGTTGAGATTACTTTGGTTCATGTCCGGCGACGTCTGACTGTGTCCGCTTGTCTGATGCCACACCAACCTCAACAACATTTAAAGCAGTAAAATAGGCCATCGAATTGATAGCAGAAAATTTTCGCTTTATTATTGGTAAAATCCCATTATGTTTGTTTTTTACTGATATGAAATATTGCTGGTTACACAACCATTAACGTTTTTTTTTTCAGTTATGGCTATGTGGGTGCATTGTTGCTATACGCGTTACGAATTGCCTCACTTCTTGTGCTACCACAATGTATATGCAACATGCTCGGTTTGGTGCTCTTCAACGGTTTTCGCGAAAAGGTCAAACTGAAGGCGGCACCGCTCCTTGCTCCTCTTGTATGCTACAGGGTTGTTACTCGTGGTGACTACCCTGAACTCGTTAAGGTTCGATTCTCTTCTTCCATTCTATCATTTCGCTTTGCAGCTTGACGTCCAGCTTTCACAGCCTTTACTTATATATTGCTTCTTCCGTCTAATGCATGTCATCTTTGCAATGAAGGGATCGGGGGGTCAGGTTTATCGAAGAAATATGGAAACAGTGAGCAACATAAATTGGACCTAACTGTTGGCAGTAAAGCAGCATACTGCTTTGGGAAAGGCCGTTTTACTGTCGCTTTCAAAAACTGACCTTTATAGCGAAATGCCATCATTATAGATGGAAAAACTCAGCAGAACTTCAAGAGTCGGAAACTTTTATTGTTCTCTCAAGTCCATACTTAAGTTAATGTGTCATATAAGGGGAACCCCCGGGCCCGCAACGACCCCGACGAGGATGGGCAGGAGGTAGTGACGCTTTCAAATAACATTGCAGCTCCAAAACCAACGCTGATTATGCAAATATTTCCAAGTTTCGCCTTAGCGATTAGCTGTTTATAGCAAAATATCAAATACAATATGGCGAAATGTCGTGATGCGGGTATGGAAAACTTTATATTCGAAGTGGTGACTGATAAGGCGATCAATGTGCCTTCGTTACCACGGCTTAGAGAAGTGGTTGTCCCATCCACGTATAGGTAAGTACTGATCCTTATACTTCTTTTTATTTATGCCGCTATAGGCGACGGTTATAGAATTGCCGTGTTGGCTGTATTAATTTGAACACTGCACAAAATAATTTTTCAAAACAAGCGACATGAAGTGAGTGCCCAAATAAAAATATTCGTTGTTGGCTTCAAATATTTGCCTTCGGTTTGTTTGTATCATGTTGAGAATTTGAGAGAGGGAATGAGACTTGTTTCGCTCCTCTTCCTCGTTCTCCCTTCGCTTCATTCGTTCATGTTCCGATGTATAACGAGGCGAGTTTACGCTGAAAAATGTTCACAGCTGGGGCAATATGTGCCTCCGGGCACGAGTCTAGCTTCTCGCAGACATTTCAGGTAGTGCGGATTCCTTAAAAATTTAGCTAGGCATATTCTGACACTAAGTGTTGATGATTGCATTTATTTGTAGCTTCGCAGATTCATTGCCACAGTAAATTTGCATTTATACAATCGGTCGGTAGCGCAAACTAATGATAAAACAGCCGAAGTTTGTGGTTTATTTCCTTTCGTATTTGGCTTATTATCTCCGCTATCTTCAAATCCTTCACTTATCATTTATCAGTATTATGCCTCAATTTCGAATCTATTCATTTTTTGAATTCGTTTGTATTCATCGACAATTTTATGAGGTCATTTAAGACATCAAAAAATACATTGAAATAATTTTATGGATTTTGAATGAATTTAATGAAAAATGGAGTTCGATATCGATGAATGGGAAATGAATGATTCTCACTGCAAAAGAGTGATGAATTTCACAAAGGAAATTGCAGAACCAAGAGCGGTGCGTTATTCAAATCACGTGCGTTGCAATATTGCCTCGAGGATGACGTCAACATCCTTCAAGATGATGACTGGGTTGTGCATCTCGATGAGGAAACCTTGCTTACTGAAAATGCAGTGCGTTAACAGTAAACAATTTTTAGCATCATGTTTCATTTAGTTTTAAGGTGATATACAGTTATAAAATCTTTTTGAGTGGAGTGACTCAAAGACGCATTTTCATAGCTTGAGAAACTCGAGCCTCATAGAAACTGAGTGCGACCTCAGGATATTATATGGTTTCCAATAATACTACATGCAATGTATCTTTAATTGCCTAAAATCTATAAATTACACGAAGTTTTGTAAATATAATAATCATGAGCATGTCGAAAGAATGAAGCTTTGAAGAGGTACCGTAAAGCCTAAAGTAGTATCCCTCCCACGATAACTTTTCTGGTTTCAAGTTCGTCAAAAGTTCTTGCGTTGAGAAATAGCTTTTCGCTAGTAGTCTCACCGGAAAGCTTGAAAGAGTTTGAGCAAGCATCGGTTAATCCCCCACGAGCGTTTCATTATATGAGAGAATGCAAATGCTTTGTCGATAAGAGGCGACTATCCGTAGTGGAATTCCTTTCAGATATGTGGGATCCTGAACTTTTGTGAAGATGGAAGACACCAATTTGGACAGGGTGTAATCACATATGCGAACGGTGAAATTGTCAACTGGATCACAACGCTGTCCGATTCGTTTAGGTTTGCGTAAAACACTCATCACAGGTTGTTTGGTCCTTTCAGATGCTCTTTTTTAATATACGTCTGTTGGTGGCTCTATGAGTGGAATAGTTTTTGCATTAGAGTTGCTGTTGATAGCTGCTGATTATCAGTATGATTAGAGGGGTGAGGTGATCTTATCAGCATTCTTTAACAGCTCTACACAATGTCTTGCTGTGTCGCCGAGGATGGAAAGAAGGATTTGGAGTTCGGCATCCATCCGTTTGCGCTGCACTGTTCAGCACTTAGCAAATTGCAGTTATTTGCTTTCATCAGGAAAGGTAACCAATAACCAAAAACCAGTCATTACTTCTCTTAAAAACTTTAATAAAATGATAACCCATCTGAAACAAATATGAGTTTAACTATATTCTATGAGGAAGTTGTACGATATCCGGTGGCACTCTTCATTTACTTTGTGCTGATCGAGTGAAATTTCACTTGTTTGTTTTAGTCACAGCAATGTTGTTATGATTTTCCAGGGTTGCTGACGATATGGGAAAACTGCGTTTCCAGTTTCGTTTCTTCCATAAACCTCTGTTCGGTTGGAAGGGATCTTTCGTTGTAACTCAGGTGAGACTTTTAGGTCGTAGTAGGAGTGGGGCGAGTGCTGAGTCACTAGAACTGTTTGTCTTATTGTTGGTGTGGATATGGCATTAATCATATATATATATATATATATATATATATATATATATATATATATATATATATATATAAAGGTAAATTTAATGACTGTAATGACGATGTCGGAATTTTTAGAGAAAATTCGTTCGAAAGCGACGTAAGTTTTGATGCAGAAAGTAGTGAATTACGTATTTCATAGTGTGCTATAAGATCGCGGCCAAAGACAACTGTTAAATGGAAGCAATCCAAGAGTTCATTTGCACTTCGTTACACTCGTAAAGTGCCATATAAAAAATTGAGCACACTGCCAACTTATATTCACGGAATGCAGTGGTCGAGGTTCAGTAATTGCAGCACCGAAAACGACTTCCGAACATTCCCACTACAGGTCCATTGAAAGCGGAGTTATTAGAGTGCTCTATTGTGAAGGTTCCTGCAACGAAAACATGAACGCGATATTGTGCTGTAAATATTGAGTTGATCAATTCGCCAATGTTCACTAGTGGCAGTGTTCAATGCTGTGATGGAGTGTTTTGGACAGGTGGGTGCCGAGAGGAAGGTGTCTTTCGATCATGGACGTGAGGGTTCCATTGCCGAAGATTGCTTCTTCAGTATGATTGCCTTCAGAGATGGTTATACGTTTGATTTCATCGAAGGTATGCAAATTATTTATGAGGTTTCTGTAAGTTCTTTGCTGGCACTGCCTCTCGCAAACGTTGAATGTTATGCCGCATGAATGACATCGCTGCATTTTGCAAGACCTCATCTGGATACTCTTGCGGTTCTCTTGTTGGAATATAATTTAAGTCGTCTATACGACTGTAGACGTTTCATGATGTTGCTGAGGTCCCACCAATACCAAACTTTGTTATATCATTTTGCGGAATTTTCCACGAGTTTCATATTACGATGGCGCCATATTCGTTGTACCTGTGCGTATGTCTGTCTGTAGGCCTGTTTCTTGCACTTTTAAAGGTCTGTAAGTTTTTTTTACTTTGTTCGTTGGACATCCGTTTGGTGCAAAAGCTTTTAGCAATCGGCATATGCAGATTAATCGTTCACTTGCAAATACATTAGTAGACGATGTTGTATTTTTGCGGAATATTGCTGCAATCGGTCGGTCCAGAAGGCCGTTTACAAAAAGCGCATATCGTGCCACCTTTCCAGATGTAATTCTCTATCTCCCTGTTTTCTATGACACAGTATTAGATAGAAGTAATGCTTTGTGAAATTCCTCACTTTTGTTGATTGTAAGGTGAGTGAAAAATTCAAATGTGGGCAAAGTTTGGTGCAATTTCGCGAGTTTGAATTGCTCTCGCGAAACTGCACTGAATTATGCCGTTCGATGCTTCAAACTTAGTTTTTGCTTGTATATCTGTTAGTAATGAGCGCTAGTTGCATTATCACCTTCCACTTTTTTCAGGAGAAATGCACGAAAAAAGTCCCTTCACGTTTTGGGATTTCCTTCAACAGCGAAAACGTTGGATTCAGGGTATCTATCTGACTGTACACGCGAAGCAAATCCCCACCAAGAATAAGGTTTGTACCTTTCATGAACTTTGGGCGCGATCGGACGTTTTATAGCATTTTGTTTACGTACTCTAACATGGCCCTCAACGCTTTTATTGAGCATGAGGATCTCTGATCTTTAGTTTCTTCGACTAATATAGCGGAGCAACAAATTAAATCAGATTGTATTTAGAAAGAACTTGTGCGGTGGGATATAGTCATGCTGTTATCTTTGCAGTCATACCATATTTTGAGGACCTTTTTCAGGTTTGTGCAGGATCATTAAAGCCACCTGCAGAGCCCTCTGCAATCTTCATTGGATTGGTTTTTCATTTATGAGTTCGCAGCTCCAAATATTCCATACAACGTTCTGTGGAATACAACAAATGGTGTTTGCCCGTAAAAAATCCTTCGAAACGAGTGCTTAGTGTGAATCATTTCCCCTATGTATAACTCCTTTCAAAAACCAATGAATTTCTTGATCTTAGGCTTTTTCAGATATTGCTAGGATTGTCGTTCTATGCGTGGGCGACAATGCCCCTCACTTCTCTTCAAGTTTTCCTTTTTCACCTCTTTCCACTTCCGCCGTGTTTCATCTTCGATTTCCTTGTTGGCTTCGTTGCTGCAGTCAATTTATATATGTATATTTACGGTGTTATCAAAAGTTTCTCCAATAAATACAGGTAAATTATTGTTTTAGAGCGCAATTAGTGGCAGAACCTGCTCGCAGTTAAATTTACGAGAAAAGCGCCTGAAGTCATTTAGTTATTAGAAGCATTAAGTGGAACTTATTTCGAATGCAAAGATGAGAAGACAATTAGTTTTTGAGTTTTTGAAGCTTTTAAGAGCGATTGCAAATTAAAAGCATTTCGGCAAGAACTTTATTCAGTAATTTTGAACATCTTATAAAAGCCTATTCATTTAATTCCTTGAGCATCATTTAATACAAGTGATGACTTGCCCCAAGGGGCAGAGGGAGGGAGGCGGGGTTGAGGGAAGGGGAGTTTAAAAAGGGAAGGGTACAATCGCTCTTATCACTTGATTTATGAAGTGCGATTAATTGAGCGGGCCTCATCACTTAGGTTATAGCTTCCCATTTAATGCTCATTTCTTGTTTTATTTCTGTGACTATGACATACCTGTATGATACCAGTTACAGTGAAAACTATTTAGAACATAACGAGCATGGAACATTATTAGTTTACATGGAGCATTTGTCCAAGAATTGATGAAAAGGTTCGTTAATGCTAGCAGATCGAAGTGTTGAAGTGGCGCTTCTATTTCAGACATAGTCCATTACGTCTGTGTTTATATATGGCGGGCGCTATGCTGACAATTCCGTTCAATGTGTGGATAGAGAACATCGCAGTGTTGTGGGGGATGTTGGGCGATAAGAACGGCTTTTATGTTGTCAAAAAAGATGTGCAATTGCTGAACGAACATGACGGGTTACCATGTTGATCGCGTTCCAGTTCGCTGTTCTTTGAAATTTGGGTGCTGTCTAGTTATAAAGTTGAATAGGTTCATCAGATCGTTGTCGTCTTATTCCCCTTCGATGAATGTATTTGAAAAAAAGAAGAGCTAGTTTTGAAAAAATTGGAGAAAACATGTGGCTGGCTACCTCCAGCGATTGATTGAAATTAGCACATGAAGCGAGAGGGAAGATGTCGAAATATTGCCTTTGTTATTGTAACAAGAGAGCACCTACGCATTTAATAGCAACTTATATGTTAAATAATAGCAATTTATTTGTTTGTTAATTTGAAATAACACTTGCTTCATATATTAGCTGTAGACGTGATATTCGACTCTTTTTTCATTGTTTTTATTGTTTGATATTATTTTTTTTATTTAAGTGGGCTTGTTTATTTCTCTGTTTCTGCTTAATGTTTTGCATATTTCCTTATCGTATCTGATAGGTGAAGATAATTCGGACGCTCATATTACATATATCTTTTATAGGATGCATTGAAAATATTTTCGAGAAGGAAATTTTCGTAGAGCAAAAAGCCTTTTTCCTCTCTGCATGAGGTTGGGAAAAGTCTTTACGGGGTAACGAGACGGGTTTTTTTTTCCGCGCGAAATTTGAAATATTTCTTCAACAGATTACTTTTTGTATGATTTGGAATTTCGAAAAAAATGTCGATATATGATTTAGGAGTCTCTAAAACTAATTTATTGTTGCAGTCACTACTTACGTATAATTGGAAGTTGCAATTTTTGCATCTTATGGGCGCAAATCAAAGCAATGGCGTTATTTTCGTGTGCACTTTTGAGGGGATTACTGTAGGTTGACAGTGGATAAGGCGCAGACGGTCCGCGTACGCGGATTCGACGTCACCTGCACACTGTTGGGTTATTACGAAGATAGTTCCATCCAGTCTGTGCACGCAGATCGCTTTTCTCTTTGTCCATAATGTCACTTCAGAAAGTAATTTTTGAAATAAGTCTGTTGTGATCCGAGCAAAGCTCATTTGTTTTTTTTTCTTTGGCGAATATTATTTGATACGATAACTGCCGTCGTTTAGCAATAACCCTCAATTAATGTTTCGCTTACGTGCCCGCTGCTCGCTCTCTTTTCCGGCGTTCGCTTCCTTTTCTTGTCGGCTTTTCGAAACCCTTTATGCATCCTATCCATATGCGGAGTGACCGAATCAAAAGCTTGATTTTTTTGGAGGTCTTGCACATCACACTGAGGTGTCAGTTGGTCTCTGCGATGAAATTTTTAGCTATGAATGATGGAAATTTATGCCATGTTTTGAAGTAGAATTTTGCGGTCGACTTCTAGTGCGAGAATTTGGAAACGGAAGTTGTTAATATGGACTAAAATGGGCTAAAATTAAAGGTGTTGGGATGTTGAGCGTCGTTTTTTTTTTTCAGTATGTGATAATTGACTCCTACAAACCTTAATACCGTAGAATATCTACGGTGTGGAACGACGGCTTTGGTTGTCTTACTCAACAAAGGATAATACGTTCGTCGTATTTCTTCCACACATCAATTAACGAATCATGTCATTGTGAGGCGCGAAACCTTTTCATAAGATGTTTTTTTTGCGAGTGTTCCATTGAGCTTTTTAATTTACGATAATTAAGTTTCCAATTTAAGCCGCAATTTTTTGAATTCTTCAAAGACCATCTCTCCAAGATCCTTCCGCTGATATCCTTAAAGACAGTGAGAGGCGTCTGAATTCAGTTTCGCGTCTTTGCAATCGGAAGCATCCGCTCAATGCTGTCATTCAATGATCTCAGCTTGTCATCATTACTTGTATGATATCGATTATTTGCTCGCTATGTATTCCTTTTGATTCTATCGAAGACTTGTATGTTATTATTCATATAAGTTCGATTGTTGCCGAACTCCAACTTATTGATTATTTAAATGTTCGATCGGATAAAATCAGTATTCCTCAAAGATGCTAATAATATTTGATTCATCAGTATCCCTTCCCGTTGTTGATCCTACCAAACTTGTCCACACTGAAAATCTACCGGAGTTGATTGTTGAGTCGAGTAATATCCGGTTATAGTTTCTAGGCGGAGTTCGATTTGTGGCACTCATTCGCTAATTATGTTTCATTTTTGCATTTACGCGCTACAAAAATTGCTTTTATAAAATTGGTGCACATGCAAATATTTCTTTTTATGCAAATATACTCATTACAGCAATCCTCACTCTGTTATATACTAGTAAAGAGCAAGGATTACTGTGCTTTTAGTGGCAGTGGACAAAAATCCTCGATTTTAGTGGCTATCTATTGAAGTTCGTTTACGGTAGACGGCCGCTGTTTTAATTTATTCACGATGAACAACCACTATTTAAAGATTAGCTGACATTTGAAAATCAACTATTCTTAGAATTTATTACTGCTAAGAGCAGAAAGATTTCGTATTCGTAATGAAACTTGTTGCAAGATGAAAATGGGGGAGTAGTCGGTTGATGGGGCTATGACGGGTTGTTTTGCGAGTTCGCACAGGTGGACTTGATCGGATGATCGGTTCAAGTCGTTTCAGATTTCCATATTTGCATATATTAAGTTATTCTTTAGTGCTTATATGTTGCTGAACGATTGGTTCACAGGTTTTCGCTTTTTTTCTGCATATTCACCACCTTGATTTATATTATGCCGGAGATGTTTAATGCGTCCCAAAACGAAAGTGTCTTAGAAATGCGCCCCGACCGGTGGTTGCTTTTGTTTCTTGAATGTTATCTGCGTTGTTTTAAGCGCCCTGCTCAGGGAGCATTCGGCATGTTCTCTCACTTATGCTCAATGTGTGTGTATAGTACACTCTGCTATGATATACCCCACCTTCAACCTTCCATTAGGTTGTCTCTGATAGACTTTTCACTACTCAAAGGAGGACGCAAATATCTGACACCAAACGGTACGCGTTTTATGTAATATTTTCAAATGCTTTTTCACTGAGTGTTTTCTCATCTGCCGTTGTTTCCGAGATTAGTCACATTGGGCTTCTACGCATTCGTCTGGAAAGGAAATCGGTATTAATAGGGATGTAGAAGGGATCGACATTCGAATGTATTTGTGCACATGCTGTGGTGTCTATGCTATTGCCACCTACTGCTTGATATGCAGTGCGTTTCATTTATCGCTGATATCTCACCATTGGATTTTTTGTCTTGGAAGCATCCAGTGAAAGGGTTCACTTCGGGTATTATTGCGGTGAGAACTGTATTCACTTCACGGGACCTTATCCATAGAAATTTCATAGAAGGGGAAACTGTTTGCTCCTCAGGATCTGTTTCTGTGGAAATCTTAAGGAGTGAGGTACCATCTGCTAGCTAAGACAATAAGTAGTGACGAAGATCCTCGTTGTACAGGGATTTCGAAGTATAATAATCACATGGCAGGTGAGGTATTAGTACACTGTGCTCACCTGCGGGTACAAAAAAATGCAGGATCGCTGCAGGTATGGTAACGCCATAGAGTCGCCACACGTGCAACAGCGACACAGGGTTGTCGACATGGAGTACACCCTTTCGAGCAGTGACCTTTATTTTACCCTTCTTTGCTCTTATCTTTCCTGCTTTCAAATGCGCTATCATTGCGACGCTTGCTTCGATTGGGGCGCATGCATACGATGACATTTTTGCTTTGTTGCCCTTACGATCATTGCTTCATTATTTCCTCTTTATTTTATAACGTTCGATTTTATAAATCAATTCACTGTTTTCCATTACGCATAGCATTTATTTCATTGCACATTTTCCGCGATCAACATCGATAATGGGTTTTATGAAGTTTGTGAGAGTGAACTTCAAGTTTATATCCGGAACCCCTTGGAATAGATAACTTGAAGGTTCGAGATGAGGGATGGCGGATTTGACAGTTTAATGGAGGCTATATATGACGCCGCGAAGGAAGCCATCCAGGCCGCATAAAGTGATCAATGGGAGCGCTTCTTAAACAAAGGGGAGTTGCTGATGAAGAAAGCTGCACGAGCAGGTGAACAATTGGAAATGAAAAATAGCGTGCATCTTTCTGAAAGAAAATAGCTGCAGGAGGATGACGACAATGAGAGGAAGGCGTGAATGGCAATGAAAAGAAGCACTTGCACTTCATGACGAGTGTGCGGCGGGTGGATTCGCCCATTCAGATCGTTTTTTCTCTCAAGACGGGAGAAAATTTCTTCAACCGAGGCGAGTATCCGGTGACGGTGTGAACACTTCGATTCCTCAGTAGGCATCTGGTTTATAATCGCCGTTACTAGTGAACAACAAGGAATATGCGCCCGCTCGACAATCTTGTTGTGGAAGAGATTTAGGTCGCAACGATGCTTCAAAACGTTGTCATCGAAAACAACTGAGCAATAGCAAATAACTGAGTAACAACGAATTCGAGCGCTCACTCGAAACAGGAAAATCGGGCAAGCTTTCTCACTTCCATTGGAATAGGAAAGAACCTTCCATTGATTCATCCAGTTATTAGGGACTATCCACTGTTTGTCGACTCCGAATTTTAGTATGCCATTTTAGTGCAAACGTCATTTTGTATATTCTGTATATCAAGAGTTTGTATTGCTTTGTTTTTATTTCTATTAGATGCATTGGTAATGCGAACGTTGTGTTATAGGTAAATAAAAGTGGGCGGCAGTAATATTTTCTCAGAAGAATTCCAGAAACAAAACGAAGAAGAAGGCAATGGATTGATCTATTTGGAAGAGAATTGAAGGAAACCAATATCTGCTGAAAGATGTGTCTCGCCCATTTTTCAAGCGAACTTATGCGGAAATATTTCAGCCGTGTATTTTTCGAAAATTCTTTGAACAAAAGTCAATTGTGTAACCTAAAATAAAACGGGGAATACTAATTATAATAAAACGACCTGGGTTTTTTTAAACCAACAAATGTAAAGTAATGCTAATAAAGTTACATTGTGCCACAATTTTTGTGCCTTAAATGAAAAGGAAATTTGTTTGAGAAAGTGAAAAATCCTCTTCCCATTGAGGCGTTGAAAGGACGTGGAGTAGGTGGAGCGGTAACACTCCGGCTCCTCTTTTCCGTCTGCAATTCTCTTCACAGTCGCAGAATTAGTGGCGGCCGGAACAATATGCTTTTATTGCGCAACTCCATAATACTTTTTTAAATCATTGGAGAGTGGTTACGATGAGAAAGTCCTCTCAAAGGCGTGTCTACACTACACAACGGTTGAAAGACGGTAGTTGAGGGGAGTAAAAAGATTGGATATTTCGTGTTTCAGTGCCCTTAAGCATGTTGGTCATCTGTTGGTCATTATGGGAGTGGCCGTGTAGGACACCAAATTGCGAAGCAGCGAAGAAGTGCAGTGAAGGATAAAGCATGCAAGTAGAAGTAATGAGGTCTTTATTAACTAGTGAACAACAGCAGAGAGAACGAAATGAAGTAAAGATGTGGCAATGTACAACCTGATAAAAGCAACAATCCGAACGCAAATGTATATATGGACAGAAATTATTTGGCAAGCAAATGAACGGCATATTTTAATAAAACAAACAGTAAGTGAGGAGAAGAGTGAACGAACGCAGATGACTCACAAAAATCGAAACGATTCAAAACAATGGGAAGGTCTCTCTCATCGGTGACCACATACGATAGGAGATTCAATAATGAAGCAACTCTGAACTGAAACCTGTGAAATACGCTGTTCAATCAACGATTCTTGCGATGTATTCGGGGTTGTGGGTATGGTGGTCTCGAAGTGTGGACGATCTCTTGGAAGCAATCCTGGATAAACGTTTTAAAAGTAGCCGAGAGCAGAATGCGGTGAACTCGACGGTATTCCAGTGACTGCGCATTCAGCATTTTAAGACGGGTTGCATATTGCGGGATGTAAGGTTCAGCGAACGCCTTATGAAGGCTGACACGAGTGAAATATTTCTGAGGATAACTTCCACGATGCTATTAAAAGCGTGAGGATGAGGGGCCATACTTGAAAGCAGTATTCCACAATGCCGCAACAGTACAAAACAAAATCAGAGCTCTCGGATGATGCTGCAAGCATTTATTTTGCAATGCTCGTTATGCAAATTTTCCAACCTTGCAGTTGTCTCATCCCGGGCAGCTGCAGTGCAGACTGAGGCAAATCATAACATCCGAACGTCGAGCCGCCTGGTTAAAGATCGGTAGAGTCGAGGTGCTTCTAAGAGAGAGTCATTGTGAAAGTTGATGTGCGGAACTCAACATACACTTTCTGTGCGAAACATCTAACTCTCATATCCTGGCCACTCCACTGAATCCACGAAAACCTCTGTGCAGTAAATGGTAAACGATTAGAGGATCATGGAAAGGGCTGTAAGTCATCCGCAAGCGCTTTCACCTGGCTAGGCTGCTTCTCCAGCACATCGTCCACATAGATTCTTCTAGAGAATGCTTTTGAATGCTTTCTCGAAGCACTCCACCACCTCCATAAATCGAGTCTCTCACATTAACCTCGACGGTCCATCGAGAAGAAACCATTTAAACCATTTTAGAAATGAATCGGTACATTCACCTTTGCAAGCGTCCTCCCCGGCATCTGAAGCAGAGGCTTCCGGATATAAGTGGCGAGTAGAATAGGCGAAAGTCAGCATTTCTCGCTTAACCGGGGCAATCCGACAATTCAAATTTCCCGCATTTTCGTTTCAAGATTACCGCTTAAAAATTAGTCCGATCAAAGGTGATTGTAATTCTTTGCGCACTATGGTTGCACAGAATGTACCTTTGCAGCTGTGCCTTTGTTTATTAAGCACTCGTGAGCTTGCAATATAGAAGTGCACGGCGGCTTTGCAACGTCTGTGTGCGTGTCTCTATGTCTGTTTATCTGTTTGGTGGTTTCAACGTGAATATCACTGAAGGCAGCGTTGTGGAAATTCGGGTGGTATTCATACCATAAGTTGGCCGACCACTCATATCACCCATAATGCACGTTAATCTAACAACTATGGAAGTTATGTTAATTATAAGGTGAGAAAAGGTGTATCTACTTTTCATCGGCCACACCATAGCCAAAATGAATACTTTATAGTGGGTGAGAGCAACAGAAGCAGGTGGGTATCACTTTGTTCTTTTGCTGTTTTTTGGTGGACAGTGAAATGAATTGCTAAGCGCATATCGATCCATTTCTCTAGCACCTTTTTGTCTTTCTTGTTCGCAAGGCGATTTAATTTTTCTCAGAAAGGGGTTTCTACTCAAGAGGGCTTATAATCATTCAGATACGGTAGTTTTATTAACAGACAATCTATAATAAAAGATTACGAATTAATGAATAATAAGAGTCATTAAATAAAAACTGATGATTTATTTCTGCAGTCGACCATCGAGCATTTTGGATATTTCTTTCGATGAGAGGAGCCATAACACTTGAATATGGTCGCTGTTATTGTGTATTTATGTGACGAATGTAGTGCTTTATTATGGTACTGTTAGCTTCTTTTTTCGTTCTACAACAGCACGCGCGCCTTTTAGAGAGCCGTAGGCGTCACCGTTTTGCTATCTCCCGTCGATGGAGGCGGCCACCTCATCACCGTGTAACCAAGGAAGGAACTTTCGTTTGGAAGTGAATCACCTCGTCACTGCAGTGCTTTTCCAACATTTCTATTTACAGAGATTCTGGTACAGTATGCTTGTGCTTCTTTGTTGAATCAAACGTGAGGTGACCTTTCAGGATGTGGAGGAATGCTGAGGGGAAGGGGGGTCGTCTTTTCGATCTTTATTGCTTCCTTTGTGGGCCGAGCAAGCCAAAATCTTTAGGTTAAGGTAAGCAATGTTAGCTCAGAGATTTTTATTTAAGGGAACGAAGCGAAGTAAAGGTCGGGTAAAGCGGTGCGAAAAAAATTCCTTTCTTCTACCGAGAGAATCCGAGCCCATTCCCGCCGCCGCCCTTTCCTCTCTTGCTCCTCCTTTTTCGTCACTCCTCTGTGCGGTATAAGCGATAATAAAAGCTGATATTTGCATTGAATTGCAGTGGACGATGGCATGAACTGATGGATAGAAGGAGCTTTTCTATTTCAAATGGGCCTTCAAATGCCGTTCTTCTGCCATGAAACGTCGCTACCTCTCTTCCTTCATGGTATCCTTTAAATTGCTTAAATTCTTGTACAGACAGAGGAGGAAGGGGATAGAAGTGAAAGGACTCATGTCGTGACTATGGGCAAACACACATGACTACGTTTAGCCAAGATTCCTTCATATACTCCATATGTAACCAGTCTACTCTCGGTTGGCCCAGCGTCCGGTGTCGTGAAATATGTTTTTTTTTTCTGTGTATGGCATTACGTCGGTACTGCACTCACTTGTTCCTGTCCTAGTTGCGTTTCTTCCCCCTCCTCACTTCAACCTCCAGCACAGTTTTCATCATGCGTAGAAAAGGTTGTCTAACTTTGTTGTCCGAAAACACTTGTTTTCTGGCGGGTGTCACTCGTTGTGCTGAGCCGCATCAATTGTGTGGAACGAATCAAGCTTAGTGCCCAAGATTCATAGTAAGTTATAGTAAACTTAGCATGATTAGGTTATGGAAGTTCATTGTGCCCAGGTTACTTGAGTGATTCGTGTGCGGTCGGGCGGCAAATTCCCTTCCTCGGTGTCGGCAGAAGCTTTCTTGGTTTGGCACCAGTTCTTTTTCATGTTCTGTCTGGCAGAAAGGTCAGTGTGTTGAAGAATGATCTCTGGTTTATTTAGCATTCCGGTTGGATTCCCTTTATGGCTGGAGGAAATATTTGAAATGATTGGTGGATGAGATTCACTAGTTGGAATCGAATGAGAGGATTATTACTTATTTACTCACTTTATAGAGAGTATCGACAAACTAATAAACAAAAAAAGGAACAGCTCAAATTGAACTCACTCGCCTCCTTTGTTTAAATCATTCTATTTAAATTACGCTTAATAAGTTATTTTGAAATTGGCTGAGAAAACGTTTGTGTTATTTCTAATGGCGAGCTATGCGATACTATAGGATATAAGCGATATTGATATCCCGTAGATCGACTCATATAAAAATATCTCTTATTTTATTTGTATATTCCCATATTTGTATTCAAAAATATTCGAAAATTCGCATAAAAATCAAATCCGCTTTTTGTTATTTTTTATATCTTAATATTAACACAATTAAAATGTTTGTGTTGCATTGTTTATTTATTTGTGTGGTTTCTTTCTTCTTATACACTTTGTTGTATCGTTTGAGGTCGACAAAGAAAAGGACGAGGTGTTTGTAGATGGCGATCGGGCTCTCTTTATTGTACAGTGTGTATTTTGCTCATATTTTTTACAGTCGCCGTAATTAAGAATTATATCGACTCCGATTATCAGTTCCTTCATTGGTGAGTTTCCTTCGCACTTTATTCGTCGTTTTGATGGAATGTTGCAAGAGGTATTGTCAGCGGATAATGGGTGTGGGACATGCCACAGCAAAGTACTCATGTTTAGTGTTGAAGGATTTTTGCTTTTAATTCGTACGATACAAAAGTTTACTGGAAGAAAAATATGAGGGGAGGAGGGGACAGGTTCTTTTTTAGACGAGAACGGAAACGTGCCTCCTGTATGAGGCTGTTTCTTCCTTGCCGATTGCAGTCGCCTCGCTCTGATGCAACTGCCATCTTTCGCGGCTAATCGAGTCATGTGGCGAAGCACCTGAAGTGCGAGGTTGTCATACGGAGCACTCGTATTCGTCCTAGCCTCTCTGGAAGCAGGTTCAACTTTGCTGCTTTGGTGCTCCTCTCCAATCTCGGTTCTTGTGGATTGCTCGTGGGAGGGTATTATGTTTGCATCCGCACGATGGTGTCACCGAACTCGTAAGCACTGTGAAGTTCATTGTGCTCAACAGATGCTGTTGATTATTCGCATTCACAGGCATATTCCTTTTACCACGGTCACGCCGCAACATATATTATGTGTTTTGGTACCTTATCGCGACCGAGCGGCTGAGCTGCAGACATTTGCGCCATATATCGATGCGTTCTTGGAGAGACAACAAGTGGAGCATAAAATTATCATCCTCAATCAGACTGATGAATTGCGCTTTAATAGAGCATCACTTATCAATGTTGGATGGTATGAAGCCGACCGGGTTTGTATTTCAAACAATTCGATGTGTCAGCTGAGTCATTGTGAACGGGATTTCAAGACGGGCTGTCTAGACATAGAATATTTAGAAGGTGACGTGAAAGCATTTCAGTGCAGTTGGTGGTATGCGATCCGTTGGATCTAGCCGTTTATTTGTGTAGATGGCAAATGAGAATTGACAGCTGAAACGGCTGGCAAGTTAAGCAGTCGAAAGATTGCTTTATTTTTCTGTTGTGAAGGTGTAGTGTTCTTTCATTGGTCAAGAATAGTTGCTTTCAAAAATCTTCAAATCTTTCAAGTTTTTTCATTCAACTTCAGATTATTTTGCATAAGTTGATATTCCACTTTAAAATCACATACCTGCCTTTGGATGGAAGTAGCTGTGTAGAAAATAGAGTACTGCTGCGATTCACGGGGGTTCCTAGCCCACATGTACCCTTCGTGCTCATTTGAAAGCTTTACAGGTTGCATTTGCAACTGCAAGATGCAGTCTGCGCAAATTGCGTTGGTACGTTGAAAGCGTTGACGTATGGTGCGCCCTGCTGGTGCTATATATGAATTTGAAGTTGAGATACGTTGCATGAGGGAAATTCTTAGGAAACATTTTGGATAACAATAGGCAAATTTTTTGCACGAGAGGTTTCCAACATTGATGCTCTGGAGGGAATGTGTGTTTTATAGATATTGCAATGTATGTTTTAGTGCTTGCAAGTTTTTGCAGAATTTGCAATATAGCTTTGTTTTAGTTAGGATGCGATTATTTAGTAATGCACGATGTGGACTTGCTACCGCTGAACAGCAATTTGAGTTACTCTTATCCGGGCATTGGAGTGGTCAGACATATCTCGTCACCGCAATATCATCCAAAGTTCGTGTCTCATTCTGTGCCTCCAATTCTGGTTGCATTTTATTTGCGTTCATCTAACGCCTAGAAACTTATGAAAAAGATGATGGTCGAAATGATATGGACGAAAAGCGCCTAATTGTAACCCACAATCTTTCATTCGTTTGAGTGGTCGTCTCCTAGGCGGTCATCTAAGTAGGTCATCCCCTGAGCGGGATGTCATTGTGGCACAAATATATCGACTATCTACCCCATCCTGCTCCATCTATGCAAAAATCTGCTTTAAAATGTTTTAATTATGCAAATGATGCAAATAAATACGTGCTCGCCGTACAAGTAGTAGAGGTAGCTGTCTCTGCATAACAGCGGTGTTTATTCTTTTTATTCGTGAAAGAGGGAAGAGGTAAGAAAGCTCGTTGTTTCTAGCGAAGATTTGATGTTTTGTGGCTAGTCAATAAAACAATATGCCAATTTGGTTCAGCTTCAAAGGAAATCGGAGCAAATACTTGAAAGGTGAACCTTTCCGACGGGGTGGATTATGTGGTGATTGTTTAGGCTTATTTAATTATTCGGCGTTTGCAAGAAGGTGGGCGGCAGAGTTTTGTGCTATGTGATTAATCAGGCATTTAAGGTACAGCTATGCGAGGTTTATTGGTGGAGTGCTCATGCTGACACTTCAAGACTATAAAATGGTAAACGGCATGTCGAACAAGTATTGGGGATGGGGACTCGAGGATGATGAATTCTATTTGCGTCTGAGGTTCGTTCATTTGTACCCTAGCGATGGATTTATTCTGATGCAGAAATTATTTATTCTGAGGCATGAAAGATTAAAGTGTTGCGTGGAGGATCATATCATCTCTTAGAATATTGCGAAGAGACGGATGTCGACCGATCTCACACTCTTGCATGTTGCCGGCAATATGAAGCACTTCGGCATGTTTTTCTGTTCACTTTGTTAACGCTAAGCAAATCGTTCATACTTATGAGGTTTATGGTGTTTTCCTTCGCGGTAACAGATTTTTACTCATATGAGGCAGTGCTTTTAAGTGACCTCTTTTCACATTTTACTGGTCGAAATGTGAGGGTTGGTGCCGCTAGTTGAATTGAAGTGATGGTCGATTTTATTTTGTTCCTTTTATCTCTTTGTTAGGTCGTTACTGCATCGAATATTTAGAGATGCCAATCTTACCGATAGAATGGAGAGACCTTTGAATTTGACTACTGATAAACGTAATACTTTTCGTCACATTCACGATGCGCGTATGCGGCCTCGAGATCGATTTGTTATCGGTGACCAAAGGAAGGTGAGTATGTCTTGAATTTGTGAGACGAAGGTGGCAATTGTGAGCATAGGGGGGATGTTTCTACGAGTGATTCTGTTCTTTTTATTTTCATAATTATAGCCATACCCTTGAAAGGAATGAGAAAAACATGTTCCTCTCCCCGCTTCGGACATCGGAATTCACCTAATCTCTGCAACTTTTTAATGGATTCTGAATGCCATAGTCAACGGGCATTCTGCAAACAGAGAATACTCTGTTGGTTGGAGTAAAGAAGAATCGCAGCAGCGTATGTTGCAAGAACATTTGGCCTGACCTGGTTGTAATCGGGAAATACTACTGCATACTCTTAAAAACGGTAAAGACACTCCAAGTTTGACGCTGAAGAGAGGACTTTGTTACACTGCCGTTGTGGTAACTGCAGTTTCTTGGTATGTTACTTTATAGCTCGCTTTGTTCGGATATAATATTTTAAATCTAAACTCCATCGATTTCTTTTTGCGTCGTATCCATCGTTCATCTTCACATCGTTTTATTGCGACGCACTCGCTGATCCGTTCGGAAACTTCGCTGGTTCACTTGGTTCGCCGATATCGCATTCATCCACTATATGAAAGGGAGTGCTTTCAGATGTCACGACGACGAGATAGGTCAACTGGTCTCGATTCGGTTAAGTATCATATCGCCGGTCGTAATCTGCTTCGTATTGGCGGTGTGAATGGGACACTTGTGTCCGTGTTGCATGTGGAACTACACTGTGATATGAGTTGGACCCCATATTGCAGGCTTCCTTCGTCAGCAAAAACCGACCTCAAATAATGGTAGGATTTGCTGATGAATCTTGCAGCTTTGTTAGATTCGGTTTACCAATGTGTTCTTTGGTGAGGCGGCTGAAAATAGTGATTGTAGACAAAATCAACGTATGTTTGTTCAGTTTGTGATTATGAAGCGAAGCTTGCGATTTAGGCCGAATAGTTCGAGGTTCCAGCCAAGGTTCCGATCATTAAACCTCGAAGGCGACGAAACGCTATTGGTTTTACAATGGCTCTGTAACCAAAGATTAATGTCACTGTTGTGTCTCAAAATTTGAATGTATTATAGTTCAACTGCTCTATCCCAGTGTTCCATTTTCCTTCAGACTTTACGTACGCACAAATACTTGTCCTTGAAAATGTTCATTTATTGGATTCTCTTATGTTTATGTTATCCACTTAGGTTTAGTTATAATTTCTTTATTGCTTTTTACATGACTGCTTCATGTGTTCATATATCTTCTCGCCGTGAGTAGCTTTCATGAGCCTTTCAGTTCGCGAAATGTTTCCCACTCCTGCGAAAGGAAGCGATTTACTTTCGACATATTGCTGAATGAGTCGGTAGAGGGGCGAAATTGGGGGACTGCTAACCAGGAAAGTCGAAGTGCGTGCCATCAGAAAACGAGATTCCAAGTCCCCAGTGGGTCATATAAAAAAATCGTTGCTCTTGTCTCTAAACAGTTTGACCATTTGAAAATTTTTTAAATGCTTTCACCGGATCACTCTAAGGTTTTATTCTTAATATATAGATGAATGAATGTTGTGCAAAATGGTTCTTCTTTCAGGTATTGATTTTCTCAGTCTCTCTACTTTGCTTCGCGGGTGCAATTCTTGATACGTACTTTGTTACTTTCGCCTAGACGGTATATTTTTATGTTGGATTGCCGATTGCGAGATAGAAATCGACAACCTGCCACATTGACGACTTTACTTCCGTTTTGAGCATTTCATTTTGTTAATCACCGTTCTTATCGGTTACGGCTGCCGAATGTAATTATCCAACAAAATGCCGGAAAAGAATGGCCGACCTCATTTTTTGTTCACGCGTTGAAGAGAACCCTCAATTTGCCGGAAGCACTTCTCTAGGGTGCTTGCAGAAGATGTACAAGTGGAACGTCGTTGTTGAATGCGATAGAATTAGAGAGATAGTGGATGGAGATGAATTAAGATTGTCGCAGGTGCAGCCGTCATGTACTCATGTACTTGCGCTCATTCCCTATGCATTTTTACGTTTAACGTTTGTCCTCCTTGCCCTCCATATCGGGCTCCGACAGTGCGCGGAGTGCGACGTCACATATCTTGCAGATCTATTGTTTTCCCATCTTAATGCATTGTTTTGCCCACCGCAGGTCATTTGTTTCATCTTGAAGCCTTGTACCTTGTGTGTTTCAAGCTTTACAGTTGTTTTTTTTTTTTTTTTTTGAAGTTTCTGTGATTTAGGATTGCATTCATTAGCAGCTGTGATATGTTGTTCAGCACATCTAGAGCAATATGAACATTTGAGAAGAAATTATGCGGGCGCATTTATCGTTTGCATCGGCTGATTATGCAACCAGCCGTTTGGAAACTGCTCATTCCATGCCACTTTCAGAGCCCCTCCGTAGAACGGAAGGCAAGAAAAGACAAACGACCCTTACATACGCACAGTATAAAATAAGTGGAACTCGAGTAGATGATCCGCTATGTAATAGTGGACTGCGTTGGGTCTGCTTTTATATGTTTCGCTGGTTACCTATTTGCGCGATGAGTTAAAGCTTAAGTGATATAGTCGCCGATCTCATTGCTGCGCCAAACGAATTTGCATAATTAATAAAATTTAAATGGGTGGTCACCTCACTAAGTACGCCAGTCATATTTGCATATTTAAACATTCATTTCAAACGTTTCTTGGCACCCTCGGTGGTTTAGCAGTGATTGTTTTCGATTTCGAAAGGGTGGCGAGTACTGCAGCTACTTTATTCGAGCATTTGCTCTATTTTGTAGGAAATCTCATAAAGGTAGAATAAAACAAAAGTATTTTCTGTAAGCTAATGTGGTGCAGGGGGAAGGGAGCGGGGAGTTATGTTATTTCACAAGGTGACGGCAGAAATTCGCTCGAGAGTCGATTTCAGCCTTGCTCTATGAGTGACCATTAACTATAGTTCTAGAGCAAATGCACCCTTCCTTTATGTGAGGGGAAAAGGGAGACGCTTCAGTTATGACCGACTGTGTTCCCTGGTTGCATTGTTTGTGAGGAAAATACACTTCAGAATTTCTGAAGTTAGAAGTTATTGACTCATATTACTTTATATTGCTATTGTTGCATTTTGATAGAGAACATTGTCGTCCCGTTGGTAATTCTTAATTGCTCATTCCGATCCATTCGTTTGTTGTGTAAAGTTTGACAGGTAGTCCCAACGCTTTTACTAACAAACGTTTTATTTGTGGCAAGATGTCCTGACGACATTTAGGAATTAATAGGTAATTAGGTTGTGTAATGCACACCACATCACATCACTGACAAGAGGCGCACTCCAGAACGAGTAGGGAGTAAACAGTATTTAAAAACATAACAGTAATTAGGGGAATGTAGTTATGTGTCAACTGTAAAACACAGTATTGGTCCACAAAGAAACCATCGCCATTACCCAGAGGTGATAAGTCACACAAAGAGTGGCTTTCTTTGCGTCGTATAATGTATACACATATGAGTACAATGCAAGCTCAATGCGTAGGTGAAGTCCGCCGTTATTTAGTAATTCCTTAGTGAACACTGTTGATTCGTGGTGGTATCAGTGGCCCAGAGTGACATGCATATAAACGAGCTAACAGAGCTATCAGAGTGGACGAAGAGAGGCCCACGTTGCCCCCTTAGTTGGAGCGTAAACGATCGTTATATCGTTGTTTTTCGCATCCGAACGATTCACGTGACACATGTCGAAGGTAATATGGGCAGTCTATGCAATAATGCAATTCATTCTGCTCGCAGATGATGTGGTCACAGTGATTCACAAGCAAACAAACACTGTGGCTTACAAATTCTGCGTGCAGTTTGCATGAATTCTTGTGCGAAAAAATCCCGAGAGTTACTTACGTCCGCATTTTTCAACTCAACATTCACCCCGACAAATCGTCAAAATTACATTATTGGTATCCAAGCTGCAGGATATGGCCTTAAGGATCGATCTCTTATCCACGAAGTAAAAAAAGTCCAACAGTAGAACACATCTGCCATTTATTTTCTCTGTAGTTTCTGAATGCTGATCCCTAACTGAAAATGTAACCATAATTTCCTTCAACCTTGGATCACTCCTTTCGGACAAGCGGGCAGCTTTGCTTCCGGCACACGTCCTTCACCTAATTACGGAATGGCAGAAAGCACTTCGTAACGCTGTAGCACGTAAGGTTTTAGGAAAACCTTCAAACTAGGTGCTTATTGGTACATAGCCAGATCTCTTGGGGACAACTGCAGCGAGCGACTCATCCCACCGCTTGCAATAGGCGTATCGAACCAATACCTCTACTACCTGGTTTATAGCGAGCATGATATTGAAAGTGCCATGCTCGGATCGCCTCATGTACTCAACGATGGGAAGGCGACGCACTTCAATATCCAGAGATTCTGAAAATAGAAATGTCGTTGCAAAGACTTCCTGGAAGAATGATCATGGCTTCATTCAAGAATTCCCAAATAATTGGTGGTTTTGTTATTGATACATTCATATTAAAAAAAAGTGCTTTCCATACCCTTAAATAAACACTTGTCTTTGGTGTCTACCCTCCTAACTTATATACCTCTGTGACCGAAGGTGCACAGCCAAATGTGCGATGACAAGACACGAGATTCAGGTTTGATCATAAACTCCAAATTTTCGTTTGCAGAAGCATTCGCTGAGGCAACGTGCAAATCCTCGCCGATGAGACAGAAAAGTTATCTCTACTAATTCAAAAGAGGTGAAAATTCGTGCTAGAAAAGCCCGCTGACACTATTTATCATGATTTTCCATTCCATTCATCTGTCCAACCTGTTCCATCACCCTCAACAAATAATAGAACACGCATTCTCATCTTAGTTAACTGATAGGATTCTTTCGACGAATCTTCTACAGAACATTCGTTTTTGCAACCGAACGGATGTGACACGCAACCTGATGGAGCTGTAACTCGCGAAGGACCATAACAGAAGATTCATTAAAAAGGAAGGGAAGAGCATCGCACTTATCCCTCCCTAGGCCTCTATTTGAGTTTCCTCCATTAACTCACAATCAACACAGAGGACGTTCAATAAATAACACTAAAATTGGCTCATACTGTTCTCACGTCAGTCACATCGCACATAGAGTAAATGGGTAACCAACCAGCCTTATCCTTTGACAAGGAGCCAGCTCCGGATTCATCGACGATACCGCCGATCACGTATGTGACCGATGGTGATACGAATTCTAACGGTGCGATGCTAGCGTCCGGACTTAAATAAATTAAAGGATTATTGGAGCATTCCTGAAATGATAAATTTGATTTAATGAAAACGACTTCAATAAGGCTTCTGAAAAAGAATGAATGAAAACGAATGTTCTCGCCTACGAATCTAACTCCACCGAAGGAAACAAGTGGTCGCGGCTAACACGCCTAAGACGCGAAATTAAAAAAAAAAAGTTCTTCACGCAAAATGTCTACGAATGGCAAATAGTGACGACGTTATTTTGAAATAAAAATCAAACTTACCGCAATATGTGCAAACGACACATTCCACTGAAATGAGTTAAAACCGGTTAGTACCCGTCGAGCTTCTTCGAGAAATTTCCCGCAAGGTGATAGCAACGTAGTTTTCAATCCAACGTACCTTCAAATAAGGATGGTCATTTAACTGCCAAACGTCGGTTAGCAATAACATTGTCGATGAACTACAAATAAAATAATATCGCTGTCAAGAGGAATATCTGTAATATGTGCCGAAACTGAACAAACGAATTGAGACACTCATCGATGTGTGAGGAGCTGGCGATTCAGAGTGCCAATTTAATTTTCCACAGAAAGACTCTCAACATTCACTTTTGTGACTGTCTAAACCCAAAGACCAACAGTGAACATACTACTTGAAGAAATCCTTTCAGCGTAAGAAGGAAAAAAGAAAACCTTATTAAGGATACTGAGTTGTAGTAAATTAGAAAGTATAATCGTGATAGGAAAAGGTCATTTAACAGCGACAGGAAGGATGAAAATCCGCCGCCACTCCATATAATCATAAGACAAGGAGATAAAGTTGACCAGCATTGAAGTGTTCTTACGAATAGCCTCTTGAACATAACAGTTCCTTAAAGGGGCCGAGTAGAAAAGAGTTACCTGATCGGCGACCTCATTGCCGTGACTCAAAAATATCAAACAAACGAACTTTTGAAAATGAATGTCGTTTTCAAATGAAATTACAAAGAAATAATACTTTTCAGTTCATACACGATATGGAGTTTGACCTATTACCTTCAAACAAAAGAATAAATATTTAGAGATTTAGAACCTTTTCTGTAGTCCCCAAACACGTCCCATCTGCCTGACCAACTTGCCCATCTCCTTCTCGTTCATGGCTTCTGTGAATCCCAGATCAACGATTATGTTCAAATGCGAGTCCAGATGAAAACATTCCATATTGCTGTTTGTCTTCCTCAGCCGACGTCGTTTTCTTTCTTCCTTTCGTTTAAGACGCCGATATTCAAGTACCCTAAAAAATGTTCACTCACTGGCAGTTATTAACGTCCCTGCAAAGGGTCTTCCGGTACAAGGCACAAAAAGGATAATGCGTTGTCGTTGTTGCAACCACAGTTACCATACGGCAGCTAATTTAAATCTCAAGCTATCAAAACGAATAGCTAACTGAACCTAAAACAACTCTTTCTCTGGAAGGTGCAAAAATGTTAATCAATAAAGAGTTCAAAATTAGCCTAAGTCTAGGAAAAGATCGCCCCTTATAACTCGGTTGATAGTACAACAGTGGGAGAGCAAAACCTTTACAATTTACAATTGCGCTACACGAGATGCTCTAAGTATACCTTCTACCCCATGTGAGTTCACTAAAATCCAACCCAAATTTACCCATATTAAATGCAAAGATTGTGTTTTTCCCTCCCCTTTATCCGGATGCAACACTTGAATCAAACTTGCTAAGCTGAAATGCAAAATCGTCAGGTAGTTTCTAGAAGTGTCTGTATCTGGCTATGACTGCAACAATAAATCAAAAGCATATCTCACTTGAAGTGGGATTTTTCTAGAGTAGAAGGTAATTAAAAATAAATCAAACTTTTTATAGCGTGTCTGCTTCCGATTCACTCTGTCATTCTGCCAATCCACGATCACCGTTTCCGCATCGATAGGGCGAAGTAACGCATCAAACTGATCGCAGAAATCGACAAAAGATTCATCACTTCCGATTGTACCATCACCACCAGATGTCTTTATAAGAGAATCGACCTCCCTTACCGCAACTTCCGTCATAGATAGAGAACCTTAAGAATCACAGCATTATTGATAAGAAGGCATTGCACATCCCTCAGAAGAACGTCAATGAGGCCTGCGCCATGATCACTCATTAAAGCTTTCTCGACAGGTGCGGAATCCTATTCAACAAAGATCACAACTTGCCACCTGGCAGAAATGAATGACTGGAGCCACCCGCAGAATTCGTCAAAGTGCGCAGTTATCAAAGAAGATCCACCTTTATGTTCGGAGCTCCTTGTGATTCCTTCCCTCCCGTTCGAAGCCCCTTCCGCACACCCATATCTGATAGCCATTTCGCCGATTTTCACAACACGCTCACGACTACCTCCTACCTTCTCTTCAATTACTTCATTTCTTTTTGATGTTACATGCAAATACCACAGCCTCCAGAAGAAAGTCTAAACAACAAACATAAATGCTGCTGTCACCTGCGTGATTATGAACGTAATGGGCACTCCATTAGCATGACTCGACACCAGTAATAAAACCCTTTATCAGTCTCTTCATTTCAGTTGAAGGAAGTCTTGTTGGAAAGGAAGACTACGATACGTAACGTTATATAAAATCATCCCAGCCGCATGAACATCCGGTCAGCAGGTCCTCGTTCGGTTCAAGCATACCAATTATGCGCGAATCAGAAGCGCATCTCAGAAACAAAGCAGAAACGCCGGTGAACGATGCTGCGAGCGATGCTAAATAAAGGCTGCAAGGGCACTCTTACCTCAGCCCGTCACTGCGCGACATCACCTCACCCTTGACCGACCCCCGTGTAAGGCTCAGGCTCAGGTGCTTGCTACTCTCATCCAGTTGGCGGCGTGATACTTCTTTTAATTTGTTGCTCAGTACGTGACATCTCATTTCTGATTAGGCTGTTTATCTGTTCTCCTAAGTTCACTTCGAAAAACTGCGTCATAGTGAGATGACGTCTGGGTGTATGTAAGTGTCTGTGTGTCTGTCAGGTAGTTTCAATTTAAGAATCAATGAAGCTGGGACTACTGGATTTTTCCTGGGTAAGACGTGTAACAGAACAGACAATACACTCATCTTCAGGAAATGACAATACAATATAGGTATGGGACAAACAACATTCCCCGTAAGTGAACCCCCTGGCTTCAACGTAGAAGGATGTATGTACAAGACCTTTCATATAAGTCACAGCAAGCCGAAAAGTGGCAGCATGATGCTTGGACGCGATTTAAAGAGCTCGTCACTGGCACGCACTACCGACAATGACGGCGCTACGAAAGGTCACTCCCTGCACGACTCAAGTGCTACCTTGATTGGTCGACGTTTGCCTATTATTTTTGCATTGTGGCCCAATCCGCTATATACTGCAGGTATTTTACCTCAGTACGATTTTCATTCAGCGGCGACCAGGTTACGAGAGAATAATCTCCTGTGGATTTGAGTGGCGATCGGATCAATTAAAACAGGGAAGCATTATTCTGCGCCCTAGTTTCTGGAACTGGCTAATCAGCCAAAAAGGATGCAAAAGCGCATATCGTGCTGGCTCCTCTGACTCGCTTCTCTATTAGTCAACACGAAACCATTTTTTCTCCTTTTCAATCAACCCACTCGGCTTCAAGACACAAACCACCGAGAAAGAATGAAATAAGATGGCCTTCGTTCAAGTTCGAGAAGTTCGAATTTTCGAGTTCAAAGCCCCGAAAATAAATAAAAATAATAAAAGGCCACTAGGTTCTTTCAAGGGAATATTGACTAATGGGATCGACTGAAAGCAACATACACAATTTACCAACAACCCACATGAAAAACGTAGCACTATTGGCATGCGGTTGGACCGTTACAGTAAATGTTGCGTAGCTATGATCAACTTTTTGAATCACATTCTCGCATGCTTTCCGACTTATTATGTGTTATATGTTACTTCAACTGTATTCTCCACCTATGCAACCTGTTCACTCTGTCACAGAGGAAGTTTGCCGCATTCCCTTCGTGCATCTCCGAACTCAAGGCATATACTTTATGCCTCACACGGCATCTCAGGTGACATAATTGAAGAGGAAGAGGGTACATGCACAAATCCGGCGCCCTGCCACGCACTAGAAAATGTGGCTAGACCCGGTCGAAGTAGGAATTGGAGTGGTCGGGCGAGGTCGGCCGCGTGGGCGAGTTAATCGAATTCCGCGCTTGTGACGCCCTTTGGATATTGGAGTCCTTGCCAAGCCGTTTCATGCGTGGCCAGGCCGGTGGAGACTGTGCATGTGGATTTTTCCTCGTTCCAAGTATGTAAAGGTGAGTGGGAAAGGGGGGAAGGCATGAGAGATTGAAGGCGCAAAATGTGGTCATAGCAGAGGATGCGTTTTCTAGAGGCGCGTTTGGTGGTCCTCTAAGCACTAATGAAATCTTTGATTTCAGCTCGACGATTGAAGCATCCCACGTATAGAGAACCGTGACAATTAATATTTGCAAGCACAAACATTCCAAAGAAAACGTTATATATATATATATATATATATATATATATATATATATATATATATATATATATATATATATATATATATATATATATATATATATATATATATATATATATATATATATATATATATATATATATATATATATATAAAGTTAATTAATAAAAAGGGGCATCTCGTTGGAAGCGCTGAACCAGCAATCGGAACGTCTTAGAAGGCGTAAAGACTATACACAAAATGCAAAAACATGGGGAAGAAGCACCAACAAAGAGAAACAGCGCATAAAGTGCCGCGCTTCAGCACGTGCAGCTGCTATATTTGTTCGGATATATCCGACAACGCTCCAACACACATCTCCCGCATGCACACATTCAAGTGGCCACTTGCAAGCCCCCCAAGCCTTCTCTCATTCGCCTTCCGCTCTACCTTCGGAATTGCCATATTTCTATAAAGGTGTAGTGCAGGGCGGCAGGTGCACTACACATATTAGCAGTATGCAAATTTGTTGAAGTCAACGACAGGCTTTCCCTTTAACAGTGTGTCGCATTTGTATGTAAAACAAACAGCATAAAGACACCTTTACATCATTCCAGTATGTAATATAAGGCTGTCTCAGCGTGGAAATAATGCAGCTGACCATCGACAATTTTTTCTTGGCTCAGAAAACGTTTTTTAGCGACTTCTGGCACCAGATTGTACCTGAAATTATTATTATGCAATTTTCTCCCAAATTGTGTTCGATACTTTGGCCGGATTTTCCTCAAGTCGTCGAACATATTTGTGTCTGTGCGCCAATTCTTAGAAAGGAATGTGCCCTTAGACCAAAACATCGTCCAAAATGCTTGTGCATGCATACGTATGTGAGGTTGATTGATTTCATTGATGCTTAAGGTCAGGCTGAAACCTTCTTTCAATGTTTACTACGAACATATGCCTCAAGTGAAGAATATATGGAAGAGTTCGGTAGACCTAAATTCCGCCCGAATAGACAGTCTGGATAAGATGAACGTGTGGATGCGACTCCTTTCATTGAAAACAGGAAGTGACGTGCTCGGATCGGTTTCGTGGCACAGATAGCTGGGTACGGCTGCGTTGTGTGGCGCGTTCGAGCACGTACCGTCATTCTTCTTGTGATACTCAACTGCTGAATAACGTGAAAACAGGTTCGATGCTGAACTACGTGTTACGCAATTCAACGTCAGTGGCGCAATCGGCGCTCGCGTGGCAGACTTCACCTGCTGGCTAGCTGGTCTTTAACCGGAGATCAGTTGGCAGGAGTTGCAGCCACCCAACCGCTTCGTTTTTCGTAGATTGCAGGTAGAGTAGTGGGTGGTGGAGGTCATCTTTGGACGCGCAAAAGCTATCTTCAAGTTATATGTGGAAGGGAGGGGGTAGCGAACGCCTAAGTATCTCTTCAGCTCAGGTAGTCCTAGGCCAACCTAGCTCGATGAAGAAAACAGCTTAGTTGAACAAAAGATTGGTTGCTAGCGAGCCAGTGTTACACTTTAAGCCAAACGTTTTTTATCGACTTTTTTTCAGTTGTTTTTTTTTTTCAAACACGTGTTATATGGCGACAACAAGTCTGCGACCAAGTTTGTTTGTGCACATACGAGACATTCGACTTCCGGAACCATTTAGGTTGAGACATTCGACTTCCGGAACCATTTAGGTTGGACCGATCGAATTTCACCGATATGAAGAGCGCGTAGGATCACTTACATTATATTTTTGTGGTTGAATTGATAGGAATATATGAGTAAATGATAGAGAATGATATGATGGAATTTGGTGAAAAAATTCGGTCGTATTTCACACAGGGTATCATTTCATTGCTTTTTAATAAATTGTTGCGACCGGTTGGTTTTGCGAATGATTACAAAAAGCACAAATTGTGCCATAATGGTAAATGGCAATCCTAAATCATTATGGGTTGGGTGTTGCTTATTCCACCTTTCAAAGCGCAATGAAAAGAGCATCGTTTGTTGATGTGTCGTTATCGGTGTCTTATCTCTTACAATTTAACATCGTTGCCATCCTTGTGACGTCGTCTTTCTATCTCATATCAGTAGATATTTATCATTCGCAAATTCGTTCTATGGTAATACCGTATCTGTTAAGTGAGAGCCTCTGAGTGATACGGGATGAAAATACGAGAATTAGAGCTAGTCAATTCGAAGCTATTTGCGTTTGATTTCACCACTCTTCATATTGGAATTCATCAACGGTGCGGAAGCTTTTGAAGGACGGAAACATCGCAGGCTGCTGCAACTTCACAGCAGCCACCTTCATAACCGTTGTGCATTTAATTCGTTCAGTTAACCTAGGGGGGATTCTTCGATGGAGTGATGTTGTGGTCGTGCTAGTTGCATTCTTCGTGCTTTTGATAGTGTTATCAGTTGTCATTCCAAGCTTTTTGCTTCACTTTATCCGACTACTCCCTTCTTGTACCCTTCTGCAAGCTTCGTTGCGGTAAGCTTCGTTGCCTGCATATGTCCCTATCTTTATATCTGTTTGTTTACTCGATAGTTCCCATTAAACAACTACTGAAGCTGGGGTTACGAAGCTTCATGGTTTTAACATAGACCACAGGTTGACCTCTTATGCCATACACCACAGGTTGACCACTTAGGCCAACCTTCAGATCGATCTGTCAGCGTCGAAGGCAATGTGGACATTGAAAAGGGTGCGAAAGATTTGCGTTCATTTTATGCGGGCCCGTTTTCATCCTGCACCACTTGGATCTTTCAATTGGGAATCCTTTTTGAAGTTTGTGTGGGAAATAAAAACGCATATTATTTTACGTGTTCCGTTGCTGCTTGAAGCATTTAGAATTGGTGGCGAGGCGAGTGCAAAAGCGCATTTCGTGCTATCCGCTCCCATGTTTTTAATCATTTCTGTGATAGCTTTTATCGATTAATATAAGTAGCCTGTTGGTGAAACTTGTTGATTTGGAAGCGAAGGGAAATGCAGCATTGGCTAGAACTTAACAACTGAGGGAGAATATGGTCAGATCGGCTGGAAAGGGGCCACACGTGACTTCGCGAGGACTCGATTCGGCCTGATACGCGCAAAACAATAGATCCGATTTGGCGGCGCACATGGTTCCCGGTTTCTTGATTTGAGCGTTACGCTCCAGAAATTTTCTTTTCGAGGAGCTCTCAGCTTCAAGGGTCGTTGGAATTCGAGGACTGGGAAGAGCATCCGATGAAATTTGGAGTGCAGCGTCCGAAATGCTCACACTGGTGCGAGTCCCCGAAAAAGTGCCTTCCGGTGGACTCCGGTTGGTTCCCAGGGATCTCGGACACTGCAAGTCGCCAAACTTCGGCGCCCAGAATGCTTACGCAAGCACTAGCCCCCCAAAGAATTTCCTTGTGTCTCCCGACGACGACTCAAGGCTTCCGGAATTCTGTGCATTGCAGATTTTGGACCGACGCCAGGAGCTTAAATGCCGACACATTTCACGCTGCTTAAGGCTAATCAAGCTATGTGTTCCATCACGTGACTGAAACAACGATTTCTCTTCTAGCATGACGAAGCCATATTCATATGTTGCGCTTTGTCTGATTTTGTTGTTGAGGCAGCGGCTCCTCTATCTCCTCCTGGCCCCCTTTGCTGCTGGCGTCTCATCTATGCTGAGCGCCCTATTGACGGTTACGGTGCATTCATTAATTTCAGGCTATGTTCTGAGATCAGCGGTGTTTTCTAACAACATTTGCATTTTATTTCGGCTCTATGGCATTCAATAAGATGATGCATCCACGCAACCCTTATAAGGATAAACCACCGGATTTTAATGAACTTGCTGAAAAATATTCGGAGTTTCGATCGCATTGCTTCGTTGCGCCGAATGGTAAGGTAAGGATTTTCTTATCGTACACTGACTTCAAAATGCATAATAAGGATACCTTGAGGGCGTAGATTTGCCTAGGTTGGTTCCTCTCGTCAGTGTAGTTCGTCTGTGGCCCATATCCCAGGTAATCTTCAAATCAAATTATATCATCAATGTGCTGATTTTGCATAGTTTATAGTGATAGCAAATTTGTGAAGCAAATTTTTTCCGCTGATGTATAGGATCGTTAGAGGTCTATGATGAGCACAATTTCGTTATTATTCCCTTTCTTGTTTAAACAGTATCAGCACCTTCATGTGCCCACAGGTCACTTTTATTTACACTGTGTCTCGTTTCCTCACTTCTTTTATGTATATGTATATATTTTTATGTATATATGACCTTTGGTCACCTTCTCTCAGTAAAGTGACGATTAGGAGGTTGTGGATAGGTTCTGCAAGTCGTATTCCACCCAAATCCATTTGACAAAGCATGGAGAATGTCAATGGAAGAGGAAAGCTATCGAGGAGACTGCAGTGGTATTGGAGTGGTATTGGACAGCTGATCGATGATGATGCTTTGCAGTTATCGCTGAATTTCCGGAGCACAGATGCGGTGCGTTCGTTGGCACGGGCAATGCTCCACAATGATTTCGGGTTGGATGTCGAGTTACCGTCCGACTGTCTCGTTCCTCGGGTACCCCAACGGTTAAACTATGTTCTCTTCATTGATGATCTACTAACTATGAACGGAATCGACACCGATGTACTCGGTATCGATATTGGTGAGTATGCCTCACTTTATCTTGTCGTTTGAATTCTGCTGGAGGGCGCTACTTTGGCATAAATGCTTCACGTCCTTTAGTTTTTCGTAAGGAATTTTTTCTTTCTGAGCAATTTTTTATTACAACTGCACTCAGTGATTTGACTTTATTTCCTCAGTTATATCGTTCTTTCTTTCTTTTAGAAATTTTAAGCACAACTTTCCCGTACAGATATCCTTGCGATTAGATCGATGCCATTCGTTAGCCCTCGTGTTTCGCTTCCACCCATATCTATTCGTTTATGTTGGGTAGGGTGAGTTGAAATAGAGTTTTATCAACGTTCGTTAAATTTTGGGATATTTACAGAGTCTATAAAAACGTTGAAACGAGACCAATTGCCTTAGTGGGACTTTATGATCTGAAACGTTTGCGCTTTTGATTGTAGTTGTGTTTGTTCAATAGCCAGTTGCAAAAGTTCTATTTCAATCCCTTCCGCTAGTTCTTGGTTTGTTCCACATTTTTTCGTCGGCTTATTGCTGTCCTTTACTAATTATTGACAAAACAAAATTTATAGGGAATTGAACGTAAAATGCTCGCAAGCGTTTCGTGATACGGCACTTCATTAAAAATAAGACCTCATTTCGATACTTAAGAAAGCACGGAAGGATGGGGCTCTCTGTCTGTGGGGTTACGGTTGTCGGGCTACTGTGGACATGAGATACGAAGACGGATGGATTAAATGAGGCTTTCATTCTTAATCGTCATTTTGCAGTGTAATTAGGCGTTGTCCATAAAATATCGAGGTGGTTATTTAATAGGTACGGGTGCATCATGCATTTATGCACTTCTTGGCACAAAACAATGCGGTTGGCGATTCATTGCTACTGAATCGGACGAATTCGCTGCTCAGGTATCCTTCTTTCTTCACTCGTATGCAATTTGTTGGCATTCAGGTGTTGTGTTTATTCTAGGTGCAGTAGTATGCATGACAGTTATTTTTCCTTCCCGCGTTTAAAGGATCGATGTGCAGTGCATAGCGCCCGATCCTTTATCATCTGTAGAGCATATGACCCCCGACGTTTGTGCATCTCTTTACCTGTATAAGTTAACTGCTTTCTGATAGGTTTATATGGATGGGGAGTGAGAAATAATGCGATGACTGTTAAGCTGCTTGATCTTGACGAGTCGCGATTGATAACAGGGTTGGACGGCTGGCGATGAATTATATTTGCTCAAGAGTGCAAGCTAAAGCTGTTGCCGAGATATAGTAAAGTTCGAGTTATGATGGTGGTGGGATGTAAGAAAGAAACGTTTGGTTTTTGGTCGCGTTTTATTGAATCTTTGTTCTCCTTGCTCACCTTATCTCTGGCTCGAGCTCCTTCTACATTCTGCACCGATGGAAGTGTTCGTATCTGTAATGCGCGCCTTTTGTCTTTTACATGCAGAAAAGATAAATCCACCCATATATGCCATCTGCATGCTGTATATCCTCCAGCACCAAATGTTGACGCTGTTTAATAATTTTTTCTGAGGTGAGAGTGGGAAATAAAAAAACTATCATTTGTAAGGAGAAATTGGAATGAAAAAGCGGTTGCTTTGTTCGTTTGAAGTTCTGGTCTCTTTACTGTCAGAGAGTGAAAATTTCCAAAGGCCGCAATAGGCAGTGAGCAAAGTCATTTCTTCAGAAACTTTTTTGAGCTGCTTCAACATCGTCGCACTATCCCAACGTCGAGCAGAAATATCAAAAAAGTGGTCTTTGCTCATTTTAATGCTTTCAACATTTCGTGGAACATTCATACGGAATGTTTTCCAAATATCTAGAAGGTTATCGATTTCTAGCTTCTCTCATGATCCCACTAGGTCTTATTTATGCCAATCCCGATCTCGTTTATTCGATATTGAGTCGATTCACCGAGCCGACACTACGTGCAAATGGTCACTTCTTGTTGCATGCTGCGTCTGTCACCGATCGTTAGTATAATAGTGATTAGCTGCTCGCAGTTTTGGGGTATTGGAGGTATTCGATTAAGTAGGTAGTGATATCGATCTAGGTTATACTGCCGTTCATATTCAACTCGAATCATGAGCACTGTGTTCAGTGTGTGTTTGAATGAAAGTTACTGAATGAGACAGAAACGAGTTGTTGTTTACAGGTCGCATCGAACAACGTGCGCAATAATGGGCTGGGTAAGCTCATTGAGGTTATCAAGGTGCAGGAGGATCGTGTCATAAAAGTTGGTTGTTTTCTTTTAATTTTAGGGGGATTGCTTAATGAGTAGATGGAGATTTCATTCGGTCTATCATATTTTCCCTCTATTTGAAATTCATTGTTTCCCTTTAATTCGATTTTCTATACGTTATCGAGGCACTTAATTCGTCTAGAGAATTTAAGTCTTTCTGTTAGAAATTTGAATGAAATGGATTCATTAATAACGAAACGACAGTCAAAATTAGCACGCATCACTTTTGAATGAATGAGCAACGACTATTCGCAGTCTTCTAGCGTCATTTTATAAGTTAGTTAAGAATTTTTTCATTAGCCCGCGAACTTATTTTTTAATTCTTTGATGGTTTTTTTTGATAGGTTCTTATTATTTACGACTGATTCTTTTGCAAATTTGCTTTGGATTTTGGATGTGCGTAAGCAGTTGTTAAAACTAGCTTAAAGTTAGAGAATTTTTTCGCACTCTCGCATAGGGACAGTTCTAATCCCGGAGCTGCGGACTTCTTTGACCCGTTAAGGGTCTCCTCCACAAACTTGTATATATTTTTGATTTATGTTGTTTTTGCATTTGCTCTAGGCTTTGCTTTAGAAAATCGGTTTATTTAGCGACAGTGAAATGATTTTATTCTTTATTTTCAGGATATTGTACGCTCGCACAGCAACGAGCACTTCACTTTTTGCATGTGTAATCCGCCGTTCTATGAGGAAGATGAAGCTGAAACAGTGAGTGCACTTAATTCGTTCATTTTACCTTTTTGTTGTTTTGGACGTAGTCTTGGTTATTAATATTTATGTTCTCATCAAATATTATAGAATTCCATAGTAATATTGCCGTTTTCTTTTGATATTTCTTAGGGAACGACTAAAAGCACTATTGTTGTTGTTGGATTAATAAAGCGACGGAGCAAAATGGATTAAATTTAATTCACATTTTTATTAACAGTGATCTGTGTTGTATGGCTCTCAAACTGAACGGCATAATGCTTCGAAATCTCGTATTTCCCCGTCTTGTACGAACTTGTCGTGGTCATTGAAACGCTGATGAGAACTGTGCTTTTCAGTCAACCCTCACCAACATCGGATTGGTGTTATTTTCGGCATTTGAATGAGTGGAAGAAAATGGATTTATGCGGATATTTTTATATTATTTGCATGTGATCGTTGTTGTGATTGTTATGAATCTATCCACCATATAAAGGGAGGAGTGAATTGATTAGAATCGGAATATACTCCACTCTCATCATCGTTTCCTTAAAATTTCAACTCACTTCAGTCTTTATTGTGACTCCCTATTCAATGAAAATCTATTTGCATTTATGTGTGGGATACATAGAGAGCGTGACCCCTACGATAAAGGGTGTCTGTGATAGGAACAACTTGAAGCAATATCATTTTCGAAACGCAAATCAAAAGTGTGTTCATGATTTGCATATTTTCATCACTCTGTATGTCTAAAACGTATGTTCACCATTGCGCTTTTTAGTGATGTTACGTAAAAGAATTGGTTTCACGTATAACCATTATCACTACAAGGGATCATTTCCTTCTATTTGTGCAGGTGGTCATTAAGAGTAATTTCGTTGAGTGATTTTTTATGTTCGAATGAATGTTTGCAGAAATTTGTTCACCTCGACGGAGATGCAATGGAGAATAAATGCTATGATGTAACGCGACGTTCGGCACCACGTTCGGCGACTGTTGGCAGAAAGAATGAACTCAGCGTGTCTGTATGTTGCTATTATATCATCAGTGCTGCTTTCCCCTTTTTTCTCTTCTACCATAATCGTTGTTAGTTATTAAAATTGCATGCTGTCCTCTGTTCTGGTCTATATTAAGGGACCTGTTCCCGTTACCCGATCATATATGAATGACAAATAAGCTTCGCGGTTGCAGCATACTCCACCTGTCCAAACTTTTTCACGATCGAAGAAGTCGTTGAGGTCACCACTGGGTCGTTGTTTTAATTTGTTAGATCAAAGTGCTTATATATTTCTCTCATAAGTGCTTCTGCTTCTATAAGAAATAAAGTTTATAGTAGAAAAGTAATAACGGCGATCACTGAATGCTATCTGTGTTTCTGACACACGAATTGAGAAGCAAAGCGGCGCAGTGGGGATTTGTTGGCACTGATGAATTCCGAATGAGTTCTCGTTTTTGATTGTGTCTCTTAAGTGGTGGAATCAAATACCTATGGCAGTCACGTTCCCGCTGAATTATTTTCTCGTCTTTGAGTAATTTATCAGACTTGTCTAGTTTATTCTATGTCATGTTGCGTGTATTTAGGTCTTTATTGTATAAAAGCCCTCTGCTAGAATGCTGTGGAAAAGCAAACCGTTGATTGAGTGTAAATCGCTCATTGATACCGCTATTCATTCAAAAACCTTTCTGGATACCCGTTTAAAGAGCACTGAAACCCCTCGCAGCAATGTGCATCGACAACGTCCCTTTCTCTTAAGTTCTACCATGCAAGTAAGAAGCATTTAATTATTTTCATGTGTTCTATAAAAGAGGACTATTGAAATCACATGTTTTTTCGACAGCGCGGGAAATAGAACTTCCCGGGAATTTATTCAAGCAACTGCAGTGCAAATTTTTTAAGGCATTTTCTATGCTGTTGATATTCATCGGTTTCTTACTGCAAATCATCCATCGAGATTTTTCTGTTTTAAGGGTGGCGAAGTTGGTTTTGTTGGTCGCCTCATTGAAGACAGTTTGGTTCTGCAGAATTCTGTCAAGTGAGCTGCTGAATTTTTTTTCTTTTTTTTGCTTTATTTTGTTAAACTCTCTGCATTTTTGAAATAATAAGCTATTATCTAGCAGAGTCATTTGCAGGGAATGGATTTCGATCCGTCTGTGACAAAAATTTTGTCGTTATCCGGTTGTGTGGAAATTGCTCAGAGTTTAGTGTCGTGTATGTTGTCATCTGACTGTGTGGTGTTCAAAGTTCCCATCTTAAGGGGAAAAAGAAGGAAGCGGAAATTAAGTGGATGTGTGCCCAGATTTTCCCATTTTTGCAACTTTTCGCTGTTTTTAGGCAACACTTGCTTGAATCAGATGTTCATAAAAATTTTGTTTTATTTGATGCAAGGGGCGGGTTGTGCAGAAGTTTGCCACGGCAGCCTCTTTCAGCTTGGTGGAAGGGAGGTAGGAAGGAGCGGAGGAAGTGGTGATTTCTGCGTGAAGGAAGCGGCTTTATCCAGATACGGCCTAGAAAGTAGTCCTGACAGTGTTCCTAGGCGTTCTGCGTTGCTATGAATGTTTCAAGCATCGTTGGCTCATAAAAATTTGTTCGGGAGTCCTGGAAATTTCTATATTTAAATGAGCACATCTCTCTGGTCTTCAGTTCTTGCATCTGTGTTTTATTAAATGACCACAAATTCTGTTTCTTTTACAGTCCTACGTTATTACCGTTCTTCCAGTAATTCTTTTACAGTACTAAAAGCTCATCAAAGAGCAACATGCAGCTTCACGGAGTGCCGGTTGACTCTTTCAAATAATGGGGCTGTAGAGGTTGCTGTATTCACTTGTATTTCTTTTTCGATTCGTATCACTCATTAACAGACTACTTGGAGTGACGTTGCTCAATGCGAGTTTTAAAGGTGGACTTATTTGGAGCATGTTTAATGGCTTTTAAACGGTTAATCGCAAACTTGTTACTGCTATAAAACTGGCTGGAATAGATGTATCGATTGTATCCGAGTTATGGCCGTGTGACACAGGAGATATGCTTGATGAGAGTATGCGTTTTGCAGATTCTATACCTCCATGGTTGGGAAGAAGGCAAGCCTAAACGAGTTAACGAAGAGATTGAAAGATTGCGCCAATGCGCACTATGCAATTAGCACTCTCAGTCAAGGCAGAACGCAACGTTGGGTGCTCACGTGGTCTTTCGATCCGGACTTAAAGCTTTCCGTGGTACTTTATAGTGTTTTTTTACTCCTGTGCTGTCATGTACAGTGCCAGTCGTGTGACTTCTGATAACTTTTTTTTTCATTTAGCAGACTTGTCCCTCATGAAGACGGATGAAATCTTGTAGTCTTTCACAATTGTATTCCACCTTGTGGTAGGTTAATTTGCGAAGATCCACTCTAATACCTTTAATGTGTGCTATATACTGCATAGTAACATTGTTACCAGTTTGAGGTGAGAACAGTGGAAATCGAATTTTTGAAGAGATAAACAGTAAACAGATCGAATAGTATGAACAAAATGGGAAGCATAAAATGTTTTCCATTTTGTGGTGATTACGAGTTCCTTATAAATGAAAGTCGAGAAAAAATTGAAGAAAGCGTCCTGTGTTTGATGGATGGGCTTGACAGAGCCCGTTGTCGATAATTATCTGCTGGGTCGTTTATGTTATTTACCGACATCGCTGCTCTATCGGAGGCTGTTTGGTTTTTTTTTTCAGTGGTGTCGCTTAAAGTGGTAAGGAAGTACTGAATAATATGTGGCCATCATTTCGAAAGCATTATCTCGTTGATAAACAGTTGCTAAGGTGTGACATTTAATTTCAGGCGCCTTCGGACTCCGTCCCACTCAAAGTACCATTGCCTTTGGCTCTCTCGTGTAGGCCAAGTGAATGTTATTCGTGGGTGAAAAGAACGTTGAACTCCTTAGAGGTTGGTGTTGATGAGGTTTTTGTATTGCTCTCAGAAACAGATACCTTAGTTTTGGATTGATGTTTTTCACTAACTGGTTAAAACTGCCACTTCTACTACCTTTCTGGGGAAGTTTTTATTTAATGTGTTAAGGTGCTGTCGTGAGTGGAACATTTGGAATATGCGGGCAGATTGGTTTACAGACCTCCAGCGCTAGAAATTTTAGAGCATCACTGCTTTGCGGTTGTCGCAGTGCATTTAATTTTAGAGTGCTATATAAGATTGATGGGAATTCTCCCACTGTGCTTTCCAGCTTACTTATGTCGATCGTTTATCTTAGTTGCCGTCTACAGATAACCTACGAAGAGCACGACGCTGGTGAGCTGAGTTGTGAAGCCACAAGGAACACGTGGTCGCAGCAAAGGCAGAAGCGTCGTGCTGCGCAACGATTGACGCAGTTGGAGATGTGCTTTGAACCAGATCGAAAGAGGGCACGATACGAGCGTAAAGATGAGGGTGTTATGGTGAGCATGGGTGTAGGTGACGGTCGAGACAGCTTGTCTAACGATGGCAATTTCAACTCGTGCACATCTTCGCCAAGCAAAAGCAACGCTGGTCGATGTGAGGCGATTGTGCAGGTATGAATTTTCCAGGAGGCGATCTTTTATACTCACAATAGCATTAGACATTTTTTGCTACTACATTCAGCTTATACACATTGCGTCTGCCATTAACGCAAAGTACTCCAGGCTGACTGAAGTTAAATCTGTTTCGTAAGCCTCTTAAAATAGCATGTTAAAGAACATTACCGTGGTGGTCAAGAAGTTCGGGAAGTTAGTGCGGTGATATGCGATGCAAGTTTGTGCATTGCATCCAGACAGTAGTCAGGTTAGCTATAAAATAGTTCAAACGGGTTCATTTGGGAAACTAGTTCAAACTTGTTCATTTGTTCCAGCGAATGCATATAGACATCGTAAATCTCAGCTAATTGGCTGCATTTGTTCAGGCGTATCTCCCATCATCGGTATATGTACAATCGCTGGTTCGATTCGACTTAATGATAAGCTGTCAAGAGAATTGTGTCAATCTAAGATGGATTGATGGCTCAAGACATGCCCTTCATCAGATAAGCCAATATCTCAAAAATCAGCTTGCCAAATTTTTGAGAACCTGATCTATGGTACATTCGAGTTATGCGGACGAACGTCAATATATGGTCTGCGGCCAGTGCGCAAGAGGATCTCCAGGGTAGCATCTTGCGTCCGTGGCAGTTTATGGAGGGGGGAACGGGTTTGAGTGGCTTTTCTAGGAGTTCTCCAAACGTGGTAAAGATGCATTCTACTAAGAACAGCAACAACCTTACAAATTGTTCTTTCTGTATGTCAGGATGATCAGTTTGTCTCATTTCGCAATCGATTACATTCTCTCAGGAGATCCGTGTCTGCGAATCGCCACTCTAGGTGCAACCGCTTCCTTGCTCGGTACCAATCGTTCATGAAATTGTTTAATGTCGTCGTTAAATATCTCTTTTATTTACATTTATGCGCTAGTCAGTGGATGTGCCACGTTTGTAAATAATTTAATGTAACTGCACTTATTTAGCACGCAGTTGTTTATTTCTTTGAAAGTCTGCTTTGTAAAAGCGCATCACGGCGGCGTTGTGTACATACATGTGCTTTTATGCGTGTGTGCATTTGTTTATCTATCTGTCTGTCCGATGGTTTTATTGGGGGACCACTGAAGTCAGTTGGTTTAGCAGCATTCGATTGATGTAATTCACAACATAAGTTGATCTCACGCTGATCCACCGATTTCGAAACAGCACGAATTACGAGAGAAGATATCTTAATGGCGGCGCCTAGACCAGTTAAGATATTATGGTGCTATGAGTATGTTTATTACTTGTTCGTATTCTGTAAAATTGATCGATCAAGCAAGCAGATTTCAACAAGCACATATATGTGCCAATTTTTGTGGCACACTTCGGACTTGTTTATGCGCGCAGAAAAGTTTGGTTGGCATCGGGCAAGGCACATGCACAGTTCCGTCACGGATTGAAAATAGTCCATCAAAGACAGTACTTGGATGTTGTTGAAGGGACGCACCAAAGGAACAGGTGGAAGTGTAGGTGCTTCACCTTGCTTCTAGGGTTCTTCTACGAAGTGAGAAGAAATTTTTCGTCGCTGAGGAATCTGTCTGCTGTCATTACTGACCGGATTTCATGGCAGTTCTATTGCTTGCACGTAACAAAGGCTCTAAAGACAACCATTGCTGGCATGGGCTCTTGTGCTATTTATATTCCTGTCATGGCGCAAATGTCCTGGTTGCAAATGCTCCACTGTGCAGTTTTTCTGCTATCGTCGTCATGAAAATATTCCCTGACAAATATACCCAGGACAGAAATATCCTTTGGGGCTAGTGTTGAGGGGAATCGGAATCATGAGACACTTGTATGAGAGTGGCACGATACAGAGATGATACTGTGATACTGTGTGGCACAATTCACCTCATGAAACCGCGGCCTAAAGCAGTAGAACTTGCTCCACTTTATACCTCAAAAATCAAAAATAACGTAAAAGCATATTAGAAGAGAGGAATAGAATTAGACAAAAGAGAAAATAATTATATATAAGTGAACAAAATTGGGTGGAAAGAGAAATATAGTGGAAAAAACCAGTTGGGTGGGAAAACAGGGGAGGGATTGCATAAAGTGAGGAAACAGCCGCCAGAAGGGATAGGTTGTTTTAAGTTATTTTACTATAAAAGAATGTTTTCTAGGCCGTTAGACAAGGAGCATGACGGTATTTCTGTGCAATAAACGAGCTTTTATTCGTGTAGTACACTTTAAGCCCTTAGCCATAGATATACAACTACTAACTTATAGTGAAGTAGTTTTTAGTGGAAGAGGACGGGTGAAGGGGGCGGGGGAAGATCGCATTGAGGAACTGTAGTTTGCACGATTGAGATGACATGTCAGAAAGGAAATTTAAGAAGCGGAGCCCCTGAGAAAGGTCCTTCGCTGGAAAATGCCAGGATGATATTTGGCAGAGAGGGAGGAAGGTGGAATGTGGATTATATAATCTGTGAAGGAAATCAAGGGTTTGGGCTTATATATCGTTATTGAGGATAGTGATGACTAAGACATCACATTAGGTAGCACCTTACCTTCTCTGAGTATCTAAGGCTTACTTTGATCGTCTCGGTAGCTGCATTTGCTTCGATGCTAATGTGCTATAATTAGGAGCGTTGAGGTTCAACTTTCCGATTGTCCTCTCCCCTCCTCTCCCTCCCACGCACTTATTCTGATGTCTTGATTTCGGCTCTCAATAGTGACTGATCAGAAGTTATGACCGGACATCTTCCGCCTTTGGAAGTACTCCGAAGCAGTCGTTGAGAGTATTATAGAACGACTAATCGGAAATGTATAAATAATTCATTCGGTGCCATTTGTATTCAAAAACTAATTCATTATTATATTCTTTCATTGAATATCTCACCAACTCAGATGGGAATTTGGAGTTTTAATTGAGCACTCTTTGACGCCTTATTTTATTACATCTCTCTAATGTTGGTAATGCTTTTAATCACATCACTTACGTATTTACTCAGTTACGGGCTTATTTCCAGTGAGTGTTTAGTGAATCATGACAGCGGGTCCCAAATAGCGCAATGATAAGAGAGTAGATGGGTCATAGAAAGTGGTAAAGTTCACTTCCGCCGTGGGTTCCTTCTCCATTTTTCATTCCTTTTGCTGGTTGAACGTTCAGGGAATAGCTGCTTTATCGACGGTCAACAGCTGCTCGACATCTGTACTTTACAACGTTTCAGTCCATAAAGGAGATACTTCGAGAAGGGGTTTCTCTCATATCGTTTCGGTGAATTAGAGCGGTTTATTAGGGTGCTCTTTTGTTGTTTTATGATGCGGCATAGCGAACTGCTCTGTTTATTTTTTTCGCTTTGGGATGAACAAGGGCATTTCTTTGCTTTTTATTGTTATTGATGCTAACTCAAGCATTAAAAGCAGTTTTTGTTTTTTCCCCTCATAGTACTATGGTACTGTGATTGTTTCTGTTTTTTTTCAGTCGTGTTCAAAGACGAGGGAGGAGAGAAAAGAGGTGAGAGGAAGTGGGGGATATGGGAGGAGGGGGGAAGCTCCCAAAAAATTCGGTCGCCTATGTTTACATGCAATCACTTGTTTGTTTCTTTCAGCTATTCAACGCAAGAAATCAAATTATTTAATCAGAGGGGACGCTTCTACTCTCCTTCGTTCGCATTTCGAATTTGCCATCGACTTTCTTGTCTTTTGAGTGTTTTATGAAATGATTCGCAGTGTGGCTTCTTAAATTGTTATATTGCAGTATTGTTTTTATGCTTATCATTTATTTCTTTTCATTAATATAAACTAATTTCGTTAACACCTCGGTGTAATATGGTAAAAAGGTAAACGAAGGTGACATATTGCAGAAACTGCAGGATGCATTTTGTGGTGCGACATGAGGCAGTTCTCTCGCTTTCAGATTAAGGTTCAATAATAATCTGGAGCTGTGAAAATCGGTGACATGGTGCTCTCGTGGTTTGTTAGACTTGCAGTAACTCTTTATCGTGTTAAGTTGATGTATATATGACTCTGTTATAAGGCCGGCTTTGCCTTCAAAGAATTGCCTATTGCATTTTTCAATTGCATTTCCAGTTTCCGTTGAATTGAATGAAATTATGATGGCACCAAAAATTAGCCGTTTTGTTCTCTAAAAGACAGCCGTTCGACTGCGAGGTAGGGAGACTGATATATATGAGGTGACCAAATGGAAGGGCAATTTGACCTTCATCGCATCATCCGAACCTGATTCTTAACGGAATATGTCGTAGTGGTAATGCGCAAAATTAAAGAATCTGAAAGAAATTCTCCTACCCAGAACTGCGCTCTTTAGAACGTTCGCTTTTATAGGTGAGGAATGGGAAATGTTTTCATCGTTTGCAGTATACACTTTGTTTACTTGTCTCTTACCGATTTTATTGACAACGTTTACTGAAAATATATGTTGTAGCTTTATCTGAAAAGCGTAGACTTTGGTTACTGCAGAATTAAAGTACACCGTTCGCATATACTTGAAAAAGCGAATGGTGTGAATTCACATAAGGTTTGGAGACTTGAGGCCTTCATCATTTTTTAGCTTTGCTCAACTGCCTCAAGGAAATATTGAGAACGATCTTAGACTAACCAGGTTTTCATTCAGGATGTGACCTCAGAATCTGTTGCCGGAAAGGGGAAGGCTATGAATGACGAGAGAGGAAAACAGGGAGCGTCGTCTAATATGGTCCCGTCAAATATTGTTCGCTTGTTGACATCGCAAGTAACGTTGCTATTGATGAATTGACGAACATTATTGCTGTTGTTCCGTTTATAAAGCTGCAGCAATATTGCTTATAGATTGCTCAATGCCAAAATGGCCTCGATTTGAGCGTTTTCCTGTTGTTTGCATCTGCACACCGAATACTCTAGATGCAAAAGTTGGCATTCAATGACCGCTCCACTTAGCAAAACCTTTTTCAGCTTATGCGAATTAAATTGTTCCCACCTGTCAACATTGTTAATTCGGTTTGTGTCATCGGCGTTGCTTCGGTACTTTTGCAGTACTTGCGCGACCATGTCACGATCGGATTTATTTGTGATCTCGAAAACCGGAAGCATGTTATTCCTTGATATTGTGTCCATACTGGAATTAGACCGTCAAGCCAAGAAAGCTGGCGGAAGTTGCTGTCAACTGGTAGCGACGATTCCTATCAAGAATCGCCAAAATTCTAAAATTCTGAGCCCATTTCCTCACTGAGATATCCGACGGATCATTGAACATCGCCAAGATTGTTGACAGATGGGACGTCTAATCAGAAATAGAATACTTCATGATTTGCAGTAATGCCGAAACAATTGTTCGTCGTTTTTTAATTTCCACCTACACCATTCAAATAATTGGCAGCTGATGCCTGCATCAGCTTTATCCTCATTGCACCCTCATTTTTGAGGACTGCTCAATTTTCGAGACTTGTTTTCCACTGAAGTATGCGAGTTTTCTTCAACGAAAATGAGGACGTGCGAAGGATCTTGTGGAAATTCATGAACTAAATTAACTCAAGAGGGTGGTGCTCAAAATTTTAAACCCAAAATTAAGTTAACTCAAGTACACTAATTCAGATTTTTTTTGGACTTTCCAGAAAGATTTGCAGCTCGCAGAGTTACTTCTTCGCGAACAACCACTGCTGCTTCTCGACCACCCTGCATAACCTGTACAACAGTCTCTAGCGGGTTCCAGATCAATCATATAAGAACGTGCAGAACGTCGAAAGTTCCTTCTGTGAATGTTGACATGAAACTTCCTGAAAGAATGCATTTTGTGTGGTGATGCGCACGTGATTATCCATACAGTACTTCCTTAATACAACACCTTAGGCATTGCATTGTTAATCGTCCTCCTTACCCACGGATTCCTCTTCCAAGGGGGATATTTTTTCAATGACTGATACTGGACCCAGTTACGTCCACTCAAAGGATTTCGATTCGATAAAATATTATCCTCAATTTGATTGCCATACTCTAATATCCGTGTTTGAGAGTCGCTCTTATCGGCGTAACATTCACATAGCTGTCAAAATTAGTTTGAACTAACAATAGAGCGAGTGAAATGTTTGTTCATTAGTGCATTTCACTCTCTCTAAAAATTTGTTACGGAAATAGCTAATCCTCACAAATCCTCAAAACAAACAATTTTATAGGCATAAACAGCTTTCTGCTGCTTAATTGCAGCAAAATCAATGAGATTACATTGGCCAAGTCAACTATTACCAATACAGTTATTAAAAGTTCTTGTTTCTTTCTAATTTTCTTATGTAATATATAAATATTTCTTAGCTCTGTAATAGTTCTATCGACATTTTACCGTTAGATTTTCTAAATATGGCCGCAACGGTGCTAAAGTCAGCGCCAATAATACCGCTGCGCATAGTAGATTTGAGATGAAATTTTTGTCTGCATCAAATATAGAACAGAAAGAATCATGAAGAATCCGCGCTTTAAAGTATCATATGTTTTAGTTCCCCTACTGTTCAGCTAAGCAAAGAGATCACAGAGGTTTTCATTTTACCCTTGGAAAAAACTTTTTTTATTTTCGAACATATTAGTCGTTTATATGGAAGTTTTTTTTGCACTTTTGCACTGCTGTCAATAATACTTGAGGCATTTGATAGAAGAATTGCCGAACTAGAAGGCCGGAAACTTCGAAGTGCTCAATCCACAAGAGAGGTAATCGTTGCAAGTAGTGAGGCAGTCTCGGATCGCGACGAACGTTTTGAGGCGTTTCGAACGGCCGCAAGAAATTTGACGCTCGAATTGTTTGTTCATACTTGAAATTTTTTTCATTCTTTAAAGTGATTTGGCCGATCAAATTCGCCTTACATCTGCCTCAATTCCATGCAACTGCACCTCGGAAAATCAAGTAGATTAATAGTGATTAGGTGTGCGCGGTTAGCGATTCAAAATGAAGACTCGGCTTATCACTGACAGAGAAATTTCCAACTGCGATGGTGCCATCAACGAAATTTCCCGTTTGAAAGAAATCATTAACTATACCTTCGTCATTCGACAGAAAACACCGTTTATATTTATTCAACGGGTTGACTCATCAACGGAGTTTTTAAGGGACGATCTCATCGCAAATATTCTGAGTAACTTAATGGGGTGCACAAAGCCGTTGGTCGCTCAGAAGGTGCTATTAACGAATCCCCACCCCCATCCCACCTCCCAAAGCCCTCAAAAATTCCAGGATTCCAAAATTCAGTAACCGGGTTTCCATGAATTGCAATGAAAAGGAATTTCGTTTCATGCACGAAGTCGGCAGTCAGCACTTCACAGCCGTACAGTTTTTTCCCCCCAACGGAAGAGACATAATATCGCAACACCTTCCTCGTTGTTCAGTCATATCAGAGAATCTGCTAAAACGAATTCAGAGGAAACTGAGCATCGCTGTGTTTCGACCATAATGAAGCTTATAGAATAAAAACAAACTTGCAAACTGGTACTTTCGGCGCTTTTGCTTAACGTGAGACATGCAGTACTGTGACCTGACCGGCCAAAATAGGTCGCATCTGAATGCCTCCTCCCCCCCCCCCCCCCCCCCCACTGAGCGAAACGACGAGAGAGCCTCATGCGCGCATTTCCAAAGGAAGCATGCTGCCTGTGTGCTACTATTTCACCCGTGTAATTCGCCAACCCAAACACCAGATCAGCCGCTTTCTTTCTTTTGGAAAGTATTCTGTTGCTCGTCGTTGACAATAAGTCGATTCGCAAATATATACATATGCTATGGTTAACAGGAAACTTCGACTTGCAGTAACAACTCAGCAGCGTGAATCCCAAAAGAAAACGACTCTGAAGGCAAACGAACGCCAAAGCAGAAAAACTTCTCCCGCTTGTGAAAATATATCGAAAAAGCGGTCTCAATTGAAATTTTCACCGCAATCTCTTAATTTGTGCTATGACCATTATAACTGCAGTGGAAAATTTGGGAATTTTTAGGCATTTCTACTCAGCATATCTAATCCGAATGGGAAGTCGAACCTGTCAGGTTGGAAAACAAAGGTTTGTCCACCTGTATTAACAGCTCACTTTGTTCAGCAAGATAGACCTTACCGATAAATGAATTAAAAATTGATACTAATGGTGATAAACGGCATGACTGATGCTTTTTATATCACGTAATAAATGCAAAAATCATATGTGATCTTCGAAGTTTTATTCAAAACAGGGGAAACGAAGCAACGAGGGCACGTGACTGCTAGTGATGTTGACATAAGATGAACCAGAATGTTCACACAACTTCACTGTTACTTCTACGAGAAATACAATGCTCGTGTTTCTCATTGCCATTAACTCACGTTCAAGTTATTGCCATTAACCCTCTGCATTATTTTAGCATCGAATCCCGTTTGGATACCACAAAATTTTAGTCTTCAGGTTCTCATTTGAGGTGTATCGACACTCACTACAGCGACACATGAGAAACGGAACAACTCGATAACTCTGCTCAAGTGTTGGCGCGTGAGAAAGGCATAACAAGTGTTACTGAGAAAAATTTAGTCAATTTAAAATTGCGTCTTGTACTTTTTATGCTCAAAGAAATACAAGTTTGGTACCATCGGCTAATTTCAGGACGGACTATGTCCCCTCGCCAATATCAGAATTTCTAAGGGATAAATATCGTGTTTAAACAAATAAAGAATTTCAACAATGCTCTAAATTAGCGAGTATGAGGTAAACGTCGATTACAACGACGACGCTAGAGTGCTGCTAAGGAGGGGACACAACACAAGTGGGCGTCGTCCGCGCGAGTGTGCTTACGATTCTGTCGATAAACATTCGATAGATTGTACGGTGCGAAGCGCTCTCGCCAAATATATGAGCTGCTTGCACTTCGAGCGTGGCGATCACTCCAATATTGCACGTATTCTATCATTTACTAAGCTTTACTTTTTCAAGAACATTTTTCTTGTCACTTCTGTTCAACATTTTGTTTACTGATGTGTATATTGGTTATTGGTTATGCGCTTTAGGAAATTACCACTTACAAGTAAATTATACCATTTTCATGTTTGCTTAGTGCAGTTGTATGTGTCTGTCTATTTGGCAGTTATGCGTGCTTAGGTAGGTGTATGTCTGTCGCTGCGTTAATTGCAACATGAAGATCATTGAGTCTTGAGCTACGAGTCGTAGCATAGATGATAGCGCTATCGCTTCTAAAATCTTTCACGTTGTTCCACCAATATTAGAAAGTATAAATGCAAAAGGTGATATGATTAGGTGAGTAAATTAAGAAAATGTGCAAGGGCAACACAATCACTTATACTAGCTTCAGCAGTAATGAGAATTTAATGGCCGAAAAGAAACTCCATTCATTCTATCACTAAAGAACAGGTTGTCTTGAAGAATTTTATCGGTGGTTGCATCAGCTAGGGTATGAGTACATTATCTCTCATAATTCATTATTTTTTGGTAGTTTATGAAGGTGGTTGCTCAGATGAGCCGAATGCAAAAGGGCAAATCCATGACAGCTCCTTTGCTATTAGTATCCACTCGCTAATGAGTCAAGTCATTTGTGGGCACAGCTATTCCAATTTTTGGGAAAATTGTCCATTCTCCTATCTCAAAATCAAACTTTTTAATGAAAAAAACTTTGGAAGCCCTGAAATGCTATATTTTTGGGTATTTCCCCGTGGGGCTTCTAAGTTTTTAATTTTTTTCGCGGCTTTCAGCTTTATGGTAGGAGGAGACGAACATTCGTCCGCTCCACAACCAACAGCAATGAACGCGGCGAACACATGGAATTCGATTATTTCCAGAAGGGAAAATGTGGTTTCTTAGGAATCGGCTGCTACCTGTGGATTGTTCTGTTTGCAATTTTTATGCTTAAATAATGTAACACATCAAACCTGTTGTCAGTGCCTGCAGTGCTACCACACCTGGATGTGTTACATTCATTCTCTCACCCCTTAAAAAAACCCTCTTCCTGCTCATCGTTTCTCTGTATCCGACAAGTGCACGCTCAGAAGAGATACCAGGCTGGGGCCACACGTCGCTTCCCTCGAGGCATGATATTAAAAGACATGCACCCATGTCGCGCTCACTAGCGTAGGTTGTAGTGCGTGCATATATGGCAGCCGTCATACCATAGTGCCAACATTTACCCTACCCAGCGCGTGTTCAGCATGCGATCGCGATTTTCCCGTCGGATTGCGACCAAGCGCCTTGGTTATGTCTGAGAGGTTCCTCATTTAGGTGATCCTCATCCCATCAGGCAATTTGTCGGTGATTGCGTTGCGTTGATGGCAGCCAAATGGTTTTGAGTTGATGTGCCAGGTCACTTTATAATTGCCCTCGTTAGGCTGTTGCTAGTGTCGCTTAGAGTTTAATCGTCTTGAAATTTCCTTGTCGCATGTTGTTTTCTTGTCGATTTGCTCTGACTGCGAAATTATGTGTCATCGAATCGATATTATTTGCAGGCCATCGGGAATGTTGTGCACGCAAGTCATTTCGACAGTTGTGAACGTGTTAAACGAAGAGGTTACAAACTGGTGAAGGTGACAAGAAAGAACTGCGAAAATGGAGGACCTTGGTAAGTTTTTTTGAACTTTTTCTCTCCGTAAACATTTTCAAATTAGTATCTTCTCTTTGATGGGTGACTAGAAGAAATTTGCTAACATACCTTTCTTCCGTTAAAAATGCAAACATTAACAAGTTCAGGGTCATAGACCATCGTTTCTGGATCACGTCTGTGCCAGAAATCCTGGATGCGCCACTGAGTGTAGTAATTCGGGGGACATACTCTGACATACTCTGCATCTTCAACTTCAGGTTGCAAAGTCGTCCAAAGCCGGTCGCACACTACGCAGAGAGACGAAGCAGCGTAGCCTTTTTCAACCCAGTGCACCACTCCTAAATCCATAGCACGAAATCGCCACCCCTTCCCCTTCCCCCCCCCTCCATGTTCTTTGTGTTCCCATCACATATTCCTTGCGATGACATTATGGTATTATATGAAAACCTCGGCGTTTTTATATATTTACCAGCGACTTCTGTAGAGAAATCTTACCAGAAAACCTTGAATTCATGCAACACAGGTGACTCGATATCGGTCCGATGAGTAGTAGATATATTGCAGCATGGAGCGTTGTGCCCTAGTGGCACAACCGAAGTCCATGTTATACGTTGTGCACTGGAACCGTCGATTCCGAACTTTGCTGCTCCAGATAATCTGTCCCTCTCCGCATCTCTCTTTGCGTTCAACACCGTCGTATATTTCAAACTCAGTCGGTGGTCGGCGATTGGCCCCACGCCGACGATAGCTGACTAAGAGGTGATATGGAACAATAACCGTCACACGTGAAATCCATTTTTTCAAGCCGTTTCACGCGTTTCTTTCCGCCCGTTGATGAGTTTCACTAAGTTGACTCAGTTCAAACCGCTTGCAATTAAATTGAAAATTGCCTCATACACGAAATGTTTACAATTAGCGGGGAACTCATCCAATGTTTTGGATTATTTGCGACTTTTACACAAATTCACTTCTACTTCCTGAAATTTTTGAATTTATGGGTTAAAAAATTTTAGCGGGCATTTTAAGGGTTTTCCATTTTCTTAGCACTGTTAAACATTGGTTTAAAAAATTGTCTTGACCTACATCATTCATGATAACTGAATATAAACTTATTAGATGCAAAATTCTTTCATATAATAAGGACTAGTGACTTAGAACCTCAAAGATGAAACTATTTTTGCTAGCGTAGCTCTATAAACGTTAGGTTAGCTCCATAAAACACGAAGAGCAATAAAATTGCAGCTGCCTGTTTGGATTGAGCGCTTTCGAGGATGTTCCGTTGAATGTGTGCTGCTTTTTTTGTTTCTAATGTTCTGTAGTAGATCAAAGTGTTGAGCGGTAGTATAAGTGCATAACACTGACAAGTGGTAGGATGGATTGTTTTCAGTGAGGAGTGCACCGTTCATATGAGTGCTGTTTGTGTGCCTTAAGGCTGCCCGGTTGCTTCCTGTTTTCCCTCTATTCCATCCACAAAACTATTTCCACTCGTATTCGGCATTTCACTTACTGTCACGAATAATACAGTCAAGTGAAAGAAGGTCTACTAGCCTTGAATTTTGATTCTCAAGTCCTCGAATTACATAGCTAATTTTGATTCTCAAGCGGTCTCCCATACTATTAGATGCGTTCTTCTCGTTCAGTCGACGAGGTTCGTACATGGTCCGAACTAGCGGATTACACCAACGGTAAATTTTTATGGCAGTATTTTGTTGAAGTTATGTATGCTAATGTGCTGAAGATTTCTGAGTGAGAGCAGAGTTCGATGTTGGTAAGGCGAGCAGTAGGATGGAAAAGAAAGATAAAACCCGCCGAAGTGAAATACAGAAGCGCGTATCGCGCAAGCCTCAGCAGTGCATTTTTAAATTTTTTTGATGGTACTTCTACAGTTATCCAATTCGATTAGCTGCAATCACCACGGGCACACCTCTTCTTCCTGCCTCTCCCGGAACTTTCCAGCTTATTTATTTATTTTTGCAGAAATCGAAGGCCTGTTAAATTTCAAGCTCTCAGAAATTACCTATTGTGCATCCAAATTGAGAATAAAGCGACAAAATTTGTGTGGGGCGCAAATGTCGGGCATCGGTTTGATACACTGGAAAGTTTGAAGTTTGTTCTTTATGATAGTTCTTCTTAAGCACACCTAAATCTACCAACACTTCTTTACGCTTGTTTGTATTCTGATTGTGCCTCATTTCTTGACAGTAGAGAAATTTGCGATTGCAGTTGCTCTTCGAATGTTAAGGGGGATGAGAGGGGAGGGAACGAGGACCGATTATAGCTGCAAAAAGCCGCTTCTTTGGCACACTCCTTCATTTTCGTTTTCAAAGATATTTTTTACGGGGTTTTTGTTATCGTTTTTCATGATGCAGGCATCTCGTGTAGGCGAAATATACAAACTCGTTTTTCCCTATATTGCGCTTGGTAAAGGATAAGATGAGATTCGATTTTTTAAATTATAGCTTGGTCGGAAAGGTTCATATGCGTAGAGCGTTACCAGTTATTCTTAGTTAATTGTCATTGAATTGATTTCGAATAGATCCTTTAATTGAGCGAGTGTGTTTAGAATAAAGAGGGCATTTATTTAAAGCTGTGTTACTTTTGATGTGATATTTGAGAGGTTTTTCTCGTTGCTCCGGAAGTGAGCGTCCTGTTGAGTTCCTAAGTGCAAATCCTGGCGAACGCGATATATGTTTGTGTACTTGCCCACTTTTCCAGGAAATTTATGAGTGCGATTGCTCTTTTCAAAACTTTTTTCAATACCTTTATAGATTTCTTCTCGTTTTTTGCACGTTACATTTTTATGTATCGTTTCGTAATGGGCGGTTGCGTTGCACTAACTATGTATTTTATTTCACTGGTTTGTGGCCTCATCTTTACCTTTATTTCATTGCGATTATCTTATTGGTCGACAATATTTTAAAATTTTTCTTCCGGCGACATCTTTCTTCTTTTAACAAAACGGAAAATTACGAATAAAGTTTCCAGCGTGATGAAAAATTTGTTATTGTGATGCTAATCATTGTTTTTAAATCATTTAATTGTTTTCAATTTCCTTTTTTTATTTTTTCTGTAATTTTATAAAAGTCTTCCATGTTAAAGCTGCTCTGTTGATTTTGTTGCGCCCATTTGTGATCGTTAATTTGGCTGCTCCCAACCAAGGTAACGATTCGTTTCCCTTGAAATATTTGTTGTTCACTGATTCATACAATTGTGGATTTTTTGTGATATATCATTGAAAAGATTCTTTTGGTTCACAAAAGTGGTGATTATACGGGTCAAATTTAACAGCTGTGAAGTTGACAAGTATTTTTTTGAGTAGCATTGATCTGTGAGTATATAGTGACTTATTTATGCAACAAGATCCCTTCTTCCTGCTTCTTTTTCTCACCTCTTTCCTCCGCTTTGGCTTCCCTATACCTCCCCCCGCCCCCCCCCCCCTCCTCCAGGCAGACACCTCATTCAATCCTCGTTCATTCTTGATCTTATAACTTCTTCATAGTGTTGCTGTATGTGAGCAAAATGTTTTTTATTTTATTTTTGTATCATCGCTGTATCTGTTTTACTCTCTTTTAAGATAGTCGTAAGTCACTTAATTTCCATTTAATTTCCATTTCATTAGTGTTCTTTGCTGAGTGCTGCTTTGCAGTAATTTGTAGTAGCCAGTGCCATAGGGTTCCTTTCTTGATTCTGCGCCGTTTTTTGATAACTTGGAAAAAATGCTGTAAATCCAATATTTGCTCTTGGCTGCGCGTTCATTACCTCCTTGGTCGGAAAAAGTTCCACTTTCTTCGTCCACTAAACGCATTGCCCCCTTCCATAATAAATTTCTAACAATCCAATCGAAGCGAGGCACTTAGAGGTGCCGACTATTCCCCCATTTTTTAAAGTATTGTTTACCATCCAGTGAGTGCTCTAAATCGTTGTATTACATCTACCACCGTTCAACACATCGCTGCTCATTTATACTGCATGCACAGTTAAGAATTTTGCGAGTTTGTGCAGTATAAATCACACTAATGTCATTAGAATGTTGGAAATTTCGACATATCCCCATTCAGTTCAGTATAGTTGTTGCTGTCTAAAGCTCACACTTTGCTATTCTGCTCACAGCGTTAAAATATATCATAACAATTGCAGGTGATGACTGATATGATGAATGGGGAAGATGGAAATAGAAGTCACCTTTCATTTATACGCTTTTTTAAGTCGGAAGATTTGTGGTTCTGGGAGCTTGTGATCGGGTTTTTACATTATATATCTCTGAATGCAAGTTGCATTCTACCCACGGAAGTTTCAGCGTCCGCTGTCTTGGGGACATTTCTTTCTGGATATAATTTTCATTAATTACATTAAAATTGAGATGATATTTTTCAATGCAGAAATAATTTTCAAAAGAATGTTGGTTAAAAGATCAAATGATCAAATATCTTACTATGAAGTGGATGTCGCCTTCCCTGTTGAGGACCTCGGATTTCCAGGAGAAACTTTGATTGGGCGGAGTGTGCTGGATCACATTACGGAAAGCGAGGCACTAGCTTCATTACCGCTTAATGTTTAACGTAGGCACTGAGATAGAGAGAGAGAGCAGTTGTGTTTGTCGAGGTTGGTGCTCTGTCTGCCTCCGTCATTATTTTTTCTTCATCTCGAAGAGAATGTGCAATTATTCAACTCACCTACGTGTGTTTATTAGCCAAATCGTTGAGGGTGAAATTCCCGAGTGCTGAGGTTATTGAGGTGTGAGGGAAGTCATGGAACTGAAAGAGAGAGATCTATTGAGGGGAAGTGAGAGATCTCACTGCGCCTCTTGTGCACAGTTGTTTGGCTTTGAAGAAAATATCGGAGGGTAATTTCGATGCATCGTTTTTAATGTTTGGTGGCCAGTGGCCAAGTGAATTGCGTAACTTGTCTACTAGTGAGTTTGTGGCGCTCCACAGTTGTTCACGTTTTGGAGGCGTTTGCATCATTCTCACGTATGTTCCGGACCACAATGTTTTAACTGCTGTTATCTGTGTTGTGGATTTCATCCAGATTATGCACATTTATTGTTTGTGTTAATCCCTCAAGTTCTATTAATTCCCGTTGTTGAGTGTTGATATACTTTGCTACTACCATCACGCCGTTGAGCTTTTTTAATATCCACGTGCAATAATTCTGTGACTGATTAGCACCTATGCTTTCACTCAATATCAGAGTGGTTCTCTCATTTCCCTAATTTTTCAGTCGTTTTTACTCTAATTTTTCCTTCCTTTTTGTATGCTGAAGGTTGCTACGACAACTGGCACAATGTTAAGTGCGTCGCTTTTAATTGGAAGAATAACTGAATTTAAAACAGCCGGCTGTCAGGCTGAACAGATAATACCAAGTTGAACTGTCACCTGAAACAGTTACTCGTATCCTTGTCACTGTTGATGAGTGGAAGATACCAAAAGTAGTTGTGTATCAAAAACAGTATATATAGTAAAAAAGGATATCAAAAATAGTTCACTATCGCAATGTTTCGTATCTTCATAAATAAATGACCACTATCTCTGTTTTCTAATCTTTTAGAGAAATATTGATAGAATAATATCAAAAGGTTGTGCAGCATTTGTGAGGCAGCATGAAACGATTTCACAGGAATTTTGCTAGAGAACTGAGAGAAACGATAGAAAAGTGCTCGAATTGTCCTCTTTTTAGAACGGTACTCGTTGTATAGTGGGAATGGTAAAAGTTACTCGAAGCACAACTGGTTGCCTTCAGAAATCATTTCAAGTAACAACAGATCGTTCTTTGCCAGCTAACAAATTAGCAACTAATGTAGATGAAATATTTGAGTAATACTTTATTGTCTCATCTGAGTTTATTGATAGGAAGATTAGTGGAAAATTCAGTGCAGAAGATCAACGGATGAAGAATAATCGAAGCAGAAATGATTTTGGGAATCTGGCGATTCATAGCCAATATTAATATATTTGGGGACTTACTTTCTTTCATAAGCCATGTTAGCATACTGTGCGTCTGATTTTAGGAATAGCTGTTGAGTGATGAGGGATTCTTTGTGGGAAATCGGATTGAGGGAAATAGCTGTTATTTTCAAAAGGCTGACTAAGAGCATACAACGATACAATAACTTCCTGGATACTTTCCAGCTTGTTTAAGTGGACTTTGCAGTGAATATTTGATGATAAAGAATCGGCCTTATAAAGAAGGCAAAGATTTCTTTTCTATGTCCATTGAATGGACATTCGGATGACCAAACACCACAAATCTCAATTATTTTAAAACGAATGGAATGAATGTACTTCAGAAGAAACTTGAAGTGTGGCCTATTTAGAAGTATTTAAACTGCATTGCTGTGATGTTTTATTAAATCGGACGGGTTTCACGAGTTCTCTTTGCGATGGGAACGAAATTCTCGACGAGAAAATCGTTTAGTTTCGTTTTTCTCTCTTCCCCATTTTATATTACTCTCTTGTTCCGATTCGTTTACTTTACGATAACTCAGTGCGATCCAGCGCAGTTTATTATTTTAGTGCGTTTTGCTGCAATAAAGTTGTTTCGATTGATAGTTTTTGTATTGAGAGAAATGTACTCATTGCTATTGCTTCCACTTATCACTATTACGGGATGCTACTCCCACTTTCTGTTCAAACATTTTCTATCTATATATATATATATATATATATATATATATATATATATATATATATATATATATATATATATATATATATATATATATATATATATATATGGAATTACGAAAGGGAGGTTAAAAGCTGTTTGATTGTGTTTTAAACAAAACAATATTGAGTTGTTTCTCGTTGGTAATTTGTCATGTTGGGTGGCTTAACTGTGACTTTCAGACGAAAAGGTGATTCCTTGGATAGTATTTATAGCGGCAATAAAAATGCATCGATGCATTGTTTTGTTGCGAATTGATAAGAAAGCAGGACGGAACTTCATTTTGGAGTGTGTTATAAAAGTATATTTGTGGAAATAAGCAAAAGAGAGGGAACGATTAAAATCCGGCCAGCCAATTCTAAAATGAACAATATAGAAGGAGCGCTTAGAAGTGCAAATTGCGTAGAAGATGGAGTGAAGAAATAGCAGTGTTATGAAGCCGTTGAACGTATGAAATGTGTGAAACAGAATGCGCCCTCCACGGGACGGTGCAGCTCTAAGAGATTTGAGAATTCGGCGTTCCGTTATTTTGAGTTCTTAGCGAATCTCCATTTCTGCAACTGAATTCTCAATCGCTGTGAAGTTGGCAGTGCGGAATGATCGGAAATCTCAGGAGGGTCCCCACAATAAGCAAAGCCAAAAGAAAGTCGCTTTCACAACTGTGCTGCCAGCGCTCCTCATGTTTGTATGCTAGGAATCTATGACTAATTTCCCCATATTTCCATCTTTCATTTTCGCGTGCGACGAAAAAACCATCTTTGATTGGAGCTTGGCTGATATAATATTGGCCTAATAACGCGTACCTTCTTTCCTGTGAAGAGTTTTATTTGAAGGAGTGCTGAGTGTTTTATTGGTACTTCAAGGAGAAGGAGAAGAGGAAAAGGAGGTGAGAGAGAGAAAGAGAAACGCAATTCGACACAAAAATATTTGCGCTCTAAGATTCGAAGAGCAGAGCTTCATCCGTTTTTTTGAAAGAACGTTCTTTCATGGTTACGCGCGGAGTATTTTACATATACTTTTCTTGCTCACTTGAGCGCTCTTTTCTAACATTTGTCGCTCGGAAGAAATTTCCGGCTTTTTTTAATTATTATTGAAGTAGATTATGAAGGAAGAATTTCCCCGTTGCCGTCTCCAGTATAGAATTCTGCTTCGAGTGGGGGCAGCAAACTTGTGTAGAAGGAAGGAAAGAGATAAATAGGCAAACATCCAAGCAAGCAGTACCGCCGCTTGACTAATGCGAACTGCTTTGATAAGCGAGGAACGAACGACGAAAAGTCAGCAGTTATTTTATAAAAGAGATTTTTTTCGACTCGCAAAATGAATATTTGAACGATATCTTTTAAATCTTTAGGGATTTCGCTGAAATTTCATATAATTTCGTCTGAATGTGTAACAAAAAGTAACCAAATTCAACAGCAGTGATCGGTTTTACTGTCTAGTTGAAATATATACGGGCGTGGAAGCAATTAGCACCGCAGCGTTTATCAGTATTGCTTTGTATTCATAAAGAGTTTAAGGTCGAGTTCAACTTCGCAATGTTTTAAAAGCAATGGACTTTTCTTGGAATATATGAATGAAGTTTTTCGTTGTTCAGTTTTGTTCGATTTGTAGCCGCATCTTTTGATGTGGGTGCTTCTTGACCATAATAGGATCTGTCGAATCAATGATAGTACTCTTTCGCTTTCGTTTTTGGCAGATTCATTGATCTGAACTTTATACACATCTATCTTTAGTCTGTTGTTTAAGTGACGGTCGATATTCGCTAAGAAGAGAAAAAGATACAAAGGAAAAAAATAGAAATTTTTGCGAATTCTTTGAAAGCAAAGGACCGATCGTTTAGTTCACTCCATTGACACATTCGGAAAGCATAGAATTTTTGCCTGGCTTACAGTCTTGGAATTGCGGCTGCCTGAAGTTGACGTTGGATTCGTTCCCTTTCTATCTGCGTCTTGAAACGGGGATAGTGGCTAGATGTTAATAAGAAGCATGCGCTCTTTAGACGATGGACACTTTGTTTTGTTTAGCCGCTAATTTCGTATCAATGAGGTGGACGCAAATTTCGCGTTTAAATTTATGTAGAGGATCTCATAAGTTCCATAAATGCTTATTAAAGACTTTGCTGGTAAGCATGCGAACGAGGCGAGACGACGGATTTGTGGATGCGGTGAGACCTGCGTTAGGTTGGTTTTGTTGACTCTCATTCACAATGTTGGATGGCTTTTCTTACTGCAATAGAAGCGTGCTTATTTTTACTAGTGAAGTCAAAGGCAGAAGCTTATCCATGGGAAGCTGTTCTTATAACAAGCACTATCTCCAGACATCTGGCGCTTATCTTTTTGGTAAATTTGCCATAATATTGCATCCTCTTCCCTTCTTCCTCCCCCCCCCCCCTCCCCCCTCTCCTTTTCAGACGGCACTTCTGATACACGTCGTACTTGCTCTGCGTCAGATACCAGATACACCATTCATCAAACATAAGCATTCTACAATGGTTTATTGAATGGTGAAGGTTAATTGAGTAATTTTTTAAAACACTTTTATTGCGATAAGAAAGGCGGAGATGGGATTTGAGGGATCGATATATAGTTTTTTTAAAGTAATCTCTGATGATTTTTTCAGACACAAATGGTTATATTCCGTTGCTGCATAACCAGCTGAAAAACTGAGTTGAAAAAAAAGGCGATATTCCATTCGGAAATAAATCACTCGTTTAATCGGGGTCGGTTTAAGGCGGTTCGGAGGACTCATTGTTAGATCACTCATAATCAGCGGTTTATTTATTTCCTAGTTGCAGTTGTGTCGATGCAAGCAAATATCTTTTGAGATCTGATGTTCTTAGATGTGCTAATGGAAAATGAGTTTTTTTTTTAACGTTTATAACCTTAATTGTAGTCGCTTGTTACAGCCGACTGTTTTAGTCCAGTTCAGGCTCAAGTGATAGGACTTTGCTGGGACTAGGTGTGCCTCAGGTACATCTGCGTCCACGGGAAAACTCTTCTTTGGTTATCAGAGAATGATTGATATTATGCTAAAAACACCGCACAGTTTTTGTAGGTGCGCTGAGATGGCTATCTTTGAAAATCATTAATGAAAGTGTGAAGGGGGGTTTTTGCTTAGTTTGGACCATCGTTCACCGCCCACTGTCAGTTGTCTTCCAGTAAGCAATTCACATAAGCATGAGTTTCTGTTAAGAAAGAACCATACGGGTTTACCTTGATGTCGAGGTCGTTACTCATGATAGGTGTTAGCATAAAGACTCAGTAAGTTCGTCAATGAGAGGACGAAGAGAATCTCAATCTCGACGCAGTTCATCACCGATTCATAGAGATGAAACCACAGTCACTGCGACGTCTGTGACAAGTACTCCAATAAATGAAAAGGAAGATTATAACGGCAGTAAAAGCGGTCTTATCGAATCTTTGCGTCCAACGTACAATTTTGTTTTCTTGCATTTTTAATAATGCCGCATTCTTCCAACAGGAAGAAAGAGCGACATTGCCAGCCATCCACTGCAGCAAATTTCTTAGAGATTTCGGCACAAGGTAAGGCAATCACTGCTTTTTATTATTCGATTCGTCTCTTAATCTGTCATGCAAAGTTATTTTATTTTTAGAGGCGTTGCTATCTGATCTGCAGCACACTACCGAAGTGCTGAAACGAGCTAATCAAAGTGGTCGTTACTCGGAGCTGCGTGATATCGACCCCATTTATCAAGAACAAACACTCAGGTGCACTTCATCTCTATTTTCGTGGTAATTAATGTGTTTGTAGAGCTTTTTATAGACACATATTTCACAATTGTTTTATCAACCTCAAAGTAAGGGCTAATGTTTCTCGCTTTTCCCTTGGCTGCTGTGCGGGAAGGTGTTAAGCAACAAGCATTGCAAACGTTTGTTGACAAAAGAAATCAATTGTGATAAGTTGTTTGTTTAATTGTCTTAAGTGAATACTGGAATGTAGGCATAAATCTTTTAAGGGAATAAATTAAGTCAGTACCATTTTTTGAAAATGAGAGTCAGAGCGAAGCTGAGGCATATTGTAATTTCGCCACTGTGATAACGGTGAGTGATAGAAAGTGATAATGAGACAAGCAAAAGTCTCATTGTACACATATAACCATTGCGGTAAAGCAACTTTTATTTGCAACATATATTACTTATTTCAGATTGAGGCGGTTTTAAAGACAGAGTTGAATAATTCGTCACAAAATATTAGCGACAGATTTTGATTTTCTCGCTCTCATCTATTCTTCTCCTTCAAATGGTTCATTTAAGACTGCTCCATTTGATGGGGTATGTGGACAGGAGGTAATAGATCGATTTGCGAACCTAATCGAGCAATCGACTAACAATATTCTGTCACATTCGACATTCCCTCTAATGTTGCGAGAGTAACAAAAAATCATTGTCGAAGATGGTTTCATTTCGAATTAATAATATCACTGATATATTGCCTCACATACTGTTTTTAAGGACAAGCTCTCAGCATGGTTTGGACAATTTGGAACAAATGTTGGATGATTATTCCGAAAAGCGAAGATATTCTGGTGGTAAGTGAATGTGGCTCTGCAATTTTGTCTCGTAAATTTATCGTAAAAGCGCAACAGTGTCCCACCCTTCCCTCCGCTCCCCCCCCCCTCCCCAAATCGATATATTCCCCACCGCTTGCGTTTCTTCAGCCTTTTTTGAAAGCCTTTTTGTTAGGTGCTAGGAATTGCAAACTCTTTCGATCTTTTTAAAGCACGGCAGCTTTCTAAGAGTTAACTTTGGAATAGCGGAAGGTTAGCTCCAAAAATCCTGGATAATACACTATTTTTATGAGATACTGAAATCTACTGGCTTCCTCCCATCCCCTTCCCCTCTTTCCTCCACTTTCCTTCTCCCTCACCTTCCAATAATGCGTACTCTTTCAAAGCTTCAAACACTGCAGATCGCAAGAGTTTCTTTCAGAGTCTTACAGCATGTGAGAGGTTCTTTAGGCGAGCTAGGAGATTCGAAGACACGCATGTTGTGTGGGTTTCCACTCCGAGTGGGTTATTATTTTTGCAGAAGGTTGCTGTGCTGAGAAGACAGGTTTGAAGCTTCCCTGCTGACTTTTTTTGAGGAAAGCAGCTAAATTTATAAGAAATAAGCCAATAATACCACTCAGTTGGATGATAACGAAGAGAGATTAAATTCGACCTGTCGCTGTTTATAATGAAGATGTTTTCGGTATCTTTAGCAAGTGCTCGCGAGCGACCAACAGTGCACAGTCTCTTCAATGAACTCGACCACGACGGGTCAGCTGTTCAATTGTTCATTCACTTTTTTCTCTCTGTTAGCAGATGTCTGGTGTGTTATCTTTTTCGTCATCAACAATTTTGGTCATTTATGTGTTAAACTGGAAAACTGCCAACTTTTTATGCGTTCTCGCGTACTTGAAGTGCATTATGATGGTATCATCTCTATGTCTGTCTATATGCTAAAAGCGTCGTTCAAAAAGCCACGAGGTACGGAGTACGGAAACTCGAAGTACACGCAGGGCGACCAACTGAGCAGCTTTATCGACCTTCAGGTTGATTCAGCCACTTCAGAAAGAATCATATATTCGAATGTATCATAAAATTGCCAAGCAGTCGATTTCTTTAGAATATAGGGAATAAATTCTTGAAGACGTTTTATCGTTTGCTGACAGTTTGTAAGATTAGCTCGCCTTATAAATGATGTTTAAAGCGCGTACTGTGCTATCCTTGTGGCGCGCTTTCCTACTTGCATAATGTAAATTAAGAGTTGATCAACTCATTATTTTCGCTCATTTTGAAGAAAGCAGTGTTAATTTCGTTAAATACTTCTTAACTTTTAATAGAAGTGGAGGCTTCTCTCGTTTATATCGAAGAGGCGATTTCTTGTTGAAAATGAGTAGTATGTAGGTTCTTCTTTCAATTATTATTTCAAGGCTTCACTATCGAAAACATGAGTCCCTTTTTTTGGTTCTGGTCACCAGGTACGGTGCAGGTAAATTATTCCCCTTGCGGCATCATGATTGAAGCATTAGCTAAGAGTTGATCAAGTCACGTTTAAATAGACAGTGCATTTGAAGCATTAGCCCTCCCATGAGCTAAATAAGCTCTACAGAGCAGCAAAGCAGTGGCTTGCAGACACTCGCTTATGCAAACAACTGCAGCTTGACTTTTGTTGGCAAAAAACAGATGCAGGGGTGTGCTCGAGAAACTGCTGCAAAATGTGTTGTTGCATTCATTTCACCTGGCCAACCTGTTTCTTACCTCTTACCAACAAACAACAAAGTATACAGAATGATTCCTTCGTAGTGCAATTGCTCGACTGCGCCCACAAATTTTTGACGAAAAAATCCGTTTATATGTGATCGGAAGGTGTGAAATGAAAAATTGATCGCTTTAAAATGCATATGAATTATTCACGTCTCAAAATATTTGAGACAACTTCCGAACTTGATGTGTCAATTTGCTAAATAATGCATAAGGGTCATGTTGTGGTGTAACTTGCAACCATGCAAATTCTTTTAATTTCACCGAATTCCGAATTGAAATTATTGCATATATATATATATATATATATATATATATATATATATATATATATATATATATATATATATATATATATATATATATATGCAAAAATTTTAGCTTCAAAAGTGGGAGCCTGTACTTTGTAGAAAGCAAAATGAAGTTAAAGCAATTATAGACGGGGGAAATTTTCAGACGAAATAACCAATCATCGTTTACTTCTGTAGATGAAATAGCAAGTAGATATGGATGCATCGAATAAGAAAAGCCATTCTTTCGTTCATTGTAACTGAACCTAAAATCCTGATTGCTGAGTTCAAAATTTAAGGTTTACAAAATATTCTTTACCTGAAGTTAATTGATAATGAAGTTCGTTCATTGTGTGATCAGTTGATTGTCATCACTAGGTGATCGTTTTATAGCTTTTCCACTTTCACTTAGATTCCGTTATGTCATCGTTTGTTTTCACGAAGCAGTAGCCGAACTAAGTAAAGATGATCGATTAATGAAGAGAGAGGACTGTTGCCCCAGCAAGATGAAGATCAAATGTTTGAGCAGAGAGCATTGTTTGTGTAGTGTGCAGCTGACAGTTTATCGAGGTGAACATCCGACGCAACTCTAGAGCTAGCGCGGCATATAGAAGAGCTTCTGCTTTTCTTACTAGCCATCTTTCTCTTTATCGCAAACACACAACTCCCCCGCGGACTCATCTCATCTTTGTCGTTAGCGGATTTAAACGTCGGCTACTTCAAGTTTCGAGTGCATTTGTGCATCCGATCCGAGTCGTCGTCTCTCTGAAAATCGTTCTTATTGTTCTTACAAACTCCTACTTATTGTCATTTTAACTGATATCAAATCGGCGGACTGATTACCGCCTACTGAAACGAGACAGTTCATTGTTAAGCGGTTGATCACTTGACTACTGTGTAATAGGTTTGTTAGATAAGTGGAATTGTGGAACGTATAGGAAAGAGAAGGAATAATGTACGAAATGCAACAACGATCCGATGATTACAGCTCACGAAAAAATCTCGCCGATCGACAGTATACGAATGGTTCTGCACACGATCTTGTATGTTTTTTTTTCTTTTTGTTCACTTAACCGTTGCATTAACAGTCACAGTTCTGTGCGTCTTTATCTCTGTCAATATTTCATCTAGACATCTGATTATTCATTTAGCACTCAGCTCGTGATATTGCCCACTAGGTTATCCAAGTAGTCAAATGTTATGTCTTTTTTTGTAGAAGCGAACTGCGAGGTTCTGTGCAAATTCATTTGCGCGCTGTATTCGTTTTAATTTTATTAGGTATTTAGCAAGCAGAAGCGGTAAACATAATAAGTTTATTTGAACATGTAGCTCGAACTTTTGTTTTCAGTCATCATTTCAACTAACTTTATTAGAACTTGCGCTTGATTCCCATGAGAGGGAGAACTTTGTGAGGTTTTATGCAAGGAGCATCTGTGAGCATTTTTCTCCTAATATTGCACTCCATTGTTTTAAGTATGTTGTTGTTGGGATGATCAATTCAATAACTGTTAAACTGTAAGCTTCTGGCCTTACAACGTAAATGAGTTCAAGTGCGTATCACGGTCCTCCTCTCCTGTTTCCTTTCCATAGTTCTCCTGCCTCGCTCTTGTTGAGAGACAAAAGCACAAACTTTCCTGTGACTAGATCCGAAAATGAAAGAAAATCACTTCAACAAATTGATGACCCGAAGCGGAGCTTGGGGTGACTTGGCTCCGCGTCGATTTTGTATTATAGGTAAGCGCGTCACACATTATTTGAAATAAAAATTTTATTTGCCAGTGATTTGCAACTGTTAAGGTCCGTGCTTGGGATGCTGACGCAGTAAATATAGGTAAAGAGCAAGGCAGCGAGCGCGGCCATACCTGAAATATTAATGCAGATAGTATCTCTGTAAGACTCGCTCCTATTGTGTAAATCTTATTGAATCGTTGCGTTGCAGTTATTGCGCTGAGGGGTTTTCCTCGGTAGGTAAAAATTAGGTGGAAAACCTCCCGCTCCTTTTTCCATCGTTACATTACGCGGTTTTCGGCTCACTTTTCACGCCAGTAATTTTTTGCTTAGTAGCTTTAGCTTATTAGCGTTGAATAGATGATCTTCAAATTTGAAAAATATGCTTTTTCCATGTGTCCTTTATTCATGGCACATCTTGATTAGCCGATTCTCGTTCTAAAATACTTAACGCACAAAACTAAAGTAAAAAGTTTGAAGTGTGGGATATTCTTGCAGAAATTTGCCTATAACGGGGAAGGAGGGAAAGAGAAGAGGCGGGTTAGGTCATCTGCAATGTCTGTACAGGTCTTGCAACCACTAAAGATGCTTCTCGTCGCGTAATGGCTCAGTTTTAAGTGCAGCACGTTTATCAGTGTATAAGATCCACTCCTTTTTTACGTTTACGTCTATCGTTTTTTTCTTATATTTGAGAAAGCGAATGGTTTTTTCAAGGGAGCAGTTTTTCTTGATTTTGAACTCATAGTTGTTATCTATTTTTATGTTAGAAAAGGCAAATGCTGTGCTCAATTTTTTATAGACTGTCATTATACTAACACAAACGTTCCATACGATGCCAATCGGCCTACCTGAAGCGGCTGCTGCAACTTGGTTTTTAGAAGTATCCATCTATCGGTCATGGGCTGCAGTGGCATTCAACAGAGCTTTTTCTCTTTTTAATTAAAAATTTTGTTCCCCCTGATTTCATTAGTCGCAGACTTCTTTATGTGATTTTTTGGTGTTTTTTGAAGGGAATTTAGTTTTTCGGCGAGCCAAAGAGGGAGGATGTTGAGCACTAAAAGCTGAGGGCACAAAGAACATTTCTTTTCCCATTGGCTAACTTTGCACGCTCGCAGCAGAACATCTTAATAGGCTCTATGCTATATTTTAGCGGAAGTCGCCTTCTCGTGATCCATCGCAGTTGGATTCGATGTTGGGAACTCTTCAGAACGATATGTCGAAGCACGGTATCAGCACAATTCCAAAAGGCGATTGCGCTTCGTGTGGCAAACCCATCGTTGGACAGGTCTTCGTTTACCCTCTTATCTTTATAGAACCCTCAGAAGCATTTTGTTAAGCCATAAACGGGAGTGGGAGGGATAATTATAATATTGGTGTCTGTTGAGTTGCACCCATCTTTTGAAATTTCCGCCAGCAGTCCAAACTGTGACATCTATGAACAAGCTGCTTGGTTACCCACAAAACGATGTCAGCAGCTTGCTCACTCAAAAAGATAAGAGGTGTACTAACTTGTGTGTCACTACTGTTGAAATGATCTGCAAAGGTAGTGTGTCAGCTTCTTTGCTAGAATCTCTTTTAATGTTAAAGGCTGTAATCATGATTGATAGAAACTGTTTAAGTAAAGTAAGAGCGGGGTATCTTGGCAATAAAGTACCAACTATGGGGCAATATAAAGGTGTGTATGCATTCCGTGGTTATTTGCAGGTGGTAATAGCATTAGGTAAGATGTGGCATCCGGAACATTATGTGTGCTGTCAATGCGGTGAGGAGCTCGGTCACAGGAATTTCTTCGAGCGAGGTGGCAAAGCGTATTGCGAGAACGATTATCACGATATCTTCTCACCAAGATGCGCATACTGTAACGGACCGATCAAAGATGTCGGTGTTTTTTAAATCGTCTGAAAATGCGCCTAATTGATGTGAAATTTCTAAGATAGATCTGAAAGGTGTTGAAATCAAGAAATAAACTTAACGGGCATTAAAGGAAATTCCAAGAGCAGCATCAGATGTGGCATCTCGCGCCCCATTATCACGAACGAACGAATAGTGAAAAATTCGAGGATGGTGGGAATCCCTTGTTGGAGCGATGTTTTCGTGATTTATGGTTCTCACTGTTGTTAACAGATCGACAGCATTCTTGAGAAGATATTCAATCATTTATGCATTGTTCGATGTTCTTCATCCATTTATCGTAATCGCCTGCAATGATGAAGTGATTAAGTTAGTCGGAGCATCTAAAAGAAATAAAGAGGAGCTGCTTCCATTCATTTCGTTGGCATTTTCGCGTTGCTTTTTGAGGAAATCCTTTTCCAGAAATAAACTAAAATTGTTTTCAGCGTTGTGTAACTGCTCTTGGCAAAACATTTCATGCGGAGCATTTTGTATGTGCCGAATGTGGTCGAGAATTTGGTGATGAAGGATTCCATGAAAAGGTTTATTCCGTCACTTGAAATCGTCTTGAAAATACTTCATAAATTTGCATATCTTTTGATAAGGCTGCGTATGTTCATCTAATCAGATTTTAGCTCGAACTTTAAATGTTGACATGGCGATATTCCCAGGCAGTTGGCGTGGTGGTTTAATTTTTTTTCATCTGCAAGCATTCGATGTAATGTGAAAGTGTTCCATCTCACATGTAAACTAATCGGCCATTAGCATGACAGGATAATACCGCATACTCTGTCTTATCGTTTAAAATTATGAGATCGTGGGGTCAAAGACTTCTTCACTTAGCATTAGACATGGTCGTTGAATTTAGATTCGGTTGGGAACTAGTTCTTTATTGAGTTGTTTTGCTTTTGTAGTAGATCATTTTAAATGTTGTATTTTATGGTTGATTTGCTGTGCTGTAAATCAAACGAATGTTTTCAGGATGGTCGAGCGTATTGCAAGTCCGACTTTTTCCGAATGTTCGCACCGAGATGTAACGGCTGTAAGAATCCGATCAAGATGAACTTCATTACGGCGTTGGGTACTCATTGGCATCCCGAATGTTTTGTCTGTCAGGTAAAACCTTTTCCGGATTGGTCGCACTTTCGCTTCCATCTTCTGCTTGCGCTCATTTCGGAAGCAGTAGATATATGTGCTGTCAACGGTTATTTTGCTGCTGTCGTTATCATAGCAATTATTAGTACCATTACTGTCACTAAAATTCCCTCGTTATTGTTATTATTTGTTATTATTATTTATTATTTATCATTTTCAGCTATTAGTTTTTGCTATTATTCACTCGTTATTACAGCTATTTATTTTTCTTTATTATTAATTACTAACTGCTATTCACTTTTATTCGTCATAACTGTTTTTATTTGTTTACATCAATTTTTATTTATTTATTAACCCATTTATTTGTTTATTTGTTTACTTATTTATTTATTTATTTGTTTATTTATTTATTTATTTATTTATTCGTTCAATTTATTCAATCGTTATCGTCAATTATTTATTTATTTATTTTTATTTGTTCGTTAACACAATTATTCATTATTCGTTAATAATTATTACCATTATTTCTTATTTATTACTATTGGTAACTACCCATTTTGTTGCTTACTATTTATTCTAGTTAATTATCCTTACTGTTAATTATTGCTTATCACTATTATATATTATCAGTAATCATTCATTAGACCGTTATTTATTATTATTAATTACATTAATCAGCAACTCACTATTATTAACGATACCAGCTAATTATTACTGATCTTACTATTCTCAACTGCTATTTGTTATTACCTATTATCGTTTATTTTATTTATTATTATTATTGCCAAATAATTATCACTGATTATATCTCTACTGCTCGTTATGATTATCACCTCGATTTAATTTTGTCTATAGTTTCATAAACTACTAGATCCTATTATCGACCATAATATTAGACATTAGCAAATTATCTTATTGCCAGCTGCGGTGAAGTGATTTTTAGTGCTGAGACAAATTTTTAGCTATCTGTTGGCATAGCGAACAGTGTTGTGTTTCATAGGATTGACAGTATTTCATAGAGTTATTATGCGGATGCTTTGGAACAACAGTTCTCTTGGTTTTGGAGTTTTCTGATATCATTTATCGTTTATACTTTATTTTTACTTCTTTTAGCTAGTAGTAATTTGTCCAGCTTTACTAGAACTCTTTAGGAAGTAGTGACTAAGAAAGCTGTAATAACTTTTTTCTTGCTCGGGTTATGCCAGCATGCTTTTTATGTTACATTCGAATTTTTGAATGGCGATTCGCAGTGGAAAAACCAGCTATTAGTGAATCTGTCGCGTTGTGTCCAAATGCTTTTGCAGCTAGTTTGCTTTCGTTTCTGAAATAATTTTGACAGCTGTTCGCAACACTCAATATCTTTATTTGTGCTTCTTACTTTTTGAATCGTCTTTTCTCCCAAACGAGGATATCACTTATATATATTCTTTTTGTGTCAGCAATAAGTGCGCTGTGAAGAGAACACTACATTGCTCAAGGGATATGAAGTCACTTGCTGGGGAGTGTAAAGCCGCGTAGGCGACGCACACCGCCGTTAAAAAAATCCGCGAATATTGATTGATTTGGCAGATTTCTCGCTCACATGCCATGGTACAAAATATATCAGTGATATTTAAAGGGAAAACCTAGGTTTGTGCAGGAAATTTGTGACTGGAAAAGAAGGCAACTTGAGGATAGGCTTATAACCTCGGGCTCCGCAACTAGCTGTAACATTGTGGTTGAGCAAATGCGTTGAAGTCTTCTATGATTCGCCTAAAAGATATTATGTCTTTTTCTTTTCCTAGGAACGGCTTCTCTTTGCACGGCTTAGGTTTTCCCACATTTCTCTAATTTCTTGAAAAGTTGCTGTTGAAGTTCTGCTCTTGAAAGTTGAGACCGTTTGAACAGGAAAATTTCTTTCTCGTTCTTTTGAAAAACAGAAAAAACAGTGAACTCTCTATCGATGAATTGGCGTTGATAGATATGCAGCACTCAGTTCGTCGCATCTGTCATTTAAACCCACAGTATCGTGCAGTCCCTATAAAGCTGCTAAAAATACTCTAAAATTCCTACAGAGCTCTTGAATAGATCAGCTGTAAAATAAAGTTTAATTCCTTTCACTGCTGCCTTAGCTTCGTAAATTCCTGTGTTCCAGAATTGGCCTTTTATGCACTAAATTTTGGCACTGGCATTCAGGCATTCGATTACTTTATTTGTTGCTCTTCTGAATGCAAACTCCAAGCCGTTCCGGCCCTTTATTTCTTGCTGCCTGAGGCTTATGCATGCTAACTTTATTTGCAGGTTTAGTCATCGATGGATTCTTCATCTCTGTAGATTATTTTGATGTGTAAATTGGTGTTGTTTGGTGCTTCTAGTTATTGCTAGCAGTACGTTTGAATGCAGAAAGCTTACAGCTAAAACCAAGCTGGTGTGGTGGTGTTCGTGTAGAAGCATGTCTAGTGCACGGGGTGTTACTTTCTAGGAGTGTCACCTTCCGTTTGAGAGTGGATCGTTCTACGAACATTTCGGAGTGCCTCTCTGCGAGACGCATTATCACGAGAAGCGTGGCAGTCTCTGTGCATCGTGTAACAAGCCGATCAGTGGACGTTGTGTGTCTGCGATGGGACATAAGTTCCACCCGGAGCATTTCTGTTGTTCCTATTGCAGAAAGCAGCTCAGCAAGGGTACATTCAAGGAGGTCGATCGCAAACCGTTCTGTCATAAATGCTATCAAACGACGCATGCCTAAAGTTACTACTTAGTAGGTTGTTGATGCCAGGCAACTTGTTCGAGACTAGTAGGTGAGTGGTTCAATTGAGCATATAATGAGGGGATGGACGAACAGATTTCTGAAAGAAGTGAGTTTGATGAATTGAGGGGCACTTTCATTTGATCACATGTCTATAAAATATTGGGAGGTGGTTTTATTCACGTGGTGGTGGTATAAGGTGATGTCTAATCCATCAACGTTTCATTCCGTTGTTCATTTTAAATGTCGATATAGGCAAAGGACGCTATTATTATGGAGCAATATGTTCTCATATAATATGCAACACACTTTTGATAGCGAAGGAATATATCACATTAGAAAATAGCAAATTTGTATTAATGAGGAAATAAAATAAATGAAAGGTGGAGACTGAAGTATTTTTTATGCTTTATAGACTAATGTGTGGAGTGATCTACATGTTGTTGAAAGAGGTTCTCCCGCTTTTATTACGCACTGCGATCTAATTATGTCTCATCGATTTCACTGGAAATATTATCCACTTTTCAATCAGAAAGGAGTCAGAAGTGATTTTTAGATATTTCAAAGCATTCATTGGAATGTTGGTGTTGTTAATGAGGGTGAAGGTTTTTTTCGGATTGAAGAAACTATGCTGCACACTTATTTGGTGCTAAATTTCTTGGGGTCCTCCTACCTCAGAGGAAAAAGCACACCTCGAGCTGCTTACCTGCCTGTGTTCCAACATTTCGAACTGCAAACTTTTTGCTGTTTGCAGTTGTTTGCAGTGAATGGCATATGTGCTTTTCTTGCAATACCGGCGAACAAGCGGCAGTTCTTCTTAATGGTTTTTGCATTTCGAATTCATTGGTATCGTTTAGCAGTTTTCCGTTACTCGTTTAAAACTTTGTGTTTTCTTCCATAATTTGTTCTCATTCTCCCATTGAGGAAAAAGTCGATAAATTATGTACTCAGCTCCTTGTTTTTTATTCAGAAGATTTCGTATTCCAACAAGAGATTAGGTGCAGTAATACAATAAACTGTCGTTATGTGAAACGCAATATAGCTACATTTTGCTCGCTGTATATTCGAGAAGGTATTTAGTAGCACAAATCGGGTAAGCATCCTTGATCAAAATTGATTTCGACAATTTGTGGGAACGGTACATGGTTGAAAAGTTTTTTTATTGTTCATATCTGTCAAAAAGCCAGGATTCGACCGCTTTTGAATGTGAACCCACTGTTGCAGTAGGGTGTTGATGAGGATCTAAGCGGAAATTTCTTTGTCCTTTTATTGAGAGAGCGCCGTATTCGCCTTCGTTCGAAGCACGGAGGGAGAGCGTTGAACTCTTTGGCAATGGGCCATAAATATTATTAGGGTGAGCAGAGTTGTTTCACTTCACGAGTATAAAAATTCATTTTTATGCATTTCTCCGTTTTTTATTTTAAGGAGAATGGAGAGGGAAGGGTTGGAGAGGAGCTGCAGGGACCACTTCCATCCTGAAATTATTTCCTCATTGGAGCCGACCAGGATTTTGTTTTTCTTGAGAAGCCTAATTGGGTTTGTGTGCTTCTTGCTTTATACTGTTCGCTTTGTGTCCATTGTTTGATTGTTCGATGAATAGTTTAGTTTTCCAAACGTTTTGATTATTTTTGTAACAATCTTATGTAATTTGCTGTGTTTTTGTGTGATGTTTTCGTTCAGTCGTTATGTCTTTGATAATATTCTCTTTTGTTTTCGACATTTGCGGATGCTTTTAATTAATCCCGCTTTTTTTTCATTTTTTTTTGATAGAAAATATTGTTCGGACCTTTTCCCTCTTTGATTTTCATTTATCAACAATTTCCAAAAAGAAACTCATTTTCACTTGTTATTCAATGTTCTCATCTGTTCACTTTTTCCTTTTATGTGTGATTTTATTTGCATCGATTTTTATTCAACACAAATATTTGTCTTTTCGTTTATTCGCATGTAGCTTCTATTAATTGAATAATATTTGGAGCTCTATGGTGCTCATGTTTTTTGATGATGTGTTGCCATAACATTTCTATGCAATAGAAATGTGCTTTAATAGCCATATATCAGCAAAATTTTCTCTGAGAATTTGAAATGTCATTTCCAACTCGATTTTATGAGAGGTTTCGTCTGTCTTCTAATTCCCTCTACAGTACAAAAAGTTAAATGACGGCAAATAATTGACAAGGCAGTAAAGAAAAATGTCTATTTTTATCTAATTTACGAGGAAAGAAATCTCGTTCAGGTTTGTTTATTTTCTAATGCTGAGAGGAATTCCCAAATTTCAAGGTTATCGATGTTTTGCTTGAGTTATATATGAGTGCCTACGTGGAATGGCAATGTTATTTCACTCTCGTTGCTGAATAAAATTTGAAGAGTGGCATATTTGATACTGTTTGGTGTATTTGATAACATCTGTGCCGGCGCTTTTACTTTGATGATCAGTCATCGGCATATAGCGATTAATTTGGCGTTGTATTGCGAGCAACGAAGTCTTCAGACTTATTTCTACATCCATCGATTACTTAGCTTTTACAGTTTAGCGTTAAGTTGTTGGAAGCTCAGCTTAGAGGATGACAAGAAGGTTGGGATGGGAGAGAAGAATGGTGCTTGTCGATGAGAAGCTGCTAGGATTGTCATGAGATACCGTGCTTTGTTCAGCTGTTTTTGCTGTTCACTTTGTTCCGTGTCTGATACATCTGCTGCATTGGGAGGGGTGGGATTCTAGTATTATAAGGCTTCAAGGCAGGTAAGTTGCCCCAGGTTCGGTAGCTGTCTTTGTGCAGTAACGAGTCACATTGATTACCGATATCAAACGAACATTTTGTTATAGGATTAAACTAGGATGTTTAACGTTCTGTTCTCTCTTATTCTTTCGATTAACTTCAGCTTCTGCCGTCAAATATGTGGCGATTTCGGAGGCCTACACAACTTGTAGCACCTAGAGTCCGAACAATGAGGAAATACTTTATTAAATACCATTAAGTCAGTCGGATTCTGATGGCTGAGATGACAAAATAGATTTCATGTGAGGAAGGATTAATAAGATCCAGGACTAAAAGACATTCGAGCTCTATACTGTCAAGTGTTCTAATCTATCGTGTTCGGAAATGGGGCTGTGTATGTAGCATTCGATCTACGGGAACAATTTCTCGTCGAGTGGCCGCATTCAAGGGGAGAATGTTTGTGAGTGTGAAGGCGGCAATGCCACATGAATTTAACGGGCAAATAGACTCGACGGAACTGTTTTTAAAAAGCAATGTAATCGTTTCATTTGAAGGTTATCCTCTGCCGAAAAGAATTTTCAGAGGAACTGACATCTTCAAAAAACACATCATACCTCTTGTATCTAATACTTACTCACTGTTCTTCTGATGCCTTCGATACTACAAAACGGATCGACCAAAATACTCTCTTCTAGCGCGCATTTATAATTCAAGTAGAGGTTTTTCATTTGTAAGCTGTAAAGTTGAAAGATGCGAAAACGGCAATGATGTTTCAAGTGCAATTTTTTTTTAAAGTGCGGACTGTCGTATACGCGCAGAACATTCATTTAGTCTTATCTTCTTTACCTCTATAAATCTAAGACCTGACTCCCAAACCAAATACTGCAGTTGAAGCCTAAGCCCAGCCATGTATTCTCACCATCGTGGTATAGCAGCTGGAAGCAGTTTGGGGTAATCTTAGGTGACCTCTTTTTGTGGTTCTTTTATCCTGAGGTTAGATCCACAAAGGGTATGGTAACTGAGCCGATATTGGAGGAAAGCCACCTATATATTCAGTTGCAAGAGAACTTGTTCTGTCATAATAACAGCGCATGGATGATATTAGTGAGGCGATATAAAGATATATAAGCTTATCGATGCGGAAGCAATGAATCTGTGGCATTATTTTATCGGATAACTAATATAAATTCATTTTGAAGAGTGATGAATATTTCTCGCGGCGATGTCCAATGCACGTCACTTATTTCGATGAAGACGATTACTACTATTAGCGAGAGGTGATGTCGTGATCGCCATCATGGATTTATTTTAGTAATGGTATGGTTATGAGCATTGTGTATTCTTGACTAAAGTTGATTGAACTCATTGTTTATCTGCCACAAATTATATCGCAGTCAATGTGGAGGGAGGCGCATAATCATTGGCGCAGGAATGAGGTCACGCGCTCAACAATCGAGCAACGTCAGCCACTGATTTAGAGAGATGCCACACTCGATTGCAGAGCAATGATCAGAAAACGTTTTCACAAAAGTATTGCAAAAGAAATGCAAATCACTATTCGATCCGAGGATTTGTATTGCCTCTGAATGTGATGTGCGAACTTGCAAAAAGCGCATAATATGCCAATCTTCTAATTGGGCGTTCCTCCAGTTTTCGAAGTATTTCACCCTTTTGCTTATATACGTCTGCAGGAGTCGGTCAATTGCCTGGATGCTCCACTGAACCGATCAGTCGTTCGTTATACATTCAAAGGCGCCTCTATCACAAATAAATAACGTCATATCGCTGTCTATTGAGACCGACAGGTAATCAAATCTTCGATCAAAATTTGTATCGGCCGACTGCAGACTTTGCTGCCCTGTAGATTATGGTTTGCCTTAAGGGCCGCAGTCGAGGACACAAATAGGCTGCAGTGTTGCTTGCTAATCAGTGTGTCGTTCTTATCGTTTTGTGGTGTTGTTCCTCGTAATAAAAGAGTTCGTTGCTTCAGTGAGGTTCTTCACATATCAGTGGACGGCTGTTGCAACATCGATGACGCACTAATTAAACGACTCAATTTATGAGATCCCTAATCACTGATGTTGTATGAGCTCAACAAAACCTCATATCACTCAAGGAGATCTGTCGCTATAAAGTAATACCGACCAGACGCGTCTGTGAAGGCCCACTTGGCGAATTCTTGGTAACCAGCTGCTCGCTTAAATTCCCCATTACGTGCTTCATCGTTCCTAATCAAATGCTTTAATATCAGCATCAAGGAAATTCCACAACTTCCATGTGGTGTAGTTAAATGCGATGCTTTTTTATTAATTTAATCATAAGACAGTGTGCTTTTAAATATAAGAGATTTATCTCAATAAAAGAATTGCTGTAAAAGTTTTCTCTCCCTGGGGGCATACAACGAGCAATGCAGTAAGATGGCAAGTAACAGTAACAGACATGCGGCTATAGGATATGTTGATGTTTTGCTTCTTACTTATTGCCATGAAAATATAGCGTACTCTCGACCTATCATCAGAGTGATACGCAGATCTATTAAAATTCGGTTCATGATGTAGGAGAAGAGGTAGGAAGCAAATGTTGATATATTAGTGAGCGCCCTGCTCTCAACAGGAAGCTAATATTATCCCGATTATATGATCGCGGTTGTGCTACAGTCGACTACGCTGTATATCCAACTAACCCACCTGAGCGTAAATAAAAACAGGCTGTCTTTAGCGTTTAGAAGATAGTATGTGAAAGTGGTGGCGCATATGTAGGCGAAACCAGCAGATTATTCATTATATATCCGCACCAAAATGTGCCTCACAGCATGTAGTAAGTTAGTTTAGTAAGCATATGCATAGATGTCAATTTCTCTTCATCATAAGGGCAAATATGAGGTTCGTAATCCTATACCGGAAATGAACTCCTTGCAAAACTCCACATCAATCGAAACGCTCTACAAGCGCTTAAGGAAAAAGAGGAACTGAGGTGGCATTTCATCTTATCTATTCTCATTCCCCTCTCGTCATCTGTTCTTCGATCCTTCTGCTGTTCTGTTTTTCTGCCTCTTCGCCTGATTAAACTTGTCCTGTTATTGAAGCGTAGAATTTCTCCCACGTATTCCAGACGATTGATTTCAAATCCAGTCAATTTCGTTATTTATCCTTCGAATTGGATGAGACTGTGGTTTTCAGTCATAGGACGTCTTTGCATACTTAGCATTGCCTGCAGCACCTCATAAATCGCCGTCCGATCCCTGACCTTTGACCCCTCTTTGTGGTTCCTAGGCACATTTGGTATACATTCATTCCAACTGTCTGTGCCTGAAAACCGCTCGCATTAAATCACTTGAGGTGTTGTTAACAGTGCGGAGGTTTGCAATTTGTGCTATGTGTGCAGCTTCCTTTATATTGCTATCTTCATCGTGTTTTACTCCAAATGAAGGTACTGTTTGGAAACATAAACTTTCCATCTCTTTGCCAGTGCGCGCCAGTCTCGCTTTGGACGATATAACTTCCGTTATTATGAAAGCAGAACGCCCTATATATATATATATATATATATATATATATATATATATATATATATATATATATATATATATATATATATATATATATATATATATATATATATATATATATATATATATATATATATATATATATATATATATATATATATATATATATATATATATATATATATATATATATATATATATATATATATATATATATCCTCGGAGAACAAGAAAAGAAAAGAATGATGAAGAAATGTAAAAGTGTTCAATTTTTGTGATTTACAATTTTTTGTGATCACAGAGACCAAATATGCGAAAACGATACTGCAAATGAGAACAACAGCGAAAATAGCGAATAAAATCGCTTTGGATAGATCGAAGGTGTCGTATTTCGATTAGAATCTACATTCCAAAATGTGATACCGTCGTAGATAACCTGTGCCCGTGATTTTCCTTCAACCGACTCATTTAGGGCAGTCAACTTTCCTTTCCACTGTTTTGCGTAAACGCAGCCTTAATACGGCGATATAGGAAGATGATCTCACCCTATCCCTGCCCATTCCCTCGGCGGTTACAATCTTTGTGAGGGTACGCTTTGATTGTTTTCATGGGCCACGAATGATGTAAGATAGTCGACGCGAAATGACTATAGAACAAATTTGGGAGCATGCGCTCACGTAGATTGACTTTCAACTTCGCCGTACACCCTCTGAAGATCCTGCAACTTTGTTAGGACAGGATATCTCTCGCAAACCTGTAGAGGTCGAGTGAGCTTGAGTTCCTTGATGATTCATGTTGAAATTTTTTAAGTGCTCGACCTCTTAACAAAAATAATCCATTAGAGATGGGACGCAGCTCGGACTTGCGATAATAGTGTCCAGTTCAGTGACATAGAGGATTTGAATAAATGTAGGTAAGAATCAGGAGTTTTTCACGTATGACAGTCAAGCAGGCAATTGTTAATGGATAATGATCGCCATTGTACGAGGTCGTAATACGCGTCGCTTCTGACAGAAGCCTGTTATTGAACACATTCTTTTGTTATTTGCGGCGCGAAGCGTGCTGTTAATAGCATATGGAAAGGAACTGCGCCTTAATAAACATGTTACTGTGCTCATATGTGTCACGAATGTTTTCTTTTTCTCGTTCTCTGGAAGACGAGGGCAACCGATCATCATTCCGCGAGTTGTAAGATGTTTTTGACCTTATTGCAGGAATCAAGAGATGATAACAGGAATGTCAGCCTGGGGCTTGGCTCTGGGAGTGTTCACAGTTATGATTATGTCATTGATGACCATTCAAATCATCAGCGGGGAGGGTGGCTGTAGTAATCCTTTTATACCTGGAGTCCTCACACCACGGAAAGCACAACGAGGTATCCCCAGGAAACCAGACCTTCGGAACTTCTTACGTGGCCTTAAGCAAAAGCGTCTATCCGACGTTGCTTTTCGAGCGGACCATGCTCTTGCGACGACGCCATGGGTCGATACGTTCGCTGTCTTCTCTCGGCGAAGGCGCTAACATGATGCTTATTTTAAAACGGAGACCTCAATCTTCAAAGGAGATCCGTTAGCTGCACTATGCCGAAAACCCCAACGGATCTGTCTGATGTCATTATGCTCGGCAATCAAGGAAACCTGGATTCCCACTACTTACACATAAAGAAATTTAATCGTCATTGCAGCACAGGAATTTGCAGCGATTGCCATTGCGGTCTTCGCGGCTGTCGACGTGACATCGGTTTCACCTCACCGAAAAAATTTGCAGTGCAAACAATGTTCTGTGCGATTTCTAGTTTTATATTGCGTCACTCTGGAATCTGCTTCCTTCGGATATCGTTAATGCATCCACTCACTCCATTATTCGAACGATCGCTGAATTGTTTCAGTCTTCAAACTATTGTTGTTCTTGTGTACTGATGTCTGTTTTTCGGCGCGATTGCTGTTTTGCGACTGTTCTGTTCTTTCCTGTGGTTTCTTTCACATGCTTTTTATGTGTTTTCCTATCTCGAGATGTGGAAATATATAAAAATAAATAAATATTTGTTCAGCCGAAATACATTGCAGTCCTTCGCGTCTACGTGCATGGATTTTCTACTTTTATATATTTTCCTGTATTTTCCTACTTTTATGTAAAATACTAATAAAAAATAAGCAAACAGGCGTTAACACGTTTATTTTCCAATAGTATTTTCAATAAAATGCAGTATCACTCGCAAGAAAATGATTTGCGTTTATGCTCTATTAAGCTGTTAGCAGTAACTTTTTTATCCTCTTGAAGGGTACTCTGTTGCATTCAATATACTCATATTCTGCACTCGAAAGGGGAAACTATTCTCTATCCGTACTATACCATGACATGATCATTACATTGTACCCCTACGTTACTGCTGAAAAAAACATTGCAATAAATGTTAGAAACATCATTTAATGATGATTTGTTGATTGAATATCGGCTGGAGTAATTAATTGCTCAGAGCGTTGGTTGGCAACGAACCTTGCAAAAGTGCTTCTATCGGTGTCCATTTAAGGCGGCTGCGTTGGAGCACCTAAAGTGGAATAAAGAACTCATTCGCCCACTAGACTCATTGTGGTTCGTCGCTATTCTCAGAGGATAGAGTTTAGTAAAAACAGAGGAAAGCAGATGAAAAGCTCTGCATAGTTTAGCATCTCCGCCTGAAAACTTCACATGCTGGATATGCTCAGAGGATACATCTTTTTTAATGTTTGCGAATGTCTTGCACTAAAGTGACACCCATGAGGTTTTGTTAGAAAAGCTCCCTTCTTGTTCTTGATGCCATAATTTTTTAAGTTCGTTGTTCTCTTTGCTTTTCTCCCTGTCTCTCTCTCGCTGTCTCTCTCACACAAACGCACACCAAGAAATTATGAGCAGTGGAAACATGCCGAAAGTTTATGACCTAAAACATTGAAAAAACATTTTTGGGAGGAAAAAATTGAGGAAGCCAGTTCAGCAGCTTAAAAAAATGCATTATAAAGCACGTCTCATTATTTCCAGGCACTGCAGGGATCCATCGATTTCACTGGCGAGCCTGCAAAAACGTGTATCCTATAAAATCGCGTCGTTTACTTCGATGCCAAAAAGCTTCAAGTCATCTCAACGTTTATTTGAACGCTGCCGACAATAATTTAGATCGGTCGTTTTACTACACACAATAATTGCAACACATTGTTGCAATCAATTTCACACTTGCACATTTATCATCGATATAATGAAAGGTCATGTTATCCAATCGTGCGGCGGTGGGGAGATTCAGGAGCGTTGAAAGAGAGAATCACTGAGCAGTGACTGAACATTGTTGCGTTTTAATGGTTTTTTGGCACTTAGAAAGTGAAAATAAAGTCATTTCAGTTGAGCTGCATTAGAAAAAGTCAGCACAGAGCAATGTAACGGTAATTGTTGAGGTGGCGAAGAGGAACAGAAGGAAGAGGAAAGAGAAGGGAAGGTGGGGTGAAGTACATATATAGTTGCAGATAGCTAGCTGAACATTTGTGCCGATAGGTTATCGCCAGTATGGTACTATCACCAGAGACCTCTTGCCAAAACGAATGTAGTCATACGAATTGTCACCTTTTCTCTTTTCTGATGGCGTCGAACGTCCAAATCGTATGAAATCATAGTCGGCCTTTTTTGCTGCAAGAAGTTTCCATTATGTTACATTTTTATATAGCATGCACCACTCTATAAGCTAAGTACAATAATCTTTCACTATGGACAATACTGAATTCGCCTTCACCGAATATCCACAATGAATGTCTATGGCTGCTAGATGAGTGAGTCGGTGCTGCCGGAGCCATTTCGTGGATACCAAAGAACAGATCTTATGCTCTGGCCGTTCTACAGACTAAATAGGCAAACCGTCCAGACTGGTTGCTCCGCAAACGCATTCACGACTCGAACATTTTTGGCGGAAACAACAAGTCACCACACATTCGCTGGACGACATCGTTCAGCGACGTTTGCAACACCGTCCATTACCGTTGGCCATACCCTGTGTGACAGCTATCCGTCAGCGCCTACGGCGTGTATGAAGTAGAACAGGTGTGGAATAGATGATACAGGAAAAAGAAGGAAGAATCTCTTGCCACACAAAGAAAATAAGAAGAAGATTTTCTTTTCGACACCACTTTTTTCCAAATTCTTAAAACAGATGCATGCAAGATGAGGTCCACGATAACCTTAGCCACACGGTCTGTTTTCTTCACTAGTAACAAGCACTCGCGCAATAAATGGATAGCTCGATTACCACCGGTTCCCATTCATATCCTAAGTTTTGATGCTCACTTCTAAGAGAAGGCTAGATGCACAAGTGCTCTTATGCATGAAAATATGCGACTGGCATCGATAGATTTTCCATGCAGACGTAATATTTGGAAGGGCGAGTTCTCGCTTACCATTAGAGACTACCAGATGGTCTCTCCGCCCATGAAATAGTCGGAAATCGCTGCCTAATTTCACCAACTAAGGAATATTAGAAAGGCACAATACATCGTTTCTTTTTTTGAAAAGGTCACGAGAGAGTGTTTGATGTTTTCGTGAGTTGGGACATTGTGTCATTTTCTCTTATAAAGTGAAACTTTGAGATGTCGAATGAATTTACCTGTGAAGTTGTCTACTTCTTCTATATATGAACACAATTGTGACGCTTTATGGCTGTGTTTGTTTTGGTGCTGCTCTCGAAAATATTAAAAATCGACTTTTGAGCAGTTTCTACGCCCAACTTGCCTTCTTTCTCGGTGAATATTAATTAATAAAAAATTAATAAAATGTGCGAAACGTTGCTTTGAAAACATGTCATAGCAAGTAGCATGTTTACTGCATAAAGTGCGATTTGTTTTCGCAAGTATACGGTTCCCACTGTCGTCGACTTCTGAAGCGACAACAGGAGGAGCCGTTTCTTGCAATATATTCAAAACAGCTATTGTTGCCGAAAAAATCGCCGAAAGAATTACCTTTGCCCAAAAATAAAACCGTCTCTGAAAAACTCCAAATTTCCGCCCTGTTATGCTTTAATTTGAGAAAATATTTTTATTGCAGTACTTTTGAAGCCTGAAGCGCCAAACTCTTCTGATTTCGATGCGTGGCTTTCTTAAACGTAGCATCGATCAGAGAATGCAATTGGAATCCGATCGGATGAAACGTTGTTTCCTTTCTAGAGAAGAGGGCTAACAGCAGGAGTAAATTCAACTCAAGTGCTCTCTTTCTTCAGTAGCACTATATAAAAATACATAACCGTTATGTCATCTTGCCTGCTTATTCAGCATATAGAGTACCAAGTAGACTGACAGTCAGAATGGCCAATTTGGTCATTTTCTTCACCAATAGCTGACAAAATCGATCGCTCCGGTTTGTAGGAGAATGATGTGGTGCGCATATACTTGTGAGTTTATTGTGCAAAAATATAAAAGAAATTGAAAGAATAAATTCCATCAGCAAATTTTTCGACAACATTCGAATGCCACGCAAGATGTAAGTCAAAAGCTATTTCAAACTATATTCACTCCGCTCCTAATTGTGGCTGTTCAAATGCAAATATACTCATTCATCTCGCCCCTTCTGCTGGAATAAATTGAGTAACATGAGGTCTATTCAAGCTCAACTGCATATCTATAGACCACTTGGCGTACTTTTTTTAAAAGATGCAAAGAATGAATAAAAAGCACCATCGAATCAAACAGTAGATATCAAGAGATACACTGCTATTCGAATTTCATAATTTACACTTCCGATGGTTTTTGAACTGGCGATGGGAAAGGTGGCGCTTTAAAGGAAAAGAGATAAAATACAAATATTATAATTGCTTGTTTGAGGCATAGCGCCTATTTCCTCTCGAAGACATCCCTGCCGCTTCCGCTCCAACAGCGTCAGTGTATCGAAAGTGCAAACTGGCAAAATTGGATCGAATAGTCGGTGCGTTTTGCAGAACAGTCATTACGAATTTTCATAGAGGAAGTATTTCGAATAAACCTCACTCCTAAAGAAGGAATAAGCCCCCCAAATTTCGAGTGTATTCACGGAATATAGTTGAGTGGGGCAAATCTTTCCTCATTGCCCTTCGTGCGCTTTTTTGGCTTTGTAATGAGGATATAAATGGTCAATAAGCAGAGCTCTACGCATTTGGCCCTAACACGCAGAAGGCTTAAGTAAATGTCTTATTTACGTAATTATAGGAAGAAAGAGACGAAATATAGGTAATACAGATTGGAGGCCTAAATTAAGGCATTCTTTACAAATGGAAGACTTCGTGGTAAAAGATGAAGATGTGTTAGACGACATGTTACATATCCGCTTATTCCTTTGTATACTGGAAATAAAGGGATAACCGTATATGTGTGGCTGGTAGAGTAAATATATGAAAAGATGTATTCAACGATGAGCCCATGGAAGAATCACAATTCTATCGTCGTCATTATTTTTGCTTTCGTCCACCATTCGTATAACTAAGATAACGTTTTTGCTTTGTTATGGCTGTGAAGGTAATTCTTGATTACATCCACTTCGCTTATTGGGTCCATTTGTGTCAAATGCTTTGTGTTACCTATCTAACAAAGTTTATAGCATAAAGCTTCCAGTCGTCACCTTTCGAAAATTTCACTAATTGTCATATTTGACCCTTTGCCATATCTCACTAAATTTCATTCTGAAATACTTAAGTGCTGAAATATTAATATTCCGATGTCGTAATGATATTATGATATCCGAATATCCCATCACTGCAGCACTTATTTATTGATTTTATTTATTTCAGTATCCCGAACTGAGATCAACCCGACGTTAAAAACATGGAAGAGGATAGGAAAAGGGTGTTAACATGAAAAGCAAAAAACTGTGTAGAAAATATACAATCAAGAAAGTATATACTCGACAGCGGAATGTCGGAAAGCTTGCAAACAACTTGAGGACAACGAATCAAATCAAACTTGAGCTTACAATATTCCATTGACCCTAGCTGAACATTTTGATCGTAAAGACCTTCAAACCGGTGGTATACTTTTGCTGGAAGCGACTAACGCAAGCTTTGAGAATGAATGAAGCGTTTGACGTCAGAAAGCGTTTGAGAATGAAATCAATATGGATGAAGCGTTTCTGGCCACTTCTCAACAACTTGACGTCAGAAAACAAATGAGGAGACGATACGGGAATACAGATTTCCGAATTAGGTCGGCAACAAATAATGAAATCCCTTCGATAATCTCACTACATGTATGCTGCAAAGCTCGGAGATTACAGTTTGCAGCTTCAGATAATTTTTCAGCAAATATACTCTCCTATGAAGATGAAGGTTGGTTATAACGCTAAAGACATGAGCATCATCTGTCGTAGAAAGATTCTCATCTCCATCATGAGAAAGCATTCCTGCTGGAAGCTCATATGAACCACATGATTATTTTTCATTGAAAACATTTAACCGTCACATTTTCGACTATTTGGCGGATATATAAGGTTCTTCTTTGAAGTATAGATATATAAGGTACTTTGAAGAAGTGGTATTTTGATGTGATTAGCAAAGAGACTAATCCTACACTGGATGTTATTAGAAATGTCGTAAATCTATAAGAGGAACAACCCAATTCTCATTTGGAAATTTCGTCCACATAAAATTGCACTAACCATCTCTGACAAACAGCAGACAATGCCACATTTTTCAAGCTTGAGGAATAGCTTTTCATGGCAAATCAAATCAAAAGATTTTGCGTACTAATACAGATTATTCCGGTCCAATCTCATAATGAACGCAAACATGCAGTCGCCGCAACAGGAGATAAATTGCGACATCGTGGACCGCCCGATGACAATGCTGAACCGCGCGAGGTCAAGCTTATCGCTTCGCGCAAAATAACCTGTTGCCGCACTTTCGACGATTATCTTGAAAACTTTACAAGCGGAAGTAATGAGACTAATCGGGCGACAGCTTCGTACTTGGAATGTTCATCGCAAGTATTGGAGGTCTTTTTTTTGACACGGAGAACTTAGTAACGTGATGCTCGAAGCCCAAAAAGTGGACATACATTTCGTCGATATCAAGTGAGCGCGCAAAACACATGAACGTGCTACTCTTGGAAGATTTCATTAACTGTGATGTCGTCGAGAGCGGCAAGGCCTCAATCAGTACCAATAATAGACCCCCTGAGCCCGGAAAGCATGACCATCCCTTATCATATTTTCCCCTTCTTAACCATCAATAAAGCGTCAGCTGCATGTGTTGGAAATTGTTTGGCAGAAATTTAGTCGGAAGTTCTTTGTTAAGTTACAGAATTCTGTCGAGTAGTTGTTGGTATACTGCAAGCTCTAGTTCCTCCGCTGCAACCATCTGCTCCAAGTACGTTTTCACGGTCGATGTATCAGTGGCTGGACCGCCTTCGTAAGAACTTCCGTCGGCAAACATCAATGCAGCCATCTTTGAGATCGATAATGGACAACAGAATGCACGCCAACATTTCAAAATTCTTGTTTGCAATGTACCACCGACGGTTTTTCCATACCGTTTAAGCGCCGAAGAAGGTCAACAGATGTAACTCACGGTATGGACGCCTCCGGTTGTAACAAGCGCAACATCACACCCGTTTGCACATTACCACTCTACTTTATTTAGTGATGTTGGAATTGCCTTCGCGTACCTTCAAGAATTTTCTAAATCGCTGTAGCTTCAACAAGAACGGAGCTTTTATAATTGTGCGCGAATGCTCCATTTCTTTACGATACAATTTGGTTCCTGAGCAGATGTTTTGCAAGCTTAACGTTGCAAGGTAATCATAACGTCTACAAAAGCACCTGCATGTACGGGCAATTCATCTTATTCAACACCCTTCTCATCGACACATTCGCAAATACGGCCAAATACTTCCGATAATCCGAAAAGCTGTCCCAAATTTTCTAAAGGGAGGTAATAACTGAAAACGTTCGCGCACAGTAGTCACAAACCTGGACTGAAAAATGTTCTAATGTTTCCAGGATTATCAAAACTAACATTGATGATAACAGCTTTTTGATCACCTGCTAAAAGTGATGACAACTGATGCCAATTAGAAATGTTTTAATGTCACAGTTGTTTACAGGTGGGAAGAAAATTACTCTCGCTCAATCGCCTCATTTAAAGACACTGAAAAAACTTCTGAAGAGCCTTAAGGATTCCTTCTGAAGAGCCTATGGATGTGTTGCGCATCTCCACCGAAGTCTGTCTGTGAAAAATGGGGCCTATCGTAGGAAATGAAATTGCGCTTTTATCTGACATCTGACGCATACCTTTCAGTTGACTTTACTAATAATGCTGCAATCCCATCTCTGACACAACATTCAAATGATACTCCTGTCACGTACTACACCTGCTAGAGCTTACATATGTACCTGATCTTCGCATTGCAACAGCATTGAGCCTAATATGAAGTGCTGTCCTCAAAAGCAGTTCAACACGATTAATGCAGAATGCTTCAGGTGATAGCTACTCGATACGTTTCAAGAAATCAAAAACTTGCAGAAAAGCTCACTGAGAAAAATTGCATGATGAGCACTCTTTCATTTTCGGATATCGGAGGATTACAGTCAGCAACGCCAATCAAACGCGATATTGTTTCGAACTGACCGGAATCTTGTCCGAAAAAAAAGATACATGTGGTTGCCTCCTGACGTAACTTGTGGATGTTCACGCAACTGTTAGAAACCCAATTTCATAGCAAACATTGCTATTCTAGTATTATCGACCAATGATATGCATGCTGCACTTTAGTCTGGTGGAGATCCTTACTTGTTAATTAGAGAAACAGAAACTATAGTAACGCGCCCGACTTTCTTGGGATTGAATGGGGAAACACACATACGCGAACGCACGGATCGAAACATGTTTCCTTCAGCTGCATTTTACAATGGATTTGAATGACAGGCACCAGTGGTAGAAGCTCGGCATGATGAGGTACTGTTCATCGTGATAAGCTCAAAACTTTTAAGGTCTGCTTTTGCCAGTCTTCCTTAGAAGGGTTTCTCTTCTTCGAAATACCGGGCTTGAATGCCTACGACAAGCGCTGAATAACGAATGAGCGAGAAGCTTAAAGATTGTACTCTGTTTGTTGAATGGTGATGCAGTTTCGACCATCGGATTTCAAAAGGTTTAAAAGGCTTCACAAAATCCACGATATTTTTCAGACGTTGTTAGCGGCATACTTCCATCCCAAAGCAATTTTTTTCTGAGCAGAAAATAGAAATTATATTGTATAACACGTAACAATTAGGCAGTTCCATTAATTTCTGATGAAATACCGTTATTGATTGTTCTTAACAAGCTTTCGCTGACATCCGGCTTCGAAACCGATGTATGTGTTGGCCTCGATCAAAAATTCTCTTGTAATTAATGTCATTCGCATCTTCATATACAGAACTACAAGCAAAAAAACTGATTTTTTTAGCTTTTAGCTTCAGCGACATCACATTCCGATCCTCAGGCTTTTCCACTATTCCAAGGAGTTTGCACCATATCAAACTGGTTGAAATCCACTGGCTGTGCCGCGAAGGTTAATGAAAATTGACCGGTTTGGGGCATCTTCCAAAATTTTTGCAGCGGCGCACCGTAAGGTGTTGCGCTGCACACTTTTACCTACTCTATCGCTATAAACTTTATTGTATAATTATTGTATATTTTGGTACAATTTATAACAAAGATAGATGTTTTAAGTAATAGAATTACATATGGCATATTAGAGTTTTACAACTGTATTTTGCAGCATGCTCCAAAATTTGTTACGAGCATGAAGAAGTTATACTATTTTCATCTAGAGTTTTGGGTTTGCCTGAACACTACTATTATTGAAATTCACATAGCAACGTGCTGTAGTGTGCGTTCGTATTGCTAGATTGTGCATTAAATGCGGCTTCATTATACTTCAAATGTTTTGCTGATAATCTGGATGACAAATTTTTCCTCAAAGAGTGGGTGCTTCGAATAACTCTACCAATGCATCCGTTAGCGTCGAACGGTAATTATCAGGGGAGGTTATAAGAAAGGGAATTTAGTATATACGGAAAACCTCTATATGATGTGGTACTGCAAGCTTTTCGATAACGTTGCTGACTGATCGCTTGACGGCAGGTGTAACGAACAGGTGCATTCTACAATCGAATAAAATGAGCTTAGCAAAATTTAATTTCATATCCAGCGCTTACCAACTCTGCATTTCTCATAAAACAGAAGCATCCGATTATGTTCTGCTCTATGTGCCATTACACTTACACATACAGTCTATCTGACTAGCCACAATATGTGGAATGCGTGCATATGACTAAGACGTTAACTTCCTCAGGAAACAAATACGAAAGCTTTTTCCTATAAATCCGATTACATGGCAATAAAGAATTTCCGCTTCGAGTGAAAAAGTCCATATGCGGGTTTTCTGTGGCCAGAAACCTCCTAGAACTTCAAAACGTTCACCATCAGCTCACAAATCAAAAACCGGTAACTTTGTTTCAAGTATACCTAGAGAGAGAAATAATCGGGAGAGAGAAATCATAAAACGCAGAATTTTCTGGCCGAAATCCATAAGCTACATGAATCTGCGCAAAATTTTCAAGTTCCTGCGTTTTTTTTTCAGTGAACGTTGAGTTTTGTGGGAAATGCTGGGTTGAATGACGCTTAGTGGCGCTTTGAAAACAGAAACTACAAAAATGTTTTCTGCAGCACGTCTATTTGCATTCATATTTTTCTTTCAATTTAATGAACTTAGCGCTGCATTGAGGGAAACAGTTCGTCTAGAGTTTCCTACAGTTTACAGTTTCCCTGCGGCTATGGTGACCGTGAACTCGAGTCGTTTGATCAGCTTTTGCAGAAGTTTATTTCAAAGTTTGTTAATTTGTAGGCGGAAGCGGTTGTCTGTTGGTTCATTGTGACCGTACGAATAGCCTAAATAACCTAAAATGCAGAAATAGAATGCACAGAAGTGCTCAAGAGTTCAAGTCATGTAGGAATCGATCACATCGGATGAAAAACAGCGTGTCAAGTGTATAGATGGAAAACCTGAACTGCTGACGTTCGCGCATCTGTAGGGTTATCAGCAGTACATTCTAAGATGCGCATGAAGATCAGTAATGCAAAATGACAACGTCGATTTCATCTGCTACACTGTTGGTCCTACGGGAGTGGAAGTTACTGCTCTGCCTTGCAAATGAGAAAAGAATAGGAAAACGACTCAGTTTATGTGAAAGGTACCCACCAATCATTCAATCGAAACATTGATCCACTATTGCTATTACGATGGTGGATGTTTTCCTGAATCATCACTACAGATTATAACATAGACAACAACATAGAATCCACTAGGTCTCCAGCATGTCATCGAGCGAAAGGACGCTATTATCAAGGATCGTCTTTATTAGGTAATGCGCTTATTTCATTGTTCTGTTCGTTGAGGATTGTGCATATTTTGTTTCAAAAATGCAGTTTTCAGAACAATTATATCATATATACCAACACAGCCTCGCTCACGTAGATGAGTTACAATAGTAACGAATTAAGGAGTCATTGAGTTTGATACATCCTTTTCTCCGGAAGCAGAGATTTACCTGATGCGCTGTGTCGATACACTTCAAGTGTCAGAATTGCATTCAAGAGGGCATTCTGCTGAAGGGATTTATAACCGATGACACTTCAGGAGGCTCGAGGCCTCTTCGTACCTTGTATACGTTTGAAACAAAACAGAAAGCATGAAATACAATTTGCTGTGATTACCTGCTTAATTTGCCAGTGTTAATGCTCGATCGCCGAAAGGTAGAAAAAACATATTTCAATGCTCACACTTAATGATTCTACAAACGATTTATAAAAATTGAAGTTTTAAACTCCACTATGAAACAAGAAGCATTACCATCGCATGAATTATACCTCCTCAAAGACTATATCGAGGTTTTTGGTGAGGTCCATTGAGAAGGATTTTCCGGGAGATTTGGAGAGGACTCATTCGAAAGAGGTCTGATGAGGAGAATTTACTACATCGAGAGCAATGCATCCGTGATGCGGTTTTGTAACACAAGTGCAAGGAGTGCATTTTTTGGCTCCTTCTTGGCCCGCTACTGCTAGGTGATTCTTGGGGATGCCAAAAAACGAGTGATTCTTTCAATCCGTATGGAGCGATTATTTTTCTCTTCATCTAATTACGATGTGTAGAAAGAAATTTTTTCTTGAAATATTCGGCACACTCGGGGAAATCATCATACAAATTCGTTTCGGAAGATCACTTCTTTAATTATGCGAACCCAATATTCCCAAAAATGCAGAGCTTCTGCAACAACATGTCTAGCTTCTAAATCACGACTTCCAATCACTCTTCGTAAAAAGTACGAATTACAGAGTTTCTTTGCCAACAAATTCAGCTTACGCTCAAAGCTGTTACCAAAATGGGATGAGCTCCATACACGCAATGAAGTGAGCCACAAAAGAATGCGACCACATGAAGAAAAGCCGCACTTTGATTCGAATAGATGAAAGATTACTGAGTCGTGAAATACTACCTTCCTTAACTTATGATTGCTCAACTTTTTATTCATTGACTTGTTATTTCTTAACTTGTTATTCCCTAATTTTTCATTCCTCAGCTTGTTACAGCTTGCTAACTTGTTAAACTCCCATAAACATACAATTTCCTCAGTGTTATGAACTGCTCTCTTGAGAAACTTGTGGTTTTACTATCACCGGCTTCATCCGTGTCATTTCAATAGTTTTTTTTCTATACTGTGCTATCGAAGAAGAAAATCGAAAAAGTGTGTGTCGTTGCTGCATCGTTATTTGTTTTTTTATGCTCTGTTACGATATCAAAACAATTCATATGGCCACTTTAGTAGGCCAAAACAACATAATTCAGTCGGGTGGAAACTAAATGAAGTGTCTATGAGCAGTGGTACCTGCTGGGACCTACCTAGTTAGCGCAGCTCGCTCTCACACAGACAAGAATCGAGTTCAGGTGTTGCTAGCTAACATTCTCGATAATAAGCATCGTCATAGAAAGGGACTGTAGAATGATAAGATACATACATGGGTATATGTAGCGTTGTGGTCCGAGCAACTTTTCGCATATCAGTGTTTGGGGATTGCTTCGGCAAAAGTCATCGAATGAAGCGAACGTTAGTGGAACGGAAAAAAGGAGCACGACGATTGCAAGCATTGTGCAAGTGTATGCGGGAATGAAACGCCGCATACCTTCTTTGGGCTATTTATTACGCTTGGGTCTGCGTTTCTCAGCTGCCAACGCGTCGAGAACCCTCCCTATTAATTGATCTTGACCAGATCGTGAAGCTAATTTTCATTACCACACCGATAGAATAACATTTATTTACTTTCGGCGTTCTTGCGGCACACCTGCCGAAAGCCTTATGACAATCTAAATGTGATTGAAATTCAACGAGCGATTTCAGCGCTAGCTTTTCCTTAGCGAAGTGCAGTCAAAAAACACAGCCAGCAGCACAAATCGAACGCGCAAAATGTCCTGCAAACGCTTGTTGCTGCTAAAGCCTTATCCCTTTAAGGTCCCATACGAGACTGCACGATGTCCTGGAATCATTGTTTCCGATGATCAGTGACCGATGATCAGACTGCTGTGTCCCATACGATGTTGCTCCTAAGCCTTATCCCAATGAGTCCGGCGGTCGGTGACTCAGAATCTTTCCTAAAACGACAGTACCTATAGTTCATTTGAAGCACCAACCTTAGCCTCAGGAGATCTTGAGTGTGAAGTCGTTTCCAAAATAGCAGAGCCAGCATCATCTGATGTAATGACTGTTGAAATCCAGGCGTTGGTTGCAGACGAACTATGCAGGGATTCGATCATCCACACGCACCGCTCTGCTCGCATGCAGGAAATGCACCAGTATTTCCTATTTTTCATTTTTGCCTAAACGTGAGACGACTATGAATCTTCGTTAGAGACGATGCAAGAATACTGAATGGATCGAAGAAAGAATACTTGACATTCTTTGATGTTACCCAATAATCTGATATTGCAATCCTCAAAAAGCGCAATAAATTCCCCTTGAAAAGATGCAGACAGCCTCGACTTTCTAGAAAAAGAAGTGCTTGAAAGCAGTAGCGATATGGCCTCACGAAAGTGCAACACTTAGCAGGTGTATAACGAAAAGAAAAAAGCGCTGCTTAACGGTGTGCTGTTAAATGCGAACGCATAATGTGGCTCGCATTCTATGCAGTCGTCTTTATTTTTTTGAATGTTTTCTCCGCCTAGAACACATTTCTTGCATTCCAAACACATATAATTAATGACTTCTACTGACGTTCGTTAGCAGCGACTTGTAATCTGAGAGAATGCGCAACTAAGGCATCAAGCATATTTTGAAAAAGTTATTCATAATAAAGCATATTGATATGATGACCTGTTATTTCCTGCTTAATAAAGCGAAAAAATAAAACCTATAAATGGGGAAATGACCGATTCGAGAGATATCATATGCACCTGTACTCTAAGATAGATGAAATGCTTTTGTTTTAATTACTAAATAGCAAGATAAATTATTTCTTTGAAATTCCTCGTTTTTTATTGTTATTAAAAATATTTCAACTGGTTAACTTAAAAGAAAAGATTTTTTCAGGGGAGATTTTAGTTCTTTTCTCGAGGAATAAAGCTGAAAAATTGACCATATCTAATATTTAAGAGAAGAGATTCGACTTCTTGCAGCATTTCTTCTTCCTTTTTCGAATGATTTTGGTTCCTTTGTATTGTCTTTTGAGTCACCTCAAATCTGATGTATCGGGAAGGTGGCCATTACTCAACGCAGAGAGGGAATGGTGGAACTGAAGGCTACATTAAATGCAAACTATAGTACATTAGAAAAAAAAACAAACTTTGATGAAAGCTAATATGGCGTCGTCGAAATTCAAAAAGGAAAGCGGATTCAACTCTAGGCCAGTAAAAGCGAGCAAGAAATAGTGTACACTTCGGAGAGATCACTTCGAAAGTGGAATCTTAGACAACAGAAAAAAGATAATAGATTTATTTGATGAGTACGTATGAAAATGTTTTCGCCTCTTTTTCATATTTACCATGGTGACTAATTTGCATAACATTTAAATTACGTGGAAATCCCTTGCCTAAATATAGAGGCATTTGAGAATACGACAAGCATGCATTTATACACAAAGTAATAGGGAACTCGGAAAATGTTCCGAAGTGAAATAGCATGGAAAATGAGGAGAAATTAAAGATGCAAGGTTTGCAGTGATATGCGTATTCATTTACATTTGATAATAAAGAGAAATGTGGTGGTAGAATAAGTTTCGCTAGAAGGCAAAGACTTAAAAGTATTTAAATGAAGTGAACCTTTAGATTCAAAAATAGCATCAGTTGCTCAGACTGTCAATGAAACTTATAGAAAAACGTTGAATAAAGCATACTCTCCAGCCACTCAACTAGGCCACTCCCAATTGTAACTGTTCTACTTATATACCAGCGACGAGATGCAATCGGAACGTAGCAGTACTAAAATATATTTTAATGGATCTTTGAAGGCTGAATAAGTAGTAGTTCTTAGTTGCAGTCGTTCGCATAGGAATCTGTGACGGTACATTCTCGCCTCAACACAGAAACGAGTCGTGATAACGATGATAACAATGTCCAGATATTATTAAAGCGATAATATGCACTACCGATGATCACATATGATCCAATTACCTTAGTTGTCGTTCTTTCGTGTTATTCTGCAAAGAAACGCCGTACCCCGAAAAGCGCCACCAGCCAAAGGTAACTGGAAGGACGTTGCCAAGAAGACCTTCAAGACAACGAGGTGGACGGCTTGTTGAAAAATAGGTGGATCAGCGCAACTCGCCGCGCTCAATCCTTGATGTTGACAAATTAGGTGCTTGTTTATGATAGAAGTTAAGCATTAAGCATATCGTTGCGATAGGAAAATTCGTCAGTAGTGAAAATGAAGGATATATACCTGTCACAGTGAATGTGGATGAAAGGCAGCGATGGTATTATTCTTGCAACGCAGACGAGCTGATTATATTATTCAAATGACCCTAACGTTCCTACACCGCTCTCCTAGTTTGCGCAGTCTCGGCTTCCATTGTGTTTAGTCATTCTACCCTCAGGACTTGCATGCTTTTGTGGACAAAGCAAATCAAAATGTACGTGTAGGACGCATTTCACTCGATTTAGAAAACCCAAAGCTCATCATCGGCGTAGCAGATGCAATGCAGTCGCAGGTGAAATCTGAGGCCTCAGGTCATATGTATAAAGCTATGAACGCAATCCATTCTACACTGAAATTATATACCTAAACAGGCGGAACTTTAGAATTTAGCTAGAGAAGCTCAGTTCAGATATTTGCCTAGAGTCTGTTATGAGTCTGCAAAATTAGCAACGATGAATTCTAGTGTTGCATTGTGACTCAGCCAAATCGCCATAATGCATATGACTTGTGCTTTACAAGGCTTCATTAGCCAGACACCATAATAGTTTGCATATGAGGGATGGGAGTTTTGTAAGTATCTCTATATTACGAAGTGTAAATGAAGGCGATTGTATTTTGCATCTGTTTGCAAACAAATTCACTTCATCAGTACGATATACGTTAAAGGAAGGGCGCTGTTCAAAGAACGGCTCTCGAATCGATTTGGAATTGAGAAGTAAAACTCTCGATGAGCGCTCATTAAATTCAGGGGGACACCTCTTCATTGATCACTATGTTTTATTGATAGATTTAACTAAATCAACGCGACGAAGGAATAATCATCTCCACCGCCTGATTTTGTCTACTGGAAAACATCAGTTCGGCGCAGTCAAAAACAAACTGTTTACGATAACAAGTAGAAATGAATAACACCTGCTTGAAATTAATTCCAACTTCCGCTCTCTTCGATTGGAGGCATCAACAATTTGTGGTATACTAGGAAGAGAATGCACAAATAGTATCGTGCTTATCGCAAACAAGTTATTCTCACTATTTCGATTATCACTATAACAGGGAGGCACAGATATACTGATTATCATCAACGGGGATGCACCACCATTTATGAGATCTACCGACGGCGTACGTGACTGCCATTGATGCGCCGTGCAGACACTGATATCCGCCTCCTTATCCATTCATCTCCTCCCCTCCCTCTTCGCATTGCTGTCCATGTAGTTTAGGCCAGCTTTAGGTTGATTTGCTAAGCATTAGTTGCACACCTGTTGGCCAACAAATCACTGAAAAAATTGGTCTACCGGTTGTCATCCACATGAGCAGTCGTTTTGATGGCTCTGTTCATAAACGAAGCGCAAAATATGAACAGAACTGCATGGAACCTCATGATCGATAATGGCTTTAATATTCGTTATTACTAGGCAAAGTTCTAAATTCATTTGCGAGAAACTCTACTGAACTGACGCTGAGTTTTGTCTCTCATAAGGAAAGCGATCGCTCGCATAACCTTACGGGCGCAGTATGGTTCTTTCAAATTGACAGCTCCAACAACAGTTCATTATTGCTCAGTGCAGATAAATTCGGGCAGTGTTCAAGAGACTGATATTAATCGAGATTCGAATTTGAGGGTGACGCTAGCAGTTCTCAAATATAATATTGCGCAAATCCCCTTGCAGAGTCCGTATTCGGGAGCTTCTAAAAAAACCTTGGGAAGCATAAAACAGTGGAACCAAGCGCTAAAAAGCTTATTTTTGAAATTTTAGTTTAAAATAAACTTGAGCTCATATTCTGCACATTTCACTCAGATCGCCCACGAAATTGAACTCCAGGAGCGAACGAAAAGCAGATATCATTCTGAAAGTTTGATAAGAACAGTATTCCAAAAAGAGCAAAACTGCTATGTGAACAGCAAAAAATTTGAAACTGTAGAATAATCGTTCATTTATTCGCTCGTTCTTTTCATCAAATAACAGCGCAAAATTATTAAAAACCATATCAAATAAATAAATGCGCATATTTGTTCGTGTAATGGGATGAGAGACTTGAACGTTATGGTTGAAAAAAAAGAAGTCATTTTTAACAAATATTTCGTATTTAAAGGTCCTCTTCAGAAATTTAAAAAAAGAGCATTACTTTTGAGCGAAAAAGGCACTTAGAACGAGACTGAACTCGGCTGAATGCCGAAAATAGAGAAAATTAAAGCGGAAACAAAATTACGACCGAAATTATTTAACATACAATAAATAGTTAAATCGAAGAGAAATAACAGCGGCGCTTATCACAACTTTTGTTCTTCATTTTGCGTGGGAGTAGTCGCCATGGTCGCATTCTCTTCTTCCATTGGTATTGCATCATTGAATCGCAAAACTGAAAAAATTGCAGATGTCTAATGCGAAGCAAAGGCAGAGAGGTTTATGATGTCAAGGAGAGCTCTAAGGCTAGTTCAGGCTTCGCAGATTTTCGAAATTATAAAATCACAATCGAAGGAACAAACTTCCAAATCAAAAAGGAGCGACGTTTTAGTCGCAGAGCACTCTCACCAAATAGGATGCTTGTCTTTGAAATTTAGCCAGCAGTGGAGAAAACTTCATTTGGAGGATAAGCCGCTTTCGAATAATACAAATATCCGACACGAAAATTGAGGTTAGAACGGCCACCAGTGAAAATTAGCGGTGAAAGTTACGCTATAAATGAAAGTTCTCTTTTTCGCTGGTCATCTCAGCTGTAAACGTCAATATCTTTTTTTTTCTCAGTTCGATCTTGTAGATAAGAGAGTCGCAGTAAGAATTCCAAGAAATGCAGCAAACGAGAAAATATGCTTACTATGAGAAGTCCTCCTCACACATGCGTTGCCTTGCATTTGAGCAATAGGCTTGCATCGACAAACACCCATCTCACAGGTGGAAAGTCCTTCCGCGAAGCCGACACATTCCTTAGAAGTTTCACATGCGACATCGAGCGGCCTTGTTGCTAAATTTTATATTATGAGTGAGATAGTTTCCGGGCCCCTACTCCGTCGAATGGTAATCGTCATTTCCTTTCACCGTTTCGCATTTCATTCTCGAGCGTTTATTAGCTACTGAGAATGTGTCAGAAATCACAGGTGATTAAATATGACTTCAAAATTCAAAATATACTCTGAATTCTGAAGTCAAAATATATTCCCCTATACTACCAGCTGGCTGGTAACTAATTAAGCATACAACGAAGATGAATTTCACGTAAGTAAGCGAATGAATTTTCACCTCTTGATATATTGCATATTAAATATTCAAGCAAATGAATGATTTAGGAAAAGCAGTCATTTAAAATGACAAGTTACTGAAATTACCAATGGGTATGCAATGGCACAGGAAAACTCAAGTTCTGTGTCTATTCAACAAAATATGTTTTCATTTAATCCAAAAAGCACAAATAACACAACCGTCTTTGATCATTTATTTGGTCTACGGAATTATAAAGCAGCGATCGCAACGAAACGCACACCCGTTATATAAGCAAGTTATGAAGGTATTTGCGTGGGCTGTTTACTCAATGGAATTACGTCAGCAATACGCGGGTGGTTTTTTGATTTGGCAAATGAATTGCACTTTGAAAATTTCTGCAGCAATAAGTAAACTTTTTCAATCAAGCAAATTGTTTCGGCAATCACCTCGCTGAAATGAAAGTGTTTCTGCTTTATTATGTTTAAAGTGTATAAGTGAATTGGTTAATGAACAAATAAATGAATAAATAAACAAATGAACAAATAAGAAAGTAACTAAGCAGAATGACTGAATAATTGAATAAATATGGGATAAATAATTGAATATTCAAGAATTGAAATTGAATTGAATAACAGGGATAAATAATTGAATGTGTGTGGAATTGGAAACTTCAGTTCATGGAACTTTATGGCTCCTTTCAATAAACGCTCTCTGTTTTGGACAATTTTCGAGTAAGAAAAGAAATTTTTGACTTTGAATGCTCGGACGGCTTCCAGAAGTGTGAAAATGGAAAGGTACTCACAGTGCGACGAGAAAGACAACTCATTGCTCGTCGTCCGTGAGCAGCAGAAGTTATCAAGACACTCGAATCCACCCCCACAAGCGCCGTTGATGCAGCCACTAATCACCGGCGACCCGTCTACACATGTACCGACACTATCTGCAGTTAATATGCTTAAATTATTGTTGCACCTTTCCATCGAAAGGTTGTGGAGGGTCATGATCAAGTGCACGAGGGCGGACATAACTCCCAATAGCTTAACCACACGATTAGGGCTCACATTAATGCATATAATTCTCCCTGAGTGCACGATAGATTACTCGCTCGGCTTTTGTGCTGCAACATTCGACTACTTTGACATTCGTTTTAATTACCGAAACAGATGGATTCAGTATTGACGAGCAGTGCGGTCTTGCCAATGATATAAAATGCTTTCTTAGCAGTATTATATAGGGAAACATCGGAAGTAAGAGTAAAATGTGTAGAAAGATAATCTCCCACTTCGGAATTTTCTTATCATCACCATCATATAATAAACTGAGATATCATCACAGCACCTAAATAATAAAATTGAATCCATCAAGCAACAAACTTGCATGTTATCAACAGCCACAAAACTTCAGAGTCTAATTTATACTTTTTATCAACGGAAATGTTCAACTCGCGAGATGCAACCTTTCGGAACATTGTTTGAACTGAACGGTCTGGAAATAACGAAAACAAAGGCATCTGCATTATGTCATCATAAGACAAACAATGAACTGCAGTGATCCTATGGAGAATTCCTATCATCCCTGGGTCAATATTATCATTTATTCCTATTACACATTCTTTTGGTATCATTCTTGGCATACTCAGCTGGTAAAGATGATGAAGGGAAATACTGTCGCAAATAATTAGTAGCTTTCTATATACATTAGCATTCATCACGCAAAATAAACAAGTGTTTGAATATGTGACGAGAGAGTTTTCAGCGCTCAACCTCGCAGTATTCAGGATGAGCAGTCGCATTTATTGCTCAACTATAACGCAGCTGTCCGAGATATGACAGTTCTATGACGCAAATTTTCTGGAAGCAAAACTCCCAAGAAGCAAGAATCCGGAGTGTGCGAGTGTTCGTCGTGATTATAAGGTAAAACGCAACAGTTGTGATCTAGGAATGAGGAAATGTGCATTAATGGCTGCCCTTACCTTGTAATGAGTCGAGGAGGTTTTCCGAAAGGAAAGATGTATGTGCAGGCGTTCGATATCTTACAGTTTGACAGCATTCGCCAAAGATAAGCCTTGTACCCGCAGGGCAAAGGTTGCCATTCAGCGGTGGGCCGACCGCAATTCCAGTACCAGTACAGGTCTGGTAACATTGCGAATTTGCTGCGGCACCAGCCGGAAAGCATGTGAATCCATTTGGACAAACACCTCCTTTAAAATATTTTTTCATTTTGTTTGTAACGCTTATTTATTGCTGAGATACTCTGAACAACAACCTCTCAAAAATTCAGGCAAATCGAAGAAGCTAGCTTATTCCAACAACGCATAACCAGTTTGGTTTTCCATCGCATTGTGGAATTTTTTTCTCACCACTGAGTCGGAAAGCACACACACAACTTATCTATAAATTTTTATCTACTTCATGAATTCCACCTTTATAGCGCTGCATTCTATTTTAGATCTAAGCCTACCGGCGAAAAAACCAATCAGGTTATTTTCTTCAGGAAATCCCTTGAATGCGAAATCACGTCTCTATGGCGCAGCATTTTGGGTTACGTCTCAATTCGTTAACAAACAACAAGTGCCATATTTATTTAAATGAAGAACCTTTAAACACCAAAGTAGATGAAAAAAGTCGATAAAAAAATTCCCACTTGAGTCACAGTGGAAGCAGGAAACGGGTCTCTCATAGAGACCAAAAATATGCGATCATTTCCCGTAGAAAAGCCCTCTAAAGAAAAAATCTCCCGGGAAGAAAACCCTTTTTAAATGCGACACGTTATAGTGAACAAATGCAGAAAATAGACGGAAGTTTCTGAATATAATGCACTCTACAGAACGTATAAAAAACAAAAAACCTGGAGTATTCTGCACAAAGAAATGAGGGCAAATTATTATTAATGGTGCCTATGATCAGCCTTCCTATTACCGAATTCGTTTTTTAACGGTAGCGTTTAACCTTTCGACGTTTCCACCGTCTTGGTAATTCGTAATCACCTAACCTTTCTGACATCTTTTCTTTCAAACCAAACCTAATAGTCTGGATCAGTAGGGAATGTCAGATCTAAAAGAACTAAGGCATGATAAAGCGTCTCCTTGTTACACCAAGTTCTTACTGTGAGCCTCAATCCACACATTTGCAACCTCTAATTTTTATGTATGCTCCGCTAATTGAGGACTGCATATAGCAGATTTGATGTTTAATCATTAAATGCCTATATAATCTTATTTAACTTCGAATAAAACTCATCTTCAAATGTATCAATGAGATTTAAATGAACTCCTATGTTTATTTGTCTCGATGGCACTAAATGAATTGAAAAGGTGCATTATATCATTACCAACGCAAGGTCCAATTGCGGTAACTCTGGGACAGCATAGATTCAGTGTCGTATCGCAAGCGAAGCCTCCGTCCGAACATGTATTACCAGCAAGACACGGACCGACCGCTGCGGCTGGATTAGTGCATGTTATCGTCGACGGCGTCGTCGTCGTCGTGCTTGGACAGCATTGGTTATTGATGCATGTGAAGCCGGCAGGACACAAATTGTTGATACATACGCCCACCGAAGCAGCTCCATTCGGACACACTGAAGTTAAAACACAAGTTCAACAAAAACATGCGTAAATTCAAAGATAAATAGTTCGGCCGCCTGCTTGCACCATCAGTGAATCGTAAACGGTGTTAACCTACTAAAATGCGACTATGCGTTCAAAGCCAACAAACATTGGCCACAACCATGACCATTACACCTTCGCTGAAGAGTTCATGAGTCCTACAAATGGCTTTCATTTTAATATATTAAACTAGTATCAACGAAAGGCGAACAGATGAAGCCACCATGGTGTTTGCATTTTCTTGCAAAAAAGGTAGATAAAAAACTTGCACAAAATGGGTTGCACATTGCGTTCTTCCAATGAACAGTTTAAGCACGGATAAAACGCGGTGTCTATGCATGAAACGCGTGCAGCGTCATCGTTTTCCAAAATGCTTTATTACTGCGTAAGAGTATTAAAATGCCGTGATTTTGATGAATTGTATGACTGTTACCGGTTATTCTGTTAGTTCCCAACATCGAGTACGCGACTTCAGCTTCAAACATTTCCCGAATAAATTCATGCTACGCGTGTTATCGATGATTATCGTAGGCACTGCTATAGAGAAGTGAAAATTCACCAGTGCCGGTTACGAGTGAAGTTGATGGGCAGCACACGTTGCCGGTGGTACAAGTGAAGCCGGCTCCACACATTCCGTTTATGCATGCACCAACCGCCTGTGAACCATCCAAGCAACGAGGATTCTGTGAAGTCGCATTGCAACATAAACCTAGAAAACAATGACATTCATTTTTCGTTTGAAGGGATCTGTTGAAATCATAAACCGTTTAATTACAATCACAATAAATCGGTACTAACATCGATGGTCATAATTTCTTGTGCTCGAGAGGTGCTTTCAGACCACTTCGATTTGAAACATTTTGCAGATTTTGCAACTAAGGTCCATCTATATTAAGAAACGTGCAACGATTACCTAAGTCGTTCATGCCGATTTTCAGTATAGAAGAACAGCGCACTCAGATAAAGAACCAATCAGATCATCGATTTCCTATTTGTTCCATGACAACCATGTCTTGAATCCCGTAATCAAGCGATCGTTCTTTTTCAATTTCCCCATTCCTCAGTATATATATATATATATATATATATATATATATATATATATATATATATATATATATATATATATATATATATATATATATATATATATATATATATAGAGAGAGAGAGAGAGAGAGAGAGAGAGAGAGAGTTTGCAGTATAGCAAAATGTAATGCAAATATCTTTAAATTGTCTAACGATGACTGTATTCATTCTCAAGTATGAACCGAATAAAACAACTCACCTCCAGTACACGAGAATCCAGTTCCGCACAACCCATTGATACATGCACCAGCTGCCTGTGTTCCATCGGGGCACACTAAAGGAAGTAAGATAAGACAACAATTTCAACAGCTGTTAAGGATAACAAAGGATATATAGTTTTACGAAATTAAAGCCTCACTTGTTGCGCTCAGTCCTTTTTTCATCCACAGTTTACAACAACAGCTTTACAGTCGAGCACTGCAAGTGATAAGCTCATCAGTGCTGCAGCGTTCTTCAAATGAGATTTCTATCACAAGATGTTCCAATCACAGTTCGGAGTGCGACACTTTTCAAACACCAATCAATAAGCCTTTCAACCAAGTATTAAAATAAAAGCATTTCTTGCAACCTGAAATTTATAATTTTTATATTCAGCACTCCCCTGCAATTCACTTTGAAGTTAGTTACCATGACATTCATCAACTCCTCTGAAAGAGTAGAATATTTTAGAAGCGAGAACTAACCAAATGGATTGGTGGCAGGTCTAACGAGACCAGCGCCTAAAGGACAACACAAGTTCGAAGGTGCAATACACGAGAATCCAGTACCACAAAGACCACCAATGCAGCTTCCAGCCGGAACACCACCCGATGGGCACACACCTAAACATAAAACAGATTATATCACTTGAAAAATCTCACCCGGATTAATATGAAATTAAGAACGAAAATGTTTCCTGATATTCAACAGATCATTTTACTTGAGTTACTTTAAATTCTCGATTACTATAATTTTCTTATCTTCAATAAGCATAAATTGTGCGGGTTAAGCAGCATGAAGTAGAAAAGATCTTGAGGATGCAAAAGGTGCACTACTTATGCTCTTTTGCTCCTCAGTCGTGCTCATCCAAAGGTTTCGCACGTACAGTGCGGTCATGTCTAATAGGCTCAAAAATTATGCGCAAACGTAACGGTAAACAGCAGACAGCAGTAAGAGGGATCAAGAAATAGCATGAAAATCGTGAGGAAGCTGCGAGAAGCGAGCGACGTTTCACGCCGTAAGGACTGTGTGATCCTCAAATAGTATCGCCGTTCAAACATCATCCTATGTGCAGGAATTAGCGTGGATCTGAAATCCCTTTCGGTCTGCCCTCAGTTGCGCCTTGTTAGATACGCTCTCACATGAGCGGCATAACTTTTTGTAACTGATCTCGTTTTTCACTGTTGTCTCGGCGATTTCCACACAGACTTTTGCTCTCTTTTGCTATTTTGCAGCGTACAACAGCATTCTTTCCTGGTCCATTGAATTGAGAAATCATGAAATCTTAAAGGATGGGGCAGACGCGAATACTGCCCAATAAGAAAACATTGTTCAGGAATGTCGAAAACGCTTGCTGGAAATGAATTATATAAAATCACTTAAAAGTGTCATGAAAGAAACTCCGCCTTATGCTTCATTTTCTTCATTCAACAAGTGGAGAATCTTACTAGAGAGCTGGCTCGATACGAGCTCCTTCATTATGCCCATCTGACCAACTGTACTACTAACATATAATAAATATGCGATGCGGTGCCATCAAATCTCAATTAACTCGAATGCTGTCATCAGACTTTTGCAAAAACTCGTTCCCCTCTCAACCTGCCAGTGTAAAACCAGGATAGTGTAGAATGCACACAAGTTTTTTCCATCTTTAAGTTTTAAAGCTGATGGATGAATGTGAAAGGTGGTAATGAGATCATCTTGCAGTATTCATCACAGCCATCAAATTTTGTAAGCATTGCTTCTATGGTGCGTAATTTAAATCCACGGCGTACACAGAAAATCACAGGTAAATGAACAACAAACCTATCGAAGAAACGTGAAAAAAGTGCAAAAAAACCATAAAGAACACTTACACACTAAAAATATATGCTATCACAATGATAAATGATCTATTCTTCATTATGTAATTTTTCTTTGACCATTCAGAAGCCATCAACGATTCCGGTCGTACTGAGAACATTCGACTTCCACAATAGTTTCTCCGTTTTCCTCAGTAGTTATAGAGAGTAACAACAAATTTAACCAATCAGCATCCTTACTGCCAAGGTTTTAAACTCTTACAGAAGAACAACTTCAAAACTTGTTAGAAATCAATAAACGGAAATTTCGTTAAAGTTCTCCTAATAAAAAAAATTTCCGGTGGAATGCAACGTACTTGCCACTGCATTTTGTGGGATCTGTGCAGTTTGCGCTATCTGAGGACAGCACATACTGTTGGATGGATTGCAAGCGTAGCCGGGTGAGCACAACCCGTTCATGCAACGACCGAACGGTAGCCCACCGGATGGGCAAGCTGAAGCATTGCAATTAAAGACACCTGAACACCGTAATGAATGTCAAAGAGCATAACAAGCAAAATTACCCATGCACCCCACTTTGACAGTACCCCGTGCATACAAATTACCAAAAAAGTCCAAATAAAAAAAAGGCGATGTATTTCCATACTGTGCACTTCATATCCACGACAGTTTCCACCGAAGTAACTGATATGTGCTGCACCAGTTTGAACCTTCAGATACGCTGCTTGACGATTACAAAAAAAAAAAATGGTGGGAGTTGGAATTATTTAGGACGTAAACAATGAGTTGAAAAGGGAAACAGCAAGCACTGAAGCGTATCAAAAAAGTTGCCATGATGTGTGCCTTTGCATGCTGTTCACTTGAACAATCCATTTCTTAGGCCTCTTCCAAACAGTAGGATGCTTACAATATAATAGCTTCATATTTTAATTGACCTGACTACTCTATAAGTCTTTCACAAAATATTCGTTCTTCTGTGCCACAAACGTTATAAAATGATGTACCGGTCAATAATAAAGTATGAGTAACTTTTTTTAGTTTCAAGTATCTATAAAGACTTTTCCGGTCCAAAGTGGAATAGGACTTGAGCTGTCGTATTACGGTGTGCGTCACAGCCACTAAAATTAGCAATTTTCACTTCAGTGGCTCTCGTTGAAACTATGGGATGACAAACAGACACACACACATAGGACACATACAAACGCACAGACAAACTGTCAATAGAATGTGCTCTTGCAAATCTAATTAACGAAAGCGTATAAGAGTCTGTTAAAAGAGCTCTATTAAGGTGCGCATTGCATGTTCCAGTGAAACAGAAAGTAGTCGTGAGAAGAATGAAAAATGTGGAAGGCTGGAAGCAAGGAAGTCGGCATCGCTTAGGATCTCGACGATCTGCAGCTAGCAGCAAGCGTCACAAGCATAGCAAAAGCACCTTTGTCAGGTCACCATTACAATGCTTGCGCACAGTTGTTAGTGCAATGTTGCTTGCCCTAACTACTACATCTATCAAATATAACAGCAATATTATTAGGTAATAAAATTCGTGCAAGTTTCTCCTGTACGTGAACGTTAGAACGTTACTGCTTATGCACCCAGAAGGTTACCAAACTGCTGCCCTTTGCGGAACTGTAAACAGGATGGATGCATTTGCTGTGCTGCTTATGCAGTCAAAGTGTAAGCCATGTGCTATAACGTGCAAGCTATAAAGAACGAATTCATGCGCCATATGCACTATGAAAATTAGTGATCTTCTTGTGTTAAAACATTGTGTGTTAGTGCAGTCGTTAAGACCTTCAGCTAAGCTTATTTTAAAGAATGTATGTTAGAGGAAATAAACCGACTGGTTGGGCCGAGAGCAGGATCGCCGCCGACTTGAAGACAGCAAACGCCGGCAACACATATTTGTCCGGTAGGACAAGAGTTGAAGCATGGACGACCGGTTGATGGTAATCCACCGGGGCACATCTGACGAAGGCAACACGACGGCTCTTGAGTACCACAGCAACCCGAATAGCCGCGTGGACATCCTGGTGTACAGGACGGCGACTGAGCTTGCGAAAACGCTGAATTGCAGTCATAAGCGACACTCCATACAATTAGCAGAAGCCATAGAAAACGACACGCGAGACGTTAGAGCCATCAGCCCTCCACCAACTTGATCTGACGGGAGCATTTTAACAACTGAGCTTGCGATTAGCGAATTGCTTTAGCTTCGCTTTCCCTACATCCAATAATAATGTATTGTTGAATATCCAAAACACAATAACTAAGTATAAAATCGATGAATGTGCGTCCATCTTTAAAAATCACTAAATTATTTGCTCATCTATTTATTTATTCATTACAACGTAGCAAAGTGGAAAAACTTGGAGCCCTTTGAAATATGGCTCCGCTTCGGAAATCGTGAGTTCTGAAATCTGTAGCTCTTATGAGCGCAGGAATCGGAACCTACTATCAAAAGCAAACCTTCCAATATTCATTTCCTTCCTATAATTGAACCCTCAATGACCTTACGAAATTCGCAGAAAGGTCAACATTTATAAAGCAGTAGGGAAAGGGCAAGCGCAGTAAAATGAAGATCGCAATAATGAGTCATAAGTTAAATGCAACGAAGAGAAAAAAGTGCAGCTAAACGAAATACTCGAAAGGAACAACATTAGTAAGTAAGTAAAGGCGATTCATCTTCCCGATCATTTGCTTTCAAAAGCAGACGAAATGTATCAAAAGGTGTGGAAGACATCAGCTTGCGCGAATGCCGCCACCACTTTTAAAAATGGCCAATGAATAATCGAAGAAATGCAGTGCCTCCATATTTTGTTTGATTCAGCCACGCTTGAAAATCTTCCAGAAAATATATATTAATATATAAATAAGCATCAATATAAACTATGAATAATAATATAAACATAAAGATAAAGACAAATATAGAGATAAAGATAAATACAAATTTTAAATATAAAAGTAAGAATATATATATATATATATATATATATATATATATATATATATATATATATATATATATATATATATATATATATATATATATGCATGCTTGTTCGTTTTTTTGATCCGACGAAGGATGGGTAACCACTGGATACGAAAGATTATTTGGCATCTTTAAATGACTATCATTCTTTCCAAAGTTAAGGATTTAACAAAGTTGTTGGTTCAACTTGGTTGTTCGGAAAATTGGGTTTTATAAAACGAGTATTATATCTACGGTTTCGCAGCGCTAGCTTGCGGGTTTCCTGAGTTACAACTGCCGCACACAGAGAGATATATACACAGATACACATAGACACAACGCGCTTTTGCAAACGTAACTTTATAAAGTTTACAAAAAGGAACGAACCGCGGAAAGTTAAAAAATCGCTTTAATCAAAGAATAAGTGTACTCATTTGAATTTCATCGAAACGATTATTTAAAGATCAAAAGACGTCAGAAGGGATTTAATTTTGAAGAAAAAAGAAGAATTTGCGAGTGATGTGGGATGCGACAAGCGAAAGGGGCTCTCATGCGAAACAGTTTCTCGCACGCGAAATGTTCAGTTTGCAGCGACTGTTTTCCCACTTTCGTACAATAACGTTGCGATATTAACGCGTATGCATCCGAAATAAAGCAGAAGATGCGCAAAAATAAAATTGCTTGGGGAAGTGCAAGAACGGCCTCATTTTACTTAGCATAAAGAAAATTTTTAAAGATCGGATGGGGGTTTGAGGTAGAGAGGAAGTCGATCAATGTTTACTCGCGTTAGGAACTTCCGCGGTGACTCCCTCAGTGGACAAGCGGCGACACATATTTGAACAATATGTAAAAAGCCATCTTCAGTGGCCGGAAAGGAATAACAAAATAGAACCGACAAGTTATCAGGCCACGACATCCTACGTGGGAAGCAAGGCATATGCGAAGACAGTTTTTGCATAAATTTAACATGCCACTTTACCTTCGCATGCGAGTTTAATTTCGGTTGCGCTGTGCCTTACTTTCGAAACCCTTAAATTTTACTGTTGTACAAGCATCTTTTATCTCGCAATACTTAGTTCGCACAGAAAACCTCTGCAGAAGATTATGCACCCTCTTCAATTCTTCTCACTTCACCTTCTCTTTTAATTCCAAGTGTTTTATGAAAATTGCACTTAGCGCCTACTGGAGAGCACTGTTTGTGGAACCCATGACATCTGCGATGAAACATCAGTAATTTCAAAATACTATCACAGTTTTGGTGTCTTTGACCAGATTCTTACAACATTCATTTTAAAAAAGGTCTATTTTTTTCGCTAAAGGGCTGCATCTGCAAAGTTTTGCAAGTCTATTGGACATTATTAACGTACGCTGATCGTATGCAGACGCTATATGGATGCTGTAAATTGACAAATATGAGTCGCGCAAATGATACAAGTGGAAGGCCGCAAATTGTAAACTTCACCTTCATATATCATAGGTGCAAAAAAGGCAACAGAGTTGAACTAAATGCTCCCCTACAATCATAACAAAATACAACGGCACTTACGAATCGCCGAACCAAAAAGTTGAGCAGATGGAACAGCAGCCAGATTAAAAGTACCGAAATTCGACGGCGATACTGAAAATCAACTGCGATGTTTTAGATTTTGATGAAGACGAGCATGAACAAATCAAAGCAATGACGCACTTCTCTAAACATGTGGGAATGTTCAATTTATGCATCAAACAAATAGTCTTTCTATTACAAACCACTGCAGACAGTCGAATTCAGGAGACCGACGCTGAACTTTGAAGCGCTATGATTACAAAACATTTTCAAGATCAAGATAACATTCGAAGCTGCAGAACCCTCCATTTCCCACGGTCTAGAGGCGCTTAAAGTGTACCATTTATAAGCGTGCCAAGTTTTACAGTGCTAAAGATGTGACACATGCCCTCAGTGCTAAAGACAGAGCTTCTGAATCCGTCGGAGCAATGATATATACCCTCCACCTTCAGCAGTGAATGCCGTTTTGCAATCGATGTCTTAGTTTGCACGAGGAGTGCTATTCTAATATCTAGAGAGCCTCATAAGGGGTTACCTCGCAAACTGTCACAGTGTCGGTTTATGTACCCTTAACGGTGAATTTCCTCAAATTTGTTTTCACTGCGGAAACGAATAAAAACCCCTCTCGTTAGGTTCAATTTAAGGAAATCCAACACTGAGAATCAAATAATTGTAAATCAAGCTATGAATGAATAGTTTGAAATAGAGGTTCGAAAAGAGTTCCTAATTGCTTTTTCAGAAGCGAAAAAATACTCACAGAGAATCGGTGAGGAGACACCTGCCAAAGATGGTGTACAGCAATAGCCATTATTGCACGTTCCTTGCGAGCAGGGATTCAAATTCGAGCATTGCATATACACGCAAACAAGACCACCTTGTCCACCAAATGGTACCTGCCCTGAAATTGTGGGAAAATTTGCTAGAAAAGCATATCAAGAAATGTTTCACTGGGTTGTGTTGAGAAAATTTATCTTTATAAGGGTCATATATATGTTGCCAGAGAAAATATTATTGTAGTATTATGGGAGATAAACTAATTTCTTTGGAATTTAAAGGTAAAGTCACCTTTATACTGCCGCCGATTCGCTTTCACGACGATACAAAAGCACATTGGGGAGCAAAACTGATTGACAGAATCCAAGTTTTCGAACCAGGTATTATGCTCGCGCGCTCGACTTTATCATGTTGTGGTCAAGAAATGATATGCAGTCTTTGTTATTAAATTGACGTTCAAACGATCGCATTGCTCTTTGTGAGGAAGAGAACAGCGATGTTCAAATATACAAATCTGGAGTCTACTCATTCAGTCAGAACCGTAAACAACTTATTGTAGCTTAGTGGACTAACAAGTACTGTGAAATTCCATGATCGAGCATGCCGATACATCCTTCAGCAATCATTTGAGTGTTGCACAGCATGCCGATACGTCGACTGCTTAGGCAATCGAGCACAAGCTGCTCTCATCTTACATGGCAGATTTAAGATGAAGGCGGTGACAATATCACGACAGGTAACACATTTGAAGCCACATCATATTGATTTTCATAAGGTAATATGATGCTTTCGATGGAAAAATCAAAGCATTCTTCGGGATAAGCGTAAATTCACTTCCTCTGCCATGCTTCCACAGATAGATAATCGAGTGAGCACTGTTAAAGGAATCCGGATGCGATCTTAACTGAGTTAGCAACTCACAGCAACATGCAGAATATGACCGAAAGGGGAAGGGGTTTCATGCGAGGAGCCCAAAAGAAAAAGGGAAAATTGGGTTTGGTGTGTTAGCGAGAAAGCAATAAAACTTTTATAAGAGCAAGTAACGGAACAAGAGAATCAACAACAGAATCGACAATATCCGCCTTCAAATCACTTCGTCCACAGACTCCTGAAAAACGTGGATATGCGAACAGCATATGAAACTTGCGTGAAGTGATGCTCTCATACGAAAACTCGGTAAACTATGGCTAGTTACTTCACTCTACCTCCCTCTTTATTTAATATCCGAGAATAGAAATGAACGAATAAAGGTTCGCAAACACTCGGAGGAAGGATGCTGTTGAGGAATTAAACGATTGAAAGTTATAAAGCAGTATTAATCAAAACGAAAGAGTAATCCTCACAGAACCCCACTCTGATCTCCCACCCCAACTCCCCATCGTCCTTTCCCTTTTTGCAAGAAAACGCGCCAAACTATAACAGCCCAGTACATCGGTACTTATACTCACCTCTGGCGAATATACTTTATGAATTATTAGCAAATCATCCGCTCTCATCCCTTCCTGGGCCACATATAATTCGATTTTTAATGGAGATGACGAGTTTTTGAATCGTTTATCGACTAACCGGCGAGTCTGAAGAGGCCAGCAGAATCCTCGAAGATCGCAGTAGTGAGATGGTGGACACTCGATGCTGAATTTACATCTATGCGCATTTAATAACGGCATTCTGGATGCAGCAATGGTTGTGTCTCGTTGTGACGGAGTGGATGCGGACACACTCTTAAGCTTCTTCTGATGACCACTCATATTGTTTGCTTTATCGTGACTGAATATTGAGTGCGACATGTTACGATCGGTGCAGCAAATAGCACTCCGACTATCGATATGAACACATACTTCAGACGAACTAGGACACAGTCCTTGAATACATTCATGGGAGGGGCTGTCCCATCAGCACAGTGGATGGCCAATTCACAGCACTGACCACCCCTCAGGCACGTGTAGCCATCCGGACACGTTTTCGAGAGTTCGCATTCTGTGTCCTCTAAGCAGCGAACCCTTCCCTGCAATTAAGTTGCAAGGTCAACGTTTTAGTTTTTTACACATTGCAACTATTTCAAATTTGCGTACTGCTCAGAGCAAATGTGAAGGAAGGTGGTTTAGGAAGCGGGGACGCAAGGCCCTCAACTCCTCTCCCGCCCTTCACCATCCCCTCCTCCCCCTTCATTACAGCTTCTGTATACTATGCGGTCAACTATAGAGCTCATTAGAGTGCGTTTCGAAGTGTTTGTAGGGCTAGAGAGATGTTTGTTCGCTGTGGCGAATCGTGATTTTTTGTACGCCGTCTGTGAGAAGAAGCAGGTCAGTCAGTCAGCCGGTCAGCTGGCTAGCTACTCGTCGCCGCAAACAATATCACCTTTGAAAAGTTTACTTCATTTACGAGCGAGAAAAATCCTCTCAAATGCGACAAAATTTTCGTACGAAAAAAATCGTACTCATTACGAAAGCTGCTCGGCCGAGCAATTTGCATCTCTCTGCATCCCTCTCTCTCTTTCTCTATCTTTCTCTAGCTATATGGAGCGGTACCCGATTGCGTGCGTAAACTGCTGTATGGTCGGCTATTCCCATCCGCGCGGTTTTGCTGTCGGTCCAATAAACTTACATGACGCAAAGATATATGAGAGTAATTATCAAGTATCACTGCTATTGGCAATTTTATGTGCCAAACAACACTGTGAAAATACAATAATAAAATTGAAGCATATTAACTTCATCAGTTCATGTAGTTTCAGCTTCATGCCTAAGGAAAGCTTTAATGAAGCTGATGCACAAGTGCAGTGGTTGGCAGTGATCGATGTAGAGGGAAAAGAGAAGAGTATTTGAAAAATGAGACAAGAAGTTATGCAAGTTTAGAAAAATTTTCTCAGAAACAATTCGCCCTCAGCACCCCTCCATCAGGTCACTGGATTTGAGATGTCTAAAACTCCTTGAATTTTCCCTCTGAGCAACGTTTGTCTAAGCATGTGACGTCGCAATATGCTGTAAAGCACACCAGCATTTTTAAAGACGCTTTGCAAAGCAATGCCCACCTGAGTCTGGCGCATCGATGTGGTCTGAATCCCTGTTGGCGCCTCTTCTGTGGATGACGTTTTGGCGCTGTGCGTGCAGTCATCGTCACAGTGATGTTGCGTTTTGCATCTGTGCATGCATCCGAGTGGCCTACAGCACACACCTCTCCGACAGGTGTACCCCAATGAGCAATGCTCAGAGGCAGTGCACAAGGCTGGTGTTGAAAGACTCTCCATATCGTCTGGACACAACCTTCGCTCATAGGACACATCTTGACCAGTTGAGCTATTGACTTCTGTTTTCGAATGCTTCATTCCATGGTCAAATAAACGTTTTTTAGAGATGATCTTTGGGACCAGGCGTGATTTATCCAACTCTCTATTGTACACATGCGGTTGCTTCATTGTTGCATCTGCACTGCTCCATCGCGATTCTGTAGCAGTCTTATAAAAATAGGTTTGCTCGTGCGTCCTTTGCAGACCCTCCCCAGCACCGCTGTCATTACTAGCCATGCTGGCGTTTCTTTTGGCACCATCGGTGATCGAGAACGATCGCGTTCGTTGATTTGTGCTATGGGTATTGTTTGTGTTCGACTGTTCGTTATTTGCATTCGTACAGCAGCGATTCCGTTGACAAGACGATCCCAGTGGACAGAATGTGTCATCGGCGCACTCGTGTGGCAACGATAACGGTGAGTATCCATTATCGCATACAAGTCGATTTAACTCCGGAACGCGACAACAACGACCCATAATACAGTCGGATCCATCTTGGCAAGGATCAGCCAATGAACAAATGCCACCCCATCCTTGAGGGCATTCACGTGTTTGAACACGACTTTCATCAAAAGCCTTCCAACTTCTCTCCAGATTACTTGGTGAAGCGGATCCTTCCTCAAGCAGCAGGTCGCGGTCGTCTAAATCGCTGCTACTGATGTTGGTGAGCGTTGTTTTATTGAAGTGGGCAAGTGGACAACAACGACCAGCAAAGCATGTTGTTCGTTGTGGACATTGTAGTTGATGTGTGCAGCCAACGAGTGCAGATGTGTGTGGATAGCCTGACGGACATCGAGCCACTAAACAACAACCATCACTGCATTTCATATGCATTGCACAATCGATATCGTTCGCGCATGATGACAATATTCCACATTTCGCTGAAATTATCGTCGCTTTAACTTCCGTCAGTGAAACAATTCAACTGAGTTGGCAGGAACATTGCAACGAAATAAGATCGCTTCATCAGACTGACCAGAAAAATTCATAATTTGCAGCATTTACGATCAACCATTTATTCAACGGGCCAAAATTGATGTAATCGATATATTCGCTATCCATGGATTCAAGGAATATGAGCAAACTAAGAAATAATAGTGCCTAACAATACTATAACATGGTCGAAGTAGCTGATATGCATTGATGATTGATCAAGCGGGTGTAGCAGTCGATGCTATCCCATGTGCATGTTTTTTGGACTGATCGGCCATTGCATTGTGATTTGCCAACATAAGATATTGAGAGATCTAACACAGAAAGATTTGTAAACCGACTCCCCTATCCCTTCCTCGGCCTCCAATCCCCTTTTACCTCCCTAGCCGAACCAAGGGATATTTCAAAGATACTAATTTAATCAACGATTTGTATGAACCGTTTTCACAGCAATACTGCTTTTTTTTAAATTAGCGGTCGAGCATCGGATCGCAAAAGTGGCACTAAAATGTAGAAGCAAACAAATGCACTAATTTGCGTTGCCTTGATGAGTTCACGTAACAACTTCCGCATTCGTCTCAGTCGTACCTGTTCACTACGTGCTGCGCAATGAGGTGATTTATGAGTGCCTTCTCAAATACCGAGTAACCACTCGTTCCTGTGTACCTCTCTCATTTCCGGATATTTTCTTTCTGTTTTGTAATCTACTCTCGAAAATCACAAAAAATTTGTATGTTTTTCTGGAAAGTATTGATCACAGAAACACATATTGCACCTATAGGAAAATAAACCACTATAACTCAGTTAGAACCTTAATATGTTGACATAATATGCAAAATGAGGTTATGTGTAGAGAAATCCGAAATTACTGTGACATTAAAGGAGAGATATGCCTCATAATTCGGCAATATAGATAGAAACTGAGACAGAAAGCTCTTGACAGATAGACACCATGAAAATTCCATGTTCTTTGAAGATAGTTGTCGCGGAATGCGGAAGCGCATTCTCGCCCCCCTTTTCCCTTCTCCCCATTCTTCTCCCTCGAATTCCACTTTTGCTTTTCCGCGAGCGGATGGGAACATGACTCTTTACCATGCAAAATAAAATATAGCAAATTTTCATCCATGAATCATTGCGAAGAGACTGGATGAATTGCAACTGGCAGATGTAACTGATAGTGAAAAAAAGATGGGTGATATGCATGGAATTCTTTTTTTTGCATTTTATTCAACCGAAACGCTAAGATAGTAACGAGTCCTTAAAGTAATTACAATTGATAAAATCATGTAAAGGTATTGGACATTGCTTACCTGTAATCAAAAATTTCGGCAGAACGTCTTGAAGACATCGTCCTCGTGAGCAAACCAGACCACGAAGACACTGCCGAGACGAAGCACACGAACCTCCATCGGCTAGTAGTGGACGACAGCAAGCAGTAAGTGGAGAGCAGAATTTGTGCGGTGGACACTTGACCACACATTGATTCTGTACGCTACAATACACTATAAATGGAGTATATTGGTCAGGAGGGAAGGGATAATAAAGGAGGGCACACCGTTAGTATTGGGACAGCAAAGCGACTGCGCGGTGCAACGATACGACGGTGGACATGATCCATCATTTGAGCATGATCCTCGAGGTGCCGATCCGTCTATGCATAAGTCTGCAGAAGCAAGCAACACATCATTAGCAATCAGTAATCTTCTTCATTGTGGCAAGAATCCATACTGCTAAGTTATAGAATTATTCACAGGAACGACTGAAGACTGTTTCAAGAAGGGTGACAGAATCATCAAACAGATCTGACCACACCTCATATCTGCCGCAGTCCTGAACAATGAATTCCTTCTGAGCGATTCGCCTCCCCACTGATCTTAAGATCCATATTCTGTTAGCAACCAAAAAATTCTAGCCACGTTACCCATTGAAATCTTCAAAGCAACGTTACTGCTAACCAAATCTCTCCTACTCCTAAAAAAACAGTGCCGAATTCATGACTTATTTAAAACACATTGAAAAACTAATCAGGTTCTTTCAACTATTGGCTATTCTAAATGAAAACTTCAAAGTTTTCCGCAAAGATGCTATGCGGCAAAACTACTTCAGCGGAAAACCTTTCAGCATTTCAACCGGAGCCAGAACCAGCCAACCGCTGGTTACACTGTCGACCAGGAAGTGATTGTGTGTCGTTCAAAAAGTATACAAAGAAGGATGAGAAGTACTCTTCAAAAAATTCTCCCGCAATTCGGATGATTTTTCAGGCGCGATAATGTTATCAGCGCTTTGAGTTTCCAACATGGAATTTGTTACACATTCGCGAACTGGAAAAAAACTGTACGAAAGTAAGGAGAATGAAATGAGCGGAAATTTTGGAACGTGATTTCTTCGGTTAATGCGGTAACTGCTTCAGGTAAAAGCTTCTCCTCACTATTAATAAAACAGATGCGTTAACGTTTCAAGAAGGTCTGCATTGACTGCACTGATTTTATCCACCTTTATCCTAGAACAAGGTGCACAGACCTGGGCATCACTGTTCCATTCACTTGTTCTTGCAATTTTGCACTTTTGCCAGTGTGCACATACATATACATTACATCACGATCTGTGCATGTGTGTTGACTACCCGATAACTTCGACGAACTTCAACTTGAGATTGGTGAATGTAATAGCACTTGGATGACCTTCCCTAGCATATTCAATATTCACCCACCAATCAGTACTACGAACAAGAAAGCTTCCAAGTTAGCAGATTTGGTAAGCATTAATGTAGCTTTGAAGAAAGAAGAATATTAAGTGTATATGACTTACGACTGAAGACGAGAGCAATGCAAGTATTATTGACGCACGCGTAGCCAACAGGGCAATTCAACGAGCATGCTAAAAATTTCATCCACATTATAACGTAGAAAATAGGTGAAGAGATTAGCAAGGAAAGGAAAAATGCATGCACAAAATGATTGAAAGAGGAGTGCAGTTACGAGATGATGGGAAAAGATGAAGGAAAACGCTGAAACTAAAACGGTATTTGCTGCAAATGTCTTTTTATTTGATGGTCTTTAGCATCACTCACGGGCCACATAGCGATGATAGTTTTGTTTGGTGCTTGTAATACACGACTGCTGCTCGAAACTGAATGTTTGCGCATCCGGACAGCTCCTTTTTACCCAACGATTATTGCTGAAAAAAAAAAATAAAATAAACTAATTCACAGAAGCTTCTTGTCTATTTCACTGACCAATCGATCGAGATGAGACCCGAAGCAATGCAGAGTCTGATTTGAGATCTTTAAGATGTGGAATTGCGCAAACCTTGGCGTTTCATACGTTGATCTATTGAGTTCAAGAAAACATCGCTAAAGACTGCACTCACGGTACTACAGACTGTAGCAATTAAGTTTTGCATATAAACAACACGATAAATTGAGAGCTAAGGGCAATGATGAGATAATACTTTCCTAAAGGCGAACTCCAGAATTTTTTTGTACTTGTTTGAGAATTTTACCAGCGTGTGAGAGTAACGAAAGCTTAAAGGATAACTTCAGTTTTTTTCGTGTTTATTGATTTACTATATCATCCATAAATTTCAAACATTGCCAAACACGAGCTGAATGGATGGTCGCAGCACTCACATTTTAATGGCCAAAAATACATGCAAAAAAGCAATGAAGAAATGTGCGAAAGAAATTGGCACGCTATGTGCTTTCATATTTTTCATGCCTGACTAATCACTTTCGTATACTACAAAGAACTAATAAACGTGCAGCATAATTGCGTCTTACATTAATTGTCTTGACTACTAGTACAGACCATCTGCGAATGATTAACTTTTCTTGAAATGCGGCTAAGACGGATGGAAAATGAAGTGGTATAAAATGAGTGGAATTTTCCAACTGTTCACTGCCTACTAATGCTTTTCTCTGAAATATATTGTAGTCCTCAAATTCGTAACTCTGGTTTTAGTTTTTATCGACTCAAAACTAGACACATACCAGCGCACATACAGATAAAGATATGAATCGGCCTAATACACTTTATTTGATAAGTAAATTTGTGCATACGTTTTAAAAGCGCCTGAGCATTTGCACAAATTTCTCAAAATGAGCTCGATTTTCTATGGTTTCATCAGTTCACGATGAAATTTCGATCTGGATAAAACAGAGTCAAGTTTTCAAGCACGCTCGAATGTCTGTAGCCTCATTCAAGATTATCGATCACTATGGAACATAATATAGAAAACCATGATGTGTTGCACGCACCAAACTTCTAGTTGCCTTTTCGTGGTGAAACCACAGCATGAACAGGCAGACACTGACATATACGCACAAACAACATGCGCATAGACAAGACGTCTCCACAATACGCTTTTGCACATTGCGGAAGCTCATAAAAGAAATTGCTGTTCAATCCAATTTTACTACGAGGTCATCTCGAAACAAAGTAAGCGATGGAGTTATTAAATATTACATTACTAATTAATTACGGTGATTACTGTATATGGAGTAATGTGTGCTCTCATTCCAGCTTTCCCGTTTCCAGCAAGAGCATACAATTTTCAAAAAGCAGAAAGCTCCTTAACAAGAACTCGCAAAGTGGACATACGTACTTTTGATCGCACTGAAGGAAGGTTGACGCATTATCAGCGTTCTCTTGAAGGCATGTCATAGGAACCGTGCATGGATCCGCTTCTCTCGCACTCAGATCTTGCACTAAAAGATACGCTAATATTAATAGAGACCACAGATCCTGATATTTAGCCGATGGTAAGTAATTCATGAAAACGTGGGTGTCGAATAGAACGCAAGAATATGTAGGAATGCTGTGACACGTTTGTTTACGTAAGCGCAATTCTGGATATTTTCATTCATGATGGAGAAGCGCTGACAAGGTTATTCTTGATACTTTCGAATCACGTTCCTGTTCTTTGAAGCCTCCCCCCGCCCCGTTGCAATATTTCTCCCCCCCCCCCCCCCCGTCCTCTTACGTCACAAATGCACCTCACGCTGGACGTGTAAAGATTACTGCTGCACATCCACTGTCTTTTAGTCGTTGATCGGCTGCCTCTTATATTTTTTCGGCTCATTACTTTATTCACCTTTCTATTCTCCTTTTCTCCACTTCAACTCCGAATGGTATTGCTACAATACTGAAACCTTATAATAAAGTATACTATGTAGTTAGCGCAAATGCAATAATGACTGGCATGACATAACGATGGGAGGGATAAAAGGGATGAAATGTGCGCGACATATTGGGTAAACAAAAAGGTGCCAGTCGCTCAAAGCGGATCGCACTTCAACATCGATGAACGCATTAACAAAGACTAAAGCATCACTCAGAATAAGCTTTCGTTCTAAATTAATCGACACGGTGCATCGAGGGAGGAGGCACAGGGATAAGAAGGAGGAGGGTGCTTGAGGCAGCTTCTCCTCACATAAGTAAAAATCTAAGCGCATTAACCAACAATTGCAACATCTTATCATTTCTAACCTTTTTATGCTTAAGCAAAGCAATTCTCATTCTTATCGACGAAATGAAATATTCCTACCATTCCTGCACTTAGACAGTCACATTCGCACTATTTACGACTATCTCGAAACCCCTTTTATAAGTTTTCAGTTGTTAGGGTGATGAGAAGCTTCCACTTGAAAACATTTTGCTCTCGTAACAAGCAGATAAAAACACTGTTTAACAGATGGAAGGTGTGCTTAGGAGCTTCATGATATGCAAGCTTTTGCATTCCTTTCAACTGAGTAAATGCCTTCACGAATTGCAAAAATGATGCAAATTTATTTGCACCTTTTGCACATTGAAATGTTGTGCCACACTTTTCTTGACAGGTCAACTTGAAATGCTATCCCTACGGTGTACGCCGTGCGTAGCAAATTTCGTAGCTCCAGCATCAGTGGTTGTCAAATGAAAAAATGGGAGAGACGGACATACAAACACTTACATATACAAACACACAGACGCGATGCCATCGTATTATTTGTGAAGGAAAAGCATTTCCAAAAACACATAAGAACTTGCCGCAAATATTGGGAGGGTATTTGCCAGGGTGTCTCGGATGCAGCTGCGGTTCGCTATTGACGGAGGAGACTAACGCTGTTCGAGGTTGGTGCTCAGCAACCGACTGTGGTGGTGACGCTGCACGGCTTTTTACCACCCACACACCGCTTCCCCTTTCTGACCTGAAAGATCGTTTATCAGCTGTTGGAAGTGCAGAAAATAGCTTTAATGGATAAGCGGTATGAAAAATGAGGAAAGATTCATCGAGCTCATTGGGAATTGGTATGCCAAATCTCAGCATATGTTGATGTATTGAGGCAATCAATTTCAAGAAATTATAGATCATGAACTTGAATAAGTAGTGAGAAAAATTGAAATCTGCAAGTTATCAAGAAGCGTTGAAGGAGTTTACAGCAAAAAATATATGATTTAAATCTCTATGGTTATTTTTCAGGCATTTGCATAAGTTTTGTGGTTACAACTCCCCATAATGTGGATGATGATCATGTTGGGTTACCCTCTGCAAACGCATACTTCACAGATGAAATATACACAACCCAACATTTGTTCCCTTCGTTTCTACAGCTGGCGACCTGATATGCCTATACAAACTACCTAACGCTGTATTTTCGGTAAATTATGCTAATATTACCAAGTTCTAAGCGACTGATATGATAGCGAGATACCTCGGCTACTTTTTACCACTACTGGTAACCATTTAAAAACATTTAGCGTATTGATGCTGTTGCTGACGGCAGTTGCATACACAACAACGCAGATAAAAATGGTTTTATTGAATATCCAGAATACTGCCCTTTACAATTTAATTAACCTAACTAGCCTTTCCCTTAATTGACATAATTTCCTTTCTCGCTAATTTCGATGAACACATCTATTTTTCTAAATGCTCTTGTATCACACGTTGGAATTTGCAATATATGATAGCATAAATGCATTAGCACATCTCTTACAGCTTCTCGATATGGTGATGATTAAAGGTGTGAAAAGGTGCAGAATAAAAATTGTTTTACCAATGTGGACGCGCATTTGCTATTCTTCAGCAAAAACTGCAACGCATCGCTATTAAGGAAACGCTGTTTGCATCGGACAAGAGCTTTTCATTAATTTAGCTCATGAAGTTGTCCGACATGATACGCAGAAATTTCGATGAACCATACGGTACTACTTCAGTAGCTCTTTTATACACCATCAACTCTCAATTATACTCAAACAACTAGCCAATATCTTTCCGTTTAAAGAGCGATACGAATAGTATGCTATTAAAAACCTAACAGAAAGGTGTGGCGCCAGGGCAAACCTGTATGTACTCCTATTGTTTGAATGTTAGATTTATTTGTCTGTCTATCCGAGCGTTCCAACTCATGAATTATTACAGCTAGGAATGTGAAATTTGACGGATCTAGTTTCCATCACCATTTACTGACTCTCTATTCCTCTTCCTGTTATACCTCGTATCCACTAATATGTTTTAGACTGCGGCTGAACGTTTTGTCCGTGCGCCAAGATCCTAGTTTGTGAACGTCTTGCTTTTTCATGTTGTTCATGTCCATGTACTTTTTTTTTGTTTCACCACTTCGGAGTGTTAAAACAAATAAATAAACGAATAAAATCTGCACGAGTTAGTGACATTCTAAAGCGTCATAAAATTTGCAAATCAATTTCGCTACGCTTTCATGGGTACATCCCAGACACACTTTTTTGGTTGAGGATTTGTGCAATCGCCTCCATAAAAAGCACCTTCCAGTTAGGCAAACAGTTGTTTGGAAAAAATGTCGTGCCAGCCTTTGTGGGATGCTTTCCTGCTAGTTGCAAATCAAATCGCAGGATCAGTTCTTTGCATAGACATCCAAAAAAATCAACAACAAGACGATGACAAATACCTATCTTCTTGCGCAACTGAATGCTCACTTCTGCAAATTTTGTGCCACTTTGCAAATGCTCTGAGATATTCAGAACTATTACATAGAAGACGATTGATAGGATGACGATCACACAAAGTGCATAAAAATTTACGGGAAAATTACGCTGATTTATTACCTTAATTCCGTGGTTCATGATTTGAAATAACCGGGCAGACAAACGCACATGAAGACACACGTACACGCATCAGCGTGACACTTCCGATATGCGCTTTCTAGAGGTCGTAGAAAACAAAAATAGTACAATCTCCAAAATTTAATGGTTTATACGCCAGCGATGTTTTCCTCTGATCGTCCCTTATTTTAGACTTCAAAAACGGTGCCTTACGTCGTAGTGAATCTCTTTGAACGTATAGTAAATGCCGAGGTAAAATAAACTATCACAAACACAACAGAAATCGTCATGCATGTTGATCGCGGATCATTAAGGAATACCGTAACACATTAAAAAGGACACGAAAGCATCATTTAGGATGTGATTTATACGAAACGCTCTCTCCTACGAATAACCCCTCCCGCCGGGAACTTTTGCAGAAGAAATGATCTCTGTTTATTTGTCCTCTCATAAGCCTTTCCAAGAATAACTGGTTTTCAAATAAGTGAACCGCTGCGTACTGCTATTCCTCGCTAAAATTGAAAAGCCGAAAAGCCTCCTCCACATCATTTCGACTTGTAGTTCAGAGCTACTGCCGAAGTAATGTTTTTTGTAGGGCATTAAGTCAGGCGAGCGGACTCTAAAAAACTACTTCATGAATATATCACTGACAGGTGCCTTATAAGATTACACTGAAGAAAATGATGCGTCTTCGAAATAATCTAAAAACTATTTCAGCACAGATTAGCAGATGTTGAAATGGCGCTGCGAACTTGTGTGCCTTTCCATTGACTATACAAAAATTTTAAAGGACGTTTTTTGATGCTCATTCTACCTCTGTTGATGTTACAAGGCTCAGTCGACCGTATTTGACCTTGAGGCTTAAATTTGTTGCTATGATCGAAACGACCAAATTTTACTCGATATTCATACCAATTTGCGAATTCGTGGAAAAAGTCAAATTTTATGAGATGAGAGAGAAAAGAAAAATTTTGGAGTGTCTTTGTTGAGGCGCCAAATGTGTTCCATCGGTCGAACAATAAAATTTCCTGGAATTCATGAGGTACTGTCAGAAAACATTACTGCAGCATTAAACAGCGCGAAATTAAGCTGTGAAATGATCTCTAGAGGTGAAACAGTGCGTTTACTAGTTACAATTCGCGTTAGCAGGCATTTCCGTATTTCTGCTCTCGGTAGCCCTGGTGACCTCTTAGTGACCAGCGGTTGAGAAGGAAACAGGAGATAATCCAATTAATGCTTCCGAAGCAAAGATGGTTCTTTACTGCATTATATGTAACAATCTATTGCAGCGAGATTATATGGATCGAATAAGCGCAACAATAAGCGGCTATGCAATAATTGCGCGTTCGTTAGATGCGTCACAGCGGTTAAGACGAACATAACGACGAGGAAACTGCTTAAATGTTAATTACTGACACAGCGTCGGGCATAACGGGAGCTTAAAACTATATAAAGAGATGAGCCTTAAGCTAATGGTTACTTGGTGGGGGTGCAACAGTCGAAGGCTCAGTTGTCGCGACCCAGACAAGCCCTTCAAAACTTACCCTTGAGCTGCCTCACATTTTAGGAAAAACTGTGTTTGTTTCCCGCCAATATGCACATCCGCAGTACCAATCTCGCACTTCCCTCCAATAACTGGCGTCTTAGTCGATACTGCATAAGCAGCATCTGGAATCAGAAGCACAGCAAAGATGCAGAGTGACAACGGAAAGCTTCGGCGGTTGGATAACGACGACGATGACATCGTAGAAATTGCGCACACTGAGAGCGAGCGTCCACCAATCGTCTAATATGAAGTATGCTGTTGCGATGCTCAGTTCAAACTTCAATTGTTTGCACAACGACAAAACCACTGCGTTCTCGACCCTGCCTCCCACTTGTCCACTCGCTGCTGGTCACTATAGCACACATCCCACTCGGACGGACCTATGGTCACCTCGCTGTCCTGATCGCATCTGATGACTCATTCACTGTCGTGCATCTTTTTCTCCAATCGCTTTCGTTACGAACCGAAAATCGCAAAAAAATTCCACCACACAGAAAGAGTACTCTCTAAAATGCAGGCGATGTTTTGCTAATAGAATACATGCCACCACCACTCCACACTAGGTAATTTGATGCTCGAACACTGCATCAAGCAGTCAGCGACAGAATCTAGTCAGAGATGTTTGAAGGAACAACCTACTCCCCAATCGACAACAGCAACAGGGAGTTATCGCTACGAATAGCAATTAGCTTGCAGACTATCACACGCTCATTGCCCCATGAAGCCATAAAACAGTCAAACGAGTTCACGTTTACAACTGTATATCTGACAGCCATCAACCAGCAAGTTACAAGGAACTTCATGTGGCTATACAGTGTGTAATAAAAATACCAGTAGAAGAGTGCTTAATGAGAGCAATGCGAAGTGGCGTCCTGGTTTGCAAATGTGCATATATAGCTGTCCTCGTAAATTGCAGCATGAAAGTAACGTGGAACCAGCGTTAGCTATCATCTACATTTGTCACTCCATTTGTAGACAGAGGAAAACTACCGTTAAATATATCACAAATACAAGTGCATTGGCATCGTTTCAAATGTCGACTGAAGAGATATCAGAGCTGTTAATCGATATATATATATATATATATATATATATATATATATATATATATATATATATATATATATATATATATATATATATATATATATATATATATATATATATATATATATATATATATATATATATATAGGTTTTTCAGGCTAATGTGAAGTAAATGGATTTCACATTGCATTTAGTTAGCTGAGTTGTCTTTAGAGGGGACACTGTATTCAGAAAGAATCATCTCCTAAAGAGTGCTTGTAATCGTGTTCAAAGCACGTTAGCATTATTTAGCTACATGCCATATTTTCCAGCTCTTCTTTATTCTATATAGCTTGCACGAGGAGCTCTCGTTAACGCTAGAGAAGGATGTATGCTCTCAGTAATATGCTGATCATTTTGCTCGAAAGAGGTGGAGAAGATAGATATAGTTAATGACATCTGTTCCTAAAACTGTCACACAACTATAGTTATAATCCTTTTCGGTTTTAAGACCTTCAAAAGAACAGTTAAGGTCTTAAACTGGTTGATATTGCCGGTTGAATAGAATGGATTTCGTATATTATCGCAGGCGGAAATTTTTGCAATTTCCCAACGGAAAGAATTTCTCCGCTCTATTCGAAACGATTACAAACGAACATCGATGAGTGTTCTATATGCCGCCTCGTTTTAATGTATAAAATATTTGTTTGTGAATCAAAAATCGTATCGCACTTTTTTCGAAAGCTTCTAAATGCGATCAATAAGTGCGACAATATTTCTCACTGCGCCTCTTTTCAGTGATTTCCCGCATCTGCGATTACATACATGGCACATTCCTTAGCATTCATTGAAATTCCCTTCGAAAATGCTCACATTGAGCTGTAAAAATTGTGGTGATTGCTGCCTCTTCGTATAAACTTAACAACTGTTTCGGAGTCGCAATCACATCAAGCATTACCACACAACTAACGATGTTCGTTTTGTGGAGCGGCTTCATCTCTTGATGTGCTTTAAATTGCTTCACTTCCTTCACTTCATTTGCGTTTGATTTGCATTTCATTCGCATAAGGCTGCGTGGTCTTTTTTTGCCTCGCCTTATGCAAAAGTGACAAAATTCATCCACATATTAGTTTGATGGAGCAAATACAAATTAACAACTTGGAAGAAATGTTTTTATTTGGAGATTGATTGTTCTCGTTAAAAGATGACACTTGAAATTGGTATAGGTGTGCTTCAAACTAATTCGCTGTTTGCAAAATTCTTCTGAATTTTTTCAGTCCTTCGGTGGCGAGTAAAATTGTTCTCAAACTCATTGCATTTTTCTTTATTAGTCATCTCAGCGTTGCTCAACTGGTAAAGCTTTATGAGCTGCTATACCATCCATGTTGTGGGGACTGGTGAACTGCCACTCGAAAAACTATTGGCTCTCTATTGAGCGCTTTAAGCCGCATAAAAAACTCCACTCAACATTTTCACATTCATTGCGCTGTGCTCGTTGACGAATTCTTCAACGACCTTTTGCTCAGATACATCAACTACTTCCCTGTGCTTAAGCAACTGCGTAGTAGAGAAAAGGAGAGAAGACGTCCATATGCCATAACTTCACCCCCTTCATATCTTGCTTCACTTATATCACAAAACAGTGCCTCTTGAGGAATATCAACGTATCTTTTGGTATACAATGCATATTTTTACCGTAGAATTTGAGTCCTAGTCGTCGGGAAAGTCAGATGATTGGATTTTCGATACCGTAATTTCCGTTGAGTATACAACGTTTTGGCCTTCGACGCCAAAGTGTTGAATTAAAAGATCGCTCTCCCCTCAGTGATAACATCAAAGTTTCCCCAAAAGTGAATTTCCTCCTACATCTTTGAGCTTTCGAGAATCTGAGATGCAAAAACATACCTGAAAAAGAACTCATGATGAACGTCTCGTATTGTTTTCCCAACCCTCCTGTTCTTTCCCCCCTTCTATACGCCAAACCTTTATGGAATTGGCCAGAAACTTTCGAAACGGAAATATCCAACAATGAGGAAAAACGTTCATTTGAAAAGTAAAAACCGATGCGCCTTTGTACAAGATCAAGTACAACGACATGCAAACACACCAGACTAATTTCATGGTAGCTTTGCTTGATTCGTCTGCATCTCTGAAGCGCTTGATAAACTCATCTTTAAAGGGCTGAAGTATGCCATGACTTTCGAAAGCTTCACTATTTCTTTCGTCTTCTCGAAGCCATTTCTCATCATTGCACATATATGCGCTACTTAATCGAATATGCAAACCGTGTCTAAGTTTTCACTGTGCTAATTTTGTCGATCCCCCCCCCCCCCTCCCCAGTACTTTCTCTCAATGCTCGGTGTATTCAGCAGTTTTTCATCTAAAGATGTCACATAAATGCTATTATAGTGTCCACGACAACCTCTGAGAGGTTCGTTTTTGTATAAGGGGCATGCTGAATACTTCGATGAACATAGAAATCCACTGAGTGGACGAAAGATTAATAAGCAGCACGCAAAAATTTTATTCGAATGGTTCAACAATGATAAAATCATCTTGAAACACCCACATCACCATCAGGAAGGAAAGACATAATCCATATTGTTGAATGACATCATCTTCAGGACGAAGTGGTATCAGTCGAATGACAACATCCTCTCATGAGGGAATGAACGGTAGTCGAAATGTTCGAATGAAAGCCCTATTGTGTGCGTTTTGTCGACACCATCAGCGTTCCTTCGTCACAGTGGAATATGCTCACAACTGTTGCGATATTTTAGAGAACCCACTGCGACACAAGAAAAACTTCGGTAGGTGAAATTTCCAACGACAAAGTTTAAACATTGCAAATCGAAATATTCTTCAATTTTTTACAGTTTTCATCGTTACTTTTACAACAATAATACCACCAAATTCTCAATACCAAACATCGGCGATGGCTGAATGAGTACCTCCTCCACAACTCCCCCCCCCCCCCCCAACACAAACACGCAGAAAGAACGTAAAGCTATCGCCCTTCGCTGATCGATATAACACCCATTTGCAATAATGTTTTCTCCAAATTAATGCGAAAAGACACCAAAAATTGTTGGTGTCATCAGTACTTCCCATTTCGCACAGCGTCGCCTCACCATCCCCTTCTACATAAAGAAAATAGACAGAAAATTTCTTAAGTACCTTTAATGATTAGTTAAATTAAATACAGTATATGTTTACAACAGATATGCATAACAACGGTGCACATCTTCGGTTATTTGAAGTTGCGCACGAAATTCAGTGGCACAGCTGCTTGCTGAATTCTTGAACGCTCCTCGTCGGAATCCGAACTGCAATAAACGTGATCAGAACGCAGCTGTTGTTAGAAAATTAGATGGTCTGTGCGAATGGAGTGACCACCCCCCTCCCCTTAGTCAACGGTCAATTAGTAGATATTGTCGCAGATTGTATATCCACACTTTCGCAAATTTCCATTTTCAAAGAACATCGAGGCGAGGTTATTCTATCGCTGTACGTGTATCTTTCTGTCCGGTATTTTAAATTCAGTAAACAGTGAAGACCGAAAACCAAAATACTGGATAGCCATAACTTCAAGTGGACCGACCATTCGCACGAAACCATAAGATTGGTATTTTTGCAGCTGAAATGATGCAAAGCGCACGAAAGTTTTTTACGCCTTTAAATATCTTGTACTTCTTTTCAACACGAAAGACGATGTAATAAAAGAGCTAAGGACGGAACATATTACATCAACCATACTTCACAGCTCCAGCTTCAGCGGTTCTTGAGTTGAAATTAGGACAGGCATAAGGAGGCAGTCACATATATGTTCACACATACCTGACGTCGCCCTAAGATGCTTTAGAGACGGTAATTTATAAAATTATGTGTGAGCAAGCTTTCATGGCAGATTTGCACAAGTAATAGGATACGTGAAGGATATGGACGCATTATTGCGCAAATATTCTACTGTCGCAGGCGATTTAAGAATTTGGTGGGTCTAGTGGATGAAACTGCAAAAGCGCATATCATTGCAGTTGCTTCCCACCTATTCCATTCTCCGATCGCTGCATTCATGAATAATGAGAGGAAAAGAAAACAATTCAATGGCTCAGCTCAAAGATTCGCCGCTCATATTTTGCTGCTTTGTCATTCATCGACCTTCACCTTTAGCTAATTGCTACTCATTCTTGTTAAATTCGTTTTTTGCTTCTATCAAGAATGCTTAAAATCTTCGCATTTCTCAGATAATACCCTCTTTTCTTGCTCTCTTTCCGAACCCTTACCCTCCCCCTTATACATTTCCTCCTTCTCTCTATCAATTTTTCATTTCTAAGTGCATTCCATTAAAATGAAGCATATTTGTAACTTGTTGTTGTAAAGTTTGTTTCGGCCGGCGATGCCTCCGAACTGCACAATGTGCACAGCCATTGTACGTGAAAATAGAAGAGGCTAGGCTGGTGTAGTCGCGCAATTGTGAGGTGATTGCAATGCGAATAGAGTCAAGCCGCATATTTATTGCTTGCCACGTTCATTGAACGTCAAGTAGTGCGAGCAAATACGAAATTCGAAACGATGATGCGAAACGATTATAACACATTCACATCAATTGCTGTGCCGTGCAATCTCAACCTGTCTCCCCTCTCCCCTCCCCCTCCCCCTTCGCTCTGCCAAGTCACCCACTCGATGAAGTGCACTGTTATGCTAAAAAAACTCGATTAATATTTGTAAAGAAATTTTTCACCTGAACACATCCCCCTAGGTTTAATCAAGGAACAACTGCCGAATAAAAGGTTCTTTCATTTCCACTGACGAAAATTATCAATTTCCGACTTCCACTCATTTTAAGAAAAGGTAGAGGTAAGATAATAGGATAAGGTTGCGAATGAAAAGTGTGTTTTAATAACACTTTAAACTATCAACTTCAGTCAATGAGTTTAATGCATTCCAGTCAATTTCTTTATATCTTTGCACAATATTGGAGGCACGTGGCAAAAAAGAGCAAGCAAAGTCTCTGGTTGGTTTGGTTGGTACTAAGTGGCACTGTGGGTTCGTAGACTGCTTACATTCTGAGCTGCATTGCTGCCTTCGCTTTTTTGACTTTCACCGGATTCGCTGTTCCTTTACTCCGCATTTTGGATGGAAACAAAGCGATGTCAAATAAGAATAATGGTCTCTCTGCCTCTCTCCATCCCCTCCTCCCTCCCCGTTCGTCCAAAAAAATTGCTTAACCGCATTGTTCACATTCTTTATGTACCAAAACAGAAGTACACCTCTTCTGGCACTCAGACCCAATTCTGCTCAAGCAAAAAGACGATGCAGTCTGATTTAAATTGCGTGTCTTGAATAAATACATAACTCTACATATATATATATATATATATATATATATATATATATATATATATATATATATATATATATATATATATATATATATATATATATATATATATATATATATATATAAAATATTCATTTGTTTATTTATTTGCAGAGCAAATAAAACCGGGCAAACCCACACTGTTTCGCGCCCTTACACGAAAGACGAATCATACTTAAGTTGAATAAATATCTAGTGGAACAAAATATGCACGGAAGGGGAAGTACGTTGAATATTGAAAAATAATTTTCATCTATCGAGCAAAAAACCGCAATTCTAATACGAGCAAATCTAATCTGACCTGAAATTTAACTTCTTCAATTTCTCTTTTACAAAAGCTTTTCTAGTGACATGGGTACTTATTTCGAAATTCTTCTTAAAACCTGCGCTATAACACGACTCTCCAAGTACTCTTTCTTAAACATGGAACTAGGGGAATTTTGGAAAGCAGCGACGAGGATTCCATTTTCTTATGCACGAAATCTGGTCTCATTTTGATAGACCTCTCCTGGACGTTGCCTTCAAAAAGTCCGTCCCAAACTTTTTTGCATAAGGCTATCCGCAAGTCTCGAGAGAACGAAGGCGTCACCGCCATCAGTTAAACAGCGAAAAAGTGCGCCACACGGGCTGCCATGATATCCGCCTTACCAGATTCCGCGCAACTGACCAATTAGTTTGTACAAATCACCAATAGACAATACTAAAAAATGCGGAACGGAGCTTTCGCGTTTTAAATGACCAAGTCGTTAGCATAAATCTTACACAAAAAACTTTCTTTCTGTGACCTGCGTGAATAAAAATGAAAAACCAGCCGGTGCAAAATGAATGTAAATTTTTTGGCAGTTTGAATGTTGAGGCCCCTTTCAAAGACGACGATGAAGATAAATAGCGCAAATTGCCCGGTTACGTGCATTTAATTACCAAATTTCCTAATTCTGGGTCAAATGGTTCTCAAGTTGAAGCTATCGGACAGACAGACACGCAGGCACACACAAATAATTCTCAAATAAATGAGCCATCGGAACATGTTGGCGTTTAACGCAAATCCGTGAAAAAAGCTTAATACCATTGCTTAATTATATACTACAAAAAAGAGTGAAGGGATCAAATGAGTGGATGTAAAATTAGAAATTGCTAAGCAATGAGAAAAAGCAGAATGAATTTCTGTGATCGAACGTTATTTGTGTACCATTAGATGAGATAGCATCGCTAACGAGATGTGTTGAGAGGATCGCTCCTCTAAACGAGAGGAGGGCTCTTCTAAATCGACATATTCGTGCTCTCACTAATAGCACATTGTTCACCTCGTTCGTGAGCTCAGCGACTGAATCACTTACAGAAAGCAAAAAAAAGTACAGCAATCGTGAAATGAAACAAACACTAATCACTACGACTTGTGCAGACTAAACAAGCTCATCACATCTGAGTTCTCAGAAATTACGCACCACCTCTATTACCTGTACGTATAGAAGGTAGCATATTTATGGTAGAAATCAAAAAGCTCAATAAATACCAATGAACTTTAAATATTGAACACGTAAAAGTTTCCATTCATTTCAACTTCAGCAAATGAGCTATGAAACAAACCTCCCAGAATCCTTACGTCTTCGCCGTTTTTTCGGAGGGCCATTGTCACTACCATCCTCGGCATCAACGACGTCACCAACAATCCTTTGTTGGCTACCACTCAATAATTTTATTCCGGTGTCATGCCAATGTTGTTGACCATCTCGTACGGTGGACATGTCCACCAGTTGCATCCTCCTTCAAATTTTATACTTGCTTCAAGGAGAAAACAAATGCAAATGAGCGGTCGGCTTAGCGAGCAATTCCATCCTATACAAACAATGTGCAAATCCAATTTTCGCATTTGCAATCAATGATTTATTCCTCTAAACTAAATCGATTGCACAAGACTTCATTTGTTGCCTTTCGAAACTGACCGGTTAAAAACGGCAAGTAAGTATTCGTTTTCATGTACTCGTTTGTGAATTTCTTCTAAAAACAAATGCATTAGCCGACGTCACATTTCAATGTGTACATGACATTTGACACTATCCGGCTACTTTGTATTTTTGTCTGTCTTGAAGTTGAAATTCGATAATCATAAAGCTTTCGGTAATAAAATTTTAATCTAAACCAAATCGCAATTTCATCCACCCAATCGCTCGGAATGACAATCTCAGAGGCTTGAATGAGATGTTGAACAATTTTCGGTTTTGTTTTTGAGTTGACATTTCATTTGTGAAAGCAAACAGAACAAATGAAAAATGTGCCAACGATATGTCAAGCGTAGTTTACCTCCGCACATTTCAGCTCGTTAAGCCAATCGACTCTCAAATATATAAAAATTATAAAACGTATAATGATGCGCTTTTCTATATAACTAATCAGCGGTAGAATGTTCATTTAAGAAATTGCTTTTCGGGCACATTCTATCGAATGCTCAAAAAAAGATTAACCTGAGATTTTGACAGCGCCTTTTGATAACAATAACCGGGGAGGGAGAAGATGCACCGTAAGGAAATGACAGACCGGAAATCATCGAAGGCGCAAATCATTTTCAGTTAATTACAACGCCAGTTCGCAGGTCGAAAAATGCCATTAAAAAAACAAACATAACCGAGAAATACGAATTAAATAACAAAAACAAAAACTGAAAATGGAATATAACGACAAGACGTCGCGTTGGAGCGTTTTATTCTCAAACTTTAAAATAAACCGTTAAATTCGTTAAAACCGGGCAAGCATTGAGAACAGATCGAAAAGGTTTTAATAGGCCATATTCGAGGGAGTCCTTGGATCATTAAGTGATAATAAGTTGATAATTTGTATCAACCTTTCGATCATATCCTCAAGAATTCGTCGAATTTCTTCACACTCATCCTCCTGCATGCTCTCATCACCCGTCGAACAACCGTCTCGTATGTTATCAGTCATTGCAGATATCTGTAAAAACAACCATAAGTGCCTGAACAGAAGCTCTGGAGCTTTTAGTTGTTGTGATGCAGAAAACCGATTACGCATATTACTAGTATTGAAAACGTTTTTAAAAATGTCGTGTTTGGGGTGCCGAAGAGGAGTGGCGAGGGAGGAGTGGTCTGTTTGTGATGGAGGTAGGTGGTTGCTATTTATCACCCTCATTTCAATTCTCTTTATGAACGGGAAAAAGAAGAGCACTTTAGAATGCTGACATCAACAATTTTCAGTTGACATGTGCAAATGGAATCCAATTACGGAGCGTTGAGCTCCATGATATTGTGCCAGGCTGCAGTATATACGAACGAGTTACAGAATGTTAGCCCTGCTCGTAAATGGAGTCGACAGTCCACTAGAAACGTACGCTGGAGCGAAAACGGTTAACTGAGAACACTTGCCCAAGCTGCGATCATTCAAACTTAAGCCTATAAAATATCGACCTTTCACTCCACTACAATCTGAAGACACTCAAGACAAAGCTAGCAAGTGAGGCAGTAAGGCTCGATGGGCGCATGGACAGTGATACCCGAGAGTTAGGCAATATCCGCTGTGACAATCAAAATTCCACCCTAAGGGAACCACACAATGCTGGCACGATATGCGATCTTTGCACTTCGCCGGTGCAAAGGACCCGCTGCGCAATTACATACAATGGCATAACGCCCAGTCCACATCCTCTAACCTCGTATCCATGTTCTTAAAAGACTCGCAAACAAATGGCAACCTTCGTGAGCACCTAACCAGACGAAAAAATTTTCATGGGTAAACTTGAGGTCTTGTGCTCTCACAATTCATAAAGAGCGATTACGCTACCAGCGGACCGAAATTAGCTTTAAGAGGTCATCACTCATGTGAATCAAATGCAATAAAACTTCGTTGCCACAACTCGCTCAGCCGACAGCCGAAACTAACAAGTACAAACACGCGAATGTACGAATACGTGCATGAGCATGGAAGCTTGCTTTCGCCATTTTCGAGGCACTGTTATTGAAGGTTTTCTGGCCTGAAAGCTTTCACTCTTGTCTACGCTTTTTGAAGGGTTCTAGGCCTGAAGAAGATCCTTCCTCAGCGATGCCTTAAATTCAACACTCACTTATTACTTTGATTCCAAGTTAATCGCACGTACACACACATGCACACGACTGCGTGCATCGCAAAGCACTTCGATCAAGTCTGTAAGAAAATTTTTTCATCCAAAAAATGCACACTGATCAGGGAAATTTAAAAGCAGCCATTTGAGACAATGAGTATGCGTAGGGACCCGCAAGGATCCATGAAAACCTGTGAGCGCACAGGTAAACTTTATGCATCACTTTAGCTAACTCCCTTTCATAGCTCTGTGCTCTTCCCACCTAAACACTTTGCGATCTATGTGCGTGCACAAAGACTAAACCTCAAAAATTAGGAGGCTTCCACGCGTCACCACATGCATTCCTACCATTCACAGCCTAAATCTGCCCAACCATTTGTCTTTGTCTCCCTCAATAAAAGGATGCCCAGATGTGCAGAAAGCTTATGCGTGGTCAATCGACCTGGTACCTATTTTCCCCTTGCGGCAAAAAAGTGTTTTGGTGTTTACATGCAGGAACCGAATAGTAATGCGATGGAGCGATAGCAGCATCAGTACTGCGAGTCTGTACCATAATCATAATCGAAAAACTGATCAACGAATCAGTTTACTTGGCTATAAACAAACGTTCTACAGTGAACCACAGAAGGAACAGCACAACAGTCAGGCCATGAGCGAATCCCGATGCAACCAAACGAGAGTAATTCTCCGCAAAATAAAGAAGGAATGAGCCGCACAAGTCAAGTGAAGCTAATATCTCAGAAGATCAGGAGGCATTAACTAGTATTAGAGTGGAAAGTGCATCCTTATTTCAACCCCTATCTGCGAGAAAATGATCTCAGGTATGATCCAGCAACGGATCGAACAAACACCAGACGTGACAGGGATAGAGCCATTTGTGAACCAACACAGTGACTAGTATGGTCAAAACTTGTAGCCCTTTATGCCCGACAGCCAAGAAAATTCCCCTACGTTTTCTAAATCTTCTCGCTCCACCCTCTCACACAATAAAATTCGAAGGAAAACGAATCCACCTGATCACCAAAAGCAAAGAGCTCCAATGCCTTAATTATAAACGCATTCAACAACCTTCTAGCAAAACAATTTAATGGCCAGTTGCATAGGAACTTAAACTGGCATGGCACAAACAACGCAAGCAAATCATCTGGATGGATTTTGAAGACACAGAAAGAAAGCCGTAGATGGCTTTAAGGAACAAAGCGCTAACGGTCATGCCAAATTACAATTAGCTAGAACGGTGCCCAAGAGAAAAGCAGTTTTCCCATTCACTCGGCTTCTTCCGTTCATCCTTCAGCCAAGTCAACGATCAAACGGAATCCGGGAAGACCTATAACAACATGCTGCAATATAAGGTAGTGTGCAGACGAACTTGCCGCAGTTTGGCAATAATACAGGGCAATCAGACAATCATAAAAACATATTTTAGTCACTCGAACATTTTCTCATCAAGACTTCTTGAGGAAAAATATTTCTGATCATCCAGTCCGAAGTGACAAATAAATACAGCGGCAGTCAGTGTCCCATTCAGTAGTTTCGTCGTGGACAGTTAGCGAAACAGTGGAGATAGTTCATATCAAACAAGCAACATCAATGTTCTCGTGCATTTCAAAGCAAATCTGACTGTTTCAGCTCGTTACTACCAAAAAACATCCTTCATCACATCTCTCTGTCACCAAATTTTTATATACTTATAGCATTTTTATGCACAATACAATTCCCACAATTGTAACATAACAAGGAATCCCAGCTCAAGCAGTCAAATTGTTACACTTCCTCATAAAGAGATACAAAAATGTCTAGAGAGGAAGAAGAAATTTGGAACAATGTGGAGGATACAAGTCAAATGTTAAAATAAAATGTAGAGACCATAACAAGCACTCGAAGCTCAGAGATCACATCATAAAACATATGCTGTAATCAGCTCATCAGTTTTATCTTTGAAAGAATAAATTAATAGGACGAAAACTTCGAAATGTTAGATAGACCGGTGTCGGAGATACTCCAAACTGTCGCTTTTAAACTTTTCACAGAGTGGGGAATCAGTCTAAAAAGCACTCGAATAATGCTTACATGGCATTTACTGCGAACGGCCACGGACTTAACGTAGAAATACCTTTATGAAAGCAAAGAAAACAGAGGAAGGGCATGAAACACGATCGCAGTAATATTAGGTCTACGGCTACATCTTTCCACTGAATCAATCATCTAAGACTGCTCGAAGCAAACGACAACATTCAGCTTTCGCCCTAACATCTGAAGATGCACCTCGTTCCCAAATTTACACCGGCAGGAGACTCCTGCCAACCACGAGAATTTTTGCAAGTCTTCAACAAAGAAGCCAATCTGCACTGCACGACAAAAAATTCAACAGAATACACAAAGAGCAGAATTTTCGATCAACCACTCCTCAAGGAGATTTCATCACTCAGCAGAATTCGGAAAACACTCCTAGACTTGAAATCATATCTGCGATAAAGACGGAGCAGCTATACAGTCGCACTAGTCGAACAGGCTTCTAATTGCTGTCACGGGCAAAGTCCTGCTCCGGAATGGGCGGATGGCGATCAGCGTATACATTCCTGGCCACAGAATCTTGCTGCCCAGAATACACGACATGCTTGTCGCCAATTAATTCGCAAGCCTGCAAACACAGTCGGCCCATTAATATAACACGCATTCTTGAACTCTATGCCGTGGATGCTGTTCGATGGAGGTTTTGAGAGAATTATTGTAAGTTCCGAATAAATTTGGTGAAATTATCAAGGGATGGGGAAGCCATCGTCTGCAATCTGAACGATAAAACCGTGAAGATTCGAATCATATTCTCGTCTCATGCCTTTACCGCCCGTTTCCTCAACGAAATAAGTTACATATATGGATTCGTGTCATTAAATGCTGCATAATACTCAGATTCGTCAGTTCATAGCAAAAACTCACGAACGCTGTAGACATCTATTGGAATGAACCACCATTCCTATCTGCAGCTATTTAACATTATCTATCAGGTAACGTGTCGTTTCCCTTCGGCTTTTATGAGGACAATGTTATAAACGATCCTATAACAGTGCAGATTTCAAGTGCATATCCTCTTGGTTTTCTCATGAAGGTATCAACTCCGAATCTTCGTAGGTATTCTCCTAAATAGCTTTCCTCACTTCACCTCAAAAAAAAACCACCTATTTCATTTGTCATCACTCTGGCGAATGCCAACATATGGTCTATACTTTCGTGTGGACAGCGAACCGTGGAGCGTCAAAAGCATCTTTTAAGCTGGAATCTTGCGCCCTTTTAAATTCCTCGGTTTTGTCACTAACAACATTATACACCGATTACCAAATAAGCACACCGTACTACCGAAAACAAAACCCTCATGGCTGGAAAAAAAGCAGTTCCCAACATATGCGCCGTATACGAAGAAAGAAGAAAGTCATTAGGAATAACTAAAAAGTATACGAAGAAACAAGGCAACGCAGGAAGTCAATAGGACTAACTAAATGAATCAAGCATGCATATATAACGAATGGGCGAATGCTGATTGATGCAACGTCTAGCTCTGCGGTCCCCTACTCATCAGCTGCTGCCTCCAACGTACCTAGAAACATTCGACTATTCCTTTCTCATACATCTGAAAATTAACCAAAAAGCAAATCACACGGGTTAAGGACTAAACAAAGCGCAGAAAGACGGGAGAGAAACAAAACAATTCTGACTAAGTCTACTTTGGAGTCCACACAGTGGAAACCCAAGGGTCAAGTTTTTGCATTTGGACTCCGGCTTTCCAGAAAGCTTTTCTTGATTCACCCTTCGTCCGGGATGGTGAAGGGTATCGGTAACGGGCGCCTGAAACCGTGTGCGCGATGGTAATTACTCAAAGAATGCTATATTCCGGCCATAAATGCGAACTTCCAATGCATGGTCGGAAAAAAACGTCCGGTGCAGACTTAGATGGCGAAGACGGTGGTGGATCTAGTTCGGGGTCGCCATAAAAGGAAGCAAATAGTGGTTTGAAGGGTGACTGCTCAGAACTGCTCCAAAATGTATGCGCCCTGGTACAATGTGCGAGTTACAGACTCAAATTCCAAATGCAGAAAAGGAGGAAAAGGAAGTGGACATCAACAATACAATAAAGATTCTTGCGTCCACAGCAGCTTCGTTTGCTGCGATGAGAACAGCAACCTTTTTGCCTTCGGCCTACTACGGCCACATTATACCGCTTCAAGCACTGCAGGTGCTAATCTCTTTTCCAAAAGATCAACATCACTCCAGCACGTAGGGAAATATGAAAGCGAAGAGCTCCTGGCTGGCACAGTCTAGGGTTGGGCCAAAACGACATCGAGCTCGGGAATTTCGAGGCCAATAGCCTGTGCTCCCGGGAAGCGGAGCGCCTTCAAAGGCCGTCAAATGAGAGCCTCCGACATCATGCATAGGAGACCTTGTTCCTAGTCCAGCATAGCCATAGTAAAGTGATGAAATAATAGGGCAAGCACGGCATAATGGGCGCCTATGCTTTTCACCGCTCCGAGCTGAGTGCCTCAGTCCTTGAAATAAAAATGAGAAGGTGATCCATGCTGCACCGCATTCGGCGGTAACGGACAGCTGCACGTCTATCAATTTCAGCAAGACTACTTGTCTCGCTCATAACTCGCCAAATTTTCGGGTGTTTTAGGCCAAAAGTGTTATGCTGTGATATTTGCGCTGCACAGGCCTATATCGGCAAGTAATCATCCTCAGCAAAAAGTCCACGTTAAGTTTAATTCACATAGCAATGAAATTTTGAGCTCACCATTTTGACCCTCATTTCGCTAATAGCATCGTTCCCTCGAAAGGAGTTTTTTGTGCCCAAGAATGTCGAAGGCTCCTAAAAGTTCCTTGCTCGTTCTAGTCTCCTCCCGCCTTTGCTAGCCTCTAATATTGTTGTTGTTCTGACAGCTTCGTTGACCTGTCTGCTTATTGCATAACCTTCTCTCTCAATTACTTTGAAAATTGCAAAAGGTAACAGACTGCCATCAAAACGTCCTACTGCATCATGCATAAAATTATTACTTGCATGCATATGAAGTGTGAGAACAAAACAAAAAACGTTAGGCATTGGTTTTGCAGATATCTAGTCCATAATGCATCTAGTAGAAAGGCCGACAAGTTTCTCATCGCGACTTCTTCAGTAGAATGAAAGGGATAGAGGAGGATTTTCGATACCATTTCCTCTCACGTGTTTTTCCGATACCGGTTCCTTCCCCTGCCCTTTTTTTAAAGGGCTCAGCTTCAAACGCTGTCATAAACTTCGAGGCTATGAAGGAATCGTCGTCCATCAGTAAGAAAGTTGCACATGCAGCTCAAGTTTCACTTAATTAACCTAGCCTCAAGCTCCAAACTGTTTTCAGGCGCATTTGAAAACGCAATAAGGTCATATGCATAAATTAACATTGCTTCCTTAGCACATCACTGTTTTCATACACCTTTCACAGAATACGAGTCAAGAGCTGCGTGTGCAGGAAGGTTATCGATATTTGCTTGCTTTGGCGTTCGCAGGAAAGCAAAAGCTTTAATGAGACAGCGCCGTCTTTCCACGCCACTCAGCTTCTGGATGATTAAAGTCAATTCGCAAGTGAGACAAGCCAATTTGCAAGACCCCTCCCCATCCTCACGTCCCATCAAGAACTCAGACTAAGGCTTTTGCTACCGCACTTTCAACACGTGGGCTTTGCTGACAACAATATTTTTCGCTCTCCCGTGCTATACACCTTCATTCCAACTACGTTTCTTCATACACCGTTCTTACCAATTTCCTTAAGCAACTCCAAGCAGGGCAAAATCGAATTTGTAATTAGACGAATTCTTTGCTTTTTGCTTTTCCCTCCCTCCCCTCTTCATCCGTTCTCTTTGATTACTCTACTTACACAATCATATGCTGATGAAACATTCGTACGAATCAAACATTGAACATATCCTCAAACAAATCGCGCAGTACATTCTAGTGGCACAAACTCGTATGCGATAAAAGCTTGCATAAATCCCTGCCCGAAACCCGTCCTTTCATCTGGCAGCCAGCCGACTGCATTCTCAGTAACCAAAACAAATTTTTTTAAGGCACATAAAAACCCTTCGATGAACTTTATGAATTCAGCAGCTTACCTATTCAAGAGAAAACGAGAAGCATCTCGAGTTATATTAATTTCAGAGTGCAGTTAAATGAAGCGTGACACTACCTTTGTGCACACAGAAAAAGCTCGACAGAGAGAAACATCTGACCGCTCGTGATGTAAAGAAGCAGTCGGGCTTCCCATCACTCAGGATCATTCAATGTGGCTAAATTGAACGTGGCAGAAGCTCAGAGAGAAAAAAGTGGCACATGTGTTGGGGTGATGCTCATATGCTGAAACTCAGTTAGGAAAAGGGACAAAGTTGGCGAACGTTTAGAAGGGGGTCCAACATTTTTAAAGAAAGCAAAGATTGGAAAAATAAGAACTGAAGATGTCAAAGAAAGTGTGGGAAAAGGTCACCAATAATCTACATCAGTATATAATGTTCACTCGATAGTCGCATTAGCAGCAATATGCTCACTCATCACCAATACTCGCTATGAGAAGTCCGGCAATATACTAGCGTGCAGGTACCTTTGAAAAAACGCTTCACTTCGCCGTTGAATTTGAGATGTAAGACGAAGTGCATTACTACCTGTCAAGAAGCCCAATATGAGACTTTGTTTATTTGCATGCAATGAAGAGCGGACAGAGACACACGCACATTTGCGAATATATAAAGAGACGGTGTCGTCGTACTTTCACAACAGTTCGCAAAATCGCATCAAACGAGACTTACAACTATTTCTTTTCCTAATAGCATTTCCAAGTTCAATAGGAGAATTCCAGGATAGCAAAAGAAACACTCCCTCCTGGATGTACACAGATGCACATAAATATATGAGAAATGCGATGCTAGAACAACACAAACCTCTCAGGTATGTTTCTGGCTCCTCGTTTGGATGGTGACAAAAGAACCTAACAGCGAATCTACCAATGAATTTCGCACCCCAACATACGCACTTAGCTATGTCACTTCAGCGCATCTACGTTGGCGGACTTTCGTGCCGATTTCAAAATCCGTTAGCTGGGCACCATCCAATTTCCTAGCGCCATACACCTAAAAACATTTACTGCTATAGTTACAGTCTAATAAGACCAAAGCAGGGAAATGCATCTGAATAACTTAAAGATAAATACGAAGGGCGGTTTTGTTAAGCTACAATTTCCTTGAAAATATGTACTGACGTTTAACATATAAACACTTCACGAGAAAGCCATGGTTATAAGCGAATCCAAAAACATAGACGAACATCATCGCATATAAACATAGAATATAAACACCTCACGAGCAAAAGCATAAAGGAACATAGGAACCGATTCGTTATTATCCAATGCCATTTGTGAATGGCAGAACGCTTTCATGGCAACTTTCCAAATGTAAGTAGACGCGTCGTGAGGCGATTTTTTGAAATTCTGACTTTAATCATACAGCACACAAAGTGGCAATATTTTAGACGGTATCATCGCTTTCTACGGCACTTCGACTCCTATTTCCTCAACGATACCGACCATTGCAAGAGGATGCCATCTGCTCCCCTTTGATCGTTTAACATCATTCATTTCGACGTCGACGGGACACACCGAAGACACCGCGCACAGGCATCGCATTTGCAAAGGTCGATAACCAACGGAAAGTGTCGGGATGCAAACGAAATTCGACTGAAACCAGATGCACTTCAGAGACATCCTTCAGGCTCATAAAACGAAGCCATTCGCTTGATAGTGAGTGTTGTTGCAGACGAAGAGCCAACATCGAATTTTCGTGGAGAAAAGCTAACCGAAACTTCCCCTCAGAGTCGAAGTTCATATGCTTGTTACCAAGACTCCTTCGCGGAAGTTCTGCTTTCGTGAGATGACAAAAGGAGACAGAAGCAACAACAGTTGGGCGTGTTGTTTTAATCTCATTAGGCGCTTCATTTTTGTAACTCTCTTATACTCACCACAGCAAAATGCAGTCGTTGGTATATTTCATTTACTTACAAATGATCTGAGTGATCAAAACTTCATCTACTTAACACTACTGTAGGTTTGTCCATACTCTACTTAAGGATCGATCTCTCTTTGAAGTGACTGTCCATACTCTTTGATGCTAAATCCTGCGGCTTGAAGTAATCTGATTTTCCTGCTTGTAGAAATGCTCGAGAAGAAGTAACTATGAAGACTTTTGGGTTTGTGGGATCGTTCTGGTACTCGTTGGCTACTACTAATGTTGTTGCACTGAAGGGACCTTCGATTTGCGCAGACAACAATAGCGATAACGAATCCCTAAATGCCAGCTCGAAGACAGCAATAGCGATAACGAATTGCGCAGACAATAAATGTGTCAGTGAGTTTGTTCTCATTCCAGAAGTTGGCTAGTCACTGGGCCAAATTTCCTCCACTTTGCTGAGGTTCTCGTGACAGCAGGCGATACTCTGCAGGTACTGCAGATTCAAAGAACAGAATGAATTATCGGTATGCAATATGTCGAGATCCACCTTCCAAAGCTGTGCGCTCCGTCGGCGTTCTCAGATTCGTTGCTGTTTTCACTTTTCATTGTTTTTATGACAGAAAAATGAGCTTTTTAAACACTACACGTCCTTCGCACCTCCATTTCCCAAGACTCCCTTATCGGAACACAACATAACGTTACCACAGTTACCCGTCGCCTTATCCCACAGAGAATTCCGTTCGTTCGTTCGCGCTTTTAAAAGTTCGCTGGAAGCCACCTGGTTCCAAACATGCCGCCGTGTCCAGCGCAAGAACACGTCCCAGACTTTAGCCGTGGTTGCTGCATCAAACGAGTTGTGTCTCAATTCAGAGGTATGCCAAGACGCAACCTTCCAAAAGTTACTAATCGACGGCTCTTTAATGTGAGCATGACACAGCACAATAGTACCAACCACGAAAAAACGGCCTCAATAAAATCAAGCAACTTCCTGTCGTCCAATCTCCACACAAGCATCCTCTTCCTTCTCTCGCGGGTGATTTTCGCGGATCAAGGAACCCTCGGCGGGATCTGAGAGTGTGCGACTTCCACCCTTCCCACAATGTGTATAATTCATCGCATCGTCCAGAAGAAACTTCTCCCTCCCGCCGGTACCCTCCGACTCACGGCGATTCCCTCCCGTGCATTATTTAACAAGGGTTTGGGTGATTAGGAGCGAAACTTAAAAAGATTTGATAAGGAACGATATAGAGTTGAACGGTGGGCATGCAGACTTGTGATCTCACATGCAAATAATATGGATCACTTCCGCCAACTCCTTCCCTTCTATTACCACTATTATCGCGCAGTTTGTATCGAGAGATTTCGCGACAATTAAACTTTCAGCTGTAAGTTTGCGCAACGTCCTAGCCTGAACATTTCAGGCGACTTGCAAGTTATTGTGGGAGCGTGTCCATCCCTTGACGGTCCAAATCTACATTACTCCTCGCTCGTACCTTTCGTTCCCATGAAAAAAAGTTTACGTATTGCGAGGTGACCTTATCTCCCTTTCCTCTTGCCACGAAAATCTCCTTCTGTCGCATTTATTATTACAGAGTAGAACTGACAAACAACACAATAAAACAATCGCAGCACCAGTAATGCACACTGTAAAGCAAACATCAATTTACTTCTATACAAACCAGCACCGTAACATCAACGGTGGGCCAACACCGACGCAACAACAGGTGTTATTTGACCAAATCCACCATCGTCAAAACAGACTGGGTCTCTAGCAAACAAACCATGAGCCGCCCTCCTTGAGCCCCTTCCAGTTTACCTCGAGTGCCAGCAAGCAGCAGACTGAATATGCGCAAAATGTGAAAGCGCTAAGCACTTAGCGCAGTAAGGCCGCGACTCGTATTTACTATACGAGTAAGGACTGCCACGACAAAAACAAAAAACTCTTTCGAGGCTTCTTTAATATTTTTCCCTAAACCTGCAAGTTTGAAGTCCTTGATGTACTAATACAACAGAGCCCAAAGCAAAACCAATTCCTTACATCAACAAAAGCAACAAGCTCAGACATTCTCACTATAAAAGCACTCAACAATCTTGCATCAGAACTGGCAAATGACCAGCTAACTGTCGTCGAAACTGCGGCCTGACGTGATAGTAATATCGCACGCAGACTATGAGATTCGATTCTCAGAATACCATAAGGGAATGATAGATAACTTTCGTAGACAATGCCGGGTAGTGTTCACATGGAACTACATCTAGCCCACAACAGGATTCTTCCTGCCGATTCAAACCAAGTAGAATTCACGAAGGTCTGCCGAAACAAATCGCCCTTCTCAGGTATGTTTAGACCAGTAGTGCCGAAAATTATTACCTCTCGTAGAACCTTCAATGATGTGGCTTATTTCCCAGGGAAAGCTTCGAAATGAAACGCAACTTGTAGCAATATAACCTGAAGACCACATCCGTAGAGAAGATTGTTTGACACCAGGAGGGCAGACAAAAAGCTGAGAACGACATGTTCCGCGAACCAAAAATCTGACGGAAACAGGCAAATGCATTCGATCTGCATTCAATGAGCCTATGCATGTGTCGGAAGCAGTGTCGTTTCTCGATAACTATCGCAGTGCAGCTGGAGAGAAAAACCGAATTTTATTTTCCCGTTCAACGTCTTTAAGGGAAATTTTCGTCTTTCAGAAATGATTACCCATTTCAAAAGATTTTCAGAAAGGTGGCAGCCAGTACCTTGTCGAGCGCTTCCACCAGTGTTGTCAGAGATTACATCTCAAAAACACATTGTCTTTAGCTAATCAACCACACACAAACAAGGAGGTAGCCAGAAAGAAAACATCGAGATGTAGCTCGGTTGGTGTTAACGATGTCCTGAATTGAAGTGCTTCAAGTTTCTGAGAGGATATAAAACCAGTCTGAAAAGCATCTGAATGACGCGTCCCCGATGTCCATCACGAACAGTTGTGAGATCCACGGTAGTGATAATAACCTCTTAGAAACCAAAGAAGACGGACAAGGAGACCAAATAGGATTGCATAAATACTCCATATGCGACTACACTCTCATTATGAAGCAATCAGCAAAGATCGCTCGAAAAAAACCAATCCTCCCCGCATGCCCTAAAGACGCATCTCTTTTATATCACTCATATGAGAATTTCCGTGAAAGCTTTCGCGCACTTCCTCGAAAGCAATTCCCCTACACACATCTAAAATTTGTTCTTAGAATCAAGAAGGCAGTCTGTCTTGTATGTCCACCAAGTTTCTGAGACTGAAGAACAAGCGAAAATATTGAGCAACACGTTTTCGAAGAAATCTTGTCAGTGAATGGAGTTGGGGTACTAACTATAGATCTGAAGTGTATCGGCTTTGAGGATGAGGGTGCAGCATATGGAAGCAGTTCTGAAACGATGTACTAGGTTCTATTAGTGCCGAAGTTCACAGCCAGCGCATCCATGTCGACGTCACTCAGCCAGTAAAACGAGTCTCTTTTATCCAGCTCATGGTTCGAATTCGCGTACGAAGGTTCCATACTATCCGTGTGTGCATCCTTTGGGCATTCAGCTTTCATCCCGATGGCCACATTTCTATTATGAAGCAAATCTTCAGCTCTGTGAATAATCACTTCAAAACGCTCCATCTCTGTTGGTCCAGTCTGCACCGTAGACGATTCACCTGTCACAAGTGGAGCGATTACATAGACTACTTCTAGCTCAGTGACTCTGGGGTAGCACTTTCCTACAATTCCATAATCGCATTTAATTGTAATTCACCCACCCAGAGTGTCAAATAACTGGCAAAGCATGAGCGGCAATCAACTCAATTTCAACCATTCAAGCATATCAGTTTACCGAAGTCTGCAGCTCCACTTTGGCCCCTCGCTGATTCCAGATTTCACGAATGATTCAGAGCAGATTCTGTCGACCTTTATTAATAAGTTCAAATGATAAATGGAAAATGAGTGGTAAGACATTGGGATTTTACGGCCCCGATAGGGATTTCACTATCATTACATTGGTCAGTTCATGTGACTATAGCCATATCCATGGTGGTAATTAAAAAATCGGTAGACCGCATTCTTAAGACAAATTCCGCGTTTTTTTCTATCATTTCGTGAACCGACATTACGTTCGAAAGTCTAACCGTCAGACCTCGAGTGACTTATATAGAGTTCCGGATAAGCAAAATTCTACATATGCGATTCCCAAACACAGGTTTCATTGAAAAAATCAGCGGCCTGGAAACGAATATGTGATGTGTAGAAAAGTACCTATCTTCGTCGTGTCGTTCAGTTCGTCGCTATAGATTTCATACTCGTAGCTGCTGTCCAAGCTAAAGCTGCACTCTGCCTTCGGCGGAATACCTTCGTTTCTGAAGGTCGTACTGAGCGGCTGAATGAACACGATCCATTAAGCTTAGTTAATCGATGTAGTGTCGACAGCACTATAGCTTCCGAAAGGAACTTTGGTAACTGATCCATACGAACCGCCCAAGCTCAGCGAAAATCTTCATAATCGCCAAACCTCCCTACCGAGGGTACACTATATTTTCATCGCCAGTAAAGTTGCCAGCCTGCTAATATACCTGGCCCATTAAAACATTTCGCATTCAGGGAGTGTTGGTTCGATAAAGTTGTGAAAAAAATATCGCAGATTCCGAAAGAAATTTAAACGAAATCACGTTAAAAGATGAAAGAACAGCTATAATATCAAGGAGAAAGCCGTCCTAATTTTGAGAAAATCTCTTCCTGCTCCAATCCCTCTCCTGCATCTTCCCACGTCCTTCTTTTCAAAAAAGAGGTTGCATTTCATCATCAAATGCTGCACATAATCCTGCTCCATCATATCACAAAACTCTTAAACGTTTCAAACAATTGTTGTGATGAAAGATTGTTTCCGCTTGCAGTCGTTTAATTTTTTCGGTCATCTACACTCCACTTCCTTCCTCCTCTTCGATTTTGTTGCATACACTGTGAAAAGTATCCCTCTCATAGTGAGCTCCTCAAGACTCCAATCTTTTGAATACTCCTGCGGTCAGATATCCCATCTACTCCATCGAGACTTCCGTTTACTTTGCCTGCATCTCACTTTTGCTTTTCTAATAGGTGTGCTTTCCTCGAAATCTTTTGTGTACGCCCGTTTGCCGAGCAAACACTTCAGGACGTCGAAAAGTTTTAAAAACTGCGGGAAGAATGGATGCCTAATATCATTTCACCTCAATTCCGGAAAACAGATTTAGGAAATATACGTCTGATCACGAATTCTACTCGCCAAAAAGGGTGTCAATGAGAGGAAAAAACTGAATATAATTTTCAAGGTCACCAAGGAACTGCAAAAGATGGTCTCAACCTTGAGCAGCATAAATTGAAGGTATTCTATAGCAAACGGTGCACATATCATTCAAGAAGCTTCACTCCTCCAGAAGAGTGCAACGATTTGGTAGAGGCTAAAGCGGTGACGTAATCAATACGCAGCCTACGAAACAGGAGTGTTCTTTGCTGTGTTGCTATTGGAGCTATGCTCATTTATTGAAAAATCTCCTACTGTTCCTCACTATTGAAGTGATCACTTTTCGACTGAGCATTGGCTCACTTTTTTAGCAAGGAATCCAACTGTTTTCGAAGAAACATTTCAGTTCACGAAATTCTTTCCTGATTCGTCGCCCACAGTTATTACGGAACCCAGGCCAGGCCAACGAATGACAATGACGTAGATAAGATCGGTACACCCTGGCGGAAATCTCGTCGGCGCGCAACCCCAACTTTTCCGCCGAGATCTTGGCTGACTAAAATTGCTTCCTATCGCGGTGTCCGCGACCGAAAACTCCATTCTACTGTGAGCGGAGTTGTTAGACATCGAAAATTTCACCTCGGGGTTTTTGCCACGTCAAAGCGCCCTTCTGGCCAAGAACGCACTCTTCGCGTCATACCAGACTGGACTGTAGGCGAGTGAAGGGGAAATGCAGCAGGTTGCACTTCACAGTTAGCAGAAAAAGGAAACTTACCCCGTCCAGATTATCCTCACCATTCAACACGCTGCTCAGCGTAGTCGAGTCAACTAATCCTATGCTGGGAGTGCAAGCTGGCTCGAATACTGTGGACTGTTGCACAGAATGGAGGTGATCGACGTCGAGACTTTCCACGGATTCGCCACTAAGCGATGATAATGAATTCGGCTCCATCTGTTCCAACACTGTCATTTGCGGACTGCGTTGGTTTGACCGAGCAGCGTTAGTGGTTAACTCTGTTTGTGCACTCCCACGAATGATCGGTTCAAATACTGCACGATTCGCTCTCAGCAGAGCTTCCTCCCATGTACTTGTTGTACCCCTAGAAATTCGGTCGAATTTCAACCAAACAATCAACCACTCGATAAGCCTTCCCTGAAGACAACGGTGGGAGAAAGAGGTGGTGTGAGAAAGTAATATTCGAGAAAAATCCCCTTGTTTTCGTGATGTGGCAATCCATGGTAAGCTTGGAGTGGCGGTCGTTTTCAACTCTATATGCGATTATTGTGATTGTCAACAATGAAAAGAAATGATATGAAATATGTGCTATCCGATATAGCGCACACATGGATTATGACGTCATATTCTTTTCATCTGGATAATTTACGCTGTTTCAAACATAACATATGGAAAGGCATGCCAGACAAGTAATATGATATGAAATCTTGTCTCTCCCTCACTCGACCAAACGGTACCAACAAATGATTAAACGTGGGAATGATGCATTCATATTTTGAGTGAACAGCCGCCTATATAGTTCCTTTGCAAAACGTCAAAAGATACACAGACAAATATATATTCATACATACGTCCAGACATGATGCAGTCATAAAAGCCTGTCTACGAGGCAAATTTCCAGAAGTGTTTGGAACTAAAATAATACACCTTATCGCAAAAGAACGTATACCTCCTTAGATGGATGACGTGCAAAAGGGACGATTCGCGTTGACCTTCCGAAACATCAATATCCTTCGCATCATGCAAACATGTCATCGAGGCCACTGCTCCATTACTGGTTGCATCCAGAAAGCAATACTCCTGTTTCGCAGGATTCTTCAGCTGCAATCAAATGTTCTTATCAACGATAAGGCAGCTCGTTTACAGCAAATACATTTCACAATTTAGCTTACCTGACAACTTCCCACAATTTTTTACCTCACGGAAGGGTCGTTACCCAACAAATGACGGAAGACCTATCAAAGGACTTATCGCACGCCGGGATGGGTGGACTATTTGGTTTCGTTGAATTATGAACGTTGCACTGACAATTCAGTTGTTCGAGTACCTTATGTGTGAGTTTATAAAAGTGACTTCGTAGCCTTGGCTATTAGCAAAATTAAACTCTTTGCCCGATAGTCAAATAAACCTAGGCACAAGCTTATGTCCTGGTAGTAGTCACATAAACAAATATATCACAAAGGTATTCAGGCACAGGTTGAGTGCATGAACCGTTCCACGCGTGCGAACGGTTATCGAATTAAGGGTATTGCATGGTAGTAATATCAAGGAGCTATCATCTACTGCCAAAGGCATACTGCAAACTATACAGTAGCCACGTGTGTACTATTACGAAAGGGCAAGCACATCTCCTTGATACATGTCCTGCATGGTGCATCGCATATAATGACTATTCTGCATAATTACTAAGCAAAACGTCTGTTCGTCTAAATTGTAGACTTGCGAAAGTTTTGCTTATTCTTATTGTTCGTGCTCACATGCTTTTGCACTTTCCTCCATTTCGGGACGTTTGAAATAAATGAATAAATAAGTAAACAAGCCGATTAAATAATTAGTTAATTAATTAATAATAAATAAAAACCTACGTTCAGATAAACTGCTTTTCTAAAGAAAGTCATCGATGCGATATCATTGAATGGAATCGAATAGCAAACTTTGTAGCGATTGTTTCCACTGTTATGATAGAAGTCATACATCATCATGCTTGTCGCAAAGACAAGACGCACAACCACACTTGACGACATATGATTTGTGCTTACCTAAATATCAGTAGCAATCAAGAACACACACTGACCTCTCTTCGCTGTTGTTGGGTGGCTAAGAGCCGAGACAAGTTGGATATCTCAACAACATGACATCGATTCATTTCGCTGAAACTCACTCAGCTCCATCTAGGATTATCACCCCCCCCCCCTTTCCACTGACTACACACGAATCCCATGAAAATCATATCAGATCCCGATAAACGTATCCTCTCGAAAGCACTGTTGTAACGACATGACAATCCTCTGCAGCTATCACAGCAAAGCAACAAAAAGCCATCAATTTGCAATATCTAATTCATTAAAAACTGTTCTAGACTATTCGTAGCGTTTAAGGCAGTGCATGACAACTACTTCAGCCATGCATTTTACATATGAATCTACCTAGCCTACAATGAACTTGAGCAAACCTATGGGCTGGGCTGAAATTTGGCATAAACGTCGCACGGTTGGACGACACCACTTTGGTTAGGATAGACGCCAGGGAGAAAGACCTTTGGAATGAAACTTTAGACCAATCTCGCAAACAAAATGACTAGTACATAGAGGAATTTACTTCCTACCGGCATATTTCTGAAACCAAAATTTAGGAAAACATTCAAAGGATGTTGTCAAGAATGCCGAGCGAAAATCAAAAAAAAAATAGTCCCGTTCCCAAATCGAATTTTTTATTTCCTATACTTCAGAGACCCATCTACGATCACCATTCTTTAATCATCGGAAAAGTGCCCATTTAGTTTATATTAACAGTGTTGAATGCACCGTCCTAGCGAATACCAATACGTGATATATAACTTTCTGCCGACATCGAGTGCCGAAATGTCAGAATCTCTTTCACGATCAAATTTCGCGCCCATCCAAAGCTTTTCACTTCCGTCAGTGGGGGCATCAATCAAAATATGGTATCACCCAAAAAACCCATCGCCTAAAGGAACTGCATCTCCAAGCAATGCATTATACATGAAGAAGAAAATAAAGCAAAAATAAATAAATAAAACTAAAGAAAGTGAGAAAGTATGTTCATACAACGAACGACCCCATGCTGATTGATGCAACGTCGAACTCCACCGTGCCCTCCTCATCAGATTTCGCTTCCATCGCGCCTACAAACATCCGAATATCTATTTTCCGATACACCTGCGCATCGATAACCAAACATACCACTCTGATAGGTGACCAAATAAAGTGCGGAAAGATAGCTGGCAAACAAGGCAGCCTGGATTAAGCCCATCATGAGGTCTATACTGCGCATGTCGCGAACCTCGCGAAATAACTAAAGTGGAGAAAAGAAAAGAACAACGGAAAAATGCCGCGAAAACACAAAACGGCCTATGTAGTGGAAATCCGGCGGCGCGTGAGTCATTCACGCAATACCTGGTGCACATGATGCTCATGCAGGACCCTGACGCCGTTTCCTCTCACCGCCGAGCACTCTCCCTTACTGCCGAATATTTGCATCTCCATTCACAGAATCAGTTCGGTACTGACGTTCGCTTCTGTTGTATTTGTGGCCGCCAGCTGTTATAACTCTGCAGCGGCGGCGTGAAGAGGGAAGCCGCTTGGAACATGAAGGGACACGGAGATAGTAAAATGGTTTATTGGGGAACGCCGTAGTTCCCAAGAATGAGTAGAATAGCGAGAGGCGAGCGGTAACAAAAAAAGGCTGCTGATTGAAGAACTGACGAATGAAGACTGGCAATGAAGACCGAAGAATGGAAAAGACCGATTCTGACAGGCCGAAGCCCGACTTATATAGGCCTCAGATGTCGCTTGGGGCAGCACAAGAGGACAGAAGTTGTTCGAGAGCATTTTGTGAGGAATAATGAACGAGAATCGACTATACGAATAAAAGTGATCACTGCAACGCTAGGTCACAAGTAGATATCTTGGGTTGGTTGTTCAGCGCCATACCCAGCAGCTTCAACTCCCAAGGAATGAGCAACCGCCCTTATCTCCGGATGATCGTGATACATTAAAGCGAGCATCGAAAGGACTCGGGGGCGGGACGAGCGGACGGGTAAGCGATCCGTCAAATCGACTCCTCGAGCCAACGGACCCAAAATGCTGCCTAGGAGCAATCGCACCATAGAGAAGTTCTCCAGCGGTTGCCAACAAGGCACCAGTTTGCGGTTCGCCTGCCGCTCAGTAGCTGCCATCGGCAACAGGGCTATAAGGCTCACCGAAGCCCCACGTCTCGCGCATCGCCAGAAGCAACCGGCCATCCCACTCCGAAGCCTCACTTCCCTCACTCGTTTCATGCACTCTGTATCATCCAGTGGATCCTTCCTATAACCTTGCACAGGGCAATCATCCAAATATTTCCCTCTACAGCGCAGACTATCTGGTGTTTTTCCAGGTTCAACTCCCGTCTTCCAGAAACACCTTTTTGATTCGCCTCTATTGTGGGTCGGCTAAATTGCGTTGATAGTGGGTAGGTGCAAGTGTGCGTGGGGTCCAAATTACTTGCAGATGCCACCTTCCGTAATAAAGTCCAGTGCCACTGCGTCCTCGCATATCAATGCATGTCGCTTGATCACCATTTGGGTATGGAGGAAAGCAGCAAAAGAAGTGGGCGCCAGTAACGCTCGCTGGATTTTCTGCAGTATTCGGAGAAAGAGAGCTAGGGTGCACAGCGCAGTGCTGAACTAGGAAGTACGGCGCAGGAAGATGCCTAAGCAGATGGATGCTGAAACCTTTGTTGAACTGAACAAGCAAACCGCGTATGTTTAGCAATATTCAACTAAATAAAACTGTGGGAATGCTTGTTGCGCGGTTGGTACCCGAACATAAGAAACACGAACCACAACTCTAATAATATGCGTTTTCTGCACTTTAGAATAAATCCATAAGAGTAGGATAACGATGGAATGGAAATTTCGACGCAAACTTCCTGGACTTTCGAACAAGAAAATGCACAATAAAGCACCTAGATGAATTAATCTCAAAAAACCGCAAAAGGGTGCGGCTTTATCCTTCACACTTAAATTCTCCCGCACTTCCCCTTCCCCCTCCCCCTCCTTCGGCTTTCGTTCTAAGATGCCGTCATGGCCAATGAATATCGTTGAGAATCAATTATTCCACAATGGCAAAATAACAGAAAGGGTCACCTTTATTCTCTTGTGGACCCCGAAACCACTTTTCGGTGTTTGGTGGATCTCTTTTCCTTAAGGATATGAAACTACCTAGCCCACATCGACGGAACATATAATGCGTCAAAGACTATTTTCATAGATAACTATAGGAAGGCTTCGGAACAGAAGCAGAGGTACCGAATTAAAAAAGCAAAAATAAAACAAGAAAAGATATTGCCAAAGAGCATAAAATATTGGAAGTTTGAGACTTATGCAGCAACACATGCGACAGTCATACAGCAAGCCGGAAAATGAGTTTACGCGTGAGAATTTAGTATCCTTGGAAATTTAGTATTGCCAAATAAAGCTCTGGCACCGTTTTGCAAGTTTACCACTCAAACCACATATATATATCAATATGGCCAAGCATGCTGCACATAAAAACAGATCTGCTGTAATGCAAAGGTATTTTATCAAAATTGCTACACGAAACAATTCTGAAAGCATCTTCTTATCTGTTAGTGACATTCACGACAAGCTTTTTCCAACTTTGTCGTCATACTGCTAGGAGAACAGAACATGGTCTCTGGAAAACTACGGCTCAATCAACGAAAGAGAGAACGGAGATCCGACGACACCACAGTTCCACGCTACGAAAAGAATGCCCTGTAAGCAGTGACTCACCATCCAGCTGCTTCTTGCGAGGGCGCGAACGTGATCTTGGAATGGTGGGACCTTTAACCCTCTTGGTCGCCTTCTTTTTTGATAAAGAATTGACAAGAGCCTCAATGTTTGCGTTTCCATCATTGCCTCCTGAAGCCCTTCTTTTTTCTAGCTGCAATTGAAGCTGAATCTCAAACTGACGTTCAAAAAATTGAAACTGCCAGCTTTTTTCCTTCCTATATTCAAATTTTCTGCCAGTCGTCCTGCAGCTTAAGTCCGCAGGTAACGTAAACTTAACAGGAAGATCCATAAAACCCTCAACTTTTCGCAAACGATGAATATTAGAGATGAGGCTCATAAAACGACCAATACCTGCACTTGCGCTCTATTTAAATAAGAAAAACATTAGGCATTAGGAGGCGAACCTCATAGCATAGATCCAGCACCACCTTCAGTTGTCTGGTGGTGATGCACGTGAACAGTGCCGTTCTTAACGATGACCCCTGTTTCGATCCTGATTTCTTGCGCTCTTTCTTACCATTTCCGCTGGGGTTCTCGGGCGGAATTTCGCCCGACTCTTCCATGCTTGCCCCTATCGCCAGCCACACAACAGTCCTAAAAACGTAATTCGACAGCAGCCGCCTACTGCAATCATAGAATATACCATCTGACTTCAGACAGCTGAACATCCAAGTCGGATGCGATCAAATACTTTTTTTTTCAGCTCAGTCGAAAAAGACGGAACAACTGAAAAAATATTCGTCGTGCGTCAAGAACGTTGCTGTTGCATAAAGCTAGCGTTCCATGATGGGAACAAGAGTCGCCGGCGCTTACATAACGATCAGTCATCGTTCCGATGAGACGGGGAGAACGCTACGCTCCATCTGTCCGACAGCAAGCCGAGCAGAATTTCCATACCAACAATTTGAGAAAAGCATATAAGGTTAAGGTTCCACAGATCCGATGAATTTCATGAACTCGATCAGTTGCTTATCTGTTCAACATGAAAGTGGAGGACACTATGCATCGTTTTCTTCATTTGCAGTAGAATGCAGTAAAACGGCCTCACCTTGATTGTTTTCGTGCATACGGGCAGAACTTCAAATATAGGAGTATTGGAGCGCAAGTGACTGAGACGAAAACCTCCCAGACGTTAGAATATCACGGCCGACTGCTTATCAAACCAAAACTCTAAGTTTCAGAACAACTTCAAGTGCAAGTGGGTTAGCGTTAAGACGAATCGTGAAGGTACTGAGGTTTTCCGAGGCAACCCTGTGAATTCGATCGCAGCATTCGTCGCCTGTGATTTAAGCTACTGCAAACTGTCTGCATTCATATCATCCAACTCCACGAAAGTCAAACCTTGCCAAATCCCTAACAGAAAGTGTGACACAGAAGAGTTGCGGCGGATTCGATAAATAAGCAATCAGCCGCAAAATGAAGTAATGAAAGAACGCACCCACTAACGAACGGACAGAGAGACATACATGCGCAAATTCACTAATGCACCATGTTAGCATATGTGATTTCGCAACTGCCTGCAAACTTGCATCAAACCGGGGTTACGACCACCAGAATTGCCAAAACCTTTGAAAGTTTGGTAAGAGAACCATAAAGCGGCAAGTAGCAAAAGGAAACGACCGTCTACCTGAAGGGGCTACGAGCAACAGTGATTGTAGCTATGCGCTAGAATTGCGCAGCAGCATTCGGATTTGTTTGGTGAATCGCGAGTGAAAATGGGCGGCTTATGACGCACATAAATATTGGTTCGCGCCATGAGCCCTGAGAGGTTTTGCTTTTTCATGTTTTCTTCAGTGAAACTGGCCCATCATAGAAGAGCTTACTGGACGTTGCGGAATATTGGAAAACGTTATGGCAGGGTATTACGCAGCTGGAGGGACTGGAATGGAGTTCGACGCGAAGGATTAGGCTCTAGGAGCACAAGCTGCAAACTAACTGAAAGCAGACGATCGGTTGTTTCAACCGTGCTTTCGGGACTGGCCGCTACTGATCGCATGGCACGCCTATGCTCCCAGTGCTTCGATGAAGACAGCACCAGCAGTAGAGCTCTGTCTCGCTCTGTCCAAACAGTTATCTCGAGGCGGTGTCCGGCGCCACGTGTTAGAACTGCTCCGAACTCTAGCAACCGAGATTTGGAGAAGATATCAGAGAACACCTGAGCCAGCATCGTTCGCTATTTTCATGATTTGGGTTGTCGTAAAGTGGTGTCTCAATAACACCTCACGCTCTGAACGATCACCACCGAGCCACCCGTGTTGCGAAAGTCCGCTGCAGCGATCTCACGGCCAGGGCTTTCTCAAGGAAACAATTATTTGACATGAGTTTTTGGTCGGGAGACGAATAAGAAACGCGTTAAGCCCATCGCCTCCTGAACAATGGGAACTCGCTGGCTCAACCAAAGCTCGATTTCCCGAGTCAGAAGCCGATGCAATCGGTCCTCTGGAACTTGCGGGACATGGTGCTCTGGGATTAGACCAACAACACCCAGATTTTCAAGGTCAAGGTCGACGCAAAGGAAATTCGCAAGCGGGCCACCACACTGTGACTGAAGCGCTCAAAACGTCCTGAAATCTCTATTCTCCAACTCAACGCTAGGCCCACACGCCGGAATTTACCTCGAGCTTCATGCCGGAACCGGGCTGCAAGACTGTACTCTACCTATCGTACACTTTGGACACTGCGTTATCGAATTATCACTTGTTGGATGCTTGAAATGTCCATGCTGAGCAAAAGTTCGAGGACCACAAACATCACAAGGTATCGCACTCCGATTTCATTGACACCCAGCACCTGACTTCTGGGAGAAAAGTGGTCCAAGCCAGCAGGGACTTATCACTTCCTCCAATATATGAAAAATGTGTGTTGAGAACAACAACGTAAGCGCCAACGACTCATAAGTTTCCCACTCCACTTAAACACAGTGCTTGAGCAAGTTTGCCATCTGTGCAGGAGGATGCTGGGATTGGCATTGCAACATATGCAGTTGACTACGGGTGCATCTTCAAAAAAAGCTTTTCGACTGTCCGTCCTCACTAATCTAACAGTGAGTTCAGTAGCCCACAAAGTTGGGAAACCGCCTGAATGACTTGTGAATTAATCGCAGACTGGGCATTGTTAGCCTGTTCTCGTGAAAGTGTGAGAAAATGTGGAGATGAAGGTCATCTGAGCCAGCTGAGTTCATTTAAAAATTGATCAAGGTAAGACACCTTAACACGCCGTCACCTAAAGTTTTTTCTGCGCCGTAGACAGCTTTCATGGCCGAATTCCGAGATGCGGTTAGTCTCGCGAAATGCAATTTTTTCCAGTTGTGACCCTAATCGCACGCACTCAAGCTGGGAACATTTTCGATCACACCATTCGTTCTATCCGAATCTTTCACTCACATTTCCTCAACCATTTGTGCCTTCTCCAAGAGGATACCTCTTTCCCATCCCAATGTGTTAACTTCAATTTATAAGACTGTCCATGAGACTGTCACATTCACAAAGCACTGAAGCAACTGTGAATGGTATCATGTTTGCAGTGACTACAGCAATCGAGGTAACTTTCGTCTAGTCGATAAATGATTAGAGGATCTTCAAAATAATCTTCAAAAATCACAAACAATCACTGGCTGCATCCATTCCTTCGAGAGTCGACTTCGTCACGTCTGGAAGTATGCCGAAAAGTAAGTTTTTGTTGATAAAAACTGAAATTTCCTTTGCAGTCGAAGTTCATTTGTTCCCGCACCATCGATTCCTCGCACAGGGGCTGTGCCTTAGCCCACAATTCCGTCGCAACCGAAAACCGTTCGAACCAAAATGTGCGCCAGCACCGTCACGAGATTCCAATTGAAGGCATCCGGCTAAAGCGGAATCTCATCAGCCAGAAAATGGGAAGGTAACGGAAGCTGAAGTTTGATCGGTAAAAATGAGTCAAAATTCTGGTCGGCAGAAGAAGCCCTGTATGGATAAAGAAACCATCGAAGACCACAAGCGTTCTTCGCGACCTACTTTGGAAAATTTTTGTTTATGTGCGGCCTGGTCAATTTACGTGTACTATGGTGTTGCCCTATCTATATTTAGCGTCTGTGCATTGTCTCTTTCCGCCAGTCTGCCAGTTTCACCTCCAAAACGACTTCACCGGGTTTCATGCGATTCGCTATGAATGATCAGCAACAAAGGTCGACGACCCATTACAAAAAATATGGGACACCAGGCTATTCCAAAAATACTACATGATTTAAATGTGACTGGAAACATGAAGATGTCTTGCGTCTGGTTCGTTCATAAACATATGAAAAAGCCTTCAAAGCGATGTGAAATAGCAGAGAAAACAATGGGTGATGGCAATTCAACCGACTTTTCATCGTCCTTCCTGCCTTTTGCTCTGTCACTTACTTTCACTTACTTCACTTTCCCCGAATACATTTCGAGTTTGTATAAAATAGAATCTCACTGTGTCGGTTTTTGTCAACATCTTTACTTGATGATCCCTCCGTTTCTGCAAAAACCTTTTCTGGTATTTACAGCGCAGAACCAAATAGCAATGCAATAAAGCGATAGCAGAATCAGTGTTAACCATAAATGCAATTGAACACTTATAAACACATCACTTTACTTGACTATAAGCCGAAGCATTGAATACCAATAACAAACCAATACCAAAACAATGCAATAGGCGGGATCGGACAAATCCCACCATCGTCAAAACAGACTGGGTCTCAACAAAACAAACCATAAACCATCCTCCTTGTACACCACCAGTTTACCTCGGATGCGAACAAGCAGCAGACTGAACAAGCACCAGATGTGAAAGCGCTACAACTGCTAGCGCATTAAGGCGGTAACTCGTAGAGTAAAACTTCCCCGTCAACAAGAAGCGAAGTCCTTCTCGATGCTTTTTCGATTTGCCCCACACCTCCAGATCCGAAGTCCTTGGTAAATTCATAAAACATAACTCACGTCAAAACCGATTCATCGCATCAAAAAAGCAAAAAACTCAGACATGCTCTTATAAATGCACTCAACATCTTGCATCAGAACAATTAAATGACCAAGTAACTGTCACCGAAAGCGCAGCCCAAGATAGCAGAAATATCGAGCGCAAACCACGTGATTCGATTCTGAGAATAAAACAAAGAAGTGATAGATAAACGATAACCAAGCAAAATCATAATGGTGACAAGAACTGCAGCTGTGTGATGAAGGAAGAAGCGTTCTCGTGGACCCTCCTTCTTCCACTCCCCATACTTTAACTGACTTTTTAAGACCAAACAGGATTCATGAAGGTCCATTGAAACATGAAGGTTCCCTGGTACGTTGTAGACGTCGCATCTAAGTCGTTAGTTAGGTGCAAGCAGAATTTGGGAATAAATACCTCCATTATTTCAAATTCCCCTCATTAAAGGTTTTTAAGGGAAAACATGGTACTAATTCGCCGTTTCAAAGCACCTTCACGAATGGCTGCAGCTAGTACCCAATCCACCACTTCCATCAGTGTTGCTCGAAAATTTTACTCGAACCCATCCCTTCGCTAGCCTGTTTCTATACATTTATATTATCTTTAAACATAAGGCAATTTTCAAGGCCCCTACAGTGATATACTGAGACGGCAGGAGAGCAGAAAACGTTCAGAACACCGACAACCATAACAATTACTCAAAGCTCAGAGATCACATCTCAAAAACACATTGTCTTTAGCTAATCAATCACACACAAACAAGGAGGTAGCCAGAAAGAAAACATCGAGATGTAGCTCGGTTGGTGTCAACGATGTCCTGAATTGAAGTGCTTCAAGTTTCTGAGAGGATATAAAACCAGTCTGAAAAGCATCTGAATGACGCGTCCCCGATGTCCATCACGAACAGTTGTGAGATCCACGGTAGTGATAATAACCTCTTAGAAACCAAAGAAGAAGGAGAAGGAGAGGAAGCAGGATTATAGGATTGCACAAATACTCCATACACGACTACACCCTAATTATGAAGCAATCAGTAAAGATCACTCGAAACAAACGATAAAATTCACGGTTCACAGTAGCACCCCTTTGAATATATGCTACTCGAACAAAGTTATGTTCGGCAGCTTTCATGCGCGCTTTTTCAGAGGCAACCTTCTCACAAACTGGTGAAAATAGATTGTAGGACCAATAAGGTAATGAACAGTGCATGATAACCGAATTCTAAATATCGAAAAATCCCAATTTCGCAACAACCAATCTGAACAAATCTCAACCGTACAATCGCAGTTGTCGAAGGACCTACTGACTGCCGGAAGCGTCACAGTTTACAGCCAGCTTATCCATGTCGACATCAGTTAGCCAGTAGAACGAGTCTGGACTGTGTTTTGCATTCATCTGTGGAGGCTGCAGACTATCAGTGCCCCGATCGTTTTGGCGCTTAGCCTCCGCCTCAATGGTCGCCTTTCTACGACGAAGCAAATCCTCAGCACTCTGAATAATCCTTTCGATACGCTCCAAATCTATTGGACCAGTTTGCATCATAGAAGATTCACCTACAATAAGTAATGCGATCACTTATTTCGCTGAAGTTACTTTGGCTTAGCGACTCTCGGCTCGCACTCCCCGATAAATTCATCAGCATATTTAATTTAAATTCATATCATGTTCCTGAAATTCCAGGTCTGCTGTACCTTATTGCTACATTTGACTTTCAGGATGAATTGGACCACATCTTGTCAACCCCCACAGATGGACTCTAATAATAATATAAATAGAGAAGGAAAGGAGAATGCGGCTTCGAAAATGATTTCACATTCATAACACCGAACAATTTAAGTAATCTTGATCCGTCAATGATACTGAAGATAAAATCGACAAGTCGCATCCCTCGTCATAACGCATCCCCAAAATAAAAGACTTTTGGCGAATTGACCTTCCGAAAGCCCAATTCTACAGACTCTGAGCAATCTAATCTACACACGCTTCTGAGAACACAAATTCCTACATACAAAATTCTCAATCATAGCTTTTCCGGATGAAAATGAGCAGTCATGACAGAACGAGTGTCTTGTAGTTTGCAGAAAGAAGTACCTCTTTTCATGCTGTTCAGCCCGCCGCGAGGGACGGGGTATTCGCGATTGCCATCCAAGCGAAAGCCACACTTTGTCTTCGGCGGAATTTCCTCGCTTCTAGAAGACGCACCGTGAGGTTGAATAGGTGACGATCCATTGGCTAGTGAGTGTAGTGCCGACACCACTTTAGCCTCCGAGAGGAACTTCTTGATTGGTGGTGGTCGATCTGGTTTCGGTAGGCGATGCTTAAAAAGCATACTAGTAGGCACAGATCCTTGCTGCTCAGAAGACATGATGCGTCCGTCGCAAATAAATTTGCCAGCCTCGAAACGTATATCCGGCACACTAACGCATTCCATATTCCCGAACTGTGTGGGGTTGTGTTGGCTCGATAGAGGCTGTGAAAGAAATTTTACAAATTTCGAGGTAAATTAAACGAAATTTCACTGAAAGGTAGAAAAGTCACCGTTTGTGGTCTCAATGTCAAGGTTGCCCTAACTTTTGATAACTTTAAATCCCAATCAAACACCCTTCCATACCTTCTCAGTCCTCCTCACCCAAGAAAGAAATTTCCATATAGGCTGGCGCAATTTCAGCCCATCACTTTGCTGCAAAAATTCTTAAAGGCTGTAAACAATCGCTGCAATAAGCCGTATTTATTTGCAGTTATTCAATTTTTTGCAATCTGCATTCCTATCCTTTCTTCCTCTGCAAATTTAACGTGTACGTTGCTTTAAGTTCTCCTATAACAACAGCTACATCAAGATTTCATTCCTTTGATAAATGCTGCAGTAATTACATATTACACGCTGTTTTGAAACCGTCGTCCGCCTTGTCTACATCGCTCGTCCTCTCTCCCCTAAATGTGCCCTCTCGCCATCGTCATGTGCTCTCGTTCACGGAGCAAAAATTTATACCATAAAAGAACAGAAGAGATCTATGGGGGTGCAAGTGCACAGTGCTCTGATTTCAATTCAACTCCGAAACGCTCTACCGTGTTTTCATGAAGGACAATATGGGATGGCAAATTCAACCCGCCAAACACAGAACCAATCGCAGTGAAAAAAGGATCTTATATACTTGTCCATTAACGACGACTAAAAGGACCGCCGTAATCTTTAGGACTATTAATACATAGATTTCTGCGGCAACGACCCCATCGATGTTAAAGCTAATGATGAAATCAAAGTATAACATTCAGGATTGAAGTATTCGCTGCTATTGTTGCGTGACGATAGACTCATTTGGTAGAAATACTAACGTCTCCCTCCCCACTCCGTCCTCACTATTCACTACCGAGTTCTCATTTTGATATAAGGACTGCTCCATTTCCCTTGTTAGGAATCCGACCGTTTTCGGGAAATTCGGTTTTCCAACTTTTATATCGGATTCCTCGCCCCGACAAATCGTTCTTCCTCGAGCCTCCGTGACCGAAAAGCATTCTAGCCCAGTGCGTACTCCCTGATCTTTGATGAGTCCAGGCAGGGAACAGTTCTCCAACGTTATCATCCCCAGGTTTTTCGTCGAAGAGTTTGTCCGGATCAATCGCTCCCTGGCCAGTCTCTACGACTGGAAATCCTCTCTTTGCATCACACTGCACCAGACTCCAGGCGACGAGAGAAAAACTAGCCCAGTGACTTGACAGTAGGAAAACGTAGGAAACTAACCTTGCCCAAATTATCTTCGTCATTCAACACATTGCTCAAAGTAGTCGAGTCAACTAATCCTATGCTGGGAGTGCAAGCTGGTTCGAATACTGTGGACTGTTGCACAGAATGGAGGTGATCGACGTCGAGACTTTCCACGGATTCGCCACTAAGCGATGATAATGAATTTGGCTCCATCTGTTCCAACACTGTCATTTGCGGACTGCGTTTGTTTGACCGAGCAGCGTTAGTGGTTAACTCTGTTTGTGCACTCCCATGAATGATCGGTTCAAATACTGCACGATTCCCTCTCAGCAGAGCTTCCTCCCATGTACTTGTTGTACCCCTAGAAATTCGGTCGAATTTCTACTACTTCTAGCATTTCTCGAAGATAGCGGTAGGAGAAAGCAGGAATTGAGAAAGTCCCCCGTTCCCTTGATACAGCAATTCGTGACAAACCAGAAGTCGCGGTCGTTTTCAACTCTAAATGCGACAAAAGGAAACTATAAGAAACACGGAGGTCCCAGTTATTAGGAATCGAAGAATCTCCACTTCCTGCCTATGGCCTTCTAGATTACTGACCTATTCCGACAATTAAAAAGCGACTGCCTTAGAAAGCAAAGCGTTACTGCGCAAATTGCGTATGCGCTTAACAATCCGCCATCCTTATGACCTGCTCGAAATTTATGATGCAGTTTTTGGAGTAAGGTTTGGTGATTTTGGGTTTAGATGCTTTTTCTCAGAGTCACACATACACAAGCAAAGATATGACACTGTCCTAATGGGCTCTCTCTGTAAGGCTAATTTGACAGAGGTGCATGAAATGATAATGAATGATATCATAGAAAAACACAAACTCTCTTAGATGGATAACGTGCAAAAGAGACGATTCGCGTTGTCCTTCGGAAACATCAATATCGGTCGCATCATGCATAGATGTCATCAAGCCTGCTGCTTCATTACTGACTGCATCCAGAATGCAATACTCCTGCTTCGCAGGGTTCACCAGCTGTAAATGTATGTCTTTTCACCTACGACAACAGCTGCTTTTCTGCAACAAACGCATTTTACTGCCGGTTTACTCTCTCAGTTTCAAAATTGAGTCCCGCAACGTTTCCTAAAGGCCTAACGCGAACCAAAAACGAGAGAACTGGTTCTCTTGAAATGCGAATATCGGATTGCTAATGAACCATGACTGTGTGCATGAATGCGTTTTACATCAGTTTCATTCGAATACTCTTGCTCTAGGCAACTGAACTGAAGTGTTTGCTCGAAGTGGTGGACGATAATTCAAAGAAACCTAAGAATAAGATCACCTCCACACAATAACATTCTAATAAATAAATATTCAGACACAACCTTAGTGCACGAATCGTTCCGGTGCACATACAGTTATCGAGTTAAGCATACGGCGGAGGAAAGAAGATCGTAGTCATGACAAACAGCCACTAAATACTGCCCGACGTGCACCGCACACCCAACAGGTGCTGTGCATCCATTTCTATGAATGTGCATGCGTGTCTGTGTAATACACACATTGCATGATGCATCGCCAACCGACATAATTAACAAACAATACCTACGTTCAGGTGAACAGCTTTCCTAGAGAAGGTCATCGATGCAATATCGTCGAACTGAATCGAGTATCGGACTTTGCAGCAATTGTACCCTCTATTACGACAGAAATCGTACGTCATCCTGTTAGTCGCAAAGGAAAAACGCACAAGCACACTTGATGGTATGCGATTATCGCTCGCCTAAACCTCTCATTATTAAAAACCAAGAGCTTACGACATGTCTTCGCTACTGTTGCGTATTTATTACTAGGATCAAGTGAAATAGTTTTCCGGAATAGTTCAAATAAAATCATGTCAGCCATTTCGCTTAAATTTACTTAGCTCCACCCTCAATAACCCTCTCCCTTGACTAAACAAGGAGCCTCTTGACCTCTCCCAAGAAACCTCTTTTAAAGTACTGTTGGAAATATATGAAACCTCACCGCGCTTGCCACCTCAAAAATAAAAACTGGCCATCAGTTTGCAATCACTTATCGAAGATGCATGACCAATTTAGCTATGACATAAACACATTCATAAGGGTAAAGCTTCTGTACACGATTTTAAAAACCTGAATTTAACAAAGTATGCAAGCGTATAAACTGCTCTGAAACTCGACCTAAACGTCATCTAGTGCAAAGGCATCATTTTGGTCGCAGTACCTTCAACGAAAAGAGCCTTGCGAAGCAGTTCGCAAACGAACACACACCATAGCCAAACTGATTAATGCAAGTGCAAATTCCCTCGCAGAAAAGCAGAATAATGTTGGAGAATTTCTGCAGAAATTTTTGAAGTTGGAGGTAAAAGTAGGCTAAGGTAAAAAAGATAATATTCCTCTAGAGTGAATTCACGCATCTGACAGCTGTCGAGGAGTTACCCATCTTTACATCATGTGGAAAAATTTCCCATCTCAGCCGTACTAACAATGTTTCTGGCGGATATCGTCAAGTAGCCTACGTGTTCTTGTTGACAGCGTCCATCGGAACGTTAGAAATATCTTTCACAATCAAATCCTAAATCACTCTCAATGTCTCTCCTTCATCATATGCAATATCAATACCATCAGAAATGAATCTTCATGATGCAAAAGATTTGCATTTTCGAAGTTATCAGCTGCGAATGAAGAAAAAAGAAACAAAACCGAAAGGGAAGTAGGACCAATGTAAGGAGTGAAGCATGCACATACAACGAATGACCCTATGTTGATCGATGCAACCTCGAACTTCACTGTGCCCTCCTCATCAGCTTTCGTTTCTAACGCGCCTATAAACATTCGATTATTTCTTTCTCATTCATTTGCAAATTAACTAAAATCCGAACCACTAAGATAAACGGTTAAATAAAACATGCAAATAGATATTCCGAAAAATTGCTAAACAAAACAATTCTGGAAGCATTTCCTCATCTGTTAGTGGCATTCATGACAAGCTTTTCCCAACTTTGTCGTCTCGTCATACTGCTAGGAGAACAGAACATGGTCTCTGGAAAACGACGGCTCCATCAACGGAAGAGAGAACGGAGATCCGACGACACCACAGTTCCACGCTACGAAAAGAATGGACTGTAGGCAGTGACTAACCATCCGGCTGCTTCTTGCGAGGGCGCGAACGTGATCTCGGATTGGTGAAACCTTTAACTCTCTTGGTCGCTTTCTTTTTTGACAAAGAACTGATAAGAGCCCCCACGTTTGCATCCCCATCACTGCCTCCTGAAGCCCTTCTTTTTTCCAGCTGCAATCGAAACTGAACTTCAAACTGATGCTTGAATAAGTAAAGCTGTCAGCCTTCTTCCTTCTTATGTCTAAAAGGATGCAAGTGAATGAGCTCATGCAGTTTCATAACTTGCAGAAACATCGTATGCATCCGCTGCAAACGTCTGTGTGGAATGCAGAAAAATATTACACAATGGGATAGCGATCCGTCGTATTTCGAAAAAGAAAATGAATATCGAGCAGATCGCCTAGGTAATCAGCACTTCAAATATATGATAGTTAGTGAACTGAACAAACTCAAACGAGAAAGTGCAAGTGGTTCGCGACTATAAGCAGTGCCATATCAATCGTTCCCATGGTGAACAGAGAGAACTCCGCACATATCTCCGCAACGAACCCGGCATCTGTTTCCGCAACGTGCATCACATGCAGCGTAGGAGCAAGAAGGAAAGATGACAATAATAATTTTGTGCGAAGAGCAGCAATCAACATAGATTACTTGTTAAGTTACTGTGAGACAGCGAAGGGAGCATATCTAGTCATAGTGAGAGAGAAAGTTTCGACAGCGATTCAGACAGAAGAACCTTTTCTAGGTTGTTCTGCAATAGTGCAACCCTCACAAGGGAACAACAATGTGATTCCCATGCCATCCACTACTCTTAGAGGCAAAAGCTGAAGACTGCAGCGGAATTTTTAAACTGCACTCTCGCTTGTCTGCAGGTAGTCTCATGCTACCAGGCTACTTAAGAAAACACGGTTGTTTGATTCCCTTTCTGTTCTTCAGTCGATCACCTGCTTTGCAATAAGTCCACCTCTTCCAAACAGATTTTGAAACTAAGGGAATGCAGAATAAAGAACTAACTGAGATGCAGTAAAAAAAAGCAGCTAATTTCGATCAGAATAAACACATTTCAACTAGTTAACAACTAAACACGAAGAACTGAAAAAGATAGAAAACTGTAATGGTCAAAGAAATTTATTTAAGCGTACGAGACAAAGAAAAACCAGAAGAACACAGAATCCCTCGCAATAAGAACGATCTGAGATAGAGAACCAACATATGGTACCACTTTCCTGTTTTTTAGTTTCGACAAAGTTTTGAGTGTTCCCTGCTCGAGATGTGTGACTACTTGCTAAGCAGTATTTTAAAACCGACGCTGCATTTGCCGTAGAGCGCAAGTGTCATAGCGCTCTTTAGCTGGAACATCTCGACGAATGCGAGACAAAAGCACGAATAAGGAAAGGACGAGTGTGAGAGAGCCAAGTGCCTTCAGTGGACAAGGACTGTATAAATGCTCGGCGCGTAACCATCAGCATTCACATTTTCCTGGGATTATATTGATTCGAAATGATCTAAACATAGCAAGCCTGTATTGCAAAAAATTAAAAGGCCGAATTTAGGAGAAAGTTCACCAAATCTATAGCAAGATTCGCTGAAAACGATCGAAGCGAAGATAAAGAGAGAGATGAACGCTCAGAATATTTAGTACAATCGAAGGAGTGTGGTATGTAACGATCTGGGTGAGGTTCACTGATGCAAATTGATACGCAAAATTTTGGAATTGGAAAGGAGGCGCTCTTGCATAAGCAAAGAAATTCCTAGCATAACTTTACGAGATATTGCATTTCGGTTCGACCGATGAATGAAACTTGATGAGAAGAGCTAGACAAACTTTCGCTTCTCTTAACGGATGAATATTTGAAGTGAGGCTTGCAAAGGCAGAAATACAGCACATATTGACTTCTTATAAATAAACAAAATAATAGGCGAAAATAAATTCAACCTCGTCGCACAGATCCAGCACGACTTTTAGCTGTCGGGTGGTGATACATGTAAACAATGCCATTCTTAACGATGACTCTTGCTCCAATCCTGGTTTGTGGCGCCCTTTCCGGCCAGCAGCGTTGGGATTTTTCGGCGAAACTTTACCCAGCTCTTTGGTGCTTTCCTCCGTCGCCATTCACAATAGGCTTCAAAACGCAATCTGTTGAGCCCGCTCACTGCAATCATCGAATATACATCTACTCTTAACAGCGCTGACATGCAAAGAGGGATACAGTGGACGGTTCTTTTTTCAGCTCACTCAACAAAGACGGAGCAGCTGAAAAAAGCCTATAGCGTCAAGTTCTTCACTGCAGTAATAAATCAAGCGTTTCATGATGAGAATAAAAGATCGCAGCAGCTTATGCACAAATCGATCAACGCTTCAACGGGCGGACAGTACATGGGTCCCCTTGCCGGGAAGCCGGTCGAACACAACTTTAATCACAGTAACTGGGAAAGGGAACGTTAGGAGTGACAAAGTCCACAAATGTTGCGAAGTCGACCGGCTGATTATTAATCGCAGATGAGTACAGACAGCTATGTACCGCTTGGGCTATTTCCGAATTAACTAAAATTACGCATCATAGCTGCTTCCGCGCATACAGATGCAACTTAAGAGAAAGGAGTATTTGAGCACAAATAACCTGAATGCAAGTGACTGGATGAAAACTGGGCAGACATTATGAAGTCGCCGCTGGCTGCAAGTCAAACAAAAATGGTTTCTAAGTTCGACAACACCTGGCGTGGACAGCCCATAGGTAAGACGAATCGCGAGAGCAATGAGGCTACAAGGCCTCTAGCAGATTGAACCCATAACATGATCGCAGCTCACTGCTTGCGATTTGAAGCTACTGCAGACCACAGCGAAAAACGCAGCCTTCGACTTTGTGCCATACAAACCCAGACAATGCGAGTGAAACGAACCCCGATGGAGTCCGGAGCGAAAATGGTGAGATGGACGTTGAGGCGGAGTGGATACGCAAAAAATCGTCGGAAAGCGAAGTAATGACAGAACACACCCACTAACTGGTGGTGGACAGGCAGATATGTAAATTTGCGGGTTCACAAACACATCACATCAGCATATGCACTTTCACAACTACCAGCAAAACCATATCAAATCAAAAAACGTTTAAAAGTCCGATAGGAGAATCGCAAGGGAGCAGGTAGCAAAACGAAACAACCGTCCATCTAAGCGGATACAAGCAACAATAATTGCAACTCTGCGCTTGAGTGGTATAGCAACCTTCGAACCGCTCACTCAACTATGTCATCGGTGCTTGAGAGTACTGACATCATCGCCCTAAAAAATATCATGGTTTTTGCAATGTACTTATTTTCAGGGAAAGAACATTACAGCACTATACCACATCTAAATGCGCAAGTACAGTACTAATACAGTTCCGTGTGATTCGTCGAGGGTGCCACAAGCATCGCAGTGCACTATTTTTTGGCAGTAAGTACATGCACGTCGTATCTTTTCCCCACTATACTTGCACCTCAGATTTACTCTGGCTTTTTCTGGATTTAGAAATAGCTGCGTCCTTCCCTGCTTTAAACTCCAGATTCGGATGCTGGGTATCGATACAATTCGATCTATTTGCACTTGAAATGGATGAAGTAGTTGCTTGTAAACGTGAGGCTGAATTTTGCAAGTTGCAGATATATGAAAACAGACGAAAGCGACCATACTCGATAGGTGAGGCAAACAGCATTTATGTCTCTGTCTTATTTTTTCGACGTATTTTCTTCCTTTCAACGTCGTAAGATGGCCGTCGTTCGATCTCTTCGAAATGACTAACGTTCAAACTTCATAGCAACTGGTTAATATCCCACCCTATCGCACACGATATGATATCTCTACGAAGTGAGTCTGCGAGGGTGAAAGTATGTTTGAGGTATGGTGGCATCAACCGTTGCATCTGAACAGAGTGTGTGCGGAACTGCTGTCAAACATCTCACCGTGCGACATGAAAATGAGTATGCAGAACTGGCGAAAAAGCTCGGCTCTCACAAACACACGAAAAAGTTATGCACGGCCAAAAACACTTGTGGGAAATCAGGTAAAGAAGGCCAGGATCGCGCAGAAAAAACACTGCATAAGAGCTCTCCAAAAATTTTTAGCGTCGCAAATTGTTTTTCTGTGCTTCTTCCTCGTCCATGATTTCGCGAATATTCAGTTGTGCTGAATCCATGACTCGTCTTTCCAAATTCTCGAGGAGGACTTTGCTCTACTTTCAAGGGATCGTTGTGAATATCAGGGAAAGAATTGTGGCAGACATGAGAGCGTTGGTAAGAGCTCGGCCACTGTTGGCATTTGTAATGGAATTCATAATAAAGAATTATTGGTTGGGGCAATGATCCAGTGCGTTGAAGTTGGATCACTTAAAAATGCGCTGATCAGATTAGAAAAAATTATCGGACACCACAACGCAAACGAACTGAAAATCTTCAGTAGCACTAGTATCGGCGAACCATCGATTTACAAAGTAGTAACTGATTCAGATGCAAACGTAATATGGGCGTTCAAAAAAGAATACAAGGTGCTGCGCCTTCCAAAAAAAAAACAAAGGAATGACAGCCGGTCAAGATTATAAGGTGATGCCTAATCTTCCGGCTTAAGTGGTTTTGTGTCTAAACCCGATGAGACGAACTAGGTGATTTCGAAGAGACGGACTGAATATCGGGGTTTGGTGTGCGATTGCCGAAATGACTGAGCTGCACAGTTCATTCATCGCAGGGGGTGCTGACAGGTGGTCGGAAAACGGCTGGGCATCGTAGAGAAGATAATACGTAGATGAGAGTCATACGGAAATTCAAGGAAGCGCAGCTAGCCGCGGAGCGTTTGCATGCGAAATACGGTATGAATTTAACAATGCCCGACAAAACTCGTTGAACGTGAAATACGCCATGCCGTGAAGCGCTATCTCCGCATTAACGACGAGGCTACTGAAGCCCTCGAAATGAATTCGACTGTAGAGTTTTTTAGCAGACTAAAATAAAACATTAAACTAGAGTTTTCAAAGTGAACTAAAACGTAATGCAGTAAACTCCAAATAAAGTTTTTAAGCCTATTTTTGGTGGGGAAAATAATGGTTTGTTTAGAAGCTTGTTTCTAAGAACTGCTTTTACTCTTTCCACAGTGATCATACGCTCACGCCCAAAGCATAGGATCTTTCTTTATTTTAAGGACTAATAAATTGTCATCTTCCGTTCCGTTCGTGGATATCTGGGGCCAGAATTATATAGTATAATTATACAGCATGAGTACTGTTTTTGGGCCAGAACATTTAGTACCTGCTGCACCAAGTTTGGAATTCTAATTACAGTATAACTACCGTATATCCCGTTTTTGAAGTCGTCAATATTGCACCATTTTTTGGAGAAGAAGTACAAGCATTGCCTGATGGCATTATTCCTTGAGAATGCTGCCTATTGCAACGCAATTTATGAATCCTCTTCATCTTCTACAATCGCTGCTGGATAACTTTGAACTAAGTTCGAAGCCTGCTCAATAGGCACCGTAATGTTCAGGATAGGTCGGCTCAGGTCCAGAAAATACATTTCTTGCTGTTGTTAAAGGGTGTTGTGAATGTGGGTTCACATGTAACAACAAAGAAAAGGAAGGTGCGCAAAAGCTAGTATAACATCGTTTGAGCCAACCATGGGCATCTGTTAAGCGAAAGGAATATGGCATGATCACGGTAAGACGTAGTGATGAGCAGTAATCCAAAGCCTTTTCTACGCCGCAGACAGGTTTCGTGTGCGAATTGAGAGAGACAGCTAGACTCGTCGAAATGCAACTTTAGTAAGTATTCAGCGAATTTTCGCTAGTAAGAACAGCCGAAATTTTCGTTTGCAGTCGAAGTTCATATATTTGTTTGTTGACGCTACTTGAAGATCTCACAATATCTCGGAGAAAATATCGTAACCACGAGAAAAACAATTACTTGAATGTAACGCTCTCGTGCCTCATGCCGACAAGGCGCTACGTCGCATATTACAACTTCTTTTCGGAAATCGAAGTTGAGCTCTACTCTGCCGACTTTTACCGATTGCTTTGATTTTAATGAAGCATCATTTGAGAAGAAACTTATTTTATCTATATATCAGCTATCAAAATCACAAAAATATCTATGTATCAATCATTAAAATAGCAGACAACAGTGCACTGCCAATACCGCACTTGTTTTCAGAAGGAAATAGAACTGCATTATTTTCATTGAGGCAATCGGGTTTCACCGCTAAACTTTCAAACAGAGCAGCGTAATGTGCTGACAACAACTGCTCACTTCAATGAAACCACTCGTCATTACAGTAATGAATGAAGTGAATTTAAATGATATGAGTTCTCAGTTAAGACTATACGTTCGACCATGTAAAAAGAAAGTCGCGATAGTGAAAATTTCTAAGTGACACTCTCAACGCTTAGATGTTCAACATAATGCGACGGATTCTTCTCTAAGAAATGAATCCCCCCAACTTCCTTTGGAAACGTTACTCTTGTTACAGTCGACACTCTCTCAAATTGTCTTTTATGTTTTCAGATTTCATTTACAGACCTGATGCAACTACAAAAATCTTAAAAGACTATTAGAATGTGGTAGAAGGGTAGTACGGAAAGGAGGATGGAGCAATGTTATTGAAGCAGCTGAATTGGATTGTTGATACAACTGTCGCGGCTGCGCGCGAAAATGGCGCAAATAGGGGGCTCAGTGATTTGTCTTCAAACTGCATGAAGAACAAATCTGACATAAGCAGGTCATAAAGATCATGCGCGAATGAGTAAACAAAGTGGGAGTTGATTTAAGGCTGCAGATGTTTTGCAGGAGCGGGTAATGATGGGGATCAAAGCAAACAAAGATTGGGGATTTTGACGGGGTAATCACATATGTTATGATGGGCGTCAAGTTAACAAAACAACCTTGGTGCCAACCAACAGCACATAGAAGGGGCGGGCCAAAAGCATCAGAAGGTGCCAACAAGAGGGCTATGTAAATGAGCCCAAAGTTTCGGCAACACAGTGACTTGGATCGGAGCTGCGACTCCGACGTTTGGCTTCGATGTGTTTTTTATGCCCTTTCGTTCATGTCTAAATAATGTAAGCATGTCTTTTAGTTGAGTAGTAATGCTACAGAATATCACTTGAGGTTTCTTCGGTTTTGAAGTTTATTCCATCGTGCATGTCGGTGAAAGAAAAAAGTCACTATTTGCGTTTACTGGCTAAATAAAGTAAGCGTGCCTTTTAGTTGAGTAGTAACGCTATAGAATATCACTTAGTTTCTTCGAATTTTGATTTATCCCACTGTGAGCATCTCTGAGAGAAAAAGGGCCCCCACTTTGCGTTTATTGGCTAAATAAAGTAAGCGTGTCTCTTAGTGGGCTGTAATGTTATAGAATGTCCTTGGATTTCTTCGGCTTTGATTTGATCCCACTGTGTGTGTGTCGTTGATAGTTAGTTGTTACTTATTGAGTATCATTGGGTTTCTTCCGCCTGATTTTTATCACATTGTGCATGTAGTTGAAAATTAAGTGTTACTTCGTCGCGTTTTATTGTCCAAACGTGATAACAAAGGTTTAATTAACCAAGTTTGAGGTGCGTTCACAAAGCAGTGGGGAAGTGCACCACGTCGTTGCACAGCAGAATCTGATATTTGTATTATAAGACGAACCACCACAACGTCAAGAGAATATTCTTGGGTAACTGGGAGAGGCAAGACAGGTGATCATTGACGAGTGGTGAGCGTCAATATTTGGAACAGCGCGACAACTACGCCGGTCGCAGCAGACGTGAGCTCAATGATTGGGATCGTCGACTACAACGGTGGTCGCGGTTGGATCGACACCAGTGGATAAAGAGATAGATCGACGGTGGATCAGGAACGCCACGCGTCAACTCAGAGCTGACTGCAGCAGACAGCGGACAACGAGTGACTGAGAGTCGACAACGAGCAACAACAGGGACGTAGGCCTAACTTTTAACAGTGATAATTTTTCTTGTTTTTTCTTTCTTCTTCTTTGTTTATATTGTTTGTTCACGAACCTTTGGGAACAAACTATTATATAGTCAAAATGTTGACCATCTTCATACCTTCACTAACACCACAACCAACCCCATAAGGGGAGAAAGTGTGAGCGGTCAATACAACAAGAGACGAACAACAACAATTGGGCATATTGTATTAATCTGAAATCATGCCTAACCTCATTAGGCACTTCGCTTTTGCAACTCTCTTATTTACCACTGCAAGACGCATTCGTTCCAATATATACTTCATTTAGTAATAAACGATAAAACTGATACTCATAAAGCTCTACCTGCATGAAACCAAATTGTAAGAGGAATCACTTCAGAATATTGATATCCAAGTGCACTGTTCAATTCGACTACACGTCAACTGTATTTTATATCATTTCATACAAGATAAACGTTTCAGCCCGAGAGCTGTGCTGACAGCGATCAAAGATATTTTACACAAAAACGCGCTCAACACAGCAACCTCTTATAAAAGCATCACGACTGTGAATTCGATCGTTAGAAGACGAATCAACTGTACTTTCCCAATAAGTAAAGTTCCACCGATGAAGAGGAAGGAAATGGGAAAGGGGAAAGGAGCAAAACGCGCGCGCCTACTATTAAAATGGACTGTAGGAGGATGGGAAAGATGGCATTACAGATTTTTAGCGGAAAAGCTGTTGGCGCAAAGACGTTAATTCCCTTGCTTCAAGTAGTCCCGTGTCTCCAACGCTGCTCACTTCTGAAGATGTTTATGGCCCCAACCAATTTAAAGACTCATGTTGGTGGCCTCATTACGATTGCGCTCCTCCCTCGTCATCCTGCAATGGTAGAAATACAGAACATCCATCGGCGCTTTTTTTGCAGCAGAAATAAACACGAATTTGTTAGGATAATGTTAGAGAGAGATAATGCTCGTATGTGTTAGATCACTACTTGAGACGCTTTCCTGGAGAACATTCATCAAAGCACAAAAGAGGAGAATAAAAATGAAAACCGGGTTGGACCATGATGACGGATATATTGCTATACGTACGATGATAACACTATTGGTAAGCAAATGAATGCTCATTTATATACAATCAACAAAAAAGGGAACACTTCCGTGCTAACACTTCCATTCCTGGCGTATTATGTCCTGGAGTCATTCAACTAAGATTACAATCAGCAATTTCTTTGAAAGAAAGACTGCGATTTCCTTCCAGTACTAATCGATGGAATACTTTTACATTTGTATCAAAATATTGACTATCTCCTATAATGAAATTTTTCCACCGAGAAATCTTATTAATAAGGAAATATGTGAAGCGACTCTTAAAAACGTGCTACTATAGGAGTAACGCATGATCCCTTACTAGGCTGATTCAACCTCCCTATTCCCCTTCAAATGAAAATGCTAAAATTTTTGGAAAATCTTCCATAAATTTCGACCTTTTTGCTTTCGAAGATCCTGGAATGGTTCTGTAGAATCGACGACGGAAATTCCTTACGCCTCTTGATATCTCCACCCTCTTACATTTTCAAAGAAATGATCTTTAAAGCGACAAAGAAATGGTTTTTGCTCTTTTATGTTATCTAACGGTGACTGTTATCTACCAGCTACCCTCCTTTTCCTTGTTTTTACCCCTCCTATTTTTCCTACAAATCAGAGATTAAAAGGGAATAAGAGACTCAACTCAGAATCAGTCTAATATAGCAGGCAGGTAGCTATAACCGAACTAGCTAAGTTCGAAGCCAGTCTCAGAATGAATCGCATATCTCAATTTTTGCAGCAAAATCGACTTTTTGCTATAGTTTGGCAATTTCAGCAAATTGAAGCAGGTTGACGATGTGGGCAGACGACTGGGAGATTGTCTTCGTTTGATTGCCAGAAAACCGCGAACGACACTTGCCAACGTATCGCCTTGATCCTACAATCATTAAAACTATTGAATAAGGGTTACAGCAGTACTAACTATAGAGTAAATGAAGAGGGTTCACATTCCCTGGCTAGTGGTTCAATGATATGATGGCGTTAAATTACGATCTGAGAAATTAAATCATTACATTCGATTAGCAAACACTGTTTATATATTAAAGTAACTGATGTAATAGGCGCATTAAAAAAACACAAGTAATAATAGCAGACAAAAGCAAGAGAAAAATTAAACCTGGTCATCAGACACCTCAACGCAACGGATCGAGAACGGCGGTTCGAGATATGCAAACCCGAGCAGCGGAGCTCGTGAACAGCTGGTTACAAACTGCAAATCAATACCTTGTATACACCAAGAGTAACTAATCTCATACGAACTCGTCGGAAGAGCATAGTGACAGTCAATGCTCATATGCTACTTGCGCTCATACTATATGCAGTATGCCTAACTGCGCTAATAAAAACTTTTCTGTCAGCGACCCCTCCCTTGTTGCAGAGAACGAAATAGAACGTACCAGCGACACGCTGTGTTAAAGAGCTTTGTTAAGAAACTCAATTAAGGAGAACGCATTTGAACTGAAATAATAGTGGTCACAAAATATTACAGGATCGATTCACCAGCTTTTTCAGTTAATTACTAAACACAATAATAAACAGGAGTTTAAATTTAATACAGAAACGAATAAATCAAAGCGTATTTTCACGCAAAGTCCAATTAAGCAGATTTTTACAGATTATGCAGACACGATCAAGAGTGGCTGAAGAAAGACCTGAACCCGCATGAAAATGCGAAACTCCTTTTTTTCATACTTCACAGCTAATAAAAATGTAAGGAAACAAGGGAGATTCGCATCGTATTTTTTATCGTTTTGATGAGAACGACGAGATAAATACGACCCTCTTTCATTTATTTACATATAAATTCAAAAAAACATTGCCAGATTTTTGCATTAAAAGCCTATGAAGCCTATGATGCTCCATATTTTGCAAACTAAACAAAATAATCGCATGGTAATTATCCATGTCAAAAAAGAAAGCGGGAGGAAGATTTGGGCGCAAAGATCGAACAAATAACGAGCCTTAAGGAAGAGATGACGTTCCTCGACGCTGAAGTCACATTCAAGTATTTGCCACAGCCATTTGATAAGTCGATGATTGTTATGAAAGCCACCATAATACTGCACATGTCTGCGAAGATCACGCAGATCGATATCACTACAAACATAATTAATGCACCGCAAGCAAAATTTTTTAATTCGCTTTTGATCTAAACTTCAAATTGAGATGGTTGATCCCAATAATCACTTAAATGCACAGCATACGAGCGTCGGTGTTTAACACAGCTTGAAATTAGCGGAAGCAGATGAAGCCGATCCTCTTACTGTCACGACTGTCCGCCTTTCAAAAATAACATGATAAAGGAACAATGGATTAGAACAAATTTAATGTAGACGCACAACACCTCACGACAAAAGAACTAAAGGAGTACGAAAATCCTCCCGTTTCCCCTTCCTCTCTCCGCTCACCTCATCTCAATCATTACGAAGGTTTATTGGCAAAATAATCCACTCCGCTGAGCCAATTTCTGTACTCAAAAGGGCAGTGGAGGACAGACGAGAAGAGGAAAATATGCGGAAACACTGAAGAAAAAACCAATGAAAATATCACTCAGTATGAGAAATGCGCGTCAATACATCGCTGCAAATGAATGACGGTAGTAAATAGTAAGAACTATTCGATAGTTAAGAACTATTAATACGGTAGTAAGGTAGTAAGTAGTAAGAACCATTCGAAGTAATAATAGCTGCAATAGCTTGCACAAACCTGGATTGTCCCGAAATAAGAAACTGTAATTCATGAGGTGCGAACAAAGACAACCAATTGGTATTGAGTATCGAAAGGAAACCGGAGACGAATGCACGGCACTGTTCCTTTGTCTGAGTGAATACCCGGTATTGCGCCATTTTATGCACATAGGCTATTCTGCAACTTGTTATGGTGTAAACGAGTAGAACAACGCGACCACAAGCAATTGCTTCTTCTGCCTCCTTCCCTCTCCCTCCCCCCCCCCCCCCCAACAGTCCTTTTCCTTCAATGTATTTTTTCAAGGGCATATATACAATGGTCTGCCCATCATTTTTGTATGCCCTACATCTGCCTGAGCACAATCATTTGTACTGAATGAAGATGGAAACTATATATAGGTCACAGAAGTGACGCAAACAAATGAATGTGCATCGGAAAAAAAGAAGAAAAAAGACGAAAGACGGCAAAGAAGCCGACATCCCTAACAATTCTCACTCTTCTTAATCCAGTTGATAACAAACACTGACGTGCTTTGTTCGTTTATGAACCGAAGGGAGGTGACTGCAATAACGTCGAAATTCCACATTTTATTCACTCGCATTCAAGTACCACAAATATCGTGTACCTCTATCATCTCCATAAGGTATATCACCCCTTCCCCTCAACTTGAAAAACTATAACGAGCTTTTAATGGAAAGAAGGCTCAAGGTATATCTGCATTGACATCACTAAAGATATGCCAACATCATATCACCACCATCATTACTAACATTATGTAATAGTATCACTTATATTCTCACCTCTATGAATTACATCCAACAGAACAGGCTTATAAGCTCACTTGTTTTCGTTTGTAACTTGAATAGTGCGTCCACCGGGGACCAAATCGACAGTATGCAGCCTGCCTAGCACATCCTCATCAGTTGAAAATGTCAAAGAGAGATCAGCTACGTCACCGCTATCTGAATAATGCTTCACATAGGTCAGACTCTTGTAGAGGTCAGGATCCAGCTGTGACAACTCGTCGAATGCGCATAACCGACGTCCAAGTACTGTCGCCAAAAGAACCGGCGCCAGGTGCACCTCTACCACGATGCCCTTCAATTGATATCAATAAGCAGCAATATCAGCTACCATCTCGTACCCCCACCACAGGCCAGAAGCGAAGGGAATATGAGAGTAAGCCGTGATAAAAATTGGTTAATAAATAAACATCTGCGAAAGAAATTACATCCGGTTGATGATGCACCCACCGGGAAGACGAAGAAGTGCCAAGGAGGCACTCACACTGAAGATATAACAGACATCAGAATAACCTCTGCAAAGGCCTTATAAATAGCGTCGCCAGCAACGCAATGCAAGAAAGAGTGGTAGGTACGTATTGCAGCTTTTATAAGAGGGTCGACGAGCTGCACTTTTTTGAAACTTGATATCAGATGCCCAAATGCCAAAAGCGCATACTGCATAGGCCAATAAGCCACCTCGTCTCATGTTTCAAAAAAACGCTCATAATCAGTTTTAGAATTACAAATACTGGATCTTCAACGAAAAACTTTCAAAATGGAACAAAACCTTACCATGAAGACGAAATAAAGAAAAGGGAAGTAAAGTTGGCTGAAAGTTGGTTTTGGTTGAAGGAGTAAAACTAAACACATTGTAAAACATGTTTTCAAATGATTCAACATGAAATTATTGCTTCCGAGTCAAATAACCAGCAATAACGATAATTCCCCTACCTCACCTCTCAACCCGACGCCTACAATTACTCGTCTTAACAGCAAACTATATGACTGAACAAAGTTATCTATTTACCTCATAAACAGCTTTCGCGAGCATACGACCGACAAACTGGAACAGTGCCAAATGATCTTCGTGTAGATTTGAAGTCGGCGATGGGAATAGTTGTCTGCTCGGTGAGGTCTATTAAAAAAACATGGATGAACCAATAAAAAACTGGAATGAAATCAATGGACAACCAATAAAAAACTGGAATATTCTCAAAGGTTCAGTCAGAACATCCACCACCGGAACATGTTGGGAAGGTGAGGAGTGAAGACGGATGAAGAGAGACAAGCCCACAAGTTATAACCTGGCTAGATAGTTGTATGCTATTTCTCCAGAGACTTCGATCCGCATGACCAGATATTTCCTATCTATGCAATGAATAACAACGGGAAAATGCGCACTTATGCTTTGATACTTACACTGCTCCTCAGCATCTGAAAGCCTAGTTTATAGGAAACGACAATTAAGCACCCTTGGCTAACGGATACAAACATGAAATTATCATTCCTACTTCTCGTCGTTACAACTATCAATTTGCAATGGGTCTCAGTTACAGTGTGGCAAAGGATGCCGGCTATAAACAAATACATAGGCAAAAGATGCCAATAAAAGGTATATCCACAAAAGACAAACAAACCTTGAATAAGTTGAGATCGGGATGGAATACTCGTTTAAGAGTTAACTCAAGAAATTCCTTGAACACTCCATCCTGATCGATGCCGGCTTCATCGAGACCCTCAAAGAGACATAAATGTGAGATGAAATAAACAGAAACACTTAAACTAACAGTATTCCAAAACTAAAACAAAGAGGAAATAGGTAGGGTAAAAAGAATAAGCGGTGTAGAAGGAACGTTTCTGCCCAAATTTTATCAGTGAATGTGCGCTATGCAATAAAAAAATCGAGAGATCGACGAGTAAAAAGCATTTAATGGAGAATCAGCGAATCTCCGCACTTCCTTCGTAAAAACTCTCCTCTATGCAAGCTACATGTGGGCGCTTAAGATGTATGTATCCAACAAAAATACAGGAAAGAATAAAAAAGTGGATGGAGCTAAAATACAGCAGGTCCACTAGATGAAACGACCTTGAACAGAAACCGATGCCAGCGCAAAAAAAAAGTTGGTCAATATTTTTTAGAAGATAAGAAAACGCACCAGTGGAGCTGCATGGCATGCGCTTTTGCACTCTGCTCGTTTAACATGGCACTTTTATAATTTACAACAAAATAAAACAAACTAAATAATTCTTTAGTATTTCGATTGGCCGCATCATCTGCATAAGTCCTCCACAAAATATTTGCTCTTTTGAAATCCCATCGATGAAAGTAAACAAAACAACTACAGCAAAATGAAATGGCTTTTTCCACCGTTAAATCAACGTCTTTCGGTGTCGACGGATAAACATGGATTGCAAAAAACATTTTATGGTTTACCTTGCCCAACAAACTTTGCAACTCTACCTTCAATGACTTCCAATGCTGAAACTCTCGAAAAGACAGTGAACATGAATAGCATGTCGTAATTGCAAAGCTCATTTGCAAAACGGCGTAGCAAGGGGCAAAACGCAAACAACAAGGCGATTGGAAAAATCCAGTGTCAAATAAACAACAGTGATTATAGAAAAAAGAAACCTGCTGATTAATGAATTTAACACGTATTGTAGCTTTGAGTGCATTCGATGAGAGCACCGATAGCTGTCGGTATCCATCCTCAACAAGTCGTGTCCTCTCCACCGTTATCATAGTATTCGGAGCACCTTCTAAGGTCTCTTTTTCAGCTGCTACATATTTCCTGGAAAGGCCTTTTCTAATCCTCTTCAACCACATTACTCTTTGCTGCATATTTCCTCCTGAATTACCTTTTAAACTATTAAGTAAAACAATTATCACCTTAACGACATTCCAAATTAACAAAAAATCATCAGTTTTCCTCGTTCTGTTGCATCGATAAAAGAAATTCTGGTTGAAAGATCTCAAACAGGTAGAAAGTTTGATTAAAATGGAACAGAACGGTGATCACACTTCAGTTCGCCAACATCACATCAATCAAAAAGTTTGTTTTCGATAAAGATTTCGCACATTTCACTTCACACGAATTTCATTGCACCTCTCTGCATAGTTCAAATTCGAATTAATTTCCCCCAAGTAGAGAAGTTTTCGTTAATTTCAGAGATATGCTTCTGCCGGAAAAGAATTGGACGGCCTGCTGATTGATGGTATCGCGCTTTAAACAAAAGAATACATCGACGAGAAATGAAATAAACGAACACAAATCCATACGTCATTTCTTGTTTGAAAGCAACACTGAAAAATTTCACATCAATTTCGAAAAGCACATACAATCATTACATTGAAGAAAAGACCTGAATAGAAGGATGCGTTCGTGAAGAACAACCAGATGACTCATCCTCGAAATGAGGAATTGTGCACGTTCTGTTTTCTTCTCGAATTCACTCATGATCGTCGAACTCTTCACATCACTTAAACACACAGCTTGCACTCGCTGCACAACAAATAAAAAGAAATTCTGCCCACTTGCAGTGGATTTCCCACTCACTGGAATACCGGAAGATGAAAGATTACTGTGCTGGCCATAAGCTGCAGAAGTCCCAGACTTTTAAAGATATATGCCTCATTTCTTTTGCATTCCTCTTGCTGGTCAGCGGTCAACTCTCCCTCTCACTTATATCGTTGCTGCAAGCAAGCATGCTCACTAGGGCGCTCATTTTTTGAGTTAATTGAGCCACAAGGTTAGAGCACTCAACATGAAAAACTGAGAGGAATATTTTTATAGCAAACGCTTATTTGCAGGTCAACAAAATAACTGAAGGATAAGCAAAGAAAAATTGGAAGAATGTGAGATGACGCCTGGAAAAAAGAAGAACAAGAGGAGCGCAGCTCCCGGTGAGAAATTCTGATAAAAATCGAGAACGAAACATAAGAAAGTTTTGAGAAATTACCGCTGCATAACTTTTGATAATGAGATGACCTACTTCACCAAAATTTAGGGAGAAGCGAAATGAAAAAGATTCGCTGCGCAAAAATTTGATGAGGCAGAAACTCAAAGAAAGATCTGCGAAAAATTCAATAGAAGAATACTCAGTTCCGCCTCGAAAGGAAAAAGAAGGGAGAAAGGAATAACTCACGGTACAAGCCAAAATTTGCGATCCTTTGTGAATGATCTTCGACAATCACGACTGTAGAGAAGCATGCAAAGCTGATATACCGAAGCAAACAATGGGCAACATGATGCTTGCTGCACACCTGAACAACGCAAAGCGGAACGGTGCAGTTAAATACTAGACGTGAATGTGCTTGCAACTTTCACTTTATCGTTTCAATTGCGCTTATATATTCAGCAATCGCTATTGCAACTGCGCCGTTTGCCAATATTTGGAGAGAAACGCGAAATTTAATTCGCTTTAAACTACATGAGTGAAGTCAGTCATTACCGCCTAGCAAAAGCACTTTTTGGACTGTAAAGTTTGTGTCCACCGGTTCAAAACTCATACTCGTGCTTTCCAATAACCGAATTACAATCCGAGCTTCTTTCTTTTAGTAGTCTCAGTCGCTGAGCTTCTTCTACAGTTTTAGCTCTATAGGATGCCCTCGTTGTGCCTCCACCTCTTGTCATCGAAAGAAATTTTCCCCTCCTATATGCCCTGCAGATTTCATCATCACCTACAAATCGCTGCTATTCCCTCCGTAAGGCAGTCATGATTAAAGACGATCTCTGCAACGCATTTCATCGCTGAATTTTTTGTAGCGATGTACTGAAATAAATTATAATCTGCGAAAACATCAAGCTAAATACGTATTTAATTCATATAAAACGAAAGTAAATCATAAAACAACGAGGAAAAAATTACCAATATAGCCATTCCAAATTGCGCGAAAACAGAAATGATTGCAAAATTTGGCGATTGCGCAAAGCTGCTCCGTACTGAACGGACCTCCTTTCTCATACATCTCCTCCTCATCCAATATCCTCAAATTTGAACTCTCAATAAGTGAATAAATTGCAAATTCCCCACATTTCAAATTCTTGGACGGTTTCATTTTTGCAATATATTCCCAAATTGCAATTGTATAATTGCAAATGCACTGTTATCAAATTTAAAAAATTGTTGAAAACATTATTTCTGACCACCTATTAATGACAGAATTAAGCACAGCTTTCATCAGTACATACGAAGTATACATATTAACTGTCTTAATGATTCGCTGGAAATTATTTCATGACATTCGCCTTCACTGTATGTGCGGATTTCTATAAAAACTTCCCCTCAAAATGCCGTGTTTAGAGGGTTAAGTGCATGTAAAAAAGGAAGAGGACGGGACCAATGCGAGGCTCACGCTACCGACTACCCAATGCAGCAAAATATTTCATCGCTTGTTTCATATATAAGCATGCGACGACTCTCCCTCAACACTGCAATATTGCTTGCAGAAGATACCTTATGTTATTAGCCCTCTTTGAACAGCAGCTGCTGCTATATGCGTTGCAAGCTGTTAAGAGAAGAAACATGCTTTTTAACCGGATTGATCTGCCTGAGCACGGTTTAGCTTCTTCCATTATTATGATTTAGCATTTCAAAACTCTTACGGAATACCGAGACTTGAATGGTGTGCTTATTGTGTTGCACCTTCTAAAGCGGCACCGAAAAATCTGGGAAATTAGAGCTGCACACGAGGGCTCTAATTCGTTGGTGACTCCCGTTCTGAGCACAAAAACGATAACATCATAACACTCAATCCCCTCCTCCTTGCTAAATGGACTCCTTTGAACACTTTGGATGATAGAGACGCCCTCGTTCGAGGAAACCAAAGTGAATAACGGGAAAACAAGTTAAAAATGGTAGCTAATCTCCAACGTTGTGTCACTTTACGGGAAATACCCTCAAAAAAGAAAATGCTTCTCTGAGTTTTCGATAAAACGATAAATTCGGCTTCAAAATATTATTGTGTGTATAGCAAAACCCACAAATATATGGGTAATGCGTTACATTAATGCAGGCATATATGTGAAATTGGATTGCGGAAAGAAATGCTGCAAAACGGAGGACAAGTGCACCAACTCAACCTTTCGGACAACTCATTGCCCCAGGGTACTTACACAGCAATTAAATAATGCAGAGAAGAAACTGCTCATCACAGTTTATATACGCGAATGAAAATGCTGAAGACTAATTGCGGAGTGACTAGAATGGCATGTTAACTTACGAGATGACCGAAGTGGCACAATTAGCAAAAAGTATAAACGGTGCAAAATGCGATATTGTCGGAGGTTGCGAAGAGAGCAATGAGAGCACGTATGAAAGACCGTTGTCTTGTGCTGAGAGACTGACAATATGTTCCCATAGCTGAGGTAGCAGAAAGTCCTCACGACACAACCCTACAATTCGCTGACTACAATCAAAGAAAAGGACAAGACACTTCCTAATGACATGCTAATTTCGTCGTGATCCAAGCTTGAAATATAGCAGATAATATAGCAAAAAGGTGCACGAAAAATCGATCATTCCTGCTTTTCCCAACCTATTTTCCCTTCTTCAAAATCATATTTTTATCACTTGTAGAAAAGGGCGGATAAGGGAAAAGAGGTAATTTCCCATTCCTCCTCATTCAAGAGACCACAAGCGCTATTTTATATAACGTCGCACGGACACATTCCCACTATAAGTAATTGAATCCGCAAAGCGAGCTGCTTAAAGCACTCACCTCAAAGAAATTCCTATGAATAATCCCCTCGCTTAACAGCTCACTTCATTTACTCAACGTCGATATGCTTGAAGTGGAATGCTATCAGAAATAAAATACCCCTGGTGCGAAAAGGACTACTGACCCACAACTGTACGAGTACGCCTGCAATCCAAGAAACCCATTTTCTAAGGCTTTAATCTCACATCAAGTCTTGCTGAGCCAGAAAACTGGATTACCCTTTCCGCAAAAAAGTGCATTTCAAAGCAGGAACTTCATGAATCAAGAGATTTCTATTTGCGTTTTACGTACTCATTCATATACTTTTTACGTTTATATAGTAAAATATGGAGACAACAGAAATAAAACGGATACCAAGAAATGGTACTGATTAAGTACCTTTGCATAAATAAGACAGTTTTAATAAAAAGCAAATAGACAGGAAAGAAACTGAAATGTTGACGGATGCGCTTACCTGCAAGAATATCGGAATGTAGTGTGCTCAATGTTAGGAGAGCATTCTCGTACAGTTGGCATACGACGGCCGTCATCGAAAGTGGTGGTAATGCCTGCGGTACATTTGATGGCTGCACTTCAGCACGAATACTATTCAGTTTCTTCCACAGTTCTTAATAGAGATTAAGTTAATAAAGCTCGATTTCCATCATTCTAATGACAGAAACAACATATAGGAAACTACGATGAAAAGAGGGAAGGACGGATAGGAGAAGGAAAAGAAGAAGAAAAACACAGTGGTAATGATGATACGAAGCGATTTGCAGAATCTGGAAGTTTAAATGAAAGAAAAATTTTTGCAAGTTCATGTAAATCACTTCAATGGGGAACACACGCAAGCGAATAATGTATTTTCTTCTGAGAAAGTGCTAGACGTGTCACTAAAAGAGTCGCAACGATATTCCTTCGCTCGCACGAAACAGCCCAGTTCATTTGCTTTCAATCAAACGTGGGATAACCCGTCCATACTTCTACCTACCTAATCAACTGAAGTGGCGGTATCTACCAACAATGGAATTTTGAAGAGGTAAACCACAATCGGACGATAATCAAGAACTGCAAAAAACCGTGAACTGCTAGAATTTCGAAGAAAAATCACCAGAGAATTCAAAAATTTTCACATCTCAGGCGCAATCTCCAGCTCAAAGCTCATTTCTACGCACCACTCAGGCAAGACCATTTCTTGCAACGTTGCAGCATAGCCCCACTTCACCCGGTGAAATCTCATCTCTTGTAGTTTAACAGCTTCTGAGTGGCAGGTTTCGATCAGAATAATGGGCGTAAAACTATCGACAAACTTTGGAAGAGGCATAAAAATATTTCATTTTTCCCATTTCAGAGGCAGTATTCGAGAAGTAGAGCCAAAAATCTGTGGTTGAGCTCACAACACAAAAGGCTTTCCGCGTGCCGCTCACTCGATAACCACAACCGCATCGCTGTCGGCAACGGACTCTTATTTATGCATGACTAGCTCATCTAACATGCAAACGGAATATTACTTTGAATTGACGTTGTGAGGTCGATCTGTGAATTCGACGACTGTTCGACTGTCGGCACGGAGTCCCGTCGATGCAGCTCCTCTGCATGAAGCACTTTGTCAAAGAGGCAAGTGATCACCGGCTTCGACCACAAATACTGCAACTGCCTCGAGGCAAGCGGTAACGAACCTTCTATCCTATAAGCTAACATCTATGGTCCTATCGGAGAGTACTTCTTGAACGTTGTGCTAGACATGCGTCAAATCCAAACCTTTTCTCTCTCATACTCGTTCTCTCTCTCAACATTCTTAATGACTGCTTTTTAGCCTGAAGCCAACCTGATCGGCTTCATTTTTAAGCATTGGGCGCTGAATACATCGTGTTCAAAACATTTTTCTACTGCTTTGCAAATAATCTTCCGCTATTCTGCTGGGCGCCTGTCAGCGTCAGAGAGTTTGCCGATGAGATCATCCGGCTGTAAAGTGAGCTTTCTTCATTAGGCCATTCTGCCCCAAGCGATATGCAACCTTGGAACGTTCACTCCAGGGCCTTTCTCGAAGTTTTGACAACTCTCTGTGCGGAGTTTACAAGCTTCAACAAGTCCGCTGATTTGCAAACTCCAGATTTAAACGGTCCACACGCCTGCAGTCTTTAATTTGAGCTTGACAAACGATCTTCCGGCAAAGTAAAAAGAAAGCAATCATACAAATCCTTTTCCCTCTGTAACACCTTTGCGAATCCCTCCCCTCATTATTACATCCCCTCTGACCTCCTTGCAAAGCAGTTTTTCGCCTATAATTTTTCGCGTCTTTTGCACGAACTCCTTGCTCCCCGGACTATGGGGAGAGCTACAAGTAGTGCTGAGGCGTGGTTCCAAATGCATGATGGATCCTTTTATTATTTCACTACCATACAAAATAATCAACCCTTTATTTTTCAACATATATACATCTCACCGTGTTTCTCGTGCTTTTCAAAGAAGAAAAGAAAAGACAACAATCCGATAAAAGAGCAAAGAATACGGAGAAACATACGAATGACCTAACGGCTCACAATACCAGCCGAAGATCGGGTGCCAATGACTGCGGCCACCGCCTTGCTTCTTTACAACCAATTCGTCGCATCTGACCAAAATCCTGTTCATCACATTCGTCCATTCGATTAGACATTCGACGAGTCCCTTCAAAATTATTACTACCTCACACTATGACTAATATACCGTATGCAAACAAATAACAACCTGGCCAATATAAGCCCCTCTCTCACAACTTGGAGATTGTAATAAATCCCTCTTAACAGAACACTCTCCCTCTAACATTTCATTTCGAGAAAAAACTCGAGAAAAGTTAACGAAAAAATGAAATTAACAAATGTATCAAACTTACAATTTGGTCGACATAACTCAGGTGAATGAGATTGGCGAGGAGAAAGAGCGTTTCATTGCCAGAAATGATACGTAAAATATCTGAATTTGTCGATAGAATGTTTACGGCTTTAGAGAAGACGCCACTTTTAACCAGCAAATCGATGCTCTAAAATATTTTGGTGCGATTAATCAAAGAGTAATTAAAAAGTGCGGATTTATAGAAGTTGTTTTATTTTTAGCACATGCCTGCCCATGACCGTTCAAGGGCCATAATCCCCCTTTTATACAGAATTACAACCTCCCAATCCGCAACTTCTACAATATTTCCATGAAGCATTCTAAATGCATCTATATTTCATAATCGTTTTATTCGCTTCCTCCTATTCATTTTTCTCTTACATTTCCGAACTTGTGTGCACAAATATTAGAATCCTTAATGCCTCATTCGCCAAAATGATTGAGGGATGGATCGGCGAGTGCAAAAGAAGGGGGGAGGGGATGATAGTGTGAACGTATGAAAGTGCTAGTAACTCAGGTATAATTCTACATCCATAATACTTGAAAGGTGCAAAATGTGAATTTGAATTCACTGCGCATCACTCGAAAATAATGCACTAATAAAACCAACCGGCTGTGACAGATGAACCAGTAGCGCAGGGCACACCAAACAATGTTGTACAAATAAACTCGTTTCCGCATCCGCAAAATTGGCATTTTTCATCACTCTGTAAAAGTGACATCACTCTTCCCTTCCAATCAATTTGAAACTTCAGCAATTAAGAAATGAAAACATTTAGAGTTCTTTCCTGTTGGTTATTGCGCGGTCGGTTATAAGTGTGCTTCGACGAGACTTCTTCGCTCACTCCTAACGAGTCACTTCTAGCACCCTCATCAGCACAAAGGCGGCAGAATAAGTCCCAACCTTCTGCCTAGGCGGAACAATGGTGGATCGACTTTTCAGCATCCAACGGGCAGGAAAGGAGAATAAGCCTTGACCTTCATGCAATGTTATAATTTCTCTTCCTAAGCGGAAATGGAATCGGTATGAAGGACTATTTATTAGTGATAAATGTTTTGCTGGTTGAAGCAAATAATAAGCGAGAGTAACATAATAAGATGCCTAAGGTAAAAGAGCAATTTACGGCGTAATATATCGATAAATGCCTCCCCAGTAAATATGGCAGAGAGCTTTTTATAGCGTTATAGAGCAACAAACAATGCTTTGAAGATAGAACCGACAATAAATACTCCGCTTAAAAACAATTCATACAAATAATACCTAAAAAGAATGCTGAAGAGACCGTTGCATACACTCGAAGGCAAACATAGGCGACCAGATGCCATCATCTTCCCCAATACGGACTGAAAGCATACTCTTGGAATAACTTTCACAACAAATTTGCAGGCAGGACAACCAAGAATACATCTTCAAGAATAACAAGCCAACAGCCGCCTCGAACAAAGCAACTAAGTATCTTGTAGGCATACTGCTTATGTACACGCCTACCGTAACCAATACCTATCAATGATATCAGCATTTATTACTGAGGTAAGGGTAAGGTTGTTGTCATACCAGCTTTACAATATTATGAAAATCAATGCGAAAGAGAAAGATGAAGAGATGAAGAGACAATGAGCAAATTACCTTCACGTTGATAGAAAAAAGCAAGAACGTTCACTCTGATATGAACACCTCTTGGAAGAACAAAAAAAATACAATTATGTGGCAAAACCTAATTGCGTATAATAACCGCCATTTTATTGACTCAATCCATCGAAACATAATAATGATTCACGTTCGTTCTGCAGTAATTAATCATTTGAAGTAGTGTAAAATTTATCAAGGATCACCCAAAAAATTCCAAAAAATCCCTCAATCCCTATTCCGAACTTATGCAAATTTATTCGCATATTCGATCAATCCGATCAAATCGTGTAAGCGCAGTCATTACTTTTGACGCATTCACTTAATTTAAATAATGAAAAAAGACAAACCGCTAAAGCAGAATATCGTCGAGATTCGCTGAGTGTTGACGAAAGCGTCCTATTGCACATCTGATTGAGTACGCTCGCTACTTGTGTGTTATTGCGCACGATCATCCAACTGTTGCAGCTTGAAAACGTCACCACAAAGTGAATGAAGAGTGATATCGATTTACCGTCGGCTACCTTATCCATCTATAAACAGTTTAAGTTCATCAAAAGATTCTTCCTCGAGACCTCAATCTCTCTCCCCTCTCCCTCTACGTCCACGAGGTCACAGCTTCCTACATGGGAAATTTCTTCTCCAAATGTCTTACCGGCTACGGGCTTATGGCAAAGACCCATTTCTCTGGCCAGGATATAAATATTTCAGCTCTTCATCCCTCTTGCCAAGCCAAAATCCGAGCCATACATGTTCGCCGTTATAGCCTTGTGAGGTGTCATCTCATAAAAACCATTATTTCTTATGACCTCTTTTTAGTGCCCTGAATTTGCCATTCAAGTCGGCATTGACTGAAAGCGACGCCACCTTGCGGTGGGGTAAACAAAATAGAAGAGCTGCTAACCAGCAGCAACACACCAAATAAACAGTTCAAACTATAAGCTCGAAGAATGCATTAGAAGAATCAATCAATGACAGACTAACAATAAAGCTTCAATTGTGGTTAAAACTGCTTTCGGTTGGGAACACAAGAATTAGGCTTCATTTAATTAAACTGGATCACTGTTTATGAAAACATATATCCTCAATATTCCACAATCGCAGTAACACTTCTACAAGTCAGTGAAACGTGGTGATATGCGCGAAGCCGATTAGAGTGAGATACAGCGTAAAATATGATATTTCCGGCACTAATTTAATCTACGCTGCAACTATCTTTGTTGGTTACAAATGAAGATTGGTATTTCGTTACTCGTCATCGTTGCAACGTTCTTCTCAAAGCACATCTAAACATTCATCACCACAAGCGTTAATCATGTACACTCGCACGCACAAGGTATAATAATAATTTGCAGTAGCCATGCGCCACTCTATTAAAACTACTATTCAGATCATTTCGTAACATCGATTCCCATACAAAGGATCGAAAGCGAAAACCTAATTTCCATGATTAGTTGTGCAATGCAATCAGCCGTTCACAGTCGCATATTGCACTCCTCTTAAAGAACCACAAAACAAAGAAAATTGCACAGACAGATTTTGCAACGTTTTTTTTTTCAAATCACTGACAAAAAGAAGCTCGTTTGTGATAATCAAAAAACGAAAAGTGAATTCTGCTGCGCTTTCTTTGCATTCCACGTGCACAAGGATCACGTTTGCAATCTGAAGACGTTGCAATTTGCAAATCGCCGTCGCAATCACGTGCTCCTATCTGGGATTCACAACCTTTCACCTCCGCCACCAATAAAAAATTCGTGCTCTCGTAAGACCTTATTAAAATACAAAATCAATTGCTTTACCTGCAGTTTATCAGCGAATTGTGGAATTAACGAGAAGATTGCAGTGATGAGTCGATTCGCTGGTTGGATATGATTCCTCGAGAGAAATAATGCTGCAAACGAACGCTGCATATCCGTCGACGACATACTTTGAATCAGACAGCGGCAGAGCTGACTCAACCTCTGTAAGTGGTTCACTTACATCTCAAAACTTATGCACAATAAAACATCGTACAAAAGACTTACGGTCCCCCAACAGATATAAACAACTCAATCTCATTTAAGGGGCGAGATTGTATGTAAATCAAATTGTATCTGAATGGAACACAGCACTGATTTCGGCCCAACTGGTGTTAAATGGCTTGTCTTTTATTCACAACGGCCGTCAATACAACTTAAGATTAGTAGATTCGCAAATGGTTGGTGCATGCCTGAAGATTGATACCGCCTTGATACACAAAGGGGTATGGTGCCGCGTTAGTCAACGAGAAAAACGTTAGGAAAATGTGGAACAACTGGGTGTAGTAATTAATCGACATATTGCAAAGCTTTCTACGTGGGGACACAAATAAGGTGATGAAAAAAAAGGAAGTAAAAGCTCATAAGTTAAAAGACTTTTATATTTGGCAGGTGATATATCGCCAATATGAAAATCTGATAACGCTGGTGAAAACCGGTTGCTCTAAAAGGTGCGCGGTGAACACCGAAAAGTAGTATTGCTGTCTATGGTTACTTGAGTCATTTATATCTCATATGCTCTCCCGGTTATAACCACCACAAATCGGGGTGCTTAAATACATCCCACGTCCCTCATAAACAGCACATTTATTCTTTATGGTAATAACGGCACTATGTACCGAAATAATAAAAAACACTCTGTTAAGGACACTGTGTTAACTTTGTAATGATGCACATTAGCAATGGGGAAACAACTTAACAAAACCACTTTTGCTTGATTACATTGGATCGATTACAAAATTAACGAAATATAAAGCGACGAAATCAAGTTCTTCTCAAATGTTTACATTTCTTTCTAATGGCAGTCTTGATTTCGCGAAAAAATTCAGGAGTTTCGAGAAGACAAGAGACCTGGAAATGTTGCATATGTCAACGGGTACCAAAATGAAGATGTGATGCAACCATAATGCGGCATCGACTTTAATTCCCCTAATTTCCAGAAATGTGGCGTGATTCAGAAGTCTGCAAACTTCTGCTTTCGGGAAAATTTAAAATCATAGTTCTAACATATCGAGTGCAAATGAATGAGCCGTAATCATGATAGCTCACTTTTAACGTGTCCATCTTTCACGTTAACATTAGCAAAGAGCAAACCTGTGTATCGTCGGGGAATTTTGCAAGACGAACGAAAATAAGTGAGATTTTGAGCACGTCTCTACATTCGGGCAGCGCTCTTTCTTTCTCTAAATCGATGAAACCTCCAAAAAGACCGTCAAAATCTTTCCTGCAAATGAAAGAACGCAGAGTTTTGTGATATGATTCCACTGATCGTTAAAGTGTATCAAAACAAACAAACACAAACCTTAACGATTACTTCCACTTCCAAAAATATTTTATTATATATCAGTATTTCATTTCCTCATTTTCACTTTTCTTCGGCACCACACAAAAGTGCAATTTTTTCATTTAATTAATAAATGAAATGAAATACAAACCATCTAGAAGAGAAAAAGGGCTTTCGTTGTCTAGAAGAATGAATTACAGAATCTCTTCGCATCATTTAATGACAGTGGCGCTCAACATTTTAGACTTCGACTGTTCGATTAGAAAAGATTAAATGATCAGCGATATAAGGAGCTGATCGTTCACTGACTGCTGCAGAAACAAGCTGAGAGAACCCATCTATGCACTACTCTTAAAAGTTTCATTATGCAGCATCACAATTAAAAATTGTGCGGCATCGCGGAGAAAAGTACTGGTGGGGGGGAAGGGGGGGGGGGGGGGGGGAGTGAATCGTCACCAGTGGGTACATAAATACGGACGAAAAGGCGAATGAAGAAAATGGGCGATTATAACGACAAACTAACATCGCTAACTATACTCTCTCATTCTCTCCACCAAGAAAACGAGTTGAAAACTGCTATAACGGAAACCACATATCTTTTAAATGAAAATTTAGTAGACAGTATGATGTTAGTAATACGACAGAAAGGTGAACGAAGTACATGTGGCAGATGCAAGTATAAGCAGAAAGCTCAATGCTATACAAGCGGCACAGAGTCGCACCTGCTCTGATAATTCCTGCAAGTGCTCTATAAAGAAAAAATAACAAGGAAAATGCCGATATAAAATAAGAGGTAGAAAGTGGAATAATGCTCACATAACCGCTTCACGAAATTTGCGTCTTTGAAGTACTCCCTTGGCTAACGTTTGTAACCAGATGAGTGCATTTGTTCCCTCTTTGAGATGTTGCCGTTGCATACGTTGACGTGCCGATTCCTCGATGAATCGAGTGCGCTGGTCTACATCCATCACCTCCTCTTTACCTGTTTTAAATTCACTTATTTCAGTTGCTTCAATAATCTCACCTCCATAAATAAATAAATGAATTCTCCACTTGCCCCACTTTCCCAATGTTCTTCATCACAGAAATCGTCAGTTATTGCCCACTGCAAATTCCTACAGATGTCCGGTCGAAGCAATTGGTGAAATGCCGAAGTGACGCCAATTACGTAATAAAACCGTGAATGGCAATGTAATTAATGTTATTCGCGAATGCATTTAACTATCAGCCAACATTCAACGAAGCAAATTGCATTCTTCCATGGTGCACTTTTCGAATGTCACGAAAACACATACGGACTGTGCAGAATGGTGAATGACCAATTTAAGCCCCAAAGTAATCCCTCGGAGATCCTCTCAATTAATGAAATTGTGCTATTCACACGAAGTTGAAATGTGTAGAAATAGCGGACATTTTAAGGACATTTTAGCTGCAAAGGACATTTTAAGTGATGAGCGACCTCAAGTCCTATTACTGAACACTCCTTGAAAACTTCAAGAAGTGAGGAGGGGAGCGGCAGATGACGAGCGGCAAAAAGGAACGGGAAAATTGGTTGGAATATTTAGCCGGATGGACAATCTTCTAATCACACAATGGTATTGACTGTCATATGTGCTTCAACAATTAAATGACCAACACTCTCGCTTAAGACAACTGAGCAATAAAGCTGTTATAATCCCACCCGTGTATATATTTTATCGCATAAGAACCAGAAACTATATATCAGCAGCACAATTCAAGGTAAAAAAAATAATGAGCACCTCTTGATTTCACTTTAAAAAATGACCGTGGCCCCTTTTTTCCTCGGAATGCCCATCGATATTGCCACACCCTTAGCGTTGACACTGACTGCGATCATTTAAGGACTTATGCAAATTATGAGCAAAGTTAAGTGTATTCCAATCGATTCCCAATTGAACATCGCCATTCCAAAATCATCAAATAAGTGAAGTAAGCTCTTTGAGGATAATCGACCGATGATATTTGCATAAGGAAACAGTTAAGTTTTTATTGCAGAAATCTCTATGCGCTATTCGATGGGTACACGATGATGAGATTCATTGTTCTTTGGGATACAAATATTACGGTGACAGCTTGAAAGAAAGACTAAACAATAAACAATTTAAGAATAAAAGAAATGTGAATCGAATCTTCTCAATTGCATTTGCAGCGATGAGAATAAAGCACTATAATAATATTCAAACGTGTGTGTTTTGATGATCAATAGAGAAGTTTCCTCTAAACGGAAGTGAACCGTCGACCTCTTGCCTGCCAAGTGAGTGCTCTGTTACTCGGATGTTTTCAATGATTATCATTGGTCACTACAGAGATCAAAACACACACATACAAACATACACACATATACACACAAACATCATCTCAATATTACCTCAATTGTACTTGCTTTCAACGCAAACATATTAACAAATTCAAGTACTTATTTAGAAAAATTCTAAGAAAATAGAAACATAGAAAGACGAACTCATTCACAAATGTATAAAAGCACTAATAATTGCAATTAACCAATTGAAATACTTCAAAAGATAGAAATTAATCATAATTGGAGAGAGAAAGGTAAGTCAAATAAATATATCGTTAAGGTGAACGCGAATTAATTAAATTAAGAATCACGACATTGATGCATAGGAATTAATATTCGCTAATATTTATGCCTAAGTGGAGTAAATGCTCTTGCTTACGGTACGCATAATCGATATATGCAGCGGGTAGATGCCTGACAACGATGAACTGAATATGGAGAAATGCATTTCAAGTTCGAATCTCCTCTATCTATGGTGATTTTTTGCTTCTTTTTTTTCGACTTATGTTATAATGGAAAATCATGATTTGTTGAAAGATGAAACAACAAGAAAGGTGAAAGTGGTAAAGAAAGCAAATATATAATGAAAGGAGTTACAGCCATCATTCAGTCACATTGTCCATTGTCTGTAAAGTTATCCATTTAAGGCTGCGTAGTGGCATAGGGACTCCGCTCTCCTAATCATTACGAGAATGGGAGCGATGAGGGGTTGGGACAAGAATAGAAAGGTTGGGGAGGTATTTGGGGGGGGGGCGTGGCGGGGAAGGATGGGCAGAGGCATTCCTCGTGAAGTTCGAACTGCCCCTCGTCAAATGAAGTGGGTCAATCATCATTTTTTATGCATTACATACACATGCACGCATGCATAATTAAAACGTTTCACTTGTGGCGAATATGTTTGCTGAAATGATGGCGGAAAGTGTTCCTCCCACAAAACAAACTCAACAAGCCCCAATAGAGAGAAAACAAAAATTAAACGAATTAGGGGCCTCAGTTTTGTTCTATGATGGAATACCTAGGTACTTGACTTTGGCTGTATGCTTTTGACCGTTTACTTCTTGAGGAACTCAATTAATAACAAGGTTTGGTCTATTTACTAACTAGCCCCGCAGAGAGCGAAGTAAAGACCCGGCCTATATCGTCTTAAACCAGGCAAAAACCTGCAGCAACCATGAATCTCTCTCACCCTCCCCTCCCCTTCAAAAAAGGAGGCGCTATAATGCCTAGCAGCAATAAGTATGGCACCACGAATGCATTTCTCTCAAGGAGAACAAAAACACAATACGCATAGCGCTAAAACCATCATCATACAACCAGCCGACTGCTCACTTATGAATTCTTAGTTCCCTTTTACGATGAAACACTCAACAATTGTGCCGATGAATTCTTTTCAATATAACATTTGAAAGGATACTTATCGAAAACTGGTTTGTGAGAAGCCATCAACGAACGACCTCTTTCACACAAACTGATCCATTCTATTCATTCTTCTAATGTTACCTCCAACCATCCTCTTATACTCTTTTAGCCCTTCGTAGATAAGGTAAAAGGATGCAAAAGAGAAAGGTGAGGGGACAACTGCAGTTCGATTCTCCCTTCAACGTTTTCATTCAATTTTGCGAACCCATCAAAAATAACATTGTTCAGTATATCGCCAAAAAAATCCTAACAGATATTACATGAAACAACAATAAATGATTTCATCCCGACTATACATTACAGTTGCCATCGATGACTTCACAAATACTGATAAAGCGTTCGCCTAATTTGATCGTTTAGAATTGAAAACATTTCATTAAAACAGAGAGAAAAAAGCACCATTTAAAAACAAGGTCCACATAATACAAATATTCGAAAATGAGAAAAGATCGCCAGTAGAAAACATCCCGTCACGGGTAACTTGTTCTATGGGTAAAGTCCACATCCCCTCCCCGCACCGAATCACACTGTAATTACAAAAAAAAAAAGTCAGTGATATGTCCCCTCCGAACTTTGAAGAATCTTTTTTGGGATGAACGAGATTATTGGAAGGGGGACGGGCTTAACTCAATATCTTTGGGTCACTTCATTTCTTCGGAGTATCTTGTTGTTCCAGCAAAAGAATCTCAATACTTCCATATCTACAGCAAGCGATAAGGTAAGAAACTGTAGAAGGTCGAGAACGCTCATAAAGTGAACTTCGAGTTTTCCCTCAACGTCACAATTATTTCTCACTGAAGTACGTTTTTAATTCCAAGCTTGATGGGGGCAGCTGACTTTTCAGTGCAACTTCGTTCCTCGGACCAAATCTCAATAAACCAAAATAAAAACAAAGAACATTTCCTTTTAATCGAAAAGGATCTCTAAAATTTATGCTAGATAAGGATATTCATTTCGTCCAAAATATAATACTTTGTCAACTATAAGGCTGCAACACTTTCGACAATTATATAACACGTTTAAGGCGCTTAAAGAAATGTCGGCTCTTTATCTTTTCTTCTCATAACAACCGTAGATAATAATCATATAACAACTGTACAAAAGCTTACCCTTGCGTAATAAAGGTAGCCGTATGCAAATTCTACTCGATGAATAGCCTCTCACCTGTATGGACTGTACGAAGTAATACTCTCTAAGAAGTTCTTGTACAGGTGAAGGCAAAGAAAAAGAAAGGAATAAGAGCCAATAACTCATTCAGACAAACTGGCGAGTTGTTACGTAATGAAAATAGGCGTTAAACAGTGGTCGTTGTATGCGACGAGTTATGCACCAAAGGCTGTGATTCGATTTCCTTTTCGCGTCCACTCCGCGGTGCTTGCTTCAATGTGTTCATCACAATTGTTTGTGTCCGCTCGTCTAAATTTCATTTCCGTTAATTCGACGTTTACAGAAAGAAGTTGACCACTACGAGATTAATGTGAAGATCCGTATTTTGATCATTTTGTATACAATCAGCTTAGAGGAAGACCATTTCATGTTCCGTGAAAAAAGTAACCAAAGTTATGACACTAGTAATTCGCGACTAACCACTCGTTCATTCAAATATTTAATCACGTTTCACTAGAATAAAATAAGAATATCAATTAATATATTTAAATTTTGAAGCCTGCATAAAACCACTAAAAACTGCATAAATACTCCGCGTTCAGATCGACATCAAGCCAGTCTTCCTCTTCATTGAAGAAAACCTCCTTTCTATGTTAGAGTACTTTCTCTTCTGAGAGAAAAGCCTTATCCTACATCCCCTCCCTCCTCGTCTCTAATCTTTCACAAAACTGTTACATTTTGTCGCGAATCTTCAGTAAATTTTCCAAAAAAAGAAAAAAACCTATCGAATTAGAAACATCATACAGCGGATTCAGAACTCAGGAAAAAGACAGAGACTAACCATGAATGGCGTACCCCTCTCGTTAATTAAGAGAACTTATTACTCTTCAGCACGAGGTACGCTAGCAACTAAATTCCAAACATTTCATTGGAAAACACAGCGTGACGAAATTCACATTTAAACGCATTCACCGTCCTTAACTTTTTTGCTTTGACTCTGGTTCCCGTGACTTTTACTTTCTGCGCGCTCATCTTTCAAGGTGAAATGGTGCTAATTTCACATTCGGACCCATCAGTTCATTTCAGCGCCTACTTCACTCTTTATAAAGTTCAATAAAATCCTCTCCCAACTTAAAATCCCAGTTTAAATTGCTTGCAGCAGCATATGCAGTATTTGAAGATGGCCGTTTTATAAGTTGGGATGCAGCGTGGGAAAGGCTGCTTTTGTCAACTTTCATTCCTCACCTCACCAATATTCTAGCAAAACCGTATACTGAATACAACAGTTTACAAATAACTATTCAAACCAATCCCTTGCTGACAGCTTTGTTGGCAGCTGTCGCCTAATGGGATCGCCAGCCAACACCTTTTTCTTTGAAGAAGAGACATCCAACATGCAGGAAACAATTCCGAAGGAAAAAAAGCGCTTTCGCAGATATCAAGTGGAACAAAAAACTTTTCAAGCGAAAACTCTGCAGACTTTCTGTCGAAACGCTTAAGTCTCTGAGTGATATGCATCGCTCCTCTACACAATATTTCCCCACGAGAACGGATAAGTATCCACAAAAGAGATACAGAAGAGTGAGGAAAGAAAATCAGAGTTGTGCGCTCCAAAGGAGCCTAATTTAACGTCTCCCGCCGCCTTTTAAAAGTTGGGAAAATTCGCAAAACTTGACGTAGACGCTTTCCCTGATGAACTTAAATCGTCATAAGCATCGGGCATCTTAACACACATCGGTCAATTTTTCAAGAAAAGTTAGGCAATTGGCAGTGGTTTTCGTTGAAGACGAGTGAAAGGAACGAATGGAAAACGATAACAACGAGCTGTATCAGCATTAAGCAAACCAACTCAGACTGTATAACCGTTGGTCGTTCAATCATGAATGTTATTTGCCCGATGCAAACTTCCGCTATCAAACCACACACACCTTATAAAACACCACATAATGGTGCAACATTTGTTTCCATATAAGATGACGGCAAATCGCATGCAACATTAAAATTTAATGTTCACTCTCAATAACCTGCATAGGAAATCACAGAGAAAGGCAAAAAAAATAAACGAAATCTCCGAATTTGTTACCTCTTTCTGTAAGCAACACGGAAGTGGCAGTTTCTTGATCAGCCGCACTTCTTGCTGAGTCAGGAAATTCACCTAGTCCCCTCACCCCCACCTCGCTTCTGCACATAAGCTCGGTATGGAACGTCACTTTAAAAAACAAATATTGCCTGGAGGATGTGCAGGTATATTCGCTTGATTGCGCATCTTTCGTCGCGCAGCGATCAAATCGATCTGTCGCTTAGTGCGAGGGATACGAATCCGCATGAAGCAACACACCAATACCACTGAAATACTCCCTTCCTATATACGACTGATCACCTCAACTTAGCAATAAATGTGCAAAAATACTAGCAATAATATAAATTCAAAGGCTACAAATGTGGCGAAACGTTCACTCGAAAGTAAGGGAGAGGGGTTACTGAGGAGGGGGCTTTATTCAACGGCATACGATACAGAAGACAAAATGAGCTTCTACCTCCTGTGCGTTTATTCATAAGAATTGAAGAGCGCAACTGAACATAAAGATTTATTCGCATTTAAGTGGGAATTTTCGCCATAAATCAACTTAGAAAAAACGTTTAGAAATTTTTCTCGCATAATTGAAAAAATATTCCGAAATAAAAAATTTGCAATTTTTGAAAAACAAATAATAATAAAAATAAAGATATCAAAATGTACCCATAACGAGGAGGACGCCCGAAACCAACGCAATGAGCATCCAAAGACGAAGTCCGGGCGCAATATAACGATCGAGAGCCGCCATACTGTTCTCATAATTGTTGCTGCCGTTCACTTCATTAGCGGTCATTTTGTCGTAATCACTGAAGTCGACACTGATAATCTCCGATTCGAACGATCGAGTTCGTTCTTAAATTGCAAAACATATGCTTAGAAAGATCCAACAGTTTGGCATCGTTGTACCGCAACGTGAGCAGTGATATATTCACCAACGACAGCACCTCCAACGAACATCTGCGGCAACAACGCATCGGGAAGATGAAGAAGATGCGCAGTGGCGGTCTTCACCAATAAATCTACCTGTTCTGGTCTTCTCCTTATTAGAGTTATTGCCTGTTGCTATCGTTACTCTCAGGCTCCCATTAGGTTTTTTCCTTGATTCCAGTATGCTAGGATGACAGGTATTCTCCAAGTGAATCGGGCAAAAACAAATTCGCAATCATGTCCAGTTGTTGTGTGGTTTCCTGATCATCCAAAGAACTAATGTCAAATTCAGAAAACCCTCTAGTACCCTGCTTCTGACCGTTGGATGTCTTTCACTACGACGATGTCAAATCTGCTGCTATTACGAAGAGTTTCGCGAGTGCTCAAATGACCGCCAAACTCCAAAAGCGCGTAAAAGTTTTCTCGCTGAGAAGGACTTGGAATCAAAATTTCTGAAACAACTTCCATGTCAGACAGGTCTTCGGAAATTTTTAAACCCAGTGAATGGGTGCTAAGACGGCCTAGTGATTGCAGAAAGTGCTTACTTCCTTCTATCATGCGTATGTGACGAACACAGACAACGAGATGTTGCTGACGTTAGCCAACAGCCTCAACGTTGCAGTTGGTTGGCCTGTTTCCCCACTTTGTCATTAGTCCGTGCTTGCCTGCTGGATATATAGTCCACATCTACTGTAGAAACACTCTCCTCGACGATACCCATTACAACTATTTCATAGCATGACACAAAGTTCTATTAGCAACAAACAGCCGCACCTTCGTTTCGCCGCTTGAAGTACCATAAACCTTGTTTTCCAGTATACCGGCCTTTCCACCTTCCCCTCCTCCCTCTCCGATCCCTGAAGAAACGGAAAATCAATCAGGCCAAAGCCATTCGCTACGAGCAACTCGTATCAGTAAGAAGCAAGTCGCAGTAAATAGAAACAACAACTGGTAACCGTGTTTAACGTAACAGCAACAATAAAGAACGACAAGCAGGGGAACCAATTAGGAATTCTCGCACAAATGCTCCTCTATAAAATTCAGGAACTGCACCCCATCACCGGTTACGCCCCCCTCAATTATCGCCGCCATCCAAAAAGCACACCACTGGGCCCAAATGAAACGAATATCAGCGAAAAGAAATAACTCACGCACGAACACATTCAATAAAGAAAGATGCGCCGAATGAGATGGATGACGCCTCATCAGCTTTGCCCTCACAAATTCAAAAAACGCCGAGCACTAAGCAATAAGCCCGATGCAACACGATCTTTAGACCCCAGCGCGGAGCTGCCGGTGTATTTGACGAAGCGGTAATAGAAAACTTAAATGAAGCTGCAACATTTTACGTTTTAAAATGCTTGCCTTGAAATGATATATCACAGGTACGATACATGGCGCGCTCTAAATGAACTTTCAAGGGTCGAAATGTCCGCATTCGATGAAGGATTGCATATTCGAAATATTATGTTTTCATTGTCATATATGATTGGTTGAAATGTGGGAAGTGTGGAGATAAGTTTACGTCAGGTTATGAGTTAAGGTGTGAGTTGGTGAGTGGAGTTTTCCAGGTTCTTATTAGCAATAGGCGGTGACGGCCGTAACTATGTTCTGCGAAAAAATCGAGCATAGGAACATCTGTGACAAATGAAAAATCGGTTGAATGCGATGGGATGGTATTTTTTGCAAAGAGGCCAACATTGACTTCCTAGTTCCCGAAAAGGTCTGTTGATGAGGGAGCAGTCCACCAACAAATCGCTTGAATTCGCTGAGAAAGTTTTCTCGTCTCCAGTGAACTCTTTTAGGACGTTCTAATTTCTCAGCAACGATGAGGTGCAACAAGAGATACGCATGCTTATAGCATTATTGCAAATTCTTTTAGGACGACGTTTCACGAATGTGGAACTTGCGGAACGAAGTAGTTTTTTCGTTTCTTTTTAAAAGCCTTAAATAGTTTGTATGGTTAGTGCACTGTTTCCATTTGTTTCTTTTTATATGTTCCGTTATCTGCGTTGTTCATTCTATCTTTTCCCTCGTTTATTTTAAACTCTGCAGATGTCCGTTGTTGATTTGCATCGACTTATTACCTTCTGTCGTTTTTTTTCTTTCTTTTTGTAACAGTGCGCCTTGTTTTTGCGCGTTGTATGCTTCGAGAGTTTTTCTTTGTTCCAAGTGCAAAGATTTCTTTCTTTTTCTCGCCCTCCTTGCCTCTTTCCTTTTCTCTTATAATTGCTGAAAAAAATATTTGTCACTTATTCGGATCGTGGCAACCCTTTTGGATTGCCGGAAATTGCAACGAGGTGAACTTATTTTCGCTAGAATTAGGCATGTTCTCTAATCATCATTTTTTTTAAAATTTCAGTGATGGCTGCCCGAGCAGGAAAAGTGCAAAAGGTGATGGTACAGCCGATCAACTTGATATTCCGTTACCTCCAGAATCGATCTCGCATTCAAATATGGCTCTATGAAGATGTGACACATCGCATTGAAGGATACATCATAGGTAACCTTTCCCAGAAAAAAATTGACGATTCCACGCAACTAGGGAAGCATACGGTGAATGCAAGCACGATATGTGCTTTTTGCAATTCGACAGTTTGTTGCATAATAGGTCAGAAGCACCAGAAATAAAGTCGCTTAATATAGTTGTTTCGGAACGATCAACCGGTGATGGAAACTATCACTCACAGAGTTTCTTATTCTTCCCCGCCCGATGTTTTATAGAACAAAACTTCCCTTGCAAGTTTCATGATGCGCTCATTTGTGTCCCACAGAATCGAAACAAACTGAATCCCACAGGAACAAAAATTGAGCATCGAAATTCCCCCTAAGAGATAGATTCGGTTAATTTGTATTCATTGAGTACGAGTCGTATCGCTTTCTTTGTTTGGTGAGCTGAAAACAGGAGATAAACAGACACATGGACATGCGTATACAGGGACTTGCTATCGCTAACGCTGTAATTATTTCACAGTACAGCAGATGTTACACAGAGATGCAGTCATTGTTTGATGAGTGATCTGCAGACGTGCATGTATCCGTGACCACCCACTTGTTCGCGATTGCGCCTTTTTTATCGCTAACCAAACAAGCCATTTTATCCAGTTCATGTTTTAGCAGTTATCACTTTGCATGTGATGTTTGCAGTCCATTCATTTGCGTGCTCAATTCTGACCTAAAGGATCGATTGCCCATTTAATGTTCAGATCATCCGTATTTGCTATTTGCGCTTAGTATGTCTATGTGGACCATGTATTGAGTGGGGGCCTTAGGACTTTTTACCAGAGTTACTCACTAACTTAGTTGCTGAATAGGTGGTGAATGTCTGATTGTTGTAGTTTCACGCTTTTTGATGCATTTTGGTCATTTCATTGTTAGGAGTGAGGTTATTTGAAGGGTTCGATGAGTATATGAACGTGGTACTGGACGAGGCGGAGGAGGTGAACCTGAAAACGAAGAACCGGAACAAAGTGGGTCGTATATTGCTGAAAGGCGATAACATCACTCTTATTCAGAGCGTCAATTAAGATCTCGTTTTGTTGTTATTTGAATATACTTCACTTTTATATGCTGAATACTTCATTATTTCTCATGTTGGTTGCTGTTTTTATCGCGTGATTCGTTTTGTGTAAGATTCACGGAATGGCGATTGGGAGATGGCGGCGTTTACAGTGAGCTGAATCCTTTATTGGGTCTCTGCTGGTGATTGTCATATCGCTAGCAATTTGGAAACCTTAGTATAAAGTTTTCTCGAGGTGAGGTGATATAGGCTGCTGAATCGTCTTTGTTTTTTAGTTTATTCGCGAAGGTCGTCTTTAAATATGAAGCCACATAAATTATAGGATTGGGAGGGTTGAGGGTACGACATAATTTTAGTTGTTTCCTCTGGAAACGAGTTGTTGCAGGGTTGTTACAAGATGTGCGTTTTTTTCCTTCACTGTTTATTGAAGGCATCCACAACAAATAAAAGTTCATGAAAGAAAGTCAGATGTTTTTTCTCTCCATTGTTTTATTGGTTACATATCAACATATTTGTTTCATATTTTTTGCAAACCGGCATTACTGTCACTCAGTGATTGGGATCACTGAGTTAACCAGAAGCACTTGTTGTTTGTTTTGTATAATAGCAATAAATAAAATGAACAAGTGATGACGGTGCGAGTGGAATGTAGAAAGACTGAAATACTCAGTGCGAGTAAGCAGTCCTCACTCCACCCGTTCGCCTCTCTTTTAATTGGAATTAATTAGTAGGAGGTTCGGAATTGAAAACTCAACTAGCAACAGTTGCAGGACGTCGAAAAATCCTCAGGTTTCTATGAGAAGTAACCAGAAACGCCTAAATTTCCGCCTCTTTTACAGACGGATATTTGTTATAGAAATATATTCGGGAGAATGCGTCAGCAATTCCTATAGTACAGTGAATAATGGGGCGAACATTGCTGGGAGGAGTTGAGAGCCTGTGCGATGATGAGCTGAAGGCAGTGAAGAGCTGCTTCCAGGTAAAAAGGCGATCGATTGATTGGCGGACTGTGAAAAATTGGAGCGTTGAATGAAAGATGTGATCGGAAAAGCGCTTCTGACATCATTTTACTGAAGTCGAGGTGTTGTTTGGTGCATTAATTGAAGGCTGTCAATTGGGATGCGGTTGCATGTGCTATTGGTCACCCTCACATCGCTTCTGTACAAGGTGCTGAGTGAACAACAAGGTATACAGAAGCGGGTCGAGCAATTCTTCGAGGCATCAAGTCACACAAACAACTGGGTGGTCCTTGTCTGTACGTCGAGATTCTGGTTCAACTATCGTCATGTCGCTAACGTCCTCTCACTGTATCATTCGGTGAAACGTCTTGGCATTCCCGACAGGTCTTAGTTTAATTAATACGCAATTATTCTATATTGATTCTTTTTACTAAATTTTTGAGGTAAAGGAAAGAAGTTCAGCATTCGATGAATGGCTTCGCGGAGCTGAAAATGGAAGTATTCCTCTTTATGAATGTATCTGCCACTTTATAAGCATTTGCCAAGTGGAGTGCATCATGAGAGGTATGATAACACTAGATTGAGGTGCAACAGATAGACGAGATCGTCAGTCCAACCTTGTCAGTAAAAAAGAGTAATGTTAATAATTGCTTTCTCCTTGATTAATTCAAAAATCGCGAGGTATTCGAGAAATCACTGTGAAGGGAGGATCATCGTCATCAATATTGCTCATCATTTTGCTGCCAAATGCAGAAGCAGTTGATTATTTGTCTGGTGAGGTCGAGTAAATTAATTAAATTTCTTTACAATTAAACTCAAGAATAAATCGATTTCGGCGATTCCACTGAATTTGTTTGAGCTGCAAAAGAAAGATGAAATTGTCGTCACATTTTGGAGGGGGACACCTGAAATGCCTCGAGACGATGGTACCTGGGCATGATTTGGGCAGTATTTGTGTTTTTTAGTGTTGATTATCTATCTGCTTTAATAAATAAATGGTCATATTTGCAGTTGAATTATTGAATTTATAAAGTTGCTTGTCTCGTTTGTTCTTTTATAATTCAATTTTACCTTGAAAAGTAAGTAATGCAATAATTAGAATTACTAGTTTCTTGTCATAATAGTACTTCATTTGAGAAAAGTGATCGGTTTATTTATCGATTGGTCATTTATAGTAATCACACTCAATTATGAACTGTTGTGCAAGATTAATAACTTCTTTTTTCAATAAATGTTGATAACGCAGTGAAAAAATATACGTCTGAGGATCGAAGTTCAGTTCACGCTGTCTAACAGCAGTAGTCGGCATCATGAACTCCTTATGGCATCTTTTTATTTTATATGGTCAGCTTAACAAGAGGATTACCCATTTGTTATTCTATACAGGCTGAACTAACTGCTATTATCGTCTTTATATAGTGAGGTGATATTTATTACTCTTATAAAAGTAGGTCTTTGATTTGTAGGAGTAAAGCGAAATAACGCGAAAAATCTTATGTGAAATAAAGGTTTTTATGAGAAAAAAACATGAGCAACATTATTGCTACTAAAAGACAATTGAATATAATATAGTTACTGCAAAAATTGATACTTTATATCCAATTAACTTTTGAAAGACATCGAAAAACTTTCGATTTATTCCTCTTTCTTTGAGATCTTATTGAATTTTGTGGAAATTTGCATTGTTTAAAAGAGAATTTCTTTCAGTAATATAATTTTGATGCTGGCCGATGATATGCCGTGCAATCCGAGGAATCCTAAACCTGGTAATTTATCACTTGCTCTATAATTTTACGCTCACGTCGCATCTGCTTTCTCTTTGTCAAGACCCAGAAGTGTTCCTGAAAGTGAATACCTTCCTAGCAATCAATTTATTGCTACTTAGGTAGCAGAAGAATATCTGACGCATGGGGGCTGCACCCCTAGGCTTTTTCGAGTGAGATGAAGTAGAAATGAGACAAATAGGTGAATAAATCATGGTTTTCGTGGATGGAAATCCTGCTGAATTCAAGTATTCTCCATGAAGACGAGTAGTAGAAAGTAATTCTCCACCAGCAGACGTCATTCTCATGACGAATGAACAGGAGTTTCGTGTATCTTGGATCCATGCGGTATCTCTTTGTCTGCGATGTTTCATCTATCTCCCCTCCCCCTCTCCTATCAGTATTTTCTTCATTTTATTCAAAACTGAGAAAAACTTTACGAAATATTGTAGTTTTAAATATTGGTTTGTATGAAGAGATGATTTCAGGAACTGTATTTAACAGCAAGTATCAACATATCAATCTTTATGGCACCGAGGTGGAGGTGGATTATCGCGGATATGAAGTAAGGCTACATGGAATGTTTTGTAAAGAGCTCTTAAAAGATTATTTCTGCAAAAGGCGTCCTCTTTTAGAGTCTTCTTCATTTATTTGCTCTCATTTCTTTCTATAATTGCATTGCAACAAGCCTTCTCAAAATTTTTCCTCCCTTACTTCACTTTCCTCCTTTTATTTCTTAGGAAAATGGACAATCTCTTCTCAGCAGAATTTTCATTCTGTCCGTCTTGTGCATCATAAATCGGAATTTATGTTGTTGATCTTGATAGGTATCGGTGGAGAACTTTGTTCGCGTGATGACGGGTCGTGTGCATCCTGCAACGCCACGTTCTAAACGTCTCCTCTCGGATCATCAAAGCAATGTTTTGGTGTACTTGACGGGTCATGGTGGCGATGGATTCCTTAAATTCCAGGATTCTGAGGAGTTGACCAATGTCGATCTAGCGGATGCCATCGAAACTATGTTTCAGAGCAATCGGTATGTTTTGTTTACATAATGTCCTATATATATTCTCACTTTGCAATGATCAACATAATGAAATGACTAGAATGCAATTCTTTAGAAGGATCGGAAATCGAAATACTGAAATACACGAATTGGCCTGCTTTAAGTTCGGATTTGAGTTTAATTTCAATGAGGGTTACGCTCATAATTTTGCGATATGAAAATGACATTTAATATTTTTTTATCAGAAAGTTCTCTGAGGGTACTTTCGTTCTTTCATTGAATGCACGCGGTGTAAATCGTTCATATATGGCGAAATTTTTTCAAGTTGGCAGCAATAATTTTGTTCGGAATTGGGGTCGGCGCAGAGCCGTTCTAGCTTTAAAAGCTCTAACAAGTATTTTAAGCTACAACGAGCTGTTCTTGATCGCCGATACATGCCAAAGTGAATCGATGTATCAGCGAGTGTACAGTCCGAATGTGCTTGCGACGAGCAGCTCACTTATTGGCGAAGACTCGCTATCCTATGATGTCGATCAGTGAGTATTGTTCTTCCTACTTCTTTTGAATTTATCTGCGGTTATTGACTAAGCGAACAAAATTTTTGGCAATAAAATTTTGTATTGAGTAATAGGTTTGCCTTCGTTCACATGGTAAAAGTTGAGAGTTTTAGTAAAACCACATGGAAGTGATGTCGCTTAAACAAGAGCTTAGAAGGAAGTTTAATGATATGGGCATATGTGACTCACTGATTTCATTTACCTGTGATGTCTAAAACGTAAAGATGAAACGACGAGAAATTGAGAGGTGCGAATTGAAGGAAAGGAAGTCAATAGTGGAAAATATCTGTCCATAAGAGCGGTCAAACATTCGTTGAATTCAATCGGAAAGTTGCTTGAAGTGGAAAATGCGGGAACATGATCATTGATTCGTTTGCAGTGCGATCGGTGTGTACATAATCGATCGCTATACACATTTCACGCTTGAATTTCTTGAGAGGCAAGTGCGATCGCTCAATACGAATCGGTCCATGCAGGATTACTTCAGGTCTTGTCCCCATTCGAAGTGTCTTTCAACAGTCGGTGTGCGTACCGACCTCTACCCAAAGGTTTCATTTACCTCATTTCACGTGCTTTTGTTTTGCTGTTCCTTTACACATTTACCGGTTTAGTTCTAGAGTTTATCCATGCTGAGCGTATTGCATTTTTTAAAATTTCTAAGTTATTTATTTTGTTTAGAGCTCATTTTTTGGTGAAGCATAAAATGTGTTTACTTGTCATAGCGTATCCAATGTGAAGGATACACTATCGGTGGTTATTTTTCTAAGGAATTGCCGTTTTTTTATAATGTACCACAGTTCAGTATCTAATTTGGGAAAGTTCGGATAGGTTTATGAAAAAATTCGATAAAAAGGGTCATAATGAGTTTGCATCTCTTCTGCACCTTAGAGGTGACAGCTGTGGATAATTAAGTGATGTCATGTTTTCTCTCAGTCCTTATATTCACCGGATGTTGATTGAATTTATTAACGGGTCATCTCTCAAATGCTCATCACTGATTTCATATTGCACGATCGTCTAGTACTTGCAAAAATCACGCCTTCAGAGAGCAAGCGTCATGCACGAATACATTTCATTATTTGCGCCTCAAGTGTAAATTGTGACCGAACATTGAATTTCTTTGTGAAGACTGCTGTTCAGGAAGTATGGCAGATGTCGCAGGCGGCGAGGGAGCTCGCTTTGTTAGAAATTTTTTGCGTAAATGGTTGTTAGGTTTATCTGTCGCCTTATCTGTTTTTTCAAAACACTCTTCATATTTGAGCACTTCTCTTATTTATTTACTTGCTGCTCCCTTGTCGCTGTTGAAGTAGCTTTTGAGTTCATTTAACTGAATTATTTGATTTTTAAAGGATCCAGCACGGGTACGTATTACCGATTTCTTCGGATCCACAAGGAATATGCGTCCGATTACGGAGGAAGTTGTTTTTGATGACGAATGGCTGAGTTCTTCGTCTCCCAGTGAACAAGTTGAAGTGACGCGGCAATCGTCTTTTTATGTCGATAGTCTTTAATTGTTTTTCGTGTAAATGTTGAGGTTGTTTCCTGAACAGAAGCTTTAACACCCGTGTATTGTATGCTTGGTGGAAGTGTATTGTTGTTAAATAACGTATAATTTATATTAGTGTGCCTAATGAAATATACCCTCAAAAATTAAGTGAATTTTCTCATTCCAAAAAAATGGAAGAAATTTGATATCGAAACAACTTTAAAGAATCAGTTAGTGAATCTATTTAATTTCTGCAGCGCTCACGTTATAAGAGTGATGCGTTGTACAACTTATCATTGGAGATCTTTCTATCAGTCACATTACGCAGAAAATTCAACGATCCTTTCTTTTGCTCATTAATGAATTAGAAATTGATAATTTTTGCTCATAAATTTCTTCCATTCTTTGCTAGCTTTTTTTTGAGATCGCTCCGAGCATTTTATAGTCTTCTCTTTCATTCTTATTTTTTCAGTCCTTGTTCATTTTCATTGGATGTCTTGTTCTGAGAAGAAGCCGTTTTGGGATAACTAACTGAGTTGTAAATCAGCTGATTAAGTAAATCTGTAGAGCATAATGCGCTCGGATGTGAGTAATTCAGTTTTAATGGAGTGAAATTGTGTTGAAGCAAAAGTTTCATTGGAATTCTATGACAGTAACAAGTTCTTTAACAGTAATAATGAGGCAATTTTGCGGCTGCCAACTAAATCGTGCAGATAAAGGCACTTAGTATGAGATGAAAAATGTATAATTGAGTTTTCATCCTTCCCTTTAACACTATTTCTTTTCTATTCCTTGTCGTTCATTCACAGCGATATTCTCACAATCGCTTTATTTGCATTCCATATTCAACTTGGTGATTTCTTTCTTATTCTGTGATTTATTGATTTCCTTGAAACAAATGTCTTTGGATTAGAAGTAATGAAGAGCACCGAGTATTTATCTCGGTATATGTGACATAGGCGGGTAAAGTTTGACGTTTGATCAAGCGGAAGAGTTCCTAATTCTGGACGGTTTTTGGTCACGCTGCTCTATGTGTTGTTCGATGCCCCAAGGGGTGATATTTCGGAGTGGGGTAAGGGAAACGGAGCGTGGGATTCAATTCATTGGCGCGGAGGCTTTTGACTGTTTTATTGGGGTTTCGTGCATAGGGATGTATTAACGCATTTGTTCATTAATGTTGATGCACAGATCTAGGCGAGCCACACTTATGACCCTAGTATAAACTGGAATTAATTTTTATAGTTCCCTTATTTGCTGGCTTAGGTTCTTGGTTGATATGGATATGCGGGCAAAGGTAATAAGCTGCCGCCCACCGCTTGCTTCAGGGAGAACTTTTTTTGGGTCGCGGATGGTAAAACATGAGCGGAAGGTCGGATTGGTCGTCCGAGACCGGAAGGCTCGTTACTCATAGGTAGCTTTCTTCAAGAAAACAGCAGGAATAATCTGGCCTTAATTTTTCATACTGTGGTGTTAGAATTAGCAATTTTTGCTTTGCATTTCTATACTTTGTTTTGTTGAAATTGCGTTAGTGTTTTGCTGCCGTTCGTAAGGGTTCGTCGTTTTGGCGGTTTTCGCTGTTTTTTTGAGTTTTTTGAAGGACGACAGCACCGATGAATTCTCCTGTTGTATTGTCTTCGAATGAACGACGCAACAATGCATAGAATTGCTTCTTTTATAAACTGACCATTTTGGATGCTTTGCAAGTAGAGGTAAAGTACTGTTTGCCCTTTGGAAGTTTCAAAAAGGAGCTGACCATATGTTTTTGAAAAGTGCATCAACGAGCAAAAGAATAATACTCGGAGGCGGATTTGACGTTAACCGAGTCGTCTTCTTGCTTACTTCAAGAAGCCAAACATTCTGACCACTATAGTCATAAGAAGAAATGACAGCGATAGACATGACATTTTTTGGTTTTTTAGTGCTGTTCTGGAGAGAGCGCTTTCAGTTTATGCAAAATGAGACATGAAGAGGAGAATGGATTCGCACCTTGTATATCACACATACTCATTGAATTTTATGCACTTGTCACATAAGACCACTCTTGGCCGGGATCCAATCCAAAGAGCGGCGTGCTCAGAGAGTAGTGGATGAATCCGTGCGCATATTGCGCCTGAATTCCTATACAATGGTATTTTTCTGAGTCGATGTATGAGTTTTCGAATTGAAATACGCAAATAGATCGAAAAAATAACTGCAGTATTGCGTAAAAAGAGTCTTGGCAAAGGAAAAGGAGTTAACGTATGTTGCTGAAATGATTTAATTGAAGTGTTGAAATCAATGAAAACGAAGAAGCATCTCACTGATGGAATGTGGGCAATGATGGGAATTTCAGTTGATTGATTGGGGGTGGCACTTTGCTTTGTTTAAGAGTTTATTAGAGCGGGATTTTTACAGTTTTTGCATCCAGTACTTATGGCGTAGTCACTATATTTCTACATACAGTTTATCAACTGTTACATGCAAGTTAGACGTCTATGACTTAGATATCAGCAGCTTTATCAGCTATCATTTAGCTGTCAGCAACTGTCATCAGCTCTACCAGCTGTCATATAGCTCAACATTCGGCGGATCTCCTTTCGAAGGTCTTTGCATAACTGTTATGTTCAACATATGAGAAGTTACAAAAAGTTAAACAAATCCATATAATTTACGTAAATAGGCGCATAGAATACAAAAAACCCCTCTGAGGTCGGTTTCATCGATCAACTTTGCTCACGGCAATATGGAAACTTCCTAACGATTGAAGAATGTTACACGGAAAAGTTTGTGGAAGAGCAGAACTTCAAAGCTTGGAGCGACTTGCATAAAAGTGTCCTACTTGTGCCGTCTTCGACAATTTAAAGTGGTTGTAATGCCTACTCATCCTCTTACCACCGTGGAAAATAAGCGTAGAGCTGAAATATGCAGAGACTTTGCCGGGTCACAAATCGACCAAGCAAGTGTCTCTGATTTATAGAGGTTTTAATTCTTTCACGTTGCACATATTTCTTTTCGATCAGACAACACTCTCCTGGTCGTTTGTTTGCTGCTGCTCGGCGGTGTTCACCTTCTTGTTCGTCACATTTTCCTCTGAATCGCTTTTTTCATTCTCAGCCTTTTCATAAAATTTTAGAATGCAATCAGGAAACATCTCCGGATCCCAATCGTATGTCCATAAGTCGATAACCTGGAAGCAATTCGATAGTCATATATCCATAGATTTTACCTTCTGCATAGATCAAAAGCAAATATGATTGTCGTTAACGATATTTATGGAATGTTAAGTTGAAATATAATTGTTCAAGTTTCAACAAGGATAATCTAAATGCTCCTCTTCACATATTCAGTCGTCCACATTTTCTCCTCCGGGGAGTGAATTTATTCGCCTTTAGAAGGGCAGTCGATTGTGCAATAAAGACAGTCGCAGATAGCCCCATTTTTGTTATTTTGAGATGAGATGAGTTTAGTGGATGGAATCTTCCAAAAATCACTTACTTACCTATAGCGTTTCATGTCTTTTTGCTTTTTTTTCATTCGTTCACACCACAGATGCGATAAAGATGAGAAATGGATAGTATCATTTATATTCTTTTATTTTCACTCGTGATTTGAATTAATTTCACTTCCTCTGTTTTTAAGTTATTTCTTTGAGTTTTTATATGAATGTCGTACTCTGAAGCTGCTTTCTGAGCATTTCACTACATTCATGAATAGCGACTGTTGATATCAGCTCTATCGCGATAAGTCTTATCTTCAGTAAAAGCGGACCAAAAGATGTAATTATATGCGATGATGAGAATCACTGAAGGTCCTTAAATTTTGGAAAGGAAGAGCTAGTGCCTGTCGAGGGCGAGCAGAGAAATAGAAATCAGCTGACGCATACTTCTTTCAGCTGATAAACCGCGTTTTTTTTTGCATGGCATACTTCCTGTTACAACCCAAATGTTTGTGAGCAACTTAGTCCGGCTTCATTCCTCTCTTTTGCGAGGTTGTGACACTAGAAACGTTCAACAACCTCTAAACATCTTTGAGTTCGTCAGCTAGGAATTTTTGGGATTTGAATGCGGGGAGTTTGGTCGTTCTTTGGTTTGCGACCTTAAATCAACTCCTGTTGACGAAGAGTGAGGAAATTGGCGACAAGCAGGTCCCACTGAGAATAATAACTGCGCATATAACAATCCAGAACAGAACAGTGAGCAGAGAATGGCACAAAGTGCATTCACGCTCGGTTACTGAAAGCGCATATGTTTTCCCTAAACGTACAGATGAGGAAGATATAGCACTAGTTTTGGCACTTGGGCCTCTACTTTATTGAGCCACTGAAAATGTGGCCTCGAAACAAAATTTTTTGAAGATTAGCACTAATTCCGGAAATTTGGACCACTGAGCACTAGTACTGTTGACATTCGAGGTCGCCAGCTAAACCTTAGCGGACCAATGCTGGCACTAATGACCCGTTCCGTGCAGCCTTCATTTTATCAGCGAATGACAAAATCCGATGCAGAACTTTCATCTGTGATAAAAAGTAGACTGGACTCAATAAGAAATGCAACTGCTATCACGCGACCGTTTGACATATTCATTAACGTTAACATTTTCATGTGAATGCAAAAACCTGGAAATTAAAGAGAAACAAAAATACACCGATGCATTAGGTAAACTACAGGAACCTCAGTCTGCCTAAGTTTAGCTTCTTATTTTAATTTTCGCTCAGAAGTTGCTTTCAGAGAGTTCGGGAGCTTGTTGAAGTCATAAATTTGAACAAATGACCAACATGCAGAAGTTGTCGTCGACTCTCCACACTCAGCACTTTCTCACATAGACAGTGCCGGGCTCTCATTACGAGCTTATCGCATTCTCGTGCTCTCAGCTTCGCCAATAATCCGCCATCTTCTAACATCAGTTCGGCCATTGTCTAGAAAGAAATAATATTTCACTATAAACAAAGTCAACAACTGATTTTTTTCTTCGTTCACGCTCAGTGGGAGCACCTGTTGTACAGAAGAAAGACGCCAGTAAACTGAGACTTCAACAATTTTCCATTTGCCACTCTTGTGCAAGGACACCTGCGTTACCTATCACATTCCACAAGGATCCTCACTGAGTGAGCTCCCTCATTCCATTAGTCTTCTTATAATATCATCCGATCATCTCTGAAGTTCATCACTCCAAGTAACAGTACTTGAGTATTCCACTCCACAATCCTTTTACTTTCTCCTATTGGGTGCACCTCGTTGAATGACGTATCTAAACGCGAAGGTTTGAGGAAATTGAATCAATAGCATTCAGAAATCACTCATATATGCCTAATCTCTGCCTATCTTTCATTTCAGTGGAGCGAATATGTTAACAATGTTGGAAATAAACAAGACGATTCGACTATTTTTGAGATCGAAATAATTCTCCTCATTTTCTTCTTAATAAATTTTGCAAGCACTCCACAAATTAGAAGCAAAAAATTGTTTTGCAAATTCAAAAATATATGAGAAAAATATTTTCGAGGATTTTCCTGAAAAAGGAACTGATCAAAGAAGAGAAAGTTTAATTAAGTGTAAAAGTTTAATTGCCCATTTGCCTTTCAAACAGCGCTTATCGGAAACTCTTACATTTCGTCTGCTTTCCTATAACAGTCATATCATATGATTTAGCGAAATAAACTCAACCTGTTTTTATCGGAAGCGATATTTCACTTCATAGCGTGCTATTATAATTATAATTTTATGGAGTTGTTCTTCTTTTGCAATTTGCGGAGAACAAAGATTCGATTTAGACTTAAAGGGCAATGGAAATGAAACAAAGCATATACTCAACGAAGTTTCGGTTGACACCTGTATGTCCTTATCATCGGCCTCCTCGTCCATAAGCATAGCGAGTGAAACGAACATCGGGCTTACAAGGCATTCACTAACCACTGCGTCGATTTGTCGAAAAATCGGATACATCTTTAGAAGTGCTTTCACACTATTTCTGCAATCATTATCGTGTTTACGGTGTGGTCAACAATCGAAATCATATCCCATCAGAAACTCTTCATTTATGGCTTTAACTTTTGAACTATATTTCCACTAGTACTTTCAATTTTTCATATACAAATCATTTAATAATTTCCTTATCAAATGCATTCAAAACTGAGCTTAGCTAATCTCAAATATAAGACCTACGCATATAAGCTGAGGAATATAAATGCAAAATAGAACGAATGAAGAAAATGGAACGCCACAAATGTGAAAGATACGAGGTGATCACAGAGTTTGAAGAATTCCTCACCGCAGTTAACTACATACTTGTTGAGTTCTTGCCGATATGCTGCTCACAAAAATAGTCATATGAGCTTTAGAACCCTTTCGGTGGGCCTTAAAATACTATCGAACAGCAGAGTATAACTCATCGTCCCAACTGAACCGCCTCTCGAATGAACCGCCTTTTTCAAATGCAGGAATATGCAATAGTGGTTGTAAGCCGAAACGAAAAATTTTGCAGCGTGATTCAGGTTGGCCCCTCAATTAAGTACCACAGTATTTAAGACGAGTGTATCTTTTTATAGCTGGACCAGCCTCTCTTTCATTTTAACTGGCTTAATTTTTCTTGACCTTAACAGTATGGTCGTCGAGTAACACTCCCTATATCCGGCGAAACTCAACTTCGGCTGCATTTCTCAGTGCTGCAAGAAATCGTGCGTCCAAGTTCTAATTAGTCTCACAGAGTCAACTGATCAGACATTGCGATATACTATCTAGCCGGATAATCGCTTTATGCTGGATGAGTTGTGAAACATTTTGGACAACCCGCCTTGCTATACTTGCAGTGCAGCATATAGGGCCATCAGTTCTACTTATTTTAAAGTGAACTGCAAATAATGCATAAGATGTTGTTGCATCAAGTGTTTCGCAACTCGTAGATTGCAATTAAACAGACATACGCACGCATGAACTAACCTCAGTAAGTCTTTGAAGAACTTCAAAAATATCTAATAAAGATGCATATTAGCATTTCCCTTAGAAGAGAGCGCATTTCTTGGACAGGATTACATCTGAAAATCATCACTGACAATTAAAATGTTCACTGCTGCTGGATTCGTATGATCACCAGTTTTTCTTATATGCCTATTAATTTTCGAGTTGCAAAATACAATTACTTTTGAACTGTAAGTACTCGACAAACAGGTAACTGCAGTATGTATGTAGCGCTTACCTGAACATCATGCGATTTTCTTTGCGTAAGCTGTGACGCGAACGATGATCGGAGAGGAGATGTGCCAAGCAGGAGGACCATAACGCCACGTCGCCGATCTCTCCGATCTGTAACTGGAAACGGTTATGAGATTTTAGTTACCCTCTTTAAAGACTTGTTTCTCTCATCCGCCGTTTTGAATTTGAATTGCCATGATTTCTCAAAAGTAAGCTCAATGTTTGCAAGATGGGAATTTGTTTTGGCAAGAGATTAACAATATTTTGGTAAACCCCGGAAAGGAACCGTTATTGAAGTTGCTGCTTACATGGAAAATGGCTTGTTTTTTGGCAGAAGAGTGGCTTGAATGTTCAGTATTTCCCGGAAAAGGTATATCACTGAAGGGCAGGGAACACTATTTAGGTGACTTGCTTTCGAGTCTTCAACGTTATACTTCTTGATTGGATGGCCCATCGATCCGAATATGCATTTTTGATTGGCGATGGCCAAGCACGACTTGAATGAACCTTTGCACTGACTATACTCAAGCTTGTTAAAGTCATAAGTAAAAGTTCACCTCGCTTTAAAAGTTTAGTGAAATCATTTTGTTGTTTACGTCCGAAAATTGTTCCTTGCTCAGAAGGAATGAAAACTTGATAACATAAATTTGATCTTGATTCTGTTTTGATCTTTGATCAAAACAGAATCGAGATCTTTGTTTTGATTTCGATTTTGATTTTGTTTTGATCAGTTTATTCTGTTGCATTCAGGTAATCCTGTAAAGTTCTACCACTCTTAACGTATTCGTCTTCCGATGACATCAACTTCCAAACCAAGTCTCTCTATTTCACTCAACAAGTTACTCAGTATCTGCACTGTCTCGTCTCCTTTTATACACTTATGCCAATTACGTTTTTAGCGCATTTTGGTGATCCCATGTTCTGTACGTACGTATATGTTGACGTCTGTCTATTTGTCTGACTGTTAGTCTGCCTTTTGTCTGTCCGGCTGTACGCAGGTAAATATATACCTGTAATGTATGTGCTGTATGCGACATATTTATGCATGCAGGCGTGCATGTAAATGCGTCAGGTATTTTCAGTTGAGGAACGACGGAAGACAAAGTTGCGAAAGCGGGCAGAATATTCGATGGTCTTCCGCGGCAGTTTTCATTTTCATTCGCAACTTGGGAGGGATTTATAGACATCAGGAATTTGCTCTCTTTTAATGTTTAATTATTTGTTCTTAACCCGAGGCACGATATAAGAAGACAGGTGAAATGGCTACAACCCGCCGCTCACATACCCCCCTCTACCGCCCTCTTCAAATCCCACTCTCTGCTAGGTAATGTGTAAGTGTACGGTGGTTAATACAGCGTGCAGCGAGGATGCGAATGCGTTCGATTGCAGCATTGACTGTCACTCGTCTCAATATGGCTGTTGTTCTTTTTTCGGGCATGTTCATAAAACGTTGCAGTACATATATACGGCCCAAGGTGGGTCTCAAAATTAAGCTCCCTGTCTATACATGAACCCATGAACACGCGCGGATGCTGGGCGATGACCACAAACCTAGCGTCACTGGTTGGCCGTCGGTGTTTATATAACCTCTCAACCTTTCATAGCTGAAAGAAATTCGTTGGGACATAAGTGGCCGGCCAGCCACCAGTCTGCGTTGGTTGCACGAAAACGTCCGAATCACCAATCCCCTCGATAAATCCCTACCACCATCATGCTATAACACAACAACACAACACCTTACCCCAACTCGTAGCCTACTGAGATCCTCACATCATAGTAGTCTAAGCTGCACGAACTGGAGAGTAAGTTCGTGGAGCTTAGACTACTATGCTTTTGCACCATTTATACACCATTTATGCTTTTGTTTTGCATTATGGAGATGTTGAAATAAAAGCAAATACTTGTTGAATGGGGCACAGTGACTGCGGTCTGCGACCGCTGAAAAGCTGCTAGATGAATTGTGCCGATATGCGTCGCAATATCTTCCACTATTTATAGCGTTCTAATTCCACATTTGATATAGATACTCTGCATCCCGCTTAGCTAATCTATTTAAAACCCATCTTCTTTTTTCTAATTATATTTCACATACCCCTTCTTTTTCTTTATCATCTTCCCCGGTCGCATCACTCCCTCTCCCTCTTTTATCTTTGTGTCCTCTTCTATCTCCTTTATCTTTCATGGTTTTCCTCTTCCGTCTCCACCTTTCTTTATGGGCGTTAAATTTTTTAGAATTGTGCCTATAACTACGATAATGGTTTGTTCATATTCGTATTAGTGAATAACGCCTGCAACATAAGCTCGCCTAACGATCAACGTTCTTTCTTTATGGTTCTTCGTAGATTCTACTTGGCTCCGTTCAACCTCTGGTTTCTGCACTTCAAGAAAGCTTCTCAATCATTTTTAATTCTAAATGCCCCTTATTTTGTATCAACGCCTAACATTTTATGCATTCATAGCCGCTTCGATCGGTTTGTTTTCGCTGGATAGTCGGTGATAAATTGAACGGTTCGGTTAGCTGCATTCTATAGACTTTTACCTTGCACATATTTTTTATTGAGAATTGTAAAGCGTAAATCGGAGACCAAATGCATCATCGAGTGAACGTTAAGATGGGGATGGTCGTTGTTAATTGGCAGAAGTTTTAGCTGCTTTTGCTTTAAATGTTATGCTTATATATGTCACTTAATTCTATCTGTTTATAAACGGCGAATGATCCCTATGGTCATCAGTAACAAATCGTTTCGATGCCTAGCAGGCTTACAGAGTGCAGCTTTGCTACGGCGCAGCTAGGTGAAAACATATCGACGATGGCATGTTTTGCTCAGCTAGCACAACAGGTAGGCAGAGATAAATTGGAGTGAAGCAAATTGTACTGCAGAACCGAGTGGAAACCAGCACTACAACACTGCCGGAAAACACGCAGGCCTATCTGTGCAGTTGAAACGAGATGAATAGGTAGCTCGGGGTTAGACCGGAAACCGAGAAAGTTCGAACATTGAGATCCACTTCAAGTTGGTTTCGTCCCCTCTTCCCTCACCGCTTCGGTCTTTCTTCCCTTAACTTGAGGACTTACGTTGTGTACATGTAGGAGGGCGATAGCTGCAATACTGGCGAACGACTCTTCGGAGAGCCATTTTTGATGTAACTGTTCGGCAAGCTTATCGCTTGGGGCTGCACTCGCCAGTACGCTGAACGTGTGCACTGCAAAAAGCAATTTAATCAAACACCACTATTATTATTTTTCGTTCTCCATATGAGAGTCGTTCATATGTCTGGTTGCTTCAGCTTAGAGGGTGTGATGCAAGTCGTGATGAGGTTGGAGTTTCCCCTCAAGGTGTTTAGAGCTTCGGAACCTTTTCGAAAATTCCGTCTCGCCGCGCGCGCCTTGGATCTGTCTTAGCGCTAGGGCGTCTGGAAGCCTCGGAAAGCTCTTATGATGGGCCCCGAAATCTTAGGCTTTGGGCTTCCTGGATATCCTCGACGCGCCTCAAGCTTTCCGATCAGATCTCCCGGGATTAGTGCAATCGCAAGCCTCTGGGAATGCAGCGTTAAGACCCACCACAGATTGATATCATACGCCACCTTTCACCATCGACCCCGAAAAATTTGAACACTTAATGCCACCAAAAGTGGCTTTAAGTGTTCGAACTGCCATATCACCTAATGCTTTTCATCTTTATACTCAGATCGATGGCAACCTGCGAATCTGCTTAAATGAATTGTTTTGTCCTTAGCTGCCTAGATGAACGCTATTCCTAACTAATTTTTATTCAGTAATTCAACCCTACTTATTACAGTTTATTTATTTGTTTGCTCTAAAACGCTCTCTGATGATTAATGAAATGTGTTTAACATTTCAAAACTTTTTGGAAGTGAAAGAATTGCGAAAATGCGACAAAATTGTGCAATTTATATGTGATGCAACGTTAAGGAATCTTACTACTTATTACTCGTATTCTACCATTGAAAAGACGCGAAAATGTTTTGTTTCGTTGAGAAGTGGGAGCATCGGCTACCGTATTAATTAACATGTCGTTATCGTTTGGAGAAGCTCTCTCAGCTGTTATCTAGTATCATTGGAGGAATCGGCTTGAGGAGCGGAAGTAAAGTGAAAGACTTACAGGGGAAGGATCCATGATTCGAGAGAAGTGATAGACAAGAAATCAGTCGGCGCAGCTGTTCGTCGTCCATTCGAGCTCACTGCTTTTCCCTCTGCGCGCCGTTAACCACCTCACCTCGCCGAGCAGATCGCCACTGCAAGCCACCAGCTCCCCACCCTGAATGCCTCATAAAAGTTCGTTTGCCCAGCTTGTTAATGAAATAAATGATTATTTATTGGATATTGATGTGCTGAATACTTGACCAGCAGATATTTCAGCGAGTTAATGCGCATATTGGAGCATACTCAATGCATCCCGCAACAACAATCCGTTTGTAAAACGGAAGTTTATATGCACTATATAATGCACATACTCATGCACTTCACACTATACTAATACGCTTCGCCGTTAGAACAATATCATTAGCGTTTAAACAATAAACTTACGAAGGATCGCGATGCCCCAATGAGGATCGGGTCGCAAACGATTGATGAAGGATTTTAATAAGAAGGTAACCGTTGGTGCGAAGAGAATTACAGGTAAAAGGAAATCGAAAAGGTGAGGGGGATATATAAGAATGTCTAAAATATGAGTACACAATCACTTGTACACGCAATAAATATTCCAAATACGTTCATTAACCGAAAAGCACCGAGTTTTCTTCGTTTTCAGAGTGGTCATCCCAGAGACTGGAAATTTATCGCATTGCGTTTTGCTTGCAATCGAAAGAAGCACTTACAGATGCGGTAAGCATAGTAATGCCCATCGCACGTGTTCATCACGTGCTGCATTTCGCCTCTATGCTTGGCAGTTCGGCTAAACTTTAAAAAAAGAAAAGACTTTTATTGTTCATCTATGCAAGTGGTGATATCGCATCATCCATGCAAGGATTGCAAAGATTAGAAGTCATTCTTTGCTTGCTACCCGCATCTCATATATAGCAATTTAGTTTATTCTGCTCAACCAAGAACTAATGTTATTAAACGTGAACTAGTATAGGACTATACCTTAGAGAAACCTCAAACATATACCACAACGAGCTTAAACTTAAGTACAGCTACTATGCTAATTGTGCACACCTCTTAAAATTTAAGGAACTTATATTTCTTCTTCGTTAACGATCCTCTTCTAAAAACTTCTATCAAAAAAATGTGCACTGTCCTTTTTCTATTGCACTTTCGCACAGCTGATTGAATCACTTGAAGCTCGTTGGTGCAAGTGGAGTTTGGACGAAGGAAGAGGAAGGAACAGAAGTAATGGGGAAGAGGAAATGGAAAGGTGCAGCATAAAATTTCAGCACAAAATCTACTCGGATAACAATGATAGAACGTAGTGGCAATTCCTTTTTGAGCATCGTTTAGAGGTTTGATGACCCCCACTAGATTTATCGTTCATCATTTATGAGACATTGCTTTACATAACGTCGCACTTGATAAGCTTTTAACCTCAAGAGGAAGCAGCATAATCAGGAACTTTTATTATACCTGTGGTGTAGCATCTCGCGTACCTTTATTGGTGGGGAAGAAGCAGAGAGTTAGTTGAAAAAAACGTTGTCTGGTTCAAGATTTCATTGAGCCATATTGTCGAGGATTCACTTCCACATTTGATTCAACGGTAAATGAAAATTGAATTTGAACCAGAATTTCGTGTGGGCTTCCATGGATTTTCTTTTTCTCCGGATCATGCGGTGCTGTCCCACGCCACGAGCAGCAAAGTGTCGTTGTTAGGAATTCATACAAATATTGACAACGGCATTGGTACCATACGATCGTGGATGTCTCACGTTTTCTGGAAGAGGTTTGATCGACAGCCTTTCTTCAACAACGAAGTAGCCGACTGCTTTAGATGTCACTTCAAGGAATCGTTTGCCATTAGGGCACTCCACAAAGTTTATGGACCTCGTAAAATTTTCATCTATTTCTGCAATGTTATATCGCGGTATAAAATTGTTGATATTTCGCAGTTCAACTGAACGTTTCATAGAACGTCACGTGCAAATAATTGGCAGTATTTCGTTGAGATATTTTGGCGTTCAATGAACGCATTATTGCCTTTTGATAAAAAAACACTAATAAATTGCCCGCATGCTGTCGTCATGAATGACACCAACGCGATTGATGCGTTAAGTTCGATTAATGAAAGCAGTTTTTTTGAATGAATGATGTCGATTCCTTTGCACAGAGAAAAAAAAACTTAAAGTGCCCTTTTTAAACGTTTTTTAACGGTTTTTTTAAACAGTGAACTCATGTGTGGTTTGCGCATTGCAGCGATACAATTCAGCGGATTGTTGGGTGGTCACTTCTTTCAAAAAATGATTTTTTTTTTCCAATAGTGAAGCGAACATATGCTATTAAAATTAATCTGGGCATCGCCAAATGAAAAAAAATCTCTTTTAAAGAAAGTCGGTATTTTTATTCGACTCTCAACCGATGACTAACATTGCAATATTTTTGGGAATAGCTACAGGATATCTTTCAATGAAAACAATGCATTATCACAGTCTCGTATTATATACGCACAGTCATAAAGCCTGTGAGGAAGTGAAAGGTCTTATGTGTAATTTCGATTCGTTGTATTCTTTGCTCTAACGCGATGGTGTTGCAAGTAATGGCTCACGTGGCAGCCGATTGCCACGTAGCAATTGTTCATAATAAAGAACCAAGCGTACCGTTTTAACAACATCTATCTGTCAGCAGTGCGGATGTTGCCGTGCTATATTTATTGCAAAACACATTGAATTCGCATTTGGTATCGCCTCATCGGCAGCTAAGTGGAACATCTATCCGATCCAACCTTGTTGGATCGACGTTTAAAGAGAAAGTAAGATAGTACTCGCTTTCCACATAACACTTTGTCATCATTGGTGTCCGAAAATGTAATCTTATTGGACTCGTGTTGTTTCCTGCACATATTAACGATGTATCTGAAGGATGTCTAAGCAATCAATCCTTGAATGATCTAAAGATTTGTAGATCTGTCGCGGACCGAACAGTTGGTTGTTTTCACTCGACAGAAGGATCTAAATAGGTTCAATGGCCAATCGAAAGCTAGCAAGTGGATGCTTCCCCACAAAATGCCCCATTATGCATGCAAAGTGTCCATTGCGTTTAGACGGTGAAGTTCAACAAGTGTCCCAATATTCACTGTTAAAAGGCATTGTTTTCAGATGCTTTCAAGAAAGCTTTCCGAGTGGCGAACTGTATTCTCAGATCGCTGCACAACTCGCTGGGACGCAACCGTAAAGACATCGTTACCTGCTCTAAGCTACATAGTGAAATATTGTAGGTATGGGTCCATCATTTCCATCATACCTCCCCTTACACAGGAAGGATATACAATGTTATTTCATGTCTGAGAGTGAAGAAAATTACCAGGCAAAATGTGAGATCTCAGTCATCTTTTATCTAATCGACGTGTACGAAGTGCCTTTGCGATAAAAGAACAGAAAATGTTCACAACATTGTAAGCACGCTTTAAATCCTAGAAGTGTGATCTTTTACAGAACAATAACTATGACAGCATTACAACGCAGCATAGACAACACTGTGTTAAGCATTTATAACTGAAATAGATTCATTGTAATATTGACGTGTGTAATCTGGTTTTTCTCATGCTCTCATACCGTCAATTGGCTCTCACGCATCGCACTTGAGTATTTGTTCCCATTTCCTCTAAATACGAAGCTCGCGACATTCCGCAGGTTCTGTAAGTTAGCAGTGTGCTCAATTCGTTCCACTTTACAGCTATCCTCATTCAGAATAAGTGGCCACCACATATTTCCGACGCAAGAAATCGATCTGTTTTCATGAATACTTTAGCCTGATGCCAACTCAATCGTTAATTTCATTCATTACTTCGCTAGAGGATCTTGCCAGATGTTTTATCAAACTCGTCGAGAGGGTGGTCTACTTTTATATGGGTATGAAACCTCCTCATACGTTCTTCGTCTTTCTTATATACAAATAAAATGACTTTTCTTTTCTCTAGTACAATATAAGCGCAATTAAAAATCATGTGACTCAGGTGAATCCTTAACAAGAAAGTCGGTACGTTCAACATTACAAGATCCGCTTAAAAGCATTAACTATGGCAACGGCAGTGATCGCAGATAATACTGCCGTATTTCATTCTGCACTCAATAAAATCAAAGATGCTCACACGATGCAACAAAAACACGGATTTCTGCTTGTGTCTATCAGTTATTATTGAGACGATTCTCCATCCTATCTCTACAGTATCAAATGCCTATACTTAGAGACGGTGTAGACAACGCCTGAATTGTTGTTAAAGATTTTTGATGCAACGAACAGCAAACAACACGACAATGTCGTGTCGGCCTTTCAATTCAAACACGTTATGGATCCAATAAAACAACTATAACGTTATCATTCAGCCAGTAATGCTGTCAATTCTCAACGATGCAAGTTCTTCACTGAGATAGGAATTAGAGTTATCTTATTGAACAATTTTTTTCGATAATGCAGCAAACTTCATTTCAACTCGAATGGACTCATTCATACTAATAATCTTTAAGCATCCAACTAAACAGAAAGCCTAAAGATTTTTTCATAGAACTTTCCCCATGGTTCAGATCTATTTCTATCCAATGTTGTCTATAGGTGATCGTTGGAAATCAACTGGAGCCAAATTTTCACGAGCGATTATTGGGGACTTAAGAAATTAAAAAGTGCCGTGCAATGCAATTTCTCATTGATTAAGGATATGATAGTGCACCAAGGATAAGGCATCTCGAGGGTAAAAACACTATTGTCACGCACGAGATTATGTTCCACCCCTAACTTCCGAGACAGCTTGATCCACATGCACCTATGCGCACAGGTTGGGGTCTTATGTTCTAAACCGACGTAGAAGTTTTGGTGCCTTCAGCAGAAAGATGGTTCCTCCATGTGTGTGTAATGCAATGACGGCAAAAAAACGATTTTCCTGAAGAATTGGTGAATACGCGAATACTTCCTAGAGATATGGCGTTTACTAGGTAACGATGAAGTAGCTATATCATGAAAGCAGAAAAACGCAGAAGAAACATTCTCGTTGTGAGGCCGAACCTCAGGAAAACGGCTTTCCGCTATGGTGATAAGCTGATTACTAACAACATACTCATACTACAATAACATCCCACCTCGCTGGGTTGCTAACATCTCAATCCGTGTTCTCGGAAAAACGATGCGATTTGGTGTTGTAATCACTGCGCTCTGGAAATAAACTCGTCTGTATGTGCTTTGGCTGTAATTTGATTTCTTATTGCGTCGGAAAGGCTTGTTTGATGGCTGGTCGTATGCATACTCGTCCATCTTCCCTGATGCTTTCATTCCTGGAACCTGGGAGGTATGTGAATGTGCCACTTACTTAATATAACTATTTCATTGCTTTTTCCACGATCCTTGCGATCGCCACAAGAATCACTAATGTATCCTTCCATGGGTACGGTTAGAACCCTTTCCTGGCGATATTCGTGCGGACGAGGAATCTAGGTTGCCAGAGCCAAGCGGCGCTCATAAAACCCTACTCTTGCACAGTAGAATTCCATTTCGGAGTGAATTTATTGTGCGGATTCATTACTTCTAGTATCAGTCAACGATATTTCCTATGAGCGGCACAGAAAAGGGAACTTCTCAAGATCAACGCCCTGAAATTAAAAGTTAGAATCGAAATTTTTCGAAACTCATTGCAACTTGTTGGCATCAGCGCTAAAGAATGTGTCATTCTTGTGCTTCACGTATTGAATGCAAAACAATACTCAAAGTTGGTCATATTTTATATGAATGCAATCGACATTCATTAAATATTGTTAAATAACGGCGACGAAATTTCTGAGATCAACAAACGATCAAACGAGAGTGCTTCGAAATACACAAATTACCTGTAATCTAGGTGGCATCACCTTGATTCAAATCAACGCGCTTAAGGAAAACATCGTAACAGAACAAGGGAAAAAATTAAGAGCACAACATGTTATCGTTTCCACTCTATCCTCCCCCCCCCCCCCCCGACCCCCTTAAAAACAACAGAAATTTCAAAGCAGTCAAAAGAATCACTGTGCCGGAAACCAAAGATTAAGCCACACTCCTTGCTCCGAACAATTCTCTTAGCCTACTATGTCTCCATAATACCAAAATAATCGATAATACTAAAAACATTCTCATGCATCCTCGATCGTTACGTAAAGTAGCTAATAAACCACTATACATTCGATCAACTCCAGAATGAACGATTCAGGAACAATGCAACTATTGAATGATTAAAGCTCATCGATCATTCAAAATTATTGTAATTGCACAGCATTAATACAGTACCTTACAAGTTTGCACAGAACCACTGGGGCTATAAATTAAAACCAAATTATTATTTCGAATCGTAAACGATATATATACAATTTGTACAGTAAGACGACTGCAAAAATGTAATATACAGTGATTTCTGATAAATTAAAATGAATCGTTGAGAGAGAAATTCCTTTGAATTACTTTTTTGTGGCAACTTTTATGGTCCATAATCACTGAAACTTTATTTCTTTCCGCTCTTCGAACCTCTCATTCATTACACAAAAAAAACCTTTCAACTTGTCGTTCATCTACACGTGATCGAATATGGTGACAAGAGAGGGTAGATAGAAAAAAATGCAACGAGAGAAGCGAAAGAGAGTGAAGAGAGATGACGAAGGGAGCAAACGGCATTCTTTCCAGCAACTATGTTGGCAATCTAAGCAGTTTTTTCCGTACATCTAATATCTTTGCTCAGCCCATACTTCGGCAAAATTCCGTCACTTAATTTCATTCCAAAAAATAAGTGACCTATCGAAAAACAATAATTATGATCGAATTTCATCAAAAATTTCGCTGCTAGTAAAAGAAGATAACAATTACAAAACACTAAAATCAAAGCACTCGATTAAACCCCGAAGACATGATTATTGCCACAAGTATCTCTCGATAATCTAATATATACAGTCGCAATATTCTGTAAACTTTAAAGCAAATATTCATACGACATTGCGATGAAACCCTCACAGAAAACGACAATCTTCATAATGAATATGCAGTGTTTGCGACCTCTAGATAAAATCCATAACGATAAATATAACCACACGATCGAGTTCCTCTACTAACATTTCATCAAACACGTCATCGGCAACGAAGATTCTAAAAAACTGGAAGCATGCCAGCAATAAATGAGTAAAGCGAACTCAGAAATCACAAGAATTTTTGAAATCCCCCCCCCCCTCCCCTCTGAGAGTTCCCTCGCTTTCCTTTCCATCAAAACCTGTCTACTTACGCTGCATATACAATCACACTTCGCCATTTGTTGAAGAGGTTTTTTTCTAATCCAACAAGTATACTTGGTTTTTCGCTTAATTCTAAAAAATTTTGTGTAGTTGCCTTTTCCACCGGAATAAGAAATTATTGATCCTTCGATTAGAAGTGTGCCCCCACGGAATTTCATCACTCCCAAAACTTATTTAATTAGAGGCGCTATTGCTGTGCGGTAATACTACCTGCAACTTTCCGATCGGCTCCACTCATAAACCTAACCAGAGAACGATTTTGGCATTTAGGGAATCAAATTTCATCTTAGTTGGAAGAAACATCCTGCGCGACCAGTTCGTCGTCCCCCTCCCAACAAAATAAGATCCACCAGCTCATGCAGCTCCGACTTTATGGTAGGGGACAAGACAATTTACCGTCGAAGTAAACATAAGAAGTAGAAGTGAAAAAATAATACAATTATGCATGTGCTACACACGTACAGTATAAAAAAAGAAAGATATAGATGCAACTAGCAGCCATGGAGATTCGGAAACAACTGGATGCCACCCAAACGTTATTCCGTTTTCTCGGAAAATTCCTCAATTCGCCTTCGACATGACAGCTCCTTTACCCTGCAAATAATCTGCCGTTACACACAGGGCTTCACTCATCACCACAAAGCTAGTGCTGCCTTTTTTTCTTTCTCTGCTATCAGTGGTGAAACCCCGCTGTCTGCACTTCCGCAAGATTTCGTTTTATTGAGCGACTCTCCCTGTGAAAAAGCCATTATTCACGCAGAAAGCTAGAGCTTCTTTCGCAGGTCTGTTCTGCAGCGAAAAGCGTTCTTTATCTCTGGATAATGTCACAACTCAGAAAAGAGAAGCCAGAAACGAAAACAACGCTAAAGGGTCCTTCGTCTTGAAAGAGATTCAGCCAAGGTAACCATACTTATCGGGACTTTCCAAAAAACTTTCCCAAATTCCGGCACAGAAAACCGATTTTTTGGTATTTTGCTGGAATTCTCAAGATTTTCTATTCATTGAAACGGCCTCTTTCTAGTCTTTCCACTTCCAAGACTCAAATTTACGTTCCTTTTCCTGAAACTGACGACTCAACACACCTTTACGGAAAAACAGGTTACACAAAAAATTTGAGGGGGACAAAAGAGATACTGAACACGATGGGCAAAAACATAAAAATACCCTTAGACGAGGGTGAGGAGATAGTAACATACCGCCTTATAACCTCCCTTCGAACGGGAGTCGTGAAGTGATTGACGAGACACGAAACAGTCGCGATCGCAAAGGCCACATTATACGTCCAAACCAAAGTGAAATTCGAGAGCCAATTGAAACTGCCATATGCACCCAACAGGTCGAATGTTGTAATGCCTTAAGCAATGAGTCTACCAACATAACAACAAGAGAGCAACGAGTAAAAACGTAAAAAATAAGACTGATTTGCCTTTAAATTCACAACGTTATTTATAAAGGAAAATGCTCGTAGATGGAGCTGTGATCACAGTCAATTATCTATTTTTCATTCTCTGTATATAACAGAGAACGAGAAGAACACGATCATAACAGTCTTAGTTAAAACATCACTGTGTGAATAGACAAGTAATCGAAAATCAATCATAACGGATTCCATTTCTTATATTAAAATGGGCAAACATCGGGCAGAGAAGAGCGTAACGCATGAATGTGCGACATGAGAAAAAAATGATTTCAAGGACACTTAAAATTCAAACACATACCAAGTGTTCTCGCAAGAACTGGTAAAGCTGAACTCAGCACCAACACTGTGGTACAATTCGCGATTATAAACGTCATCGTTGTTTTGCCTTTGCGTGGTCGCAGTCTCCGTAATAACGGCACCGAATATACGCCAACAAGAGAAGCCACCATCAAATACCTTAATATCCCCACACATATTAGCAGAACGGGGCATTATCAGTGATATAGCAATAACAGTCGAACGAACTGGAAGTACTATCGTGAATTATATCTTTAAAAGTTTTCAACAGGGAGTTCTAAGTTGTCAAATACGGCGCACAGTAAAATCCTTCACTAACAACATTCATAACTGAATAAAAATATATCTGAAAAGCAGAAAGTAAAAATCCGATATGCTGGACAAAAGTTAAAACTTTTTGAGGAGTAGTTAACAAAAAGGAAAATTTAACGAAGTTTGCACAGAACATCGAGAGGGAACGTTTGGCTCAATGATAGCTTCTCAGATATTAGAGCTGAAAGCATTCACTGCTAGCTTATCAGAAAAGGCGACGTTACACTTGATAACGAGCGAAAAAACTTAAAAAATGGACATACGAAATGATTATAACTTCAACAAGAGCACCAAAAATGCCGAATGTATGCCGCGAATTCACTTCGATATATTGTGCATAGACCGGCAATGCACGATAGCCGAACAGCAACTGTAGCGTATTTATGAGAACCATCAAAACTGAGACCGCCTGAATGCATTTCTTCAGTTTAGGGGAAAAGTTTTGGAGAAATAAGTAGACGACTAGGCTTGCAGAGAGACATATCATAAAGTTAGAGTTGACATCTGGACCTTCCCCTCCCCCCCAAAAAAATCAATATCATTCAACTCTATCAAAAGTGGCTTATCGTATGGGACTTCCAGCCACAAATCTTCTTACCGCCATTCTTCTCTGTCCCTTAAATTTGATACTTTATGCCTGTAATCTAAAAACAGAAAAAAAGTGATTTGTATACTGAGGTACAGATGTGAAGGCTACAAAACCTAGAACAGCACGGTTCAATGAAAAACCGGCTATATGATCAGAATCATCGACAGCAATTTAGCATCACTGCTATCACTCGCATGAAGAAATATAACAATACAAAGAACCCACTCGTTCGAAAAAACGCAATTATTTGCAAATATTTTATTGAACATAGTCCATTAATTTCCATATTTTCTAAACCTCCTCTCTCCGGATCCTATTAAAAGTCAATTGGAACCGACTGAAGTGGTAGTGTTTTGAAAGCTTTCTGCATAAAGTGAGTGCTGAGAACCGTTTTGTGGCTGAAACAATCGATAAGCTCTGCATCGTAATTCCAAATCCTTTTGAGGATAACTGTCAGAGAGGAAAGCCGAACGATGAAGTGTACGCTTCCCCATCAAAAGAGATGCTCGGTTGTCGAAATACAGATCACTTAGTTGGTGAACGATAAATCACTCAGCAATTGAAAAAAAGGCTATACAACGATAAGAAAACCGATATAAAAATGCTAATTTAGAAAAAAAGATCTCTGGGGTCACTTCTTGGTCAACGGCATATGAACCAAGCTCATTCTATCCCCGTCCGATCATTTTTATTCTATGCGAAAGCGCTCTCGCCAGCTGGCTGTCAATGTAATGGCAAATATCAAAAAAAAAAACATTTTCATAAGCTTCTTATTTGCACATTCTACAAAGCCAACTAATCATTAATCAATAACGAACAAAACAAACAAACAGAGTAACAGTAAAGGTCAACTTACAGTTAAAAGCAGAAGAATGATGATCGCGAGTGGATATTTGACTGACTGAAGTACTTTTTGGTATCCTCGGAGCGGCTTCTGTGGAAGAAACGGTTCAGGAGGTGTAAGCGGAAGCGATCCAGCCGGACATCCATTTCTTACTAACCTCAACTTTTGGGTCTCGTATTCTAGGCGGGATATGACGTGTTCATTAGGATCCATTGTGGGCGACGAATTTGATGCCAGCAGATGGTTTGAAACAACAGTGAACATATGCGCAAAGCCTGAAAGAAGATTTGCTTCCAGATGGTTTCGCCCAGATATTGGAAAAATTGTTTGCAAAAGAACACAGAGAAGGTTAAATATCCTTCACAGCATCCGGGATGTATGCATGACAAGCGCAAATCCGCAGCCGTTTCGATTTCTTAACATCGGTGGCGAAGTGCCGACAAATTTTACAAAATAGAGCATACGAATCTGATGCCCTAGACGGGATGCAGTTGTTCTAGAAATTGGATCAAACTGAGCATTTCTATGGTCGAACCCAGCTTCCAAATCAAATACTCTTCAATCAAGCAATCATACGAAGCAGAATGGAAGTGAGGTTCTCGGCTGTGAGCACTATCCCACAAATGAACCATGCAGTGTGATCGAACATGATACTCTGCGTTCGAGGAACAATGCATTACGTCATTAAAGTCAAATCCATGCAGCTGAACTCCAGAAACATTTCGTGATATATTGAAGAAACGCTAACCGATGGGTGTGGTAATGAGCAGTGTGAATACACCAATAAGCGAAACACACGAATAAATGAACGGCAGATCCACTGATGTGAAACTCAATAATGACAGCGATATCGACTTCTGTTGGAACTAAAATAAACCATGTACATTCCTTCCATGTGAATAAGATCATGAAGCATAGTGAGTACAGATCGGTATAGAAGGGATCATGGGATGCAATAAAGATAAGCAAGGTGGGTGGGTGAGACACTGCAGATAAAGTAAAGTGTATCCAAGTTATTGATGCAAATTTTTGAAAGCACGCACACCTGCAAAAATTAAGCCTTGAAAGTCCTGGAAGTACATTAAGTTATATTTTCTTTAAAACGTCTATGATAATAAAGAGATTAAGAGATATCTACCAAAATTCTTCCAGCACAAACAATCAATATCCGAATTGTTACTAAACAACATCGACATAAAAAGTGCGTCATGCATATAACTCAGTGATAAAGAGGAAAAAGAATGTTTGAAAGAAAGAAAACAAGAAATACCAGAAGGAATGACTGCACCACATCAGCGAGGCAAATTAGCACCACTATCAGCATTATGCACACAGCCACTGTTTCGTACACTCGTGCCATTATACCCTAAAATAACAATGCAGCTTACTTCATATTTCACTAGTCCGGTAATATTGCCAAGTTAAAATAGACTCTTCAAGTCAACAACCAAAATGCACATCGACCCATTATTAATCGCGATTACACGCACGTTCATTTGTTCATGAAGCGGTCATTTGTATACTTAAAGGTTGACCGACTATTACCTTACCGCAACAGCTCATTTCTTCATTTCTACAGTTCGTTTCCTCTCAAATCATTAAATACAGAAAAGGCTGTATTTGAATGCTCCGCTGGGGCACTGCTTGTAATCTTCAGTTTCATGAGGCTCAAACCATGGCCAAGATTAGAGAGGAACAACTACGGCCTAATGGTATTTCTGCCATTAAAGTTCAATGACCACTAAAACTCAGATGTCTCGATTCTACAAGAGAAATCCAAATTTCTGAGCTAATGATATAACTACAGTTCACATCACTGATAACCTCAGGTTGGTCACGAACAAGTTTCGAAGAAACAATTCTGAGAAGTAGGACTCGTTGTATATTTCCTCAAATAATAGCTCTCATCTCTAAATATTTTTGCAGACGCGGCTGCTAAGCATGTTGGCAGTTTTGAGATTAGCCGTGCCTTAATGTTTTGCGACATTTTCGAGAGTAATAACGGAGAAGAGGCTACAAAAAGGCAGAGTGATTTAATATGTGTGAGAGTTGTATCGATGGACACTACAAATGCTACCAATATCTATTGTTAAGCCCTGCTTATATGCACCTGAACGAAGCCATTCTATAGACGCAATAACTCAATGTTCGAGATGAAACCTGCCTTGCCCTGTCCTCTGAAGCCTTGTGATTCAATAAAGAAGTATGCGAACGGAAGTAATACAAAGAGCGAAAGATTGCTCAGTGCGAACACATAATTCCATAGAGAATGAATGAGCGGCCAGTTCAACCATTGGAAATAATAACTGTCAGGATAGGCTTGCAGAATTTCCGAACCAATCACCGAGAACGGTAACAGCATTGCTGCTCCGATTGAGATCGCCAATGAACACGTGCACATCCACAAACTGAAATTTTATTTACTTCAAATCAACGAAATGAAAAGCGAAAGGGAAAAGAATGAAGAAGTTTTTGGATTCGGAGTTGAGTAGGTGACGTATTTACAAGGAATTTGAGGGCAGTGATAAAATACAATATTTTCATTCCTTTAAAAACCTTTTTTAAATAGCTGCGCTACATCAATAAGTGCGGATTGGATCCTCCAACCAGCACGTAATAAGGTTCAGAAACGCCGACGTTAGCTTTCAACTATTCTGCAACTAAGCTGCTCGTTTCGTCTTTCTTAGCTCATTTTATTGTATAATGCGCGTCATTTCGCATCCTACTGCTACCTCGCGGCAGCAGCCCCGGTGACTTACGCCACCGGTAATGATCCTCGACACCTGGGTAAAACCTGCAACCTTCGGACCATCGCCGAATATCACAAACAACATGCTTTTAAACTTCAGACTAAGTTGTTTTAAAAGTGCTTCTTAAAATCCACCAAAGTTGAGAGACTTAGATTTGAAGCGACTGAGAGCAAGTTCGAGTTGCACAGTTAAGGAAGCGACCGCACTCAACTACACCTCACTGGCAGCGACTGGTAACGAAAAAACGGAGTGGATATTGAGTCACGGCTAGTTCCTATAGGTCCAAAACACAAATATTCTTCTAAGTTCTCGACAGTAATATATTCGAAAAAATTTTAAGCGGCGCATTCTGAATTCAGCTTGATTTTTTTTTCTTATTACACTGACTGTGGTCTAAAATCTGCATACGAAGCTTGCTGGAAGCTGAAGAAGTTCGTCCTTTATTTTATTGCGATGTAACTTTCCCACCTACCGAATTCACCTTCGGAAATTCTTCACAGATGTTCATCTTAAGCAGTGATACCGATGCAGTACCTTGACAGAAATATTAGTGAAATGTCAACGTTCAGTAACGACTTTCCAGCATATTCAACAAATGAGCAACAAAATTTGCGAACATACGATATACGGAAGACGAAGAAGTCCTCTTTTCCCGCATATAATTCATCGTTGTCACTGCACGTCTTCAATAATCCCAATATCCACCGTGAAATTAAATACAGTGTTATAAATAACAGAAGACAAATCTGAAAAAGGTTCATTTATCATCACAAGAATAGAAACTATTCATGCCTGTAATACACAGAATATACCAATTAAAAGTTGGCATTTCAAGATAACTAAAAACATTTCCATGACTCAGCAGTAATCATTGCCGACCAACTTCATCAAGCACCCTGCATGCTGCTAAAGCAAATTATCAGGGAATCGGACAATATTGCACGCTATTAAGCTAGTAAGCGATCAAAACGTGGAATGAGCTGCTAAACATATCGTCCCATCTCATTCCTCCCTTCAAAATGATGAATTCTTATCATCGTCACCTATAAACTTTCATTAGATCATTCACAGACGAATCCCTGTTCTACGCCTTTCTTTATTCATCGTCTAATATCGCTCCTACAACCTCTAAAGTACCACTGTTGAATAAATAAATAAAACAAACATGAATAATAATAAATAAAAATGAATAAGAAAAAAGATGAACGAACAATATGCTGTCGAACAAACTGATGGAAGCGTTGCTCTCGCTCGTCGTCGAATTCTTCACTAACTTCCATTTTCCATTTCAAGAGTCGATAAATTCGACCAATCTAGAGCAACTCTTCCTGAATTTACAACAGAAATGATTTGTAGCATAAGCTAAACGTCACGACATGTTTAGCCTACTCGTTGAACAAACAAATGTGGAAGCGCGCCAGGTGGGTTAGCATGATGCACGTTTTATGCGTTGAATAAAAATTAACGAGCTTTTGTATAAATAATGCATATCCTTATCGATTAATCGTACATCATCTTGGCTAGCATCAGATAACCAATCGTATTTCTATATTTCGCTTGCCAATCCCAGGGCATCTTTCAATATGAAAAAGCCATACAGTCAAAAAATAAATAAATAATTAATTAATCAAAAAAATAAATAAATAACAAAATTAAGTTCACTATGTCAATTTATGTCTTAAATTATCCCCATCAAGCTCTAATATGGCAGCTATTACGATTTACGATTTGAAACGACAGAAGAAATTGGAAATGCATGCACAAATACGTATAGACATATACAAGTCGCAAACAATGCTTTTTCCACATAATTAAAAACAGTTTAGAGAGAGGAAGGACAGTCCTACTTGCTTATTAATCCATTCACTGTTTGCTAAGCTTCAAGTAGGATAACAGTCATACATGGGAATTAAAATCGAACAAATGCTGCGAAATGAAGTAACGACATAATACAGTCTCAATGCCCTCATGACCAAAGTTCAAGCAACGACCACAGTTCAGTGAAATGGTATGCACTCTACGAAGTGTGCGATCAGTGCGCCAAGTTGACGTCATTCAAACGCAACTTCCGGTCAAACACCACTGCTTTTCCTGAAGGTGCATTTCAGTCGTTACGCCGATTATATGCAACACATACAACGATGAACCGTGAAGCACGTGAAACAAAACTTTAGACGCCTGTATTTTACAATATCGAAAATAATTTGAAAATATCAGGCAGGTGGCAGAATCTGCCTGTAAACACAGATTGCTTGCGGCAGCTAATCTGGGCGGTACGTCTTTAACACAAGTTCTAGACCGTCAAATAAAGTGGAGGGACATTCCGGCATCAGCACTCGGCGACTTGTTTCATCTCACAGCAAGCATTGCATACAGACTCTTCCACTACGAAAATTTAACACGAAGTTTTCAACAAAATGTTGGATAAAGTGCATAACAAACAGTAAGTTAAAATATTGACGCAATTCTTGACGACATAATCAAATGTAAAAAGTGAAGGTAAAAGAAAGTCTAATGAAAATTTGTACAGCAAAAAAATTTGCATATTTCACAAATTAGCACCAACATCGGCACACCACTACTGTGCACTATCAACATCCTGCGTGTTATCGCTATGCACAATCGGTACCTTCCATTCAACCATTGTGCACTATCAGCACTTTGCACTTGATCAGTACGCACTATAAGTACCTTGCATCCACGTATCACCATAAGACGTCATCGGATAGCTCTAACAATCTTCATCGACGACTTGCATAAGAAACATCAACACCGAGAATCGATGCGTTTTTCAAGTACTTTCTGCTATCACTCAGTACAGATCCTCGTCACATAAGCCTTCTTTTCAAGCAGTTCATTGCACTGATGGTCGGCCACATTTGCATATTGGAGTACAAATTATAACGTTAAATCTTTCAGTTCAGCATGTTGCAACGTCACGAAATATATAAACATCACCTCAACATTTTTGCTATATTGCCCTTTATCAAGAGTTCCTTTACTCTCTATGAAACAAGGAAACAAAACAAACGTATAACTCCGTCCAATGACACAAATTTACTTGGCTGCCCCAGCATCTCTTTCCTGATATTGGGGCTGTATGTCGAGGAGTTAAAAGAAAACTAAAAGGCATTTTGTATCACACATTTAAGTTGTTACTATTGCATCTATAAGCAGCCATAATATGGACCAAATCTTTTATTCTTATTGTTTGAAGCGCACGTAATATGGAATAAAAACCCATGAAGAATATATTTAGCTGTTAAAGAATATAAGTGCTTATCGATGAGAAATATTTCTCGGAAGTAAACAAAAGAAAAGATAAATATTTTGTTGGTTCCTCTATCAAAACCGAGAGATATGGATTTTTTGGTAATGACGGGTATCAATTTATAAACACCCAAACATTGCCAGACCGATGTTAAGTGAACTGCAATAAGTATGCCGTTTTTCTCTAATTTTCTACGCTTATTGTGAATCTTTAATGAGATTACTGCGAGAAATACAAAAGTGCAAATATTAGTGTTCTACATTCACTACGCTAATAAAATATAGCCCTTGAAGAAAGGTGAGAAAAGATGAACGTTTTTATTTCTTTTAATCTATAAAGAGGCGTCAACAATTCGATTGAAACGATCTCTCACCGCAATCACAAATGAGGCAATTGCTGCCGGATGGGAACATGAACGCTCGCGTGCGAAATGTTTACCGAACACGTATTACACGTCATTAAATGTAGTTTGCGCTGATCGCGACGGACGTGCACAAACGGTGTATGTGCACAGAGATCGGTGCAGACTATCGAAAAAAGATGCACCAATGTTGTTTTGAGAAGCTTCTCATTGAAGTACATTGTGAACGGGCTGAACTGGCTGTACGCAAAAACCGATCGCAACATATTATCCCGCAGAACTGAACACATACCAGTATATATATATATATATATATATATATATATATATATATATATATATATATATATATATATATATATATATATATATATATATATATATATATATATGATAAGCCAACTGCGAATATTCCGGTGACAGATAGTGATAAATGAAGAGTGATATGAGGTATTTCAATTGAGGAAACTCAATTTTGCACGAATACTATCATATTATTGAGAACATTCAAAAACATGAACACTGCTATTCGTCCACCTCATGCATGCAACGAACGAATTGCACTCCAAACAAGCACGGTCAGTCAACGTAACAAAACGATTGTTACAGGAGCCTATCTGCAATATCGAACGATCGCTGCTTATTTACTCATTCGCTGAACCAATCAAACCTCCACATTTAATTAGGATTTAACCAAGCATCACTCACTTGTTTCCTGTGCAACTAGGTTAGACAAACAAAATATCTGTGTTGCATGTCCCGAAGCAGATGAACAAACGAAGGTCAACTTCTATGCAAATTCATTGCCGTAAAGCATTCACTTCTATGCGCACCGTCATGCTGCTTCTAAATAACGATAGATACTGAAAAAAGAGCATTAAAATATTCGAATATCGACCCACGCCACCCATATGCTAAACATTATCCCTGCCGCAAATGTAATGAGGTGCACGCAAGCGCGTTTTTTTTGGAGGGGGGGGGGGTGCTTCTCTTCTGTTTATAGTCAATGTTTTCTCTGCGGAAGCAATCCTTTGAAAGCAGTCTATCATTGCAAAACAAATCAACTATAAAAAACACGTACCGTGCCGATCATCTGGCGGTAAGTTATTGCTAATCAACTCTTTAGTTACAGAAAATCATCTCGCTTTCGAATCATCAATTTCCGAAGACTGGTGGAAATACGTTCTCCTCAAACCTTAGCCATTTTCTTCCTTGACTTTCCAGCAAAGAAACAAAAATCGAAATGGCCCAATTGGTTTTAAAAAAATTGGAGCAATGCATCTGAATTTTACTTCAAGATTCGTCGAATTAAAAGAATGCATGGAAATCCGTTTTAATAGATGCTTAAATTTTCATTGCCATTTGCAGCTCTAAACTGGAAAACATTTTGAACTCTCCTCAAAATGGGCAATTATACAAACATTTTCAAATTCCTTTTCCTCTCCCTGTAAATTTCTCTTTTTAAGCGACCGACTCATAATCACTCGGCTTCTATTCAAGACTGCTTATTGTTGATTGAAAACTCTAAACACGCTACGCTGTGATAGATGCAAAACGCATAGCTATGTCACTAACACTAAAATCCATCAGCTGCCATGAAATAAATTCGAAGTTCCAATTCACGAGCTAAGGACGTAAGCAATAACTGTAAAACGGTTACTTCACTTATGCAGTTTAAGCTCAAGCTCGAGCTCAGGATCTAAAAATATAAAATGAATTGGCAAAACGGTCATTTCAAGCGGTAGCATAAATAGTCTGAATGGGTGGCAGACAAGACATGAAAATAGGCCACGTGTCCATATAACATGCCAATCCTCTCTTCAAATATCAAGTGCATACATATCGGCAGTGCACAAATACAGTGTCTCTGCACCTCATCTCTAAATACTTCACTACAAAGGAGCATTTTAGAAGCGCTTTTAAATGTATGTAAATAAAACATGAATAATATAAAGGCGGCATTTAAGTGAAAATTTATAAATTAAGAAAAAATGTAATGGGAACATAATGCTATGTGAGGATTCTAGCCTAAAAATTGTCTCATCCCCACACTTCCGTCCCAACCGTATATCCCATAACTTATAGGTCTAAGCATCGCAATTTGAAGCTCATCCGTAAGTGGTTTCTTATACCTTTTTAGTTCCAAAGATGCAATCGACGTTCATTTTTCCGCAATTTTTCCCCGCTGAGCCGACCCGTTTGAAAATATTCTAGTAATATTTCTTCTATGTGCACGAAATGGACTTGAAATATTTGTGTAAACATAAACTCTGAGAACTGAATTATCATACGACCCTTGTGCTTATCGTCTGACTTCAGAAGCAAAAAAGCTTATAAAAGATGACCTCTTTAAGCTATCGTTGAAAAGAAATGAACTGGCAGTGACCCAAATCCCCTGCTCTTCCAACTCTCCGAAAATTCAGTTCTTTAACATCGCAATTATTGATGCAGAATTCTCGAACATTTGCTTGTTCGTAAAAAATAATCGATTTAATTACAGCAACTCCACATCATATGACTGACCAAAAATCAAAACAGTTACAACTCCGCCTCCCCTTTACGCCCCGCTTATTTTCGTGCTTGTGCAGAGACAGCAAAAGTTAAGTGTCCCTCTCCAACTACCACTCAAAGCCATTTGACTTTTGCTGAACGAAACTAAACTGTTGATAATGTGCAACTAAACCGTTGATAATTTGAAATTTTTCAGTCCTAAAACAGGACAAAAAGTTCGCAGGCTCATTCCTGAGAAGGTGGGAAAGTTGCTTCGCTATAATTATATGCTTGCTCCTTTCCCACCTCCCCTCCGCTCTAAATAGTTGGAAACCGGAATCATGATCCTTGCAGGTTGGGGTTGTTACGACACATAAAGCTGCCAAATAACCAGTATCCGGTTTAATCGGAGCAAACATAGAGGCCAGCTCAGATACCAGAAATGAGCAGTGTAATAGCGCAATCAACAAAATAATAGCAAAACGAAGGAAAAAACCTGGACGAACTTCGCAGATATGAAGAAGTTTGAGAAACTGTTCTTTGAAAAGTTTGCGAATCGTTTCTATCTTTTGCACAGTCGTATTGATTTCCACAAGAGTTTTCTCCCTATGTAGCTAGAAATCAGAACTAAATCGGAATGGTGCAAATAACCGGTGCGGTAATCAAAAAGTGCCGGAAGTCGAAAATCGTGAAACATTCAGATGTGCCTCTTCTAGGACTTCCGGTTTACGGAGACGATCGGGAGTGCAGAGCATGGCCTATGCGTCGACCAGAAATTGCAAGTACTTGGCTGATTCACAAAATGCTATAGTTTTCAAATAAAGCATTGTTCACTGTTGCACATAACAAACGCTATGAACGAAGCGCCCTTTCTCATCCCTTATCTTCCCCAAACCCTCCACACTAACATTAGCAAAACGTTTATTGATCAAAACGTCTTGTCCATAAGCCCTTCAAATGATGCCAATTTTTGTAATTTGTTATAAAATATTATATTTATTTTCTTTTCATTTCAACGTCCCCAAGATGGAAAATATGCATAACAAAATAAAATGAAAGCGAACAGGAAGGTGGAAGGAGGGGGGGTGAGGACGGGAAGGAAGGACTGCTTCATCTACCTTTGCACCAACCCTGAGATATTCTTTGAAAAACTAGACTTTCATCCCGAAAACCAAAGAAACCACCAAAACAAGAAGAATGAATGCTTGATGTGAACGCGACTAATTGATCACTGAAGGGACGCGAAAATATTGCTGCCGACCGGCGAAGCACAATTGCTCGACGTGTGTGTGTTAACCTCACAACGATGATCACACCACACCACTCTTCTTTGCCTCTCTCGTTTTCCCGCACTCTATCGCATTTGTGTGTCGTCTGCCTATAAACGACTCTCTATTGCAAACAGGCGCACGTGCATAGACGGCACAGTGCTCGTGAGTGGTAAACAATCGTTTGCCTCATCCTCGTGACCATAGTGGATCCAATTCCTTTCGGGTTTCTCACATGGAGTCGACTTCCCGGAAGAAAGGACATTTGCCCGATCCCTGTGCGGATCAGCAGAACAGCTCCATCCACATCCCTCTCGTCCTCCCAAAAATAAATACATTCTATTCCTTTGAAGTAAATAAGACCATGTGTTCACTGATATGTGAACCGTCAATAAAACGTCGAATAGCGAGCAATGCTAATCCTACAGACCCCACTAGCAGTACGACCACGCAGGCAGAAATTCACTGATTAGAATAAAATTTGGTCCACGGCTGGCATTAACCCGTGATTTGTATATATGAAGTTAAATAACTGCACTTTTTTAAGATAAGCACTTAAATCTATTGACAGTTTTCGAACTCTTTTGTAATGAAAATCGATTCCAGTAATCGATCCTGTCCCCTCATCTTGCTTCGATTATTTCCGATTCCCGAATTTACGAGAGTGATTTCAGTGATCGGAATTGAATAATCGAAAAGCAAGAAATTAAATATATTTCGTTGGTGCTCTCAGTGATCATGAATGCTCAGGTGAGCGTTAGCAGGCTTTAATAATGAATGGTCATGAGCGTTATATACTCGAGTTAAGATAAACTTCCACTCATACATTCGCCTTTATTACCGACTATACTTGATACGCTGGCAACTGATAGCAATGCCGTTAGCAGTCTTCCACAATTTCTAGGCTTCAAGCTTTTTCAGGGAGTGGGAGAGAACAAAGAATCCGATAGAGGATGAAATTTTTTAGATCCGTCCACAGTACGAAACAGATATACACTTAGGGTAGTAGATGTATTGTGCAAGTAATACCATAAAGAGGTGAGAGCGCAGCAAAAACGATGTGTTTTTGCAACGTCCTCGTTGACCTGCTTGAATTGCTAACACAAATGTGCAAAATAATGCACTTTTTTCACTGATGTGATCGCCCGTAAATATCGAAAAAATTTCGCTTTTTCCCGCGCGGGTAAAGCAGCTTGAATTGATGTAAAATAAAAATTTGAGCAGTTTAAAATGCAACGCAACTTCTGAACATCTTTAAATCTTCGTAAGGAAGCTGACGATTCAACTCAAATATTGGTGTATGAGGTGATTCTATAAAAGAAATTATATCCATCCAGTTTCATAACACTAGTTTCAATGATTTCTTGGTTGAAATGATCAGACACGTCGTTGGACACGTACACATACGCAAAGATAAAGCATTTTGCAAGTACAAATTTTGCAAAAATCTATTGCAAATGCAAAAATATATCAAAGTTTGGCACATATCGAGCTAATTCAGCCTTATCATTTCCCATCACAACAAGATGCATGAAATTTCCTTGGCAAGAATACTGATTGTGAGTGATAAATACGTAGTATAAATTATTTTTTCATCAGCTGGATGTCCACGACTGCAAGTTCGACGGCGCCTCTGGTGAAGGAGTTTGGGGGAGCTTGATGGACGAAGAAGGTGTTGAGAGGAAGAGTCGGAATGGAAGGCAATGTAACGAGTGAGAGGCGTTGACAACGCCATCCAGAAGTGATGAAGGTGGCGAACCGAACCAAGAACCTGAATTCAACCACAACAGGGTTGATAAAAGTGACAGGCGCTGCCAGCATGGTGATTACAGACATCTATGATCACTACAGGCAATCGTGTAAACATCGCATTAAGATACACCATTTTCCATTACAGTGTCTACTTTACTTCCTTCTTATATTTGGTAATAAGCAGGTGAAATAGGCAAACGTAGTTGGTAATATCTGTCACGTAAACGACAATTTCATCTTATAAAAACCTCGATTATAAAGCTTGCCCTCCAAATTCCTTCGCCTCTCGAAATCTTCTCCTCCACCTCCTCGAAATCTTCTGCGGCAATACGAGTGAAATGATTTGGAAATCTCAACAAGCAGGGAAAATTGATGCCAGCTGTGAAGTCGCACTTCGTTTGCCGGAATTATATTTCCCGGCATTTGCGCATTTTATTCTGGCAAGCGTCATTCAAACAGTTAGGATTTTAGTGCACAGTTTGTGTGACACAATTCCACGCACACTTTTCAGACGTTTTCAAAACAAGATGCGCAGAGTTCACGCCTCCATTCGAGGTAGAATTCACCGCAGGCTGGAAGGAGTCCAAGTTTCGAAGGCAGTGGTACAATTACGAGACCGTTATAAAGTCGAGCGTGTTTTACCTCAAGCTAAGACTCGAGTAAACTCTGCTCCTATATTCATGCAAATGGAAGACCCACACAGTGCCACTGCATCTTTTCTGCAATTTTAAGTCATTTTCTGCTGTGGCGCTATGCAGTATTCTTCCCATCTTGCGCAATTTTTGCCAAACCTATGTGCAAGTCCAGCTCGAGACTTGCGCGGATCAGTCCTCTAATTGTGGGGAAAGAAAGGCTCGAAAATAAATGTTTTCGGAACGCCGGAGTTCTTGAAGTAAGCTTTACAGCATAATAAAGTAATAAAAATATATATTTATTTGAGAGCTCGGCAAAGCAGAATTCCCTCTCTAAACTCCTCAGTATTTATGTTTCTTTCACGTTTTCGTTATTCCATCTTATACGGTTACCATTCAGAAGTTTTCATCATATCACAAGATAAATAAAATAATAAATAATCCAACCGTTCCACTGATGCTCTCACTTACAACTGAAAAATTCAGACACAAATCTGAAGAAATCAAAAAGAAATTGGGCGCCATTCCAAATGCAAAAAAAGAAAATGAAATGCAGTCAGGTAGACTGACCATTACGAGTGGAATTTTTGCACTTACATTTGCGTTTGTTTGAAAACTCAAAAAGTACGAAGGAAAATGCTTGAAAGTCGACTGGAAATTTTCTTCGCTAAAACGCTCTTTCCAATAGCGATCATAAAAGTGCAAATGTTAAATATGCAAAAATTATTTCCACCCAAGCATTCGTAATTCCTCCTCATTAAAAAAAATTAAATTGCCTTTGGAATTGTCCTATGATAAAATCTTTAAATCTCATCAATTCGAATTTTATGGTTTATAAGGCGCACTACTGTATCAAACAACAAAAAACGCATTAAAAAGCCATAATAGTGAGCAAAAAGCGCACAAATATAAAATCACATAAATTGGTCGAAAGAGCTCTCTGTTGCACCATAAATGGTCGAAAGAGCTCTCTGTGCATTACTGCAAAATGCCTGACTGTTGTGGAGCCGTTTAAGGGCGCTAACAATATAACATGCAAGAATCGACCGATGACTATTGCTGACATCATAAGAGATCACACAAACGACCAGCAGAATTAGGAGCCTGAACGCTCTCTTAAAACTGTAGATGAGTATAGATTGGTGTAGTAAACATGGGTATGGATTATATCTCATCTCTGTTGCTGTTGCATCTAAGCGAACATTTAATAAAATGCTCGCGATTTAAATGTCCTATTCAAAAGCTTTCACTTAGGCAACTCAGCAAATAGCCTACAAGAGAGAATATAGCTTTCCTTAAGGCCATCAATACGTTCGAAAAATAACGCCTGGAAACACTTGCAGCGAGTGCGTCGGATGTACCCATCAAATCGCTAATTAAAAATTTCTCAAGAAACATGATTTCAGCATTTCTATCTCGAAGATCCCCCCTCCCCTCCCCCTCCCCATCTCCACTATTAAACTTTGAGGGTGGGTTAATTATTTCTGCGGTGTTCACATATCTCTACCATTGTTGTCACAATTTTTTAGACCTTTCAAAAGCATTATCTTCCGTAATTCAACGTTCAGAAATCGAGTTGGGGGAATTTAGTGATGATTTCAACGAGGTTAACAATAATTGCGAACTTAAAAATTCTCGGGTATTCGAAAGAGTCATTATTGAAACTGATAATATTTGAAAATCGTTGTTGATGATTCTCGATGATCTGTGCAATTTTGAAAATCTTCTGCTCATTTCCCATCACCTTCTTACTTAATTCTCTTTATTAAACGTTCTACTTGCGAAAAAAAAGAGCCCATGCTGTATGTAGATAAACGATTGCACATTCAAAAATAGCAAAATAAGAAATCGAGCAGTGCTGACAACGTAGACAAATCAATATGATTCAGGTGAAGAAATCAGCGAATTGAATGAGACACGAAAAACGTTGTTTCCACATGAATCTGAATTAGAGAATTGCAGCAAGGTGCAAAATTAAGGGCTGTAATAAGCAGTAATAATCGAATGCTATGTGGCAGACTTGTTGAATTCTTTCGCAAAAAAGGCTCGCCAATCGTTCATTTTATGAGTTTAAATGTGGCATAAGAAATAAACTATGTATCTTCCGCTTTGAAAAGAAAACCGACATTCCTCTCTCGAATTGTTTAACCCTCATTGCTCGACTTCGGTTTCCAAATAGAGCGGAATTTAAATTTTAAGGAGGAAAGCATGTTCCGACATCGATATTTCGCCTTGTAGAGTCCCTATTCGTCGATTTTTCAAGAAAGACGCGCTCACGGCATGAGATCTTCTACGAAAAGATCGTTACAATTCAAGTGCTTTGCGTTCAATTTCTATCGCTTAATATATGGGATCATATTCAGAATTGACTGCAAAGCGTAAATGCAAATGTGCATTTTGTAGAAAGACAACTCTCTTTTTTGGAATTTTTGAATACATTTGACGAAAATGAACTTTGGAAGTATTTCTCATAGCAAATACTTTTTGCTGGTGGGAAATCAACTTAAATGACATTTTATTTAGAGATTAATTTAACGAGAAAGTTCGTAAATTCAATGAGCTGCTCTCATGCCTTGAAAAAAGTTTCTTATTTTTGAAGTTTCGGATTATTGGAAAAATCGCTCTCATAAATTCTTTTTCAATTACCGTAACTTTTAGACCTGTTAGGTTTTTATTTGTTCTCTTAAATTTGAACGATTTCATATATTTGTGTTGTGCTACATAAAATGAAAAAGTACAAACGTTAAAAGGCGCCGTACGGCTATTCGGCACCTTCAGAAGCATCGAGACTATGGAGGGGAATAGGGGAACGAGAGGGGAAGGGACGCTTCCGCATTAGTTTTAACGCCGCTTTTATAGCAAAAAGAATTGTAGATGCATAAAAGTGCACAAGCAACTCATCAAATTCCACATATCACAAAAACGCACTTCATATAAACCATTCTCTTCTACAAGCTTCTTTCTCCATGTTCAGAAGCACAGATATATTCGTGTTTAAAAGCCCAAATAAACCGTATATCTGGAACGGTGATAAGTGACTCCGGAGTCGAATCCTTATGAAAACTCATTTCCATGATTCGTAAGGATTTCTGCGTCGCATTTAACCTAGGTAATTAACCGCCGTTTTTATTTGGATAACTGTGTAGATGAATTTTTTGGAAGAGTTTGATTGCTAAATTGCCCATCATCGATTGAGAATAGTATGTAAAAATTAACGCCATATGCAAATAGTAACAGTAAACGAACCAACAATACCACTGATGGAAGGAATAATGGCCGTTTCCGCAAACACGAAACATACGCAACTCAAAAATTGCAATCAACCTCTCACCGTGCTGTCGAAGGCTTCTATTGAAATTAATTGACTTTTTGAGTGCGATGATGATAACTTAATAATTAATAACATAAGTACTAGTGGTAACTACGTAGAAATGATAATTCCATAATTTCATATCAGATTATTCAGAACTTTATATGCAAATTTCGCATCATATATGCAAATCACACAGCTCGGACGGCGTATTTCATGTAGAGCTTTATTGCAAATCACATATCGTTTGTAGATGAGTTCATTACAAGAGAAAACACCTGTTTACTAATGATGATGGAGACAGCAACCAATACGCATTAAGTCATCAAAGCTTTCGAGGGTTCTAATCTCGACATATTGAGTGTCCACTGCCACTTTTTAAACATCACATTCAGCCAGCAAATAAACCTTCACAGCAACGTGGATTCAACTTACCTGTTTGCGGCTATCGTTGCCAAAAAAAGAAACACCCGCAACAGATGCATCGGGTCGGCGCTATATTGTAGTTGGTGTTAAGAAAATGAGATGGAAACGTACACGCATATGTAGGTTTTTTCGCTTCTATAGTAGTGTCTATGGATGGTGCTTTACATTCACAACACACCCCATCATAAAGGTTTATAGCATAGTGCAAGTTATGAATGTTTAAGAAAATGTGTGTTATAAATGAAAGGATGCGTTAAATGGATGAAAAATGCCTGTCGCACTTCTAACAAATCTTTCGAGTAATCTCCTTACATTCGACCACCACCCACTCAGTATAACGTAGCATACCCACAAGAGCCGAAAGTATTGATTAGGTGAGTGATGAGAAACGCTGCTTAGTGCTAAATGCTAAAGTATTGAAGTTCTCGTCGAAGCAAATCAAGTGATGCCCCACCGATACATGTCGCCGACCACTGCACTAATCACTCTGCTCGACGTGGCATGCTATCAAGAACGCATATTTGCTATTTGTTGTTAGTGATCTCTGTTCAGGCACTAGCAACATCCTTGAATGCTTCACTTTTACCCGTCATTCCATCCGATTTCGGTAGCCATACAAATTCCAGTATATGAATAAACCAATAATAACAGTGATTTATTTCGAACTTGGCATATGAACAAACCTGTTGGTGGATGTCCTATCAATTAGACATCTTTCAAATCACTATTTTCCTCGCAAAACTCGGGCTCGTGATCTGGGTACTCAAATCTGAGCTAGATTTAATTTGCATCAACACTGCATCGTCACCAGATGAATGGCAAAGAAAAGCTTCAAGCAAAAAGAATAGCCGTACACTTCCTTCAAGTATAGTCGAAATCGCGAATACAAACGCACATCAAGCAGTAGGAGTCTTTATAAGATCCATCGGAGTAAACAGATGTCCTGTAAAGTTTAAGTGGTTGAAGCGTCTTGACCGCTTTACTTTCCGTTCACTTATTTTTAGCTAATGAAGGGTGCGTTGATGGTGGTCGAACATTCCATTCATAGGTATCTTGACCACCTCCCGGCCAATGCCCAAAAGACAACAACCAAAAAACAGCAGTTGAACCTGTTTGGTGACTCGAGTTTTAATGGATGCCTGCCCACGAAGATCGATTAAACGAAGCGGTGCATCGTGAGAACTTCCGGTGTAAGGAACCAGTAGCAACACAGCGAATGGTACTCGTATAAGTATATGATGGCCACTGTTCACCATGGTTGATTTTGTGGCGCTGAGTTGATACGTTTCCATGACAAAATAATGTTAGCAACAGAGTGTTCTTGAATGAAACACCGATGAGATAGTGAATACAAAGAATACTTCCAGAAAATTCTGGATTATATTGGAAGAAAACTGTGTTAGACATTACGCGATGAGCAGCAGATTAAGGATTTAACGTGTGAGAGTTGCCAGTGCTCCCCTTGGACATATCAGTATCGGTGCTGTCTAATTGCTACTCTACTATAAATAGCGGAGTGAAGTAGTTGAATTCTAAACGCTCTAAAGTTTGCCATCTTTCACGGATCACTCGTTTAATTACCCATAGAGAATACCATTAAAGTTATAGAAGCAGTTATTGATAGTTAATAGTATGATTGTTAAATTAGTTAACCAAATTTAGTGACAGACAGAGGTGAATTTCAATGATTCAATTGCAAACAACGATTTATTTATGTTGTTTTCAGATCGGCAGTGATAAGCAGTCAATGTGGAATAATCCTCTGATCTGAACTGTCAGCTGAATGCACTTAACTTGCCGAATGACGACTTTAATTTGATATGTCATGCAATCACGCCGGCAGATTCAACGTCGTAACGAAGTGAGCATTGCACACATATTTCACGCTGCAATGAACTCACACATCCTGGGGCAGGGGTGGGGGAGGAGGAGAGCAAGGAGGTGAAACCGGAAGCTGTCACTAATGCATCCTCTCCTCCTTCTCGCTTTAAATGGACACCAGTTGGAGGTTAGTGCTTAAATCTATATTTATGTCGATACCACACTGCTGTTACACCTTGTGTTGTAGCAGTAATCAATCCTCCGATACCTCATTTGAAACTGCACTGCTCATCTATTTCATACGACTGCACCTGTTGTGGAAGTCCCACATGAGGAAAATCCAAAGTAATCTACGGTGCAGCCGATTGGGTGTGAAAATTGGCTTTTTTTGAGGTACGGAAAAAGGTGCAACACGTTGGCCTAATTATCCAATTTTGAGATAACAGCATGTGTCTCGACGCCCTCATGCTCTTGTTAGCGGCTTGGATGCAATGGTATCGAGTGGTTTTTACAGAAGATTGCTAGGAGACTCTGCAAAGGCAATCGAGAACAATCCATCATATAACGATGAACCACTCAAGATGACACAGACAATTCTTGAAGCGATACGCGTTAAAGCAGAAAATCTTTGTGAAGGTTTCAATACCCGTCGCATACTATAAAGGACACAAAATGGATGTCACTGTTTGCTGTGAAGCACAACGAGCAGCTCAGATATCGTTCACCGATATTTCAATTAATCCACTTTACCGTGTCAAAGGAATGCCGCCCACCGCATCTTAGTCGGATCGATGCTCGACAAATTGAATACGGATGTTATCCTCGGACACTTGTTGCATGGACACGTTCATGAGAAACAATTGGCATCCTACAAATTTAAATTCTCGGACTATTCAACGCTTCAGAAGTCATTCGTAATTGACGCCTCTTGATGAATTCCGACGGACACTTTGTCTCTATATACTTGTCGCTCGCTGTTTTCTTCTGATCGTGTCGAGGAGTTTTAGCAGTTCTCAGAACTGATCCAGAGGAACTAGAGAGATGCAAAAGGTGATTACGTTACCCACGAAAATAAACTGATGACGACAATCTGGTCCTATTAGAGCTTCGTAGCGCCCGTGAGCGCGCGGAATGAGGCATTAAGGACGTCAGCACCCCGCACATCCGCTCGCTAATCCATACAAGCGGAGCATCAGAGCAAATCATCAAAAACGTATTTAGTAAAACTGTTGATTTATATTGAACAAGCGTCGACGCTTAAACGCTTACTTCGCTCCCCCCCCCCCCCCCCCCCCCCCCGTGGTCGAAAAGTGCCGGTTCGCTGGTTTGCCACAACTCTGCGCAGAATGCTTGCCTCTGCGACAGAAACATTTCCCAAAGCCTGCGTCTGACAGTGTTCTTCATGGAAGAAATAAGCACATCTGATATAGACTTAATTCCTCCAAATAGAACTGCTCCAAATTGCTTCTGTACGTCGATTTCACTGAAATGCTTTAACAGTTTGGGTGACTGGCTCATTTCGGTCTTGTCGAATGCATCGACATGATCGCGGAATAGTGCATTGTGATGGTTAGAACGTTAACTGGGCATTTACTCAGCCGAATACGCTCGTGAATAATCCAATGCTGGATCTTTGTGAGTATTGCACTTTAAATCACGTTTTTGATTTGATAGTCTCCAACTCTGATCGTGTTGTTCTTAGCGCCTCCATCAAACCACCATTACATCGTTCTTTTACAGTAAATATCATCGGCTGCTTCCCTTTGGCATTGATCTTGTGCGAAAGAGCTACGATGAAGGAAGTGCACTTTGTTAATGCTAGACTCAGGTGGTTGCTTTGCTAAGCTTTTCGATGTTGCTTCGTTTTATGTTCCCTTTCTAGTATATCTTCATTTCATTGTACAGTGGTGTGTTCTGTCCGCTTCTATTGCCTACCCTCCCAGAATTGCTGCCAAAAATTTAGCCCTTCAAGACTATCGAAATGAAAACATCGTTATGCCACAAGAAGTGACTTATTAGAGCTTGTTGAAATGTGGCAGACACTGCCACAAACAGTGTCAACAGGTTTGCACCCGATCTGCTAATGGAACGTTAAATCCTTTTTTTTTCTTATACTAATGCTAAGCTTGAGAGCGCCGCAATAATCCGACTGAGTGGCAACGCCAATTGCTCCCTGATTATGTATCAAAGTTAGGGTGGGATTTTGGAGGATTAATTTGTGTGGATAGCCAGGGAGGGCAACTGCAGGTGCGTGCTGTGATAACGTTGTGCGTCGAAAGTTTGTCGTATAAACGTCATCACTGATACCACCTTACACATCTCGTCTTTCAGTGAGAACCTACTGTAAATTTCTGGACCACTGCTCTTCTATTTCCTGAGGCGTCTGAAGACTGGTTTTTGCGCCTCGTTGCATCGCATTCTCACTTTCAGTCTTTTTGTTGGTCACATACCTGCACCAAGAAAAATCCTCAGTCGTTAACTCTAGTGAGATTAGGAATTCCACACCTATTAGCCTTACTTTCTCAATTTTCAGACCGACGTGAACAGCTGTCAAAAATCTAATCACGGCGCATCTCCTTTACTGCGACCTGTTAATTAGCAATTAACCTGGGTTTGTGGCAGGCAAATCTGCACTTTGGTCGATACCGAAATCGGCTAACGACTGGCTCGCAGACATGCATGCTAGTATCCAAACATATGTGATCCATATCGACTAGTGATGTTTTCTGTCACAATGAGCTAATCGAAAAACTGGAAGAAGGGGATATTTGTGCGCGATAATTTGCTTTGTTAGAATACCCTTTCCTTATCGGTCACACCTTTGGAGTATCTAGAGAGGTTGCATCTAGTCGTGATCGTCTTGTATTGCGCTGAGTGCTTCAAAGTATATCTGTTAATTCCTTATTCTTTTGGTTAGTATAAACGACGTTAGAGAGGGTTATGTAGCCTATGCAAGCGGTCTGTTGGTGATCTCAAATTGCCTCTTCTCACCACTTTTTCACCACTGCACACTCACAGGTTGACCTCCTTGCTGTTCCATGCGACCATCTAGCAACTTGGCGGATCACCGAGAATTTGGCGATTGGATGCAGACACCCAAAAATAAGACATTTGACTGTAATATGATGGCGTGTTGTGTCTCAACAGTGGATTCTTTCACGACGTGACGCTATGCTCGATTTGGGAACTTTCATTCAGACACATTTAAATGAGCAAATCATTGCCACTACATTTCTGAGCGACAAGCCGTTTGTCCCAAAACTATTGAAGAGTACCAAAGTGCATCTGAGGCAATCCACTCTTGAAACTGCACCTATACGACGGAGGTCAATCAGAAAATGCACTCAGTGAACACACTTAGTAGTTAGTGCTTTCTGAGAAATACCTTTCAAAAAGCCTCTTCACAAACTTACTAGAAGGCTGATATTATTGGCTCTAGAAAATCCCAACCTGAAATCTTGAACTGCAGGAGGGTTCAGTTCGACTTGATTCTCTGTAGTGAAACTCTTCACGGTTTCTTTGAAATATGAACTAAGTCGATTTTTTTACTGCTTCCCTCAATAGTTTCCAACCGGCTTTTCATCAGAAATTTTTGCAGTGTCTTATCTTCGCGATCTTCGCTGTCTTCCATCAAAATCTTTACATCTTCGCGCGATTCACCGCAATTTTGCATATCGCATAGTTAGTGACTCGGGTTCATCCACTGTGAAATTGCGTCGATTGCGATCGCTCACTGATCAATCGCCGACTTGTCCTCCGATTTGTGTGTGATCTCGACGCGTAGGTTTCGCAACACACCATCTGATGTATTCCCTTCCGCTCCTATTTGCTTAAATGTTATCGACATTTTTGGTTTTATTAGTGTTCGGATTGACTTAATTTTATTCCTTGTTAAGACAGGCACTGCTACTACCTTCTGGATTTGTAACACTGTAGCACTAAACAGCCGGACTGGAACCATGTAATCGAAGCGTAAACAATTTAAAAAAAACGTTCTAGTGGTACATGTTGCCGGAAAAAGCGCTACTTCCCATTCTAGTGGTAATCCGATATTGCTATCGCGGTTTTCCCCAGTCACCTTCTTGGAACTCCAGCATTGTCCCTTCTAACTGCTCTGATGCGTTACAGGATTAGACAATAGAACACGTATGAATATAAAATGCTCATACTGTTCCTCTGTCTTTCCTCTGCACAAAAGACATACTAGTATAACAAGAAGTCAGCTGTAAGTCAGCAACAGCGTGAAACAAGGCTACGAGTAAAATTTCTGTGAGACAGCGAAATCTTTTCTTCTTATGGTTGCCATATGATAAGCATCTTTTATGCAGCAATATCTGCAAACAAATGAGGTAATTACTATTTGCAGTGAAATTTGATAAAGAATTCGCTGAGTGATATCACAGCGAAAGTGTTCGCTCAAAGAGAGCGGAAAGAGTAAAGACGCCGTTAAATTCATTCATAATCTGGTGATAATGATGAAATCATTTCTGCAACGCATTGTTGTTGTGTGTCGGTGTCCAGTATCTGTCTGTGTCTGTCCGGCAGTTCCCAGACACGGACCAGAAAGCCTACGGCGACAGAATTTACTGGGTGACCTACGACTTTGGAAAAAAGTCCCTCCGAAGCTCCTTCTTTTCGTCATCCTTCCACATTTCCAGCAACGTTTTGTGGTCAGTTTTATTTATGCCGAGAATTTGCCACTCGCCGATTGGCGAGCTGCCAGACTTCGTTTGCAGCACAGACTTGAACAATAAAAGTGCTAGGAATGATCTTATTTCATTGTTTCACGAATTATGAGTCGGCTTCGATGAGGACAGGCACCGAGTGCATCAGAAACCTCGACGTTTCAGGTGGCTTTTCATCGCATTCACTCGAAACTTCTACTCCTTACAGACCAATTAGTAAACTTGAGAAAGGATTTGCCATGTACGATTGAAATTTCTCCACCATTTTCGTACGTCAAATTCCCAACAACGGTTGAGCATTTCTGCAACCGGTCGGCCGATCGGGAAAACGCATCATTGGGCGTTGGAGCATTATTTTTCAGGGCAACTATCCAAATCCAGCCACGAATATCGCAGATCGTGCCAACCGATCGCACATAGCGCGCTTTCTCGTCCTCGAAAACAAACTCTCATACGGCACAGCACACCCAACAAAGCAGCACTAATCGGTAGGACTGAAAACGACCCAGTCGTCGAACGCCTAACAGCGATGATGATAGTCGTACGCATGTAACTTGATGTAAAGCTCATTTATTTCTTTTTCACAATCATTCTTTGCGAGACCGCTCCCATTTCGAACAAATAAACAAGCCGATTACAGGAGCATTATAACTCTAAGTCCAATGATCCCAAAAGAACGGTATCCGAAGGGTTGCCGTGCAAGGATACGGATATTTAATGGCAATCTGCATTTAATATAACAATATAGATGCAAAACACTCAATTTTCACAAATGTGTCGTTGCATGGCAGTTGCGCACTTTCTGTGATATCACTGTAAACTAGGCTGCGATGATTTTGGTCGTTGGTCCGCGTCACGAATCCACAAATCGCCATATCATTACCGCCTTTTCGATATTTCCGGAGAGGGTTGGAGCGGCCTTTTCTGTCTTCGAATAGAAGGTTATGACGGCATGCTAGACGATTCAGCGCATAATTCATAAGTGCAGTTAGATTGATATTACACTTTGCGCTCATCACTGTCCATTGAAATTCGTTCATGTCGTTGTGCTGTGCGACCTTGATCGCGATTATGTTGTGCGAACTGTTGCATTTGCAGCAACCGCTTGATCAGCGGTCGCAATCAGAAGCATCTCAAGTGTAGGACTACCGATGACCAAAATACAGAAATTCTGATTCGTTATTTGCCATTTTTATGCAGAATCCCATCCCGGTGTACATACCACTACTGCCCATCAAAAATACTTTAGTTTTGTGCCAAAACAATTGCAGATCGTTTTAAAATCGTGAGAGGGGTCTTCTGCTGGTTAAATGCGACTAATTGCCGCTGTTTTAATTAGTGAAATAATAATGCTTGCACCCAATCATAGAGATGGATAACCATGTGCAACATTTTATAGTAATTGCCTGTTAGCAGTAATACTAAATGTTGATACTGGAATAGAAAAGCCGGATTTAATAATTAAAGAGTAACAAATGTGGAAAAATAAGGGTTCGTTCATCTAGGACTAAACTGCGAAAGTGAAGTTGATTTATGCCTTTATTAATAAGGGCACGACATGATATAGAAAGGCTGTAAACCAATGGACAAGAAGATGGACAAGAAGATGTAGATGAGTGAGGGCGGAATGATTTGTGGCTAAGAAGGAGCGGCGCAAACGGTGGGATTATTTTCAGTTGCAGGTGCTTCTTCTCCTGTAGACGTTTCAGTGACATTTGTACCTTGTGAATATATATCTGTAACAAAAAGAGATGTTAAATGACCGATTATATTGAGCAATGAGTCGTGTATCGCAACCTGAGATCGTGAAACATCGCTCGTGCTCAGAGAACGAGAATGCCGACCGATGGATAACTCTCGAGTTCGCACATCGCTCCGACTTTTTCTCGGAGAATTTTGGTCCTTCAAAGTAGATTGTCACGTCTTTTTATCTACACTATTTAGACGCTTTTTTAATGACTAATGGCATTATCAAAACGCTTTATTGATTCGTTGCGATAGTTTTCCTTCTTTTATGCAATTTAAAAATTAAATGTTATGATGACGCCGTATGTGTGCAAGGTAGCTGGCGACGTTTTTGGAAAGGAATGGAACGAATGTAAACCTCAGTAGTGAAGGAAAGGGAGCAGGATGAGGTGCTAGGCAGGAAGGAGACACTCGATGGAAGGGCGGTTTTTGATGCCTCTGATAAATGAACCGCCAGAGTGAACGGAACCTTATTACTAAGTTTATAAATAGTCTCTGCAACAGGGCAATACTGTTATCCACGAAACAAGTGTCCTTTCCACCAGAGAGGCGATTCGAGCAAAACACCGTTATCCTCTACGAAAACCCCCAGAAAGAAGTCTGGAGACACGTCGCTTATCTGTCTGTCAATCTTGCGTATGCGGGTTCCCTCCGTCTTCGTTGTCGAGGATGTGTATCTCATAACAACGTTGCAAATAAGTTGTACTACTGCATAGCGGAACATAGCAGTCAAATTTGCGGGATGCACCTGTGCATATGAGAGCGTAACACAATGAGTGTACTGTAATGCGCAATGTTTGCAATGACGCTGCAATAGTGAATGCAACGTCAGCTAAACGAACATTTCCTCGACGAGTGCGGAAATTCGTTGGTATTCTGTTACCTTTTTCTGGTTTATCAAAGGCCTTACTGCAAAGAAATCGTTTCTTTATGGTTAATGATTTGAAAGTGAGGGACGCTTATTCTCGAGTTACCTGTGGGAGCAATTAAAACTAGAATGAGTTGAAGTGCTTAGCTGAAACCTGTTGTTGTAACCTTCTCAGATCCCGTTTGTGAGTACTGTCGCCGATCCTCAGAGGACAGTCATCTATGCCTGTCTATCCTCTCGTATTTCTTTGTGTCGCATTGAAATTCTAAGTAATACTGTTGCACTTGAAAAGTGCGTTTCTGAGTGGAAGGAATGTTTAGATTTGTGTATCCGTGTTGAATATATATATTATGCATATGCATATACAATATACACAAATATATTCATATGTATGGATGTATATATTATATGTTATGTATATATGCACATGGGCATAAATGTTCGAATGCATATCCTTTTGATGTTCGCTTTTTTTAGTGCGTAAGAAAATTTGACAAGAAAGCAAGTGGAACAGCTTGCCGTATTACCTGGTCTGATCACTGTAACCACTGCGGAATGAAAATCCAACCTGTGCCATAGTGTATGCAACTTCTGTGCCATTGAAGGTGCTGTAAGCTTATAGTGAGTTTTATACTAAGCAACTGTGTACCGACCAACATCACGTTCGACATAATTTGCTCTGCAGGTACAACTTTTGAGGAGCGCTTAAGACGTAGAAAAGCTCACTATAGATGAGTGAACCGAATAAAGGATGACTGGAAGGGTGTCGGCGAAGTGTGTCCACTAAATCTCGTAGCCCCAACTTCAGTGGTTTCGGATTTGAAACTGCTAGACATCCACACACAGCAGACATGACGTTACCATAGCACATTCAAGCAAAAACCCCGAGTGCAATTTTACGGGAGCGCATACAAGTCGGCAAATGTATCGCAGAAATTGACGCGGCACATATTGCGTTGGGGAGAAGATACGTTGTTGCACTTCTCTCGTTATTACTAACCAGCTGCAACAGTTACGGAAAAAATGTTTGAAGAAAAATATAAATAATTAAAAAACCAAAAAAAAAAAAAACCTGCGGGATAAAGGGTTCATATTTGAAAAGATCCACCCGCTTGTGCAAACCTTTCACAAATGATTCGTTTTTCTGATCCCACCGATCGTGGGACTGCAACAAATCACTGCAGTCAGCGTACTCGATCAGTGTTAACTTGATGTATAACATTGAATGGATGCAAATTATGATTATAACGGTTGGTCTTTCATTTTTCCGCCAGTGAGCTTAGAGAAGACCTTTCTCCCCAATCGAGTTAGGAAAACCGAATCTTTTGAGAAGGTTTTGAGCCGATGGCGAAAAAAATTAAAAAAATTCAGATCAGTTGAAATGTGAATATGTTATTCCGTAAGGTTCGTTATTTCTTGCGAATCTTTGAACGTGGCTGCTCGCACAATCTCTTCCACGCCGCTATGTTCGTTAGGCGCTCTTGTAATTTTACTTCGTTAAAGCTCATTATAGCATTGTCATGTTTGCACGTATGCATGTTCTCCTTCTGTCTGTCCGCCTGTCTGTCTGTCTGTGTGGTTGTTCCAACTTGAGAATGTCAAATTAGACATGCTGCATGAAACTGACTGTGTTGAGGCTGCGATGCAGGTCCTTCGTAGAAGATATATATGGAGGTTCGTTTTGCTTGAGTTATGTACCTTTGATTTCCGCATTGTTTTCCGCTCATTGCAGGGTTTGGCATTTCATGCGAAATGGGATGCGCACGGATATCGCTTCCATGCTAGCATTCTCGCCCAAGAGTACTGAAGGCAGAGGGTGATCAGACTAATCACTCCTCCCTCACGGTTGGAGACTTGTTTAGAAGGGGCGAAGGAGGGAGGGCTGAATATATTCCTGGCAAAGAAAACCTCTTACGAGGCTACTGTAAAATGTCTGAAGAATTTCATAATATTTCTACATATTCCTTTGCTTTTGTTCAGTTCGAGTGGATTATCGGAGTGTTGCGGGCCGGCAGTGTGCTTGAGGATGAAGGAAAACGGCCGTATCGTCATGGAACATGGTCATGAGCATCCGCCAAGAAGTGATCATGAACGAGGACACACAGGTGCTCGCCACGTGGATTGGAGACAGGCTATCAATCTTATATTCTGTGCTGGTGGCATTCTCGTCTGTTATCTCTGGTTTGGTATTGTGCAGGAATCCATGTAGGTTATTATACCAATCGTTCGGGTTAAGCGAGCATATATGTGCTCGCTTGTCAAACACAATATGTGCTCGCTATGTTGGGTGAGGGGGAGGGGATCGAGTGAATGGGGTTATTGCTTAGCATTCTTTGGAGCATACAACTTTTACGAGACGGTTATACACTTAGGATTGACAGACAGCTGCACTTTGAGAGGGCTGACGTAACGATCCGAAAAGGTCGGTCTTGCGCTTCTCCATAAACTCACACCCGCTTTTTTAGGTCATCGGTGGGTCGGAATGTGAGGGATGGGGAAGCGGAATGACAGTAGTGAGGAAGAAAGGTTCCTGAGATCATCTCTTACTTGTATGATATATAGATGAAGGAGCAGTCTCGTAATGCAACAATTACTGTCTTTAAGAGCAAAGGTTTGGCGTTCATTTTATATAACGCGTACATTTGGGAATTTGTTCTGAATTTATAAGTTTGACAGGAACGTTGGCGCGCTGGTTCACCTGAAGTATCGTGCCAGATGTATTTATGGAGTGGAGAAAAGTGATTCATTGTTTCCTAGTTTATTATTGTATATACGAGTAGAGTGAAACACTGAAGACGCGACAGAAAGATCCTCATTACAGAGGTTAAAAAGTGATTCTTTCGACTTCAGTATCTTCAGATTCTTTCAATTCTTGCTTGACCTGGGCCCTCATCTTTGCTTATTCAAGCATCCTTCGTCGAAGACGCGCAAGGGTATGGTCCAAGATTCCGTCGACATATGCCACACTGACTATGGGATATTATGACGGAGTTATGCGTGTTTTTGGCTGATATATCTAGTGATACTGGCTACTGAGTGATAATAGTTTTCAGAACGAAAGGGAAATATGGACCGGACGGGAAGGATCGATTCACGTTCACACAAGCATTGGTGTTTGTGCAGTGTGCAGTGAATACGGGATTCGCATATACTTTGAGGGGTAAAACGCGTGATAATGTGCCGGTAAAGATGTATGCATTCGTTGCGATGAGTTACCTTCTCGCGATGATGGCAAGCAATCATGCATTGCAATACATCCCATACCCCACACAGGTAAATCTTTCCTTTTTTACAACTAGAGGGGTCAGGACGCGAACAGATATCCAGCTATTTTATCCTTTAACGACGTCCTCGATTCCGATCCTCTTCACTTCAAGAGGTCGCTTCCTGGAAAAGTCCTGTAGTTCGAAATGCTATCCGATGTTCTAGTGATTTTCGCTGAAATGTGCATTTACGATCGAAGAAGAGGAAGAATTTCATCACACGATTCCTTTAATTGCTTTATTTATATTGAAATTCACTTCGTTAACTGCTTTTATTTTAACGAGGAGATTGTGTACTTAACGGCAAAAAATGCTTGTTTTTTTTTTGGTGTTCCGTGAGCCGCAAACTTCAGATTTTAAGGGGACTTTCTAAGGAATATCTATGGCTATTTTTCAAGAAGGTCATCTAATGGTGATGATTTATAATCCCAGTGCCTTGATTTTCATTATGTTCTTGCCGTCTTTGGGTATAAAATGCACATATGCATAATTGATGAACTGACTACAGACTCAAAGAAAGAAGAATGCTTAAAAACCAAATTCTGATGTTTTTAGGGGTCACAGTCGTGAAAACTTTTGTTGCGTATGATAAAAAACGAGTAGTTTGTCCGATGAACATTATTAACGGTTCAGTTTGCGAGGTTCCGTTAGCCGCATCTGTCTTTCTATAACCGCGCAAAAATGGGGCATATCGATGCGAATGGTGAGCGACACGCAGGATGTATTTGCTTGCGTGAATGTCTTTTGCTTCGTATCCCCAGCGGCGCCCTTCGTTTTATTTCTGCACGGTTATCATTTTAGGTTTTTTCCTCCCAAATATGTCGTCTTTATGAATGCTGCAGGTTTTGGCTAAATCATGTAAGCCAATACCCATCTTAATATTCGGTGTTCTGTTTGCTGCAAAGAAGTATCACTGGAAGAAGTACGTATTCGTGTTGATGATCGTTGTCGGTGTGGCTATATTCCTTTATAAGGATAAGGCTGGTGCTTCGCGAGGTCGGTCGATGTTCTCGTTTGGAATGGGCGAATTCTTTCTGGTAAATTCGTTTTTATCTTTCGTTTCTAAGTGTTTATTCGTTAGATGCCTCAATTATGAGCTCATTCAGCAGCTGCTGGATGCCTTTATTTGGCGATCACCTAGGGTGGTATATGGCTACAGTAGATTCCAGTCGAGATCGGAAGCTATTTTTCGCTATCCGATGCTAATTCATTGCTTCTCTTGTTTGTTAATCCCATCGGTTTATTTGTTGTTTACATCTACCAGTGGACGTCGTTTAATGGCCTCTTGTTTATCGCAAGTAAATAAGTTAACATAAAGCAACGTTGTGTTGATAATCAGCAGACTGATAGCAATTTGAAGTGAATTTCATTGTGATTCCATGACTTTTCATCTTTTTTTGCTATAGTAAATTGCGTCCACTTTGATGCATTATTCGTCCGATATGCCTCATTTAAGCACTCATGTGAAGGTCGTATCAGAATATTAGTTCGAGGTAGAGTGACAAGAGTGGACGTTGATTACTCAAGAGAGTGACAGAGAGGGGAGTTGATGTCCCGCTTCATGTTGTGCTCTGAGTTAGGTACTTATTTTGCCTTAATTATTTTTGTTCGGATACTTATTTGGACTTGAATGCATTTATGAGTAGCTGCATGTCACCCTGATCGCTTAGTCGACGCTGTGATTTTCTCAGTGAGAGATCCTCTTTCAAATCGTTCTAATATCTCTGTTCTGAAATTAATTAATTATTGAATTAATCGAAATGTTGAATTGCATGAAATATGTCTTCGTCTCTATTTGTTTTCCCATCTCGCAGAAAGGGATTTTCACGTTTGCTAGCTTTGTTTTTCGACTTTCGTATTTCCTATGCTCTCTGCTATTAAAATCTTTTGTTTTTGAATTGTGTTTGCCCCTCACTGATTGCCTGAGATAATCCTCTATATATCATTTGCATATTATCATTTTGCAGTTATTCTCGTTGGCTATGGATGGTACAACGGGCGCTATTCAAGATACGATTCGACATCACTATAAGGCGAATGCACACTCAATGATGTACCATATGAATCTGTTCTCAACGATCTATCTTCTCTTCGGTTTGATGACGAGTGGCGAACTGGCAAAATTCAGTTATTTCGTTAATGTCTATCCCTCTGTGATCACCAATATGCTGCTGCTGGCACTGACTAGTGCACTTGGACAGGTACGTCGTTGTTCATACCATTCATATCGACTTTCTTTGCGATGGATACATCGTAGCACGTCTGATGCATATGCGAGGCAACCGTTACAAATTTGAATCATGGCTTATTTTCGTCGATGTTCGCATAATCAGAAGGGGAAATAAAAATTCACCCTCCGTCTTCCATTACATCCCGCTGTCTTTGAAAATGGCTTCAAGGGAAAAAAGGGAGATCAGGATTTCCGGACGGAATAGCCTTGTGCCCAAATTGTGCGTCGAAGTCTCAGAATTTGCACCCAGTTAATAATTAAAGGTTTCGAGTTTTAATTCCAATTATTTGAGCATTTCGAATCCCAACTCCTGTCGTTACTGTAGTCGGAGATTTGAAATATTATATGTTGATAATTTCAAATAAAAGCGTGCGTTTATCATCTCATTCCTGCTGTTCGTATCCAAATAATAATTTCCATTTTTATGAGGAGAAAATTGCAGTCGTGCGGCTAGAGAAGAAAGATGTTATTTCGAATAGAGAAATGAAATATTACTGTCGGAGTATTTTTAAGTAACATTCTCGTATCGGAGTTATGCTATTATGCCAAATTTGCAATTTGAATAACTTCACTTTTTTCTGGAAAGTATAACACAGCAGTACTATTAAGTTTTATATACGATCAAAGTGGTACCAATTGGTACTAACGAGAGTAGATTTCTTGGCATAGTGCGATCAGTAGCCATACAGGCAGTATTTGATGGGCAAAAAATGGCTGGAGCAGTAAAAGATAAGCCGATTTGCGAACAAATTTGGAGATTTCTCTTTTCTGGTCGAAGAATTAAATTGGTCATAAATTACAAGTATTCCGTTATAAATGAATGTACTACTTTTTGAGTGTTTGGAAACCCAATTGATTGGATTGGCATAGAAAGTTGCTTTCAAAATGAGTCTTACCTGTCTCCTCTCTGTGCATTTGTATACTCATTCGTAGTCCTGTTTTCACGGATGACTGTGCCATATCTCTGTATGTGTTTGTGTTTGAGCATATGTTTGGCAGTTTCAACCTGTGAAACAGTTTGGTGCATTTAAAGTACATTATGGGACGATCTCCACTATTTGTTCGTTTTGATCCTATCACTCCCTCAGAAGCTTTATGCGTTTAAAAATGTCAGGAATTGGACCACAAAAACAATTGTTTAGGTTTGAGGGTCGATCGGATCGATTCATATATAATGTTGTCATTGGGCGTTATTTTAATTTCGATTCATAACCTGTAGAAGCAGCTGATGAGATGGAAAGGATGCGAAATCACACACGGTAACACATCTGGCCTAGTTGTCCACTAGTTTTCAATTTGACGGAAAGGAATTTCCTCATCTCCCTTCTCCTTCCGACGGATATGCTGGTTTATGAAAAAGAGGAGCAAACAAATGGCCATGATTCTATCCCGAATATGTATAATGTCGTTGCAACCCGGGCAACATGAGGTCGAGGAGGAAAGGGGAAGGGGTGTAAACAAGTGCGCGTGAGGTGGAGTGGAGGCGCTCCCTTCCCATCATTTTATGTCTTGTGCAACATCATATTCTTCATTTGTATAGTATCTTGCCTCGTAATTATTATTTTTTCAATTACAGTATTTCATCTTCAAGACGGTGGCTGAGTTTGGTCCGTTGACATGTTCGATAGTGACCACAACACGGAAGTTGTTCACAATGCTTGGCTCAGTGATCCTCTTCGGTAATGCACTCTCACAACGTCAGATGTTGGGTACGGTGATAGTGTTCACGGGTCTTCTACTCGACGCTATTGAAAGCAAGAAGAAGCGACCCCCAGCGAAGAGTAGTTAGAAAGTTCTCGTCTTCCATATTCTCGTAGGCTTGAATGTGTTGTCATATTCGAACGGAGGTGAGTGCTTGATGGAGAATGATGAGTTTAAATCTTTCTACAATAGGCATTACTTTAAAAAACACGAATGTGCAATTATATATCGAATTGATGCACTAAAAGATTGCAGATTGCACTCTTATAGATGCTTATGAGTTATTCATTGTTGTATATGATTGATGTTTGCTTATGTATTCGGCGACAAATTCGTTTATTTATATTATCGAATTTTGGCCGATATATTTGATCGGCTAATAAATGAATAAATGAACGAAATGAGATTCCACTCAAACAATTGAGTTAAAATTATTCAATTACGAGTAAAGTTGACCTATTTAGTGACGTTAAAATTGCTTTCTTTTGAACTTTATAATATAGGTAATTAACTGATTGTATGCATAAAGTAATGTAATGGGTAATATAATGTTAAATTATTGCCTAAACGATCGTAGTGAATGAATTTTGACGCTAATTTTAGGTAATTTGGTTTTTCTCTAAAAAGTCTCTTCAGATTCGGCAAAGATCATGCGAAAATTCTTTTGATTTATGACAGTCAATCACAAATAGTATAATAAATTAATCTTTCTTAGCAATAATGAAAGCGAAAAAAAGTTCTTTTCATTCGTATATTTATATCGTCATTTATTTTTGGGTGTTTTCATTGCGGATCGTCACTGATGTAATTGAATGTCATTCTTATGAAGGGATTTGAAAAATTTTCCATTCCAGTCGAATATGCAGTTTATGTGTTTCACAAATACCAAAAAATGCCATTCGAATTTGTATGGCTTATATCCAATTTTTTTGCTTTTGTTTCTCATTTTTGTTCATCTCTTTCGGTGTTATTGTTGATGAAGGCTTTGTTTTACTCTATTGAAAGTCTTTTTCAGTTCTTTTTATTGTGTTGTTTCTTCGTTTTGTGCATCTTGTGTAATAAACGCTGTTATGCACATATCTATAAAAGTTTAAACGGATCTGATCTGATTGCTCAATTCACTGATCGAAGTGATAGTATTTATTCTGGCACTGCTGTACTTATGCTGTTTGAATGATCGGGTAATCAAAACTGAAAAATTGCGAAACTTCTTAGGTCGTCGCCAGACTTCCCTTTGAGGTGAAGAGGGGGGGGGGGGGAAGATGGGATTCGTGCATGGAAATGCTGTGGACACCATTCATTACGTTATTCACCATCATACCTTGAACGTTGTTGACGTATGATTCTGTTATCCTCAGTAGCTGGCCATCGTCCATGCTACGATCGCTATTTATTCAACTGTAAGGCAGAAAGAGTTTTTGTTTGGGAGGCAGGTGTATTGCAGGAAGGGTGACCTAACTTGCATTTGATCTAACTTATTGGGGATTCCAATGTGTTGAGGTTCTCTCGGAGATGTGACACATCCTCTGGGAACGATGGTTTGGATTGTTGGCGTCGTATTTACCTACAACTCGTGTAGTCGTGTTTGATCGTTGTAGTTGGTATATTGTTTGCAACTTAGAAAGCAACGGGTCATGCTAAGGGTGTATTTTGTTCATTGTTTGCGTTTTTTTGCAGCTAAAGCTTAAAGGTGAAGGTTGCGGTAATTACCAAATTTAAAATAAAGCATAAAGCAAGGCAAGAAACATTCTAGGGAAGGACCTTCATCGAGCCAGCATGAAACGAAAAACTTGTCGTATTTCTTCAGGTAAAACCCATATGGTTTCTTGGAGCTCTCGATGAGGGAATTAAGTTCAGCGGGGAACTGTTGCTTAGCAGGATGAGCTGCTGTTTAAGAGGTAGTGGAGGGAGCGATAGGTTACGAGTCGCAGGAGTGTAAAAAACTAACCGGTGTAACATATGATAAAGGACTCAGAGGGTGGGAGGGGGATGGGGGTTGGGACAGGCCTGCGTACTATGGAAGAACCTTTGTTGTCGCTGGACGGTCGAGGCGGCTGCAATGTCGATGTGTAACAGTGTCTCACAGAATGTACCTTTGAATTAACATTTAGCCGATGATCTTATATTTCTTCCGTGGGTATTCGAAGACCATCGAAACCTTTGAAAGAAACTGGCGATGCTTAGGTCTCGCCGTTATTTGCATTTACCTCAACTTTATTCAGATATAATCTTCCATCTAAGATGCGAATGGGACTGACGTTAAATTAGAGTGCTAGATCGAATTCCCGTCGGGAAATATTTTCCCGAAGGCGTTCTCTCTACCTACGTCTGCGTGATGAATTGCAATTTTCATGTAAGTGAACTGAATTGTTCTTGCTGACATTACCTCAAGAATTTCAATCTAACAACGTTTCAATCGCTTTATGATCAATTTTTAGTCATCTGGTTCCTCGAGCAACCTTGTCTTTTCCTGCTGTTTTGCTAAAAAATTCCAGGTAACTAGTCGTCCTTTTTCAGTGTTTCCGTAGGTCGTACTCGATCGTTTATGAATGAAGGAGGAGTAGGAAAGGTTTACTTCGTATCAATTTCATAAACTCTTGACGAAGTGGTTTGCGATTCGTTTTGCTACAATTAAAGGGATTCCTTTTGTTGTTCTCTTTTCTGAAACAAAATACGTGTGTGTGTGTGTGTCTACACGTTTATTTTGCAGTTTTCGAATTTGGTGGGAACGGTATACAAAAGTGGCAATGTTGTGTTTACACCGGATGGCAATTCGCTGATCAGCCCCGTCGGCAACAAAGTTACAGTGTTCGATCTGAAGAAGTAACAATTCGATGCATTTATTTTTATTTGTTTGAGCTCTGTTCATTTACTTATTTAACGTTCTGCAACATGAAAACATACAAAAGTACTTGAGCATGAACAGCAAAAAGGAACAAAACGTTCATGAAGGTATGATTTAGGCAAGCAGGCATTTAATCCGTAAAAGCGACAATATCAACGACTCAACTGCAGCTTAAAAGCTGAGTGAGTGGGTGCATAAGGATATCGGAGGGAAGAAATTTCCGAAGTCGGACAACACGAAACCGAAAGCTGTGTAGAGGGTTGTTTGTACCGCAACATCTTTTGGCGAACTGAAACTGATACGCACATCGGCTGCGGGGGAGGGCAAACTGAAATATTTCTAACTGCCGGATTTCGGAAAAGCCGAATACAATTTTGTAATCAAGAATCTGTTCAAAATTGAGCCTGCATATTCCGCTGATCTTAGGTTAAAGATTTTTGTGCCGGTGGTGTAATTGTTTCTGATATGGACGACGTTAAATTCTACGGAAAGCAATATGGGTGAAGTGTTTCTGGACATTCTCTAGCAACCTGGTATCATAAATCAAATAGAGAGACCATACAGGAGTGCACAAGAGTGCAATACTCTAAAACAAGTCTCTAGTAGACAGTGAGGTCAACGGGACCATTTCGCTTATGCTTAACACATCTGTGCCGTAAAATGCAATTTGTGACGACTTTTAGGCAGTAGGGGAACACTACAATCTCCAGTGAAGTTATCCTGAGAACATGCCTATTTATTCTTATTTGCAGTAATGTTGCGAACACAATAGCGGTTGAATCGGATCAGAATATTAAAGTTGTGGCGCTAAATCCAGCCGGAACACATGTCTTCATCGTCAATGAAGGTAGATGATTTCTAGGTTGTTTATTCTTCTTGAGGATTCATGATTGGCAGGTTTGCGAAAACATCAGGCCTTGTCTTAGCGCCTCGAAAATTTCACTTGATCTTTCTCGACTTTGAAGGCCTTCGAAATTGGGTTTCTCCGAGAATCGTTCAGGTGTCTCTTAAAATTCGTCAGGCCTGCAATGCGAGATTTAGCGCGCAGCTCAGACAGTTGCACCGTGTTTTCTGCTGCTTACTGGCTAAGGTTAATGAGTAACCGCAATATCTCTTGGTGGTTGTGCAAGGTTTATAATGATATCTATTACTAGTTAATTCATCAGGTAAAAATCATCCTTCTTCATGCTTCTTCTTCTTGGCTCGACCAGCGTGAAGAAAAGTCAGCTGCCTACAGAATATTTTTTAATTTTTTGACGCCTTCAAATTTGCTGTTTTCAAAAGTGACCGCCAACTCAAAAGTTGAATCAAAAGACCATCCTACGTTGCTCGTTACGTTCGTCAGATTTCCCGGTCGTTGCTTCATTGGCTGTTGGGTTGAAATCACAAGACGGACAGATGCATGGATATGACGTCACCGCAAATGCCTTGCAAATCCGCGTTTGTGAAAACTCCTAAATCATCCTCTAGCCAGCATTGCATTGTTTGTTTCCAGGTGGCGAAGGACTGTATGTGAATTTAGCGACCCAGACAGTTCTTTATAGACATCGCTTCCATAAACGTGTCGGAGATGTCAAATTCTCTCCTGACGGAAGGTAGGTAAATTGTAAAACTCAGCCTGTGATTTAAACATTCAGTAACTTATTAAGTGCAGGTTGGTGCCCTCGGTGGTCCTTCAAAATGTGACGTTGACTCCGGAGTCGAATTGTTTTAGGCGTCTATTTACTCATTCAGTAATTTTAATCGGATCGTTCAATCACTAGTACAAACTGTTGAGATCGGTCCTACAATCCAGCGGTGCAAACTAATTATGACAGTGATTTTCTTAAAGGAATATCTTTCCGACGTGATTAATACTGATGTGAGTTAAATTTTGTTCAATTTTCCTTGAACACTTCATCGTAGCCTATAATCCAAACTAATTGTGAAACAAATGAAATAACTCCTTTGGGTTTCGTTTCGACCATGTTTTACTTCCTGCTCGTGTTTTTGTGTTGAACACTTTTTTAGGTCAGATGATCTTAGAGCCATCGCGTTGAACACTAATAATCACTGCGGAGGAATATGCAAATATTACCGCTGCCGGGATATCTGAATTACTTCCGTCATATGCTTAGGCAACATGACAGCAATTCGTGTATACAGTCATGCAGGTGTAGTGGTCATCCTTAAGAAGAGATTACGTTGATATGCTTCACTAACCTAATTGATATCGTTCAACAGGGATACTGCTAGTTTGCAAATAGTTAGATGGCTGTATAATGTGACATAAATGTATTTCGAAAGCATATCGCAGCGTGCTGATGCAGCTAGAATAGGACCGGGCAGGCGGTCTGATGCAATCCTCCGGGGAGCCTCTCATTGATATATATATATATATATATATATATATATATATATATATATATATATATATATATATATATATATATATATATATATATATATTTGCGACATTGAAGGATGAACTGGACTGTTGTGAAATTTGAATCAATTTCAATTTGAGACGGATCGCAGCATGTCGGGACGGCGATGTGCAAGTATTTTCTGTGGCAGGCTTCCAATCGCACCAGTTCAATCCTTTCGTTCTACAAGAAACGTACAAAATTACTGCGGATAGCGTGAGACATCTCAACTGGAGTTATGACTCAAAGTATGCCCACTCCCCTTTGTTCATTTTTCTTTGTTTCTTCTGAATATTGCAATAACGTGACTTTAAAGTTCGTAAAAAAGGTAGTCGAAGTCCAACAACGAACAGTTTAACTATGATCTTCAATTAGGTACAGCCGCACTTACCAAAACTCCATTTTTATGCAGTTCTAAATTCGTATTGTCTATCGCATTTCTTCATACGAACTAATTGACATGGTTCCCTTATGAAAAGTGATATTTATTTCAGTAAAGTGCATCAGTTAAGTTTTATTCCACTTGAAGTCTTTGACCACAGGTAAGAGGGGAATGGGTTGCATCCACCCCAGCACCAATCGAACACTGCAGATCCTATTCCTTCCTACGTATGCGATGTTGTTGGAGGGTCTTCTTACTGCATTTTCACCATACATAAATCTCTTGTGCGGACAGCATTTTTCATTGTGTTTTAGTCTGATCTTGTTGCGATATCAGGTGTTAACACGACGACAGTCAGTCCCTTTTAGTGTCCTTTTATGTATTTATGAAAGTTGGAACCCATAATGCCAAGTTGGCATCTCTTTTTGGGTCGTTAACTTTAAAGGCGTGAAGTAGATTTGGTATTACAGGCCGTTTATGCTATGCGCAGTTTGGGTTCGTTGAAATATTCGAAAGGGGATGCAGAATTTACAAATGAAAAGAACTTTCTATAGGGAGTTGGAAATTAGTTAGAAAACTTTTAATTGGAGAAAGCCGAAGTGAGAAAATATCGTGTAATTTACATCGGAATTGCTAAAATTTCACGTACAATATTTTAAAAAACAGTTGTAATTTTGCATTGATTGAATGTTTATTTGAGGTTGTTGGTTACTGGATCGGAGGACAAACAAGTACGAATCGTTGCAGCGGGAAGGAAATTGCAGAATTTATTTATGTATACATTGGCCTCTCATAAGGGAGCAATTATTGGATGTCATTTTTGCCACAACTCTTATGATGTAAGTTTTGATTCGTGAATTGCTTCTGGTTTCATTTTACCTATGGAAGCATCAATCACTATGAGGAAGACTAGAAAGTTGTTAGACTTGAAGTTCTTACAGGAAATTTTTTTTCAGTTGATAACAGTTGGTAAACGTGGATTGGCAAATTTGTGGACGTGCCTTTTGACTGCCGATGATCTCGTTGACGGCATTTGCAACAAAGAAACACCCAGTGAAGTTAAGAAAATAAACTTCGAAAAAACAAAGCGGTTCGTTTACTTCTAGTCGGACTTATAAAAGGCAATAATTTCTGGGATAACGGAGCGTTTCAATAAGGATATAACTTCAAATATTGTGAGCAGTATCGTTGTCGGGCATTCAAAAAAGAAAGTTGGGCGTCAGCATTTTAGCTGCGTTGAGTCGTTAATAAGCGACATGCGTGAATTAGTTTAGGCTTCAACACTTGGTAGAAAAACATCTTTGGTCCTTGAACTAAGGCGATAAGTTATTTTGAAATAATCAGCTAGTTCTCTTCCGACCTCGAATGTGCAGTCGGATGCCCTCTGGACCGATCCTCGACATTGTCTTCCTCCATTTTTCTCCTGTTTTTGATCAGAAGTTGCGACGGCAATTGCTGGGAATGTGGAGTATTGTGGTGGAAATGTGAATGTTTGAGCATTAAGGCATTGATTTATAGAATTTAATCTTCCGAATCCGTTGCCCATTTTACGTGTGGATGGTCTGATTATTATGATTAAGTTTTAATCGACAGTGATTGTGAGAGACACCGTCAGATTTTTCGTATAATAGCTTCCTTTCTATAGGACACATCGTTGCTTTAGGTATTGCATTGAAAGTAAAGAATTGAGCTGAGATAGGAATTTGTGATGTGTATTCAGAGAACGTGAAATATGCGACGCCCACAGCCTCATTGAGTTCAGATACGCTGATCACATACTTGTTAACTGATCTCGGGGCTCAGATTTTTAGAACTGCGGTCCCTAGATGGTCTTTTGGAAGTCCGTTTTGTTCACTTTCTGGGATCAGTTTGTTTTACAAATATGAATGGAGCATTTTTGAAAAGCTGTTGAGAATGAGTTGTTGGTTGAGTGACCAGCAAGTTTTCTATGAACGATCTTCTTCTATGTTATTTTTAGCTACATTTAAAACCACTTCATTGCTTGAAATTATTTCCGCCTCAGAGTGATTACTCTACGTCTTGCAGACGTAATTTGCTCGAAGATTTGGGTGGCGGCTCACAAGGCGTTGACGTGTCTGCATGTACCTTCCATGCACCTACAAATCTCCTCGTTACTGCATTCACCAGTGGCGTCTTCCTGTTGCATGAACTTCCATCTTTTAGTTTAATCCATAGTCTCAGGTAATTAATTCTCTCATGAGTTAACGATCTTTTGTTAGTTTTATTTAAATCTTTAACTAAACTTGAAAGAAAGCGAAGAAAGTGGATGCGAACTCCGACATTTTGATTGGCGATTGGGCGAAAAGTAGTAGCGCGGTGGGATCTAGTACGCTATTACCTTTTGTTTCTCTTCTATCTGCTCAGCCATTAAGTGGCAGCTGATATTGGTATATCTTCAATTCATTCCAAATATTGTTACGATGCCTGTCTCCCTATGTTCGTCTAAGCAATGGAGCTGAAAGAGATTGGTACCATGTTACTGCTGCTGTCGAGCCCAGGAGGCGTTTACTTTTGCTGTAATGAGCCGTGTTTATGTGCTCGAAGTATTTCCTGGGATAGAGAGGGTTTCATTGACTAGGATGACACTAAGAATTCGCATCTTTCAAGTTTTAATGCGTGATTAGTGATAATAACAAGAAATTGATGCGGCACGCGTTTTGCAGAGTGTCTGAGTTGGAGGTGCGGACGTTGAGTGTGAATAAAAGCGGTGATTGGTTGGCGATCGGATGTGGTAAGGGAAGCGATGCACAGCTGGTTGTCTGGGAGTGGCAAAGTGAAACTTACATCATGAAACAGCAGTCACACAGTCAGACCATCACGACTGCCGCTTATTCTCCAGATGGTTCGTTGCTTGCAACGGGTGCTGAAGATGGCAAGGTTTGTGCGGTCACTGCGTATTTTCACGTTTTGCTTCAATATCTGTTCTTGGAAAGACTGAGGTAGCGTAATGTCTGAGTATTTGATCCACTGGTAAACGTGGTTTACGACTGGGCCCCTTCTCAGTTGAATAGAAGATATAACTGGCAGGGAATTTTTAAGCTCAGGGGTTTTATTTCTGAGAAGGGCGGTAAGAACATAATAAAAGAACGTGACTTATAGAAAGGTAAAGAATAAATAAAGACGGCGGTGAAGGGTGCGAAAAATTTACACATGCATCCCCATTTCTGCACTAGCTGCAGCAACTGGGCTATAGCCTAACCAGAAATATGGTTGTTCGAGGTGTTACCACAGGGCCAATCCTGAGATAGCGCTAGATAAGATTGAGGGTTGTTTTTGCGTTTACTGACTGCACTAAGCGTGACATAACAAACTGAGGTCGCAAGTTTGATTGGGTTTAATACGGCACACATTGCGTCTTTTATCGTTGCTTGCAGAATATCGGAATTTTATTGCACATTTTAACGGTACTTTTATTCTGTTTTCAGCATTTTTTTGTGATATATATAGTTATCAATGTCAAGTATGTTTTCAGTCTTTGAATTCTTATTCGATTCATTTCAATTTCACTGACTCTTCTTTCCCTTTAAAGGCGAAAATATGGAACTGTCGTTCGTCGTTTTGTGTCGTAACATTCACGGAACATACAAGCGGCGTGAGTGCGGTTCGTTGGACGTCTGACGGAAAGGCGCTTCTGTCGTCCTCACTGGATGGCACTGTACGAGCACATGACCTTCAAAGGTTTTCAGTGCTTTTATCGTTGCGAGCATATTAAAGAATATTTGAGCTGTTGCTTTCAGCTTCGATTTAAGAGTGTCGAAAATTTTAAAATCTCATTGCCTCTGCGAAGAAAACGTCGTAGAGAAGCAAATTTCAATAGCCTTTATTGTTCGATCGATTCGACACGCTTAACCTCTGCTTTTGAATTCAGCGCACTAAAGAAAATAATGATAATCTTTCAAATCCAGCCTAGAAATCTTGATTACTCTGAAACTACCGACTGGCATAGAAGTTCTCCAAAATTCAGGACATTATGCTCATGGATGGATGACAAATTAAATTGCGGTGGTCGAACATGTTGTGGGGATCGAAGAGTAAATCTGTAGATCTGGTACGAGAGGTGAAATAAATCATTTCTTGTACGAGATGCAGAGTAATTCACAAGTTATGGACACTGACCGAGCGAAGTATGCCATAATTTTATGTGGCCGGATGAGCTTAAGATGATTTTAAAGGTAGCACTAGCGAAACAGTGTCAGAACATTGAAGCTCGGGCAGCAAAACAAAATGGAATCTTTTTATACATTACTGCTACATTCGATGAGCATTAATGTAAGGAAATGCACATCCGTTTAGTAAGATGCCACAAAACGAGCAGAAATTCGATGCATTGCGAATGTTTATCCGAGTTTTGATTACAAGGACTTATTGGATCGACATCGCAAAAACGAGCAGATGAAATGATTTCTTTTGAGGTGTTGCAGATGAGATTTGGGAGTTTCAATTGTTGTGAACACTTTTTAAGAGATGGAGAGTATGCAAGCAGGAAATTTAAATATAGCAACGGCCTTGATAGTTGAAGGTCATCGAGCGGTGCTGCTAGACACCTTCGGCAGAGGACGTTGACGGAAAACTACCTTTTAGGGCTGTTTGTGCTGATAAGGAGGGGAAATTTCTTTCCTGCTTTCGATACCGGCTGCAAGTGACAAATCCTTCTTCCATCTCATTTGGAGTGATGGGGGTTAATGCGGGAATGCGGAATTGCCATTTTTCCTGAAGAAGGTGGAAAAGGTGAATAAATATTTATAGCCATTTTCCCTGAAAAGGTAAAAAATTACAAATTCTAGTTGCACTGAAATGTGCCTCTTTGTTGAATTAAATGTGCAACAAGTTTTGCATAAAATTTGAGCTTGTAAATCGAAAGGATTGCTTCTTTATTGTTTACGCTAGTGGAAGAGGGCATTCTTCTGTGAGCTTCTCTTTTATTTCTCCCTCATTGTGATAGCTCAGAATATTATCCTCATATTTTATACCTCATCTTTTATAAATTTTTAAATACATAAGTAAATAAACAGTGACATCAGTTATTGAGACAGCTTGTTTGGTGATTATGAAGACTACCGACATGTTGGAGAAAAGAGAAGACGAGATGTGTGCAGCTACTTATGCTGATGTTAGAGTATTCAAGGTATCGCAATTTTCGCACTTTGGTATGTCCTGAGCAAACGCAATTGGGCAGTTTGGCCGTTGATGCGGCTGGAGATTTGGTGGTTGCTGCCTCGATCGATGTTTATAACATATTTGTTTGGAGCCTCGAAAACGGCAGATTGCTCGATGTGCTTTCCGGTCATAGTGCTCCAATTGCTGCTATCTCGCTTCACGGTATCTTTTTGTCGTATTGGTTCGAAGTGGAATGGATGTGAACGTATTGCTTTTTCTGAAGAGGCGCCTTTCTGTTATTTCCTTCATAAAGTCTTCACATTTGGAGGTTGGATTCCGCGAACATTTTTGATTCTAAGTCTGTTCTTCCGGTCACTGCAGAGTGTATAGTGTGGCTTGCTGGATAATAAATTTTTGAGAGGATGAAAGAGAGGACAGGGGTTATGCTAAAGTACCTTGCCTAGTATCCTTGAGAATGGAGATTTGGGAAAGGCTTGAATGACGATCCCTGCATGTGGCACTTGGTTAACTTGTCATCAGCGCACACAAGGTCATGAATGGCTTTTATGACGCTACATGTGACCTACCTAGCAGTTAAAGATGTTACTCGTTGAAATGATTTGAATTTTCAAGGTACGTCTCTGATCTCTGCTTCATGGGATAAAACGATGCGTATATGGAACGTGGTTGAGTCGGCATCTGTCGAAACCATTGAACTGACTGACGAAGCCCTCGACGTTGCTTATTCTCCATCTGGACAGAATATTGCCGTATGATTTCAACCATTTGCTTATCACCTGTTTATGATAAGGTCACATTGGCATAGGTCATAATGCATCAGATGATCATAGATATTTCATGTCATCGGTTAGGTTATTACTTCGCATTTCCTCCCTCCATTTATTCATATTTAGATCCTCCCCGTCGATCACATGCGGCACCAGACAGTATTAGTGATTATATCCTTGAGTTAGTTGTTGCTTTCTTAGCTTCTTTTCTAGGTAAGTATAGATCTTTCGCAGCGAATTCTGATCGGACAATTTGCTCTTGTTTCGGAGCCGTCGAAGAGTGAATATGCTTCCAGCGCCTATTTATAGACGTATATGAGTTCGGTTCTGCAGTCGTTTCCTTTCTTATTTGAGCTGAACCAAGAGCTAAATTGGCTTGTATTTCAAAACAATATGACGTTTTTCTTCATTTGCGAGCATTGTATGTAGAATGTTTCAAGCACCCTTGAGTCTGGGCAATGATGGTATGTTGGAGTCGGCTTGAGGAGCGAAGTGGGCCTGGGGTACTCGGAGCACTATCGAGAGCACCAAGAACGGGCAAGTCGAGGGGTAGGGCACTCTAGACAATAGTGTTGACATCGATGTACGGGAACCCCTGACGCAACCTTTACACATTTATACCTGTTATGTTCTTTTAGTGACGAACAGTGTAGTGTTGTTTTCGAGACTCTGCCGGAGGTAAAGGTGAGGTTGAGAGCTCGGTCACCGGGGGTCGATGAACAGAGGATGGGAGTAGGCTGGATTGCGTTCGAAGAGTCAAAGATTGTGGGAGGTCTCTTAACTATAGAATATTGACGATGAAGCATACTGCTCCCGATCCTATCCATCCCAAATCTCGGATCCAGCATCATGATATACTTGTTGACCCGCAAAGATGCTCAATGCATCGAGGCCGGAGAAGCTGGAGTTTGTCCCTTTATCTTGAATAGAGAGGTCCCTTACTTTAGCCTTATTCTTGCTTCCTGTAAGAACCCTAGCCCCATTTTTACCTGGGACACCATTTCAGTACATTTTTAGCATTTCTTTGCTGAAGTACAAGCGCCTTTCTTTTAGTGCATTTTGACAATTTTTTTCACATCAAAGTGCACTTCAGAAGTTGTTTTGAATAATTTTCTTAATCCATCACGTCGTTGTAGTCTCATTTGTCACGCTTCTGGTTGAAGGAGTTCTCTTTAGTCGTTACTGAGTTGATTGCTTTCTTTTGTGTTTTATTGCTACTGCGGTTCATTCAATAGGTATTATGTTTGGATGGATCGATAACGCTATTCGATGCAGAATCGTCTACACAGTGGGGCTGCATTGATACGAAATTAGACGTCGATGCAGCGCGAAGTGTTGCCGAACTCATTAAGAAAGAGACCAGCGAGAAGAGCAAGTTCGTTTTATGTTTACTTAATAGGTCCTTCGCAGTTTCTAAAAATGGCAATCAGTGATGAGTGCGAGAAAAGTTGTCTTCAGAGGGATCGCGAAAGTGATGATCTCTGATTTGCGGGGCTGCGAATTTCTCGTTGCTGCTCTTGTTGTATTCTTTCTTTGCGTGATAACCTCCGAGTCTCGAGAGCCCAACTCAATACTGTTGATGATGGCACTGAGTCGAGACAAAATTTTAACACACTTCGTGAGAAACACTTAACAGCAAGTGACAGTGGATCTTATCTCCGATACTTCAGCTAGCACCGTAATCATTTCACGTTGCTGTCCACTCTAGATGACTGTCTCATTTCTATAGAATCGCTCTTCAAAAGCTGCTACACTTTTGTAAAACACTAAAACAGTTAACAGAACCTAGTGAAATAATTGTATATTACTTCGAGTATAGGATTTTTGAGTTAGCGTTGCAAGACGTTATTATTTATGCCATTCGACAGATTTCAAGGTGTTCGACTACTCACACAGGCAGTGTTATATTAGATCGTTGTGGATGTATTGTGGTATTGCTGATGAACCGTGTCGAACTATCAGTCGGCTTCACCTATCGGTATCCTTGATCGGCACTGATGATTTGATCAGTGTTTTTATCGTTATTTTAGACCGGATATTGAGAGATTCAATTTATGGACTAGAGAAATGTACTGAACGAAGTGTATTTAAACCAGAGTGTTGCGCAAAGACAATTTCTTCTGGGGGATGTTAACCTGAGGGAATGCATATGCCAGCGGTCTGCTTCACGGTGTGTGTTCATCAGTGGAATGATTTATTGAGAATGAGTCATAACCAAAGGTTTGAAATAATTGCAGATCCTTTACGTGCATATGCTTCTCTGCGGATGGCGCTTTTATTCTAGCTGCTGGCCGATCGAATTATATTTGTATGTATAATGTTGCGGAACGTATTATAGTCAACAAATTTAAGCTGACTACTAATAGAAGTCTCGACGGGGTTACGGTAATTTTTCTTCAAGTTTGCTTCTCTTTCTGCCTCCCAACCTGCAGATTCATAAAAATTCTTTACTCTTGGCGTTTATTTTAGATTCTTTGCTAGGAATCCAGATATTTTCAGTAATGCTTGACAAGGATCGCTCGATTTTTACATTTCGCCGGTTCACGTAATGAAGTGCGGTTACCATGCAGTAATTATACCTGGAATATGTCTGTATAGTAAAAATGGTCTCAAACACGAATACAGTGTCATCTGCAGCTGGACATAAACCGACGTAATATAAGCGAATTTGGCAATATGGCACTGATTGATGCGTCGGATAGTGAAGATGAAGCCGGCTGCAAGAAACGCATCAAGCTCGCCGGGACACGACATTCAGATCTTGCAGAGCGCTCGGCCAAACCTGAAATACGTGTGCAGTCTCTTAACTTTTCCCCTACAGGTATGCTTATTTCGCTTAATTCTTAAATATCTTGATATAAGGACGATTTTTTCATGGCCGGTGATTTCACAGTGGAACAATATGACGGTATGGAAAGGAGTGGAAGGGAGCAGGAGGAGCTTCACGATGATGTAATCAGGAAGAGAATTATCATCCCTTGGGAGGCTGCGTCGGTGAATGCTTTCTTTGGTTTGACGTTCGGGATAGAGCCAGCTGGGCTTGGATTTGCCCTCCCGGAACTGGTGCGATTAGTGACAGCTATGCATGCGCACGCTTCACTTATAGTTCGCTCGCTTTCTACTGGATTCGTCGTCAACTCTTCCACATCTTCTTTGGAATGATCGTACATACACTACCTTTATAGTTTTGATTGCACAGAGGTATCCATGAAGGAAACCTCTTGCATATTAGCTGATATATTGTGTTCGAACATTCTGTGAAAAGTAGTTGTACTTGCAAGTATTTATGCATACGTTTACATATGGTCTTGGATAGCTTGTGGAGTTGAAGGGTTTTGTAGATTGAGGAATATACGTATTCATTTCGACAGTTTTGAATAACTGCTTTCATTTTAGCTCACTGCAGCTTTAATATCTGCATATTTAATATGCTCTAGCAGTCTTTAATACCGCCACATCCGAGTTTAATATGTCTCTATAGTTTAATGGGACGCTTTCTGATGGGACCGATGCACGAGTATTCATAAAAGAAACACTGTTGGCTGAAAGTTCCTCGTTTATTGCACTCTTTGGTTTATAGCTAGTTAGTATTGTCATAATGACGCCATGCGCGTTTTCAAAGTTCCTACAAACAGTCATTTCCTTCTGATTCTCACATATTACACGAGATTTCCGACTGGGCGGCCGGGGAAGAGGGGGAGCAAGGAGATGGGGGCTTAAATGGAGAGGAAAGTTATGGATCCCGACTGGAAAGAAAAGCATAGGTCCCAACCAAAAAAACGTGCAGTCGAAGTTGCTTGGAATAATAGTTCACACCACTAGGATGTGCATTTGTGATGTTTACGCGTACGATATTTAAGGAATGAGTTTTGCGGTGTGTTCCACGGAAGGTGTGTGCATATTTTCAAAGGACCACCGCACAGTGTTTGACCCATACGAACTGAACGTTGATATAACTCCCAGCCGTATCCGATCGGAAATTGCGCAAGGCGAATATTCACATGCGTTGGTGATGGCACTTCGTTTGAACGAAGTCCAGCTTATAGAAGAAAGCGTTCTTGCAACACCGCTTGCACAAGGTTCGTGCCTTTCTGGTTATTGCTTTCGATACCCTAGCCCATTTCTCCTGCTCTTCTACTCTTTCTAAACCGATCTCCCTTAAGTAGAACCATCGATTATAAGTCTAATGGAATGCGTTTGCACCACTTCCCAAAAAGTAATTAGTAATCGGGACTTATTCTAGATGTCATTGGTATGTCGGAAATGGTGTCGATTGAAGTTGGAAATGGAAATAGTCGGGGAATGTAGACGGGTAGCATCGTTCAAAAATCCAGGGGAAGTTTGTGCAGAACACTTGAAATGAAGAGTGGGGTACATGGAAAATTGAAAAAAATTGTCTGGTAACTTTTTTTGAGTGGGAGCTATTCATGATCATTTAAATCCACTTTCGTGACGTACATCCCACAAAATTAATTCACTTCCGTAAATGTATTAGAACAATGCATGCTTTGAATTGTGACTTTAACGCGCTCTTAAAGAATTTGCCAGGGAAACGTAAACGACATTCGTTTTTGCGATTCTGCTAGGCAGAATGGCCGTTTCCATAAGTTGCCAACAATTAATGAAATGAACAAAATGAAGTATTAAAATTTTAGCCAGCCACTGAATCCTCAACAAATTATTCGTCTTTTTGCACTTTTGCATATCTGCTCTCGCAAAACGCTTTGTGATGCGCATCCGTGGATGTAAGTGCATGTCTGCCTGTCCAGCAATTTCAATTCTTGAAAACTGAAACTGGACCAGCGAAATTTTGATGGGTTAATCTGTGTCAGTGTTCTCAACTTTTAGGAGGTTTACCCCTTAGGGCGATTCATAAAGCTGGTCGATTTAGTAACTGGGAACTACAGAGCCAGTCTCATGCCAGCTTGATACTGGGCATCTTTAATTTTTTCCCATCCAGTTGCTGTAGAATGCACCGAGATTTTTATGTGTCCTTTGGCGGTTCCTGTGGAACTGGAACTATCATGTAGATACGCAGATACACACATCCACGTAACTATGCGTTGATATATTGTCGCGATAATGAGCTTTGCAAAGGCAGAATCGCAGAGGCTGATTATAGAACAAAATTTGGCAAATTACTCTTAATGTTATTGAAATTTTATTCACAAGAAATAAACCTGAGGAGAGATGACAGCCCGAGACTTTATACCACCTGAAATGTTTACGGAGTAGGCAAATGGACAAATACATGCAGTAGCAAGGACGTCTCACTCATAAGGTGCATCACTGTCGAATTGACGGGAAATGTTAATGCAATCGTGAGCTATGTTATCATTTATCACTTTGTTGGGAGCGAATAGAATATGAAACGTGGCCGAAAAAAGTGCCATCGTTCACAGATCTAAGCCCGTGGCGCGGGGACTTTGACTGGCTATTTGTTTCTCTCAGTTATATAATTTTTTTTACCGTGGTTATGCATACTTAGAAAAATTGAACAACTTTTCAGTGGATGTTGTAACGCGATCGTTACCGATAACCTATGCCGAGAAATTATTGATGTGGTTTGCAAATGGTAATAATACGTTGGCACAACGTCATATTCAGTTATGGCAACTATGGTTGAAAAGCATCCTTGTGGAACATGCCCGACAGATGAAGTCGAATCGTGCAGCAAATCTTTCATCGTTTACATCGTTGCAACAGCTCATCTCTATTCACTCCAATTTGGTGTCCAAATTGTACGTTTTTATCTCCTTTTACCTCCACAAATATAGATAAAAAGTTGACTATTAAGTATGCGCACCATTACGAGCGATTGTGAAGATGTTGTGATTGCCATAGCGATAATATGCCATCGCCGCAGCAACCTTGTGATCAGCTTGATAATGAATCTAGAGCGTCGTTTCTCTCGTTGATTGAAACGTTGCTGGGTAGGTTTTCTAGAAGACAGCAGCTTCAATAGGTGCACATCCGTTACTCAAAACATGCGGCAGTAGATGGAACAGGAAATTTGTATACAGCACTAGATTAGTGGACCGTTTAACGACGCATTTATCATTTGTCGAACCTATAGGTTAAATTGCTCGATTAGCTCTTGAATGTTTAAACTGGCTGGATAAGAATGTTTGGTTTGGTTTTGATGGTGTCGCCGTCAGCTCGAATTTTCGCTGGTCTCATTCATGTCAGTGGTGTGTGAAAGAGAGATATAGCTTGAGAGCGGGTTTTAATCAATTGCTAGATATTTTGGAGACCGAGTAGGATTAAAGGCCCACAACTAGATGATGTGGTAATGGATATAACTCCCGTTAAACAACCTCGCAGAACTAAGGCGATCCCGTTCGATTTTTCGGAAGTGTCTGTATAAAATTTTCGCTCTTCCCTCCAAAATGAAATATTGTGAACAGATCAATGATGCCCAAAGTTTTCTGTCTGGAATTTTGGAGTAAAAGTCGATAAGACCGCATCTTACTTAGGTTACATTAGCAGCTGATTATTGTTTGTTTAGATAAGACATTTCAGATTTTAAAGTTATATATTGCAGATGTGATCAGAATAGATACACATTGGAGTACATATTGGCAGCTCGTCGGATGAAGTCGAGTAATGCGTAAACCATCGATATGCCTTGTTGGTAAATGGTTGGAAGCTGCTTTTGTTGTTGTTTTATCATGCGCCGATTCCTTTCCATCCTATAAAGGCCTGCACTTTTGTTCAGTGAATATGTTTTCCCATTTACTTCTCGTCTGTGTTTGTGATATTGTGATTGTCTGGATTCCGCTCGAAATTTTATTTTCGTAATGAATGGTTTTAATGACAGTGGTCATTTACTAGGAATGGTAAATGAATCGGAAGTGATATTGCATTGTTGTTGAAACACTTTTCTTTGAAATAAAAATAATTTTAAATGTTGCGATTTTTACGAGGGATTATTGACGCCAAACATTAAATAAATGAGGGGCAGGGAGGGGGCTGAGATTGCCCGGAAAATTTTTGAAGCGTTCTTCTTTCGTGAGTTTTTTGTTTAAAAAATGTTCTGAAAATATTAAAATGAGCACTTTTTGTCTTGTCATTGTTTATTTACTTCCGTTCATTTCTTTTAAGTCTCAGATTTTTAGCTCTCAGTTTTGAGAGATCGCAGGCAAAAAGCAAGTAAATAAACGTTCAGCGTTTCAACACTTCAAAAATGCATGGCTTATGAACGGTTTTCGAAAACGACGGCATTTTGTTCCGTATCTCCTCGCCCTTGCAATAGAGTGCGCCCTACACTTTTGCCTTCACTTGTAAACTTCTAGCATATATTATCTCACATCTTAGGAGAATAAATTTGCTTAAACATTTCGGGTAAGAGGATATCCTTAAAAAACCTGAAATAGTGAAGGAAATTTACAGAAGTAGTCAGTGACAAGACAAAGGTGCTCATTTTAATGTTTTCAGAGCTTTTCTTTAACAAAAATACTCAAAGGTCATGTATGAGGTCTTGAGTTTCAATGCCTTAAGTCTTGCTCAAGCATGTGAAGTAGTTTCTGAAATTTTGCAGTGCAATGTAGAAAGAATATCTCATATCGATAGTTTACAGGTGTTTCCTATGTTCTACTAATCTGTCACTTGGAACACGCGAGAACAGACTGATTCAGCTTAATTTCCAGGGCACAGAAAAATCAGAACTGTTCGACGTCGTTTAATCATTCAACCATAAACACTGCATAATCATTAATTTGAAGCTGCTAGGGTTGTGAGCGAGCAATGCTCGCTCGACGGACGGCTGCTAGGGTTTTCTCTCACCCTTTCATTGGCACCTGCACTCAGCGTTTATCACAAAAAAGACACCGAGGGTCTGCATCATCTATCTAGCTGCGGTCGAGTAAATTGTGAGACGACGCAGTTATGAGGGGTGAACAGTTCATCACATTTACACAATAAGGTGACAAACACGAAGGGACACTAAGATGCTTGAATCGCCGGGAAGTTGGCTTGAATCGCATCGAAGCCTTCGCTGCCACCGACCACCTTTCGCACATCAACGGCTACCCGTAGTGCACCCTCGGTCTTAAGCCAGTCTAGAAGCTGGATTGGATACATGAGTATATCAACTCCTCTTATATCTTCCGATTTGCCCAAGGCTAGCTTCACGATACACGCTGGGCAGTCATTTGACCTACCTGTATGCTCTTGACCTTTGACTTGCCTTGCAAGGAGTACTGTTCCTAACCTGATGTGCAGCCGAATTGTCTACCTTGCAAAAGAGACGGTCAGCTTCGTTCTTTGTCAGTTCAGCACGCCAATCGTTTCGCCCTGTCAGAATCAACTTGGCGCGTTTAAGAGCTGATAAAACTTTGCATTGAGAAAAAAATCTCCGTTATCGGTCGGTATAATTGTAAAACGAATGATGTCCTCGGATGAATGCAAGGCAATACGTATTAGCGCAACAGTGCTTTTTCCTTCATGATAATATACGAATAATTAATATTCAGCACTCCAACAGGTGCGGTTTTCCTTTGGATATGCGGATGAGGTTTTGAAGATCGGGAGAGAAATGACGACGCTATGAAAGCAATGTTTAGTTTGCAGCGGTGCTACTCTAGTGCTTCTCCATCGCGAAGAATTTAAATCTATTCTGTTAATTAGTGCAATTGAAAATGAATGGCTTTTACATTGCTAAATATGCAAATCCGCTTGTTTAGTGCGCAGTTGAGTCGGCGATCGCCAAACGAAATCTTTATTCAATAATACTTCTTCAGAGGCGAGAGAGAGTTAAGAGTCGCTTGATCCGTTAAGTGCTAGTTCTGTGTGCGAGTAAGTGGCCCTGAGGACATGAGATGCAACGCAATATAGACAAGGTTTTATATTTGTGAAATTGCTAGCACTTCTAAGGTACAACTCTTATCTTAGTCATAATCGAAACGAACTGCAATCACCGTTGGACTCGGAGTTTCTGAAGCAAATAACTCGAAATCGCTGAATGGAAATAGATCCAAATAATGGTGGGAAAGAAAAATCGATGTACTAAAGAACAGGAGGAGTGCAGTCTAAGGAAAAAAAAGCTAAAGTACTACTGCAACTAGTACCCTGACTGAAGCTAAAATTTTCAACAGAACTGTGGGGAGAGGGATGTGGAGGGCAAGAAACACTTGCAAGGGATAGCGGAAGTTTTACGTTTCAAATGAAGGAACTAAGAGCAAAATGAAATCTGCAACTTTCGATGAGAAAGCGAATGAATCTCAAGCCGGAAACAACGAGAAGAGAAGATGGCTTAGAGACCTTCGACTTTTGTTATTTCATCTCTTAGAACCTAGAAGGACGCTTGTATACTGAGGTAAGGATACCATTCTGGACGTTCCACGCTTGCATTTCCTGAAAGGTTTCTCTGATTGCTGGTGATCGAACCAACAGTCAGGCACATCTGAACACTGAAGTGAAAGAAATTGTTGAATTCAGAGTTTCATAGGCGAATACGGTATATAGGGGAACACATATGGCATTCATTTCAGCAAACCGGGAAACACCGAAAAACGAAAACAGCAGACTTTTTGATTAAAGGTCATTCTTTATATAGATATGTTAGCGTTTTAGGAATTGCTCGTAAAGACGAGAATTTTTGGTGAGTTCAGGAGGGGAAGTTTCGGAAATGGAGCAGAAGGATGTTCATCCTTGTACATCCTCAAATTTTCGTTACTGCAGAAGCATGGAGGAAGCAGCCTCTTCTTCACTTTTTACCTTGTGGAAATCCTCATGTTGAGCCTTTTAGGAAATTTGTTGGTTCAAAATCAGAAAACTTTGGACATTTTGCCCTTTCTTTGCACGTTGAATTACTGCCTGGAAAACTCGTTCTTGAAAAAGTTCCTTTCCTCCATGCCATCTCCATGCCAAGACTTCTAGGTTCGCACTCAAAATTCGAATAACTTTTGCGATCCATTGGTTGGGTCAAAGATCAAATGAGAGAGCGGCAATCGAATGCTCCAAATTAAGGATGCGTATCCGTAGGCAAATATATAGTTGTCTATATCCGAAAACGGATTAGTAGAGCACAATAGTCTCTTGAAGCCATTGTTTGAACCTTGGAGTCATAAGTGACTGTTTGTATGCTGAAAATATCCTTTGAGATGTAACGATGAGATGACTCCTCGTTCATGCTCACGTTGCCTACAAGTTACGTTTGCGCCATTGAACAATACCTACTACTTCTTAAAACCATAAACAGTAAGAAAGTGCTTTTATATTTGATCACTGTACAGTTACTTGCTTACTGCCTTGGTCACTTAATTTGTTTTGTTAGCAAAAAACAATTCGCATCTTATTTTATTGCTTGTTTTGTAATACATTTGGATGCCATATACATTCAAATTTTCTAATGAGACTTCTTTCGATCATATTTAATTATAACAAACGTGGTGTGTAATTTATGGAGAGAAAAGCAAAATTAGAAGGATTTTATTACGACGGATGCAAGATTTCCCTCAAATAGAAGTTTATTACAGTTAGAAGGATTATTACAGTCATCAAATGTAATAGAAATTGCTACTATCACTAAAGAATATAAGTTGAAAGAGAGCACTTCGAGTGCTTTTTAGCTAAGATCATTCATTTGTGCTGTATTGAATTGTTTACAGCGTGTTCAACTGTTTTACAGTATAACGTACATGACATAGTATGTCCGCGCAACAGCATTTGAAATCAGCGCAACGATTCGCCAAGTTCACCGCACACTGAATTCCGTTTACACCAAATGCTAGACTTTGTTCACATGGAGGAAACTGTAATTGTTGACATTCAGTCTCAGGCCAACGTTCTTTGCTAACTTGTCACCAGTCTGTTATTACCAAATATCAAATGCGAATTTTTATACCAACATCCTTTTTGTGAATGCAAAATAGAATGGGCGTACACCATTGATATTGATGAAAGAAAACGATTCCAGAAAATTAGCATAACAGATTAGAAAAGATATCGGACCCATTCGATCGTTCTTACGACCGATCCACTATCGATCATTATTTTATTGCGGAAACTTGGGAATAACTTTGGAACGAGATCGCTTCCAAGCGACGAGGGAGTTACAGTCAAGATTTGCTCTCGAAATACAACAACACATTCATTCGTTGAAGTGGCACTCGGACGGCGCTAATTTGAAACGTGTGCGCTTATCACACAACAACAAACCGTTAGCGCTTAACACACAATGCAAAAAGATCAACACTATCCAATCCCGCATCACATCTGCGAGAGAGTTTCCGTTGAGATATTTTCCAAGAATACCTTTCAAATGTTTTTTCTCGCAGAAAATTTGCACATGTAACGAATAAAATGATATGAAAGTGTGCAAGTTCTACTGGCTTAGCCCGTCTATATTCCTCATCTAATGTTATTCTTAAACGTCTCGAAAATTCTTGCAGTAAAAAAAGATTTACGAGGTTATTTGCGCCAAAATGTCTGGTTGTTGTTGATTCGGATGGGATCGTCTTTGCATCAGATTCAAAGAAAATGCTTACCTTGGGCAATAATAGAGATGAATTGTTGGCAGATTTCTGTTTTCGATTTTGTCTCTTTCACGATTGCATTTTTCCCCATTACGAAACTCAGCAAAATAAATCACGTTCTCGACTTACAGGTTTCGTTTCTGTCTCCTTCATGCAGAATTATAAGCTGCAATCCACTAATTTAAAATAAAATGAGCACAAAATAAATATAAACAAAAGTAACTCGTTGAGTGAAGCGTGCTTACTTCAACGGTCGAACATTTTGAAATCTTTGAACTTTTCAGCGCATAATCCAATCGAAATTTGGAGTAGCAATCGATTATTTGGCTTACGATACGAAGCGATATGCATCGATCATTATCATCAATATCCATCTTATAATGGGTCGCAGAAATTAATGAAGAACTCGTAACGTGCCTTTTTTAAGCGGTTATTGAAATGTTTCTGCAAAACGCTTTAAATGCATAGTTTCCAAAGGAAATACTGTTTAATAAATACTTATATTCTATTAATCCGTTAAAGAATTTAGAAATTTACTGAATAAGAGACTACTTTTATAAAAGCGCACAACTAGTGGAGTGTGACTGAGTAGCAGTTGGAATACAGTCATACTGGACAGCTACTTTATTGGATTTTATGGTTAGTCTTGCGACAACTTTTTAGTTATTCTTGAATAGAGGACTTTGATCAGTGAATGAAAAAGATCGCAATTTTAATGAATATCGGATTGACAAATCATCTAATAACTACTCGCTCGTTCAGTAAAGCGGTCGGCTTGGGCAGTATTCTAACGTGTCGTGCCAACCGCAACGGCTGGCTAGCGAGACGGCCGTCTTTCGGCGTTCTTTCGGCGTTGATAAATGGGCATCGCATCAATCATACGGTATCGATGAGAGAGTAATAATTACTGTAATATTGTTGCCAGATGTGTGTGCGTGTGTGCGAAAGAAGCGGTTCGGCGATGCACGTGTCACTAACACTCGCCACGCAAATATTCACAATCACCACCGACAGCACCATAGCTTCAGCTAGAGCCTCAGCTAGTGCACTCCGCTCTCGACGATGGCCAAGTGCTTCTCCATCGAATACCTCATTGGCGATACCGTACTCCATCAGGGGGCAGATAACTTCTCTGAAAAGCGACCAACTGATGGGGTGCAGTCGAATACTGACAACGACACAGATACGTCTGACGACAAGATTATTCTTCCTGCTTCGTGCAATACTTCCGAACTATCAAAATTATCCGTCAACGAATATCATGAGGCGCTTCGGAATGCTGAAGTACGACTAGAAGGCGCGACACTGTGGAATAAGTTTCACTCTTTTGGCACAGAGATGATCGTTACAAAAACAGGAAGGTGAGTTTTAAAATTTTCTCAGATCTGGGAAATTGATGTGTATATCTTCTAAAAGGACTCCTTTAATAAAGCCAAGCTTTTTTGGCCACTGATTCCGGAAAAATGAGGAACGAAACTTCTAGAATAGCATGCATAATAGTTAGGATGAGGTCCTTTATATGATCAACTTCAAAGATATTGTGTTGTTTTCGACTCTTATTCATGTGCTTGAAGGGCTGTGCCGCAACCACAGATGCACCAAAATGAACTGCACCTGCTGTTGCACAGATATATTTACTTCGTTTTACTTGTAACGTCCATCGCACAACTTTCGAAATAACTGTGTACATGAGCATCGTAAAAACGCAGTGGCATAGGCCTGAATCCCTGAAAATAACGATGAGCTAGAGGAGCTGGAGCATATTTCCTACACATCGTAGTCAAGCTTTTCTTCTTTAGCTTATTCGGTCCCAATGTATGAATGAACTTTATTAACCTTTTTCATCACATTCGCGTTCAGAATACCACAGAAGTCTAGTTCAGAGTACGAGAACAGAGCCTCCATAAATTTCATCTATCGGTATTCAGTCCTTGAATCGGATCACCTGATAAGGAAAGAATAGTGAAACCCAATTTGAGCACTTTTTGCTTTCGAAGTGAATGAATAGGGAGGGACTACTTGGCGTTCACGTATGCTTCATTAGCATCAGCGAAGAAAGTGGCGAAAGCATAACGAAGCGCTTTGTAACATTTAATTGTCCCTAGTTAATCAATCATCAATTAATACTTTTTTCCTTTCATCTTTTCTTCTTTAATCTCAGTATTTGGGAATTACAATAGTTTTCAATGATGTTGATCTTATCAGCACAGAATGAAGAGCAATTGCAAACCAATACTAATATGGTACTCTTACTAGAGGAAAACCAGTATAATATCGGTAGGATAGCAGCAGAATTGCAGCAGAAAATCAGCAGGACATCCTCTGAAAAATCGACTCCAGCATACAGTCATTGTATAACCAGTTTCTATTGCGGTGTAAGACTCCAATATTAAAAGTGAAACGATTTGCTACTGTCAGCGCGAAATAGGGTGTTGACTTTACTGAGTAGTGCATAATCTCGGCCTACCATTGCGGGTGTAACTAGCAGCAAAATTTCAGCAATTTCAGCAACCTCCTCCGCCTCTTCTGCACCTGAAAATCGCAGTTTTCGATTTACTGGGGAAATTCTGCATAATTTTTGACCTCTCTTGAAGACCGTCAGTCGAGAAACGTCTTAAAAGCTTTGCGTTTAGAAGGTCTTCGACGGTTTCCCGCACATTGTGTTCCCCAGAAACTTTCGCCTAAAAACCCCGTACGACCCTATAGTTTAAATTCAGCTAGAAAATACCTATGCGGTGCAGTTTCGGCCCAGCTATAGAGGACAAAAACTTAAAAACTTCTGCAGATGCATTCGAGAAAACTAAGAAGAAAATCAAAGTGAAGCAGAAAACAGTAGGAATTTCCAGCAGACGAAGATGATTTGCAAGTCGTGACCACATGTGGAAATGCGCACGATTTGCAATTCATCTCTGTCTACACGAAATTCACGTTGTTTTCCGCGTATCATTTCGCTTCTCCCCTCCCCTTTCTTGATGCAAGTGCGCCTCTATTTGTTCACTGATATCTGAAGTGGTTTTCTGCATATTTGATGAAACAAATGACCGACGCTGCTTATTGCTAAACAAAGCTCGACTAAACCAATTGTAGCATATAAATAGCCCGCAGCAAAATTCATATTAAAAGATTAGCACAATCCAGGGCTCCTTCAGTGAGTTATTTTAGGATTTTTGTTTTTAGAATAATATAGAAATACTGAAAAGCACTTATCAATTCAGTTAAGAATCGTTACGGCTAACGTTCAGATGCTGGGAGTTCAGAAAACATGATCGACCGGAAACATCAAAATCGCCACTCATGAAAGCCAACCAACTGCAACTTATTACAGTGGTTTCTTACCACTTCGTTTGTTTGCATCTAAGAAAAAAAAATTGAAACTGACTAAGTAAGTTAATAGAAGAGCATGTGAGTACGGTAGTCGGTGAGAACGATTTGTGAGTGAAAATTTTGCTCGACACATTTTGGAACACATCTGTGCCACTCTCACTTCATCGTCTGCAAAAAAGCGAATGCTTTAAAGTCGTGAAATGTGTTGTTATTTTCGAACATTGCTCACACAGAAAACTCTCCTCTCACCGAATAAAAATTTTCAATGCGAAGAATTAACCATCCCTTTTGTGATGCCGAACAGTAGTGTGGTGATGTCTCGAATACGTGATTGTAGCATTGAACGTATACCATACTGGATTAGTCGACTAGCTGGAACAATGGAATATCGACTGCGTCCATAGTATATACTGATATAATTAGTAAATACACGTAATTCAGGCGTCTATTGTATTCAGTATAGTACCTGCCGTTTGCGCATTAATCTATTCCATTTATTCAACTGTAGAAATACAGTGCACTAATCTAAATAAACGCTTTAAACCCACAAAACAAACATAAAAACAAAAGACGGATCGATTCTCCTTCACTTGAAATGTTTACTTCGGCTGATGCATAATGTTCAATAGATGGAATAGCTCAATGTGCACTTTGGCATGACAGGTAAGTGTAACGAATAGTGAACGCAAAGCAGTGCCCTTTTGCTGGATGTGTTGATAACGTCTGTGCACACCATACCACGACAAGTGCATCGTTGTTCCAAGAGAAGAGGCTTATTGAATACCTGGTATATGGTACGAATACCTGCTATTTCGCAAAACAGGAAAGAAGATAAGGTTTTCAACTTCAAAATACTATTCAAAAAATATGCCACTTTTTCGTTTTACTTTAAACTTCACGATTCAAAACATAACAGTCACTCACTACCTGACTATTTGAACAAACCTAGCAAGAATAAGTGGAGCAGGCACGATACGTAAGTTATGCATCCTGCTCGTCTAATCAAACGCTTGGCCCCCTCTCCCATAGTCGATATGCATAACAGTTTCAGCTCGCCAAAAGGTGTTGCAGCAAAAACGATATTCTGCATGGTTTCTAGTTCCGCGTTGCACGACTCTGGAATCTGCTTCCTGTCGATATCATTAATGCACTCACTTATTCAGCTTTATAAGCTGCAGCTGAGTGGTTTCGACTTTCACACTATAGATGCTGTCATGTACTGAATGTGTGTTCGGCCGAAGCTTTGTGAATGTTTTGCTCTTTCTCGCTATTCATGATTAATACTTTTTGAATGTTTTGCCACTTCATTTTCATAAATCCCTATGAAAATGAAAAATCCGTGAAATAGCGACTCTATGTTTCAACTTATCTCACCGCTTATACAAGTCTTCCACAAAAGGCTAGTTTTTCCATAACCGAACTAGTATAACGAGACCAGCATGCACCTTTGCCAGCTTTAAATATCTGTGAGTTGCGAAGTTGATGGATCAACATGAATTAGGGTATAGGAGGTCATACTATATGGATAAATTTGCAAACACGCATAAAAATGCTATCTGTTGCGGCAGTGACATCCTACAGCATGCTGTGATAATTCAAACAAAACTTAACATCGTTTCCGACAGCTGTCCAACGGCCAAATCATGACGTTTAAATTTTATATGAAGCACTCTTTATGCGTCGAAGCAGAAAACGATATATTATTATCTGCTTTAAATTTAGGCGAATGTTTCCGACATTACAAATCAACGTTAGTGGACTTGATCCATTGGAACGCTACTCACTGATGGTTGACGTGACATGTATAGACAATAAACGATATCGATACGCGTTCCATCAATCGAAATGGATCGTCGCTGGACCAGGTGATGAAATTAGTAGATGGAAGGAATGAAATATTTAGGAGGAGACAAAGAAAGAGATTTTCCGCACAAAAAATCCTTCCTCTGCACCAAAGAGAGAGTCAGTTTAGTTAAGTGGTAGGTTAAAAACGCCGCATTTCATTGCATCTTCTTGTGTCTTATGCATAGATTGTATTATATTATGAGATAGCTGAACCAAAAAGAAACAATGAAAAGGAAACAGGAAGTGATATAACAAAGTAATGGAAACCGCTCAAATTTATTTGCCGATGCATAGAGAAATAATCTATCACATAGCCATTACCGAACTGCTAATGAATCGAATAGTGCTAGAATCAAGGAGATCATGCAGCATTTTTCATGACGTAGCATAGCGAATCAAATGATTTTATATAAGAATTGAATGAGCTCATCATACGCGGAAAAAATTTTGTGAATTAGTGCAAAATAATAAACTGGCAACGTTTTGATCATAAAGCGTTTACAAATACAAGTATATATTCAGACTTCAGCTGTTTTCTGTACGATCATTCCACGAAAATCTCGAAAAATTGTCTCATTTAACAAAACGGGTGGAGGATGATGCTAGAGACGTTGCGCTCTTTTTGTATTTTCGCTCATCATATCGACTCCTTTCATAAATTATTAGCAATGAAATATATCTCATAATGCATCCATATGCTAAACGAACCAAGAATTTCATTTGAACCATTCTTTTTTCGGACTCATTACATCACAACTTTTCGCAATAACCGATCTAATTCAAACCCATTTCCGATTCCATATGTTTTCGGCATCGAAATTAACACGAATGCATGCAAATTTTAGGCAGTCCATAAACCCTTGTTAGGGCTTACCCCATCAACTTGAATTTAATGGATCAACTTGAAAGTTATAGGGCTTACCCCATCATTACCTTCTGCACCAATTATCTATACTCACCATGTACTACTATCACAGCTCTATCATCAACGTGAGTTGGGAATTGAAACGACCATAGATAGACAAACAGTCAGGTAGGCACGTACGTAATAGATGTGCATGTACACGCGAACAGATATTGCTTCATAACATTTCGCAAACACAAATCTGAAAACGTACCTAAAATTAATATATTTGGCTTAAGTGGAACGTTTTTTATTAGAGGGGACATTTGCGGTTCGTTTGAGACGAGGCCGGAGGTTTCGGTAATTTTCGACTGGCCACCCTCTCGCCGAAGAGCAATAAACCATTGTTGTGCTTTATGACATTCGTAAACGTGGTAAACACTTTGCGGCATACGATAGCAAATATCTGAGAAGCATAAAAATTTGAGCGTTCAACGCGATCCTTTTTCCTCTCTGATATGAAGCAGACGGAATGAAAGGGATGCTTATATGAAAATAATATTAAGATGGAGCGGTTTTTTATCTTCGCAAATGATAGAATTAAAATTGCGATTCATAGAGGAATTAAAATGATCTTCATGTTTCTACCATCTTCTCATGAAATGAGCATAATAAACTAATTCCCATACATGTCATCATGTGACAAATTTTATGAAGAAGGAGACGTTTCTAAAGAAAAGGCGGAGCATTTCTAGAGTCGCCGCAAACTCTATCCTCCTAGAGTTTACAATTACGAGTAACTGCAGTAACTGAAATAAGGTAAAGTTTGAGAATATCAATAGCAAAGGAAAGAGAACTTAAATTAGAAACAACGACAGAAAACTGCGAGTTGCAAAATTGTCGACGATTCACTTCGAATTTCTTCTCGCATCTCATCGCGCCGCAGTTAGTAAGATTTTTGCGACCTAAGCCAAAAGGAAGCGATTATTGGTCATGTCAATTCTCGTCCTCCTCTCTCTCCCTCTTCACTTTCGAAATGGCCCCGTAATGTAGGAGTGGAGAGAAAATTCATTAAATAACGACGTGAGTTTGTTGTCTTCGTTAGAAATTTAGAGATCGCCTATAAACGAATGAGTCTGATATATAAGTATATATCTTTCAGACCTCTACCAAAGTAATGCTTTGGGCAGCGATATTCCGCTCTGAATGGTTCACCGCACATTTATGGATTCAGAAGAGATAATTTTGGGACAATCGTTATCATTTCAATGCATTTTTGATAAACGATTATGAAAGGAGAAATGAAAATACGATCGCATTAACCTTTAGCACCGCTAAGATTTACAGTAAGTGAGATTTCCGCAAAAAACACTTCTCTGAAAAAATGTCCATCTATTGGACCCATTGAATAAAATTTGCGAACATCTCTGTCATCTTAAGGGGAGGCTGAATTACCGTCCCGTGTGCATGTACATTCTGATTCGCCGGCACTGGGCGCCCATTGGATGAGGCAAGCAATATCATTCGATAAAATCAAGCTCACCAACAATCAGCTCGATCAGAACGGACATGTAAGCCAACAAAATGTTTCACTTAACGTTTCTTATCTGCATATGTAAAAGTAATACATATACTGATTATCACGTGGTTACATGCCAACCTATTTCGAGAGTCGATATTCGCGATCTGCAATACATTTGCGAGCACAAGCGAAAGAAACCATGGTTGGCATTATTTAAGGCTTCAATTAGCTAGCCGAATTTAATCATGATATAGAAATCGATACACTCCGTTCCAGAAAATTTTCAATTCATATACCTTTTCGGTCCCGTGACTACGCAAAAAGCTGTGCCGACACAGACAGTACCAGGTGGAGGCTGCGAAACAGTAGTATAGGTGCAGAATGCGAATTTCCCAAATGCTACGGTGCAGATGCGTGTAAAGCCGATAGATATGGAAGTACGTATATTGTTTGGGTGATGATTTGTGGAGGATGCAAAAATTAGAGCCAATTCAGAACAGAAACGCACATCGTCGATTGTTTGTCTTCTATCTAACGTGGCGCGAATATTATGAATATATGAAATTTGATTTCAAAGATAATTTTTAAATTTTGATCGAACATCTCTATGTAACAAATATACGGAAGTGTGTGGAAGATATTTTCTGCGAAAATGAATTTTGATGTGTTCAACGACGAAAATGCAACAATTCTCGTAGCAGATAATCGTTAATTCGATGCATCGTTATCAACCGAATATTCACATTGTCGTGCATGCCGATCGCGGTAAGGGGCTTACCTGTCGGACCTTCTCGTTCCCGAATACGGCATTTATGGCTGTCACCGCTTATCAAAATCATCGCGTTCGTTACTCTACCTATAAGCTTCTTTTCTGATTTTAATTGATGAATTATCAAGTGTTGTAGCAAAAAACATTAGCTTGTCATCAAAGTTTTATTTACTGGTGGGCCAGTCACAAGGAAACTAATCAGAGTCCACCTTGAATCCATTCATTATTTGCACCTCGCTCAGATGACTCGCTTCACTATAATACGCTCATTATTTTCACCTCATCAGGTATTATTTAATAATATTCTATACTAGCACACCTCCTTCCTCCTCCAGTGAACTTTTTTCAATTATTCTAAGAATTTCACCACCTTAGAGTTGTTGCTACTCGAACCTACACGTTGTGGAAAATTTATAAGAAAGAAATATTCTCAGCGAAAGGTGTCCTCAATAAATAAGAGAGCTAAGAAGTCACGAAAATAGCATCATTTTACTAGCGAAATGTCGCGTGGAGAAATATAACGGCCTTCTGCCTGCATTAGCAGAAACAGTCTTATAAGCTGGGCACTATTAGTGACTGCATAATATTGGCCACAGCTGATATACAGCAAATTATGACCTCTGTTAACCACTTAAGAAACAAACAATACAGAATTAGGCGGTAATGTTACTTCGGAAAACGGTAGCTCCTGGAATACCGGAAACTTCGGGCAGCGCGTGCACTTGAAGAATTACGGCTGAAGAGTTCTTGAGCGTGACCTTCAGAAGGCCCAGCAGGAGGTAACGAACCAGTTATGAGATGGTTATTGAAGCTTTGCAGATAACGGAATTGAAAATCGAGAGCAATCCGTTCGCGAAGGGTTTTCGTGAGTGTGAAATGGGCGATGCGCTCCCTCTGCTCGTCAATCCGTTCCTTCCGTTCTACTCCTCATTGTTCAACTCACATTTTCGCTCATCAGAAACTCTCGGTGAATAAAGCTGCTACTGCCTTGTGATCATCACTTCTGACATACGTCAACTCAACAACGTGAACTTTTGGATGTTGATGACCTGAAGTTGGATTTTAGAAGCTCAGGTTAATGTCAGAGCAATGAAGCTGTAATTCGAAAGCTGCAACCGCTTCCTTCCAGAGTTATTTTTTCGAAAGCACAGTGTCAATCCTAAGTGGAGGAGAGCGGCGCAATGTCTTCCAGTAGCGCATATATATTAGTGATGAAAGCATTTGAACACTGGCTCTTTAACTAATGGCAATATTTTCCACTTCATGCCATCGTGATGGCAGAGTGGAAAGTCGAGCGATCGGTAAGATCTCGACGACATCCTATAGAATAAAGTTCTGGTCTTACAAGCCAATGCTTTGGTAGATGAAATGAAACGGTATCTGAGATGCGAAACGTTCTTCGATTATTTGTGGCCGCCCAACAGCAGAGTTGATGGTTACAGGAATATAAAAGGATTGAATACTGTTACTGTAATCTCTTGAATACTGCACAAGAGACCCGACGAGCTCTAATCCTCAAGATGTGTCGAGAAAGTTTTTTTTTAAGAGCGAAGATTTCTTTTATCCACAACGATTTCGGACGCAAGATATACATCGCTTTCAGCAACAACATCATTCGCGTCAAATTTCAAAAGCAAAATAGCTGCACCGAGGAGTGCTAATAAAAAACGGGAACTGATGCAAACATGGCAGCAACAGGGAATGCTTTTGAAGTTTACATTTCATCCATTAACATCACCAAGCACATTTCCTGAGTCAACTTCTTCTACGCTTGGCGCTTCTTCAGCTTAATTGTTCCTCAATGCCCACATCCTCCCCGTCTTCTTTTCGACAGCGATGTCCAATTCGTTCTCATGTGGATTTGATCTCTTTCTGTCTTCCTTTCTAATGAGCTTTGTCATATGTGCCTGATTTTATTTCTTTCCAAGCCTCTGGCTTATTAAGAAGTGATCTCTGAAATGGCTTTACAGGTGTACATTTGTGGCAGAGTTTCGTCGGTATGCTCACTCATCGTTCTTTCTCTGCCCCTACAAGCATTACGAAGACGCGTCACAGAAACAGAATGGGGATGGATATGGTAATTTACCTACTGGACGTTTTGAAGATTTTCTGCTATTACGCCCACCGTTCGCCTATTCTCCGAATTCAAATGCTGGATACTGCATGCCAGCAATATCATTGCTAATACTCTTCAGCTTTCTTATCGGGGGTCTTTTAACGCTCATGCATTTCTTGTGACTCGCTATAATTGAGCCTTACGGCCAGTCTTCGTGTCTACTGCTCACTTCAGCGACTTCCCCTATCTCGCGTATTTTTTTTGCTTCGAAAGAGAATTCAGCATTTAAAACAAAACATTGCCGCTCCTCAAATGCATTGCTACCTAAGAAAAAAAAACGAGAGAAAAACTTCTCAATTGTGGAAGATGGCCCAACTAGAGGAGGTATGGGAGGTAAGAATCAGCATTCATGAGATCTTGAGGAAACAGAAAGCCCTCTTCCAAACGAGCATTGAGCACTTTCAGGGAAATTTTAAAAAGCCTCATATTTTGAGCCCAATGTGATGAGGATTTGAGCAATGTTAAGCGTGACACTTCTGAAACTGCTTTCACTTACAACAGCTACCCTTCTAAACGTGACCTCGATTCACGTCTGGTTTAAAGCCCTAACAAGGAAAACTTATGACTAACGCTCACTACTTTTACATAAGAAAAGCACGCCGCTCATATGAGTGTTTGTTGTTGTTGTCTTCAGCAGCTTATATTCGTATCGCTTGAACGATGTCGCAACTCGATCTGAAGTGAGGTTCGCAGTAGCTATTAAAGGTATTTTCTCACCCCCCATCAAGCACCACTGAAGCGCATTTTTACTAGCGCATCCTCCTTTCCCACCGAGGTGTCGTTCGGGAAAAGGAAGAGCGAAGAACGGCTCGAATGAACTTGAAGTATATTTACAGCGGGCAATCAAAGAAACCTTCTTAGACGGTCAAAAAAGAACGATATTTCTAAGTGAAAATTAATGCAATATTTTCCTTATAGCCTGTTTTGCATAAGAAACGATAAATTTAACGAAAACTCGTGCAAATCTCTCAAAACTGAAACGATGATGAGAATTGGCGGTGACAATTTTGCGAAATACTGTCATAAAATACTTTATTTTTCGCCGGAGATAAATGATGTATTAGTGATTACAAAGTGGTAATACTTGAGAAGCGACACACTCAACTATTTTATCAAATCGTTTAAAAGCTGAGAGTACCCGTAAAGCAAAAAACAGCGCTTGCTAACCTCAGAGTGTTAAATTTGGCTACCTCACCGTTTCGGTGATTAGATCATCGGCTGCAAACAACGATTCTTAATTCCCTAAATAAATTAAAATAAAGGAAGAGACAAATAAATATTAGATAAACGAGAAACAAAGCCTTCTGTAAACTTCTTCGACAGCTAGTGCAGAAAACCTCATTCATGCGAATAAAATGTTTGTTAGCTTCTACATTCCCTCATAGTTGCTCACAAGTGCTGCCTCCTCCCATATGAACTCACCTGAGCTATTAAGAAAATCACAAACTACAATGAGCAATATTCTTACAAGTGGAACACAAAAACACAGTGCCATACAAATTCCAATAAACCTCCATCCTGTCACTTTTCGGAATATTAGAAAAAAGCATGTGAAGCGTCTTACTTTGCAACAATCGTGGGGGAAATAATTCCCTCCTTTTTCCATTTCAACTTTCGACAAATCTTGATTACCAAGTTTATTCGAATTTATATAGGGAGTAAATTTTCTCAAGAAATTAAAGCGATTGCGAATTGAAAAGAGAGGTACGAAAATATTAGTGAATTATACAATTTGCAAGAGGAATATTATTCGTGAGAAATATTTCTAAGGAATACTGCTCCAATAGAATGAGCAAAACTATAAATCACAAATCAAAAATCATTAATGAAAAGTCAAACAATTACTAATAATAAATGAAAAGTATTGTCTAGTAAATAAACAAAACAGTGATGGAAAAGAAAAACGGAACAATGAGAAAGCAAAACAATGCAAAAAGCGATATACTCATCGCTTAACCATAAAGGCAACATATGATATACGAGCTAGCTATAAAGACGATGAAAACTTTAACATATATGAATGCTCAAATTCAACATATTAGAATATGCGGGTACTTGCAAGTTGTGAGAAGCCTTCTGTAATAAATAAACATGCGTCACTTCTTTAGAATCACTGAGGTATTAGTATTCGTTTCAATGAATGTCACACAATACGACCATCAATCGAAGGGGAAAAAGCGCACAACTGATTTCCTATCAACTTAAACATTCAGTGATTCAAAGTGAACATTTTCTCTTCATCGGGCTTCTTCAACCAAAGTCCGTAGCCATTATCCTCTAATGCCTTCAAAAAGCAATCACGAGCATTTATGTAGTCTTTGCATCGTTCCTTCTTGTTTAGATATGTCTCATCAATTGGTGCCTCCGCTGACGTACGTCGAACCTTACTTTCAACTGCTTCAAAGCATTCGTACATCGCCCGTTTACACAGTCGTGAAACCTCACTGAAGAAACCTTCACACTGACGACTACACGAACGTCTTCTAAGACTGAAGTTCTACTTCCACAATTCTTTGGTAGTATAAAGACTTATGCTACATTGCCGTCAACAACTTTCAAAGCAGTGCAAATCAAACGCGATCATACTGCTCTCTTATCGATAGGCATCAGATCGGGGATGCTTTGTGCAACACCGCCTCCGTGGTGCCTTACGAAATACAATAAGCTTCATGCTCCGAAACCGAGATGAACGCTTTCGAAGCAATCGATTTTTCATTGGGCTATAGAAGCGAAGGGGAGAGGAAGAACCTCAGTGCATTGCACTCCGTCGCTTCCTCATCGCCAAAAGAAAGCAAAATTCGTTTCAGAACCACTTTGGTTGCTACTGATACAAAAACAACGAGCATCCAATTTTTGAGCTCAATAAATTCGATCAAACTTATGCCATATGAAATTAGTAGTAAGTAGGAGAGTGGAAAGGAGACGCGAAAAAGTCCGTTAAACGATGCATTTGAAATTGCTATTAGTACCAGCGGAAATTTCGACCACATTTATCCCGATCAACCGCAGTTGCGATCCGGTCGCATAATCGCGGCAGCATTTGACTCAGACTGACAATATAAAAAAATATGTTACTTCTCCATTTATAAAATCTTCAACAATCCGAATTTATTAAGCCTCCCACTATTACTGCAAGAAAACTGGAAACAAACATGAGCGGAAAAGTGCAAAGACTTTTGACCTTATGCTCCATAAATCCTTCAAAATCAAACATTTTATAAATCCTTCTGGAAATTACTTCCGTTCTAGTAAGAGACAAAAATGCTTGTCATAAACTTATAAACAAAGAATGAGGAGGATGAACCAAAGGAAAAATTTAGAGAAAACCTTTCTACGTCAAAATTCGTGAAGTGCAACAACTAACCCGGTTCGATTTATTCTGCCGGTCAATGCATTAAGAACTTCGATAGTGCCATCGCTGATATTCCAATTGACGGATAACGTTGGACTTTTGCTGACGGCTCGATGAGAGGATAGCTGAAAGCTTTTCATATTATTTTAAAACATTTCAACACAATTACTAAATAACCCTTACCATACACTCGTTATTCATCGAACAGTCCAGAAAGCAGCACTCGGGATTACAAATAGTTACAGACGAGTGCAGCTGCAGCATTTAAGCACCAATCGTTGCTAGTACACTTAAATGCGCAGACGTAACAAAGCCATCGTTTTTGGCAGCAAATGAATGAGCGCCCAGCAAGTAACGAAACTTTCGTCTGAATATCTGCACCTAGGGGTACGCTCAACTATAGAACAACTTCAGCAATGCTTCAGAATATTTGCCGCCTCTATCGAATCGGCAAATTTTCCACATGGGAATTAAACAGAGTAAGATGACCATCTCTTCCTTTGCCGCATCACCGCTGCTGTAAAAGTCTCGTATATGATTGTAATAATACGATGCTATAGTACACGGATCCTTACGCAAAGCAAACGTAGTTTTGTGAGGCCAATCTTCAGCCTTAAAGGCTCACGAATTTATAATAAAGAAGTAGAGCCCAGCCCAAGTTTAAACCAAAGAAAACAAGAAAACGCAAAAGAAAATATGCGTCGAAGAATGTCTCGACGCCCTTCCCTCTCCCTTCCATTTCCACGCCACTAAACCACCACTCTACCAAGGTCTATGATAACTAAAAGGCGGCAGCGCCAAGTTTTGGTAGTTTTGGATTGCATCGACGGTTTAGTTTTCACCCGTTTTGCTGATCGTACAACAGAATTCCATTTGCGAATCATCAAATCGACTATAACAAACAACTCCGATCAAAGTACAAAGCGAAATGAGGAATGACAAACCGCGGTGCAGCTGGCGAGATAAGGATGATTCAGTTTAAAAGGTAGCGGTAATTTCAATGAATCGCCCAAACGGCAGCATACCGATCGCGAAAGATGACCGTAGTGGAATAGCTGACCAATCGTCAGAGTACACAGATAAATTGGACGCACGAAAGCCGTCAGTAGGCAGCCCTTAATAATATAAGATAGCAGTTTTCGACAGAACAGCGGCATGAACAAATCAACATATGCACAAACAAGCAATACGAATCTCAACTTCAATCGCCATAAACCAATCGTTGCAAGATATAAGAAACCAAGAGAATCTCTTTCTCTCTATCTCCGGGTGATAAGTCCATATGGGAACGACGAGAGAAACTCCTCTCAAATGAATTTCACAGTTCTTTTCTTCGCTCCCCAATTCAGAGAGTAAATTCAAAGTGCAACATGTAAAACTGATTATAATGCGTGTTGCTCAATAAGCAAGTGTTTTTTGAGAACTTAATCGAACCTAATTTTTGAAGTTTACTCGTGAGAACACCTAAAATTGATTGCCGTTGATTATATATTTTTCAAGGGGAACTAACGAAAACTATAAATCCGTTCTCCGTTTTGCCATTGAGCTATTAAATTTGCAAAACTCCAATCCCATAATTAATTTCTTATTTTGCACTAATATTTCTACATCAGTTAAGGAACTTGAAACCAAAGCATTACATAAGACCCACAATCTGCAGCAGATTCCCAACAGCTTCAACACCACTCATAACTTGAAGTTTCTCGTACAATTTTCAGCGCTTCTGCAAAACGATACAAACCTGTACTCCTAATGAGTTCCACTTCAAGATCTTATCACTGCAAGACATCGTTCTCAGTCGTTCACCACCAAAAATGCCATCCATCGTTTGCATGTGAACGTCATCAGGAATGGGTACCGTTCCCTCCCCTGAATACATACCTTTGCTACTTTTTTTTCAGCAAACATGAACTTCTTCCTCCTCTCCTCCATATACTTTTATAATTTTAGGTTTTAGACGTTCCACTTAATCCATTCGTCTAATCTTGCACGGTGACTTTTCATCACACCCATTCCTCCCTCTCCAAATCGAGCCAAACATTAACCTGCTAAACAGTCATACCGTATTCCATACTCACCCTTGATCTTTTGGTGTAGAATTCTATTGTATTTAATGATATTTCCCCAAGTTGCTTCTAGTTAACTGCCACCGGGCTTCATATATTAACCGAATAGCTTCTTTCAAAAAGCTCCCTATTTTAACCTAATACCCATTCATTTTTGCAGAAGGCCTTCCTACTTAAGAAATTCCTATACATGGTCATATGCTACAGTCAAGTGTTTTGGTCTGACTGACTCAGGCTCAGACGACAACCACTCATATAAATGAACAATGAAAACAACGTCCTCAGACGAAGTGAACTTGCAATCGCTTCCTCGATGAATATCCGGTCATGAGCCCCTTTCACTGGCCATCATCTTCAGTATAAACTGAGTTCGCCACTTACGGTGGAAGCATCCGCCTTAGCTAAGTGGTACAAGATCAAGTGGGCAAATGAAAAACCACGGGCTCATCCTTGTCTGCTGGAGAGTTTCCACATCATCAAACATTTTTGCAAACTATCACCAACCCCTGTCGCACTATAATTATCTTTCAGTAACAAATCAAAAACAGTATTACCGCATTCGATTTTCGTCCTAAGAGCTCCTTTGTTCTTGTCGACTTCTGGTTTATGTGCCGAACCACTTGCCACGTCCTTAGACATTTTTAAATTAGTGGGGAACTCAAGTGACATTTATTTCTTATCGTGAACTTACTACGTTGCTGTATTTACTTATTAACAGTATTTATTAATAGATTATAGAACAATAGGTTTATCAATAGCAAATCTCTTGGAAAATGATGTGCATAAAAAATCTCTTGCAGTAAAAGAAACTCTCTATGACTTTTCGAAGATAAAATAAGGATACACAAGCGACTTCAATATATCCGGTCAACTCATATAGTAGTCCCAATAAAAAAGTATTCGAATAGCAAAGAAGAGCATTCGACTATAAAGACCACTGAAAAATCTCAAAAAAAGAACCAACTACGCTTCAACTGCACAAATTGCACAAATCATTTTCGAAAGTAATGACTTGGACTGATAATTGCTTCGCCAATCAAGTAAAATCATAAATCAAAAGTACACATTCCCAATGCACAAGCTTTCTAAATTATGAGTTTAAGTGACGATTATAGAGAGACACAGTAATGGACATTGATCCTGAATTAGCAAAACATGGCCATCCTTTCGGATTCGCGTTCAACGCAGAAACACACTGGTGATGCCGAGTTTGAAACTGATGAACTTATGAGGGCAACAACAACCGATAATAAAATAAAACACGCACATACCTCAGAAGAGAACGAGAAGATGCGTCCATCACCACATGGGGCTGTATTGATGAAGAGGTGAAACGTGAGTGAAGGCCGTAACGCTAACCTGCCCATTACCTTGCGAAATATCGACTTCTGTTCATCGCGTAGATACACTTCTAATTGTTGATAGAGAAATCTTCAAAGTTGTTATTTCTACTCATCATCGAATGTGATGCAACCAGAAACTTATCTCAGATATTAATATGCCTACTTAATCTTAATTAGATCGAAATGTTTTCTTGCATCAAAGCGACTTTTTCAGGAGGTTGCCTTTGTGTCGCATTTCATTTCGGCTCCATCTCTCAAACCTGACCCACTTTGGAGTCCAATCAAGATTGACGTAGCACAAGCTTCTCAAATCATCTTCTTTTTGCTATGAGTTTTATAGCATTTCAGTGACGGAAGTCGGATAAGCTAAACGTTGCTCTGGATTTTCTGCTCGACTTTGGGAACTCTAATGGTAGAAGTCAGACAGATTAAACCAAAACGCTTCACAATGGACAACTTTCGAAGGCCCAAAGCTTCGAGCGACTCCATCTTTGCAGCTATAGCGTATTGCTTGTAGTAGCGAATATCCCATGCTGCACAACAATTCCCGAAAATAATGGGTCCTAAACATCTTTTGGGAGGATCCTATAATTTTTTCGAGGGATCAACATTTCTGTCCAACCGAAGTCGCAAAAAAAGTCATACACCGTTTTGTTCGCAACACACGCCTTATTTTAGCGTGCGAAAAAGCGACAATATGAAAAAAGTAGCCAACGTGAAAGCGCGTTCTCATTCGTAGAATATGACATTGCTGAATAAAGCAAAAGCTACCTGAGGAGGCCGCGTCGACATAACACCTCCGCATGCGAGTCGTTCACGGTACACCCGTCCGTACACAACGCGCTGCCTTGCACACATTTGTTTCCTGTAGCCCAAGATATAAGATGGCATTCGGCTGCCACCGCATCCACCATGAAAATACCCGCAATAACCTTAAACACAATCATTCACTAAGATGGAGCATGTGGCTCATATTTGAATAATAGAATAGCTAACAATGTGAGACAACCAGTCGACTAAAGCAGGATGCAAGTGGAAATAAGGAAGATTGGCTTTAGAAACATTCGTGAAGTGCTGTATACAGGCATCGAACAGGAGAGCGGGATCGCGAAAGTGGCTTTTTCCACCTGGGCACCACTTTGGTCATCATCGGCTATAACAATTGCTGTGCATATGTGTTGATATTGTGATAAAAAAACACTTTGGATCGTCCAAATCGACCCAAAAAAAAACAAAGAAATCGTGACTCACAAACAGCACAATGCTGACATGAGTATTTCTGCAGCAGCACCGTAACAAAAACTAGAGTTTTGGAGTTATATTTTTAGCTATTGACTATGAACACCGTCCAAAAAACTGAACTACGATGTGAAAAAGAAGCCATGCTTTGATGGCTCAACTCTATTATACTGAGTATTACTGTTCGTTTTGCCGAAAACCTAATCGACGCTGAAAAGAATTTTATAGCCGAAACGCATCTTGACGTCTGCTTCCAGAGATGGAATCTACCGTCAAAAATTTATAGACAAAAACAGCAAAGAACGGTCGAAACAATGCATATCACATAATCCCGGAGACTAATCGTATCTCTTCTGCTCAAACTAGTCCTAAAAACTCCTAATTTCAAATGACCAACCCTAAATTCCGGAAGATCGCTGTCTAACTTAAAAAGATCTATAACCTTTAAGGATTACAACTGAATGTAAAACAAAAACTGCAGAAGCACTGACCTTTTCTGACGCCTTCAGTTCTGAATTGCTAGAACATTCGTAATCGAAGCATGAGTAGAGTGCGTTCTCCATATGCTCGAAAATACTATTCTTGAGTTGAATGCCTCCCTCACAAGAGCTTCGTGTGCGGATTTTTCCTTGCTAAAATGATCATTCTTATGGTGTTTAACACGATTTGGAGCAAGCAAGAAACGGCGTTACCGCTGATGCGCAGCCGACTGCCACTCCTTAGAATTTTCTGACCGTAGATTCAGCTGAAATAATATGTCCTTTCGTCTTCCACCAATCATCTGCTAAAATCAGCATTCCCTCTTATCACGCTCCTGCACTTGATATTTAAAGCTTAAAGAATGACTCGACGTGGGTTGCCCCTCACTTTCCAAGACCTGGGACGTCTCCATCAAGTAAGAAGGCATATGTTCCGACCGATTCACCTACTTGTCGCCTGTTTCATTGCTATATTTTGGTCTTCTGTCGATGCTTCATCCTATCAAGTGCACTAGTTTCCACTCAGAGTATGAGCTTCTGTACATCCATTAGTATGAGAGCTTCTGGTAATTACTTACAGAGAGTATATCAGACCAAAAAACAAATGCGTTTCGAGATGCCCACACCTGGTTAAGCCGGAAAACTTCGGTTTAACTAGTTTATCGCTACCACAAATGGGGAAACGTCGTTATAACACAGCATTTTTCGAAAGTGTAGTAGATTAAAACAACAGTGCACAACGTTTGAAATGTATCAAAGTAGATAATTTATCAAATTTTATAGATTAAGCAGGAATTTCCCGCGGATGAGGAGCGATATATTTGCGAAACGATCGGAAGAAGGCGAAAGCGATCACAGATAAAATAATATGGTTGTTATTATGAGGTCAAAGATTTGCTGGGATTGGCTGCAGACTTACTTCCTTAGTTTGCAGCCATCAAACCTGATTAAAGAATGGCTCGGTTTTCGCTAAATACAAGACCTGATGGATTCTAAATCCCTACGTATGGTCCACTGGCTTTGGATTTCAAGAATATGGCTATACTCCTCACTTGTGTGAAACCATTATTAGAATGTTGAGGAGCGGCACTAGCAATGAGAATATCATATTCGACACTTAGGTGCGATCGTTTCTGGCGTGTGATGGACATCACCGACGCAACAAGCAACAACAACCACGAGACGAATGGAAAGCACACACTGTTTAGCAAGCAAAACCGTAGCCTATTGGTGAGATTATCGAAGGCTTGGAGAGATCATACAATCCAGACAGAGGGAGATTAACATCGAGATCAGCATAAATGTGAGCAAAACAACTTGTAACAAAATGAGGATGACCGACATCACAAGAACTCATTTGATCACAACAGGTCACTCGTTAACGTAGGGGTGCTGAACAACTACAGTAATTGACGAAAAGAAAAGGCGAACAATCAAATAAAATTAACGAGTGCCAATATCCCACATTCCAATAACCGAGCAATAAATGCGAAACAATCACGTACGAAGAACAGCATACAACACAATTACATATATAAGGATTTTAAAATGTCATGAGACTTTGCCGCACTACACATACGATAGATTAACACCTCTATATTGCACCATACGTTATCATTCTGTATACATTATACGCTGCCAACTTCTTACATAACGTTACCACCTTTTGTCATAAGACACCCATTATATATCACTACACTCTTACATTATTATCATACTTAACCACTTATATATATCAGAGACTACTAGTTTCCCAAAAACATTATGTAGCATAATACTTCTGGAGTATTAGCATGCTTCTGTGCAATTAAAATGCATAAGCATTGAGCGCATAAAAGTAGAAGAAATTCGAAACGCTTACCCGAATCAGATAATCGATAACGACTCGGCAACACGATACCTTTGCTTCACGTTTCGATGAACAAACTAGCCCTGACCATTTCACTCCGTCAACAACCATGGAAACTTGAAATCCCCTAAAGAGAATACTCTAAGCGAAAGACATTATTCGGTGGGCAAGCCAACAATTATGTGCCCTTGCCGATAAATACAGTCAGAAAGCCGCATTAGATAACGCATACATCACATCGAAAAACTAGGAAGTGGTACATTCAGTGGAACCGTTTCAATGCACAATGTCAGCTACTGTATTGTGAACGTTCATCGGATGCATATTCGCAGCTTGTATCGAAAATTTTTTATTTTCGTGCTACAAGATAGCGCTGTTTTCAAGAGGCTCTTTGAACGGAAGCAATGGATTAACTTTTGGAAACGTCTCAATTTGCCATTTTGCCACAAAGATATCGCAGGACCCTTGCTCATCAGACCGGGCGGAAACCTCCCACATCACGAAGAGCCCGTGACTTGGATCGAATAGTCTAGCAGTAAAATCTGCTCCACAAATCCATTTTAAAGCGTAGCGATAAAACCTCTCGATTAAACTTGCGCTAAAACATTTTGTGTTAGATCACTTGATCCCAAGAACAAAATAACCTTATGAGGAACTGAACAGCACCACAACCGGAGGCAAAACAAAATTTAACTGTAAGCTTGCCCTTTATCGATGCATTTGAATACCGCTTGAACGCCAACCCGCTGCATGTATTCCATAACCAAGGAAACAGGGTTCTTCCCACTCTCAGAAATATATGCCTGTGCGGACCTGCAACAGCAGATATTTCGCAACTCCACTGTTGTTCCTGAAACTATATCACAGCAGGGATGAACTCCTATAAACGCAGGAATCCCCTCATATCGTAGCACAGATGAGCTCATGCCTCAACTGTTGAGTGAGATAAGGGTGAGGAGGATGAACGGGTGAGGAGAGAAATACGTCGGAAGAATTAATCCAAGTGCGCTAAATTGCTGCAATTACGATGAATCGAAGTGCAAAAAGTGAGGAAAGAAAAAAGACAAAAAAAGCCGACAAGAAGAAACCGCAAAGCATAAACTGCAAACATGAAGTGATTGAGAGCGGGAGAGAAATCCGAGAATGGAACATTACAATGAACGGAAGATGGGCACAAGAAGGAGAGATAATTATAATTTCCTCTTTTTTTGCATTGAAGGATTATAAACAACACTGTTGAAGGTTCACTAGACAATTCTTGAACGCTCTACTTTGGAGGATAAAAACTTAATTGCACGCTATATAGGATAATAAAAGTTTCGTGATGAGCTTACGAAGAGATTTCCACAGAGAGGAGACTCTATCTGAGGAAATGTGTTACTTTATTAAACCGTGTCGCCTTAAAATGGAGTTCTCTGAGATAAGGTTAAACTTCAAACAATTTTTACTGAAGAAATCAGTTTTGTTATTTTCAAATTAGGTGCAGTTTTAACGGTGGAAGTGTAGAACTCACCATAAAAATTATCGAAGGGGTAAGGATGAAGGACGTGGAAGTGCACAAAGGAAGAGAGAGATGCGAAGATTAGAGGAAAGGAGCAGAGGAGGGCGGAGGAAAGGATGGAGAGAGTGGGGGAGAGGACGGGAGGTCGGTAGCGAAGCGAAAGTGCATTGGGATCACTCTTCTTTTCATATAACGATAACGTAAATGAAAAACTAAACTCTGTAAGATAAGAAGTACCAAACGAACTTCGAAATGTTCTCATAGTTTTCGACGCTCGCAGACGACCAATATCTGTCCTCTGTCGCGTCCATGAGTTCACTTTCTTGGTTAATCATTTCCTTGAAGAACAACAAATTGGATGGGAGAAAGCAGCACTTCAGAGAACAAAAGGAAAAGTGCACAATAAACATCCTTTTCTTCAAAAAACTAAAATCGAACATGAAATTTTGAACGCCTATAAAGGTCAGCGAAAAGTGAAACGCAAATAAAAACTTGCAAGTGTTGTTGCAACCTTTTGTACTTTCGCAGCAGTATTCTTCCGTTCATTGCTTCCGCCGTAAGAGGCTGGCATCTGGATTCTGCCTTGCTGCAACAGTTTATGGTCATCCTTCAAAGAAGCTGAATTTTCATCGGACTCTATATAACTTCCGAGTCGAAAAAAAAACAAGAAAAAACAATACTGGTTACGAAAGGCAAGTGATGGTATGAGGACTGGGATCATCACACCGATTTGATCAGTCCGCTCAGTTGAAGGCATTTAGTTGCGGATCCGAGAAAGTGCTATTATTGACAGTGGTTAGGTGTGAATGCATCCACTAAGCGGTCGCAGACAACAGTCGTGCAGCTAAACAAGAAATGGCGTCGCTGATGCTAGTATCAGCACATCAACACCTACATGCGTCATCGTGAATATGAAAAGAGGCGACTATTGAAGCAAGCTTCGATCGACAAGTTTCATGGAGCCGCAAAGTCGAAGCATTATGACTGAGGCTTCGAATGCTCCCTCTACACTCTTCCAGAATCGTCAACCAACGACACTCCCATCAATACAACGACAGATAAAACGACTATAAAAGTCACACCAACATTCAACTGGGGGCGGAGGAAGAAATTATCGCCGTTTGCCCCTACGCTTCTACCACAGCCACTGTTCCCTCTGCCTTGAAGGTTGGCCTTAGATGATTCAAGGTTTGTGGAATGAACGCAAGAAATAAGCTGACGAAAGGAAGCGCGATACGGTTTCCATTTCTAGTTATTTCCTGAAGTGTAGGCGACAATACTAGAATCTAGGCGGGGGCAACTAAAGGGCAAGAGAGTCACCACCTCAAAAGAGCTAATGCAAAAATCTCCCGGAACAAAAGAAAAGGGATCGAGATGTGCGATGAAAATGGTTCGATTTCCTGCTGAGCAGCACCGCTTTGCGACATGACATGAAAGTGGCGGATAAACGATAATGCGATCATCAATTTATATACTGCCTTGACTCATTTTACAGCGCTTGTGGTAGGTGCTTATGTCGGCGTTCACCTCCGGCACACCAAAAAAAAGCAGATATTGATAGTGTATGTAAGACAAAAAGGTAAGATGTATCCGCAAGGTGGGTAATCAAAGAAGTGTTCCTGGGGAACCTGGGGAGAGCCCTATAAATGTATCGGATATGGGTTGCGTATATTGCCAAGGAAAGGATCAAACCGTGAATAAAAGATTACAACACTCTTTCGTCTCGATTGGCAGGCGCCATCGAGAAAAATAATAAAGAAGATCAGGAACGCCGAAGTTCTAAAATATCTCTTTGGATTTGCATACTCTGCGAAGAAATTTGAAAAAACGCGCAGGCTTTGCTGACGCGAACGAGTAGTCTACAATCTGAAGGGATTATACAAAGACAAAATACGCACCGGAGCCAATATTTTCCGGACCAGACTGAAATAATGATGTACGTTTTTGGTGACAAATGAAGAGCTTGTCTGCAGACTGGACGAAGCTTCTACCACTCGCTTGTATAACGAGCCCTGTGTCACTAAATCACCGCGGATGCGAGACCTATACACACTCCGAGACAGGTCAGTGGCAAAGCAACTGTCTGCAAAACCAAATGTGGCGCGTTTGTCTCTCCGTTTGCGGGTAATGTTTTCAGTGATCATCAAAAAATAAGCTGAAAAAACGACGAAGAGGTCAGAAGGCACGATTCAAGGCAAAGGACAATTAACCTTTGAAATCCACAGGTCGGAAGTACCTGCTAAACAAGCTAGGAACTAGACGGGCAGACTCATTAGTGGAAGTATTTGGCCAGAGGCGTCGGTGACGAGTTTAGGAGCGGGATGCATGATGACAAATCGAGTTGTGCGGGCGCAGAATACAGCCACAAGGACTAGACGGATACATGTGATGTAAGTGACACTGACTTGAGCCAGAATCAGCATATCGATAAGATTCAGGTCATCCATAGTCTTCAGATAGCAGCTGCGAAATCAACTTGGTTGGTCCAGGTCCACTGGCCTAATCTCTCAACTCTGAACGAGTGGAAAAGTGTATAAGAGAAAATGGCGAGATAAGCCTTTCTGCAATTCCATCGTCAGACCGATCTACGTCACAACTTGTCAATCAATAATAAAACACATGCTTTCATTTATTTATCACATTCCAACAGTCACATCTCGTCAAACTCTTCAACAAAAATGTTTTCCGACCCGATCGATCATGAAATGTGATCAGATCAGTTGTAAAATTGCTCGCCAAATTTATGCTGCTTTAGAACGCTTCCAATCTTTTCCGAAGTTGATAGATCAATTGTAAAGCGGTAGGGATATGACGTCACCTTACGATGCACCTCTCTTCTCGCGTTAGATATTGCCTCGAAGCCAAGTGAATGAATTCCTCATTTTTCGGTACATGCAACTGAAGCGTCGCTACCGACAGAGTGGAGTGGAATAGAAAGCAAACAATTTTTTCAAAGATAAGCAAATGGATCTGCAAGCATCACCTGAATTAAATAGTCGATAATGAATAAACAACACGATAATTTTGCTTCACGCTTCGAGGGACATAATAGACCAGCCACGTTCAATCCATCAATTAGCGTGGAAACTTGAAATCCTCTAAAGAAACTTCATTGCTTTCAAGGGCAATTCAACAATTATGCATGCTTTTTGCAAATTTATCGCTGAAAAAGCTTTTGGAGAAACAACTATCAGAGTAAAAGAATACCTCATTGAGTGGGCAACGACGACCAAAATCATCGCAAATTTCTTTTTCTTGTTACAAAAATTAGGTGAGCAAAAAAAGAATATTAATGTTCAGCTGAAACAAATCTCAGCTTACCTTTCATCGACTTTCTCGACACAATTAAATTTAATCTGCATTCCACTTCGCTGCGTATATTCCACGACCAGTGAAACGGGATTCTTCTTACTTTCATAAATATATGACTGCGCCAATCTAGAAAACGCGTCTCCTATCAGTGATCTTCACAGACGCTGAGACACTCTCAGACACATACCCACTTCCATTTCTGATAATATAACGAATCTTTCAAAGAAGATCTACTTTTTTGGAAGCTAAATGTTGAAAAATATAGACCGAAATCAGCGCAACCGCACGATAATTTCCTTGGTTTCTTGCAACTCTATAATTCCTTTCGAGGTTGATGGATCAAATGGAAAGAGGGGACATAAGGCTATCTCTATAGCATAGGTGATGCATACCCAATTTATGGTTCTTGAGCTAGCTTCAGTGGTTCTTGAGTTAAATCACCTGGTGGACGCTGTGCATCAGCATATGAGCACGGGCAACACTTCTGAATATAAGTTTGCATAAGGGCATAAAGATGAACATTTGTGATAGTTAAATGATAATGACAACAGCAACAATTTACAGCAATAACTGCTTTTATAGCTGATAAATAGTAGAAATAACTGTAACAGTAATAACAGAGTGAACATATAGAGAAAGAAAAAAATGATGTAATAATTTAATATTTTTGAAGCACTTCGAATATCAAAGTTAACAGCTGTTGAAGTTAGTAAGAACCATCAACGAAACAAACTTTTGGTTTTAGAATCTCATCAGAGGTTATTTACGAGGGATATCGACCACACTGAATGCAATATCGAGTTTATTTTTGGCAGTATAAACTTTCAATGGACGCAGATCATCAAAATGACAACCATTTTCTTTAGACTCTTTTGAATAGGACCGTTGGCATGGAGGGAGCAAGGGAAGGGGGATTCTCTCCTCTTTTTTTGACAATCAAAAGGAAGGGGACCTTTTCTTACCATGCAGCTTATGGAAATACTGTCAATTTTGCCCCGAAGTAGTGAGAGCCAACCATAAAGGCTAGGTTTAAAAAAGGGATCAAATGGTCAGATGGGGCTGCAAGTGCGATCGTGCTCCCGATTTAGTGAAGGCCACGCCTCTCTTCAGCTAGCTAGCTCATTTCCTTTAAGCAGCTTTGGCCACGTTTTCATTTTTGTAAAGCGCAGACTCGCCACGCTTTGTCATGCATGGTCAAGTCGGTAGGGAATTACGCCGCCATCCCCATCCATCCCCAATGGGATCGCGTACCCTCTCTGAAATGAGAAAGAATCTATTGAGCATGAAGCAAAAGACAAACTTAGAAATGCCTTCAGGGTTATCACCCATTCCACCTCGCCAGGATCCATCGCTGTCGTCTGCTTCCATATGATCACTCAGTCCATCAGGTCCTGCACCTCCACCTTCCATGGCAAACATAGCGCCAACTTGCCTGAATCAAAGCAATCCTAGAATATGTAACATAACGCATAAAACAGTAATATGTATTTAAGATCGACCTGGTATTCGTAGAATCTGTAGAACATTATAGAATTCAAAGATAAACTGCATCTTCAAAATGCTTTGTAAAAGCAAACTCTTACGACTTAAGTCACATAAATATATAGACAGTATCTATTTTACTTGTAATCAGCACAAAACTTAATGATCAACCAAAGGAAGATTGAAAAGTTACAAACAACAGCAGACGGCGAAGGATCGACCGGGGAAACAACTTCAACATAACTCTAGCGGAATTTTCCAATGATCAGGTTAGAAGGTGAAAGGATTACCCAGGTACCATAGCAAAGTTATAAATCAAGGCGTTGGATATAAAGATGAGCAAAACCGTGTAGGAAATGCAAGCCGTCTAGAGTACAACATAAGTGCATCACTTTGCAACGAGAATTGAAAAGAGGTTGCTGGATTGGGAGAGGGAGGGTAAGAAGTATACCACCTTTTTGGGTGACGTTTTTGGATATAATGAAGGACGAGAGTAACGGTATCCATTCATAAAACTCATAAAAAGACACTTAAGGATTATAATCAGGTCATCAAGAACCGAAAGAGACAAACCTGACCTTCTACTCGGTCAACGAGGACAGTAAAAGGGGCTTGTTGGAGGGGGCGAGAAAATTGGTATAACCAGTTAAAGGAAGCAATTTTGCTGAGAACGATCAAGGCGATGGATATAATCTCCAGCACATACGTTCTGCTAATAGAAATGGATTCTTTAATAATAAACCATTTGCATTTTGGTGATTTGACTCTAAGCGAAATGTAAACTATTGCTTAGAATAACTTTGCAATAAAACAATGCAATTATCAGCCATAAAGAGATATTTAATCGCTAATGGTATTGCTGTGTTATATGCCATTGAGAAATATCATTTGCGAGGTATGTTACTATGTAGATAAATTAGAGTGTTGGTTATAGTAGATTTGGTTTGCTTGAATCGTCGGGGTGAAATCGAGAATTACTGAGGTCACGAAATTCACCGTTCAGTCGGAATGTTTACTGCTTTAATTACATCAGAAAACGCGATTATGACATTTAGTGTCACTACTGACTTTTTTGAGGGAGTCCAGCAAGTTTCTCGACGAGGTCAAGAACTCAGAAGTTTTAAGGAATATCTTTCTCGTGTGGCCAATCAAAAACGCATAAAAGCCGAAACTTGGCGACAACTTTGGCGTTCTGAAATCATAAATGGCCCGATCACGTTGTTGGGGTCAAGGATTCGGAAGTTACAAGGTTGAAGAGTCGACATCTTCGGTTAACATTCTATACGTTCTTTCATATTGATCCATCAACTGCAGTTGCAGTGCACCAAAGCTTGTTTGACTGATTCATTTAGAGTGATAGCAGGACCATCGGAGTTGCTGTGCTCCCCAAGGATGTCAGGAAAAGGTTGGGACAGGGGACGGTAATGTTCTTATTTCTTCGAATCATCTATCGACGTAGCGAATTTCTTAATAGTAACGGACGCATTCAGATTCACGGTTACCGTCACTACAGGCGATTTAGTGCGCATTTCTCAACATCTCTCAAATCAAATTCCAGCGGTTGCCTGCAGTATTTCTCTTGTGCTTTTGTTGACTCTTTTCCTTCTCAATTCTTTGTATTCTATGAAATCGCGACCATCTGTTCGTCCAACGACAACCAAGTCCGTTATTCTAACATGTGCTGTAAATAACTAGCAGAGGCATACCTTGCGACAGGTTGTTGCTGATGTCGAGATTAATTGTTACTGCAATAACTCTTGCAAAATCTGCCAGAAAACGTTTGTGGTTTTGCCAAGGATCAACACTTTCATTCGCAGATGAAAATGTGTTTTGATAGGTCGAAGTATTTGTAGACAGATGACTGTTTTTTAGCAGGCTCAGTGTTTTTTGGCAGAGGTACTTTACTTCAGACAAAGACATGTCGGTCTGTCTGAATTTTTCACTTGATGAGGTAATTCCCGTAGAGCCGCAAAAGGGAGCCATCAATTCGTAAGCTTCTAAGCAACAGCCACCTGCACCGATGAAGTGGAATACTTTATTTTATGCAACAATAACATTGTACACAATGGCCGACAACATTAATATAACGTAAAACGCGAATGCACTCCAATAGATGGGTCGCCGAGTGTGCTTCTCATCATCGCGTTTCAACAGTACCAAACCCAACGAGAATCCTGAAACGTAGAGTGCTATAAGAAAGAGCATCTTTTTTCTTGTCACTTATCTGGATTGAAAATGAGCAATCCCTTTGATGTGTTTTCCTCCTTAACAAATAAGCCAATACAGGCCAATTTGAAAATACTCATATTTTGGATACTTAAATTGTTTTTGTTCGTTTATGCTCAACTTTCATGTTGATATGATGTTTACTGTCTTACTGGCTATTACTTTACTTTTCAATGTTTCGCAATTTTGTGTCACACATAAAGGATTCGGAATGTTTGAGTAATTAATCCAAAGCTGATGCTATTTTGCGCTTTGCTGGAGGAAGAATGCAGAGAGGGACAGTCAGTTTTTGGATGATGAGTCACTTGATATTTGGAACGCTTGCCCCAGGCATGTTTGGTCTCCCGGCAAAGAAGGGCTAAGCACCTATGGTCACTCGTAAGCGACACAACCGAAGTTCCATACTTATTCCATGCCGTTTGGACACCTCACGATCTTGCAGTCATATCTTCGGAGCTTGGAGAGGGCTATACCGTTCCACAGCTGTGACCGTTTCAGCGTTTTTTGTCCTATAACTCACTCGATGACCATGACACAGCTGGTGGGTAAACCTGAGTAGGTGTTTGACACATAAAAAAGTGCGGACGAGCTATCTTTATATCCCTGCTGTATGTTACCAGTTGGGAGCAGCCGGTTGTCTTGAACTCACAGGTAATCGTTTTCGCATCTGAAGTACCGGAAATTAATCTAAGCGCTCCAATTCACAAATTCAACAACAAAGTCTAATGAAATCAAATGATCATCATCTCTAGAGAAATGAACAGTTATTTACGTTTGCTCATGAATGGGTATGGAGTTCGGTGAATTAAAGGAATCGAGCTCACCTGCTGCAGCTCCAACGAGATGTGTTGCATAAGCGGTATGCCTCACCATGAATTTTGTTGCCGTATAATGATCGAAAATTGCAAATGCTGTATCACAGCTCGCTAGAAATTATTTCGCTATTGCAAAGATCATAAAACGACGCAGAATCATGAAAGACAAAGAAGGCTCAGAAGTGATAACTCCACATTAAATAAAGCAATAAAAAATTCCACGAAATTTACAAGTGAACACTTCAAATCCTTCTGGGTTTATTTGTGTATTACGACGTCAGCTATTTAATTCCAATTTGAGAGAAACTTCATCTCGGTTTCATCTGAATGTCCTTTCATTTTTATTTTATTTTTAAGGTGAACCTATGAAACTTCCGTTATATGAGAGTAAAGGCGGCCGCTTATTGTAATAACGTCTATCACGTTGTCTGTCAACCTATTTCGGCTCATGCAAATTCTACTGCAATTTAGTGACTCTGAGAACACAGCCTTTGATGGACAAAAAATTTTGAAAATGAGTTTTATTACTAACAGAGATAACTAAATTTCTTCTTGTTACTTATCCATTCTCGTACATCAGTTGCTTCTTATCAGCAGAATTAATTATATCCGGAAGTGTTCGCTGTGTGAATATCAGACGCGGCGTCAATTTCCGATATATTATGAAGCCGGCTGCAATTTTGCAGTTGAAATGTTTCAAATAGGATTGAAGCGTTTTAAGTGAACTTCATAAACGAATGTTTATTGAAATGATTGGGCTTATGAACAATGAACTGGCTGACGAACCAACAAAAACGGCGACAATAATCCAGCAGAGTGCACAGTCGACGCGATCGAAGCTGAATAGCACATTGGCTACATGTAATGCGAGAAGTGCATAAACACCACCGGATGCACCCATTAGGCTCACACCATGCTCGAATATTGACGTCACTAACGAACCTATAAAGAGGTTTGTTGCAACGTTCACTCCAATGGATTTATTAGCACACTGATTCATTCCTCTTCTTCGATTCCTCAGAGCAAATTTTTGCATTCATGCAAGCACTTATTTTCAGTACCTTTTTGAGGTGATTAATGCGCTCTCTAACCACATGCGCTTAACTATCCTACCCCTCCTCCCGTAATATTATCCCTTTTCCAGCTCGCCATCAGAAGTGTCCGATCGCCCGATGCGAAATTTTATCCATGTTGTAACTGGATCAGTTTTTTAGTTGGATATTCTTATTAAAGGCAACACCTGTATAAAAACTGGGGAAATCAAAAGCGTACAGGAAATGACTGAAAACTTACCACTGTAACAAGCAATACAAAATTTGTTATATAAGTCTGACAAGCATACTGTAATAATCTAAGATACTTTTTAAAGCAAATCATGATAATTATGTGTCTGAGGAGTTCATAGGCGCTAGTGCATCAACGAGAGAATCGGTTGATAAGGAAGTGCAAAATTTTTGGAGATAAACAGTAAGCATATTTCAATTATTTGTTGAGAACGTACCTGCGAAAACACCGCTAATGAAAACAAGCGACGTGCGAAGAGTGCCAACACTAATTTCAAGTGGCATCCCAATAAATAATTCCACACTTACATTGAATATTAAATGCCACCACCTGTAAAACAAAAATGTTTATGACATCAGACTCTATAATAACACATAAAAACCTACATAAACAGCGCGATAGTCCTATCAAAACTTCTGGAAAAAGTGTTGCGAACTCTGCAGTAAAGCAGTTCCTTCGTTAAATGTTAAGTGTGAATATATGTCTTCGCAAACGTGCACTTGGAAGACACATCACGATGATGGCATGTCTGTGCGTATCCATGTGTCTGCGTGAGTCTGTCTATCCGATGGTGTATGCTGGGGATATGCTTAATCTAGTACTACGAAATATAGCTGATATAATCAATGCCATATGATGTCCTCCCTTCGTAAAATTCAACCTGATCATCAATATCAGAAGCAGTTACACGCATTTGAACGTGCAAAAGATTTCCTTTATTTTGCAGTCAATCATGTTGCTTTTATATGGATCGGGTCAAATAAAATCAGTCTTTCGTGACTGATTTTTGTCTGCAACTCGGTCACTGGTGAATTTTAAGAAAACATTATTTAACATATTCCACGCCTTCTTTAATAATTTATGAAATCGGTTGGTATGACCGGAATGCAAAGGTGCACATGTGGTAGCTGTATTATGTTTGTCTAAGTGCATGACACGCTCACATGATGAGTGGTTCCCGGGCAGCTGTATAAGGACTGTCAACAAAAACATCAGCTCCTCTTGGATCGACTCTAGCGAAATGTGGTGCTATAGTCTTCTCAGTGCTAAAGAGGGACTAGCACACTGCAGGAGAATCAAAATTTGAAAGTCACGAAAGATGCGAAAAGATCGACTCATCGGTACTCATCGACTCATCGGTGCTCTGATCGATGAATCGGTGTGAAGTTGAAGTTACTCTATCAATATAATCGCTGCAATATTTCTGCCTACAGGAGAAATACTATTAATTAATGAATAAATTTCATCACGTCAAAGACGATTGTATATAAGGAACATCGATATATGCGGTAAGATGTAAGAATTCATAAGTGCTTCATCACAGCTAATAGAGTTTCATCTGGGCATCAAAGAGAGTGAAATTACCCAGCATGTACGAATGCATAACAGATATAGCGCCACACTTGTCGTTTCATATCACTACGGAAGATGAAAATCGAATCGAGAGGTACCGGTGCACTCAACGACGGTACAGTATGAAACAGTAGACTGTAATAGACGAACAGCGCCACCTATAAACAATTTGCTTCACCTCCAATTAAGCACTTGCAGCACCTAATCATTAATCCGAGAAAACTGTAAACTCCTTTGAAAAAGTTCATTTGTGCCACTTGTTTCTGCGACCTATTAAATTCTGAACGGAGAAACACTCTACTTGTTTTGTTTAAAACACCGAATATAGCACCGCAAAAATCCCTCGAGGGATCTTGTCCGAAACTGTGCTATGCGCGCCGAATCACTTTCCTTAATCGCTGTTTTTTTTAAACCCGTTTTCTTAATGAATTTGGACGCATTTTCTAATTATTGCTACTATCGTAGGATAGCCAAAAAATACATTCGGAAAGAATGCATTAAAAATTTGAATTGAAGAGTATTTTTGGATAGTCTGTGAAAAAAAATCATTCGAGCGTTTAATCTAACTCTTTTTTCATCATAAACATGCGGTAGAATTCTTTGAAAAAGTGTTAAGTGATATTTTTATCGCTCACCTGCAATGATACGATAGCTGGGATGAAGAGTGGTGTTGTCGAACAATTCACTGATAGCGAATAGGGATTTGGAGTCTTCTCTATTGATGTCTCATCTTCACAATATATTATCGGTATTTTTGTATATCTGCAAACTTTCAAAATTTTACTTTTGTTTTCACTGAAACAGTGAAATCAAACTTATGTTTATTACAAATGTGCCTTGTTATTTTTTGTCAATGCTTTTACAGCTGGTAGGAAGAGCTTTTTGCGTGAGATTAACTTAGCTATTCGCAACGTTTCAGCAATTTGCAAGCATTGCTAGTTGAAAAGCAGCTGATTTTTGCAATTGTGAAGAGGATCGTTCTATAGACCAGCAAACACATCAAAACAACTAGTAGGTGGGAGTGGAGGAGGGGGAAGATAGGCGACGATTGACGAAAACTTCAAGAGAATCTTAGCGCACACTAATTTACAAATGGCAGGAGGCGCGCATTAAAGCGTAACGCACACGACAAATGTACGAATGTAACGGTAGAAGCAACGAAACGCCACTATGAATAAAATTCTTTGTGTTCGCGTTTAATAATAAAAAATTTCTTTTAATTAAGACTTTTTCACTCAAAGTATCAACTAGTGAAATTGATTTTCACTGAGAAGTTCGTTTGAAAAAATGTCCTCTTTGCAGTATGAATTCTTGGAATTTCTCGATACGCTATGTTTCAGGTCAGAAAACGTTACTCTTTTCATTAATATTTAAATGCCTCGTGAAAAATTTCTGTCTTTATTTGCGTTATTTGAGTTTCGTTCAATCATTCTCACGTCTTTTTTGTGCATTTGGCATCACTCTCTCAAATTCCTTCTATTGACTACATATTCACTTCGTTTGTTGTTCTAAGAGCGAAGTGCCCACTCATATATTTGAACATCAATTTCTGCACTCTCAAAGAAGCGAACTTTTTATGTTTGTATCTTATTCCCTATTCACTAGACACCGAGTTGAATTTTAATTAAGTTGTATGAAGATTATAGGAAAGAACATAATTTTTATGGGATTGGGATATTCCGAACAACAAAAAACGAAACGGCGAATAGTTACCATTGACCGAAAGTAGAAGGAGAGAGCAAGTAGCTAACGATAAAGATTCCGATCTCTGATCTCCGGAAAAGTTTTTAATTTTATTAAAATTATGCAAAAAGAACTCTGAAAATAATTTCTTATGAGCAAGGAACAGTGGCAGAGAACGTAGTCCTTCAAGGGTATCCAAAGTCGGAAAGGAAGGGGCAACGAGAGGAGATCAAAGGTTTGGCTTCCTTCCATAATTCATGAAATTCATATCGTTTTGGTTTTCACATGATCGTCTAGAAAAATCGTTGAAAATGAGAGGAGAGTACCTTTGTGGCTTGGAATATGCGGAAATGGGATGCAGCAAAGGAAGCGAGTTGACGTGTCCGTTGAGCATCGACGAGTTGATCGCCATCTCTAGAGATTGGCGTCGTTTATTTGAGATCTGACACCATATTCTTTTCACTTCCAAGTGAAAAAAGGTTCGCATTCATACCACCAGACGGACTAATGCTTTTTCACTGTTGAGTGTTTACTATGAATTTTTACTGCTTTATTGTTCGCTTGAACCGATATTCTAAAGATCGTAACTGTGAAACCTTCCGATAATTAGGCCATATGAGTGGTGCTTCGCATCCAATGATAAGTCACTAAAAAGTGACCCAGCAACATTGTTGACCAGTACCAAATATATGTGGTGATAAAAGAATGTAAAATCAGTTACCAACAAGTTACATATATCAATAAATAATTATAAAATACGGGTATACGCTGAATTCGGAAGTATTACAGTTGGGATATATCAGAAAACAAAATTCATCGATCATCGTGATCACAAATACGCATCGATTTATTTAGTGATAATATCGTTTCGAAGTAGGAAACGTCAATTTACTTGTTAATTAGAAATTCAAATAAAATGGTGGCTTAATATGAAAAAAAGTGTATCGTATTGCTGCAAATCACTTACACAATTCAGTTTAAATATCGTAAACTACATTAAAAAAGAAAATTCGAAGATCGAAACAACAATATGATTTCCTCTTTTCATTAAGCTTTCGACCTATCTGTTTCCATCCTTCTTTACTTGTCGTTATTCCAATCCTTTCTGCGTCGTCTTCAGCCCATAAATTTCTGAGGAATTGCTTAAAAACCTTCCCAAAAAAAAAAAAAAAAAATAGTATTGTTCATCACTGCTACTAAATAAATTAAACTTACCCCTCTTTGTACGATATCGACTCATCTATGATTTAGGTGAGGAAATAGTGTAATATCACAGTGAATACCTCGAAGGAACTATGAATCTAATAGCTAATGAGAGCAATAAATATTGGACGCTTCTATCAGAAGAGAAAAAAGTTTTACGAAAAGAGCCCGACAAATGTGGCGAATAAATCAGACGACAGCTGTAAATCATCACAGCTAATTCGCTATTAAACACCCATTGAAAATACTCATCGCTAACGCTTAAAGAAATCTCTTTCACACTGATTTAGCGCAATTTCTATAGAATCTCACTGAATGCAGCTGCCCATACTCTAGAACAAAAAAGCGGAATTTTTATTTCAGAGTGCATGAGAATGTTAAAAGGCTTGATGATAAGAAAAGAATTCCATAATATAGAATAGGTATTAATGAAGCACAACTACAGTTTTGAAAATATAACACTATTAGTTACTGGTATTGGATAACTTATTCATTGATAAGCTTGAGAATCGCAATTTACTAACAACACGTAAAACATAGGAAGCAAATTATTGCACATAATTGTTTTGCCGAAAAGGTACATAGAAGCAGCGATAGACAAATTTGAAATTTTCCTATAAAACAGCTTTCTGATTTTCTAGTTATTCGTGTTTTTCATATGATTCACTGATGATCGCATTCTGAAAATAAACTCCCACCTGAATGGTTGTGCAAACTAAAGCGTATGAACCTTCTTTTATCTATATAAATATGCCATATCTTTACATTCTTTCCTCATAATCGCAATTTACTTGAATTGTCATTTACATCCCTAAATCGTTTCCTTCTCCTCACCTGCATACACCCCCACCACTCCTCTCCCCTCTCCTAAAATAACGTACAGTTTATTTGGCTTAAATGAATCTAGTGCAAGCAACAGCATGATGAGCGATGATAGCCACAAGCAATATCTTATATGGCACTGAACGTGCGACAACTTTGACTACTTATATTTTGCGATCTTCGCGGTGTTTGTTGTACTATTTACGAAAGGGATTATGTGACTTTGCAAACGAAGGCCGTTGAGTGTTAAGCATCGAGTGGAATCGTTCCAGTCGTATTGAAGAGTTTCTATGCAATTTCGATGTTTTAATCCCATAGAGCTGTTATATTTGAGCAGACACGGTATTTTATTGGTTACTATGGTGATCGCTCTGAGTTCGAGATTTTTTGAAGTTAGTTAAAGAGAAACTACATTCACGACAAATGTTCGTTTCATCGAAAAGAGCTTCTAAATTAAAGTAACACAAGAAAATTCATTTATAATCAGAATATTCATTTAAGGAACACATTGATGAATAAATATGTATCTAAAAGCGAATGGTAATGAACAATTAATGAGCTAATATAGTAATGTCGAAATTAGGGTGCTAAATGAGAATGAATGAAGGGAAGAGGAAAGACTCCTCCGAAACGATCGAAGAAATGCCTCGATGACGTTTTTCACTTTTTTGATGGCTAGGGATTCGTTTGGTTCAGATCGCTTTATAAGTGCAGAAATGGTCTTTTTCATACGTGACACTCAGTTTCCGAGCTGATTTCGTTTGACTTGCGATTATGACTTATTTGGAAATTTTAGCCGTGAAGAACAGCACGACACTGAAGCCAGTTAATTAATTGTTCTTTGCATACTACTTCTTACTCTTGTTCACTTTCGCTAGTTTGCATCTGCAAGAGTGCACTGTGCCCACTCGAGTCTGCGTGCATGTTCGTCTGTTCATTTCTTAGTTTGAACTCAAGAATTACTAAAGTTGGAGTAAGGAAGTTTGACGAATATATTCTTATTCACAGAACAGATACGAACATATTCTTATTCACAGAACCTTATAGGTGATCCATCAAACTGGGAACGACTTGTAGACGCCTGAAATACCAAAAAATTCTATATAATCTTTAAGACGGTCCACATAAACAGGAGTTTTGTCATTATGGGTGGTCGACACGCTAAGGACTTGAATGCATTATTTACAAGTTTTATTATTTGCTGGCACCTTATGAAACAGTGGGTGGAGTGGATGAGAGAGCAAAAGTATGTGCTTGTCAGCTCATTACACCCTTTTAATACCGAGTTTGTATCATGCCTACATTTGCTTAGACGCAGATCGTTGACTGATCACTCAGTTCGTCGGTCGAGAAGTTTGCAAAATTCATAAATGAACGTAATTCATATAAACGAAAAGTGTAAGTAGAGTAACATGCCAAAACAATTGATAAAGTATATACTTTTGAAGTATTATTCGTGAGACAAACCAATTTCATAAATTGCCAAACGAATCGTAAAGTATGCTCGGTATTGCTTTCACATTCTAGCTGCTCCGACCGTTCATATAAGCTTCTCAGAAAATATACATTATTTCATGAGTCGAGCGATGTTAAATGGAGCCTCACAGGAGACAAAATGCACACAAATTCTTAGACGCATTCAAGCATCTACGACCCTTTTGGGAGTCAATGAATCAAAGTGAAAAATGGTATAGAGCTTCCTCTAATGATACACTTGATAATCGCCAAGTTTTTCAAATTCCAGTTTGAGTGCTTTCCCAGTCGAGAATATTGAACATGGAGATAGACACACACATATACTTGGACAAATTTTCTTTTGCAATAGTATGCTTTGCACGTATATAAATTTGTAAAAGCGCATAAAAGTTTCATTCAGTTTTCACTACATTTGTATGAGAAAGTGATAGTATAAAGAAACGGTAAGAACACACTAGGAGAGTGGGCACCATAAGTGCTTTTGTATTCCGCTCGTCCCAACCAGTTCCATGAATTGTCAACTAATAGGAAAATATGCATATTAATGCTTTCATATTTTAACGGCTCCTACAGTTCACACAGCCTTCTATAAAATATCTGTTTCTCCTTGTTCAAACTGCATAAAATCCACACAAAATTTTTCTGCGCTGAAACGTGTGTATTTCTTTCGGAAAGTGATAGTGTGGAGCGCCATTTTATTGTGCATTGATTATATCCAGCAAACTCTCTAGCTCTGGCTTTAGGCGACTAGCAATTTGAAAGTTGTGCACGCGCAGGCAACGATGCGTGAATAAACAAAAACGGCATGACTTTGCCGTATTGCACAAAATGCGCTTTGCAAATGCGCATTCGCAAAAATGTAACAACGATTATTAGTGAAATGAAGGAAAACATTCATCAATAAATTTGCAGTGAAGCATTCGAAATTTACCAGGAAGGGATTGGTTATGAGAGAATTTATTCCTAAGATTAAGCAATGAAAGGGAAGGGATTTATTCAAAAGGTGAAATATATAGCATGGAAACGTTTTACTCAACGTTTTACTGTATTCATTCTTGTCGATTTTACTGGATTATTGAGACTTGCAATCAGAAATGAAATTAACGAAAGCATTTAAAAAATTTCTTTCTCACTCTGCTGATATGTCTAAGTTGATAAGAACGCTAGACAGGGAAGAAAAACAGCAGATAACCACAGGGGAAATATTTCATCAAACACCAATTCTTGAGGGGGCATGCACATCATCAGTATAATGCAAACCGATATTATTTATGGTCAACGCGTTCTAAGTTCTGCAGGATCGTTCATCCTTATGTACTCCCATCAATTAAACATGACCACTTTTTCGTCGCCTCCATCGCTGATAAAATTGGCGTCCTATGTATAGGTGTAATAATCGTTGAGCTTGTAAATGTCGGCTCAGCTGAACAGTGCATCGGGAATATTCATATATAATAAACCCGTTCAAAAAATGATCAGTCTTTTTGAAGTTGAGATTGGAAATATCAGATAAGATGTGATGAAAGCAATGCGCTGGAATACAAGAGCAGCTACTCCTATTGCTCCCTCCACAGCAGTGAAATTCGCTGCGTGTCCAATGAGAATTTGAAGAAATTAAATGCAGCAGAAATGACCACAATCAGCGTTGAATGGGCAGTGAGTAGCACACAAAGATGACCAACAAGAAAATGGCACTGAACATATGTTAGCGATCCTGCTGCTATTCAGCGTTGCGCTTTTTATGCCGAAACAAGGCCACATCGCTTTGTGAATCTCTTTGTCGCCGTTCACCGACCGTTGCCACCGAATGCATCTCATTTCCGGTATTGTAAGCAGCCCTCTATGCCGTCAATAGAGACACAACACACGAAACGCTCGTAAAATTTATTTGTATCGAAATCCGTAAAACTCATAAAAAACTCTGAAACGTTTCTCTTCTTAATTGCATGACCTCGGCTAGGCGGCTCTTAGAGTTAAATAAGTGAAAATCACACAGCAAGATGTGGTGGCATCACCAAAATCCATAAATATTGAGAGCTATGAAATTACAGAATATTGCGCTCTTCAAAACTTGCCAGTTTAAATTTATCGAAATTTGAAGTTCTATTTGAATTTATACTTTTACAAACGCTGAGCATTTATTTCTGTACGTCACTTCGTAACCGCTAACGTAAGGCTCGCAAATTATCGAAAGCATATTATTACCTGGCACGACATCCGCTTTTCCGATTTATGTCTTCTATAATGATGGAGTAGGTTTACCTCAGTGTGTCTATAGAAAAAGCTATGGACTGAACCAAAAACACGAATCAAAAAACTTGAGCTTGAAAGCGTTTATGCGGCTCGTTTCGTTAACAGCCGCTGTAGCCTTAACTCTGGATCAGTGACTGACCACTACTGGTCGAAGACGAATGTCCATTCACTTTCGATTTAAATCTTAACGGGTAATGGAATGTACTCTTTGAGGTGGAGCTCACTTCAACATAGCAACGCTACGAAAGGCATACATTTGTTAACAGCGTTGTTTGCAAAGTTTTACTTCAAAATCAGCTTCAAATCGTTCCCATTCTAGAGCGAATACTTTCAGTTTCTTCATAACGCGGAGCACTCTGCAATCATCCCACTCTCTCTGCACTTGTGATCTACAAGAATACCTCTTAGTGTCCAACCTTCCCCTCCTCCACAACGCGATGGTACTTTGTATCGAGAAAATATTTGACGTTTTATGTTTGGAAGTTCATTTTCAATGGAGTCCATTTGTAACACCTGGCAAGCGTGAGCTGTACCTGAGTGCTTTATTCACTCGTATCCTAGCCGTCTTCCTCATCAGTCTACGCAGCCCCGTCATCTGCAGATGTTTTCAGTCATCATAACGGCATAAAAAATTGGTGTAGAAGCTAAGAGAACAAACGAAGACTATCGGTAAAATGTGCAAAAGAGTTGATATTTCTCTCTTATTCCCACCGATTATCAATATCAGATAATTAGACTATAAGCTCAATATTTTTCAGTATTGCTAAAGTAATGATTTCATCAGTTTTCATTCCGTTTCTGTAACATCGCCTTCAGCTATACTCAGATATGTCTTTCCCAACTGTCATTTCTGCAAATATAATGAGCTATCCTTACACAGCCAGTTCACGACTTCTCTGCATTAAAAAAAACAACATAAAATGGAAATGATCATTTGAATATTTGAGGACGATGCGGGATTGAAAGCAGAAAAACAACAACGAACGATATATCTTTAAACAGCAATATAACTTCTTTAGTATTTTTTAATGAGTTAAACTTGCAATAGCTGAGAGGACAAGTGATATTCTAATGGTGTTAAGAAATTCCAAGAATAAAATATTTTCTCTTAATTTGTGGGATGTATTTTTAGTGAAATTAAATATGTTGGAGGGAATTGAAAGAGATTCAAAATCGTCAAACTTTTAGCTCGAAGCTTACATGAACTGCAACAGTGAGCCTTTTCTAAGCTAACTGCACCTCTTTCCCCAGTAGCAAATTACCTCTGCCACAAAAAGGTAATCGAGCTAGACGAAAAGTAAGATTGCAAACGGAAATGAAATTGCAACGAGCCCATACTAACACTTCCTTTCTTTTTCAGCGGAAATAGGCGATCTCACAGAAAGTTCTTTGGCTTGAAACAGTCTTTTCCATTTCCTCACCTCCCACTTCCCTCCCTCCCTCCCTCCCTCCCCCCCCCCCCCCCCCCCATAGCCCTCCACTGCCTCTGTCTACTCGTACGCCCAATCAATCCCCTTAAGTATGTTGCTATTTAACTGTCTTTAAGAAATGTGTGAACGCAGAAATGTGTCCATTAGGGTTTGTCTTCTCAGGAAGTGAATGGACAAAGGGATGAGTGGACAAGACACCTGCTCGTCAACAGATCTATGCGCAGATGGTAAGCGGGTGTGTGTGTGTGTGTGCTTGTCATCCAACGCTCATTATCACTCGAATTGCATTTGTCCATTGAGGCGTTAGCGATGACCTCGAAGTTCTACTCAAGTATGCCAACTAATCCTACATGCGATTACAGATTCCACTTTACCCCTTGCAAAAATAACAGCACTTAGCTTGCTAGTATTCTTACAATTCTACCCTATTACACGTTCACATTGACATTGAAATTCTTTTTTATGAGTACTTAAATAAAGCACTGGTGAGATTAAATCATAATGCATTGGAGTTACATAAATTCACTCATCATTCAAATCCTTTTTTCCGAGTGTTTTATGAGTCCTTCAATTATTAAACGAAACGACTAGACGTTAGAGCATTGACGATGATGCGAAATAATCAAAAAGAAATGTTTTTTATCGAATTCTTTTAACTGGTGCTAATGGGATCTCCAAAATAGACAATGATATGATTGCTATGCATCTGTGAATGTCTTTCATTGCTTATCTAACAGCATAAAGCATTTTTGCTATTGATTTATGCATATTTTCAAGTGGTTTTAGTAACTTACAAATCTTATATCTTGCATCTCATTTATCTGGAATTCTTATGCAAATTATTTAAACAGGAAAAAGGAAGGGGCATTTAGCGTTCGGCATCAGTTTTACCTCTCGGACTTGTCAACAGGAAACACTTACGCAGTTCTCTCAGTTTTTGAAAAAAGTTGCAACAAACATAGAACATCGTTAAGTTATCTTATACGCTGCATCCGTGTTGAACCATCGATAAACAACAGAAACTTTTCTCTTGGGACTTTCAGTATCAAATGATGGCTTCTTTGAAAATCATGCCGTTGTGCACATTGTGTTACCTATAGCAAGAGGTGAGTTGAATCAAAAGCTGTGTTTCGAGGTATGGAAAAATCCAGTAGTCTTTTTGAATATCCCCGTGAACATAGGAACGTGTCTGAAAATTTGAGGAAAAAAACAGAAATTTATCTCTTTAAAGGAAGACCGATTGAAGTATAGATTAATTCTCTTCAGGAGATACAATATCTAGAGAACTGCTCCCACCGAATTTTCATGTCAGTTTCTGAGTTTTTGATGCGCTCCGCAACAACGCCATCAATGCACAGCAGAGATCGATCGCACTGCAGCCATTCGCTCAAGCCAGTTTGTTGCCTCACGCCATTTCGTTTAATCCCATTTGTATAGATGGATTCTCCTCCCAACCCTCCCCCCCCCCCCCCCCAACAAGCAAACCTGTGCAGCTCCTGTGAAATCATAACTTGCGGAGCAGATGAAGCAATTCAGCTGCTAAAAAAATTCTATTTATGCATTATAAGTGCGAGATTGGAAATGGTGTTGTAAAAGTTAGAGGACGATTTCCATATTTTAGACCATCAAATCAAGGTTTTACAAGTTGCGTTGGAAAGTATGCCTATCCGGCCGATGTATTCAACTCGCGAACCATTAAACCCAAAATTGCGCAATTAGTTAGGCACAGTGGAATTTTGGCTTGATAGTCCATCATATCCAAAAAGACTTTTAGACACTTACAAGTATCCAGAAGCTTGCATATGTTTATATCGATCGGTTTTTCATTCTAAACTAGTCAGATAGCAATTGTCGTCGTAAATGGAAAATTTGTACGAGCGATTGCATCAGTTGAATACGACGGCATTATTTCGTCTATTTTATTTTTTATTGTCAACTTGTGCAGCTGTTAGTTTGATGAGGGGGCATTGAAGTGCATATTGTGCCAGCTCCTGCCTTGTTATTTTTGGGTCGGCAAATGCCTCATGTCTCCTCTCATGTTTCTCCCATCCCCATTAAGAGTGCTATCGATTAGAAGGTAGCAATATTACGCTCAAATTACTCGAGTTACGTCGTGTCATTTATATCGCTAAACTCGAATATATTAAATTACTAACAATATCGGTGAATTCGTGATAAGTGAGCGGTGATTGATCAACAGTGGCGCGATATTCCAATCTCTGTAGTGCTGTGAGATCGACCGCTCGTTCAATAGCATCGCGAAAAGATGAATCCTGTATGCAAATTCCATCATACTATAATTCTTCACTTTCTTTCCAGTTTTTTCTCCGGTTTATTTATGGGGAAATATTTGTTCTATTTCCTCTAAGATTATTTCAATATCAAATCAGCCATCTGAGCGGTTTTTTAAATTAATAAAATTGCATCAGCACCTATTCCTTCAGCTGTTTTTTTTATTTGCTATGATTGGTGCAAAAACCTAAAATTTCTCGAATCCCGAAGAGATATTAAAGATCCCAACTGTTAAAATAAAAACTTCTTTACGGGAAGTCGACATATATCAGTGCTGTCTTACACATTCTTTTCTTAATCATGATACGAGTTTACTTTTATTCATGCTGGAAAAATTGGAATTTATCGAGAACGTCGTCACAGCACTAGAATTAATAGCCTTTGTATGCGATCGCAGTTTCTTTATAGAAAATTCAAACGAACGGTGTGATTTCTAACGGTACAACGCTGTTGATAAATGTTGATCCATTCACCTCACTTGTTGGTTGTTGTTCGTTGATGGATCACTATTCATTAAAAAGCGATATTTGTCCTCTCCAAGCATTTCTTTACCGCTTTTCATAGTCTCTTTTACAACGATAATTTCATTCACAGAATTAATTTCTGATGTTCGTTTTTTATCACATTTATCCATGATTCATTTCTCATAGTCTGATGTTCTTTAAAACTTTCACTCATAGAACATTTACTAGTAAACAGCCATCTTTGCGGAGATTATAATAAATTCAACGAATCAAGTCGATTCGACCAATCCATTCTCTGCCTGTAGAGTTGATTCTTCAACTGAGAAGCAATAAAAAGCCGCTATTTGTAATAAATGCAATCCAATCTCATAAACTGAGCACCTTTATTCTATGAAGTAAGTAATATAACAGTGAACTTTCATCGATTATTTGAAGTAATTTACCAGAAGTGCGGTTTGTAGTTGCTCGAAATCCATCTCGCCAAATCCAGCCAAATCCCATTTGGAAAAGACGGTGGAAAGCCGCTGAAAGATGCAGTACCTTATGTTTTCCCATTCTCTCATCTCTCGCAGCTCTTAATTTTTTCACTATTCTGCGAATAAATGATAATTTGCTTATAAGTAGGTAATTTTATTGGTCCGCTGCAACAGTTTAAAACGCTTGTTATAAGAGCAATAAATGTAAAAGGATTGTACTTTCAACAAAAAGAGTAATATTTCTTTATCATAAAGCTTGTCATCTCATTTTATCAACCAAACTTACCAAATTTGTTTCGTCGAACTAAAGTTTGAAGTAAAATTGAGGTTTTTTGATCAATGAAATCAGCGAGTTCGAGTTGATGAATAGCATAACGAATTCAATCTTTCCTAAACAATATACTCCATACAAATGCGTCGCTCTTTTTCTATGAATTCAAAAAAGAATACCTCCCATGGCGGCCTCATATTGTTGAAAGTTGTCATATCTTCAATGAACCCATATTCTGAAATTTTCAGCCTTTAACGAGGATGAGCACATAATTAAGTGTAGCAGAGATTTGCAAAGAGGGGGAAAGGAGTTAGTGCACAATGTTTAAAGGAGTTTTTAACTGAAAACGACTTTTGAATGTAATATCGCAAGGAAGAAAACCGTCTTTGAGCAGGTCAGCACTCAGCATCGCAAATAGCAGCCGCAGTTATGTTCTCAATAATCAGAAAGGGTCTTCGGCAAAACATTTCTTCCCTATTCAAAGACATACGGATCCATTGTGCTTTCTTCAGCAACCATTTCATGCACAACATATTTACACTGCACTTTTTATTTTTCAAAACGATCAAGTTTGATTGCTTTTTGGAAGACGCAAAACAACCATTCAAAACAACTATTCCATCGATCTATTTGAGTGAGAAATATATTGGAAAATATCGCCTTTTTATATGGTAATTCGAGTATTAAAGTATCAAAGGTTTTTCGAATTGCCGACGGAGGACAAGCTGGCCGGAGAGAGGGTACGACGAATGCAACAGTATTATCTTAATCAGAGAAAAAAAATTCCTGAAATTATGAAACAGAATAATAAGAAAATTTTGCGAGGAAACGTCGAATGGTGTAATTTTGTGCATTCTTGAATGTAGAAAAAAGAATAGCTTTCCGCAATTTCACTTAAAGACTGAAGTTTTCTTTAGTGATTGAATTGGCAGAAAGCGGAACGGAAAGGTAAAGAAGCAAAGGGTAAAGGGAGAGGGAAGGAAGTGAAGGGGAGGGAAGCGGAAGAGCGAGAACGGTGGAATGTGAACCTAACGATTCTCCCCTCTTTTCTGTTTCAAAGACTTGCCGCTTGGATACTTAACGAAGCATTTCAACTTCTTGAAACCGGTGTCATTTACGTTTAAATGCAATATAAATAATGCAGTTATATCAGCAAAGTGACACAATGCAAAATATTCGTCAAAATCGCAGAAATAATACTAATATAAATAAATCGGTAAAAACTTATTAAATAATAACTATGAGATTATTACTGCTGAGATTATAATATTTTCTTTCAAATACTTGAAAATGGGTGCCGAACGATCAGATATGAGATGCGCTTTTCAACTTTTAGCTAGTTACCAATCATTTTAACTAGTTACCAACAAAAATTTCAGAGAGAAAACGCCGAAATTTTACCTAGTTTGGTAAAAAAATAACCAGTCGATGTGTAATGAATGCAAATTCTTTTTCATATTTTCTGTGCCAATGATTTGCTTCAACTGTTGTCTTCAGCATAATTTTATAGAAGGGTAGTGCAAGATTATAATATTTTTTGAATTTGAATTTATATTATAACTAATCAATTTCATGACTTTAACTTCAGTTTTATCGAATTTTAAAATACCGGAAGAATAGAAGGACACGCACGAATACAAAAAGCCTTAACACAGCGGTGCAATAATGCGCTGTTGCTAGGAAAATGCGGTGAAACGCAAGAAAAGTTCGCATTGTTGGACATTAAGATAAGAAATTTCAAATGTCTGTCTGTCTGCCTATCCATAAGCTACCGACTTGGCCACAGGTTCAATTCCTCTCGGTTTAAGAATTGAAAAATGCACGTGATAACCATGATTTCGAAAGCCAAAGTCATACAACAAACAAATACAAGTTGTTAAACGCATTAGACGAGATCCGTCCATTAGACCGACCGTCTCCAAAAATTGCCAGCAAACAATTTGCCATGCATAGTTGTGGTTTCTTACTGCAAACGTGAATCGTTTGAAAGATTGTTTGTTATGCGCCATGTGAATGAACATCGCCGGAGTGGATTACGGCAGCATCATGTCTGCTCATATGCATGTGTCTGTGACTGTCTGTTTGTCTCGCATTTTCAGTTCACAATCCACTCACAATGAAACTATGGAACTTTGTCGACCTAACGTGAACCTCAGCAAAGGCTCATATACCGCATTCCAACTTCATCGGGTAATTTCGAAACGAGATAGAGAAATTTATTCGGAAGTGGAAAAGAAGTCTGCACAGACTTTTAAACTGATCACTTTTCGTCTTTCAACGGTTTGATCAAAGAAGAGAAAATATTTTTGCGTTTACGGGTAATCGGACCATAGAAAATATGAGGCCATCATCCGCCGATTACTTACTGCCCGAAAATTTTGTGAAACTGGCTGGCCAGGTGGGCGGTGTGCGAAAGCGCATTTTATGCCGGCTGCCGTTGGATATATTTCCCAACTTGCTCCACTTGGCCAACAGTAAATTGAGTCCAGCCCATTACATAGCATCCTAGGAATTCTCTGAGCTCGGTTAAGTACATCTAGCTCACTCAACTGTTTTCCAAGTTAATTTTTAAAAGCATAGAAACTATTCCGATAGCGTTGATTTTACGTAGCAAATTTCCCGCCCTCACTTTTTATCGCACCTTAAGTGAAATTAAAAAAGAAACAGACACGTAAATACACATCGCAGATAATCTTGTGGATAATTTATGAAGCGATTATTTTGACATTAGCGGAGAGACGACGGACGAAGACATGCTTGCGCATAAACGTGAGCTCGACGTAGCCTGCTTCTGCAAAAATTTGCATAATGCGCATAATGTGGCGATATTGTAATGCTTGTAAATGCAGTTTTGCAGAATATTTTAATTAGAGCACATATGTCCCGTTCGGCATGCACAAACGTTACAGAAACATCACTGACGCAACGCTCAATTGCATTCTCTTTTATACAACCTAAAGTTTGCATTAAAATTCGAAGAAAAGGGACCATTTTTGCTTCACATCCGATCTGTCAGTGCGCAAGTTGGTCTATAGCACTTAAGAACGTCTATAATAATCGAAACCAAATTGCATATGGGAATGTTACCTGCAGTGCGATGAATATGCATCAGATTTCTCCACTGCAGGTTTTGAGTTTCTCAGGATGAAGAGGCACATGCAGACGTATGTCTGAGCATAGACATCAACTCTTCATGATAAGCTTTTGCAAAAATTTGCAAAATGCACATTATTTGGAGCCGTCAAAAATCGAGCGTCCAAAGAATTTAGAAGGAAATGCATCAAAGTCGAAGTTAAGGTTGGAACTGCCGAGATAATATTGCCCACCAATACATAATCATTGCCTTTTTATGTGAAAAGTTTGAAACTGCCCGATAAACAAGCAGACAAACAATAAAAGCGAAGTTTTAGCGATTCTTGGAAGAGAACTAACACCAACTTTGCTTTTTATCGAATGAGCAATTTCGCTGAAGATGATAGAATCGATAGCGAGAATGGCGATGAAATAGCGACGAGGAAATGAGTTTGTTTAAAATTGCATTGTGAGTCTATTGCATTGAATCCTGTTCGTAATATTCAGACCATTGGGTGACATAAAAAGACTTCGCTATTCATTGTTGAGTTCATCGCATAAGTCCTTCAGAACCTTTAAATTATGCTTGCAATAGTTCTTTATCCACCTGGTCAATGCCATATTTTACAATCAACTATTATAGCCTAACTCAGATTCAAGATGGTGGGCACCGCTTAATGAGCACTGAAAACTTTGTGCAACCTTTCGCTTGCTGATCCGATAATGCAACGCAAAGCTAATGGGAACGATTTTGTTGGACATCATTTTTTGCAAGGACCCGTCGACTCGAATGATCACGCGTGATGAGTGCATTTGCCAACCGTAAATGAGTGCATGGCCACAGGAAATGACATTAGCACGACAGAATCTTTAACAAACACAGCGTTAAAGCCATGCAAACCATTTAGCGTGACTCTGAGTGGGATATTCTTTATATAATATGAATAGAATTAAGAAAGCAATGCGAAGACATACTAGCATTTGTGAGGAAGATTCTGCAGTATTCTTTGGGCGCCATAATAAATAGAAGCCTTGTATCAGTACCTTATATAAATTCCCATTCAGCAGTAGGATGCGCATTGATGTTATTTTTGCTGATTTATATTCTCAACTGCGTAGTGATCTTCACGTAACCTTACAACTTCATCTAAACGGAAGTGGAAGCAGTACGAAGAGATATTTATAGGTAAAGAATTCTTTGTTCACTAAGGTAAATAAGTAAACACAGGGAATATATTCTCAACGCCACGAATGCAAACACAGATGCATACACACAGCTTAATATGCAGCTAAAATAGGAGTCGATATGCAACTCTCATACATCACCGAAAAATACGGTCCGTTTTTAGCTCTCTTCAAATGACGGCCACCTTTCAAATGGAGTCTTCAAACTTTAGCATCCTGAAGAAAAAGTATGAAAGGCTTTTATTCCTGAATAAACGCTACGTAATAATTCGTAAAGATCGGGCAGTAAGACGTATAGAACAGTGACAGTGATGAGAGTAAGCTAAGCAGTGTCACTTCATCGAGCCGAACAAGCACTTTTCCATCCATTAGCGAAAAGCATGGAAGAGATTTTTCGTCCTCTCTTGGCTGCATTGGGAATATTATGAACGCCATAGAACGTGGGCGGAGTCAAGTGCGATACGACAAACGTTCTTCGTCGCTAACGACACCAAACTATCCTCTCTCGAATGCAAAAAAAATTCTTTTCTTTACTATGATTCTAAAAATCTTCATCAATATTTACACCGATCTTCGCTATATTTTACTTCGAAAGGACAGAAGTTCATTTCAATCTACATTCTACGAAGCAGTTTTCAAAAACGCACATTACAAGCCATGTCTAAGCTTCAACTAGTTATGTCCCCTTTGGCTGATCGGTAGTTTCAACTAGGTAACCATAAAAACTAAAGTTACACAATTTGGTGGGTATACAGCACGTCGTAGAATAATATCCTATATTATATCTGATGCTGATTCACACACCCCTGAAATATTTACTGATATTTAACGGCAGAAAGAAAAGTCTGCAGGCTGCTGCCAGTTTGTTTGTTTTCCGCCAGTGAGGATGCAAAAAAAGGGTCTTTACTAAATGCTTTTGCTTGCGAGCAGTCAAGTCAGTTAAACAGTGAAGGAATTATTTCCCATAATTATAATTTCTCAACAACTTGAGAAATTGATTAGTGAGATGAGTGGAAATGCAAGGGTGAACAATTACAATCGATTTCATATGTTCCTTCAGTTACTTCAATCTGTCTTTTTTGAGGAATTCTCATTTTAAAGCGCTCATTATACTTAGGGCAGAGAGTTTCCCAAAAATTTTGGGGAAATTTGAATAAAAGGAGAAAATGAATTACGAATTACGATATTTTTTGCATTTTCGATCTGCTAGAGTGCATAATCGCCTTGCGGCGCCTTCCCATGGGGACATAATTCTTCCTCAGCGTTCTGCTATTTCAGTTTTTTTATTGAAAGTACACAAGCGAATGGGAAAAAAATCTAGCTGTAGCACATTTGGAGGGATTTTGAGCTATTCCAGTGCAGTTACCCGTTAGAACTGAAAAGTTGGAGGTGAGGAGGGAAGAGGAGGGATGAAAGGAGGGTGGCGTTTACCAGAAGGTAGTTGGGAATACTCTGTCAAAATATGCAGAGATTGGTCCTAGAGTGAAATCCGTAGACGAAATTCGAACTCGTCCGGCAGGATGAATGTACGAGAACTTCTCTACTAATGAGCACTTAAATTATCCTATCGTAAATGGGCTGGTAACATCGGTCCACCTACTGGGTCGTCCAAGACCTGGGCTATGAGACCGTTGACTTAGTTTTGTCAAGTGACGAAGTTTCCTTAGCTGAGGATTTCTCGAGAGTAATCACGCGATCTTGACATTGTAACTTTCATTGCGAAATCTATAGGAGAGATGAGAGATTTTACGAGATATAAGCGGAAATTGGCTAATGTCATGGAGGCACAGCATAATTGCAATGAATGCCTTTGATAAGTTCTCCGAAATCGATGAAAGGTGCACACACCAAAGTAGAATAGCATTCAGATCACATCCATACCTTCAGAACCTGGTGGGGAAAAACCTTTCGAATTGCTTGAACGCCATACGCACGGTAGCCATTTTATCGGTGTTCTGAGCGCAGTCTAATCCACTGCGAACAACTTATTATAAGCAGTGAGAAGCATGTGTTATGTGATAGAAAGCTACAATGTGTTATAAATACGTCACAGTAAGCTGAAGATGTGTCATGGGGCACGCACCTTGAAAAATTACTGCGCCGACTCCTGGCCTACTAAAGTGCAATATTGCAAAGAAGTGCTGAAATGTTTTTATGGGAGACAGTGATGGGCTGCCAGACTTTCCTCTACGATGCAATGAGCATTTGAGTTTGTTAACGGTAGTATCAGCTCAGTTTTCATGGCCATTTATAAGCTCAGCAACAAGCTCTCACTCACACCCGATGATATCCCTTGAGGGTTTCTAAAACCCGCCGCAGAAGCAATCTCGCAGTCTCTTAGACGAATTCCCCTTCCTTTCCTGTATCGTTCTCGTCTCCCATATTCTGTGTGATTCATGTCTCTCATCGTTTATGCAACTACTCGTTCATGTTTTAAACTTTTCACCTACTGTCTACAGCTGCTTTTACACGCTGTAGGTCTATTCTTCCGAATTGTGATTTTGCAAACATATTGCTCTTCTTTTCTTTATGCTATATATATATATATATATATATATATATATATATATATATATATATATATATATATATATATATATATATATATATATATATATATATATATATATATATATATATATATATATATATATATATATATATATATATATATATATATATATATATATATATATATATATATTCACCTTGGGACGTTGAAATAAAAAAATGTCATGAGGCCAACTGTACAGAAATACATATATTTTCAAATTTTTATCGTTTATCCATTGTAAGTATTTCTTTGAATTGGGTCGCCCCATTTTTGAAACTCCAAAATGATGAGAATGGTAGTGTTCCTCTCCCTTCCTCCCATCCCTCAAGTTTCAGTTTCGCTATTTTCATGAAGCACATGCTGTTTCTTCCTATTGCTTCTTGTAGATCTATTTTGCTATGCGATGGAATTTCCTCACTTCTCGAAGCGAAATTTTTTGAACCTGAATCTTGACCCCCACACACGTCTTCTGCGACATTTGAGGTGTGCCAGCTACTTTTTCTCCTATGCCAACGCGTGCTGCCATCCAAAATGGAATGAATAAGGTGGAAGAGTGGATTTGTGTCGGAAGTTTTCCGTTACAAAATATTATTTTCAATCCTACCACGATAATACGTCTATGGCAAATTGCCAACCTTCAAACGGTTGTTGCTCAATCAGTTGTCAATAAGTCATGTTTGCGGCAAATATAGAAGACTAGAATGGAAGTTGGTTGAGGATGAGTGTTTAATGTCAGAATTCGGGGGCAGTTTAACGAGGGGTCTAAATCCGAGGGGGTTGGAATGCGAAGGCGTTTAGAAGTAAGTATCGTTTAATTGTTTATGAGTGTTTGTTTTGTGATTCAATGGGAGTGCTGCGGGTACGCCTTTGTTGGAGTGTCTTTTTGAAGGTTTCGATTTGGACGTTATTGAACTTAGAGTTGTGACGCTCGATGGGTACAAAACCGTTGCACTATCTTTCAAGCAAAATCACCAGCTTCAAAGGATGCCAAGGGTTTCGCATACATTTTGCATGGTCGAAAATAATCCTACACTTGAAGCTGTAATCGTGGTCGCTGATCAGCCTGCTTATGCAGGTGCAACAGTTCGTGCAGTGAAGTTGCGAGTTTCTGTGCTAAACATTTGCCCTATGTTGCTTCCGATGTCTGCCCTCTCTGTTTCTAGGCATGTCTTTGCAGACATTGAGACAGACAGGTGTGAACAGATTTCGATGGACAATCGTGAGCGTGGATTTTGCCACTTTTTCATTGCATTTGAGGTTGCTAAAGTTTTAGCCAACTGCATGAGTAAAACTTGAGTGATGGAATCGATGACCTAATTGAACTGTTTTAGCTTGTTTTCCCATTCACTTATTTCTGAGGATCTTAATCGTTGTTTGTTGTTGTTGTTGTTATTCGCAGTGTTTCTATATGAAACATTTGAAGCAAGATTGCGTATATCGTTACGGGTTGATTACAGAGAACAAATATTTTCAATTATTCAATGTATTTTTCAGTTTCCCCTCAAGTGCTGGCATAAACGATGTCATCACTCAGGCGCTCTGCCAAAGTTGGCCAGAGAACCCATCGAGAACGTGCACAGGTTCTTCATTTCTTCTCTTGTACTGTATTTTGCTTTGTTTTTCCACCTCCATTACTACTTCTCAGTGTAAAACTTGATGCTGGTATTTATCTTACCATTTAATTATCAGCCTTTTTTCTATGCTTTCACAAGTTTTGCAGCAGTATGTTATAATGGATGACCAGATGAAAATTGCCTATTTAGAGGGTGCCTATGTTTCCTTCGATGCCTGTATGTGTTCACTTATTTCTATGGCGCCATAGAAAATCAAGGTTTAAAGGGATGGGGAGTTGTTGAGATAGTCCTTGCATCGATAGTCATGCTAAATGCTGTCTTCCGGTGGACTTTTTGCGAGTCGTCGGTACATAAAAGATAAAAGATATAGCAGCAACAGTTTCTATAGCTATCCTATAGCTATCATTAATTAAATTTTTTAAAGCTTTGAACGCTTGCATGAAAATATATTTTCACGACGTCGTTTATGTGTGTATTACACGTGTCAGTATCTCTTTGTCTATGTATTGCTAGTTTTAATTCGACAACCATGAAGTCCACATTATGAGACGATTTGCACTCGAAAATTTCAAAACATTTCGTCGTTTTCCTTATGAATCATTGACAAATAAAGAGGACGTAAAATTTGCCAGTCAGATATCTTGTACGCTGGATTATGTAAGACGTTGTGACGAGTTTTTTTAGCTGAGAGTTTATAAAACCAGTCTGTTTTGTACGCGTTATGTGGTTTCCTCATTACTTTTTAAAAATTGGGGCACCCGGTTGGGCGATTGAGTTAAGATGCAAACAAATCATCTATTGCCATTATTTTTGGAGTGATTTCACACTTCCAGTCTGTTGTGATTTTCAGAGGGCAACATATCTTTGTTGAGGCGCTCAATTTGCAACTTTCTGGTGTTTATTATTTTTCCGACTATATGTAGAAGTGATATGGGGGAAGAGGAAGCAATGAAAAAGCATTAAAGGAGAAGAGCGAATCATTTCGGCGATAAGAGAAGCAGCACTTGCAAATGTGGAGTACAAATAATCTTTGTTATTGATGAAGGGAAGAGGTTGATTTATTGAATTGAATCTGCGACAAACCGTTCTTTTGTCACCACTTATTATGGGTAAGCTGCGTCTTTAATTCATCCCATTCACTGGACCCGTCTATAATTTTCTCGAATTCTGATTCTCTGAATTTGATGGTCTTTTCACTGCAAAGATTTCAGAAGACGATTACAGGTGCGGTGCAGGTAAAGGTGACAGGTTTTTTTTTCAGCCAGAAGCACGCGCTCATTTGGGTCACTTGGAGAAGAGGAAAGATTATCTGCAGCGAGCGAAGGATTACAATGAAAAGAAGGAAAAGCTTCGCAAGTTAAAAAGAGCGGCTCTTAATCGGAATCCTGACGAGTTTCATTTTCACATGGTGCGCAGCCATCTCGGGGTTAGTCATACTTTATATGCAACTTGCAAACGAAATTCTCAATATTAGCCTCAAATCCTTCTCGGTGATTTTCCACTTGTAACGATATTCGATTGTTTAGAGTAGTGCGGATGGAATTGTTCGTTGAAGACAGCGGAAGACAGGGGAAGATAGCGAAAATATGCAGGAAGAGGTTTGAGAGGAGGAGGCCAGTTGATAAAACATAGGATCACGATCCGAAGAAAGCTATCAGGGCCCCTGATGTGGGAATTGATTCCTTATACGACACGACTTGTAACCACATTGATTTGCTCGGTCACTTGGTCAGCGGCACGTTCGCAGTTTTGGGCGCATACATTTTTGATATGTTTTTCGTTAGCTGTGCAACAGCGAATAGTAGTTCACCGCTTCCCATTGTGTGGGCACCTCTCGTTCACACAGGAACTCTAAGCTTCTCTTACCCCTCAATATTTGGCCAGCAGTTGCAGACATCGAAAATTGCATAACCTCATAGTTACGGTTTCCATTCGATTTGTGAGGTGAGCCGAAATTTCTGAATGTGAGATAAGAGAAACGAGCTGAAAATTTTCTGAGATGGTTGAAACTAGCCGACATTTTTGAAGCAGTACGAGAGAAATGATTTGAAATGTTTTTGAAGAAGGGGGGGGGGGGAGGGAGCAAGCGGACTTTTTGCAGGCGAAGTGAGCATAATGTGCTTGATTTTTTAAACTTTATGCATGCACCTGAAAAAGTTTGATGCGAGGATCAGCAGCAGCAGGTACTGCGGAAATTATGCAGGCGGGAAAAATTTTCTTCTCGAACTTTTGGGCTGCAGCATTCCAACTCTCGGAAGTTATGTGCAACAGTTGCTCATGCGGCTGAGCATACGTTGCATAAAGTATAGCAAGCGAAACGAGCTGAATTTGTGTGGAAGTATGAGGAACGTCCTTCAAAAACTCGGCCGCTCGTAACCTACAGCACATCCCTGTGATCCCTTCGAAAATGTTGCTGGTAACTATAGAGAAATGAAATCAGCCGATAACCCCACTGAAACATTTCGGCAGTTTGCTTCACTGGAAAGTCGTCCTTGATTCTGCCGTACTCGATGCTGCCAGCTGAATTTTTGCTAGAGGAAATTACGTCATCAGTGCTAGCAACCGCACACGGTAGTCGAAAGCCATTGGTGAGGTACCGGTAGTCACATTTTACTGTCGAATGCGACGAAGTGGATGGGGCTAGCCAATTTCGGTAGCTGATGGCCGTCAAGTAAGGCTGTTACCTGTTTGTGGAAGCCAGATCCGAGGGGCGAATGCTTGTAGTTATTCCTGGTGGCCGATGATTGCCAAGCGGGTGATTGTAACAGTTTTTGACAGCTGGAGACGAGGAAATCCAGTGGTGCTATTAGCCGGTTTCGATGGCTAGAGATTACCGGAAGCGTTTTTTGAACGGTACTGAAAACCCTTAAAAGCCTTGAAAAGCTCTTTTCCTTACGTTCGGCAACGGCTGTGGGCGCTACTTGAAAAAGACGGATTGATTCCTCCTTACTTGCGATGGTATCTTCTAAGGATGCCTGCGCATGTTATTGCTGCAGTTTTTAGGCGATGTGTTTCGCGTTTAATTACGGCTTGTTGTATTTGACAGAGTTAAGACGACGATATCTGTGAATGCTCTTTCTTCTGCAACAATTTTTCCAGAGAACCTGCAGTGGCTTCCCCGTAATCGCAGCAATGAATGCTTCAAGTCATATCAGATCAAAGTGATACCGTTGTTATCCAAAAAATGTTCTGCTCTTCACTTTCTACTGTTTTCATGAGCTAGATGTACGGTCGTACCTGTGATATACGGCCGTAGTAGAACAGACACGGGAGGGGTTTATGTTGCTTAATGTTTCATGAGGTATGTCTGTAGAAATGGAATCTAGAGAAAAAGATTGAATCAAAGTTTCGGACGTAACAGTGAGGCTTTTTAGCTGTCGTACCAGTGTTGTGATGTCATAAAGTATTCCACGCATTAACAGAAGCATTCATTTTGAGGTTTAGCCGTCTCTTGCAGGAGGATGGTGTACATCACGAGCTACCTCCCGAACCAGATGAAGATACAAAACTTCAGAAGATGTTAGCTAACGTCAAGGATTTGAACTATGTGAGGCATCGTCTAAACATTGAAAACAGGGTACGCTAATTCTGTAACATACATATATCCGACATGTGTCTTCGACTCATTTTGATCGACATCATTTACTATCGATTCATCTTGTTTACTTCTTCGTTTTCCGGCTAAAATTGATTATTCGATTTCTCTTTGTTTCAGAATGTTATTTTAATTTTTTTATGCGGAGGAGCCTCACTCATTCGCTTTTGTTTGGTGAACTTGAGTTTCGTTCGCTGTTTTGCTGAGAATGATTCAGAGCGAGCGCGTTATGTCCGAGTGCTCTCGCTTGAAAAGTGAAGAAAAGTGTTTAATTTGTGAATTATAACGATTCTCAGTTACAGGTCTGAAGGGGGCATAGAAGTGAGAATTAAGTATAAAACTGCAATTAAATTCAGTTCATTTCGTCGCACCCTTTTAATTATTGTTGGTAATCTGTTTCTGTTCATTGCGTTAAAAGTCGTCAAGGTTGCGCGCTTACAGTTTTCTTTCAGAGATTAATCAAAGGCTTATTCTTAGGTATTTTTAAGCTGTTTGTGTTTTTAATAATTACTCGTTTTCTGCGCTTCTGTAAGTTTACATTTGGAAGTCGCGTTGCGGAAACATCGTTTCTGGCGAGTGCATTTGTTTGCGTCCGTTTGTCTAATTTTTCAATATTGTTGATGAAACACTGAAGCAAGGGCTACGAAGTTTGGTGGATAGTATGTTCACATCGTTGTGAACATTAAACCCAGCGAAATTCCTAGCGTGTTGGCCTCTTGTATCAAAATCTATATTGATATGTCAACATCGAAGCAAGGCGTAGACATTTATATGTTCCTAGAACTTCGAATACATTTTGCATCGATTCCATTCCGTTAATGTCGGCCAAATCACATATCTTTCTTAACGTTTTTTGGTTTTTTACGTCTCTCATGATTTCTGAAGTTTTTTACGAATATTTATTGCACACAGTTTGTTATTTGTTACCTTTTTGTGGAGTGGTTTCATTGTTGTGCAGAATTGCAGGAGCACATTTCGTGACAGCTGCTTCGACATTCCTCTTCATTATTTGTTTTTAGAAAATCGAGAAATTAAAGGCGGGACTTCATTTCGCTGATATTGCTGCCACAAAGAACCAGCACACGATTTTCGTTGATACCGAAGAAGAAGGTTTGCCATTTTGCTCTTCTATAACGCAAAACAGTTCCTCTCTGATTGCCGATTACTCTGACGGGGAGTAGGATATTATCGCCTCCCCCAACTCTAGTGCCTTTCGTTGTGTGAAGGAAGGGCAACGAACCATTTCTGCATTCTGCTTTTCCACTGCGAACGGGTCGTGAATTGAACTCTGCGGAGATTATTTTGGGCCAGCAAGCAGCAAAGCAACATTTGAATAAGGATATCAAACTGAAGATATGTGTCCGCAGTGACTCTTCCTTATCATCTGTTGCTGTGATAATGTCATTTATATGGAACTTTAGCGTGATAAAAGAGATTACGAAGAGAGCGAAAGGAGAGCAGAAGGGGGATGAGGGGATGAGCTGGAGCAGAGGTAGGAAAACGTTTCTGCATGGGAGGGTGCGCAGCTGTTTCCATTGAGGAATTGGGATGGATGCAATCCCTGCTATTGGTGGAATTATTCCTTAATTGAGTTGATATGTTCGTGTCAAATTGGCAGTGGAAAAGTTTCCACTATAAAAAACACTGCTGGTTGCAAACGGATATCCGAATGGGTTCTCGCCTGGAAAGAGACATTTCCGGCGCATTTGCGCGCTACTTCTGCTCGTTTTTCACTTCATTCCAGATGGTGTTTTGTTTAATTGCAGCAAGGAAATTTGATGCAGTACAATATTTCGATACACCAGAAGAGTTGATTGATCGTCGCTACAACCGACCGCGCATAAGTACCCTCGAGAAGTGTTCTGTCGTGAATGCGCTTTCCAAGAGGGATGTACAGGTGAATGAGCTACTCTTTTCCTATCGTGTTGTCACACCTTTGTTTTAAGAAGTAGTACACTTGGCTGCTGAAGGTCGATTGGAAGTGGGGAAGAGACGACATCCTCCGCGTTTTTGGCCACTCACGAAAACTTTTTCGAATGATTTGGAGTGTGTTGAAATATCTTTCTAGAAATATTTCTTTGTTTCAGTCCATAACAGTAAGTTGTTATCTAAATTTTCTCGCAGTTCTTTCCCAATCTCAGGATGTGCTTTAGTCCCGACGATGTAATCTATTTGCTTTCGATATTATTTTTCGGCAGTTCTTTATATTCGCTTTCAAAATCGATTTCGGTTTGACTTAATGGTCCATCAACGAAAACGATTTTATGAATATCGGACTTCTACGAATCCTTTTGCAGTCAACTTAATTTTGTTCTTAGCGAGTATCTTATGTGTGGATTATTGTGTGGGTCTTTCCTGAAACATTGTAAACGCTGGAGTTGGTCCCATTGCGAGTTCACATCGTCCGTCTTAAGTGCGTGCAGTTCCGTCGGAGATTCCCTTTCGCACCTCCTCGAAGTGATTTCCTAGTCTGAGCTGAAGATACTTACCTGAGGGTTGGAGTTCGCACAGTTCGTGCTTCCTCAGGATTAGCGCTCTCTGACAATATTTTTGAAGGGAGAATTGAGGTTCGCAATAATTTGTTTTCTTTTTTACGGTCCTGTTTGAATCGTCACGAATGTTTATATTTCTTGTTGCTTGGTAGGATGCCTTCGAGAGATTCCTGCAGAATTCATTATTCACGTTTAATAATAAGGCTGCCGTTTACATGAACTTTTTTGATTTCCTTTTTATTCATATTCAAAGCTTCGGTCGGAACAGCCCTGCTGTGTCGTTTTAGCTCTTTGGAAAGTTTTTTCTGCCCTTGGAAGATGTCTAGCGCTTTGTGAATCCATTATTATTGATTAGTTTTGACGGGATAAGTGCTTTTAAGGTAGCTGATCGAGAGCGTCGTGCACAGTACAGCGAACTGTTGAAACGAATGCGAAGAGCAGATGAACTGCGGATTGTGGTTGAGAAACTAGAAGTGCGTAAAAATATTGCCGACCGTAAAAAGAACCAACTTCGACCTAAGCAGGTTTGGATTTACTTGTCTTGATTGGTACTCCTCCACACATTTTCAGGTTTCTTTTTTGTGCTGACGTCCTGTTTTTAGTAAAACTCATTGAATTATGGAGTAAAAAACTCAAAAACAATGTTTTGACGAAATAAAAATGTTCAGAAATATGAGCGCGATTGCTCGAGGACGCAGCAGTTGCGGAGAACGCATCTTATATGGATCACTTCATCGCACTTTTCTATTCTTTCCGACTCCCGATGTTGAGAGTGCAACAGTTTGTGTATGTTGTGGAGGGGAAGATGAGAAGCCATATTTCTGAGAAGTTTTTCTTTGTTTTTTCTCGGAGATTCGTATTTAGTACATGTCGCTGCAGTAATGAATAAAACAGAGTTAGTAAAACCAGCGGGAAGGACGTGGTTGAAGGGTCACCGTTGTCGTTTTAGCGCTGAATTGCTACGTTTTGAGTGTTTTTTTTTTTTTCAGTTTTGAGGGTGTAGGCGTGTTTATTCATAATTATTCAACAAACATTTTTGTATTTCATTGTCCTATTTAGCTGATTTAAATGTTTGAGGTAATTGCAGTTCAGTGCTTATTTGTTTTGTAAGGTGATAGGTTGATAGGTTCTTTCAACAAATTGCGAAGCCACGGCGGAGCGATTAGCCAAAAAGATTTCGTCGACAAAAGGATTCGAAGCAATTCATCCACGTCTGCCTCGTTATTGCTGTAATCGATTGATCTGTTAGTGGTAGAAGGATGCAGTATCTTCAGTCATTTAATCAGTGTTTTAGCGCATTTGCTGAATTAAATGGTTTTATTCAGATTAGTAAAGGAGAACCAATGAAGGCGCGTGTGTTCCAGTGGACTTATGAGAGGAAGAAGTGATGGGTGTTGCAGAGGTGATTCACATTATGTGCTGCTGTATTTTTTGTTGTGTTGTCATTGCGACAGACAGTTCGCTGTTTTCGTTGCCTTTCAATGCCACCCCACTTAGTGCGTCGTTGTGTTTGCTTAAACAGTTTCGAGTCTTTTGATGCAAAGAGTACTGAGCTGCAACGGTTAGCTTTGACTTGCATAATTGATTTTATTATCGAATATCGTCGGGAATTGAATGATACGGTTTCGTGAAATTTATGGTAATGAGTTTCCACATTTCTACGTTTTTTGTAATTTTTCGAAGAGAGATGAACTAGGAACAAAAAGGTTATGGGCAGGGAAGTTGCTGTGAGTGGTTTCCGAAGTAATATTTTTTTATTGGTTTTATTTATTGTACTGACGGTTTTTGATGGTCATATGAAGGTGAATTTGTGTGCAAAAGTAACTGTTATCATCTAAGCATAGTAGCCGAAGAAATTGTGCATGTAATTCAAGTTTTTTAGTTTCGCTAATTTATATCAGTTTCAGTGAATTTCTTGTTTTAAGTTTGATTTCCGCATTCATTCAAACATCAATAAATCTGCGAGGAAGTTTCGTTGATTTTTCCATGAAGTCATTTGTGTAGTTCCGAATGAATGGCCAAAATATCGTGAGAAATGGGCCATTAGGGTGCATCGTTCTGCTAGTTTAATGGTGCGATGATGTCTTTCATGATGAAATGAATGTGAAGTGTATTGGTGAATTTTTATGAGTTGGCAATTCATTTGCTGTGTTACCCATGTAGTGGAGTCCTTCAATTGCTATGGTTTTATTTCGATTTTGACAAATCCTCAAGAACAGAAGGACGGGGGTTGGGAAAGGCTCTAGACCATGTTACTGATAGTTTTATATCATCGTGAAAAGAATTTTTGTTTGGGAACAGAATTCCACAGGAAAAAGGGAATTTCTTCCCGCCAAATGAATGTAGGATGAGAACGTTTTCTGGGCGTTTTTATTTGTTCGTGGTAGAAAGGTCGAGACTTTTTTCTGAAAGCTATCGTCACGTCATCGAGCATATAGAATTTAGCGTGCAGCTCGTTCGGAGATGTCCGACCGCTGTATTAGAATTTATCATAAAATGGTTTGTCATTTCAAGTTTGTCATTTCCACTCGGAATTTGTTAGTGAACATAGCGATTTTATAAGTGCACCTGAGTGATTTGAAAGAAAGCTTGGAATTTATGTAAGTAAGCAAATTTGTGCGGTGGATATGCAAATATCAATTTGAGCAAACAAATGAATTTGCATAAATGAATAGAAATGGATCAAAAAACTAATAAAACCTGACAGAAATTCGAAAATTGAAATAAAGGCTCTTGTATTGAGTGCGCTAGATTCAAAGATATGAATCGAATATATTCAGCCAATCGATCACTTAACGTCATCTTTCAGCTAGGGAATTTCAGTCGGAGTTAAATCGGATACTGTTGATGGGTTTTTGACGAGAGACACAATGAGTTCTGCGGAATTTCCTGTCTACATCAATAGATTTGAGAGGCACACTATAGACACTCAGTTGACAAACAAAACAGATGGGGTATTTTTTCCGCTGTGTGCCTGAATAAGCAAGCTTTTATTTGTACAAGTGTTTTCCAAAAGGAGGCGTTTGCGCGGTGTTTTTTCTGCAGTGTTTGAGAGGCTCTAAGTTTTGTTAGTTATAGTTATTGATTTCGAATGGAAATTCAGAAAACTAATAAATTTCTATACATCATCCCATTCTTGTATTTAGGTCAGTGGCGCTTTTTGTGGGAAAGCAGTTTCAGTGGCCATCTGCATCAAATGGAGGGGAAGATATGTGGAGCATGTTAGAAAGAGTTGACAGGAAAGATTTTATAGTTTCGATCAGATGCTGGTTCCGTGACTTACCAAAAATAGTAAGATTTACATGGCCAGCGTCCTTCTTTAAAACTGTTCCAACCGTTTGTGCATATCTGCCAGGCTGGCATGAAATGCAGATCCAACCGGCTGTGAAGTTCACGAACAATTTCTTCCGCTCTTAAATGCTTATCAGTAACTTCACAAATTGATGGAGGAACAGAGATATGGCATAAGCCGGGTCGTGGTTTACATTGCATCGATTGAATTTCGTAATTCACGTTTCAATGGTCGGGTCGATGCACAGCCATAGATGCGAACGTATAGCGCGTTGTTACAGTGTCAACTGCAGATACAAGTTGTGCAGAAGAGGGCAATGAAGGGAACGTGCTGAATGACGCGGAAAAGTTACGGGTTTTTTGTTTGGTGTAGCTTCTGTGTTTCAGGCGGATGGGTACCATTTATGCAAAGGGAGTTCCATGTACGTCCAGATAATAGTGTACTCCTTATGCATACACGGTGCAAACCAATGCTACCTATTTATACGTGTATGCTATCGTGTTCTGGCAATCTCAATCCTCCCTTCTTAATCAAAGAAGCATTGCTTTCGTCGCCGAATACGATTTGCCTTGATATTTCATCAATGAAGTGTAACATCGCTCTTTTCGAAAATCTAAGTGTGTATGCTAAATGAGAGTTTACTACAGAAATATGCATGATTGACCTGCCGAGCATAGCCAGCCTTTGCATCTGAAATTTGCTGTGCTGCATAAGACTGGCCAAAAAGTTCAACCCTTGGATCCAAACCTGGGAAATCCTGTAGCCTTATTCGAAATTCCTCCGATCGATATTGAAACTTGAGATCTAGGTCGTCTTATGTTCAAATGCACCAAATTTTATCGTAAAGCTTGAGCATATTCAATGAAACTTGCAGACGTCAATAAGGGGACATCGGCAGCGAAGCAATATGAGAATGACGGGAGGAAGAGGTGTCGAAAAAGGTCATGGAACCAATATTGATTACACTTTTTTAAACAAACTCTCCCATTGAAAAGAACTTCAGCGAGAAATGAGACAGTTATGTGTAAAGTGTAAATAAAATTCGCATTGCCAAGCCGGATTCTCTTGTCCGAGAGCGTCTGAAAACCGCTGCAAGAAACTTTTTCACTTAATTGTCGTAGTCGATGGACTTGGTCTGTTGCTATTGGATCGACACTTGGAGTCTGTTGGTGTTATTTCCTTCAATTTTAGTCTACTTATTTGTTTTTTCCTTTTAATCCAATCTGTAGTAGATAAATAAATGCTGGTCCTTGCATTGAAGCTTGCAGACAGGTAGGCGTAGAGATATGCTGAAGCTGATTTTTAAATGGATTTGGCTAGTGAATATTGCATAGCCATATCACTAACTCTTTAAATACTTGTAGTAGTCGTAGTACTGTTATGAACCATTGCGCTGAAAACGGCGTTTGAACGAAACTAAAGCAGTAAAAGGTACCCAAGCAGTAATTAATTAATTCGTTGCATAGTTGGTAACTGCTTGCATAGAAAGTGATCAGCGTGAATGTGGAGAGGTGAGGGAATGTGAAGTAAGCCTCGCAGTGACCACAAGCATGATTGTGAGTTTACATCCACCTATCCCCTCCCAGCAATACGGATTAGACAAATGCTCGTAACTGTGGCAACTTTTGAAAGATATGAACATTCAACGTATATCGAGCACAATATATGTAGAATGTAATTTTCATGCGCAATTAAAATAAGCTGAACGAATTTCCGCCTAAAAGATCGAATATAATTTTATGCTGCATCTCCATGATGATGGCAACACGCACGTACAACGTATGCATATGCAAATTTTTCGTAACGAAATGTGGCAGATATGATCACCTCTTGCTGTACTGAATAATTGGAACATTTGATGCCTATATTTATTATATTTGCCGCGATAGCTTTTTCCATCGTTGCAAATATTGCTTAATCTCATGAATTTATATTTTTTCAAGTGTTTTGCGGTAATTTTAAGTGCTGTTTTTTTTGTTCCCAACAATTTGCTCACTCGGTATATGAAATTTACTATAGGAGCCAATGCCAAAATAAGGCTCATATTCTGGAGTATATAATTGACTTCCTTCTTGACTAAAGAGAAGGAGCGTTTGGGTTCAGTGTTTCCTTCAGTGTGCATTAAACGGAACGTACTGTAAAGTCGCTTGCAAAGCACCACTTTATCAGCCTTTTTTTCAACGTTGCCTTTTTCAGCAATTTCGTTCGAACGGTAAATGCACTTCACTTAGGGTCCATTTAAACGAGTTCACTTTTCCATGCCGCACAGTTTCTCTTCTCTTTCAAAATATTGCAGTGTGCACATATGATCTAAACCTATGTAGCGCACGTAATAGTCAAGCCCATTATCCGTTCGACTATGCAGACCTCATAGAAGTATTGAAATAATAGTATCCATAAACATCCTTAGAGTAGTACTGCAATATTTTGATCCAATTATAAACTATAGAAAACAATAACGACTTGTAAGAGCAGTGGAGCTATGCAATATTTTCAAAGAAAAAACTCAACGAATTCAGCTAAAGAGTTTCGTCGATGTGTCTCGACTTTACTGTTTCATTTCTAGGAAAACCGGTCTGCTGAAGTGAAATCGAACACAAATAGAAATTTCAGTGGGAGGAACTTGCTGTGCGTTGATTTTATTCGCCTAATAATTCGAAAATTTCTGAAAGAAAAATTGCAGTTATTAAATTTTGTTGTTCACTTTTTATGGAACTCAAAAAATCTTACTTATTGGTTTTAATCGTTCAGAATTAATGCAGAATTCTTTGCATAATTGAATATGATTATCGTAAGATGTTTTACTGTACAAAAAATATTTGACTTCTAATATTGTAAGGTTCATAATATCACTCATAGATGTAAGGTAATATTTGAATCCAATTATGAGTGGTAGAAAACATTAACGACAATAACATCTTAGGCTCTTTATCTATTATTAAGAGCCTAGGATGCATTCTGAAGAACTTTTATGAGGAAACGTTGACAATTTGCTATAGAGATTTAGATTTAATCGTTTATTCTATGAAGTGAGGAAGTTCTCTGAAATGAAACAGCCGATGTTGAAACATTACAATATTCAGTGGAGGGTATTTTTTTGCGATGTATGGATATTTTCAAAAAAGTTTGTTGATTTCTTAGATACTTTAGCTTTTTATACGTTAACGTGCTGTATATACATCAGTCTATTCTTTAAAATAAACGAATTAGTTCTCACATATGACACATATACAAAATGCTGAACGCTATATACTCATGGTACCATTCGCAAGCTTTCCGATTAATAAAGTCGATTAGCTGAATCTCCTTCATTATAGATGCAATGTTCTTTTGACTTTGAAATTCTTATATCATATTCTGAAGTCTCAAACTCCAGATCCCTATGAAATTCATCTTCCAAAAGAATTCGCTTCAATAACTTTTAATCGACGATCTTTGCCTCAACTGCAAGGGAAAATTCACCTATTGGTTCTTTAATTTCACTCTTTCGGAATAGACTTTATTCTATTTGATTAGCTGCGCCAATGTTTCACTATTTTATTTATTCTTGGATTAGTGGAAGTTTGCTTCGTTGTTTTGCAGACTCTGCCGAATTACAAATTTCCTTCACTTCCTCTTAGATTCCTTTCTCATCTCGATTGTTTTATCTAGTTGGATTTGCTTCCCTCCATCCCCTCCCCAACCACTCTCTCTGTCCCATCGACTTATTACCCCATCTCATATTCATTCCACAGGTCGTTGGTCTTGCAAAAATTAATACTGGAAAAGGCTACCCCGAGCGAGACGAGTTCTAGAATCGAAAATCGGGACGCATACGCACCGAACGCAAAACATTTAGACCCAAACGCATTGAAGGGTGCAAAACATTTATAGACCCAAAACCTTTGCATTTAAATGTATTATGCAAAATCGGAAAGTGCAATCATTTGATTAATTTGCTTCGCTAAAATCGTTTCTTTCTATTAAGGCTTCATTGTTGGCGATGATTCAGAGGTGCGACGAAAGCAGTCAAAAACCGCACTGCATATTTGAAAGTTGGTTCACAATATAGCCAGTCGCCTGGTGTACACTTCGAAGGGTTCCTTAAATTGGCTCATCTCTGCTTCTAGAATATAAATCCATATAGTTCTTATTGCATAGCTGTGTTAGTCGACTCCAGTCTTTGAATACGAGTTTTTAGTAATACTATGGTTTTACTTCAAGATATTTGCTCGGTTAATATAATAATAAATCAGAGTTAAATAAATAATCACTTCGTTGAGACATCAACGAAAAAGTGCATTTCTTGGTGGCAAATTTGTGATAATTTCTTTGAAAATAAGTTCTTGCGCAGCTCTACCTTCACTAGAAAATCGATTTATTGAAGAGTCATTTTTGGGCGTTTTATCATGTCAAGGTGTTTTTTTATAATTGCACGTTGTGTCTTTATTGAAGAACTTCTCAAAAATATCCTATTGGTAGTTTATGTTTAAGTGCCTATTACATGGTTCTATACTGCAACGAAATCATGTATTAACTACTATAAGGCAATGATAGTTGTAGTGGTTTTCAAACTATTCGTAGTGAGTTTTCGATCATTTGACTCGTTTACAGATATGATGCTGTAACATCACAGATACTAAAGAATTACTGAGTTCACTTCATGAAAGATTGTGTGTAATACTGCCGCTAAAGGTGTTAGATAGTGGCTTGACCTTGTGACCTATAGCCTCTAGCTTAAGGTCATTACTCTTAACACAAACGAGCGATTCTGTGCACATTTACAAAGAAAGCTCTAACGTTGTCCCAGCAATGCATGAATCTGTCAAATAGACATGCAATTGTCCAAGCCTGAGGAAGTCTTGGTCGTTTCAATGTCGTTTCAATGCACATGTTGAGAAGTACTTGGCTAAAACGGTAACTGCATCCCCACTCATTTGAGTGATCAATTTGCAATGCAAAATGCAATGGAATGCAATATAAGAAATGCAAATGTGCCATATCAATATAGATGAGTTATACAATTTAGCGGTTAGGTTGTTTCATTTCAAGCTCGATTAAGTGTGCAAAAGAAGTTCGCTGATTGTGCTCCGAAGGAATCACCAAATGAAAAACGCCTTTCTGTTTGCGACGACGGGCTGATCACAGTTTCGTTGCACTTCTCTTTCGCCTTCGTTATTTCGATTCTTCTCCCATCTATCGTTCTCAGTTTTTTTTTCACAGCTAACAAATGCAATCTTCATCCTGTTTACCTATTTTTGCGGCATATTGCCGAACTCTGAGAGGCGGTGGTCCTTACGTGCAAAGTTCTAAGGTCGACAGGTTTATTGATAAATTGTTAAATTGTTAGAGGTATTTTGAAGGTCGAGAATTTTGCAAAAGACTCAAGAGTGAGAAGAGTAGAAGGGGTTCGATCCCTTCGTAACGAGTAGAAGGAGAGCGAGGAAATGCCAGCTTCCACTGCGTTCAAGAATTGCTAAGAAGGCAATGGTGACTTTCAGAAGATGTCAGCACTATGTACTCTGTAACAGCGAAACTAAAAGCTATTGTTGCTTTAGAAGCGCTTTTCGGCTATAAATCCTTCCAATGTTAGAATTTCAAAGGTAATGGGTGGGGAAGGATGAGCTTGAGGCTTTCGAGGCTGAGGAACTCTAGTTGCTCTGGGCAAACCGCTTCTGGCAAAGCGAACGCGTCATCTCAACGGGATTGCGAATCGTCCTTCTAGTTTGGGACTACTAAGTAATAGATTTCTATAAGTTCCTGAAGTCTCAGTTCTTGAATCTAATTCGCCTTTATTTCCTTTTCAAATCTCAATCCGCTTTTAAAGTGGTTGTCTCTTTTCTCAAACGGTTGTACATTCGGAAGAGTGCCCATTCAATGATGCAGTCGTCTGAAACTCCTCGTTGTCTGCCATGAAATTCCTATATCTCCTAATTTCTCTCGTCGCGTTTATTTTCCGAGAAGAGGGAGGGAGAGGAGGAGCGAGGGAACGGAGGAGGAAAAGGAGAGGGGAACGAAAAGAGAACTGCAACGTCGACGAAATGCTTCATAGTGCGAAGTGAAATTCAAGGTTATTACTGTGAAATCTGTATTTTGCACAGCGCAGCGGACGTACACCCACTTTCAATTCAATTCAATTCAAACATAAATTCTTACACTTTATTCATTTTTGGTCTAGGTACTATTGTTTCGGTTCTATAATGATATAGTCTCTTATGAAATCGAAAAATACAGCGGAAATCCATCGATGACCTCTTAGTTAACTGCAAGAGAGAGAGAGAAATGTAGAGAAAGAAAAAGGGAAGGAAAGAGAGGGGGACGATTGGGAGAAACGAGCTGCAAATCGTTCTTTGAAGTGCCTGCTTAGAAAAATAAACGTTCAACATTTGTCAAGTGTTAGCGAGAGCGCCCTTGTACACGTCTTCTAAGTGGAAGAAGTCATTATGAAGAGTGACTGATGTACGCAATCAGAAGGCGTTTCCCTTGATGTTCTTCTTTTGAATTTTCCGTTATTCTTTGTTAAATTCTGTGACTGAATTCTTTAGAGTTCTTCGAAGGATGAGAGGATAAAAAATTCCATTGTTGTTTTCTGATCATAAATCCATAGAATTGCGGGTTTTTGGAATCATGTTGAAGCTGTATGGTTTTTATTGACATTATCGGTGGAAGTAAAGTGATGAAGATGAAGGCTTTTCCGTAATCATGAAAGGACCTTTAGCGGAGCATCAATGAATCATTTCGGTATTCTTCTCATGCATTTCGAATTTTCACCTTCATTATGAAAGATTTACTAGCTGCTTCTAATCAAATATATCTGCCAAAATTCTTCTGTGTTTATTTCATTGCGCTTTCAGGATAATTGTGGGAGAAGGGGGATTGGAGGGGGGGGGGTGAAAAATCCTTAAACTGGCAAACGTGTGGATCACTTGTTATGTTTTCCATGCCGATTTATTGTTTGAGCGGATGTCATGTTTTGCCATTAAGGAGGATGTTATGGGATAATGAGCATATTTTAGATAGGTGAGATTACGTGGATTATTATGGGAGGTGAATTTGATTGATTTTTTAATGAGTGTCGTAGAGATTTTTGCAGGAGAAGTATTATGTCAACAACATGTTCGTGCTTGCTTAAGTATGCATTCCATCCGACGCTTTCTCGCAAACAAAAAAAGTTACGCCAATACTCCTATTCGTCATCGTAGAGCACTCACAATACTCTATTTTTATCCAATAGGAATGCACACCAAGGAGGCTTTTCTCCCGATAAGTCGGCTTAGTGCAAAAAGATTGAGAAACAATAGAATAATGCCTTCTTGCATTTCTTCTCACTTGTGGAAGTCTTCAATTATAAATCCAATTTTTAGTCGTAATCCCCCATATAGTTATAAAATTTTATGGCGCTTTCAAATGCCTATAATCTCTGCAAAAGCGAAATACAGTAGGTGATAGGATGTCAGCTATAATCATGATTATATTCATTGAATTTCATTATGGTAACCATTGTGAGGTTGTTTAATCGAAATTACTGCAGAGATAAGTTGACACTTCTAGGCAGCAACATGAATTTCTAAAAAGATGTGTTTCGAGGAAACTCACTCCAGTGGAAGCACAATTTGGAAAATTAGCGCTCCTACTGAGAGTCGTTAACGAATTATGACGATTAATCAAAATCTTATTCTTGCGGGCTCAATTAATAAGTTATTGTGGCTGAAGAGAATTATTTATTCATAACTGAGAACTCATTAGAGATAAGAGGTTTAAAGTAGCGTATCGCTAATAGCGACTCTGAGGGTGATGCTAATGACATACATTAATATGGCTGGTTAGAAGATGAGTGGGCGTACGATCTTAGCCGAAGAAACAAATTAGTGCTTATTGAAAGGTGAATTTAAATTTCACGGGAAGAATTGCTCATTAGACAAAAAGTCCACGCGACAAAATGAAACGCAAGTGATACGGAAGATAGATATATTGACATGGTGTTTCGGATGAGATCACCTGACCGACGAGAAAGACTAGAAAGCAATTTCTAAGAGGATACGCTCTAAGCACATTAGGAGAAACCTGGATATTTATGAATATGCCATTACCGTAATTATTGTTTACAACCCTAGGGCTTATGAATTTCGCAGTTTTTAAACATCCTCTAAACATTGACTGCACAACTCATGAAATTGTTTTCAGAGTTTGATCGAGGAGTTGGAATCTCTAAATAATGAATGGAAAGCGTTGCTAGCAGAGGAGTCTATTAGGCAAGGTGCTTGTGCTCAGAAGCTAAGCAGGCTGTTATGACGCCACCAGTAATTTCCGGCAAGCCAGTACTTCTAATCGAAGTAAAGGACGAATCGAATAGCCGGTCACCTAAAGACGAGTCAAGTTCTTCGACATCAGGAAGCGAGGAAGGATCTCCACCGCCGCGGAAAGTTTCTTTCAAATGCGATAAGTCGGTATTGCGGAAGATATGCGACAAAGCTAGAAAAGGTGGCGCACAAAAGGTAAACCATTTTTGAGAAGTTTTATTTCGTCATTCGGTTCCATATAATTCACATTCTTGATTAAACAGCAACAGAAGCCTTCTTCTAATGTTTCAATTTCTGTAATGATTTCACATTTTGGAGTCTACATTGAAGGCAGCCTCAACGTTTCAACCAGTTTCGACTGGATCAAAGCAGATCGCTGAATTGGAATCGTGGCCGGACTTTATATATATATATATATATATATATATATATATATATATATATATATATATATATATATATATATATATATATATATATATATATATATATATATATATATATATATATATATATATATATATATATATATATATATATATATATATATATATATATATATATATATACGATACTCTTAAAGTTTCTCTACATAGGGATCTCTTTTATGTATTTGTTGCTGAGCCAAACGACCTCAGCTCGCTCTTTCCGTGTGAACATTCGCCTTCGAATTGATACGTTTTTCTGACTCCGCATGAAAGTAACGCTCAAATGTCCTGAAATATCGATGACTATTAAGGAAATTTGTGCTGCGCAGCAGTATAGAAGCGTTTTTTGTGTTGTTCATATCCATATAACCGCTTTACCACCTAGTGCATTCGTGTGGCCTAGTGCAAAGTCATCATATTTTTCCAAGAGGCATGTTTTGTAATCTGGACGGGTTTTTAAGTAGAACTTTGATTGAATGGTTTATCCTCTTTTCTTGATGTATCTTTACCACATTCATGAGTCTGCAGTAGTGGTCTGTTCACATAATAGCTCTGCTACAATAACAGTCATTAAACCATGCCAATTAATGCCTATAAATTTGTTGCATAAAAGATGCTGGGCGAGTATTGCAAATGGAGAAATAATTATGATAACTAATACAACTTAAACGTCTCAGCTGTTTTATGAGATATTCCAGCACAATTAGGGCATGAATTGTATATACTATATGAAACATATCTCATTTGTGCCATTTTCGAATGAAAAGTGTCTTGACGTCGCTTTGTAAATTGCCTTCAGCCATCATCGGCTCATAGGCTAGAGGTCTGCTCTGGCTGCCTTCCAAAATATCAGCTTTTTATCAGTTCTTTTCGTGCCGTAAATCTCTCCCTTTCGACTTTGCCGTGCCCTTTTTTTTAAACTTCGTGAAAGTAGCATTCGTTGATATTCTCATATGAAAAAGACAAGGTCATAAATTTTTCCTTGTTAAATGCCGCAAAAGTTTCCTTTCACTATCAGGTTTCGCGCATGATTGCTGGTCATACTATCATCATTCACCACCACCGATTTGCACCGTTTTCCACATCGAAACGTCAGGTATTGAGAAATACGATCGAGAAATTGAATTCCTTTTGAAGGTTTTTGAAAAAATACATCTTACTTAGCAACAAATCGATCGTAAACAATCGGGCAAACTTATCAGAACGTCACTCCTATAATTAAGCACATATTTTATATATGTCTAGTTATAGAAATAACGTTTTGATAAGTGTATCTTATGTGGGGCATACTAGAGATGCCGTATGCGTAGAAATGTACTGCAAAGTATATTTTGTAGACACGCTTAAGTAGACAGTTAGAAGTGCCATGTGAATACATAACAGAAATGCATACTTTTGAAGTCTTCGACAATATAATTACGTACTTGTTAAGCGCCACAATGTGGAAATCGGATCAAGCACTATCACCAACTCATTAGAAATTGAGTGTAATTCTTGGGGACATTCGCGTTTCTGTACCTATAAAAATTTACGTAGAAACTTCTAAGTTCCGTAGTGAGAAACAAACTCGATTGAGGAGGGCGCATTTGTTAGAATTGATTACATGTATTTTCATGATATGTAGACAATGCGTTAAAACAATGTGCTTGAAATATGTGACGATGAATTCAATCTTGCACGCAATGGGGTTCTTATTTCAATTCCACGACGCCTTTCACCTTCTTCTGTTAACCTTCTGTTCCTTTTGCATCTGCGAAAATTTCACTTACAACAACTTCCTATTGTTGTTCACTATTCTTATTGCAGTATTTTCAGTTCCTTCCGTCCTTCTAATCAACCTTTTAATCAACCACAGAGGTTTTTTTTGTCATTCTGAATTTGATTAGACCGAACATCATTATTGAGGCATCTTAAATTTTTATGAATTCTCAGTCAGCGATTGTTCTTTTCAGTGACTTAGTCTATGATGAGACAAATCATCATCAATTCCAAATACATTATCTTGCAAACAGTTTATACCTTTTCGTATTTATAATATGTGTTAAGCGTAGCAAAGAGATGTGTTATGATAGCACATTTAGTTTTACGTCAAAGCACTGCCAGTATGTTATCTTGCACTCCTTATTACTGCTGCTCATAAAAGAGAATTGCATCGCCGAAAATATGAGAATAAGTGTAATGCGGTAAGAATGATTGGCCTTACATGTATCAACCAAGCAGCATTCATCAGATGAAAAATCGCAAATCGAGTTCTGCCAATGATTCGATTCTCACTGTTTTTCATTTTATGCGATTTTTTAAGTTTATATAGGCGAAGTGCAAAATGACTACGTCTTTTCTCTGTATATGATAATTGTAGGTGTTGTATGTGTGGATGTATGTGTGCCTGTGCGTTTGAATGTATGTTTATGAATACGTAGATGTGGAGGTGTCTGCGTATGTATTTATCTGTGTACTTGTGCGTAAGTGTTTGAGTGTGTGCGTGTATGTTTGGGCATAGAAGATATTCTCATATCTCTTTGCATATTTACATATGTGTAAGTGCATATGCATGTAAGTCTGCGTACGAGTGGTCCTCTTCGTCTGTCGATATTTTCAAGTGAGGTCTACTGAAGACAGGGCTACGAAGTTTAGTAGTTATAGTCGACACCACAATCTGACTGACTTCACAAGCATTCAACTTGATTGACCTTCTACGAAAGCCGCAATTCTAGCTAAAATGCGCCTAAAAATTTGCATGCACTTTGTGGCCGACGGTTTTTCATTTTGTTAACCGGTTGGCTGGTCAAAAAAACTCTTCTTTAGAAGGTTTGTAGGAGCGATTGGATCACTTGAAATACGGCTGTACAATTGCTCGCTTTTTATTATTTATTGTTAATTCATGCAAGTGGTTGGTCTTTTAAGGGAAATCGCAAAAGTAAGCATTACACCAGTTCCGGCGGCACGCTTTCCCGCTGATTGTTACAATGTAATGGGTTTTGGTTTAAATGAGGCTTCTTGTGCTCGCTGTTCTCACTATTCAAAAAACACATGCATATTTGCATTTCTGTAAGGAAAGGGGAGAAGGGGGGGGGGGACGATGGAAACATCGTTTTAATGAGTTCATGTCATCTTTTGAACATGACTTTCAGTGACTAATAAAATTCGGGTGAAAGTGAGAATTAAAAGTGAAGAATGCAAGGCGCGTGTTTTAGTAGAACTTCCTATGGCTGTTAATCACTTGATTCCGTTAAGAGTGTTGTGCTTATATCGTTTATCCTTAACAAATATCACACATACACACATACAAGCAGGGAAGTTCGATAAGAGGAGCGCGCAAGTTGAAATTTTTGCTGAAAAGAGAGCACCAAAATACAGCGTTTGTTCTTATCGCATACAGCTGTGACTATCCGCCGTATAGTTACCACCAAAGATACTGAGCGATGGTCACTTGAGACCGCCCAGAAACGCTGACCGTTACTTCTTCTTTTTCTTGGTTTCTTGTGCGCTGTTTATTGAAGCCCCGACATACGGCTTAAAAAATTGAAGTTGGCTGAACAGAGGAACACTGCTAATGACGCAGAGGTCCTCGTTTTGAATAGGCTATTTGTTTTCTTCGGACACATTGGTTGTAACATTTTCTCCTTCCCACTAGAAATACGACTACGATTTTGTAGATTGGGGTAACATTGTGTTTGGAAATTTCAGGTCGCAACGGATTTGATAGTTTACATTAAGATTTCAGTGGTCAAATGTTTTCACCCTCGAAGAGCCTGCTTAACTCCCGTCATCCATGCAAACAGTTTTTACTCATTTAAAACAAAACAAGTGGGAAAGCGCATCAGAGGAACTGGCACAATATGCGTTTTTGCATCCTGCCATTTGGCCAATGAGTTTCGCGAGTTATGAAATGAAAATTGAACTGTGCAGATTAATGAATCTTGATATTTCAAGTGATTCGACCATCCGCATAACTCATCTATAAAAGGTTCGTTTTTCTTTGGCGCAGTTGTTACAAAATGTCTGCAAACACCTATAGGTCTTTTTGAGATTGATAGATCGGTGTGAAGTATATTACGTGATATGATCCTATTATACACATAACGCCTATGGCTAAAACTATCGAACAGACGGCAGTCATACACACAGACACAGCTTCGCGGTAATGCACTCTAATGAAGCACATTTGCAATGGACGCACAAAAAATGTGCGGAGAAGTAGAGCGCTAACTCGATTTTTCGTCAGTAATTCTCGACGACAGAGGCAAATGTCTACGAGGAGGAATCGAGAAGTTCGCATCATGTAGCTGACGAAGAGCAACATTCTGCACAAGCAGAACGGCTTATTTGGACAGTGCATTATTATTTCGACTTTTGACGCCATCAGCTGGTAAATGATAGCGTATCTCCTGATAATCTTTCAGCGTTGGAAGCTTTAGAGTCTTTATCACTTAAGAGTGTCTTGAACTAACACCTCGGACGCATCACGACGAACAGTTTCCTCGGAATGGTTCACTATGGTGCTTCTGAGGTGTTGCTTCGATCGCAAATGCGCTAGTGCACATTACTAGGATGCTAGGATGTTTGTGTATTTTGCACTGTGTTACAAATTTTGAGTCTGATTTGAAACCTCATCTTGCAGTTTTATTTGCTCTCTTCTCCCCCCTCCCCTTCACCCACCCCTTTCCCCACAGCCACATGACTGTTAATTAATTCGTCAATTCAATTTATGCACCCATTTTACTCATTTGAAGAACCCCTAATAAACGTGTGCAATGGCTGCTGCCGAAAGCTACAGAAGAACATCCAGAAAATGTTACAATTGCAAAAACTTTCTTGTGAGGTTTCGAGGCTTTATGTCTTATCTGTTATGATGTGTTGATAGTGCATATGATGTATTAGTCAGCAGATAAGTTTGACTGCGTTTTTTAAAAAATAATGTCATTTTCCAACTTTGTAATCAATGTCCGTTTTTTTCCAAGGAATCTATCTGCCTAGCGTAGACCTGCGGAGGCGCTTCGGAAACTCTTTTTTTAATGTTATTTCACTATTCAATACCATTTCTAGTGAAGTAGAATAAATTTTTGAAAATGCTGAATTTCCTTAGTATATTTCTTACATCGAGTTGTTGATGATGCATAAAATTACATTCGCTAATAGTAAGTAAAAAACAGTCTGTGGCTTCTTTCTCTCGCAATGAAAAGCGAATAAAATTGTGCAGAAAGCGATTCTAGTCGAAAGCGGGGAACATGAGCGACAAAATGCTGGCGAAAGGGAACCAACGGCATCAACTGCTTGAAAAATGGGGAACAGGAAAATCTGAAGGATCCTCTTCCACCTTCTCTCCTTGGAGTTGCGCTGGAATTTCTTGGTTAATATGATCCTTAACATAAGTTATTATTACCAGCAGCAACTTGTACCACTTTCACGTGCTGAAGTAAATATTGCACCTCTATCAATGCGGCCCATTCTGCATTTACCACTTACTCTTTGTCAATGTTGACCGATTTCTCGTCACGTTAGTCGAAGTTCGCCGCCACTCCAGCTAGCGTCAACCCCTCACTTTCTTTTTCTCTCGATTGCGTTTTGCTGCCATTCGCGCCTATCCATCTCTTTGGATGATCGGTGCAGCTTCTCGACGGGCTTGCATAACGGAGGCTTCACCTCCCTTAGGTAGCATTAAATAAAATTTCCATATCCACTTCCGATCCCAGTTTTTTCTTTTCTTTCCTTTATATTGCCCGGTACCATTGTGCAACACCTGAATGCTTGTTTGTGGACACAGTCACGCACGAAAGTATACAGCACTCGACGTTCCATTGCTCGCTTCGTAACAGCTAGCTTGTAATCCTGTGCTTTGGTTCGCAACTTCCTCTCTTCCCTAGAGCAATGCTGAAACGACGGTACTATTGATGACGCTTGCTCGAATCTCAAGCAGAATTCGTTTCTTCAAAGAGCCTTTCGCGGTGTTATACACTCAGCATTCCGCTGCTAGCCTTCGCCGGTATTTTCTTGATGCAAATTCAACAGCTGGCTTCAGTAAATAAAGTTTTCATATTCTTCTGTAATCTGATTGTCGAGAATTACAGAGGGACCTCGAGCTTCATTCAGTCGCTAGTTCAACGCCTCGCTGACATAGACTTTTAAACCAACTTTCTTGCCTCATGCGTCTAATTCAAGGAGCATACTAAATCCATCGCCGTGCTCAATGAAATCAGTAAATGAATTAATTCATCATCGCATTGATGCCACTTCTGAATTTTGCCGTCTCAGCATGTTTTATATTCTTATCTTACACCTTTTTGAGTGGAATTCGTGCGGACTGCCGAATGGAGAGATGCTCGTCATCCAAGCCGCGTTCGTTTTTTTTTTACAATAGCTTGATGTATTTCTAAACAGTCGACTGCTCTTGCGAGGTCTTTAGTTTTGCGTTGAGTTCGACGTCGTCGGAGACCTTCCCATACTGAATGAAAAACAAGTGCAATGGACGTTTGATACAGTATTAGCAATATTGCTCCTAGTATCATTAATTTCAGCATGTTAGTGAAAGCAACACTACTTTTACTAGCATTAGTAATTTTGGCACTTATACTGGTACTACTGATTCTACTTTCATTGGCCATAGTAGTATACTTATTCGTGATACTAGCCTTACTCATAACAATAAAACAACTGTGAGAGCATATGCTGTAATACTACTCTCGTCAATTGCTTGATTAGGAGATGTTGTCGCGAGGTAAGGGGCTGCTGCTTCCGTATTCGATTTATTTTACATAATTTTGTTTTTTCTTATTCTGAAGCTTATAAATATAGAAACATTATTTGAAATATCAGAGGATCGCTTACCATTTTATGGATCTCGAAAACAATCATGACCTTTTGGCACGTTTGGTTGTTAAGGTTTTTGTTCGAAAAGAGCCTCGAATATCACGTAGATTGCATTAGTTGTCGGCAAGAAACAGCGTCGAAACGCGGAAAGGTTATGGAGTTCTGGATATGGTTTTGACACTGAATGTCGATCTCTGAAATCGAAATAATAGAAGAAAGCTTTCAGGTGGCGGTCATCAGTATAGCTGGAGTTTTTCGTGAGGGCAAGAGCTTTCTACTGAACTTCTTCTTGGATTATCTCTACGCTCTGCAGAATTTTCAGATGGTTAGCTCTTGAAGGTGCTATAAATATATAAATACTGCATTTATATCTCTGTGAAAGTGCTAATAGCCAATCTGCCTCATTGTTTTTCCTCAGAAGCCTCCCGTCGAGGAAATATTCAAAAAGTGCAGTGTCATTTGTAGAGCTCCTCCAATCCGCACGGTTGTGCTCAGTGTTTTTACTCTTCAGTTATATGTTTATTAGCGAAGTTGTTCATGCGCTAACTTAAAGATGAGGGTCCAGGCTCGAGTCTCATATCAGAATCTAAGCTGGAAAAGCTCGTTCATTGCATCCCCAAACTTTATAATAAAACACTACTTTTGCATGTAAATGATATTCATACAGATTATTTGATTACCTTTATTGACCACCGCTAATAAGGAGATTCTCATTTTTTGAATAAAACTACATGTTTTTTCCAATGACAAGAATCGCACAATCTCAAATTTGGACCTTTTCACTGAAGTTTAAGTCGTATATAGGTTTAAGAGCGACGGAATTGCTGGGAGCTGAAGGTGATGTTTTTTGTTGTTTGCCAAACCTATGCTCAACAGTCAGATACTTTGTCAGTAAACAACAGCAATCAGAAATTGTTGTGCTAGAAAAGTGTGAGGATATTTTCGCTGATTAAATGGCTGTATATAATTTCCCAGTTATAAACCTAATGACCTCTATGAAACAACATATTCGTCTCAAGAAGAAAGCAAAACTCTATTTCGCTGTCTTTTCTTTGCCCTCCACTTGTGCCAGAAAACGATCTTATTTTATGACGACTAAGGGTGGTGAGAACAGTCATTGAGGCGTCAGTGGAAATATGTTATTCGTGCAGATGGCACAGTTGAAGAATTTGGAGGACACTACACTTTGCACAGGTGATATTCATATGCGGAAAAGGAAGAAAAAAAAGCAAGAAAGAGCCGTATTTCAGAATGACCGCTCATTACCGGATTTACCTGTAAGGCGATTGCGTTATGGCATACACAGGCATTCTTCAGCGGTACGTAAGAATGTTCGATTCTCATCAAGAGTACAAGAAAATGCAAAACATCAAATGCATATTTGCATACATATGTAACGATCGTCATTCGGCAATTAAGCATTACTCCAACTCGATTACTTTGAAGCCATTTTCTCTGAAAGCTTCTAACTGTCTATAAGCTGTATGTGAATATAGAGATTTCAAGTAGATGGCAGCCGACTTCAAATAGCGTTCCTCATTGATTCCTTTTTCTTCAGTATTCGTTGCATCTGTTTTGTATTTTAACACTTTTCTTTTTACAGTGGGCAGGGAGGGTCACTCATCTTTTATATGCAGTGTTGTCAACAAATAAGTTTAAACCTAAAATTGAGTGAACGTTGCGAAATCCACCGATTCCTCATCTAATGAACGCAATTACCTTGAAAGTTTTTACTTGCTGAGAGATCATAATTTCTCAGTTCATCGGAAACAGGCGGAAATGACAGTAATATTGGCACACATGATTAAAAAAACTAAAAGATCCAAATGAAATTCGGAGCGGGTCGTTTTCAAGGGCGCTCCAATGATTTGTTTTTGCCGCAAATATTAGTCCGCATACCTGCAGCAGTGTGTTTATTATGCCTATTGCTGTTTGCTTTGCTGTCCGTTTGCCTTCATGTCCACTAGCTGCAAGTAGTGAACTGTCGAAGCTAGAGCTTTGAGTTTAGATGATCCGCACTATACTCGTGCCGATTTCGGCAATTTGGGTTGGTCTTTGAAGTTCGAAAAAAGTTAGGAATACATAAAAATGCCCTTAAATTTTTATGTATTTCACAACTGTTCTCAAAGCACTGGATTATGAATATATAGGTATTATTACTGTCATTGATAAATTATGCAACTCATTAGTGTGATGAGTGAAATGCAACAACACACATCTTCTCAACGCCTCCGTCACTTTTTTCTCCAGTCATGATAAAAACCGTAGTGCTGCCTACAGCGTAGTAAAAAAAGTTAAATGATTTCGATGCATATTACTGCTCAATAAAACTGGTTGCAGGAGGAAGCTGGTCCTAGCAGCGGAAGCCCGAAAAAAATCGAATGGCTGGTAGGCGGCAAAGTTTTCGAAGGATTTGTTAGCAGACGAGGTTTGCATCTCATATTCTACATTTTTCACATACAAGAAGCAGAAATGCAACTGATAAGTTCAAATATTGGTCGGAATGTTGTGTATTTGACTTGTTTACTGTTACTGAAGTTGTCTGATATGTAAATCGCTATCGAGGCATCAGTGAGCGTGATATTGAGTTGCCTTACGCAACACTACGATCCAATCCAAAGTTCTTGAGCGCATTTTATGGGTTTGCTTCAACGTTCATATGATTGAAACAATACAAGAAGTAGACAAATATGCCGAAAATCTGCAACGATATCTGCTCCTCCTTTCCGCCAATTTTACCGGTAAATTTCTAATTTTTTCAACGAAAGGCTGAATATGCTGAATAACGCATCATATTTTAGGCGCTCTAACCACTCGTGTCAAATTCCTCCGAAAATTTTGTTTTCCTATGAGCCGGCCTCTGTAACTATAAAGGGCAACTATTTGACCGGTATAAAATACATATAATTTTCTCGACCTGCAACGTTCGCAATTGCTGTCGAATTTGATGGATTACCGCGAAACATGGTATTGAAGGTCAGCTGTGGTATGCACTGCGTTCCGAAATTCGATAACTTTAGCTTTCATGATCCCTTAGTTTAAATTACCGCATACAGAGACAGACGCATACATATATTGCCACATGCACTGCAACAGACACACAGGTACATTCGAGCAAACACGACATCATCATAACATGCTTTTGAGAGAAATATTCGCGAAAGCGCATAATGAAAGAAATGCAGAACACAAATGCTCAGCTCAAATCAGGCATATTGCATGAGCAGCGAAAGAGGATTGCGAGATCTGCTTTCTGAAACCATAGGAAGTATTGCTGCCCTAAAGATTATGAGTTTCAGAGAGATGTTGTGCGACACTGAAATAGACTAATATAAGTGTTTCATTCGTTTTAAACCACCTTCCCTCTCGCTCCCCCTTTCCACCCAACCCTTCCCCCGCAAAAGGCAAGGAAAGAACTTACCGATGAGGAGGAAGGGGAGGAGAGCAAAATATTGAGAAAATTGGACAATAACCTCCTGCTGTCTCATCTCGTTCGATCGCATGTTGCTTGTGACATCTGAATATATTTTGTCTAGTGTTAATGATATTTTAGTGTTTTCTTCATAGGGGTTGAACGAGTCACGACGGGGGTTTGGATTTGGAATGAGCCGATAATCTTGCGAACGGACAGGGGCTATCGACTTGCCGTGTTCGTAATTGACACACAAGGTATTATGGATAAGACACAATCGTTCGGTAATTGCGCTGCTATTTTTGGGCTTTCGACAATGATCAGCAGTGTACAGGTGTATACTTTATGAACTATGCTCATTGAATGTCATATGAAGGTTGATTTTTTTTATTTCATATCGGATTCATTTCATGCACTTTTTTACCTTTATTAGCTATAATGCAAATTACTCAATGGATATTTATGTGATTCGTCAGCTAATTTTATTTGTCACAGCAACTCTGTAATGAAAATTGCAACTTCTGTAAAACATATCGTAAAACAGGTGAAGAAATAGAAGCGTAATAACGGAAGTGTGAGGATATTGAAGATTTGCATTTCCAATAATCACATATGGCGAATAATAATACATTTATATATTGAGTGAAGTTATCGTTTCCACAAACTTCCGCAAAAGATTCGCTTTTTGATGACACGAGCAGTGCAGAATCGATAGTCAAGTGGCTGAAAATGTATGCAAATTTTTGGCATTTTTACATGTCTACAAGTCTGGAATCTGATGGAACAATTTGAGTACTCATATAAAAGGCTCTTTTGTTGAGAAGATAACAGTCAAGGAACTTCATAGCTCTAGGTTCCTCGATTCGGGAGTTGAAACTATCGGATGGGCAAACAAAGGCACATAGATTAAGACACAATATGATCACAGCCAAGATGCTGCCCTAACGAGTTGCGCAAAGCAAATTTGCTCAGGAGTCTAATAAATTATGCGTCGCTGAATCATTCAGTATTTCATGTCTTATGATTTGTGAAGGCTTTATGAATTGGAATGCATTATTTTACTTAAGAACTCTTCTATTTGCAATATTCTAATTTCACACGCCCAGATTTTAAAAGAAATCTTTTAGGCAAAAGTTATAGGTAAAAATAATGTGTAATCTCAGTAGCACCTCGTATGTAAATCCAACCGTATACAGCGATGCATTCGGACACTTGTGTTGACCATATAAGATGATGAAGGTGCTGCAAAAAGAGGACTGAGATGTGTGGAGATGAACAGATCGAAATTAACGGGAGGGAAGAGAGGGGAAGAAGGTACTGTGAGGACGAAATTCCATTGCGGTTTTTCATTTCGATGCCTTATTCCAAGATTTCAACACATTGAAATATGTACCTTTTGCGTGACAGCAAATTTGAATTTTTGAATGTGACACTGAAATTTCCCGCTCAGCTGAACTGAAATCCTTACCCTGAGTACATTAGTCCCAAATGTCTAGTAGGAAAGCAACAGCCGGAGGCATCGAATCTCGAAAGATAGAAGACGGAGAAGGAGGAGTGGTTGAAAGGAGGGGAGGGGAGATAAGCTCATTATTTTTGACTGCTAAAATGAGCCGACTCAAAACTGAAGTATCGGTGGTCATTCGGGGAAAAACAAGAATGGGAAGGTATCCGAGAGTACATATAGTCCTCTGCGTCATCTCTATATGCGTTCCACTGAACGAGCTCGAATTTTCGCTTGGACCTATGCAGAAGCCTCTTTTTGTTTTTGTCAGTCAATCGATGCTCTCAGTTCGCCTTAAGAAAATGCCTGCTCCTTACTTTTTAGACGACCTTGACGCCTATGATTGCAGCGAAAATATTCTTTCTTACATGCTTCATTAATTTCTCGTAATGCAATTTTTGTTCCTTTCAAGAAACGGCAAAAGGGCTACAAAATAAAACGACGAATGATAAAAATAAAATATCAAGAAATGAAAAAATTAAAGTAAAAGGAGATGCAGTTTTTTCGTATTGTAGATCTACAACGTAATGAAGCTAATCAACGAGAGTCACCTGCAGAGTTTGTCGGTATTCAGCGATTTTGGACGAAATGTTCAACCCGAAGGCAGTAAGGGCTCGAATTCACAAAGAGATCGTTTGCAGGTATGAACACTCATATATATATATATATATATATATATATATATATATATATATATATATATATATATATATATATATATATATATATATATATATATATATATATATATATATATATATATATATATATATATATATATATATATATATATATATATATATATATATATATCTGACTAATGTTGAGCACTTCAGAATTGCACCGTTCAGTTCATTGAGAATACGAGCTTACAATGCACGGCAATCAACGAAAAACTGAGACTTCACGTGGACTAAATGAATCCAGAAATATTTTAGAATGGATGACAAAGCATTTGGTTTAGGAAAATCGATTGTCTAAAGCTGAACTGATTAAAATGCATTATTGAGTGTTGCATTACATAAAAATAATAATTACTTTAATTCGCTCTATTGCGCAATGTGTGTTTATAAATTCATATCATTTAGCTACAGAAATATTTATAAATTTATGAATTAAAACAAATGGCCCTATAAAGAGATCATTCTAGTCCTCTGATATTACCTTTTTTGAGTTTCAAGAGGTGCCATTTCCTAAACGCAATAGAGCCTACAGAAATACGAATACCTCTGGGCATTCATTGAAAGACAATTTGCAGAATCTGATAATTGCGGTACGCGATTACCAATTCGCCGATAGCTTCCCACATGGTGGTGAGGGTGGTAAGAAATACTTGGAGAGTGTTCTAAAGGTATCTCATTTCGTTTATTTCGCTCTTGTCTTGCTATTTTATGAAATGCTTGAGAAGATAATAAAAAAGAAATTTTATTGAAAACAATGCTGATTCCAATGGAAAAGTTTCTCGCTTCATCACTTTGATCATCCTTCAGAGGATCTATAACATATATGTGAATTAATTGCCTACAGATATTGCGGTACGTAGAATTCCTTCTCTTTGCAAAAAAAAAAACGAAATAAAAGAAATTCGGCAATATGCAAAATAACAAAAGAGGTGTTCTTATCTATCAGATATCGAGGAGTGAATGTCTAGACGAATGTCTGTTTCTAACTAATGATCAAGAATCTTATTTTGAAGTTTTTCTGTTATACTTCCTTTTTTTTGTTATAAATTTTTATTTTCTTCATATTCGCCGGCGTTACCAGTAACATCGAGTTTAGAGTTTCTTTAGGCTCGATTCAAAACTCACAAGTATGTGCCTCTCTTTCACTTAATTCCTATCGGGAATATCCCAACTATTATTACTTTTATGTTAGAGCCTAACTATCTTCTCCAAAACTTCGTGATAAGAGCACAATATTTGAATTCAGCGATTTGACTGTAGTCACTTTTACCACTTCTGATGTGTGATTTCAACGATACATTACGATTGAAGAACAATACTTGTGAAAGAAAACGCACTATGTACGGAAATTCTTCATTTTTTGATGATATTTCCTATATATCCGTGTAACTAAGAAGATATTCACTCTTGTAATTTTGATTGACATTTGTTGAAAATTCCAAAACACCTGCAAGCGTCGTCCTCAATAAAAGCGAGTGAGGAGGGGGTGAAAGGGGGTATGGGAAGGGTGAGGGGAGGAGAGAAAAGAAGATGGCTTGTATGTGATTCAAATGATGTTCTAGCAATTTCGTACTAGTGAAACGATAATGAGGTCACTTAAAGTGCATGAAAAGATGCTCCGAACTGCTCCTATTTAAACTTGGCTCGTAATTGATACCCAATTAACGCAGGGTAGACTTAAAGTAAATCAGATTATTTCTTCTTTCGTTATCCGGCTATTCACTGTTGTAGTATCACGCATTCTGCACGTATTCCATGTCGTGCAACTGCTGCGGCGATCATAATGTCGTAAAAAAAACGCCTATTACTCTTTCCGCTTCATAGTTTACGACTCTTTTCGAAAGACATTGCTTGAATGCAATGAAGTGTTGTAATGTTGTACTAGATCGTTCCAAATTATTTATATTTCAAGTACAGGGTGAAGTACGTGAAGATATTCGAGTTCAGGTTGTTTAAAGGTGGAACATACTTTAATTGAAGATTGAAATGCATGAAGCACTCGATGATTTGTTTTCGATTTTTTTCCTTTATGTATTTTACTCTTTTATTCAATATCCATATGCCGTCGTAATTCCTGAGATAAGTTGCTATTAGTGCAGTGCTCGGGCAACGACGAGGGTGCGATAACACGACATCGACTCGAAAACTGCTTCAACCGCATCTGTTGTTATCTTCTACCGCATCCTGGATTGAAGGTCACCGAAAATCCCCTCTTTGATGGCGACATCTCCGGTTAGAACTTTTTCATCGTGGACCCAGTAAAAGTGAATTTCGACTTTAGCGATCAGCGCTTTATATAAGTGGCTGGAGTTCGCCTTGACCGAATCGTTGGCAACGCTGAAATTACTGGTCACAGAAACAAAAAAGTTGAGGAATATATTTCCTTTAACTAGATCTAGAGATAAGACATAAAGTGCAGAGCCTATGCGAACCACCGTGAAGGAGAACAATGCGGTTAATTGTGGTTGTGGTTTGGTAAACAGAGTGCAGGGATAAGGTGTGTAGGTATAACATATTTTATGCAAGTACTAGTAAGTCATGAAGCAACGGCCTGCTGAGCTATGTTTATAACAAACTTTCTTCCACTTGTGCAATCCTCATATTACGAGCAGCACAAAGCACTGGCTCATGCACAGTTCCCATGTTTCGACTATTCACCTTCAATGTGCAAGTTTCTTTATGCTTGAGTTATAGCTCGAGCTTTTGAACCTCGCCCCAACTTTGCATTAATCTCACTCCTTGTGAAGCATTAATCTTGACGCTTGCGAATTATCTGTTGAAAGGGAAAAATATGCTTTAACTTTTTTGTCTCATTACAACAAAGATTTTGAACAGTGCATCGCGCACCATGGAGGACGTCAAGAGAGGGTACATGTTTGCAGGGAAAGACGACTCGAAGTAAACATTTCCGTAAGTTATGCAAGCAACCGTCCAAATTATGTTTGTTAAATGATGCAAAATGCAATCAAGAGTTGTATTCCCTCATTGATTCGCAGAATAAAGAACTGAATTGAAGAAAGCAACTCAGCTGCAATGTAGTTGAAGAATTTTCTAAAATATAATGCTAATTAAATAATTTAAAGTGCACGACGCAAATTTTCCGCATTTAAATCTAGGCAACTTTTTTTGGCGTCAATGGATTATAGGAAAAATGATGCAAAGAATCATCCAACAGCGTGCATAAACGTGAAGGCATAGATTTGACGTCGTTGTAGTGCATGTTTGCCAAGAAAATTTCGCTAAAGTTAAGTTGAATTGAGTACGAATGCACTTCATTGTTCCACTTGAAAGCAAAGCACTCTGAGGTATTCCTTTATTGTAAATTATGCTTCTCATGATTACGCAAAAGCGATCCCATGAAATACGGTTTCGAGTCGGCTAACTGCAAATAATTACTCTTCCTGTTTTATTGGTTTCTTCATTTATTTGCAAGCCAATTAGTCAACACTTTTCGCTAATTTCATTTGCATATTCAATTGGAGTTCGCCCTGTAACTTTAACATACCTGATAGGTTGGCCATCAAGCTTTAAGAAAATTTGAATATCATTCTGAACCACCGTTAACATCAAAAGTTCCTCCAACATAATATTTTAAAACAGCGCCGAGAACGGGAAATACAGAAAGTCTCGATTGCTACAGTCTCACTTTTTGCATTTCAGTGGGTTTATCGCTCTGTATTTCATGCAGCCGTGTGGTCTTACTTTTAATGTGTTCTCTATAAGACGGATTTTTCGAGAGAGAGAGAGAGTATCTGCCGAATCATCCATATTCGCAGTTTTAAAGTCTCATCACCAGGCTCATTTATATGAAAGAAAGATCGCAAAGAATTTCCAAGCGAGCGAATAATTACTATAAGGTCGTCTGTAATTAAAGGCGTGACGTTCGTCATTGGTGAATAGGTAGACAATTCGTTAAACAACTATCCACCTATTCACCTAGAGCTAAAAAAAGGAGTGAATTATGTGGAACGATGTTGATTACGAATAGACATCGAAAACAATTTGTTGTTTTTAAGTTCACTGCGATGACGCAAATACTAGAGGCGGAAGGTATTATAAACACAGAGAATGCCCATAAAATAAATCCTTTAGCCAGGTATATTTCTTTCTATGAGTTTCGTAAAGAAACCTGCTCTCACGATAATATTACTTCATCAAGTTGCTTCCCTCCTCTAACAAGTTGTATATAATATATTATGTTCTAAATGTGATTACCTTTCATCCTGACAAATATAAGAACAACTTTTCTAAGAGGACTATGGGAAAACTAGTCGTCAAAGCAGCAAATCAAAGTAATAATGATGCACACCCGAAATTTTCTTTCGACACAAAACACTTGCCGATTCAATCGCGGTTGCAATAATTATCCGTTGATTGTTTTCTCTTAGTGTTTTTGTTGCAGTAAAATGACCTTAAACTTAAGAAATCTGTATATTTTATGAAACATTGTTGGCTTGCGGTGAGGTTGTTGGTATGAAATTCTGGAGGGGAGGAGGGAGAGGTGAAGAGGGTTTACAGTAGTGGGTGAAGCACGTAAAGGAAGTTATGAGCAGTCGGTTGCAAGAAATCCGATAGGAAGTTATGAGAGTTATGAGCATCAAAAGTTATGGGAGTTATGAGCGTAAAGGAAGTTATGAGCATCAAAAAAGAAGCATTCAGCAACATCAGCTGTACCACTCTACCAGTTGCGATTTATAACCACATGAATAATGAATAATAAACAAGTAGACAAGCGGAATCTGACGATGAGAGTTCCAAATTCTGCAGATTTTCGAAATTCATCGATAACAGAACAAAAAAAGCAAAAGTTTGCAGTGGATCTGCAGTAGGCTAGAGCAAGCATCGCGGGGAGGTACTAAAAACGGAGAACGAGTGGAATCGACGAGGCGCTACCGCAAAAAGTTCCTTCACTTTGTGGGTGTAAGACTGTAGTAATCCACATGGTCACTTCTGATTCTGAGGTTGACTGCCATATTTCTACTTGATTAATCGGATTTCCTAAATTAGAACGGAATGAACACTGATTGCGTTGTTTTTGAACTAGTTGAATAGTTGAGTTATCTCCTTTGACGTTGGTTGTTCATTTAAGGGCCGATCACGATACCGTCGGTAATCTCATTTCACGAACCCATGGTGGCAGATTCTGTGGGTCTTTACTGTAGAAAAAGTTTCCACTCATCTTTCAGTCAGGCTTGCCTCCCTGAACCTTTCAGATATTTGTTTCCTTCATTAGTGTCGACGGCCGACGTTTCTCATAAGAAGAGGCAAGTTTTGCGATAACCAATAGCATCCAAGAATAGAACGCGTTCTTTTTCGAGAATTTGCTAGTGCTTCGCCACTTTGAGTGTATTTTTGTATTCAGTGGAATTTGCTTTTGGAAAAGCTGCACATTGCTGATACGTTTTTAAATTCTCTTTTGGGTGAGAATTCAAAGTCTCTCTCCATGTCTCCCTGTCAATGGAAGCCCGTTAGATTTATGGCACGAACGCTTTGACACTTAGAGCATCAAATCGAGCGTGAGCGGCAGATGAATTCATGAATAAAAAACATCTTTCGATGAATAAAACTTTTTTATTTGTGAGTGGACATAATAGATCGACGGTAAGTCATTTCCGATATTCAGTGCCTACTCAAACTTATCACCATTACCGTGAAATAAATAGGAAAACGCATTAAGAAAGCTGCAGAGATATAAGCCTTTTGCATCTTTTCTATCACTTCTACTGATCGCAAAATAATTAATGAACGCAAAACTTGATAATACCTCTATTTCTTCAGTCTTCTCGTGTGTTACACAAACTCTTGTCTGAAATTTCGTTTTTTCACTATCCAGGTGATCACAGAATATCTTTAACTCGTAGATTTGCAGGAAATCTTACTTATGAAACTTGATCTCTGAGTTTTATTGACACCTAAGTATCCATAACTCATTCAAAAAATGACCAGCAGGCAAGGCGCTAGGTTTATAAAATCGCTAGGACGTAGAATATAGGGAAAATTCTCTCACTATGGCTTTGTCACCTATCAGTTGTTAGTAGGGAATGATGGACACTGGGTGGATGGAACATGAAACTTCCAGATTTGAAATATAAAGTTTTCCTGTCGAGCCATGTGCAGCATGATAGTTGCGCAGAGATGTTTGATGAGTCCTACGTTATTTGCATAGGTGTTTCAAGGATCCGGCAATTAAAATTAAAGGATCCCGCAATCACTGTTTCCTTCTTATCTGAGAGAATGTAATCTCAAAGGAATCCTTCTTGAGCTCGAGAGAAGATCGGATTGTGGAGGATGAAAGGAGTATTTCAATTTTACCAAAAAATTCGCGGTAAATATTGAAATATTGCTGTTGGAAGTAAAGTTCAAAGCGAAAGGCGATAAAGTCTACACCACTAAGGGAAACTTTTCTATCGCTCAACGCAAGAATTCTTCCCTGTAAGTAATGTAATTTAGCCATCCTATTTGGTACTTTCGTGTCGTTTTCCCATCAGTAGCGAATTGGGTGAGTTGTAATTTATAGGGAACATCAATGAGGTGTGGTGTTCGTTTGCACACCGCATATTATTCGCGCGTTCTTAATTGCCACTGCAGCCATGTCAAGCAGTCATTGCTTACTCAAATAACGCTCTCTTAAATATGCAAATTTGCATTTGCGAAGTGCATTGCGACAATGTCATGTGTCTGCATATATGTGTTTACGCGTGGACATGTCTGTGCATGTGTGAGCTTATATTTGCGGGCATGTACATATGTGTTTGCGCGCACACGTATTTGTTCACTTGTAACTTTATACGTTCGTTCGAGAGTTCGTCTGTGTGCTTTGGCGTGCTTGGGTATGCCTACATCTCTACGCGCATGTTTGTTTCTGTGGATGTGTATGTGTGTTTCGGTTTACGCAAGTGTATAAGTGCATGGGTGTGCGCGTGTCTGCGTGGATTTATTTGAGTTTTTTCATGCATGCATGTTTGTAAGCGTTTGAATGCATGCACATGCACGGGTCTCTGTGTATATGTGCGTGTGCAGGGATGTGTACAAGTATGAACGGTATCCTGTACACGTGCGTGTGTTTATATGCACGTGTTTTTACCAATGTCCAGCCTCTCTTTCTTGCAGTTCCAATCGAGAACCGGCGAAGGAAGGATCCAAGAGCTCTAAAATTGGTGACTGTAATCTGCGCAACAAAGCAACTTCTACATTATCTTTCGAGTTGACCCATCAACCTCTAAGAGTTACAGGCACTTAAATGTAGCTAAAATATGCATGTATTTTTAACTAATCGGAGCAAAACACTCGAAAAATTTTTTCCGGAGACTTGTGTATACGACCAGTTCCTTTAAAACATAAGTATATTATTGCGCATTTTCTGTTTAAGGACCATTAATGTGCCTAGTTGGTTTAATAACTAGATATCGTGCGATTTCCATTGTACGTTAGCGAGATTTTGAGGAGGGAAGCACTCTGTTACATATTTTGGTTTGTTCCTCCGCTTCTTCATTATAATTAGTGATGATTGATTGATACGTTCATTCCACGTTGCTATATCTGAAAAAGTTGAGCCGAAGAGTGGCGTGAACAAACTCACTGTAAGAATGATGCAAAACCACAGATGCTCAAATTTGGCTAGATTGCAATTGCGTGAGTGACCAACCGTTAGGGGCATAGTCAATACATCCATTTACTGAGCTTTTGACAGCTGCCTTGACTATATTTCTTAGCCTATCAAGGAGTATTAGTGGAGATTAGATAGATCTCGGGCTGAAGAATTGCTCTTTGTAATATCAACTTGTCCTAAGGATGTGCTCGGGATCTCCTCCATCGTTTTAAGAACTCCTTTTCTTCCCTCTATTTCAGAAGCAAGTCGTTATCTTGTGCTGTGTTAGAGTTAGGAGGTGAGTGTCGTCAAGCCTTAAAGTTTTAAGAGCTCTGTTATAATACTATCCCATATTCTTGGGTTGCTTACTATATTTACAAAGATAGCTGTTTTGTTTCTTTACTTATTAGAGGTAGAAAATTTTCCCAGTTGCTATGTACAAATACAAGCTTATGATTAGTATTCGCTTTAAAGGCATGGAAATTCAGGGTTCCGAGAGTCATAACTGGGCTTTTTTATGCTAAGAGTTGAGTTTGCCCCATTTGCCTTTCCAGAGTGAAGGCCCTGAAAATCGTAGGTGTCTGCACTGCGAACTCCCCGAACGCAATTATTGCACAAATTGGAAAGGAAATTCTGTGATATCTTGTGAATTGGCAGAAAATAGGGTTAACTGTTTAGATTGCTTTATAAAATTGGTCACTTCAATTGCATCACTCTGTTTAAGCCACTTCCTTTTAGCGTCTCATAATTTTGATTTAATGGCTAAACTTAAAAAATATACGTATATACCTGCAGGACGACTGGGAATGAAGGATGGATTTCTATTGTAGAATGAGGATCAACTTGCATGAAATACGAAAATGCACATGTAATCTCACAAAACGCTTTGGTCTTTCGGCATCTTTATGTACACGTAACTCTTCCAGAAATTAGCGCACCGATCTGAAACTTGGTAAAGGAGACCACCTTACTCTGCAGGAGATACTACCAAGCTTTATGACTCTAGCATGGATAATTCCTAAGTCAGAGATGCTAAGTATACAGATAATCCATGCATGCATGCGCGCAGTCATATTGGGACGCACTCTGCAAATATTTACTGCTCTAGCTAGCATAAAAGTATTTAAGGCACTCTCAGTATATGAAAAATGTGTTTTTTTTTAAAAGAAATTGCTCAAACTTATGATCGTAATGGGATGGGCAGAACAAACTGGTATATTGGCAACTTCTGCAAAGCAGGTTTTGCGGGCCTTTACATTGGTTGCTTCGTGAAATATCTGATGCCGTGATTGATTAAGAAGCGCGTTCTGCATATATGAATCGCTTGAGTTGGCTTGAATTTCTGCTGGAACATTGCCCGGTGATGACGACAAGGTAATTTATTAGATAAGAACATTGCCGACGAATGATTGCCATGACTGTGATAATTTATTGCGATTTGCATAGAGTCAATGAAATTGACGATGAGTTAGAATTAAAATGTCCTCCAAAATGCATACTTCAAAACAGAGAATGAAGAGATCAATTGATGAAATAAAAATCACAAAAGACCCGTCATATGGCTGCTTTGAGTTTTTCTCCTCTTTGAAAGTGTTTCTGAAATGTGATGGGAAAGAAAACTGAAAAGAATACTGTAGGAAGTTATCAAGATGGAGCCGATGAGCGCTGTTCCGACTGCGGCGTCCATTTCAAAGGGCATTTGATTCATCCCATGTGAAATTTTGATGAATACTTCCGGTTGATTACAATTGATTTCATTTGCTTACGCCCAAAATGTTCATTGTTTTTTGCTGAAAGAAAGCAGTCTTTTTCCTTCAGCTGATGAAGTTTTAATTCAAGATTGCAATGAGTTTAACCGTGAAATTATCTACGAATACCAATATCACCGCAGCTGAATATCCTTTAATGAGGAGCAATGCAGTTAATTGCTCTCGCTTTATGCCTCGGGAGGCACTGATCGCACTCATTCAAAAACGAATGGAAGGTAATAAAATCAATTAAAACAACTTGGATAATTTTATTACTTTCCTCATAGGTGCCGTTCCATCATTCTCGAAACTTCATCAGCGTTACCCGTAAGGCGTTTAGTTTAGAAAGAAATGACGATATGGCACGATGATAATTATCACCCTCTTACAGATATGAATCCGGAATTTGTGAAGCACGTTAAAATGTTGGTGGAGGAGACGTGTGATCCGAATGTGATCGAAACGAAGAAAATTGATAACACACAGCTAACGCCGGAAATGTTCTATGAGCATGTCAACGTAAGTTTCCCTCCCACCTCCCCCCTCGCTCTCTCCAGTGACCCAAATAGCATTTCTTTCATAAACAGATTTGAAATGCACTCAGGCATATTACTTCGCCATGAAGAGTTAATCAATTTGTGATGGATACGGTGTATATTTGAAAAGACAACGCTATTCAAAAGTTGATCCTCGGCATGATTTCATTTGCCTCAGGTCGGTGATAATTGAGTGTGCAAATAGAGGACGGTATGTTAGCGAAAATCTACCAGATCACTGCACCACTGTGTACAACGGATAGCGTACGCTGTGTATTTTTTGCTAGTGTTTCTTCGAGGATCATTCGGATAGGAAAGCGCCTGAGAAGTGGTGTATATGGTCGTTAATGCTAGGAAGTCTGGAGTTTGACAAAGACTTGTGGAAGTTTGGAAGCCACGAATCTAAATTTTCCATGGCACATCATTAGCTCGAGTTCTAAATCTTACAGCAAGATCAGGATTTAATTTTTTTCAGCTTTATATGAACATTATCACTGAAGATTGTTTAGGAAAATATGGCATATTTGCACGTTGCAGAACTGCATCATCGCAATCAACGACGATACGCAACCACTACCGATGAGCTTAACTACGGCGAATATGCAAATGCGATGCTATGCGGCTGCTGAGAGAGCAAAGAACTTCTACCGACTTAATGTGGCAAGGGTATGTTTCAGAAGAAGAAACCAGTCGAATATCCCTTTAGAAGGACCATTTCATCACCTTTTCTAAATACTGAAGTGACACAACACCTGACTACCCTAGAATTTTTGAACACAAAAAGCTTCCGACTACGAGTTTTTCCGTTCCACAGGACAAATGGAACAATCGCCTAGGCGGCCATGGAGCTGTACTGTTTCACCAAAGGAAAGTAACTCGGCATTAGACGAAGTATAGGGAAAATTTCCTAGAAGGTTTAGAATCATGCAGAGTTTCTTCTGCTAAAACATTTAAAAAAATCTCTTACATCTAGTAGTGTTGGCGAGTCATCTTGGCAATTTGCCGACTTTTTTTGCTTGCAGAACAAGCTGAGATAATTGTCTGATTGCAGCAAATGTGTTTTCGAGATTTATCGGCCGTCGAGTTCAAACAACTCCACGAGGACGCATTAGCACGAGCTTTGAAACTTTATGGCAACGCGGTGGTAGATTGCGAATCTGGCGATTGTATTCAAGATCATGAAAGGAAACTTGAGAACTTCTTAAATGTAAGCATCTTCACTTACGGGAATCAGGTCTGCTGTAATTACTTTAAGGTACTTTAGATAGGTTCGCTTCCGGTTCCTTTCAAAAGAAACAGAGAAATTAGAGACCTTCTTTTGTTTTTATAATTGCTTTTCAAAAAAAAAAATTTAAAATGCGATTAGCCTTCTTTTTATTCGCGGGATTTGTTACAATCATTCTCTCGGAATTTTGTTTTATAACTGTGTATGCGCTACACGAAACCGAACTGCATCCGGCTGGATCCTAGAGATAGCCTGCAACGAAACATAGCCCAGCGTAAACTATTGTAATGTGGACTAATTCAGCTAATTTCAGGTTGATGTGGGGGGCTGGGCGGGGAAGCACGGCGGATGCTCGCGTATACTCCATATGATAGCGCAAAAGTGCTGAGACCTTAAGCGAAATGTTTATGCAAAATTTAGTTGTTCAGGGATTGTGTATATGCACTTTGCTAAACAAAATATTAAATTTTTTAAATGGAAATTATAGCAAACAATGAAATGACGTCATTGTAAATTGTATGAAAAAGATGATTTTTGTGTAATGAATTGAGTACATTAAGCCATTTGCGGTTTTTTTTTCTGGAACGAAAAGGCTGCAGCAATGGTCGCACATTCAAAGAAAAAAAAAATAAAATGACGATTCATGCGAACATTTGCTTTTGGAAAATTGGAAAAAAAAGTCGAAAATTTTGCAGAAATTGGAGAAATTTGTAACGAATTAAATTCGAATCGAATTTCAGGATGAGTATGAGATGCTTGCGATGAATGTTAGTATGGCTGAAACAACAAAGAAACAACAACGAGTAAGTTACGCGAATGATCCTTTGTATTTCAAAGGTGAAAAAACCAATAGCGCATTTCGATGCAAAAAATAATTGTTTCAAAGTGATCGCTGAGTTATTTAATGCAGAAAGTAAATGACATCTGTTAACATCGTCAGAGATACACATACACCACGCTTTGACTCTTAGTTTTTCGATCATTTCCACTGCATTATTGATCATAAATTGAAAACAATTTAAAAACCCAATGCTTAACCGAGAATTGTAATTATAATTTAAAAACGTCAATTTCTTCTGAAAACAATACTCTCAGCAACTTTCGCTGTACACACCTGCGCGCGCATGTACAGTGAAATTCCTGGATATCAATGCATTAGCACCCTTTACAATACGACTAGTAGTTTGGCAGCCGCGAAGTGCATTATGGTGAGATCAGGTTTGTGCGTCTGTATATATGTTTCAATGTGCTCTTACGAATGCCTGTATCATTGTTGGCTGCATCAGATTGAAACAACTAAAACTGCAGTCGTGCAATTTGTGAATATAATCTGCCATAAAGGATGATCGACCTCATCCTTCACTTTTCGACTTGCTCCATCGGCTTCTGAAAAACTTTACGCATTGAAATCTGCCAAAAATTTTCATGTGTTAAACGATGGCTTGAATCCCATTTCATGGCTGCTTGCTGGAATTCCACACAAAAAAAGTGCATTCGCTAATTCGTGATATACACTGCTTTGACAACGAAATTGCAACTATGCTTGCGTACCATCACGTTAATTTCTTGAGTAAATCGATGTAGAGTAGAGCGAGGCAATTTAAGGTCGAGTGCAAAGTGCATACGAATTAAAGGACACTAACCACCGATACGTCATTCATTGTGTAGCGCAAATGACGCTTAAAAGCACCAAATTTTGCAGCTCTAACTTTAATGATTCATGAGCACACATAATCGATCCACCGATTATATGCACATGTATATCCGAATTGCGCATCAAGGAAACCTACCACATTAGAATCTATCCCACTTTATGAAGGCGATATTGCTATAGTACACATCTCAAGGTTGAGATTCACGAAAGCATATACTCTAAGTTCAGATGATAAGTTGAGAGGAAAATTATTGCAGTTCTAATTATGCGTGTTGAACGCATTTGAGTTGTTAACTAAGTGGTTCTAAGAGAGGTACTCTCTTCATAAGATGCAGAAATTTAGTCCTTAAAATTATAAATGAGAACTTGGAATAATCTACAAGAGTACGGCCAATACTTAGGGTGCTGAGCAAAAGGTGCCCTCCACCTGCCTTTGGTTGCAAAAATCGAGCAATATTTTCTTGTTACAAGAGTGCCTTAATCCGCCTGAGTTTATAGCTTGATCTAACAAAAACCTGTACCAGAAAAGAAGGCACCTCCTCGACTCAAGGATGAGCATAGCGCACCTCCTTGTACCAAGGTGAACACAACGCACCGCTTCTTAATCACCAGGCCAAGAAATAAGGTCGGGGCAACCAACGGGTGCGTATGCTTCCCCATACGTTGCCACGTAAACACGTTCCCACATATACGCAAACATATACACTCGCAGGCATAACACATACACAATTGATTTACAAACTCAGGGCATTATCATACTCTCGAATAAACGAATGAAAATGTTATTGTTTATTTCAATATTTCGCAAAGTTTGTAAGACTGAAGTTGCTTGCAGAAATTGATTCATAACTTCTCTCGAAGATCGTATAAGACTCGCTTCATACAATCGAGAGTGTGCGGGATTGCATTATGCGTTGCAACAATTGCCTCCTCAATTGTTCTTGTCTTCAGTAAGAATTGTTCTTCATCAGCTCTCAGAAGAACACATCGATCTAGCCTTTGATATGTTTGCAAAAAGAATAACTCAATTTTTTCAAAGCTATGGATTTTAGAGATCGTATTCAGGGTCAGGGTCAGTGAAATCAGCTACAGTCGGCTCATGTGGATAATTGACTAGTAAAATTTAGTGCACAAAATTAAGCATATAATTTATATTTTATTCGCAAATCCATTTTCTGTTTTTCTAGCGAGAATCCTTTTACAAAAGCGAGTTTCACACGGTATATTTGCAATCATAGCAGCAGTAAGTACTCATTGGGCGCATATCCATAAATCCCCAATATGAATTTTTGTTTGATGCGGTTGCAAATGAAATCCCTACTCGGAGATTAAGGCTCTTCAAGAAATCGGAGTCAAAAGTCTAGTAATTAGAGCACTTCTTTCTTTTACCACATAATATCTCGTCGGCGACAGAACCTATTCAAAGTAAGGTTAAGTTGTACGCCACTAGAGGACCAAAAATAACACTGAATTGAGCAAGTTTTAATGCGACTTATTTCGCATTACAGGGGGTCACACTACTTCTTATATATCGACGTCTCATTCACTTTTCTTCCTGACAGCTTTTTCTTATACCTTCAGTTTCATTCTTTCTCATAAGTCCGTAGCAGTCGATTTTTACTCAGATCCATCCTCAATGACCCGTTTCATTCGCCGAGGGCTGATAAGTTAGTATAATTTCCAGAATAAATCATACTCTAAAAATTCGAGTGGTTGGAAAGAGCTCGAGTTCAGTGCATTTTCAGGTTCGAGATTCTCATCATCACCCGACTTTCTATTGAGCCTCGTACCGATTGTCTGCGTCACGACGCTTGCAATATGGTGCTGTGCACATTTGAGGTATCTCTATCGAAAGCATCAACAGAGTGACCGCTCAAATGAAATAACCAATGTGCCGTTGCTGTCAATTGTTTGATTCATGAAGGATATTCACATGATGATATCACTGTTAAAGTAGCCCTTTTGCTCAATCTTAGGATTGAGTTCTCTATCGGACTGCCTTAGCACATCGAACTTTTGTCAGCTATTGTACACTCAACGATGCCATGAAGCATTTTAAAGGTATATATCTGAGAGTGTCCATAATGACATCATATAATGTGCTTTTTCGCAGAATTGTTCAATGTGCATATAAAAAGCACATTCAGGACCAGTCATGACAGTGTTACGAAGAAATATCGCAAAATAAACAAAGACTTCAAAATCTCAAAGAACATCATACACAACACGGCACGTGAACTCTGAAGGCCATCATGCCGGACCAATGCATTCCTGTGATAGAGGTCGCAAGCATTCCCAGAATCGACCTTTCGGATCTAGTTGCAAGATAATACCTTTTAATTTCTTTTCTCGAGGTATCGTCGTTTATAGGTTCAGTACGTTACATGTGCGAAATATGTCCTCAGAGGAGCCATTGGTTAGGACATCCTGTTCCGGAAAAGAGTGAAGAAAGCAAAAAGCGCTGGACATTGAAACATGCGAATGGCTAGGCTGGAAGAGTCTTTGCGACCTTTTTTTTCGCAATGAAATACGCAAAAATATTTCCCAAGCCTGTGATGAGTCGTCGGCTATTGCCAAAGCGTTTGCAATCAGAAAGATGGTGGAAGAGTCTTTAGAAGACGCAATAAAAATGCGGCATTCTGTACAAAAATGATCAACGCCTTGACTAAAGTATTTGCATTAACTGAAGCGTACTTTCCCTATTACTCGGAAAGTTTCCTCGCCTGTTGATTGCCATAAAAGAAACTAAAAGTTTCAAGTGGATTCCATTCGGAATATTTTTCGATAAGTGAATTGCAGGTAAGAGCCTAATCGGGAAGTTAAACTTCTTCATAGGATGATATAAAATGTGTTTTATGTTGAATGAAACTTGCTCCTTAGGCTTGCTAGAACTGTTCTCAAATGCACTTTAGGTGATTTTATGTATTCGAACATCGTTTATAATATCAGGTCTTCTATTAATATCAAGTTAGCAATCACAAAAATGATAGTGGCAGAATTTAGTAGGTATAACCTACAGCATAGCTGTCATCTCAGATCTAATTTCTTTTCGAATGATATCAAATTTACACATACAAATTTATTCCACAACCGGTCGAGTATAAATCAAAAACAATTTTTTTGTTTCAGATAGTTGTGCTCGACCTTTTCATAGGTTCAGACTTTTTCTCCGGCTATTTCCTGTAATTTTTCGGCACAAATACTTTGTACTGCTGTGTCCTTTTCACGGGAAATTAGCGAAATTCACTGTTTATTATTTTCGGTAAAATCCCGAATAATTTCGTTGATGAAGAAAGTCGAAACGTTCAACACTTGAGCGTTAATCGATGTAGCAGTTTTTCATTTCCTTATAAAAACTGCGTTTGTTTTTTGCAATTCATATTTTTGGAAACAGCTTTTAAAGGTTGTAGTGATGCTTCACTCATTCGTTCACGCATCATTATTGGGTGAGAGATATTTATTTGCATTCTTGTACCAACATTCAGATGAGCTGATTTTTAACTTCATAGGAAAGTTCAGAACCGTCGAAAATATGTTATTATTGATGACAATGACCATGAAGTAAAGAAATTATATCTGGTGACAATGAATTGTTATTTTATTTCACTGTTATTTCGATGTTTGTAAAAATGTAGACAGATGTTTTCTAAGTCTGGTTCTCGGTTACTTCTATAGGGAACGGATAAATGAGTTCAAACCTTCTCTCTCCCTCCACTCTGCACTATTATCGAGGGAAAATTTTTTCCACATTTAAATGGGTACTGCGTATTCATTAGATGAGAGAATGCGGAAAATGGTATTTTACCATTCACTGCATAAAAATTTCCTTTCACAAAAAATACGATTCAAAAAATGAACGAAATTAAAGACGTAATAAAATCTTCATCCGAGAAGAAATGCTTTCAACCCGTTGCGTCTCTATAACTTGGCTGCTCCCAGCTTGACGTATTGCTATGACAAGGAAAAAGAATCCTCTCTATGTATACTGTTATTCAGCCAATTAACATTATTTCTTAACAAAAAACGTCACTAGTATACTCCCGATCATGTACTTTCCAAAATTTAGCAGATTTTCTCCAAGCTGACCGCCCTTCGAACAATGATTTAGTAAGAAGAGACCCGTCATAGCTACATGGAAACATTTCTGCTGTGAAGTAATAAAAAAAGAGTTCATTATCAGAATATTTGTCTCACCGCATACACCTTTTTATTTGGCTATTTTAGCAGACAATATGGCAAATGAAGCGTGCGAGTTGACATTTCATAAAAGTGGATCAACGAGTATCAGCTTGATATGTACATCTGGATAATTTAACCATTGGTTCTTGGTTTTTGCATCATTTCGTCAATGCAATAAATTTCATTCCCTCAGCGGTATGGAGATCGAATCTTTGGCGCAGTTATCAGACGTTATTTTATCATTTTTAAAAGCAACTTTACAAAAATAAAGCTTACGGAAATAATAATGGCGTGGTAACAAGACTGCGATAACAATTTAACGATTTTATGATGAACCTAAGAAAAAGTACGAAAATAATGCGGAAATTTCAATGTGAAATACATTCAAAAACCTTTGAAATTGTAATGCATACTAGATAATCTATTGTATTTTCAGCCACCTCCTTCAGCAGAATGGCGTCTTCGTTATTTCTCGTCAAAAACGAAACAATCCTAGTAGCTTTTTTGAAGGGGTTGAAAAATAACCTAAACTAATTGTCGAAGAGCTGAACGTTCCACCATGACAAGCCCCTCTCTAGACCTTTTCTCAGGTTCACCAAACCATAATAACACGGTAATCGATACGATTCCATTACAATAAGTTGATTTTTTTTAGTAACGAAAAATCGTTTACGCTGTACTATACAGACATCATCATAATAACATCATAGTGCAGTGGTGGTAAGCGAATAGCGCAGATAAGCAGAAGGCAACGCTAAGAATTGCGGCATTCGTTTTTCATTCAAAATACAGCACGGGCTTCGGAAGCAAACGAGTTCTTCCGTTGAGAAATGAGCGATTCTCATAATTATCCATCTTTTACACTTCCTCATCAAACACTTCTCTTCTTATCTCTCATTCTTTGCAATCATATAGAGCAGCCAACTAGTTATATTACTCTAAGGTAGGAATTCACTTCAACGTCCTCTAACTCCTAAAGTTGCCAATTCCACAGTCAGATTTAACCTCAGATTCCGAAAAGATTTCCAGAAGTAGGTTTTTCTGCAGTAAAAGTCGCCCGCTGAAATGGAATCAAACGGAGTTCTTTATCATCAATTGATAGCCATAAATGCCTTTCAAAACGAGGTTTATGTTGTTCAGAACTAAAATACTGAACAGCATAAAATGGGTCAAAACGGATAAACTGAGTCAAGACGCGCAAAATGAGTCAAAATAACAGAAATCACGGTAGTTTAAAGACCTCAGACATGAATGTCCCTTGAACGAATGGGTGCGTTGATTGAGTGAAGTGCACTGATCATGCGGATCTTGTTGAGACCATTGAACCGTGTAAGGGCGGTTTGAGGAAGCCGTCGTCCTCGTTCGTAATCGTCACCGCTGAGAAGCATTCATCCGAACTATGCGAATCCGCTCCTGGGCTCATCGATCTGCAAGAAGCATATCATTCCATTAGGGTAGGGACAAACGATCATTCGGAATGTTCTCATTAGCGAGTGAAACAAATTATCTGATATAAATTATCTCTGATTGTGAGTGTAGTCTTATATCGGTGGTCAGGCTATGAAGATGCGCTTATCTAAACGGCGAAATGTGCTATGGTAGTGGCTATTATTTTCTAAATGAGGTGACGCATTTGCTGATCGATCTCGTTGATGTCGTCGTCTTCAAGCACATTTTAAGAGCGACTTCGAAATTAGCAAAGAGGGACTGAAATTTAGTAAAGATTAATCCAAAATAGTAATTTTTTTCCGCTTAAGGAAAAAAGGGAAACAAGAAAAAAGATAAGATTAAGAGAAGTTGAACGAAAATGCTGCTGTACAATTTACCTGTCAAATATGGCCACCAAACAACAGAGTATATCTTCATAAGATTTAATAGCAATTACGTACTTTTTTCCACGTCAAAACATCAAGACGGCCTTTTCATATATTCTCTCAATGAAAACTATAGTTTTTTGGTTCTTGCATGGAATATTTATTGAAAAGCATACCCTATAAAGGCTGATAAACCATTTTTATTGGTGTAATAAAATGAAATTGTCGATGACTACTTTCAGAAAAAAAAGGAATGGAAGCATTGGGAACAGTGGAGTTGCTTCATATCTTAGCGCATCTCTTTTTTTAAAGCATAAGGGGCCATGTACGCTGACAAGGGAATTTTTTTTTTCCATAAGCAATGAGGTTCTATGCAAATATCAATTTTGGCAAAAAGTTGTTAAGTTTCCCTCAATCGCTCAGTATTTAGCTGATAAAACGAATTCTAAATTTGCAGCAACTGATTCAACAAACTATACTGCAATGTTATTTTTATTAGAAGTTTCTATCGAGTCAAGGCAGATATAGCGTTTGAACCATGGAACTCATGTAGCATCTCTGATCATCGCTACCAGTCGAAATGTTGACGACAACTGTCTTTGTTATGAAACAAAAAATATTTGAAAATGAAAACAAAACAAAGGATATTTGAGAATGAAAGGTGAAACATAATTTAGAGATATGTGTTGCTTGTATAATATGTGTTTGAGATACAGATGCACCTCAAATGCGATCAAATTAGAGAAGCAAGGATGGAATAGGAAAGGAAGGAGAGTGCGGGAGGAAGAGCAAGGCGTGGGACGTTTGCGTGAATGGACTAATAGCACTACCCGAAGGATGACGACGCGAGTTTCAGATCGCGCTGCTTTCAGCAATTCACAGACCAATTTTTAAAACCAAACTTTTCGCAGATAAGAGTATGTTTATACATAGCATTGAGGTCATACGGAAATTAATCTAGAAGTTCCTTGATATCATTCCAAATATGCTAAGCTTTTGAGTCTCAACGAACACACTGCAAGCTTTAGAAGTGAATGATAGAAACGGCAATATAGTCACGACCTCAATGAGATATCAGCAGTGAGATCATCGGAGAACTTCTTTTTTCGGGATGATGAGTTGGAACCCGTGCTGAAGCTGTTCGAGGCACGACGAACACGACGCATTTCTGCATAGAATCCATCACGTACCGATGAAAATACCTTAATAACTCATTATCATCTACGAAATGACCGGAGGTGAATGCAGAGATCTATTTTAAGGATATCTGAGCCACCAATTTTGTGAAATCTCTTCGACAGTTATTTAACATTTCTGCTTTTGTTTTTGTTTATGATCAGATCATCCCATTATATGACCTTTAACAAAATCTCGCTTCACTCCAATTTTAGTATAGTACATCCATACACCTAAAATGCTCAGAAGTGGCCATCGCAGTGCAGTTGTTGCATTTGACAATATGGGCTGCTTTTGAAGATCGATTTAGCACCAGGATGCAAAAAAAGTGTTGATAACGTTTGAATGAATTGAAATGAGGCACAGGTCTTTTGAGAGAGCCTCTCGAAATTTGAGAGAGCCCGACAACTTCACATTTCAGAAATATTTGTTGGCAGCAAAAATATCGCTTCGTTGTAGATTTTGCTTAGGGCTTATTTAGGATTACTGTGCAACCTCTGAACTCTGTTTTTGAAGCTCTTGTTGACAGCGTGAGAAAGATCGAAATTTCTTTATGTTAAAGCAGTTCGAATCGATAGGGCTCTATTATTGGCACTTAGCAATAATGCCGACGGCACTTGTCTCACTAATTAGTGCTTGCTCAACGCAAAATATAGGAAGATGGTTTTCGATCATCAAATTTCCACTTAGTATTTGCGTACTCGGCCAATCGGTTCTTTTTTGTTGGGCTAACGTATCAAAGAACGGACCGTTGGGACCATCTTTCATCGTGAGATGGCTTCAGATACTTTTTTTCGTCGAAACACCTACAACTCACGAAAATGAAGAGAAAAAGAAGGACAGAAGGAGGAAGAAAAGCCAGTCCTTCTCTGCAACATTATCTACTGCCGAAATAAAAAAAAAACTGAGACATGTCGTCTCAATCGGGCGAAGTATTCCACTTGGATTGAGGAGTTAGCGAATTCTCTTTGAATTCAGAGATGAATAGATCAGGTCGATCGAAGATCACTATATGAAGTTCAGTGAAGCGATTAATGTTAACAAAGTGCATCGCTAATCATGTAAACTAGCATTGTCACAGTCAAGCAATGGAGCTGTTTGAGGTGCATAAGTGCCGGAATATCACAATTAAAGAAATTAAACAATCATTAAACAGACGTTAAAGTCCAACCATGGTTATGAATGACGAGAAGGCACTGAGGGTTTGATGCGCTGGATGGACTGCGTTGTCCAAGAAGGCACACTCCGTTATGGTCGCATCCGCACAAGCCGCGAAGAAATCCGGCTTAAATCCCTGAGTACGATATTGAACGTGCTTACCGCCAAACTCTTCGGCCAATCGTTGAACCTTAAATCACAGACGAACGAAGATAACGTATAGCACCAGTTGGAAAGGGAAAGAGACGGTGATACTTGGAAGGATCAATGGCTCGGGCGATTCGCTTTCCGAAGTGGGCTGATATGTTGGTAAAAGCTTTGACAGCAATGAGATAGTGTTTGTAATCTTAGCTCCTTTCCCTACACTTATCAGCTGCCTTTCCAATTCCTCCATTCAAAAACGCGCTTTTAGGATGCACAAGAATAATTGCCATAATTGTCCTTAAATAGATGCTGTCCTTAAATGGTATTGAAATGGTCGATTAGGACGAAATGAAAGGCGAGAGGCCTAATGAAGAGGTAGCTAGAAAGGAGGGGGGAGTTTTTTCATCTAAAGGTTTAGATACCTAGAATTTCGGCGGAGGGCGAAAGGTTTTCGTTTTATTACCGCGAAAAACAGGAGGTCGTTGAGTTAGAGGGCAATAAGAAGGAAAGGTGTCATCGGAAAACTAGCGTGACCACGATTACCACGATAACCCTGACCTCAACGAATTGCGAGAGATCAACAGTTACTTCTTACCTTTGCACGGCAAGTAGCAGTGACGTCGTGCTAGTTTATGGCTAGTACTTCAATGACCCAGAATGGAAAGAAAGGTGAAATGAGGAACCATTCGTCCATACACAACAGCTGCCAGGTAATAAAGAATTGCTTTTTAACATTAATAAGCAATAAGAAAGAGGTGTCAACAAAAAGTTCACGAAATCGGCAGCCCTTTAAGAAGGAACAAGAACCTATGGAAAGCAAACCTACTTTATAGCTTGCCTCGGGAGATCAACAACTACTTTCTAGTTTAATTAGTAAGCAATTTGAAGGGGTACTGTTACAAAGTCACTGCTATAGTTAGAAGAAAAGTGACAATGCTCCGCAAAAAGTTTTCACACAGACTGCCGTGCTTCTCACAGAACGGTGGGAAGGTCTTTATTGTGCATCAAACTGCCTACTATGCTTTCATGTCTCATGTCGCACAATTGTTCTAAACCGCTCTTATATACACTTTGCAGATCGTTTGGCTCAGTCCATAGAAACGAGAAATTTTTTCTATTTTCACAGAAATATATGCCAAGAAAATCACTCGCGAGTCTGTTTTCTGTGCAACAATCTATACACGCTCATAGTTGAAATATGACCTTTTCTTCTCATTTTCGTGATCATCCGGAGTGAATTCTACAGAATGCCAAAAGGTGAACATAAGCGCTTAGCAGAAGTCTGGAAAATTACCTCATCGATAAAGTCGATATTGGCGACGGTTTTCTTCAGAAGTGTTTTAATATTTTCCTCAATGCAATCCCTTTGATCGCTATCGAGTTTCAAATAGAATTGTCCGAATTCAAAACGCCGTTCGCATGCACGTTTCATAATCTTTTTACCCAATATCTGATGTGGATTTTGGAAGCAACTCTGAAACGAAAAGTTTTTCTATTTTCATAGAAATATGCGCCCGTGAAAATCATATGGGAATTTGTTTTCTGTGCAACAATCTATGCACGCTCATATTTGAAATATGATCTTTTCTCGCCACTGGTAACTGCTATAACTGGATTCAAAAGCTGCAATTTCAAACGCTGGAGGCGAAAAAAAATTCGACAGAGTAGAGGGATAGGACAGAGAAAATTTAATTACATTCTTTTTCAACATTGCTGTAGAGTGAGAAAAATTTCACATCAAAGAGCCCCACTAAATGAGCTCAATGTCGCAAAACAAGCTTGAAGACAAATGTATCATGACACGAATTACTTTCAGGTAACGTAATGAAGTCTATCGAATGCCATAATGCCTTTAATTTAAAGTAATATGATGAGATTTGAGTGACCTCAGATTGGCTGAGATAACAAATGCGTTCAGACGTTTGACGCAACGCTAAGTGATTTCTATTTAATTATGAGCTAAATTTCAATTACAACAAATTACAGCTGCGAAGAGATTTACAATACTTAAAATTTTAGAATTAACAAAAAGCTCTCGCAACAGCTATGTAGAAGTGATTTATGCATGCAGAACGTACAGCCTCCGACAGCCTGTTGTAGGTTGAATGAAGAGGAATTAGAGGACCTTTACTGGAATTTTTTCACTCACCTGAATCAGTAGTCGATTGCGTATTGATACCGGATGTTTCATTTGGCCCGTGCTTCTTGCGCTTCCAGTACTACCAGATCGACTTCTCGCCGAATCCAAATCAATCGAAATTTTCGACGAGTTCCTCCGTCCTCCATCGAAATCTCAAAATAATTAAAAATATAAGTTTGGCACAGAATGAGAAGATTTATCAAAGTTTACAACTTCGAAATTGTATAAAGCTATTCACAAATATAAGGCTATCATAAGATGTTGTTTATTAGCTTAAATAAACAATTTGTCTTCTATGAACTGCGTTATGCATTAAAAGCACTTGGTCAGGTTAACTTATAGAACGTTAACTGAAGCATATATATTTCAACGAGTTTCGATTCTCTTCGCAGATATTGAACTATTATTTGCAGTGTTGCCCAATCATGTGATGATTTCTAAAAGGAGGTTGGCTCAGCTACACAAAAGAAAAAGATAAACGAAATAATAAGTAGTTTCGCCTTAAATGGCACGAAAATGTTGAAGATTGCTTCAAAATTTCGGAAAGCCAAAAGAAAAATCATTCGAAAGATCTGAATCAACATACGAAATGCGTTCTGTTTAAATGATGTTGCTTATCCTTCATAACACTGCAAAAATATTTTGGCCTTCGCCTTTGAACAGAAAAAAATGCTATTGCGAGCAAACGCAATACGATCAAGGTAGAATAAGGCTATTTTGCGTCGCACTATATTTTGGTACTGATGTCGCTGTTTGCCTCTTTTCCTGTTGAATCGGTGGACCTATTGTTTCAGTTGCTGCTATTTTGGTTCTGAGTGTATTTATTCATTTCTTTAATTAACTATTTATTTATCCATTCATACTTATTCATTTATTTATCTTCACACCTTACGTTGATGGATAATCACGATATCCGGAACGTTTCTCTAGAAAAGTTATACGGAATTTAGCAATAGTCAAGTGAGCGCTCATCATTCAAATCCTTAGGCAACCATATGCATCTTTTCGTTTGAGACTAATTCCGGCTCGTTGCATTTGATCAACACATATGCCCCGATAGCCATTCAGTGAAACTATTTATAGCGTAACCAAAATAGCACATTTGTATTCACGACGTGTGCATTCTTTAAGTTGGAAACTATAGCATTGAATGTTTCAGGTGATTCTCAATGAACCGATCGACAAATTCACTGTCTCTATGTCACTAAATGCGGTTAAAATCCAAGTAAGTGCACCATTCCACAAGTGAACAGTGTATGACACAACTTAAAAACACGTCACAGAGACCCATTTCTTAACCACTTATGCTTATGACAAAGCAAACTTTGTGAGATTATTTCGAGAGCTTTATTGTCTCAGTTCTTCGCAAATTTTCTTTAGATATCCGCAGAAATATTTTGGTGAATGTTTCATTAACTAACGAATCTCATAAGCAATAAAGTTCTTTTCAACTGAGCTTTTCCGAAACAGCAGGCATAAACATTTCTCATATTTGAAATTACTTCATATTGTCGAAAGGAAAAACGTGAGGCACTTTTTTATTCATATTTATGAGATGAAAACGCTGAATTTCTTTCTAGTGCGCAAATTTGTCACTCTACTGCGAAAAGAGCTCAGGTATGTTTTGACTCAAGTAAGTTTTTACTTAAATTTCCTGCTCTCCCTATTTTACACTATTGGTTTATAATATATACATTAATACGACATTCTGATAATTTATTCATAGGTCTTGATATCATAATCTGACACTTGATACACGATAAGAGTAACGCTGCATTGTAATTTCAATCTTATAACGATGTTTCCTACATCTTCCCAAAACATTAAAAAACCGGTTAGCGCGATACGTGAAAGAAGAGGATTCCCACTTATATAAAAAATGTTGACTAAGGAAATTCTTGTAGAATACCGCAAAGTATGGTTGGTTTCTGTTCTTGCCACCATGGCACTCAAAATTAAAACGAACATTTTACCAAATAGGGATTTGTTACTATTGCCAAAAATATGAAAAAACAGTTATGCTTGCCACTCATACTCTGCTACCTCCTAAATTTCTGTGCTCTCATCCATAATTCGCTAACTGATGTTGAGTGGTTTTCTTCAGCAAAAATATTACTACGACTGAAAGTTTCACTTGCGTTTCTAAAATATAATATTCATTTTGAGAGCACCTAAATGTTAGCTCGAAAACATCGGCATCACTTCAATCGAATGACTCCTAAACTGCAGCCAACTGAATCTCACACTCTAACCTTCAACGAAATGCAGTCAAAAAAAAAAACTGAAGATGAATCCTTATGTTTAATATTATGACAATCCTTATGAGCGATTTGTGAACATTTCTGCACTAAAGAGCATTCTCTGATTTTATCATCAATAAATAAGGTATGTTGCCCATCAAACAAAATGCAATTACGGGAAATCCCATTTCTACATCCACAGTTATAATTTAATAACCGTTCCTTATAAATAAATAAATATATATATATATATATATATATATATATATATATATATATATATATATATATATATATATATATATATATATATATATATAAAGTAAAAGTACAGTTTTATGAGAAGAGACAGCAACTTACCAGCATTGAGCAGATTATCACTACAGCTTACTGAATTAGCCACATTAATTGCAGGTGGAAATATATGATGTTTTGTTCCATTTGTAGATGGTAATTTGAGTGTATGCGCTGATTTCCTATGAGGTAGTTTCGATGAATCATTACCCATCGTAAATTTACCTGTAAAGCAATCAAGTACCTTTGACGAAATGACTACTTAAGGCGAATGTGACGCAAGCGTTTTGGTTAAACGATATTATAGTCATAGGCATGATTTTCAGCAATATTCATCGTCATCGTCCCTTGAAAAAAGGAAGTGATCCGAGACAGCCGTTTGATATAATATCTAAATATGGAAAAAAAACGAAGATAGGATAAAATAAGCGATAAACGTTCCAGAAAATCGAAGAATAACTCATTAATATCTAGCTTATAACCTCAAAATCCTAGGATTCTAGGTTCCTTGACAATTTAGAAGTGCTTCTCGAAATAGGATGAATAATGGGATAGAATGAATTATTTATTCCTTATTTTTCCAACAATGAAATCGAAGAGATTAGCATCGTATAAATCCCTAACCTAATTATCATAGAACAAAACGTAAATTTTAAATTCAAATCCACTACTAGGGAAACTTCACAGATTTATATCACTCTGCTTCACTACGACAATGAAAATCAGTATCGTCGCTGAGAAAGGACAATAAACGAAAAGGATGAAAAGTTGAGGAGCAGCAAATTTTGTAGAAGAAAGGGAACAAATGAGAATTCGTTTCCTCAAAGAGTGAGCAAGCAATAACAAGATGTGCGTACGCATTTTTGTATTCAATCAGTTCACGACAACAGTGCACTCTCAATTGAAAGCGTTCAGTAAACGGAAATACGCAAACGGAAATACACTGATTTGAATGCATTCTCACGCAAATTCACTTTAATAATAGCAAATTAAATGCTCATTGCATGAGCGTGAATAGTTTCGAAGTGTTTCAACTATGCGGTATTCAAGTGAAATATTTTGCTAATTAAAGGTGAAACACCTGAAATTTTCACAGTAGAGCGCAGAAAATTCTCAGATTTTTAGATCCATTTGCTTTTTTTGATTTTATGCAGCATAATTTTTAAATTGCTCTCTATGTGCAAAAATAATATCAAAGTGAAGAAAAATCCACGCTTATAAATGTTCACAAAATAATGATGAATTTCTGGATGTGATCGCATCCTTTTGATTAATTTTAACTCAAAACGTTGTAGAGATAATAAAATGAGGAAATGATGCCCTCTATTGTAGTAAAATTTTGCGATAATGAAGTATTTGTTCTCTAGCGACTCGACTCGTTGCTTAAATCCACTCGAAAATTTCATTCTTCTCCTGATGGAACATGTTGGAGAGGAGTTTCGCTTTTTGCAGATTAATAACGAAACCTAATGCGCTCGCAATTTAATAGGTAATGCGAGCGATAAGCAGAACGCTATAATATTGGGTAGATTAATGCGCATTTAACGTGAGATAAGCGAGCAACTCTACTGCAGCAAACATTTATCGTACTGAAGAATAGAGAAAAAGACCAGTTATATAAAGAACAGTAATCGATAATCTCGGAGGACGACATAGGAAATATAATGTATCAAATAAGATGGTAGGGAAAAATTACTTACAAAAGTGAACATGAATTGTCACAGTATAATAATGGAACCATACAAGAAAGACATGCCGACGCAAAATTGATCACGTTGAATGGTAAGCAATAACGGAAAACTTTTTCATTCACTGTTGAGTTGACATTCAGATGAGAACTTTAAGCCCCCGCACTACATATATTGAAATCTCTTGTGAATAGTTACTCGAACTTGAATAAAAGGCTGTGTAGTCCTTAAAAACGTTGGTTCTAAATATAGCTTAATTATATCCAGACCTGCAAGGTCAATTTTACAAAATGATATTCTTGTTTTATAAATATATAACTTCAAAGCAATTACATCAATTATGAAACAGTGGAAGCACCGACGTTCATAAAATATTATATGTGATTCTACTGTTAAAAGTACACCACCGATATATATTGCGTTCTTTAAGGGTGAATTAGAAAAATTTGATTCAAAAAAAGGTAAGCGAAAGACAGCGCGTCATAAATTAGTGCAAAAAGTTTTAAATATTGCACAACCCATGAAGAGAATTTCCTCTCTCGTGTGAGATAAAGCCTTTACTTCTAGAACACCGATCAAACCCAATCTTTTAGCTTAAGGCCTTTCTTCCCACCTATCTCGTCAATGAAAGCGCCGAAAAGGATAAATGGGACGTACACCAAGAAGATTTTGGCACGGATTTCTTCAGGAATGGAAGATATTTCTTTGCGTCAATCCGTACTCTATCTCAAAATTTGTGCAGGAAATCTAACGGAAGGAACAGCAGGTTAACTCGTTAGCATTTCAGTCTTCGCGCATAAGTAATATTCTATGTTCAGGGAATGAGAAATACATGAACACTTATAGGAACTGTAATCGGTGAGCAAATGAGACGGCCGATCTCAGACGAATTTCGATGTTTCTACCATCAGGTCTCCGAGCTCCAGCAGTCGGATATTACGAAACGGTTGAAAATTTTCGAAGCAACACTCAGGGAGCTTGCAATGCTTGACTTTTACTTTATAGTTCGACCCCTACGAGATGGAGGGCGTTATCACTAAATTCAATTACTCTTCACATGTGTATGAGGCTCTCTCATCGCCCTACAGGAACAGCGGTTGTTTCGAACCACAACGAATCGTGCCCATCACAAGGGCTGTCATCACAAGTGCACGTCCCATAAGCCGTATTCTGCACGTGAACGAGGAGAAATTGAGATTTGCTTTTTGAAAGCGATATTCAGTCATCAAAAAAGCGGCGATCAGTCAGTTGGAAAATGAAGTTGCTCGCTTTTAAATACTGCTGAAAAATTTTATCTGAGTTCACAGTTGCATGTCAAGACAAAAGAGATTTCACTTTTCACAACTCAACCATGAAATTCTTTTCATAGGTACTGCCAACAATTAAAGGTTAGTAGTTAACGAAAATCTGCAAAAAAGATGTCATAAAGCATAAGGTAAATGGGATGCCATGCATATCACTCGTCGGACAGAAGCATGAAGCGTACAAGAGCGCCTGCGTGCGATATGTCGGCGAGGAGGAGGGCGGAGCTCACGTACACCATTCAATTCGGCTTCACTCGAAAACTGTCTGCGTAGACGCAAGCATGAACCATTTGCTTATTACGTGCAACATTAGTTAATATTGCGCACTAATTGCGTCGTTACCAAACGAAGCACACTCACATGGCGCATAAATCAGACTCCCCTAAGGAGGAATCACGCAATTCGATGGTCGACGTCACAAATTTGCATTTCGTATTGCGCAAATCCACCTATATGCGACATTTTTCAATACTAAAAGAAGGAAATTTTCCTGAAGATTTGCTGTAGCCTGAAAAGCGATGAAGCCAAAAAATATCCGAAAGCTCGAGAAATCTTTCATTTTTTGGAAATTTACACGAAATACGAAGGTACTAGTATATCTTAGCTATATGCTAAAAATTAATATTTATGAAAGTTTTTTGAAACAAACACTTTGACGTTGGATATGGCGCTTTTCGTAATCGAAAGAAGTACGAGTAAACATAAGGACGAATTGGTAGGTCGATTTATCTTACGAAGAGAAAACTTCAAAAAAAATCAAACACAGTGTTAAACTGTAAGCATAATTTCTGTTCCTTTCAACTTTCTCAATAAAATCTTTTCCTCTATAACACTCAGTTGCAAGAATGCAGTGAATAATACCTGCAAAATACAAAATACATTCTGAACTTCAGGTCAACACACCGAGTCACCAGTAATCAAGATACTGGGGGATTCAAGAGTTGTGAGCGGATTTCCGGCTGCGCGCACAAATCTACCCACAAAACCTCCGCATCGTTCAAAACCCGACTGTATTTGATCTTTTCAACAATACATGTAAGTAAATAATTTGAAATTATACTTTTATTGCTCATAAAAAAAGTTAGGAAGCACGAGTTTTGAGAAGAGAATGAATGTGTGAAAACTAGCAGTTTTCTGGATAAACGAGTTCATAAACCAGTTCGAGCAGCTAGATAGAAAGGAGAGCTTCGCGTAACGGGAAAGGGCCTTCACCTGAATGGGACAGCATCCGAGTTAGAGTATTTGATCAGCACTGTGCTTTACGCTTCTTTCGCTCTTCTAAGGGCGGCGTAAACTGATATACACTTGAGGACCGCTATTTCTCAAAAAATGGTTGTCTTATTTCATTTAGCGACCTAAGTTAATCTATTTACGTGTTTGCGCAGGGAAAGCACAATGTGAACAGGTGAAAATGTGCAGCCTCGTCATAACTTAAAAAGATTGAACTTCGAAATCGTGTAACGACAGGATGCTTTAAATGAACCTCACCACGTGTATAATTATCATGGAATCTCTAAAGATGGGTATTAATATAGTCAATGGCAATAACTTTGCGACGCAACAGCCGGTAAGACGGTCAACTTGGAGTGACGGTGATAAGAGGGTGTTGAGGCAACTTTCATGGAGGGATCGACGCATTTCACGTTAACTTATGATCTGTCGTGATATAGCGAACAAACTTGTGATCATATAGACGGAAGTAACATTCCTGTCTGAGATATCAATATATTTCGACGATTTTTCTCAAAGATGGCACGAGATAATATCCGCATTATGTATTATAGGTGTGCGCATTTCCCAGAGAGCCGACAAGCTGTGCATTGACGTCACTATGCTATAATAGTGCTATGTATGTCATGTCATTTGGGTTGAACACTACCGTACTGCACTACGTCATACTCTAATTAAGGTATAATTCAGTTTGAATTACCAGATCATGGAACACTTTTATCTGATATCAATACTAAGGAACTATAAAATCATCACAGAAAATGCCACTTTGGAGTAGTTGAAGTTTTCTCATTGTACCTCATTCTGCTCTTAGATCCAGTAGAGTTGTCAGGATGAGATGACACTACTGATTCATTTTTAGGGTCATCAGCGTGCATGCGTAGAGTCTTCGTAGACACCATTACTTACATAAGAGTTTATCAAAGAGACCAGAGAATTTGAAAAAGAATTAATCAATGCAGAATAAATAGAGGAAGTTATTATAAAACAAAGGTTGAAGCATAATCGAATCACTAAGGCGCACTCTCGTCGATTTAAGCGATTAATCATTGGCTCTGAAAAATGTTGTAAAAACGATTATGAGCAGCACAGGTTGAATGTTACTCATAATATTGTGGATGCAATACTGGAGTTGTAAGAATACTGCATAGCTTAAAACAATAATTCGATTTTTAGGCAGAATCATCAACAACGGAGCATAAAAAATTAAACGGGGATTCTTCTCCTTCTGGGTGAAAGTACTGGAAAATCATCAAATCCCTGTGAATCGTAAATTTTTCTTGGAACCATTCAGGAATTTGAAAGACGAATATTCGAAGCACTTTTGAACGCGACAAGCACTAGAGCCGATATTCGGAGCAAAATTGAGCAATAAACACCAAGCATTCTCGCGAATGGAAATTCCGGATTACATTGCCGCCTATCGAATATTTAAGCAAGTCGCTGCTTACCAGCGCTTAAAATATTGTAGATGCTTAAAAAACTTTTATCTCTGTTAAAAAACATGTTCCTTTCAATGATTTTTTCATATTGCTCTAGAAAAATTCGTTATAGTGCTGAGAGAATGCGCAAAAAATTGCTGAAACATAAAAATTTCATTTGGTGTTGTTTTGAATGTTTTTATGGCGATAATGCCTCGCTGAGTCAACAATGATTGTGCCAGAGAGAAAAATTGCTCAACCGAACAGCACAGATTAAATTTACGATAGCAACAACAATCGCATAAGCCGCATTCTTTACATTCGCTTCATTAAACTGGACTCAGTTTTAAGCGTCGATTTTCGCGAGCAAAATACCTCACTCAATTACCGCGCCGCTTGAAATTTGAAGCCTTTAAATTGGTCCATACTAGCGGCCACTTTCCAGGTCTTTTTCGTTTGAAACACATCCACATGTACACAGGGCAACAACCTATAAGAAATCTATAATCTCCAATGCTTCATCATCGCACAATCTTTCTTATAACTCTATCGTACATATGGAGAAGCAATAGAATTCAAAAAGCCGTATTTTTAATGAAGGAAAGGTATGTAGTGTTTATCTCGTTTCATTTGCTATTAGCTGAAGTTCACTGTTATGCAGTAGCGACCGGAAATGAACGTGGGCTAATAGGTTGAATAAAGTGAAGCACAATTGTGGGCAATATTGAAAAAGTAGCCTCATTTACTGACGAAAAATTAATATCACGCAATAATTTTAAGCAATAGAATTACGAATACTTTTACAATTCAATCAACTAACGCTAATAGATTTTAATTGGAAAGTGATGTCGCCCACACATGAAACGCCCACTAGAGAAGTATCAAACGGCAAACAATTTCATATTTCAGAGCTATTGAACACTATTGGATAATCGGAGAGGAAAAATTTTCGATGTACTATTAATTATCGTAGCAATTCTGATAGGATTAGGGGGAGCAATTTTTAATTTTTAATCAATTTTCTTCGCAGATATTGATTTTCATCAACTCAAAAACTCAAAATTTAGTTTCATTTTGGCAAAATTCCTTTTAGCCGAGAGGCATCATATTTTTTTGGTGAATGATTTATTAAGGAGGTGACTAGTCGGAATAAAATTTCATTGTCTGGTCTCGTGACCCGCAAAATTAAACCAACAAGCAAGCATATGCACAAACGAGGTCTCAGCTGTAGCAACGGATGAAAGCAGTCCGCTTAACCTTTAGCTAAGTCGAAGTGACCATTGCTAACTCGTTAAGCATGATCACAGACTGAAAAAAAGCCAAACTTGGTTAATGACAGCTGCGGCACCGCAGCAACCTTACTGTCTTTGTTTAGTTGGCAATGCGAATGCGTTCTGTTCAATAACATGACGTCAAAGGAAGGAAGTTTGCGGCTGCGAACAATAGGCATCTCTTATTTTCGTATTCGCTGAAAGACGAAAACACTTACAGACAAGTTGGAATGGAAAACAAATTCCCTCTACGTGTTTTCAAACATGACAAAGATACTTATGAGTATTGGACCTGAACATTAACGGCTAATAAATTTCGATGAGCCATCAGTTTCATTCAGAGATCTCGACTTTGGGACCAGGCAGCTTGCGACGGGCCTGGAATTTTAAGATCTCAACCTTGTTTTGGATACACTTGCTTTCGGGGCCTCGAATTTCGGTGACTCCCGTTACTGTCCTCGAAAGTATTCGAAAATAGTCTTGGTAACGCGCGAAAATGCATCTGGTTGTCCACAAAGTTCGAGGACTCTCGATTTTTTGAGGCCACCGAGCTTCACTGGCGCATGGTTCAAAGGTGTATACTTTAGCAGCCCAACGAATCTGTGCGGCCCACACTGCTCATGATCCTTTCTTTTGAAGCAGCTCGAATTTTGTTCAGGGGCTACCAAATCTCGTTCAGAGGTCCCTAAACTTCAAGACCCACCATCATTGAAATGACTCACCGTTACTGAAGTATCAAACTCCATAATCGCACTATTTTTGTTACTCCGAATACCACAATTGTCACTTATTCGCAGAAAACTCATCCCATAGTTGACAATAGTCCAGCTATTGTCTGCAGCATCCTGAAGATTAGACAAGCATATTGTTGAATATTCCAGTGAGATAAGCACTATAAATTTGCAGCAGGATATCGAGAATAAGCTGTTAATAAAACAGGCGGGAAATCGTGCCAGATGAGCTGGCAAGAGATACATTCTTGCGATTCAGTTCGCCAGGTGAATCGATATGGTAAATCGTGAATAAGTCAAAAAATATGTATGAGTTGATTGACTCGCATCCTATAAAAACTGACCGCAATCATAATTTTTTTCTATCCAATCGGTGTAACGTGCAACCCATTAGGACATAGAGTGCATATATATACTTTTAGGCACATCGAAGAGCTGGCTCATAAATGCCGAATGAATTAATGCATCAACAGTTGGTCACCGAACAGTGCAGATTATGCCCATCAAATTCCTTAACCCAAGCACTATATCCCTGCTATCCGGGTAAAGAGATATGCAAATTCACGCACACGTATGCGAAAACACAACCTGCTTACTACACGCTTTACAAGAGAAATTCACAAAACCGTATAAGACGAAGCGAAATCTGCGATAGAGTTGCTTCGAAATTCGGATCGGTCAATTATGCAAATTTTGAATTAAAAAATTTTCGACTGATGGCATCTGGCTGGCTGACGAAGAAAAGCTCTTTTGAAAACTTTATCACCTCCCTATTAATGCATCAGCTGATAGGATAATAGACAAATATTTATGCACACATATGCAGATAATGCATAAATTTTTCATATAACACATCGTTGCAAAAAACTGCAACGGGAATAAAAAAGCACCAAACTTGCTCAGCTAGTGAATTTTATTAGCGGTTGCCGACTTCTATACGATTGACTTTCCTCTAAAGAGCATCGTCTGAAAAGGCGGAATGACTCATTCAATGGGACAGGAAGGCGTGTCAATTAGCAAAGAGGATCGCTTGGGAATCGAGAGGATCAACTAAAAAGTGTGAAGAGATTCAAATTTCCCACATGATAGGCAAGAAAGAGATACCTTCAAATGTCGATGATACATACGTGATTGTAACGCTTCGCTATTGAGCCTTAACTAGTGCAATCATTCGAAATCTTCGAATGCGTCGAGCCATATCAACGATAGATGGCTATTTCTCTAATCGAGTAGTAAATTTCTAAATTTTCTAGGCTATACTCGTTTCTACTAAACGAGTTCCCAAATTCAGGTTGTGGAGAATGAGGATTTTTAGCTGAAGCGTGTAGAATCTAAAATTTATCCTCTCCAACGATCAAAACTTTGTGGCGAAACTTCTTTCGAATATTATTTTCGTAAGTGTCATTTTACTGCCATTACATTTATGTTCTATTGCCATTATCGGAGAAAAAAAGTTTTCAGTTTTCATAAGTTCTTTACATAATGTTCCTCTTCAACCTTCGTAAAGCAAAGAACTGAGCCCACAGTTTCAACGCAGATCACTTGTTCGGGATTGTCTGATAGTTCGTGATCTCGTCTATCCTACTGAGGGCTCTCTGTTACTTATGCTATTTATAAATGCAGCTAATGGTCATGATTCTATCACAAATGCCAAATGATTTTGAAAACTGCGCGACAGTGACAGCGCATGAACTTGTGCTAGCTAAGACTACTACTGCTATCTTGCTATTTATGATTGAATTACTTACTTAATAGCGGCATTTTTACTTACTTAATTACTTACTTAAAAATACTTACTTAATTAGTACTTTTTAATATTGTTGACGGTATTGCTCGCCATCAATAATTACAATAAGAGGCAATATCAACAAAAAATACTAATTAAGCAGTACTGCCACAACTAGTCAGTTGAATTGCATTACTGCTAGTCAGTATCAATAATATTCAGTAGGAGCTTTTACCTGTATTACTACTTGCTTTAATTGTTATCACTGGTAATGGTAATGCCGGGAGCGATTAGCGCATTCACTAATAAGATCAATAATTACTAGCATTACAATTACTGGTAATAGGCTCACTTGCATTATGTGATCATGAATGTCTAAATGAATGTTTTTTATGCTTACTATTCACTAATTACTGTAAGCAGCATTACTTGACAGTTATTTTCTAAGAACAAACTTAATAAACTAGTACTTTGGCAGATAACAGTAGTGACGGCATCGACCAACACTGCCAGCAATTCTGTTACTGCTTGCAGTTAACAACACAATGATATTTCGCAACAAGCAATGAATTCGCCTCGTCATCACTTCTCAACTAAAAGGCGCAGAAGCAGCTCACGTTAGCGAAGATCCCTCCCCTTTTAACTTCATAATCAACCATAAAATCTCCATGCAACTCCGACGGGGATTCATGAAGTGCAGGTTTCCCGAAAACTCATTTCCCGATTTCTTGCCAGAATTGTTTATCCTCACCAGCATTAGTCGTTCACGCCTGCGACTACTCAACTGTGGAGGATGCACTGCAATCATTAGCGTCCCAATGCTAAGGAGGTATAATGTATCCGCGAATCGGCCACATTTGCCAAACGTTCACTATGTGTGATGTATACAGAATGCAAACTCATAACAAAGACTGAAGTTGGGGCACTGACACCGTTCGAAGCCCGATGACTTTTTGCCTGAGCACCTCAAATCAAATGAGCCGATGCTATAAGAGACGATTTGTATGTACGTCAGCAAATGATAACGAAACACTCGTCGGAGCAAATCGTGAACTGTCGTAAATGTGTAAGCATGAATTCATCCCTCATCAGTCGATAATCAACGCCTATCCGTCCCTATCTATGCTCTCAGTGGCGTGAGGCATGGGATGGTCATTTGAACGGAAAACACCACTTTCTGAAAGATCTGGACTCATCTCTAGAATATGTATGTTGGAGTACTTGTGCACTGATGCCGTTACACCTTCGTTTACCGCCCATTTTGCTACATCTCGAGTGTATATTGGCATCAGATATATTTTTCTCACCGCTGCAAAAACGCAGTTTCAAACTTGGCGAAATTTCGCACCCGAACTCTCGCCAGCAGTCACCTTATCAGCACAGATCTTGCTTTTACCTTGTCTCTAGTCTTGTCGAATCAATCTGATAATCTGATAATCATTACAAATGTTATCAAGATCTTCGAACTGATCGTCGACTGCTACTGCTCAAAATTTGTTTTCAAGCATAAACCTTGCTCGTTCTCTATTATTTCGAATATAACACAGTATTTCGAAAGCGCTGTTACTGTTGCCGAGTACTTTAGCTGCTGAAATTATATCGAACTGATTTGGGCGATTTTGGAACCGACTCCTTGCTGTTGAAAATCAAATTCAAGGAGTCAGCTCGTTTTTTTGGAGTCGGAGTCAGAGAGAGCTAACTTCTTTTTTTGGCGGTGTTGTAGTCGGGGCATTGACTTTGTAAGCGGGTCTCAGCGTAAAGCCGGAGCAATCTCTTTTTTTAACCACTGTTACTCATCAGTGGATCTAAGCAGAGTTCGATGCGTCAGTCGATTATCGAATATTAATGTTCGCTCATCTCCTTACATCGAGAATCCATTTGCACATTGTAATGTCGTATAATTTTTAACCGACTTTCCTTAGTCGTGTCGAAAAATGATTAAAACCATAAATATTGCTAACAAACGAGGCATGAGTGAAGTGAATTTCCTATAGATTAAAGTTCATATTAGTAAACATTATCTCATCAAGGATATAAATTATGAGTACGTGCAGCGCTACATTCATGCAATAATGGGATGCATTTATGTGTTACACCAACAACTGTTCACCTATGGGTATTACAACTGGCGATTAAAGTTGAGTATAGGACAGGTAGAGTGGTCGTTAAAATGGCAATAAATAAATGTGGACATGAGTAGACCGATTCATTTATATTTCACTCTCACCTGCCTTCGCCATGGAAATGACGGAAGCGGGAAACGAGCTCAGATGTGCGACATTATTCAAAAAAAAAGCATCGTAAAGAGGAATACTATTTCACAGCATATCTTAATGTAGCATAGGATCAACTCATAATCGCCCCCTTCGGACGATAAAAAGAAAGCTCTGATAAGATTTTTTTGAAAATAAGAGGCTCCTAAATAAAAATATCTCTAATTAGAGTATTTATTTCTGCCATTTCCTCTTTTACACCAAAATTTTTCCTGTTTGTTCAATATCCGGATGACATTTTTATCGATGTAGCTCATTTGCTAAAGGGAAACTTATTTATTCATTTGTTAGAGAATTTCCCTTGATGAACATTTCGGGCACTTTTTATCGAACCACTATGGGAACATTACAGAGGGAGCAAACATCACAACTAGAATATAGCCATGAAAGCATAAAGAAGTATGTTTTCGTCAGTAGAAGCAAGCGGAAGTTATATTATAAGAACTTTTCATTGGAATGCTCGCTTCTTATATCCATTCGAAAGTCCGTAAATAACGATCACAAAAGTGCTCTTTTACATGGCGATGATTTTTCTAAAATGCTAATCGTAACCATTCGCAACAAATTCCTTAATAATCTCATAAAAAATTATTCACCTTATTTACGAATTAATTAATTATTTATTATATTTGCCTAAGATAATTCCTCAAAGAGTGACTTCTCGTTTGGAAGCGAAAGATTAATGCCTAAAATTCGAACGTCCGAAAACTAATAATTATACGCAATCGGATGTAGTACTGGACATGCAGTACAGTACTTCCTATCATCATTTCAAAGTCATACCACAGCATGCTCAGGTTTTATACATATTGTGACTTTTACGAAAGGTGCTCTATTTATATTTGCATCTCTTGCTCCTCCCCTCTTCTCCAGCGACTTCTTTGCGTCGTTGAAACCGAAATTTACTTTACTTCTCTCCTACACTGTTGATCGTCTGTACTTTTTTTATTACTGTTTCTCTAGACAGTCCTTATCATTTTCTCGTTCAGACAACAACAAAAAAAAAGAAAAAACACTGGAGTCTTACGTAGTGACATGTTTAACATATCGATGTGACATCAACGTTATTCACTTAATACACATGCACATAACTGTTTAAGTACCTCTGTAAATAAGATTTAAATCCGAATAACAACATGGAAAGTGCCTGCCCTATACGGCACTGCTTAATATGAAACGTCCTCAACGCTACTGTTCCAGCGGGCGAACTATGGCTTCATGTCGCTTGTTTTCTGTGAGCAAATTTCACTGCTCTTATACGATAATCTTAAGGCAGCAATTTTTTAGCAGTCGTTCAAAAACTGCGGTGCTTCTTTAAACGAACTCAACTCTGAATAGTTAGGCTTCATGGACATCGCTGAATCGTTGTGAAAATGAAACGTGTTGAAATTTTTCTTCGGAAATGGGCATACCATCTGATCAGCGAGCAGAAACCTTTGCCAGTTCCGAATTAAATTTCGCATAGGAGATCTGATTTTATGAGCGATATTACATCACTGCCCAAGTTTTTATGCTCAAAAATTTGAGAGGATGCATAACTAGCAAAAGTTATGAATAAAATCTCATGGGAACGATTTGATGTTGAACTATGATGCGGAAATTTTTATTTGCGCTCCGAGAACAACCGGATCAGAAAGCCCCCGAGATTGTGAAAAACGCATGAGTGAGTGGCATATTTTGTCAACTGCTACATTCGACAGTGTTTTTGGTTATTTCTGATGGCGAAGTTTCGTCTACCCACAGGGGAAATTCTGTTCATACTGTTGGACACTGTTAAATAGCAGCACAAAGCACATTGAGAACGCAACAGCAGTAGAATGCATACGATTCATAGAACGAATACGCAACGATGCTACCGCCATCTGTCATCATTCACAACATTTTGAAACAAGGCACTTTTGATATAGCGCAAGTTCTCTCGTTTAATAACATTGACATTAAATATTTTGAGATGCGCAGTCACCTTGAGGAATTTTGCTTAAATCCTATCGAACTTAAATCGCACCACCGAAAATATTGCAGCACTATGCATGTGATTTTTCCAAATCTATTCGGCAAACCAACCAGCTTCAATAATATCAATAAAGTTCCTAACGTGGTCCTTTTGTTTGCAGGTAATCAGCAAGGCAAGTAGGAGCCAAGAGTTTTTTCACTTCTATGTGTGATTTGAGCATGTAGGAAGGATTAGTTGACAAATTCCACGGTAATAAAAATGCCTGCGATTTCATTTTTGAGAAGCTGGAAGGTTCTGAAAGATCGACGAGTAGAGCTTTCGATAAAAAAGGCAAAGAAACAGCAACGAAGACAAATGACGGGACATTGCTTGCCAATTGTCAACGACGGGTCATATGTGGCTCTTCACCCGAGTGACGCAGTGCCCTCTTAATAAAACGGTAAATATTTATCTCTGAAAGTGACGAAAGGCGCATAAAATTTGCAACCAAACAAGAAGAAAAGGGTGGAACAATGTAAATTATAATCGCATGCGGCATATGAAATGTGGTGGATATAAATTTGAGGAGAAGCATGTCAGAGCAGCTAGCACAATATGCGCTTTTGCAATCTGATCATTTAATTAACCACCTTCATAGGTTCAAAAAGTAAAATGCGGAAAATAGTATCCGCTTATCTTAATTGGCCCAAACAACCTACCAGCCGCCCCTCGTTTTTTTGTGCAAACCGACCGGTGTAAACTGTATACAATATTTTTCGTACTTTAAAATGCACTTAAATCCTTTAAAAGATCATCATGAATTATGCACGTGGGATTAAATATGTGGTGTAAGTCAAAGTCGAGAAATTTGGTAATTTTCGTCATAGTAATTCTTGACTTGAAGTAACCATATATAGGGACAAACATATGAATTGATCGATGGACACACAAATAGACATAGGCACAAATATCGGCACAAGTTGCATAACTGTGCCAAAAAAAGAATAGTAAAATTAATGTGCTGGACAAAATACTGGTGCAGTAATCTTCTAAGCGAATTTTAGAACCACTTGGGTTAATTGTTGAAGAAGAATGAGGGAGAAGTCTTCTTGAATGAGAGAAATGAATGAAATATTTTAGAGAGGAACTATTCTCACACGAATTGCGTCACCCACAACAGTGATGAGGAATTGCAGCAAAATTGGTGATACGACTAGTTAAGGAGTCATATGCTGCAATATAACAAAAGCTATGAAGTGCTTCATAGCAGTGAGGAAAATCGCATTAAATAGGCTAAGGGGTGAGAGGGTGGGGGAGGGGGGGGGGCAGGTGGTATTATCCAGCCATTTAAATTTTCATCCAATGCAAATATTTAGCAATAGAAACACATCATTCAGAGGGGGGATTCTTTATTCTTTCGAAAATTTGTTTCATGCTAATTGACTACTGCAAACGATGTGCATTGCCCGCTCAACTTACATTCATAGTCGAACATTTTATGTGCGAAATTTATTGGTTAGATTAGACAGATGCCATCCGAAAGTATTGCATGAATAATGAGAATAGCAAAAAAAAAAACAAATTTTATAGGATGTATTGAAAAGGTGTAAGAAAGTTTCTCACCTATTTGTAGGTTGATTAGTGAAGCGAGTAAACTTAAGTTTGAGAAGACATCTTTCAGGATATACACTCAACAAATTTCATTAGCATAGCTCTCATCGTTGCCATGCTGCAGCCATCATACTATCGGACAAATATGAATATGTACGGACACAGAGATGATGTTATCATAGAAGGAATAATGGCTATGAAAATATGCGAAAAGCGCCTAAAAAGTACTATATAAGCATTTACGGAAGAAATGATGTGCTAAAATTCGAATCACTCATATGTGTTGCAGCTACAAAAAAGAGTGATGTCTTCATGCTAGCAGTTTAAAGAGAGTGTATTTTGTAAATCAAAAACTTCTTTATGATTTATCGGTCATCTCGTATTTCATGAAATAAGCAATTTAATTATCGAAAATGAGAATCTCAAACTGATAGAAAACTGAAAATTAGTCTTCCAAAATTTACATGCGATTTTATTTGAAAAGATTTGACATCAATACAATATTGGAAGCATTTCCCATGTGGGTAACACTAATATAAGCAATACGATTGATAGTATTTACCGATTTGATTGAATAAATGAAGAGATGTTTAGGACCTTTGTGATTTTATGATCATCTATGAAAAAACAAGATTTCTTCAATTTTCTGGACAGCCGGTCATTATGGCACATAAGTTTAGTTTATAAGCATTTGTTACGACGTCACTGCAACTTTTCAAAAGAAGGTAAGGAGAATTAGAACGGAATAGATATGAGCTGGCAGCTAGGCTTTTGATTCATTTGAAAAACGCAGCTGGCTGGCTACTTAGCCACGCAGGCCCGATCGCTAAGCTCACATTGGCTGTATTGCAACCCATCCGAGCCATCGATTGCGTCATTAGAATTAATAAAAGAATTGTGTGCATTCAAAAACCGATGCCACACAACCACGAAGTGTTGACTGATTCAATATCAAGTAATCTTGGATCAAATTCAACATTTAATGGGCGACACTCGTTACGAATGTTAACAGTGGTTATAAAAGAAAATTGTTTTTTTCTTTTGCATTGAACGAAACTAACCGGCGAGTCTCGAATGAATGCTTCACTGCGTATAAAGCAATATTCGAAAAAAATTGCAGTAATCAGTGATGAAACCCCAATTGAGGCCATTTGCGCGAGTGCTCTAAATGTTATAATTGAAGGAGTATCTGCGTGCAAGTGTGTTTTCTTAAGTATGCTACTAATCTTTGATGGCTCGGTGACAGATTGGCTAACACCGCTTATGAGACCATTATTCAGGTAGATGTCTACTTTCAGGTAGATATCCGCTTTCAAATAGATATTTACTTACGTGAGTAAGTAGTTATTTATGAACGGCGTAACTTTTATAGCTATGAAGTCTTAAAAAATTGCATTACTTTAAAATAATGTAACTTATACTTCCCTTTTTGCTCAATTCATCTGAATAGACACATTCACCAAATTGTTTTGTCGCATTTCATAGCTCATATCTTCATAAGCAAATTCACTTTGGCAGATCCAGCCGCTCTCTCTATCTCTCCTCCTTCATTTCTCTTTCCATCTCTCTCTCTTTCTCTCTCTCTCCACCTCTCTCTGTCTGCTTACATCCTTTATTGATTACTCCATAGTGTTCCGACTTCTTTACATTTGATTATCTTCGAGGTTACTTCCTAATTCAGTACGTGCTAAATTCGTTATAGTCAGTTGAATAATTCAAACTGCAGGGAAATCATATAGGTCATGCTTCTTGAAAAAATGCTTTCTTTTCCGTTCCACTACTCACAATTACACCATCAAAAATGATTTATATGCCATTCGGAATTGTGGTTCCTCTTCCCCAAAAACTTAATCCACTACATCATACCTTAGCAGATCCCTTCGAAATGATACCGTGCCAGACATTGTTTGTTGAATGTGACGCATAAGATGAAATCATGTTGTTCACAGGTGGGTCACCACAATCTGATAAATGTATATCTGAATTTTGAAATATTCTCACTCAATAAATTTAAAAAACTCCGTTTGCTTTTCCCGACAAGGCTTTGCCTTCTAAAGAACTTTGCCGTTTTCTTTTCAGCGTTCAGTGCTGCAATCGCTTATGAATTCTGAGAGAAACAAAAGGAATCCAAAATGGGTGAGAGTAAATGATGTGATTAAGAAGGTGATGGCATTAATAAAGCCACTTCGTTTGAAAAGTTCAAAGAAGCACGAGCTCACCACCACTCCTCAACATTTCAAGTTCAACAACATTTTTTGTTGTATTGTAAGCTAATCCCATGGAATCGGCAGAAGTTGTTTACAAGTCATCCTTAGCAGCCGTTTTCATTTGTACTCTCGAAGGACTGAAAAACCGCACTGTTTGATGCTGCTGTAAAGTAGAGTGTTAGACCTCCTTGAGCCAGTTTTCAATAACTTTCTTTGCTCTACACACACAAGTGCACAACCACCAATTTTGCATAAAATGAACATGAACGTTGAGCCGAGCAGCGATATTTTCACCGGGAAATTCAAAATTTCAAATATGAGCCCATGAGGATGAAAACACCAAAAGCTTTCCTGTAATCACGGATAAATGTGACGCTCACTGCAGTCTAAAAAAACTTAATGACATTCCAGCCGCCAAAATATTGTATTTTGACAGCCCGAGAGTGCATACACTAACCGAACTGTCCAGACAGTAAAGTTTCCAGTTGAAGTTATTTAATCATTGACAGCAAACTTTTCCTCAGAATCTGCAAAATCTTAAATTCATATCACATTTATGCCCTAAAGTTGAAACAAATTTGCAAAATTTTATGAAGACCTCTTCTTTTTGTATTTCTGTGATATTCCTCACTACGACGAGCGAAATACACAAACTAACAAAAAAGGCGGCGATTGGAAATCGTTAAAGGGGAATTCACAAGCGGGGTCATGCATGACGCTGCGCGCTGCATTAACATATGAGGATCATCCAATGAAAATAACGGCGACAAACACTGTCTAACTACTTTCCTTATCGAAGTAGTATCTGCGGGAAGCCGAAACAAATCACAAAAGAGCGCCAAAGGCGCTGGCAGGATATCGTCTTTTGCATTTCCAAACTTGACTAGTCAGCTCTATAAGACATCATGCAATGAATAGCAGAAGAATGCTTTCTTATTAAAAAATAGGTCACAAATCTTCGCCAAAAGAGTCGTTTGCTTGCTGCTATATATATATATATATATATATATATATATATATATATATATATATATATATATATATATATATATATATATATATATATATATATATATATATATATATATATATATATATATATATATATATATATATATATATATATATATATATATATATATATATATATATATTTACTTTGTATTTATATAATGCGGCCAGAAGAACTAAATCATAATTGGAGTCAAGCAGCGGTACGCGCCGCATTTTAGTGCATGAAGTTAACAAATAAAGATTTAAAGAAATATTTAAGGCTCCATATTTCTTCACTCGAAACCTTTATTTCATGCGAAAGAGTGAAAAAACAAAAATTCGAGTATTCACCACACTTTAATGCAAGGCAAATGAAACACTTCCTTTTGTTAATGAAGTGCAAGCAAGAAGTCTCTAAAACGAATCCATGACATTCTTGCAATCGCTTCAAGAGGTGGATTAGACAGAGAATGAAGAGATTCATCCCCTCACAATATTTCAGCCAACAATTGAATGCCCACAAATCACAATGCTTCAGCAATTCTAGAAAACGCTCATATATTTCGAAATTGCTCTCGAGTCGAGTTTGAATGCGGCTGGGCGTTAGGCCTAAAAAACCTGATAAACGTTAAACACTCGTATGAATAATTCACTGAATTTCTATCATTATTCATTATGCATATCGTGGATAAGCTCGCAGCTCGTTGTCAAGTCCTATCCCCTGCAAATATTAGGAAACGGGGAATACAAAATATTTTTCGATTAGCTCTTCCACTGCTGAGAAAAATAAAATCATTATGACTGTCGTTAAAAATAAAGAGCAATTGTGAAGCGCTTTTGATATTGTATTCTGCGATCACAAAAACTTCATTGGCAAAGTGCAAAACAGGCTATCGAATAGAAGCGCTTGTGTGTAAATGATGAATGTCAGGTCTTAGTGAATATCTCATCGGAGTTTGAGAATTCGTCTCTAAACAAAACTTCAATTCATGTAAAGTTCATTTAAATTTTCTTAGAATTGAACCAAAAACTTTTCAATGAAAAAGAAATGACAAACTCGAACCATATTCCCACTCAGACATATGAAGCTGAAAATCAACTCGTGTGAATATTTCTTCTATTGATGCTCATGCGTTTATCTGCAATTCAAACTGCAATTTTATTCTCTTGCTTAGGAATCTTTTTAATTTCCTATTCAGTCTAAGCTTCTTTATTATCAGAAATATCGATAACTTTAGTGCTTCAATCACCGCTCCTTTTGGAAGTAATCCTCTTATGCGCGTTTAATTTACCTACTTTTCTATGACCGAAATATAAACTTACGAATACTTTGTACTCTACTTTACTAATGTATTTTTTAAAAAGTGGGTTTATGTTATATTTCATTTTCAGCCGTCAAGAAAGCTATCTCGTGGAGTATCGGCTTGGCGTGAAGCGAGAGAATTCTACTGCTTGTAGAGAATAAAGATAACAGAATGTTGATGGGATATAACGAATGTCACGCAATATGTTGTGCTTCATGCTCGACACCCGTTTGCATCTAAGAACAACTTCCTCATTGCCGAAATTTTGAGTGCGATGTATCATCGATTTCATATATTTTTTTACCGCTATCTTTTATTGCTATGTATTGATATTCATAAGTGGTTTTCTGTGACGATTGTGTTGTGGGTTAATGCTATCATCATGTGGACAACACTCGATCAACCGTCATAGATCACAACCTTATAAATCGATTTAGAAAGCAAGCGACTACTTTAGAGAAAGGGGGGGGGGTGGGTGGGGGTTGAAGCGATAATTCAGTGGCGAAAAAGGGAGAGAGCGGTAGGGTGACGCGGATTACCCGATGACTGAAGCAATTTCTTAGGGTTGCAGTCTTGTTGTTCGTAGTGGCAACTACAGCAAATACCTGTATAGAATACAAATGCACTAACCCAACATGGAGAAAAGCAGCGGTGGTGTTTGCCCTAAATTGACATTTTTTTTTCCGAAAAGCCTCTTTCCTGCTCTAAGAAAAGAAAGAACAGAAAAAGTGGGCATGACAAGGACATCAAGAAAATGATGCCACGTCACAGTATCGGGCATCATCCACGGTCGAAGAAGTAAAGGAATATTAGCAGCATCTTCCATTAGTGTTGTTAAAGTGTATGAGCGAAATCAAGTCACTCAATGACAGTTATGTTCGATACCAAAAGAGCGAAAAAGGAGCACTCAAGGTTTGACGCAAATTGGCAGTGGTCTGTTTGATAAAGTAGTATTGTGTGCATCGATGACCCTATTTTGCTAAGTTCATGCTTTAGAACGCGTGTAAATTGAGCTGAAGACGGTCTAACAAGAAATGAAAAAAGAAAGAAGACGAGAAGAAGAATGAAAAGATTTCGACGAATAAAAATGCGTTAGCGAAAATTCATTTATGAGCCTCTTAGTGCTGAGACGCACTTCCCTCTGGGATTGGGGGCATGCCGATTTCATTCGTTGTGCACCGCTTAGCGTTGCGCTTCTTTGTAATATGAGCATTTTCTTCTCGATGAAACAAACCAGATGTCTTGTTCGTTTATATATCATTCATAAAATATATTCATTTACCCACATTGTAATCTACATCACAAATAGCGAGCGGCTCCACTTAATAACCCATTTCTTGCATTCTGCACTCTTTCCTATACATTTACAAAGACCATCGTAATAAACAAAACATTTCTACCAATTAATATATATATATATATATATATATATATATATATATATATATATATATATATATATATATATATATATATATATATATATATATATATATATATATATATATATATATATATATATATATATATATATATATATATGTAAAATTAGTAGAAATGTTTCGTTGTATTACAATGATCTTTGTAAATGTATATGGAAAGAGCGCAGAATGCAAGAAATGAGTTCTTAAGTGGAGCCGCTCGCTATTTGTGACGTACGTTACAATCTGGGTGAGTGAATATATTTTATGAGTGATTCTATTTCATGATTTAAAGCTGCATACACATTTAGTTACTGGACAACTCATTAGCATAAGAATAAATCAAGGAGATTGCAGTAGTAAACCTTCTTTGGACTCTTCAACAACAAACGATATTAAAAAGGCTGAGATTTAAAAAAGCGGAAGTACGTTATTTTATACGGAATGAGCTGCCATATAAGCTAGCAAGCGTCCAAATTAAAATCATCATTGCTTGAAACATCAATTTTCTACTCGACAATCCCTACGAAGGAACTCAAACTGCAATGAAGCGCTGAGATGAAACATATGCTACTAACCGCAACCACGCCACATTCTGAATTTGCATTTGGAGAAGTGTGTCTGAAGGTATGACTACAATGTACGTTTTGACGTTCTGCTCGCAAGGTCAACCACTTTCAAAAATCAATGCAAAGAGCCAAACAAGCTAGATATTTGTTCCACACTCTAAATGAACCTGCTGCTTATGCAAATTTTCCATTGAAAGTTCACTCTTCCGTTATCAAACCGGTGAAAATGAGAATATGACCGGCGCAAGCCTCATACAGCTCCCTTTGGCAATTTCGGTTGCCTATAGCATCGTGCTGAAGTTGATGGATCAAAGAGAGACGTGACATACGATGACATGCACGCTATGTCTCCGAAATTTCATGACTGCTGCTCCGAGGCTTCTGGAGTTGAAGCTATCAGAAGGGCAAGCAGACAGACAACACGCACGCATGCATACCTAGAGACACGATGGGGCCATGATGCGCTTGCTTAAAATCATGTTCTCCAAAGGAATGCTCGAGAGTCCCTTCGCGGTTTCACATCCAACTCGAGAATTGATTGCAACGTTTTTGGTACAAAGCTCCATGCAGAAGAAGCTTCTGGTGAAAAAAAAAAACAAACTCTGCAGTTTTTCATTCATAGACGAAGTATGCTCTCAAGTTTGAAGCTGTTGAAGGTGTCTGAATATCGACACTGGTTTCATGAAAGCTATTTTTTTACCGCGTGTAACACGAATGCATGTGACACATTACTTGATAGATGAATTAATAAAAAGTATTACGCATCGAGAAATAACATCGCTGTATCCATTGTTTTGAAGGTATTGCATATTGCACGAGAAGTACTGTCATCAATCACCCGAAGAAAAGCACAGAAGACTAAAATCCTTCATTGAGGTGCCCTTTGATCGGCGAACTCATCAGTCGGAAAATGGTGGCGGTTCTAAGAGAATTGAGAGGAGGCGCTGCTTCAAATTCAATTATTTCGGAACGACGAAGCAAATCGAATAAGCAGTCCTTAATGTTTATGAAGTTACGTAAACGACGTGACATACAGCAATTTTCGTGTACGGTGAAGGATTAATTGTGAAAGGGCACCAATTAAATTTCAAAAGAGGTCTATAAATAATCAAAAATTTATCTCAATTCAGGAATGTCTTTATAGGAATGCGATTCTCCAGGAAACCGTGATAACATAGTGCCGACTATGATGCGCTGGTCTGATCTTGCTTTCCATCAGGTGCGTTCTCATAAAACTTTGTTCTTCTCAGGTATAACAGTGAATTATCATCGAATCGTCGATACTGCACGAAATTAAAATGATTCACGTAATTGAAAAGAACGAAAATGCCACAGTTTATAGCGATAGTCGCACTACTTTGCGTTCCATTTTCGAACGACATCGGACGTACACATGTACGTTAATTATAAATACGAAATTAAGAAAGTTGGGAGGAGTAGATTGGAGTGACCACCAACTGGACGGTGGTCAGGTGTTGCAAAAAGCCTATCGATATATCACAATTCTATGATTTCAGCAGGACTGTTGGATTGATTATATGGGCGGTCAGTATCAATTGGCTCCGAGTACGAAATGCCACACATTGTGCACCAACTGTTCATTGGATCCATAAGTGTTCGAACATCTCTTGTTTTCATCTTCAACATCAAATGGAAATGCGCGACAGACAGGCTGATACGATATGCGTTTTTGAAATATCATCAGCTAAACTGATCAATAAAAGATTTAACAAAAAAAAAAACAACGAAATGAAGTCTCACACATTGTTTCTTCAGTGGCCGATTCGTTGTTCATAAGGATTTGCAGAGAAAATGACAACAAATGTTTTAGCATTTATATTTCAGCAAATGCAAACATTTACTTTGAGAGTGATGAGAGTACTTCGGGGAATGTGAGCTGCATGAGCAAGAGGCATGGATATGACATCTTTTTTCTCGAAGTTCAATAAGCTGTAAAGTGCTATAGTACCTGTATTTATTGGTGAACGTTTGGTGACATTTCATCACAAATCGTGTGATTCCCTCCCAAAAACAGCACGTTTTAGGGATACACTCAACTGTATTTGAAACTTCTGTAATATAGACAAAGTTCAGTCGCAATTTTTCGGCACATTTAATGCTAATAGCCATTTAGAAGACGATGATTGATCGATTTGGAAAAAATGCATGGATAATAGCCATTAAAATTTAATCGCCTCTCCTTCCGCAGATCAATATCTAAAGCTGCCGTTGAACATCAAGTCAGAGAAACAGATAGAGAGATGTCAACGTGCAGTCCACAAGCGTATTACTTCAAAACCTTTGTTCAATCCAAAAAGTTTTAGACGAAAATAGAGACACATAAAAGAGTTTTTAATTTCTCATATTAATTCGGAAATGTGCTGCAATAATATCGATCATCCGACTTACGAAGATTCTTTTGTGAAGTGGAACGTGAAAATCTGCTTCCGTGATAGTTCTGCACTCTTATAAATGTACTTGATGTTGTTCACACATGAGGCCAACATTTGCACTTCATGAAAATCCACGAGTGTCGTCAGGAAAAAATCGACTTCGATCTCGTTAGGTGAGACAATTCCAGTTCAAACAAAGAAATATCCTGAAGCTGGTTAGTCGTGTGAAGACCGGGTTTCGGTCAAATAACTGAGAGCGTTATCGAAAGAGAACAAAACGGAGATGCAAACCCCCACGTTTTCCTGTCATGAAAAAGCAGAAATTTCAATGGTGCTCTTCTCAAACTTATAATACAGGGAAGAAGACCTCTTCAACAATAAACCTGCAAGACCTTCAGCCCCTCAACGAAAAGTTGAAATAAAATCTCCACGCTGCACTGAATTCCAAGGAACCCGCGTAGAACAAAAAACCTATTTCAAAGTTTATCCATGCAATTTTGTGCATTGCCGAAAACATGTAAGGATACAGGCAATTGTATACATAATGCAGGCATCGTACACGAACGTAGGTCCGGGAGTCTCATGTCTGCGATGTGGCCCTTATACGTAATACGTATTTTTGCAGCTCCTCTTTTTTGGAGCTTCGAAGTCATATGAATGCTCTCAAGCCGATTCTGTAGTGAACAGAGAGCTATTAGAGGAAAATGACCATTACGAGGCAGCATTAAATGATCTCGAGTAATGCAACTAAAGGAGGAGGGCTATTTATTTAATTATCTCAGTTTAGCTGAACTCGGTTATTTAAGAGAAAGCACTCTCGAATCGTGAGCAAAACACCTCAACATTTGACCTTGTAGGATAATACACCCAGCACAGCGAATATCCAACTTCATCACTAGCTATATAAATACAATAACTTTTACTTGTTCAGTGTTAACTTCTTGAACTTAATGCTACCTATATGATTGAAGAATGTCGCCGACAGCAAAACATTTCACGAAGGAAAGTTGCACGGCTTGATGAGCAAATTGCATAATGAGCTAGTCACGCAATCAAAACCGAGTTTGCAAAATGCGCTCAGAAGTGCATTTGCAAAGTGCACTAAAAATACACTTGCAAATCGCGCTAATGACAATGTCTTTGCATTGCATGTATATGTGCCTCATTGCATGCATACTTGTCTGACTGCTAGTTTTTACCGTGGAACGAATAACCGCTAACGCTGACCGGTCACTGAAGCGTACATAACGACATCTGTGAAACAGAGTGAGGAAAACGGTACGAAGCAGAGCAATTAAGCATTACAACTGCACGTTTTGCTCGTTGCACGTAATATCCTCCTCTCTACAGTGAATAACGTCGATTCGTTCATTTTGTAAACTTACAGCAGCTCGAAGGTGGGAAGTTGTTCGCATGTGCTTTCACTGATTAGATTTATCATTTTATATGGGGATCAGCTCGCAAAATAAGTGACGAATTGCGTGCAATTGGCTACCAGGATATGGAGTTCTCCGCTCCATTCTCTTAACTAGCTCTCTCATGAGTTGGCGACAAATTACAAATCTTCTAAAAAATATCGATTTATGACAAAGCTTCCTCACCTTAAATATCTGCAACTTCTTTCGAAGTTCATAGATCAACCGTAAGATATGGTATGGGAGGTTGCGCTATGCGAAAATTAAACTCACAGAGTTCCATATTTTTAGCACCAATGGTTGGGTATAAGACCACAACATCTCTTTGCTTTAGCTTCAGGTTCGGCGATCCTCGAACTGAAACTAGCACATAGGAAATCTGGCATACCGGCACACAAATATATGTAAGCAGAGAATCGCCATGTGCTCTTGCAAGAGAAATCTGCAGGGACACATAAAAAGAAATTTCTACATAGGACTTTAAGGAACGATTGGGTTGCCTAAAATTTAAAGATATTATTCGGCATATCTTATCACTTGTTGATAATCTGTGGAAAGGAGTCAGTCGGGAGAGACTGAGGAGGTGATGCGTTTGTATTTCTCTCTTCCTCTAGCTCATTAGGCATGTTTCTTCGTTCAGCACAATTTCATTCTGTTTGGAAGCAAATGGCAATCGGGAATGGTGCTTTCTGGAGAACATCAAAAAAGCCTGGATATTAAAGACAAAGCTCGCAAGTTGAAAAAAATTGGATCAGATTTCCTTCGGGAATATCTTTTCAATCACACCGGAACAAATTTTCTTGAAGAAGGCCGATTCATTGCTGCGCATAAAACCAACGACCCTTTTGAAATTGCGAGAGTAGTGCAGAATGAAAAGGAACAAAAAACGCTGGTCTCGAATGTGCGATAATATGATATCTTATGCGGTTCTGCGAAATTGCACTTCCACTTGCAAATCGCATGACGATACGTCATTTTTATGCGGATTTGTGTGTGTATTCATGAGTTTGTTCGATACTTTCAACTCGGCGGCAACTGAGTATTAAGACAAATAATTTAATAGGCATAATCCTAGCAATATTCATTGCCAACATTCAAGGTGGCGCATCGCTTTTGAAAAATGTTCAAGTCATTTCAACATGGCAAAAATCTGTAGGCACTTTGCAATCGGCTGGACAATCGTCTCGCTTCAAAGGACATTAGAAGAAACGAATCAGCTGCTAAAGATTTGTGGGAACAGTCTAGTTGGTGCAAATACTAATAAATCGTCAGTTCTGCTTTATATTTGCTATGAAAAAAAAACTGGTTGATTTGGTCCATTTGAAAGAAAATAGCGCATAATTTGCCAGCTTCGTTGGCATGCATCTCTATGTGGTTGTTGAATAGTTCTGCTAAGGTGTTGCTTCACGATGACCAGAAGGAATCAGACTTGCTGAAAAAAGGGGAAAAAAGAACAGGACACCGTATACATAAAAGATGGTATCGCATTTTAGTGCCTCACAAAGGGATACTAATAATACATTGATATTGGTTAAGTGTGAATGTTACCACTTAAAAAATTATAAGTTTAGCCTTATAGAGGCAAAAATTTCAAATGGAAACGTTGCAACTTTATGGAACAGCTTCATGGATCGTTGCCTTGCGACAAAGCAAGGCAATATTCTATGAAGCGTGATACATTCGGCACCTGAATGTGATCTGGACCTGTAACAGATCATATCGACGATCCGGCTTGTGTGCAGTAGTGGCGGCTAAACGACTCGATCTAATAATCTGACCCCTCCCCTACCCAATTCCTCCTCCCTCCCCCGCCTGCTTAAAAGGAGGAATGGTTGCTTTTTTGCTTCTTATTTTTCTGCATAGGTTTGCATTGAAATATATGAAGATAACTGGCCATATGACAAGGATCACTTGACAAGGATGAAGATGACTGACAAGCGCTGTGTGCGTTTTCAAGAAGCTCTTGAACTGCTAATGCTAATCGTGATGGCGCAAGTGCACCCACTTCAACAACTTCGTGATCTAACTTTGTTATCAGGCACTAGTGAAGTGCATTCATAGGGAGAAGGTTTCAGAAGTCTATGAAATCAGAAGATCAAAAAATAGTAGAGAATCTTGTCATCCGAGTCGTGCGGTTCTCATGTGGAAATCTAAAGGAGAAAAAAACGATCACTAGTCAATCACGATACGACTCGTTGCAATTTCAGTGCAGTAGAACGTCAGGCACATGAACTCTTCTTATTTGCATAACAGAAGTCAAATTCAAGTAGGATTATCTCTCATTATCAAGCTTCACTAAATGTTTATATAGTTCTTACCTTAGTCTATTGTTCACTTGTTGCATCTATTAAAGGAAAATGAGACGATGATTCCCGCTCATGTTTCAAGATGATAGCGCTAATAAAACAAATACTTCAATAAAACTGTTAAAAAGATCTGCTAGAAACATAGTCATAGATCATTTTAAAGCTGGTGGTATCAATCCAAAACAGAAATCCGATACTTGCAGCAACCAAAAGGATAGAAACCTTTTTGTTATCTGCGTCAAGTGGGAGGGGGGACGGATGCAAAAATGAGTAGCGAATATGCAACAAATAGCAGGCAAAGAGTGCACCATAAACGCAAGGGATGATTATCAAAAATAATCCAATCGAAACATATCAGTGGTTGTATTTTGATAGATACGATTCGTGCAAGTCGACGGAAGATGCACGTCACTGTGAACGAAGCAGTGTGGAGAAGCAATTTTCGCGCAATAAACCTCAATTGAGCGTAAAAACAACAGCCGCACCACAAGACGCCTCCTCGAGAGTTGGCTATCGTGATGCAGTCGGATGTCAGCTGGCTGCGCGAATCCCGTTTTGCTCCGTTCTTGAGCCTCATTATAGTGTGAATCGCCTGCCATCATATTTTTTGAAGTGAGACAAAAGCAGTGCGAAAGAAAGTGCTGAATTGGGGGGAAAATAGGGATGAATACAAATCTCAAGGCGTTTCTTCGTTTCTATGATTTTTTTTTTTTGAATTTAGAAAAATTTAAATCAGCAACCTTTAAAGTTATCGCGCATAAAGCACACAGTTGTTCCAAACAATAGAATCCAAAAAGATCTTTTCTGCTTTGTCTTCTCACAGGTACGTACATCAAATGTCGATAGTACTCAGACGGATTAGTATAGTAATGCTCTTAAAGGAAGTAGAAAGGGCGGTGGACTCGAAGAGGAGGCGGGGGAGCAGAACCAGGAGCGGGACGAATGGAGTCGGTCGAAACTGTATGGCCGCTCGACGTGGATCATTCACCATTCTTTTCTCACATCGCTGTTCTTGAGAATATCTTCTTATGTTTCGCTGCCTACGAATCACTACGCACATACTTTAAAAGCCGCATTCACACAACATTCCATTATAAAACTCTCATTTTCCGCTTTTAGCTAAAAAATGTTGACGTTTCGATGACAGATCTCGACACTGTTTGAAATTTGCATGAGACTTCGGGTCGGCTGCTTCCCAGAAATAGATTCCTCTTGCTTGGCATCATTTGAACACATTGTTTTCACAGTTTCCGAGCGTTCAGGCGTTCAAGTTTATCTTGCTTTGTTTTTAGCTAGCACCGCTATTTTTTTGCCATTTCTCTCAACAGAAAAGGCCGCTCCTAATTCCCCGGAAATAGTGTTTTATAGTCAACCTAACTGTTGTCCTTTTCTTTGCGATGGCAATTTTTTGAAAGTTTGGTAATTTCGTTACACTCGTTAATTCCTGCTTTTATTGTTATTCAGATCAATGGCCACATTAAGGTTCTCATTTCAAAATTGATAGTTGCGAATTTTTGAACAAGTGTGGTTGTGAAGTCAGCTCACTTTTGCGGTTTTGTTGATATGGTGCCGCAAAAATAAAGCTGCAAAAATTAATCTGCCGACCCCTGATTTGCTTGATCAGCGCCATTAGAATTAACCTTGTTTTTCTCATAAGAACTGACTTGTTATTTTTTGAGAAGTTCGGTTGTCAATAAAGAGAAACACTGAAATAGGTTTCTGTATGTATGGGAAAGGGATCTCAGCACAACAATCTGTTTTTTCATCGAATCGTTTGAATTACTATAAGAACAAAAGCGTTGAATTCAGCGAGGAATTTTTCAGCACTAATGTTGTTATCGGAAATTTTTGTGGCGCATTTTTCATTCTGCAATCGTAGCATCATTTACTTGTCTTCGTTGCAACGACTGCCAATCCATAACGGCAGCGATCACCGCTGAAGCGACCACGATCACATGATGGGTGTATTTAATGAGCTCATGAAAAGCCTCTGCACGATGCATTCTCACCAGTATTTTATCTTGCATCATGTTTGTTCTGAATCAAAATTCCATTTTTTAATGCGATGTAAGAAAAAAAGTCTCATTTTATTTCACTTTATTTCATTTATTCTGATATATGAAAGATAACATAGCTCTTAGATCGTAAGGAACGATGCAGACTAAATCTATGATTGTTGGGTGATTAATTGGTGTTCTTTCAACAGAAATTATGCATTTTAGAATAGGAGCAGTCGTCAATTTTTGAAGAACGAATCAACAACGAGAGGAACATGAGCGAATGTGCGGAATGTGGAAAGATGAGAGCGTGATTGATTCAACACAATATGTGGTGATAGAGCGTTCCATAGTGAACGCTTTCGAAGTGCCAAAAAGTGTCACATTTTTCAGCTTGGATAATCCGAGTTCTTCTTTTATAGGTGCAAAAAATTTGCCACTTTGTTCGCATTTCAAAAGTATTCGTTGAATCAGAATTATCCTCACTTTCCTCGACTATTATGAGTTATATTCCACACTGACGATGCAACAGAAGGATCACTTCAGAGGCAACCTAACGAGGACGAATTCACACATCATATCATATAGCCTATTTCGAGGTCACTTTTCACGCATTCCAGTGCGAGCGCTTCACTAGAGGAGTTTGGTGGGAGGGGAATGAGAAGAAATTGCCATATTACAAGCGAAGAATATATAAATTCTACTGCAAAGTTATTCCAATTGCGATCGCTAATGATACAGCACAAACCTATTCCGACGCTTGCGAGGTTGTAGTCTTTTCCCACGCTAATTCATGCCTGAAGATTGCTTGAAATGATGTTATCTCGTCGAACGCTCTGTTTCCTAAGTTTGTGAAGAATTTTTCTCATACGAGCGCCGGATAGAAGAAGCAAGCGAAAAGTTTGCAATTTTAGCAGAGAAATTTCTTTTGAGCAGAAATTTGCAAAAGATATGAAAACATTTTCCTCATTGCACGTCTATTCCAGCATCAGCGGGCGGATTTTCCTCTCGCTTATTGCGTTCCATAAGGCATAAGACAAAGTTGCATAAGGCATAAGATGCGTATGAGGCAAAATATTGCAAATTTTTAGGCGCCTTTGCAAAGTTGCTCGTCAAATGCGCATTTGGCAATGTCAGTTTTGTATTTATCTGTCTCAGTGTTTAATAGCATCAGCTGAGGAGCCATTGAAGATAGAGTCATTAAATTTGGTGATAATAATATTCGCCATTGTATGATCATCCATATGTTCCAGCTCATTTTCATATAACAGCTTCGAATCAAGTGAGGAACGTTTAATCATGCAAAAGATCATACATTTTACATCGAGCAGTTGTTTCTTTCTAAATCGACCAAGTCACAAAAGATGACTTATCGTTTTTCTCTAGTAAGTTAGGGAAATGATTGCTCGGATAGGCAAACGTCTACATCTTGTGGGCCCTTCTGACATACATTTTCACCGACCATTCAACTGTCTCTATTCAAGTTTTACTGAGTTAAGATTCACCAGATAATGCGAAATAGCTGCACTGAGAATTTAATTGATTGCATATATCGAATAAATCAGATGAATTTATAAGGGAATAAGTTTTGGCAGTTTTTGAGAAGAGGGAATTAACTTGTAGCAGGAAATAAATTGGAGCGATGGAGCGATTTTTGAAAAGAAGAGAATAAACTGGAACAATTTTTAAAGAGAAGGGAATAAACTTGGACGTAATCTAAGCAGTATTTATGGATGTGATAGAACTTTTACAGCTATTGCATTTCCGCCGCTGGAATAATTTGCCAGGAATGCCAATAATTTTTTTATCCAGTTGCACTGAAAAATGTTGAATGAATGCGCGCATTCGTGCATTCTTTTTGCACAATAAGTGTTGCAATATTCTTTGCAATCGAAAAGAATCAATGCCAATCGGCTATTCTCTAAATCGTAAGATTTCGAGCATTTCATGTCTAAAACATTCATCGCTTTCATTTATTTTCAGCGTTGTCATTGCAAATAGCTATTTCGTAGTTTATTTTCATCGTTCGGCCGTTTCTTTGATGTTTTTCGCACATTTTTGCACACTTTGCAAGTGCTCGTTGTTGTAGTTATGCTCGAATTGATCAAATCATCATAGCGTCACCTCTGTGCGTATTTATCTGCGTGTAATATGTGTGTATTTTTGATGACCAATGAAAAACTTTAATGCAGACTGAGACAGACGCGCAACCATGGATTGATGATGAGTTGGAACGAAGGACATATGTCAGTGGTACAGCAAGCGAGAGGTCTCGAGTTTGATCCCGTCAGCGGTTGGGGTTTTCACTGCTCATCAAAAACACAGCATTATCCGAGTCTGAACCTAACAGTACTTAGCTCCACCACAAACATTTATATATTTCTGTATACATACGCGGGTATTTGTGCATGTCTATGTTTGATTATCCGATAGTTCGGATGCGATACCCATGGAAGCAGCCGTAATGAAATCGGATGAGCCAAGTGCTCACCTTATGATGGAGCTGTTACTCTCGTTTCTGCTATCGCTCGTTGTGTTGTGCATGAGCTGTTGACTAACTGTTGAAGGCAGAACAAAATTTGAAAGTTATTTATATAATCGATTGGTTCATTAGAAGAAATCGTTATTGGATGTTTGCCTATGTCTGGGCAAATGATTCAGCTGAGGAGGACGAAGGGATCGATTGGAAGGGCAGGGACTGCAAGTGGCGGTCTGTGTTTTGCTTTAGCACCACCTGAGTGGTCATTTTCGCCAGTCGTCTATCTGTTTCAACAAATTCGACCTCTCCTATATCGCTCTCATCAATGATTCCGCTCTGTGGGTTGGTCGATGGCTTTGGATCTAGTAAGACCCGATCATTGCGGCCGTTAACTGAGCGATCGACAACAACAACAATGCCGCTTGCTGTTTCGGAACGAGGGGTCGGCCGTTGAATGCGGTAAACGAAATTGGTGCATTGCCAATATATTCCAAACTCTTTTGTTTCACTTCATGAGTTCATCGTCGCTTTTTTAAGTTTCTGAAAATTTTCGCTCGTAAAGCGCATTAAGGCAACGTCATTTCTGCATAAGTGTATGAGGTTGTACCTTTTAATGTATTTCATGTTTGCACAGATGATAAGATTTGCCGAATGTGCACTACTCTGTGGGATCGCTTCATGGCCGGTCGCTCTTTCACACTGAATCAACGAACTGTATCGAAAATTATGGGTGCAAGACAGTGAGGTAAATTCTTCATGCACTTTCGGGTTGGCTTCGCTCTTATTTCACTTCGCTCAGGTTGGAACAAAAGAAATCGTCTATCTGGAGAACATTGCATGAGAGGGGAGTCAAGGGAGGGAGTAGGGGGATGGAGGAGGAGAGCACGAGTTTAGTCAGTGACAATATGAACAAGCAGGTTTCATTAGTTATTAATAACTTTTGAAAAGAGTTATTTCGAGAACTGGTTATATGAGTGAAATAGTATCTGTTATCAGCCCCTCTGATATATTCGCCCACTTATTATCTCTTATTGAACTGATATCGTTTACATACTATACGATGATCTTCAGCTCCGTAAGTACCGCCAGTAATTATCTGTGAGATAAAATCTCTAATTGAATACATTCATTTTCATCCATAGAAGATGAAATTTGAGAAGGGAGCTTTTTCACTTAGCCGGCTAAAGTGGTATTTCATCGTCATTTTGCTTGCGTCATTTAGATATGAAAATACGTGTGAATGAGCAATAAAATCCGTTTGAATCAGTTGAATGAATACTTGAATGTGCTGCTCCTTTTTCGTTTCGTTCCCATAAGGAAGGAGGTTGCTAAGAAACCTGCAACATTATTGGAAATCCTTCAACGAAGGAAGTAGATTCTGTCTGTGCCGATAGACGAGTTGTGTGTTTGCCACTTTTATTTCTTAGAAAGCATTAAAGCGTAAACATAAAGAAATCTTCATATTTTCTCTTGATGCGGATTTGCGCGATGTGATTCGAAGCTCTAAGTCTCAATGGACGTTTCCATTGGCATCACAGATTGTCTACGTTGTGCACGTGTACGACGACCATTCTGAGCACGGATACGGAGTTTCTCCTGCAATCTCTTTTCGTTTCACATCGTAAATCGCTGCAATTGAAACAAATGTAAAATTTTTTCATATTGGAAATCGAGCTATGGAGGATTTAGTAGTAACCACCCTTTTTATATCGTTTATATCATGTACATTATTTAACGTCATTTGGCAACCTCGAAAAAGACGTGGTGCAGTTTTGCATTTTTTTTAAAGTGTAGCTCCGGTGCGGAAATAGTTCGGTAACGGTGAATCTGAAACGGCGTTCATAATGGAAAAATTCGCCAAAACTATGTGCAGGATCGAACCCAGTCCATAAAATATATGCCGTCAACTCTGATTGCTGCATGACGATTTGCTCGTTCAAGCACCTGAGTCTTTCTTATTAACACCATCACCAATATTACGAAAAGTGCTCGTTGGTAGTTAGAAGATAGCATTCCCTCCAATATATACTCTTAATTTTGGACTGATCCCATATATTAACTACAATATCCAACGCGTGTTTCACAAAATTGCTCGAACATGAACCAAAGATACCTGTAATTCCAATTGTTGTTTTTCTCGTTGGAGATTATTTCTCTTCTCGATTGCTTTTCTCGTATTATCGTATTCGTCTAATTTTTGCTTTACATCTCCTGCAAATCAGAAAATGTTCACGGACTTGCTTCACTCTTCCACAGGTGAAATATTACAATCAAAAGGAAATGAAATTCCCATATTTATTCGCTTTAAGTGACCACTGTTAACAAACAATCAAGACAGCCTCCAGCATTAATATATTTAACGTAACGATATTGTGCCATAATTTTCACCAACTTGCTGAATTCTATCAAAGGCGATTTTTAATGCGAGAAAAAACCAACCAAACAAAGTGTCTTTATCCGGAATCGGAGCCAGCTTAGGAACCGGTGAGGGTTGACGTCCATCCGGTTGTGACAAGTTCAGAATTTCCTAAGACCATACATTTGATTAAAAAGCTGACAGCACTGAACAATTCCAGTTCACCAAACTTGTACGATGGGAGTTTTTTGATCGATTGAAACTGCTAATGAAGGAGGTTTTTGAACAACGACACACATTCCCATGGAATTATTTGTGGGAGAAACAATATGCAAATATTTTTTACGCTCCTTCATAGCACATTAGTTCAAACCTTTGAGTCTCAATTAGTTGATATTCAATTTTCTTGAAATATTCACAGTGAATGGCGAAAATCAAAAAGCAGCTCTTCACATTTTGTTTGTCGAGAAAATCCACATTAATATCTGAAGATCTGTTTTCGCCGTTTGTTCATATGATTTAGTCTCTTCCATCGCAATATCTTTCATCTGAATCTATCCTATTGAATACTTACAATTTCGCATATAGGCGAACTGCGTTTGATTTAGAATTCGATCAAGCGAGCAATGTCATCTTGAAGAAGTGTCCAGTCCTTCCCTCCTTCTACTCTCCTTTTCGATAAGAATTCGCGTTTTCAGAACGTAGCATGATGGTTCAGCTGATAGGATAGTTTCATTAACACAAATGCGAAAAATTTTACAGATAAATCATTGCCCGGTAGTTCGCCTTGATCGTTGACTTTTTCGGCTTCAAGCGCTAGAATCTCATTCTCGAAATCGTCATCGACGTCGCCTTCATCATATGAGATCTTCAGTTCGTGCCCAAGTTCCGACTTCACCTTCTTCTTCATTAGAGCTAAACGTTCTTCGCGAAGTTGTTTCTGCTTCTTGGCAATCTAAATTAGCAACGATACTTCATGGTCATATCGAATGGCAAATCTGTATTATAAGAAGTTGGTAGGTATATTAAATTTAATGTTATTTCAAGGGTGTGAATTTCCCGATTAAATTCACTTGATGAAGATGCAGACTACTGCAGGTATCAGCAAATACTCATAACGAGTAGTGAAACACGCGGAGGCAAACAGCCCACGTAAATAGGCAGGAGAAGTGGACGCGGGAAGGTATCTCAGAACGGAAATGTCAAAGGTATCGGAAATCGGGGTAATCGGAACATCGTAATTTATTCTTATTGCTCATCAATGAGTTAAACAGGCGGAGCGAATGTGTCCTAGACCGGAAACCAAAAAGTACATGCTCTTCAATGAAAAGAATCTCAATCTTAATGCTCATGAATGGATGAGATAGAACGGAAAGAGAGCTCGTACCCTGTAGGTGGCACCTTTCGAAACACTATACAAGAATACAGTTGAACTCGAACGCTACTGATAGGGTGGGATCTTTGCATTTAAGCAAGGTGTGTTCATGAGGTGTGCCATGGGTTTCTTAATTTTCTCGCATATTCATTTCTATGAGAAAAAACCGGAAGGCTGTCAAAGACAATCGGACTTTTGAAACTAGATGAACATGTGGATGAATCAATTGAGGGCTCGAAAGAGGAAAATGTATGCGAATTGAACTTCAGCAAATATATGGACCTCATTATCTGCCTTGTCTAAATCCTTGAGGATTGTGTCGTTAATCACTTTGTCGAACCATTGCAATAAGGAAGCCAGCTGCAACGATAATTTTCTCCTATAAGAGTACTTGAATATTGGGCGCAAATGAAACATCTTGCTGATGTGAGTGAAATTTTTCGATTTTTTTAAAATGCTGTTTGTAATAATTTCAGTAATCACCGAGTAATTTTGCTTTAAAAAAATTGCTTCGTTCAATTTTTGCCAGCGATTCAGAAATCATCTGTTAAATTCCACATAGTAATTGCATAGAATCAATGATGGACTGTGTCTAGTCCCCACACTACACGATTCCTCTGCAATTCATGGAAAGGAAACACGTAAGTCGATAGAGTACTACACGAGTATCATGCGGTGACAATATTGCGAGAGTTGAAGAAATGCGATGCTGAGTTGATTTATGATAGGAAGGTTATTTCAGCTTTGGCTAATTAACTTATAATCAAGGAAAAATTACTGCAGTTTTCATTCCCACGTCGGTAACTGAGGAAATTATTTAGACTACGTATTGCCGATTTCATATTTTCATATTTTTCGGTTGTCTTGAAGCCAGAAAGAAGCTTTGAATAATTTTAAGGGAACTTGTATCTGGTCATCTTGAACTTTCCATGAAAAATTCTAGCTAATTAAGTCCTCAAAGTATGGAGATGTTCTGAATTAGGGCCGTCATGAAGGGGTGAGGAAAGCGATAGGGACATGAGGGAAACGCGGCGATCCGTTTCTCAGCATTTTTGTCGCCATTCTCGCGCAAGCATCATCGAAGAGTTTTTAGTCAGCGAAAAATCACTCCATAACAAATTTTGAATTGTAATATGACGTCTGCTTATCGTCTGCCGTTGTTCGCAGCTGGTGCTAAAATTATTATTGAAAATAGAAAGGACTACGGGAGAGTGCGAAGAGGATCAAACTCTCGCAAGTGGAGACTTTGACATGAGCAACAATTTGCCTCCATCCCCCTCCCCTTTGTGCGAGTGGCTGCTAGAAGGGAACGCCTGATATCAATTCTGTTCCAGACGAAACATTAAACGAACCTTTTTGTGCGTCGCCTTGTAGACGTCGAGTGATTTCTTGAGGGTTGCATTCGTTTGAATATCGTTGAACGCACTATTCAACGCTTCGTTCATCAGTGACATTTCCTCTTCCGTGCAATATGGAAAATGAACCTTGAGAATGCGCTGGTTAACAAAACGATTGTGGGATGACCGACCCATAAAGGTGTCTGATAGGAGAGGTAACCATTATAAGGCAGTCGATTCACTGCGCGACAGTGATGCACATAGGTACCGAACAGAATTGCTGACGAGGGTTCTTGGCATTAACACCTGTGGTAGTGGCTGAACTGCGGGCCAGCTTTCGCTTACACATCACTGTGGAATATCGATAGAACCATAGAATGCAACTATATGGAACATAATAGAAATGCCGCAACGATGATGTTCTATATGGGTGAAATTCAAAACGCGATTCGGAATACGTTAGAGGCTCTTTTTCTGCGATCGACTCATTACAAGCTGCACAACTGAAATCTATGTGTGTACAGTGCATTACGGCGATCGCATAAATACAAGCCACGAGCAATAATATAAATACTGAAATGAAATTACATATTTAAGGGGAATTCGATGTTCATCATTAAATCGATGGGCATTTCAACGCACCTTGCCAAGATAGACTCGACATGATTGAACGTTCTGTGTAGCGGCGATGAAATTGTTTCGTGCCTCTGCTGCAGCAAAGTACCTCATACGTGTATTGCTGCAAATATTCACTCATCTTTTAGATACGATCAGCTAGCAAATGTTTTTATTAGTGGAATATATTCAGCGAGCATGAATATAAAAATATAAAATTTCCGCTCTTATAGTTTCCGATATATTTTCGATGAATTTCCGACGTATCGAATAAATTGTTTGTCCATTGAATTTCCGGTGTAAATGCCCCGAATTCATTTCGCAATTTCACTCTTTTATCCATTTTTCAAATAAACTCGTGATTTCAACTATCACAGAGTATATTCACTGCAGCTATGTGATTGTAAAAACTTCATCAAACGATTTAGATGAGCTAGGGCGAATGTTGCAGCAGTTGACAGCATTGCAGAAGCACTGACTCAAATGGCGCTAAAAATATGCAGCGTTTCTGAGACACCTCTCCTAGTAGTTTTGCATCTCCTCTTTGCTATGATTAGAGAAAGATCATACCTTGGATCTATGTGTTCAAGTTCAGTCCATCTAGTGATGCCGAATGCCATTTGTGTGCAAGCATGCACAAGCAGCACGCGTCCATTGGTCCATTTGAACTTCGCCAACGAGACGCGTTGTTGCCATTCAGTCGCATCATCTAATGCAGCCTCCAGACGGTTCTCTTTTTCGCTTGCATAGTCCGGGCCAAATATTCTCGCTAAATTCTATACAATTGAATACAAAAGGTGAAGAATGGTGGGGATAAAGATAGAGGGTAGTTAGTAAAGTCGTGAAAACTTTTCGCGTTTTGATCGTATAGAATCGTCAACAATTATTTCAGATATTGGGAAAAAATTGGCAATAACTTTCACTGAAATGACCTAGAGGAGAACGAAAACAACTATAATTCCGGCGAGGGAATTCATACTTAGCAATTGATCTTGCTTCTCGTGCAGCTCCTTTAGATTGTCGCATTGTTCCTTATAGATTTCGGCGATGCGTGCAGCTCTCTCATATTGCTTTTTAGCGCCATTCATTTCCTCAATTTTCGTTAATCACTTTCAACTGCGAGCATGACGAATATCAGTTTAATTTTACATCCAAACTTTAGCAGTGAGTACCTTCGATATTCCAACCCAACTTCCTCTTCCTTCCTCACAAAGGCAAAAAAACTCCATCATATACGAATGTCCTTTGAAGAAACCTTTCAAAACTCCTGAAGCATTTTCGAGGCTTTCTCATATCTTGCGCTTCCACATACCCGATTGACGCGCCACTTAAATGTTGTCACTGTGAAGTAACCTTTATATCTATTGATGTACGCACGCAACCCAGTACATTCCGCTCATAAGGATTTCGCAGTTATTGGGCCTATGACCAACACGTAATCACTAGAAAACAGCAAATGGTGGGAAACAGGGATTCGTGAGATTCTACCGCCTCCAATTTTTGCCGAATTTTTGGTGCCGTCAACTGCTACCCGTCTTTTTGTTATTCACGTTCTTCGTTCGTCTTTTCGGCTCTGCAAATCGAAAATTGCCTCGAATAACTTTACCGTCTTGCTTTCAGGTAGTACCATCTATGGGGCAGTGAAATTTCAGGGGTACGATATTTTCTTTGCAGCTAAACAGAAAGTGGAAAAGAGTGGCCTCAACTTTTGCCACAGAAGAAGGAGCGGCAAGCTAAAGCTCATACGAAGGAAGCTTTCGTTATACTAATCCGGTATTTTTTCTGAAACGCACTTGCTACATTGGTGAAAGATGGTCTATAATATTTCATTTAGCGCCTTTTTGTGAATAACATTAATAGCATCCAGTGCGGCGAAGTTCCACAAACGAGATCACTGGTGAGTCGTCTGGAAGTTGGAGTTGCTACCGGGAGTGAAGTCCTAGCTCTTGGAAGTAGCAGCCAGAGGGCTGATTCCTCACATTCTCGAGGTGGGGACCGATGGAAACTGACTCCTTTTTCGCGCAATTCGAATTCAGAATCCAAATTTTGAGCTTAAAGGAAATGGAGTGGAAGTCAGCTCATTTTGATGGCACCCGTCGCTGACCGTCTATTATAGCCTGTTTTTTTTTCTGCCTAACGACTGAACTGAAAATTGCTATCGCAAAAAGAAATTATTTATGCGTGCAGACTTTCTCGGCTACTTCTTGCTTATTTAGTGCCTCCAGATAATCTCGTTGTTCCTTGTTGAAGCGATCGTCCCATGTGCCCTGAAAAAGGTGATTAGATGAAGCGAGTGGAGGAATGTGCCAGGCGAGTTGTTACGATGTGCATGCAATTTTGTATTCTACTTATCTCATTCATTAACTGCACAATCTGACGATTAAAAAAAGTGGAATTTGCTGAATGATGTATATATATATATATATATATATATATATATATATATATATATATATATATATATATATATATATATATATATATATATATATATATATATATATATATATATATATATATATATATATATATATATATATATATATAAGTAATGGTCGCTAGCTTAAATGTGATAACCAGCAACTGTAACAGTCGTATGTTTGCGGGTGTTGATCGATCAGACTCATCTATCAGCACGAAAATACATTTAATGTCTTAAGACATTTTTACTTTTATACGGTGGTCGATTCAGCTGATAACTAAGTGATTCAATGTCACTATCCATCATTCGCGAACGATCTCGCCTTAATTATGGTAAAAATGATAATGGGAATCAACAACCTGTTGCTTTAGAAATGACCTAACGGATGGCTGCTCAATGTTGTCAACGTCCGCTTTCTCCTTCTCACTGAAAATAGCATAGAACGTTGAAGTTGTTAAGCAATGAGGAAAATTAACTCATAACATAAAAACATATTCAATGTGTAACTGATTATTATTGGACTTTTTCAGCAGATCTAGCGCTAGTGCTGTTAAATGTTCGAGTTAAGTTGTACGATCGAAGTACGCAGATGACAAGCAATTTTTGGAAGAGAAGAAAAACGCACCGTCTCAAAGAATTTCAATAATAATTGGACTAAAATTGATTGATGTGAAAATATGACAGCGACATATTTGCATATATGTCTTGAAAAGTCTGCATATTCAGTTATTGTTCATGACTAAAGTTGAGGAAAGTTTTGAAGTTATTTCACTGTTATGTGACAAACGTCTGCTTTTTGAGCTCTTTGAAGGTGGCTTCGAGTTGATCGAGAGTCTTCTTGATTTCATCAGCGAATAATGTCTTTGCTTCATATTTCTTCAGCACGTTCTTGCGTTCAAGTCGATAAATTGCCTTCTCCAGGTTGATATATTCCTCAAAATTTTCTTCCGTAGATTCATCACTCAAAAAGCTTAATGAACTCACCAAGTGATGGTCAAGGTGTGCTTATTTCGATTCGAAGAATCATTAAGAACTGTGTCCTCTTTAGCGATGTTTCGAAGATTTTCTTTACATTGGACAGACTAAGAATCAAGAATCATTAACAAAAATTGCTCTTTCCCCCCCCCCCCCCTCTCGTTACCCTTCTACCTGCTTTCTTTGCTCTCCCTTCTCTTTCTGTAAAATATAGATCCTGAGAAAAATTCCATAACCCGTCAGAGCAAAGCAAAAATTTAAGCTTTTTCAGCGTGGTTGCATCTATTACTAGTTTCGATGATTTAAGCAACATTTTAAACCTTATGATTCTTTTATTGCTTTTATAATTCTGGTACAATTTAGTCAGAGCAAGTCGTAATCTAGTATCAAGCTTATGACGTCGATTTTTCCGGATTACTGCATCACTAAAGCTAAACAGATTGAACTCCAAATCATTTATCCGGAAATCTACAAACGTGCACTGAAAAGATTCAAGATGGGTATATGCGAAAGAGTACGCACGGTTTTGATGCAGAACATACCTGTACAATACCGTCGGTGAGAGTTTTCCCATCTTTTTGTTTCTCCTCGTTTGGTATGACACCTGAGTTTGCTTCGTTTCTCGCATTCGCTGGCTGTTCAGCGGGCTGCACAACGACTGGCTTCACTGAATTCTTGCTGTTTTTTCCTTTGTCCTTAATGAGAGACATGAGCTTGCAAGATATCAGCTTTTGCAAATCGTCTCAAACCAACTACTCAAATTTACTTCATGAACAATTAATAAAACGAGTCCAATAATGAATACTTGTTGTAACTGATGCAGTAGCTTGTACTACAGGTCTTCTGGTAATGATCTGTCTCGCCATGGCGATCGGTGAAAGTCGGTTGCAAAACCGAACCAAATTGATTGTAATGTTGGGTTTCGACATCTTGGGCTTTTGCAAAGCGAATAGACCGACGCAAGAAGTGGTCCAAAAATGTCATAGCTCAAGTTTCATTGGCTTCCACGTTGAACCTTCTACACACAAAGAGAGACACATACTCGTACCTAAATACATAGGCAAAAACACGGCATTACGATGTGCTCTGCAAATGAACGTGCACTTTTGCAGACCGTCATCGTAACTTTCAATGGGGGTAACATTTCTCGACGACGAATTGACACATATCGTGTCGCCAGTGAAAATTTCAGCGCTTTTCCGTGTTTGTATTTTTGCAAAAGTGACGTTGTGTTGATGCACATGTATCTCAATTTTTGCTAACTTCAACGAAGAAGCAACTGAGGATAGAGACATGAAAATTGATAGACATAATATATGCCACAGAACGACTTTTTATGGCACCTTTCACTCTGAACCACCGACTTTTAAAGTAGTTATAGACGCCTGGAAGTGTCAACTAATTCGCTTCTATTTGAAGCTGTTGAACTGATACTTTAGTCCAATCGGATTGCAAAAAGCTTTTAGAGATTGAGCGAATGACCGAATCCAGTGAAACGTGAAGCCTTCAATCTGCATTTATACTGTTATTTTATAAATTACGAAACCAGTTGCTCAGGTAGGGCGACACAAAGTGATGCATCCCACAAGCTCCTCTGGTACACTTCCGTCTCGTTTCCTTTTTCAGTATTCTGGCCGACACAGGTTTCAAAGAAAAATTGTTAAGTGAGCAAAAGCAGGTGCGTCTGTGCACATTAGAAATATTTAATTATTGAACAATGGAATATCGGAATCCTGTGAAATTATTTCGGAAGCAGTGTGCGTCTGTTGCCTCATATCCATGCATGAGCGGTTTGTTGGAGGAGAGGTCCATTACGGCACTGAGATCTAATGGAAACAGAAGTTTTGCCATAAACTGAGGCAATCGGAATTTCGTTATTAACCTGAGATGCTATCAATTTCGTAAATCACCACAAAACAATGAAAGACGGACAATACCTCTACGACTGGTTCGATTGTCCATTCAACTGTTCTGTAAAAGACTTTACTTCCTGTGATACGACCGTAGCAAATTTATGGAGACGTTTAGGCACCTTCAAACGTTTACAACTCCTCCTAAAACTGATAGATTGGAGTGGAAATTGCTACCTAATGCCATCGTCTAGATGTCCAGCTTCAGTACATGCCACGTTAAACTAGCAGACATACTGCTGTGCAGACATGGACAAACACAGCGTTGCCAAAATGTACAACATGGCAAAAGAGCATAGCGAAATACAGTGTGACAAATATTCATCAGCGAAATCTAATAATAGAACCCGATTACCGAAAGTGGAATTGTATACGAGTACTTAATGAATACCTTTTTCTTAGGAGAGCTTGAGCAACTTCCCATTGCTGATATACTCTGAGAAGTTGCAGCGACCAACGCTAATGCGAGATGGGACAATGCTTGATGTATCTCGGTTCCTAGCAACAAAAAGCCTTCTTTCAACGGGACGATCACCAACCATTAACGTGTGTTTTTCATTTCCTCTCTTCCTCGCAAGTGCGCTCAAATTTCTTGCGATGTTCATATTGCTGGTGGCGGAAATCAATTCACTTAAAAAAGCATTGATTCTCAATAACGTTCGCTAACACTACCATCACATGGTTTTGCAATCCAGCCATCACATCGCATTATGTGTGCCTAAGTACAAGTCAAACAGTCATAATGCCGCTGAGAGGTTCAGTCAGGGTCTGTTGATCATTCTCTTGGCTCAGCATCCAACTATAGCTCATTCAAGTATGCGGATCGAAAAGGCAAATCTTTGTAGAAGTGATTTATTGGTAGAAGATAGCATGATGCATTATAATCGATGTCAATGCTGCAAGTTCATGTAAACTGACTGAAGTTGTTTTGCTGGTGCGGGCGAAGGGTTTGAAGCGTTCGAGTGTCCACCTCCTGAAATGATTCCTTTTATTAATCAAAATATATCAAGCAGCATCGATTTCACATACGGTAATGAGTGCAGTAAGAATTCAAATCGACTTGCCAAAGCGCTAAAAAGTCGACAAAATCACGAAGTCATAAATTTCGATTCGAGTTCTGTCCTACTGTTGAGTGAGAACCGCAATGAAGTTATTTCGCATAAGTGGTAGAGTGACTGCCTTCTATAATAGCTGAGATGCTCATCTCAAAACTTCCAACTGCATACCTGAGTTGAAATAACAACTAACCAGTGCCGGCTGCTGCTCCAGTTCCACCTGTGCCGGAGCTACTCATACCACCACCAACACTAGCATCTAAAATGTCCTCAATGCATTCTAAAGCAAGTGTCAAGCTTCACCTCATCACTCTTACCCTTAACAAAACGACGAAAACCGACCCACGCTGCGACCTATGTGTCGGAGGGCAAATGCAATATTCGTTCCCAACGGCACGCATTTCCGCAATAATTCTAGATCAGTTATGCATAATACATGGGTCATCAGAAAAAAGTCTGATGCGCAACATCACATGCTGGTTGGATTTCAAAACACCGATGCCACCATTCCAATCCTGTGGAATTTCATTGAAGAAAAACAATTACCCTCAGAAATTTCAAAAAGCGGCCGCAAACGAATTTGGTCAAGCTAGCACTCAACACGGGTGATCTAAAGCACCAAATGCATTCGAATCGAATTTTTATCGGAATTCGATAGAGCGAATCCTTTTCCTCTCAAAACTGCTGAGGGAGATTGCTTTTCCTTTGTTTATGACACATAAGAACACAGATATGACGTCGGCTTGACGAACATAAAAGAACACACACTATGAAAAGATTGTAGAAGACGACTGACTTTGCAAGAGAAGACTGCGAAAGCAACCTGCGAACTCAGAACTGAGGTATAAACTTTCGGCTACTGTCATAAGATTCAGGCGGCAAAGGTAGTGAATGGATGAAAAAAAGTAGGTCGAACAAGGAGGAAAGAAAAATCAAGGCTTGCAACCTGGTGCCATGTAACATGATCGACTGCCGCCCAAGAATGATTGTTCCAACGCGATGCCACCTGCTATAAACAGTTACATCAACTGCTGCACCGTATGTGGAAGTAATGAGCATAGAAGACTTCACACAAAACAGTACTATCAGAACGACCTTGGAAGTGGAAAAACTTGACGCAAGTCATCCAGGAAATTCATTCACGATATTTTTGTTCACTCTCAAACAAAACATAAAAAGCAATTTTAATCAACTAGAAACCAAACAGTTCAACAAAACGAACTCCTGGTGCGCCTACAATATCTCATGCTCCTGGATATTCTCCAGTTGCCGCTAATTCTGCAGTCGCTTCGAAGACTTGAAGTTATGCATAGGTGATGTAATGGAGTGAGATCAGGAAAGCGATCCCATCTATCTTGTTACTACAATTTAAATTATTATGGCAATCCACGCAAGAATGTTGCGTAAATATCTGCAGCACTGCCTCTCAACTGAACGAATAAAATGAGAACGGCTCAGAGAAAAAAAATCAGCGCAGCGCACGAAATAACGCAATTTCATCACAGTCGGATGATTCTGATCTCTCGCATGAAGTTTTGAGCAACCCGGAAATCCCAAAGGAAAGAGTTCGCCTTTCGAAAATTTCAGGTGAGAATTTCCTGCCCATTTTTCTCTTTTTTAATGAAATATCGTGTTATGAAATTTTTTCTGAGACATCACGAAGTGTCCTTTCTCGAGTACTTCAGCTTTCGAGCATCTTCTAAGAGTTTAGTTTGCACCGTTTTTTATAGCATGGGCTCCATATGATGCGCCATACCTAGCGTAACATTTACAGGGTGACAGACTGCAAATGAACACATTCAATATGGCATCCTTTGCAAATCGTCATTCTATTTGCAACTGTGGGCACAAGCTGAGAACACAGCAACAGAAGAGAATAAACAAGTTTTGCAATGTCTTTCGAAATAGAAGCAAGAAACCTCGTCCAGCTTGACCACCTTGCACTCCTGGTCCACCTCCGATAGGTACGCTGCTACCTACAGCAGTGCCACGTCTGCCTGGACTGACCACACCAGTTCCTCGCGGACCGCTTCCGCCAGAACCGCCGTAACCGCCTGCGCCACCATAGCCTGGCCTACCGCTGCCATATCCACCTGCTCCAGAGGCTGATCCACTGCTGCCGTATCCACCTGTGCCAGCAGAAACCCCTAAAAAATTCCATTGTTTGAATTGCCGAAAGTCATTCGGGTACAATGTTGGTATCAATATGAAGATACAAAAATCAAGTGTTTTAATGGGTAAACGACCTGGTGCCATGTAGCACGATCGACTGCCACCCAAGAACGATTGCTCCAGCACGATACCCCCACCTGCAAAACAATCACATCAACTTCAGTGCCACAGATGAAAGTGACGAACTATGAAAAAAACTGCATAAGAGTTTTAATTGTCAAACGGCTTGGCAAAGGCAACTGCACCTTATTTGTATCATATCCTTTGTCTGCCGCTGATGACTGGTCGGATTTTGACGAAAAATGCCGTGTTCGTAGAAAAAGCCCAACACAGCGCCAAATCGTTTGCGGTTGAGACCATCGGTTAAAGCTGTATGCTCAAGAACAGCATTTTCAACTAAGTTCTGGTACCGTGCAAGCTATAGCAGTCGCACTAATGGGTAGGCGGTGGGGCAACAGATTTCGTTGAGAGAGATATCATATTCGTCATTTTTCAAGCACTGAGAAACGATCCGACGATGGGACTGTGTAGAAATACTTCGCTTGATAGATAAGTTAACGGCGCTGGTGGTTCTTAATAAAATGAACGACATAAAATCAGTCGCTAATAGGCTATTGACAAATACCATTTTTTGCGATCTCAGCATCCATCCTCGCCATGTGAAAAGAGCTTTTTGCTGGACAGCAGAGATGATTAGGATTCGGTTGTCTATCTCAGAGGTCTTCTCAGAAAAAGAGACAACGCATTTACAAAGGACGACCTATGCAAATCTATCTCATCTAATCGACCGCAGGAAGTATTGTAGAACGACCTGTGGCGGGTCTCCCAACTCGATGAAGTTAAGGTAACGAATGCAACGATGACGATTTTGCGTCTGATAGATGTGGATGTGATGTACTCAAAGTTGGATGAGCTTATTGCAGTACGGAAACCGCGTGATTCTACAGCTGGCCTCGCCTTCTATCACTTTTGCACATACATTTAGCGCGCTCTCGTTACAGGCGCCACAATACCGCAGGAGAAATCTTTGTGCTGCGAGCTGTGAATGTTTCGATGGAGAGTTTACCCATGCAAACGAGGGTACTCAAAGATAACACTGTAACCGACATGAAAAAGGAAATTGACATATATGTAGAACCCGAGTAGGCCTCCTGCCGCATGAGTCCAGGTCACCTGGATACGCCTGGTCCTACTAGATCACCAGATCAAATGTGTTTTGGAACTTAACGTCTATCCAGTTGGCTCCCATCACTTCTTCGTAGCTAACGTCCCTCCGAAATGATGACCTTCTTCTACGACTATCATTTTCGCTATTATACCATGCGGGTTTATTGTGAGTCGCCTGACCAATATTTCGAATGGCGCTATTGGGACTCCTGTTGAACTTGTCCTTCGTCGTGAAATTATGTAGTTGGAAGCACCTCGTAATCAATTTCAGCGTTCCGCTCCATTTTTCTCTTCTTCATGCATAAACACCAATGTTGATCCCGTTGGTGCCAATGGCTGTGCTGCATACGTCCAGGATGAAAACTCGAACAAAAAGCCTGCATATCAATGCCGCATTGAGCTCCTAGGAGAATCATGATCCTCTCTTGCTGCATTATTGTCTCAAGTTCGCTCCTCAAATCTTCATGCTGATATCAGCATCGCACAGAATGTTCGGGAACACTGAATTCGCATTTCGTACACGCCGATTTGCACAACCCTTATACTAAATGTTCAATTTGCAGTTGTTGAGACACATCGAGTTAGGTTCGGCCGTGCCCACTGCCATGAGAGAGCCAAACGTTCCTCCGGCGTTCCTTTACGAGCAACCTTCACATGTGCTCCCCTTCGAAACTGACATGTTCGCAGACTCTTCTTTCTTCACAAGAAGTACAAATTGGGTTCTACTCGACAGCTTCCACTTCAGAATTGTCTCATTAATCATCATTTGTCTGCTTTGGTGGAAAAACGCTTTTTGAGTCCTCTCAACTTCTTCGTTTTTCACTCCAATGCACTGAAATTTGTTGCTCTTCTCTTCGCTGAATGGTTTCTTTCAGTTCACACGTTGCCCCCTCTTTGCAGTACTCGTCGCTCATCATGCAGAATTTAAAGTTGATTCCTCTTTCTTCCTTCCATGCTACTTCCAAGTTTCCTTCTCCATCGGTGAATTGAGTTTTTTCTACTTCTGCCTCCCTTCTACAGGATTTTCAACTTCCAAATGCTCAGAACAAAATTTCTCGCATTTCCTTAGGTATACTCATTTAAGCCTCTTAATCAAACTTTTTAGCACCATGCCCATATCTTTTTCCATTTGAGGGTATCAGCTCCGCGCAAAACCTTTTATATTCGCCAATATTTGCTTTTATATTCGACATACAGCTGAAAAATGCATCACACACACATAGCAGTGTGTGTCCTCATTCAAAGTCTCGTCGTGGAGCGCGCGTTCGCCAAGCTTCGATCCAAGCTTCCTCTCCTATGAGTCACACCTTCGGGCACATATGCCGAAATATCTGATCTGCGCCTTCGTTGTCGATGCTCATATGAGTGAGCATTCGTGTGATTGACGCAATATACAATCCTATGTTCTGGCGAATCCGAATCAAATGGTGCGTGCTGTCTTGACAACATGTTACTTCACACAGTTGCTGCGGTAACGTGCCTCGCAAACACGAATTGCCTCATCCGACTTCCTCTTACCAGTGATCATGCCGTCTGTTAAATTTGGTTTAATCTCGCGGGAGGCGTCTCCAAAGTGACCTTATCAAATCCGACCGCAGGTCATTTCTCGGTGCCGTTTTCATTTATTCTCGGTGCTGTCTTTATTTTTTATGGTGTTTTTTTAAAATTCTTTATTTTTACTTTCCTGCACTTCTCATTCGCGTATGCGATTGATTTCGACTTTCCACCTCCCACATACTGATCCGGATGTGTCGTTCCTCTATACGATTAGTGTTGACATGACACTTATTTACTTTATTGATCTCGACGAATCATTTAGGAGTTTCTACCAAGATTTCCCGGAAGATTCAGCGACAAATAAACAAGTTTTGCAACGTCTCCCAAAAGTGAAGCAAGAAACCTGGTCCAGCTTGACCACCTTGCACTCCTGGTCCACCTCCGATAGGTACGCTGCTACCTACAGCAGTGCCACGTCTGCCTGGACTGACCACACCAGTTCCTCGCGGACCGCTTCCGCCAGAACCGCCGTAACCACCTGCGCCACCATAGCCTGGCCCACCGCTGCCATATCCACCTGCTCCAGAGGCTGATCCACTGCTGCCGTATCCACCTGTGCCAGCAGAAACCCCTAAAAAATTCCATTGTTTGAATTGCCGAAAGTCATTCGGGTACAATGTTGGTATCAATATGAAGATACAAAAATCAAGTGTTTTAATGGGTAAACGACCTGGTGCCATGTAGCACGATCGACTGCCACCCAAGAACGATTGCTCCAGCACGATACCCCCACCTGCAAAACAATCACATCAACTTCAGTGCAACAAATGGAAGCAAAAACGTGAAGGACCTTGCATGAAACAGTTTGATGTCAACATAATCAGAAGCATCTGCAACTTGGAAAAAACATTTGTCGTTTCATTACAAAAAAAACATTCATTCATGACTAAAGAAATTCTCAAAAAGGCTCAAGAAGACACTCGAATCAACCACAAACCATACAAGTCAATAAGACAATCTTCTTAGTCGCTGCGCCATCTTGAGGTCAGGGTGCATCTCTTCATTATTCTCTTCTTCTAAGACTCCTCTCAGGATGCGCAGTGCCGCGATAGGTCGCATAATGAATGAATGGATCAATTCGTCCTTATTTGGATTGCAAAGAGACATGCAAGTTCAACCATGAAATGTTTAAAACATTTAAGGAAAGAGTCATAAGAGGAAAAGTTTATGCACAGGAAATAGTAGCTTAGTGGTAGCAAAGTAATAAGTAGTATTGGATTACCTAGCATTGCAGGATGGCCGGAGACCGAAAAATACATCCAAAGAGGTTAAAGCGAGGCTGTGAGGGAACGGGAACGGATTTCTCTCCCATTCTGTTTCTTTAGCGAACGCGTTCAATATGCATAAAATATGAGGTGCAGACCTCTGAACAACGTTTCGCAATACATCTTTCTTATAGTCGGGAAAAATGCAGCTTGAAGCGTAACCGCTTGAATGAGAAGATACTGTCGATAGGTATGCTCGAAATTTGGCCGTGCAGCAGCAGGACTACTGAATCTTTCGGATATATATAGACTGCGAAGCAAAAATTTTGATCCGTTACTCTTTAGAGGGACAAAAGAGGCGTAGAAATAATTTGCAATATGGCCATGCAAGAATTAAACATTCAAGGATTGGCTGGCAACACTGAACAAAAGACTGCTGCAGGAATCGTTGAATGCAATTTCTAATTTTTGACGATGTCTATGAATTTTGTGGAGGTTTCGATCCTCTCTCATATAAACACCATCATCAAAAATAATGCTTTTAAAGAAAGAGGTATAATGCAGTCGGAGGGTGCATCCTTGCACAAAACTTATACCTAATATGTGACATCTTTTAACCGATGATGAATCCTCCAATGCTTCCAAACAAATACGCAGTTCACAGAAGCAGTCGCAGTGTTACGCAGTATTCTGCAAATTTTCAGAACCTCTGCAGAAAGCCTGCAGGGAGTCCTTGGTTTCTCAAGAGGTGTCCTTCTCCTATGTGACTCGTCTCGACACTTATTTCACCACATGACCTGTCTTTCATCATGCAGTGCCCGTCAAAACGCTTTCAAGCGATTCAGCTAGGAACAAATGAGATCCCCAATCTCGTAGTCAGACAAACAAACCTGGTTCAACTTCACCACCTTGCGCTCCTTGCGGCGCAGTACCGCCACGGCTATCTTGACTAATCGCACCAGGTCCTCGCGGACCGCTTCCGCCAGGACCGCCGTAGCCACCTGCACCCCCATGGCTTGGTTTACCGCTGATAGCAGCAGCACCTTAAAGATTTCATCACATCGATCATCGAAATTTAATAGGACGCCTCGAAATGCAGTGTACCGATATATGACGGACGAAGAAGTCAATTGTTGTTGTCAACAAATACGTCAGGTGCCATGTAACACGATCGAGCGCCACCCAAGAACGAGTGCAGTAGCATGATGGCACCCCGTCCCCATTTAACAACACGCCAACCTTTACATCATGCATCGAAATATGAAACTATGAAACGGTTTTAATGCGAGCGCAAACAGAAACAACTTCAAACGGAGAGGGAAATCGTCGCCAACGACCAAGGAACATTTATCCATGTTTATTTAATACCTCTAAGTATGAGAGTATTTTTAGGTGATGAGGGACCAAACATGTCAACGAAATAAGTTTCCTCATGCGGCTGCAACTGTTGATATCATCAGTATCCTCCATTATCACCTCACTCCCAGAATGAAATAGAGCTATATGATATAGTCAGATCAGTAGAATAACTCCAGCTGCCTTATAAATATATGTTAAATTATCAGGCTAATCTATTGCAGGAAGTGTTGAGAAACTACTAGTCGATGCTTCCCAAACAGACGAAATAGATGAGAACGACTCAAGAAAAACGAAAACGTGTACTGTTGAAAACAGTTTGAGCAATTTTGCTGCGATCGCATATTTGATTTCCCTGTCAGACCTTTACATCTGAAGTTCTCAAAACTGAATTGTTTTTCCACTTTCTAGTTCTATTTATTCATATTTCACAATTGAACACCAGCATGAAGGTAGTCGAGAATGAAATGTCTCCATCAGATTTTGGGTGAGGCAGCTCCAGCTCACGCACAATTAATCAACTCAAAAAAAGGAATAAAACATCGATCCTGCTGTACTCATGTCTCAAAGGGTTTATGCCTCTGCCGTTTTCGTTGGGAATGGCTCTGTTATCCTTTTTGCAATTGGAAGTGCGCGGTACGTACGAGAAGTAATACCCATCCTTTTCCCTTCTCCAGAGGCCTAGTCAGTCATTTAGCACCATATCGCTAAAAGTCGTAGCCATTTGTCGTGCAGAGCAAAAAACTTCGACAGGAATTTTTGTACGCAAGGATCCAAACGATTTTCTAGGGTTTCATAAAAGAGAAGAACAAATGCACATGTTGATTCTTATTCTTAAATCTTCTCTGATAGAAAAGGTCACAGTTGCAGACAGAACTGGTTCATCAAGCGATGCCAACTTCGATGAGCATAAGCCAGCAATGTATATCTTCTGGCCCCTTTGCATCACCGTGTAATCTCTGACGTCCATATGATTTAAGTTCAGCTCAATCATCAGAGTATTGGCCTTGGGCACGATCTTCCCACCATTCTCTTCTTGCTGCTTCATACATTTCATCTTGCTACTTTTAAGAGTACGGGCGTTACTTGTTCATGTGAAAAGCTTCTAAAAAGTGCTCTATAAATGATATATATATATATATATATATATATATATAGGTATACGCATCATTTTGCTCGGCTATATAGCGAGGCTTCTAAAAACGATTACGGCTTGAAAAAATTTGATTGCAATTACAGTAATTAACTCAAATCAAAAATTGCCGTTTCTCCTTAATGAGAGCGTGAAATGAGCTAACATACCTCTTAGTTGACCACTTTCAGCGCCGGCTACGACACCAGCGCCCGCTCCACCTACCCCGCTGACTCCTCCAGCTCCGCCAGGACCACTTACAGCGCCTGTTCCTCCAGCTCCTACTCGACTACTCGCACCAGCGACATTACCTAGAAATATTTTCTTCCAAGATATCATCAAACATACTCTGGTTTTCCATGACGCATCGTATTCATGAGAGGCACATAAATAAACTTTTCTGAAGATTGTGCAATATGTATCAGTCGGTCTAATCATAACGGAAGAAACACCAGGACACTAATTCAGGAAGTTGAGCATCATGAAGTGGAAAGCAATGATAGCTTATTTAAGCATTTTTTATATATTCTCGCCACAAGGATTTGGAATCTCCACAGTTCAATGTCTTTTTCTAATCAATGGTTTCGCTTCTTCTGGCAGTTCGAAATATTTTTTCCCCGGCGGTTAGCTCGGTCACTCTCCACAGAGTTTATAAAAAGCCGTATCGGACTTTTACGAAGACTCCAACACGAGTAAAGTTAGTCATCTATGATAGTGCTTACGTCCTACTAATTGCGAAAAAGGATTTCACAGTGAAAAGAACGCTCAATAAACGTCCTATTAATATCGTTTCAGCTGACAACCGTCCCAGACGTCTCCTTTGTCTGCCCTGCCATATTTCCCCTCCAAAAACATTTCATTTGTTTATTTATTTCCAACCCTTTTTTCTACACGTTTTATGTCGATGTTCTGATGGTCCATTAATTGCATTGTTTTTCTCGTACAGACGTCAGTGATCCAGCACGAGTTTTATACGCAATGGGAAACCCTCGGGTATTTGGTTGAAAGAGGGAAAACTTCCAACATCTATAAATTTCCTCCTCGATGGGAACAACTGCAGTTTGGTTAACTGAAGTCAAGGCGGACGCGTTCAAATATGCTTCCAATTCCTTCACGGTCTTCAATTCGATAGTTATTGGATGCTCAATTTTTAGGCTGCCTAATAGTGCAAATAGTTCGTGTAATGGTGAAGCCTTTCTTTTGATGATGGTCGCACTTTGGAGGTGGCTCATGTAATGCTGCGACAGGATTGAAAAGAGTCCTAAAATTCGATAGCACTAAACAGTTTCATAAACGTGAATTATAAACTGACATGATTTTTGCCCGAATCGTACACCTGAAAATAAAACATTAAATTCTAATTCATTCTCATGATTCCCTCATTTGAATAAATGTAAACTGACTGCATAGAGATGAAACGACGAACCCGCTCGCAGCTGTCCAGCAGTGCCTTCGGGTGCTGACCCTCCAGCCGCACCTTTGGTCCCACTTCCAACGGTAGCCCCACCGCCAGGTTTACCTAAAATATTATCTCCGTTACTTGTTGCAAGTTAATAATATGGAAGAACTGAACAGCGTTATGAAGATGCGCACTGCTCGATACTATGCGACCTGTATGAGACATCGTGTAGATACGGTTCCATGTTATTCGCTATTAGAAGCATATTCCAAATACCATGTCCTGGAAGTACGAGCAACTATACAATAATTGACTTACTCGGAAGTGCGTATACTGACCGAGCAGCGCCGCCACCCAAAAATGATTGTTCTTCGACGATAAGATTTGCATCAGCTGAATTAAACCAACTATTGGATACCGGGAATAGTTTTAAAAAAATATGACATTCGAATGCACAAACTTCGAAAATATTAACAATATAATTTGCTCAAGTAAGATGGGATTACTGAACGCATGTCGTTGTCGATAAAGATCACAAAGTATATATTAGTATTATGAACCTCTCTGCTGAGCAAAATCGGTTTTTGGTCCCGCTCCACCGGCCGCACCTTTGGCTCCGCTTGAAGCAATGATACCACCAGCTGCACCTTAAGTATTACTTCCGTTACCTCTCGAAATTTGAAATGCGAATGTTTTCGGTTCTATATGTTTGTGATTATTTGTTTGTTTGCAACGTTATAAGTTGGCAAAATGAACTGGCCAAGTAGAATGGATGTCATTGTTGAGTGAGGTCACACAATGCACTGCAGCCAAACAAACCTCCCGGCTTGCCGACAGCCATTTTGGGTCCTGCCCCGCCGACCGCACTTTTGAGTTCGCTTGAACCGCTAACACCACCGGCCGCACCTTAAGTATCATTTCCGTTATTTCGTGGAAATTGAAATGCATACGTTTTCAGTTGTGTGTTTCAATCGTTAATTTGTTTACAATAGCATAAGTTAACAAAACGAGCTGCGTAGAAACGCATGTCATGGTTGAGCGAGATCATACAATCTAGAACGGTCAAACAAACCTCCCGGTTGGCTAAAGGCAGTTTTGGTTCCTGCTCCGCTTGAATCGCTAACGCCACCAGCTGCACCTGAAGTATTACTGCTGTTATTCCGTGGAATTCCACAAGCCTATGTTTGCAATCCTTTGCGTTTGTTACTCTTTATATACTTGTAATGATATAAGCATGCTGAACAAGTTGATCGTAGGGAACAGATGTCATCACTGATGAAGATTAGAAAATTAGACATTGATGAAACGAACCCCCTTGGCCAACTGCGATTTTCGATCGTGCTCCACCAGCTGCGCCCTTTGGACTACTAAGATCGCTAGTCCTGCTGCCAGGTTTACCTCAAATATTAGTTTCGTTACTTGCTAGGAGGTGATAATATGGAAGCGAATGAAAACACAGGGCTACCACTCACTTCTGTAGGTGACCTATCTTCAACTCGATATAAAAATTTGTTTCATTATATGGGTGAACCTAATTTACACACTATTCAAAAATTGTCATTTGAGGTGCACTTACTGCGATTTTCGACATAAAACATACTCCACGAACAACAGCTGAAATTACGATGTTATAAGCAGTTGATTAAGGAAGTTTGCTTTCAAGTTCTACCTTGACTTGTGTTCTCGCTTTAGCTTTGAACACTCGGAGAATTCTCCCATTCAGTGATAATATAGAAAGTGCGATAGGGGCAGTTAATATTTATGTTGTGGGGCAGTAATCACACTAAGAAATCAACATCTCATGTCCTAAAACAAGCATTTCGCGTTCGAAATTGTTCTATGAATCCATTCGTTGCCATTTTATTTTTTCCAATTCTGATCAAGCAACGAAAAGTTCTTTCAAAACGCTATGAATCCAAAAATGCAAGAAAATTGCCCATTTATATCACAAGGATTCATCGATTACAATGATAAGTAAAAGTTAGTCTGATTTCAGTATTTTATACGATTTTCAAAAAGTTCCATATTATAGGCTACTAGGAGCATGTTCGCTGTTCGAAGTAGCAAGTACCAAATACACAAAAAGGCAACTTACTTGCCGTTGCATATACTGACCGAGCAGCACCGCCATCCACAAATGATTGCTCTTCAGCGGTGCGACTTGCATCGGCTGAATTAATTTATGTGCTGACTGCTGCCGATAATTTTGAAAAATTCCAAAGAAATTAATAACATAAGTCGCGAAAATAAGTTGATCAAAGAAAATGGATGTCCGCGTTAAAAAAGGTTACAAAATATATTCTGCTAAAATGAACCTTCCGGATGGCCGACAGCGGTCTTCGGTCCTGCTCCACCAGTCGCACCTTTGGTTCCGCTTGAAGCAATGATACCACCAGCTGCACCTGAAGTATCACTTCCGTTATTCCGTGGAATTCCAAATACGTATTCCTTCAGTTCTGCGTTTTTGATCATTTCTTTGCTTACAACGTTATAAGCTGGGAAATTGAACTTGCCAAATAGAACGCATATCATTGTGTCATTGTTCACTGAGGTCACACAATGTACAGCAGCCAAACAAACCTCCCGGCTGGCCGACAGCCGTTTTGGGTCCTGCCCCGCCGACCGCACTTTTGAGTTCGCTTGAACCGCTAACACCGCCGGCCGCACCTGAAGTATTTTTTCCTTATCTCTTAAAATCTGAAGTCGATATATTTCTGTTTCCAGTCTTTCATATGCTTGTCATAACTACAGCACGCAAAATAGACTGACAATACGAATTACACGCTGCTTTTGTCAAAGTGCAGAGGATATATAGGGGCGAAACGAACCTTCTGGTCGCCCGAGGGCGGTTTTGGGTCCTGCCGCACCGGTCGCTTTTTTCGGTTCGCCTTTATCGATAACACCACCAGCAGCACCTTAAGTACTACTTCCGTTATCTGTTGAAATTTTTTTTTTCGCTGCTTCGTATGTTTGTGATAACGGGAGCACGCAAAATAAAATGACCTTAGGAGTTGCATACTATTTTTGGCAAATCGAGAGAGTATACAGAGCTGGAACAAACCTTCTGGTCGGCCGACAGCGGTTCTGGGTCCTACCGCACCGGTCGCTTTTTTCGGTTCGCCTTTATCGCTAACACCACCAGCAGCACCTTAAGTATTACTTCCGTTACCCGTTGAAATTTTGTCTTGTAATAACGGGAGTGTTGAGTGTAGCGCTAAAGAGCCAACCCAAGATATCTATTTGTGATATAACAGTGACCACTTTGCTTTTATAGCGTTATTTTTCGCGCCATGTCATTGTTCGTATTCGCGCCATGCCATTGATCGACTTATGTGCTTTTGATCTGCCTGAAGCCCATATAAGGCGGCCCTCAGCCCGTAGAGTCAGTCTTGTCATCGGGGGCTCGCAGACGCGGGGATCCCTCGGATCCTCGCGTCTATCGACGGATCGCAGAAGACGCTTTGTCTCCTCTCGTCTACCCGGCATCCTCTCAACGCCATCGAGGCTAGAGATACAACAGGGAGCAGGCAAAATAAAATGACCTTAGGAGTTGCATACTATTTTTGGCAAATCGAGAGAGTATACAGAGCTGGAACAAACCTTCTGGTCGGCCGACAGCGGTTCTGGGTCCTACCGCACCGGTCGCTTTTTTCGGTTCGCCTTTATCGCTAACACCACCAGCAGCACCTTAAGTACTACTTCCGTTATCTGTTGAAATTTTGTTTCCGCTCCTTCGTATGCTTGTGATAACGGGAGCACGCAAAATAAAATGGCCTTAGGAGTTGCATACTATTTTTGGCAAATCGAGAGAGTATACAGAGCTGAAACGAACCTTCTGGTCGCCCGACAGCGGTTTTAGGTCTTGCCGCACCGGTCGCTTTTTTCGGTTCGCTGCCACCATCAGCAACACCTTAAGTATTACTCCCGTCACCTCTTGAAATTTCAGGTCCGTGTGTTTGTGATCCTCTGTTTCCAACCGTTCCTATGCTTGCATAAATTCCAGCAGGCAAAATAATCTATCTATAAGAATTGCATACTACTTTTGATAAAGTTCTGGGAATATACAGGGATCAAACGAACCTCCCCGTCGACCGACAGCAGTTTTCGGTCCTGCCGCACCTTTCCCACCTTTGGGTTCGCTAGCTGGACCTGAAATATTACTTAGTAATTTCTTGGAATGTGAAGTGTTGTAATCCTTGATGGACAAAAGGGACCTTCATGGACGATACGAAAAACACCTGAAGACAAACAGCTAAGACTGAAAAGCTGCCCAGTTTACCGACTGGACGGTCATTATGCGCATGGAGATTTTTTTGATGTGACGTGAAGAGATTTCAGATGCTGTGGTCCATCGTGCGCGTTTCCTCAGATTTTAGGTGAACTACGAAGTACGTCAGAAGTATTTTATGAGGACGAAACAGTGGTCTCACTACCTCCAGTCAATCAACGGAGATCACGAAAAGATTCTCGTAGATGAATTTTCGGTTCTTTCTGCAAAAATTTCGGGTATGTCCATTGGAAGGAATACTTATAGAAGACTTCGCAGAACTGCAACAAGGTCACCCCCCGCCTATCTCTTGCAGTCCTCTGTTGGATATTTGTGCTCTCGAAGAAGTGTGCGAGAGACGAAAACTTGTTGACGAGTAAAAGAAATATTATTGAAGCAATCCTGATTTCCTCTTGAGTAGTGTAAAATATATTGTTCTTCCTCCTAGACCTTCTGCTGAAGATGGTCCATATGCATCCGTGCAACGGAGTGAAATATCAGCTCTGAAATCAATTTCCTATCCTATTCTTACTCCCCATCCCCTGAACCTTCGACATAGTCAGTAGCCTCGAAGGAACTTTTCAGAACGAACAAGACCCAAGATTTTTCCGCAACGCTTAACAACGTGGAAATGTTCGGGGCGAGAGAAAACAAACTAATATTCTTTTTTGGCATACAGAACTGTGGGGGATGGGCGGGGCGAGAAGGCAGGCGGGAGGCTGTTCAGTTAAACAGTCTAGATGCTGACGACTTGCGATGAAAGGCCTCCTCGTTTGACGAAATAAATGTGCATCAGACAATCCTAGTCATATTTGAAATGACTGCTGGCAGCAAATGTGGTATACGTGTGTGCAAGTGAGACAGTGCATCATTCCTTCTTGTTGCTTTTCCTCTTCAAAATTCAATCTATTCTTTATGGTCTTTTCCTCAATTTCCTCTAACAAGTTCATTGACGAATTCGAATGCAGACCATTGCACAATCCACGAAAAGAAAACTGAGCATTTAAAAGGGAACTACCCATAGTGGCGTTCAAATCACATGAGCAGGTTGAAATAGCCATATAGACACCAACTTTTGCATCGTTAACACATTGCAATAGCTGCGAACACGAACATGAGGTGCTTGGACAAACAAACACATAAAACCTTCGGATTTAAATATAAGGGTTGCGCTCCTTCCATTTCCGATCTCACGCCTTTTCGTTTCCCTCCCTTTCGCCAGCCCAATCCTTGCAAAATAACTGTGCGCAAAAAATTTGCCGAATTTCACGCTTTCATGCAACAACAGAACAATGTGGACGCCGTTGAAGAACAACCAATCAACTGTGCTACTATGGCTGCATCGTTAGTAAATCAAAAGTACCAAATGCACCTTGTTGCCTCAGTTGTTCAGGTTCTGTAACACTCCATTTCATTGTTTTCACATCCTCCAAATCTTTGTCAACAGATCGCTTTTCGATATCTGTCCTCATCGTTTTCGCTGCATTTAGATCTTCATCTTAAAAATGCATAGAGTTTTGTAAATTCCGAGATAAAAATTTGCTAACTGAAACTTTTTTAAAATTATACAATTGACCGCTCTCATTTCAACAAATCTCAGCGCAGTAATATGAACTGCGTCAACTCCGATCTCTATATGAAGCGGGCTACAACTGTGGGAAATGAGTGATGAATTCGGAGGCACGTTGAATTTCAGGAGAATTTCTGCCAAAAGGCATCCCTATGAAAATTATGTTCAAGCGGTGGATGTGATTTTCCGCCGTTTTCGAAAAAAAACATGATGATTGAGTTTAGGTGGAAAGGAACTGAAATGTTTACGATACGAGATCGTCATGATTTCTGTAAAATCCAGCTAACGCGTTTATAAGAGCGAAAACGTGAGGAAAACTGGATAAGTTTTGAATGGAAAAACAATGGGGACTATGATTTTCTAACATAGTTAGGACGTTTTGTCATGTTCATAATAGTAAAGAGTACTAAATCATGCATTAATGAGTTTCACATTGTCAGATCGGCCATCGTTTCGACCTTTCATGAAACAAAGTTTCTGCATAAATTCTACTAAAAGTGTATGAGTTCGGAACTTCGCCATATTTTTGAAAGCATCGAAATTAATCCACTTCTTCCAGAGCTCAACCAGTCTTCCAGCAAAAAATATAGTTTTATTAAACATCAAGAAGTACGAAGAAGCCTGCTCCAGAGTTAATGGGCTGATTTCTCTACGTCGCTCTTATAACTAATTAAATAAACAACCTGGTGAATAGCGTGAATTGAGCAAACCCCAACATGCGCTATCTCCATTCTGTGCATTTCTTAAAAGCGCATACGATGCTACTGTATACAACAAAGAAACCTGGACATGTGTGGAGGTATGGATAGCATTGGCTCTATTCGCATGTTTGGTATTTTCCCCTTCTACTCATCAGATAGAACACCGGCAACGGGACGTTTAGTTTCTTTTAGTTTCTTTTTCCACCTACCATAGTCCCTTGAAGAGATCAACCATGCGTTACCGTTCTAGGCAGTCCAGTCCCCCAAGAAGCTTTATCTATCTACGAAGCTGTTCTGACCTTACTTCTCCCAGATGCAGCAGGAACACATGTACATCAACGTAATGATAAGTCACAAGTTCTTCGCCATGCGACTCTTTCCCTCTCGAAAGAGCGCTCCCACTAGGCAACCCCTTCTTGAAGTGAAGCGAATCAAATTCTTTTCACATTTGAAAACGATATCTTTACGCATTTCTCGATGGGCAACATTAGCATAAATCTCTCTCCGCAAGTAAGTAACTCAGATTTTCAAGTGATGAAGCTTCTCTTGTCTCCGACAATTCGTGCATACTCACCTACGCGGGCTTCTTTGCCGCGACTGCCTGGTTGCACACTCATTACCATCGTCTTCGCTTCCAAAATATCATCTGAAATAAACAATTAGAATATTCTTGAATTTAATGTCACGTCAAATTGCAGTTTAATTTGCTGTGCAAATATAACTGATTTCGCCTTTAATATGCTGTCAGTATGAAATAGGTTTAGCGACACTTTGAAGACACTGAAGAACGCAAAAATTACGCAGTGTTGGCAAAAGATGAGATGATATAATGAGCGCTGTCACCTATGCAATGTAATACAGGTAAACAGCAACCGAAAATTTCGGCTGGCTGTAGACCCGATGATCAAATACTGTCGACTGCCATCAGAAAATTGTTGAGTATTCAAAACAAGTCAAGTCGGTCACCACCAGCAGAAATTTCGCCACCTCTGAATTTCACCATTCATGAAACCCCGGTCGTTTCGGAAGCCAGCATTTCGCGTTAGTTATGATAATGCCTATGCTTAAACTGTTTCTGCACCTCAGAAATGGCAGGCAAGGGAAGTTCAGCAGCCGTCTGCAACTACGCTCGAGAGAGAAGAAATCGATAGATACTGCGGATATACCGCCTTCTTGCAAGCAAGATGCACGGTAGCGGCGGAATGTATATTGCAAATAAAATATAAAACGGAAAATAATACGAAGCTTAACAATAGGTCGTCTGAATGTATCGAGTAGTTTGTTCACAGATGAGGTGCAACCAACATCAAGCAATACTAGAGCAGCGAAACAATCGAAGAAACAAGAAAGTGCACCACAAAACAGCAGAAAAATAACGGAAGGATGAAGTGGACAATTTTTTTTTCAGACAGCAGCAACCAGTGGCTTTACCTACAAGAAAGGTGAATACGAAAAGCGCAGTGATGGGCTCGGGAGCGTGTGGGCCCGCACTGCGTGGATGCGATGACGAGAGAACGCTCGTTGTGATTTTAAAAAACGTCGCCCCATCGTGGTCTCTTGAATTGCTTTTTGCGAATAAGCTTCTCAACACGATAGCTTCCGCAGTCGTAAAGGTTATGCTCAAGGTAGAGCTGAATATACAGGCCAAGAAAGCTTCGGCTGCTGAATGTAGAACCAGATTGCTCTACAAAAACGGGATACTCTTTCTTGTGGAATTCTTTTCAATTCTCGAGTGCTTCCAAACGGAGAGACAGCTCAGCAATGCTCGACGTGCAAACTTCCAATTACGTTTGATGAGCGCGAAAAGAAAGCATAAGTGGAGGACTAGAGTTCGCGAGAGTAACAACAGTGATGGTCGAGTCCGGCAAAACGAAGCGACCGCAACTCCCAGTCTGGTGAGGCTAAAAAGTGAGATTACCGACTTCGCACTCTGACCCGTGAACGAATGCAGTCGAATTTTGGCGATACTGGACTTTACTTCGTCCAGGTGCCGCGATTACACACGCCTCTACCGTAGTGAGAAATATGAGATTGCTTCATAGGAGGAAGCCGATCACAAATCCCTTCCCTCCTTGAACGGGGATGCTCTCACCAGGTGACACCACCAACCTTAAAGCAAAAGGGATATTCACATTGCTTCAACGTTTCCTCGACAGCTCTGACAGTTCATAGCTTCTTCAAGTGAATCGAACCGAATTCTTTTTGTATGACAAATGATATCTCGATGTCAAACAGTAAGCACCAATCCTTTTCCCCTGTGCCGCAGTCCCCCTTCCCAACCTTTCTCGTCGCTAACAATTACTTCGTGCTTACCTTTTTTAGCTTTTTTGTCTCGACTCGGTCGTTGCACTTCCATCGTCATCGTTTTCGCTTTCATAACATCATCTGAAGGGAAAAAGACGTCACTGGATTTATATTTGGTTTCTGAGTCAACTACATGTCACTTACACTGCCAACACAGCGTTAATCAGCAAGAAGGCATTAAAGAAAGCAAATAACGCTGCAGTGTTTGGATTCTTCTTGGTGAAGGTTGAAGTTGTTGACAAGCTCTGGCCGTCCATCATATTTAGTGCTGCTAGCCTGCAAGCAGAAATCCCGGTTGGAAGTCACCGATGGAGATCGGCGACCGCGGGTTGTTGGCTATCTTTCAATGCTGTTGAGTCTTCGATGCAATCCAGGCGAGCCACCGCCAAAAAAGAGTCTACCGCTGAATGCTCTTGAAATTTCGCTAGTCGTCGACTTGTCAAAATATCGCCTGCAGCCATCTAAACGCCTTTCGGCCGGCTGTCAGCCAAAGTTTTGGTTCTTTTACCAATTCGGCCGCTGGCGATCTAGATCTAGCAAACCGATAGCCGCTGGAGAATTGTCGCATTCTTGCAGGGAACGAAAGCGCTAGCAGAGTAGCGCACATTGTGGAAACAAGATGAGATGGAAGACGATCTAAAGCGTAACAATAGGCAGCCGGAATATACGAAATACTCAGTTCAGGTAGCGGTTGCATCGTCATCGAGCAATACAAGCATGATGCAACAGCAACAGCTCGCTTATTTATTCTCTCGAAATTTTCGTTGCATCTGCTCACTTGAGCAAAATTAGATCTCCCACCATCATTGATGAGAAAAGCGGTGTCATGAATTGCACAGAATTAAAGCGATTTTTACGCAGAGTGGCAACCGCAGCATTCTCTTCGCCGTCATTTTCATCTTTACATCAGCGCTACCCCAAGAAAATTGATTTGGAGTAAACTGTTTAATAAATGGACCTGAAAATCATCGATCCCCCTCGCATTACAGAATGCTCCATCTAGCATTTTCGGACCGAGGATAGCGAGGCTTCCGATTGCTATCAACGCACCAGGTGCGTTTGCTTTTGATTGTAGATATCATTTAATAAAAGCTGGGTAATCCAAACTCGGAGGTGTGTAAATGACGCAAAACTCCTCGACTTTGAAGTGCTTTTCAGTTCTGATGTGAACTCCTATTAAAGTGTCGATAATATTTGGACTGTATCCGCTGATGTTGTTAGTCCACACAACGGAAGTGAGCCGAGTAGGTCCCCGCAAGATAAGCGTAGATGGCAAAATGCCGGGAAGCTTGCTTCGATGAAGAAAAAACTGCTGCAAAAAGTGAAGGGGACGACAACTGCATCCTCGTTCCTTGCCATCTTTATGAGACGAAGAAGTTCAAATTTCTGCGCGCGATTTCAAACGCAAGCAAATCCACTTTCTGCAAGCCTTTTCCTGAGGCTTGCAGAAATATTTCTAGCACCTTTTAGGAATAAGAAAAATACGTCGTTGGTATCACCAGAATCACCTGCTACTGGTCTTATCACTGTTTACAGCTGTATAACCTAACATTATGTTCCGTATAACTTAACACTATTGCTTCGTCCGCCCATTATTACTTACCCGCTCCTGGGCACCCAGTGTTTCTAGTTCTAGCGATGTTGGTTACATAGTAGGGTCACTTACACTCACCCCTAAATAATTGGTGGCATCAATATAAGGAATACTTTGCCGTTGATACTAGTACTTTTGCTACAACGCTTTTACTTGTAGTGCTAGTACCTGTCGTGCTAATCAATATTATTTGCAGCAGATAATACAGCATCAGTGGGTCCCACTTTCCCCCATTCTTCTAAGCTGTCTATATGTGTACATATATCACGGTCGTCATTATCAACAACCACCGGAGATGCTTCATCTTCGATTAATCGGAATATAACAAGATAAGTGAAAGTTTTTTCTGAGAACGGCTATCTCGAATCTTCGAAAAACAAAAAGAACGTCAACTCACCGGCGATGCTCGACTTCTTCTGCAAACGAAAGTGAAACAATTCTCGTGGAGCAGTAATTTTGATGTTGTTGATATAATGAAATGCGTATTTTAAGGTCGATATTTTCCAAAGGTATAAAAAACAGACAAAAATACAAATATAAAATGTCGAGAAGTAGAAAAAGAAGCTTCAGCTGTTGGTGAAAATATTGTCATTGATGTAGTTTGCATAAGGGAATTTCAATAGGACGAATTGCATCTGAGTTTCCTTCTATCATAAGACTAAAAGATGCAAACGCAAGATCTGAATGGTAGACATTATGAATTTTCAATCGAATTGAATGCTGACAATAATTTCATGAAAAGACGTCACTTACAGCGCTTTCCGATTCTTGGCTCGCTCTGGCCGGAACATCAATGCCTAAAAAAATGTCCTACACAATGGGAGCTTGTTTATCGTAAATTCCCCACATTTACAGTTGTTGCGACCAATCGAGGATGTGTGAAGTTAATCCAGGCCGTTGATGCGCCTCGCAGTCCAGGAAAGCCATCCAAGACGAGCAACATGGCCAGCACTAGATGTGCCATTCTTGACATCCTTAATGGATGTAGTCGTCTCGCAAGCTCACTCCGTTCACTCAATTCGCCATATGCACGAGATAAATGAAAACGTGGCTTCAACGCTTTCATACCTCTATTTGATCTCCATATCTCTATTTGCTTCTGCTTCCGTTTGGCTCTCCTTTCACGAACAGCATTGTAACGTACGTGATCATGCATTATTATTACTCAAATGCATTATCTCCACCCGTAACATTCCCCATCGCTAAGCTCGCTTAAAACCGCAACTTTTTACTGCATTCGCGATTTTTGGCTGTCTTAATGCGCCGCTTCATTGCCCTTTCAAGACTGGCTTTAATTGCCCAAGTTTGAGGTCTGACGAGTGATTAACCGACAGCACCATGAAGTCAAATTCGAGACGCAAATGGGAACTACCAAAACAGCGCATAGATGGGCGAATCCGCGATCAAACCAGTTTGAATATTCCAAGTTTGGAGCTGTCCGAAATCCAACCAAACAGTGCTACAACCTTTTCGCCCAACTACATTTTCGAAACAAACGTGATGGGGAACCTCATTCCCATCCTCTTACATCGCAGTTAAGAGAGCATGAAGCCGGCCGACTGCTAACGTTTTTTTTTAAATGACGAGCTTTTACTAGAAAGGCGCTGTGTTTCTAAAGCTCAGTTTTCATACAGGCTCACCCGTGTGGAATATATATCCTCCACCATATATCTACGTGCACAACTGAAATGATAGGGAGAACCGAACTGCTTAACAACCAAATTAAAATGCAGCTCAGTTAACGAAACCGAAGAACAACCCCGCGAATAAAGGAGCCGCCCATTTTTTCTTTTGTTTTCGCTGCATAAGTCACTACACCGAAGTTGCGCGAACAGCGCACGTTTGGCACGTTTGCCTTCCTGTCAGTCTTGGGCAGGTGTAATAATCAAGAGCATCTTTGGAGCTCCGTTTTTTAAAAATTGTTCCAGTGTGGGCCTAATAGACGTCCAGATAGGGCAAACCATAGCTTGCATAGCCGATGGTCTAAGCGGTGGCTCTTTGCAATAGAAGAAAAGGAGACGAAAGAGGACGAAATAAAAATGGATACTGGCAGCAACCCGTATCTCAATGCTAACAAAAAACATCCTTGAAAAAAGCGCGAATATAAAATTCACTACAGACGACATCGGACATGAAGTTAGTGCTCATCATTCGGCGAAAGAGTGCGTTTGCACCGAATAACTAACTGCAGAAGTACTTCGTAAAAGATACCGATATCCAGATCTCCCTGATCATCATCAGCTGAAAACATAACAATTTGAAATGAGGAATAATTCTCTCGCACTCAGCCGTTCAAAATAGACGCCAAAGAAAAAAAAGCGACTGATTTTGAAAGAAGCAATGCAATACAGTAGACTCTCGAAATGAGGCCTATTTTTCGATGAAGAACCTCCTTGATCCGCATCAAGCGTTACGGATACCCCCTTAGTAGAAGCCTCCCGTCCTCAAAAATGCTCATTTTCTTTCAACTCTAGCTCAAGGTAGCTGATCTCAGTTCTCCTTCAGGAGCAGACCGTCACTACAAGTAAATTCGCCATCTTTTATTTTCACTGCATCTCACCTATTTTCTACATATATGACACATTCCTCGAACGTCTCAACATTATATTATACATCCGTGGACTTAGAAATCATGTGAGTCCGTTTTGTCAGATGAAATTCGCCTCCTCCAGACTCTCACTTCGAAATAAGGACGCGATAAGCCCGAGGCTTCATTATATATCATTTACAAACAGTCAGCCAAAAGTTCTGCTAGTGCCGTTTGTTGCAAAGTTCACTATGCGGACTGAAGCGATTGATGATGTTTTCATTCAGATGGTTGCCCGAATGGCTTCTCCATCATGGACTTCTTGAGACATTGACGGCATTGGGATTGCTCTCCTCGTTCTTGCTCGCCGAAGACCCCCAACAGCGAAAAAATCGACTCTAGTACAACAGTACAACACTAGCAGGAACAAACTCATCGCTCTACCTGAGCTTGTCATTCCACGTGGAGTACATACAACTTACCTCTCATGTGATCATACTGCGCCGCGATTTCCCTCTCGATTCTCTCATCCTCATCCCTGCTCTGAAAGGAGTCGCATGAGGAATATTCTAATCATCCGTTCCCCTCTTTCCTCTCCATCCTGTCATCTTATCCATCTCTCACCTCCCTTGTTCTTTCCAACTCTGCTGTCTTCCTCTAAATTTAAATTGAAGTTGAGAAACTTATGAATAGGGCTTAGAAATTAGGAAACACATGAAGAGAGTACTGCTCTACGGACGAGTAGAAGCCATCAAGTAATTAAGCCAGTGAATGGTCTCATAGAACATGTGAATATCATAATCGCTCATAGATTTCACACGGAGGCATCTTTAAGTTCCTGTTGGATGCACCCTTTAATGCCACACGATTGCACAGCAACGTGGTTAGTGCCAAGACGTGAAAGTATAGTCGATGGATATAATGGCCGTCAAATGTTAGAGGATGTGTTCACAAAGGTGCTGCCCTTCAACCGTGAGTGAACAGGTACTTTAGAATAAAGATTTGCACATTCCCACTAAGAAATTTGCAAACTATTGCACATTAATGCTTTATCATCCTTCATCCTCTTGAGAGCTCCTTCCTCAACTTCCGTTCAATTCCAACAATTTGTCAGCCTCCTCGAGTACGACGCTGCTTCGAAACGTCCATCTTGAGATTTGTGAAAGACAAAACGCCGCTCCATTTATACAACCTCAACTCAAGTATTCGTCGAATTTTATTTGCTGTAAACGGTCTCACTCTGTAAGCTCAAAATAAAGTCGATATGGACGAAAATTTAAATGGCATGCTTCTACAATTACAGACTTATAATATGCAAGCAGTTTTCTTTTTCCTCAATTCCACATCCAACTTTCATTGCTTTATGAAGCCATTCCATACTCACCACTTTCCTGTTCCAATCCTGCCCCACATCCGTAACGATATCTCCCCTGTACGTGGTTTCTTCAACTTTCATAGGATCACCTTCGACGGCTGAAAAAGTCGATTCATTACGAACCTCAGCGGTACAAAACCGAGTGTTTTGCATCATTAGAATCCGATGTAAGGCAATAATCTGACGTAATAGCTTCTCTTACAGTGTACATATAGGTTATATAATTTCCACCAAGGGTATCCCCTCCTACCATTTTCTTTCTCCAATACCAATAGAGAAATGCAGAATGCACTGGCATAGACAAGCAAGAATTTTTAAGGAGAGGAAATTGATTATTGCTCTTCATGAAGTCTTTATTAGAAACTACACGAGCTTTCGCGTTAATTCTGCCGTTATTTATCCACAGTTCCCGAACATTACTACGAAGTAAAACAAAACGGCATGTTTTCCAGGTGTTTGCGGGTGTACTTGGAGCGAACTCTAGCTTGAATTGACAATAGTAACACAGAAATTTCTTCCGAATGTTAAAGGAGTGGAAAACTACGCTGCAGTATGTATGTCATGGATTCCCTTCAAGTTTATTAGATTTTAAAAAGGCACCTGGGATTGGACTAGTCTACACGCATGTGAGAATTCAGAAAACAGTTTCATTTCGATGAGCTCGTTTATGACCGAGGGAATGGTTTCGTGGTGTGGACCTTTTGAGAGCGGATTACTTTTATATCGGTTTTTCTCTACTCAAAGTCAGTTTTTTCTGATATGATAGCATATTCTCATTATGAATATCACTCTTCATCCAACCATCAAACAACCATTTACGGAATTTCTTTGAGCGATAACGATTTCACCCAAGACGAAAATTTTACAAAAGTGTTTACTTTTACTGTAATCCTGTGCGAAGCTCTCGTTCCTTTCCCTAATGTGATATCACTTCTGGAATGTCGTCCCATGCAACAAGTATTCAGACATTTTTGCTTCCATAGAGCAATTCTATGAACTCATCAGGAAGCAGCGGGGATTTTTTACTTAGCGCTAAATAACGCACACATAGTGAGTTATACGCCCAGTTTGTACTAGCCTGCTGCAAATGAACATGCATCATAGAGGTCTTTCTATTCTCCTAAGCATGCTCGATTCTAAAAAACAATTTTCACTGCAGAACATTCTTCTGCTATTTATTAAACAGGACGTACTAACCGTCAATTTTGAAAATGAGTTTTCCAATTTGAGCTCCTTTAACGAATGGCTCACGAGGGTCGTAACCAGATGGTGCGATAATATACTGTATCACTAAGTAATCCTTGCCAATCTTCCCTGGCTGAAATATGCGAGAATTAGAAGACGTCAAGAAAATTGTTGTAAAAACATGGAGCAGTCTTCATGCAGTTTCAAGAAAATAGAAATACGGTAGAGAAATTAACATTAAGCGACCAAGTAATGATAAATATTGAAAGTGGAAAATTCACGCGAAGCATTTAAGGGCATTAAAGATTGTGTAGGATATCAACTAACGACTACGTTCGTTCAAAACTGTGGGCAATATTAAACTTCTACCGATCGAACCGATCCAAACCAGGTGCCTTAATTTCGACTTAGCCTAGTTGTACACCATTGCAAAGATGCAATTCTGGAATATTCCCAGATCACTATCAATCGAATGACAAAAAATACGCCCGTTGATCCGATAGATTGGCCAAATTTTACAGTATCGGGAAAATGAGATCTACTGCATAGTTCCGACTGAAATAAAGCTAAACTTATTAGAATGTGAAGACTTGAAAAATAAAAAAATCCGATAACAAATTTCTCAATTATTGCCGTGGTTAGGGGCGACTTCGACTTGGCCTGCTATACTGCCTCCGGATGCATGAATTCATTAGTTCAAAACCGAAAATCCTGTAACCTGGTGCTATTATCTCGTAATTAAACTATGAGCTCTCACTAAAAATGAAGCGTTTTGCTGTATGTGCCGTGCAACTGAGTTTGGCATATTCGAATATGTTGACGAACTCAAACTTGAAAACGCTACGGACCATTGTGGACTTTCCTATTAAGGAGTCGCAAGACACAAGAGAACTGTCATATCGACTTTCAGCTCTTTAAACTATCAATTTGCGTTATCTATGCATGTTGCTGATTCTTGCATGCGGCATCAGCGTTCATATTCTTCACATTTCTTCAAGTGTATTGAAGTCTTCAAGCATATAAGGCATCAAAGTACGAGTACAATTAAGTAATGCAAATTTAAAAGCACATTGGATAACAGCGAAATCTTAATAAGAAAGTTCCAAGTAACTTACCTTACGAGTAAAAGTAATTTCTCTAGTAGCACCCGGCTGAATGAATCCCATCACCGGCCAAACCTTAATGAGGCATGACGTAGCGCGTAAAACCGGACCGATGGAACCATCTCATATAGCATTAATAAAACTCTCGAGGCTATTTCTAAGTTTACATTTTTTCCATGACAACGAGGAAGCTGATGTAAGAGCAAGAAATAGATCCATTATAAGAGAGATTGCTCTTTGGGCAACAAGAGAACTTGCTTATCGTTATGAACAATTTGTTGCAGTGTTCATAATTAATGCTTTCAAAGTTTGCAATGGCCAAATTTCACACGAAAACTGTAGATGGTTATGCGAAATGAACGCCGCTGCTCTCTATAAAACTATGAAATGATTTTTATTGCAAAAATGTCACCAGTAAGAAACACAAAGGCACCAAACGAAGAAGGATTTACTCACTTTGTAGAATTTGTAGTATTTCGCCTTGAGTTTCACTTTGAACACGACCCGCTGGTCGCCAACACATTTCAGTCGATGTTTTGTACTGCCGCCTCTTGCGCTCACCTAAATCCAGAATTTTTCAGGAGAACGGGCTTTCTCTATCCTATTCATGAATGAAATTACGTCAACAGCCACAACACTTCAGTTCAGAATTTTTTTTAAACACCTACGTCTGTTGCAATTCTTGGACATGTGGGGATGCTTGCGCGAAATGCATTTATTCAAAAAACTGGCAACATAGAGCGACTGTCTATAATATCATTACATATGGCCCAGTAAACGGCGATATATCTCCCCACTCATATCGTACTCAATTACCGAAAGCGCGACCGAATGTGGACCAAAAGAGGATCTCTCATCCATCATCAAAGAAAGAAACCTGCATAACAGCAGGAGTTATTGTAAGGTTGGCCGGCATCGTGAGTAATGAGAGCGGCCGTCGACAACCAGATGACAGGAGGCGACCACCGAAGACGATCGAAATTCGTTAACTGACGCGGACACGCGCAACAACTGCTTTTATTTCATCAATGTTATGTGCAAATTTGAACGGAAAGTTTGCAAAATCCCTACGTAATGTGGCATCGCTTTTACTGTAAAACTGCTGCCAAAATAGGGTACAACCGAAGAGTATGAGTTTGTATCCATCTCATCCGGCAAGTGAAAGCATAAAGTTCCCCGGTTCGTGAAAAAAATAACCTATGGTTAAGTTTCCATTAGATATTAAACATTTCGTACAAAAGTTGCAAATAAATTTGAGTTTTGTGCATTTATGCAAAATCTCAGAAACGCACTCTTGTATGCTGAGCAGCATTCCAACCCGGGGCTCCTTCAATTCATTGGATGCAAGAATTTGGACAGCCTAACCGACGAATGAAAGTATTTGAGCAGATTTATGCTCAAAAAAATTGTCATTGCGTATGCTTCGTTTCTCTTCCATTGCAGTCATTGTTATTTAAAGGATGTACTCGGAGGAAATTTCGGGATTTTTGAGGAATTATTGGAAATGAAACAATGGATAAATTAAGAAGAAAACGGATTGGAGTCAACAATGTATACCCTTATATTCATTATTGAACTTTGATAACATTTTGAGCAAAATAAAGCTCTTTGCCGAAGAACTCAAAGTCTTTGTCCATTGCATGGCGCTAGCTAGGAATTCCGCACTCCGCAAAGTTACCTTGATGCATTCGCCAACTGGACGAAATTATGGCAGCTACATGCTTCTCATCAAAAATATTACGTGCTTTAAATCAACTTTCGGCATGAATGTTTTCAGGCTAGGACTTGACCTTTTTCTACTGCAGATGATGTTCGTGAAAACGGTATTATTATCGGCTCTAAACTTCACTGGAAAAGAGCGAACTCGATCCTCCGAGCTTTACAGCACGGGTGTACCGAGCATTGCCGAAATGCCTTCATCGCCTAATGCAGACTTGTCATGGAATGCTACACTCCTGGGATATAAGCTCATCTGGTTCCTGATATCAAGTTGCTAGAGAATGTCCAGAAACCCTTCATCGCTTTGCTTTTCGCAAAACTTATCGTTGTCCGTATCAGTCAAATTATAAAACCAAGTCAGAAATCGTGAACTTGGAATCATTGGGATATCGCAGAATCAATTTACGCTTCATCTTTGTCATAAAATTGTGCTCCGGTTTTCCAAAATCTCGCTACCAGAAACGTTTCAGTTTATCCCTTCCCGTAATCGACTTACGCATTAGTTTCAGTTCGCTAAAAGATGTTGCAGTGCACATAATGTTCTGCATAGCTCTCATTTTCATGTTGTACGAGTGTGGAATCTGCTTCCCACCGATACCGTTGATGCATTCACTCTTTTAGCTTTTAAGCTATGGCTTGGTCGTTTCGATCTACTCACTACTGTTGCCTTTGCGTATTAAATATCTCCTCACTTAAACTGTAGTTTTGTGAACGTTTTGCTCTTTCTTGCTGTTCATGCTCACATACTCCTGTGTTTTTCCACTTCGAATTTAGAACTGAATAGATAAAATAAAGGTTGGAGTTGCAAATTTTGCAACCTTCGATCTCGTACCAAAACATGCTTCCGTATTCCTTTTATTTTTATTTTTTGTGATTTTATGGAAATTTCAAAGAGGCTTCATCACATGTGTATTGACATGGAATTTTGCATATTTGTCTTTCTGTCTATGTATGCTTGAGAATGATTACATGCATATTTGCATGTCTATGAACGCATAAAGGTCTGAACTGATGAAAACTAGTATGTTTTTGCTAGTTCTTCGCTCAAGAAAAGTGCATTTAGTTTGCATTCGCGGTTTTCTTTATCGTCCACTTCGGAATGAAAGTAAATGCAAATTGCTTGGTGACCGTTTGTTCACTCGATCGGGCACACAACAAAGATTGTGAACTTTCATTAAGTGAGCATCTTGAGTTTAATGGACTGAATATGTAAAAGTTCATAATTAGTCGCATTCTTGGTTTTATTTACTTATTCATTTATTCATTTATTTACTCATTTATTTGTTTTGAGTATTTGAGCTGGTTTAGCTCACAGTACGAGGGATGTCATTCGTCATGGCTTACAACTAACTGTGCGGTCGCTTGACTCGTCAACTCGTTTTCGATGATCAAATCATGTGCTCATCGCGGTAAGTTGCGTGCAGTTGTGTAGTATTAGACTTGGGGGGGGGGGGGGTTGGAATATAAATAAGATGTTCTTAATGAGGGACGGCGTAAACTTTTGCATTCGTGGTAAGGCAACATTTTCGAAGTGAACTCATGAACTCCGAATTCGTTATGAGCAATCCAATTGTTTTGTTTAACAGCAACTCTTATCTATTGATGTTTGACCGAATTCTGAGGAATTTTGCACCAGCAGCACTTTCACAACGAGGATTGCCAGGACATCCTTATGTCTTTCAAAGTGAAGGGAAAGAACCTTGCAGCCAAAATATATATGTTGCAATTTCTGTGAAAACTTTTCAAACAAAAATGGACTGCACAGGACTTGCTCAATGAGGATTTCATCTCTTAGCATAGAAAAACCCGTTAATAGGAGCGCTAGAAAGAAAATCTTCAAAAGAATTAAAAGGCTTCTGTCTATTAAGGAGGATTATATATTCTGGAATACCTGCACTCCTTCCTTGAAAGGATGTCCAACTTGTCGACACTCACTATGCTTTTTTGCTACAATCTGATTTGCTAGACGGCGTTCCACTATTTCCTGGGATTTACGTATTCAAATTTGTGAGAAAACATACTTCTGTACTCGGGGACGTTTTTTCGAAATTGTTCCTCGCTACTCCTTCGCTGATCACGTTAGGGGATTCCAGTAGACCGCCACTTAACAAAAGCGACGCTGTTCTTCTATAGCAGGAAATTTATTGACCGCCACAGTTTGGTCCCTTGGACATAAACCGCATATTGGTTGCCTCAGAAAACAGTCAGAGATAATTTGTTTTGCAGAGGTGCATTGGATGCATTGTTTCAGATGATGCAGAGGCAGTGGGCGGTGGTGGACGACTGACAACCCGAAACAACACCTCGGAAAGTTCAGTTTATCTCGCGTCGGCGCAAGGCTCAAATGGCGCAAATTCGCTTTGTGCAAAAGCGGAGGAAGATGAAGTTCAGGTAGAGGTCGCCGATGATGCTCGAAGTCGCACGACTTCGCGGGGCCAAATCCCATTAGCGGCACATAAGAATACTCCTACGTCCTTCGACCTGTCTCCCTCCACTGATGCTGCTCACACAGTTTCAGTTTACCTCGCACCAAGCAAAAGTGAGTCAGATCAGAATCGTTTGGGCTCAACATCCGCTTACTTGGCTCCTAGTCAAGGCGCAAGCAACACAACATCGACATACCTGGCACCCCAACAATGCAATCTACCGGCTACGGTGAACGAACCTCTCAAAATTCGTTCTGGCTCGGCATCGGTTTACTTGGCTCCTAGTCAAGGCGCAAGCAACACAACATCGACATACCTGGCACCCCAACAATGCAATCTATCGGCTACGGTGAACGAACCTCTCAAAATTCGTTCTGGCTCGGCATCGGTTTACTTGGCTCCTAGTCAAGGCGCAAGCAACACAACATCGACATACCTGGCACCCCAACAATGCAATCTACCGGCTACGGTGAACGAACCTCTCAAAATTCGTTCCGGCTCGGCATCGGTTTACTTGGCTCCTAGTCAAGGCGCAAGCAACACAACATCGACATACCTGGCACCCCAACAATGCAATCTACCGGCTACGGTGAACGAACCTCTCAAAATTCGTTCCGGCTCGGCATCGGTTTACTTGGCTCCTAGTCAAGGCGCAAGCAGCACAACATCGACATACCTGGCACCCCAACAAGGCAATCTATCGGCTACGGTGAACGAACCTCTCAAAATTCGTTCGGCTCGGCATCGGTTTACTTGGCTCCTAGTCAAGGCGCAAGCAACACAACATCGACATACCTGGCACCCCAACAAGGCAATCTATCGGCTACGGTGAACGAACCTCTCAAAATTCGTTCCGGCTCGGCATCGGTTTACTTGGCTCCTAGTCAAGGCGCAAGCAGCACAACATCGACATACCTGGCACCCCAACAAGGCAATCTATCGGCTACGGTGAACGAACCTCTCAAAATTCGTTCCGGCTCGGCATCGGTTTACTTGGCTCCTAGTCAAGGCGCAAGCAGCACAACATCGACATACCTGGCACCCCAACAAGGCAATCTATCGGCTACGGTGAACGAACCTCTCAAAATTCGTTCCGGCTCGGCATCGGTTTACTTGGCTCCTAGTCAAGGCGCAAGCAGCACAACATCGACATACCTGGCACCCCAACAATGCAATCTATCGGCTACGGTGAACGAACCTCTCAAAATTCGTTCCGGCTCGGCATCGGTTTACTTGGCTCCTAGTCAAGGCGCAAGCAGCACAACATCGACATACCTGGCACCCCAACAAGGCAATCTATCGGCTACGGTGAACGAACCTCTCAAAATTCGTTCCGGCTCGGCATCGGTTTACTTGGCTCCTAGTCAAGGCGCAAGCAGCACAACATCGACATACCTGGCACCCCAACAAGGCAATCTATCGGCTACGGTGAACGAACCTCTCAAAATTCGTTCCGGCTCGGCATCGGTTTACTTGGCTCCTAGTCAAGGCGCAAGCAGCACAACATCGACATACCTGGCACCCCAACAAGGCAATCTACCGGCTACGGTGAACGAACCTCTCAAAATTCGTTCTGGCTCGGCATCGGTTTACTTGGCTCCTAGTCAAGGCGCAAGCAACACAACATCGACATACCTGGCACCCCAACAATGCAATCTACCGGCTACGGTGAACGAACCTCTCAAAATTCGTTCCGGCTCGGCATCGGTTTACTTGGCTCCTAGTCAAGTGCAAGCAGCACAACATCGACATACCTGGCACCTCAACAAGGCAATCTAGCAGCCATGAAAAGCGAATTTCCTGCAATTTCTTCTGACTCAAAGTCATTTTACTTGGCTCCCAGTCAAGGCGCGATTGGCACAACGTCGATATATTTGGCGCCCCAGCAAAACAGTCTAGAGGCCACAGAGAGTGTCCCGACTGCAATTCGTTCCGGGTCAGAATCCGTTAACCTGGCTCCTGGTCAAGGCTCAAGCGGCACAACGTCGGCATACCTGGCTCCTCAAAAATGTAGCCTACGTGCTGTAGAAAGCGCCTTTCCCTCGATTGGCTCTGGAGCAACATCAGTTTACTTGGCTCCTAGTCGAGGCGCTGAGAGTACGAAGGCTACGTACCTTGCTACTCGACAACACGCTCTCGGAAATGTTGAAAACAGTTTTCCAGCAAACAACTCCCGACAAGAGTCAGGGGGTGTGATCGCTAACAAATTCGGAAGCGGTCCGAAATCAAGTTACCTCATGCCCGGGAAAGGCAGTCTGGAAATCACGAGTTTGATTAATGCGGACTCGGACTCTTTTTGTTCGGGTCGAGGACATTTCAATAAGGCGCCAACATTCCCTCCCATGTTTCCTAAACAAGGTACTACGTTACCACCTAGCTTCCTTTCTGCTTCAACAAAACAACCGAATAAGAACGCCGACGTTCCCTCAGTGAGTCAAAATGATGATTCAAGTACACGCACTGCTGTTAATATTTTTACCGTTCCGACTCAAGCGACTTCAAGAGCTGTTTCGACTTCAGCTCTTCCTGCTGATGTCAAGCGTCAAGTCAGTGATAAGAAACATGACAGCTTGACGACTCCAGTTCATCGAACGTCCAATCAGTCGACAAAAACAAGCGAACCTAGAAAGCAGCCTTCGACTACGAAGAATGCCAATTTAGCGCTAACCTCTGAAGATGATTCAAGTACGCGCACGGCGGTAAACATTCCTCTTCATCCTGGGCAATCAACCTCGAGAGTTGTTTCCAACACGGCTCATATAGCCGGTCGCAAGCAACAAGTCAGTGATCCGAAACATGTTCATCTAATCACTCGGAAGCTTGACAGCTCGACAGCTTCGAGTCATCTATCTACCAACAGCTCCATAGAAGGAAACAGGTCTAGAAAGCAGTCCTCATCGAACAAGAATGCTAATCTTGCGCTATCCTATCAGGATAATTCAAGTATGCACAGTGCAACTAAAATTTTTCCTCTTCCGGCGACAGTGCGCTCTAAAGTTCTTTCCAGTACCAATCTTAGTGGCCATCCAAAGCAGCAAGCGAGCTATACCGATCATGTTCATCTGAGCGCTCAGAAAGGTGGCACTTCGAGAGCACCGATCCATCCAAAGAAGAAAGCAGCTGTGTCGACAGGAAATAATATAGTGAAAAATGTTCCCCTGCAACATAGCGGAAATGCTAACGTCTTTCCTAACCTCATTTCAAAGCAAAGCGCAGAGCATTTACTCGGAGAAGGCAAAGCGAACGTGAAGAAGAAGCGCGGCAAATCGAAGCACAAAAACAGTTCCAGCAGCAGCACTAATAGCATCACCATCGATGCTCACGCTAGCAGTTGCAACAAGTCGTCTTCCAACTCCAAAAATATTAAACACTGAAGTGATATTAATGTTGAGAATATGAAACTGCTATTTTTGCATAATCTGTTTCAAACTTCACATCTTTTATTAATTGTAATATATTCTAAGCTGATCAATGAAATCATCAATTGTTAATGACCACGGCTATGACAAATAAAGCAAAGTCCACATCGCTTTTCTTCTCGTTCTTTTGGTGGATGAGGTAACGGAGGAGCGCTATCACCTGGTTTCACAATCGACAAGAAATAATGGAGGCACTTTAGAAATGCTCACAAAACTACTTCATAAGTCTCATTTTGCGTTTCGGATAACAGGTGTCTTATTACTTTAGGGTAGACTAAGGATATTGTGGAATCCCCAGGATTTAGCAAGAAAATTTGTTCAAACGTGGGATTTTGCTGGGATGGAGTTGTTTTTTCCAGAAAACTTTGAAATTATGCGAAAACAATATTTGAAGCTCCAGTTCTATTCAGATTTGCTATCAAGTCAGTTTGTGTTTCATGATTACATCAGAACTAATCAATTTTTGAACTCCGTAATGGCAAAGGAGAGATTTTTTCTTGAGGGAGTCGTATGTCGATTTTGCGACGGGTCCCATACTTGAGTGATTCTGGACGCGCGTCTCAATTTGCTTCCTCCAATTTAAATCCCAGGCGGCTCCGTCATTCTGACAGTACTTTGATGTGTATTTCATAAGTTGAACTCATTAAGTATATGGGGATGGGAAAGGCTGCTGGATATATTCTCCGAATTCAAATGCCTCAGGTGGTTAAATTCTATCGGATATGCCGCCTTCTCCTATATAATCGTTTAATAGCGTAGCATACTCTTTATGAAGAGAATTTTTTTCATTTGTATTTGCCGATGAAAACGATCCTGAAAGTTTGGCGCTATGACCATTTTACATGGAAAAGTGATGAATGTTGGATTCTTCAGCTGAAATTTTTGAACATTCCTTAAGGAGCACCGCAAACGTTTTCTGCCTAGCGCTAGAAAAGTTCGACTGCCGAAAAATTAGAGGCAACTTATGCGTGGGCGCATCGAACTTACCGAAATCTGGTTGAACATCGCATTTATGGCTCATATTTGAAGAGAAGCCATAAATGCGGATATTCCAAGTGCAGTGTAGGAGAAAACCAACGAGATCTAGTTTGGGAGGGGAGGGGGGGGGGGGGGGGAAGCTTTGCTCCAGTGAGAGCAGCTGATCCTAGCAAAAGGGTGACTAACCTCTAGATAGATTTGACGGGTTGGTGCTCTCCCCTACAGTCTGCTTGATGCCAGCACTATGAGGACGACAGCCAAAGTGGCGGCGCACCTCTCTGGTGTCTAATTAGTTCTGCTCATTTGCGGAAATGAATTTCGTAAATCGAAAACGCATCACGCAAGCGGGATCAGATGTAGTAATGATGCATGCAAGCTATTCTCATGCTTATCTAGTCGTTCTCTTTTTGCTAATCTCATGATATTCCACTTTCATTTCCCAACTTCAACGAAAAAGATTTCGATCATTCATATTATCGAATAAGCAACGCTGATGTGAAATACACACGAGGCAGCATATCATCCTCTCACTGAAGGTAAATAAGAGCTATTAGTAGATGATGGGCAGTGACAGGCAAGATGAGGCGTTCACATCTGTCAAAGTATTCGGCAGAGACGTCCTCGCCACTTGCTATCCTAGCCATATTTGTTACCTACCCATGATCAACGACCGTGTCAACAACAACACTAGAATTGCGTCTCTGTCAGGTCAACTGCGTTCGTATTAACAACTTATGTGTCTCGAGAACATCACTCCGTTTGAATCCGGGATTCATGAGCGCTCTTATCAAATGTTATCAGCCATAGGTACTGAAGAATTGTTAATGTTAACGATATCTGAGCCAAATTCACCATCTTTTGTGGAACAATTACAATTTTTTAAAGACAATATGATAAAGAGTTTCTCCTTGAGTATCCAAAGAATGGGGCGCGATAATGGGGAATAAGTTGGAGCGCACGCTTTGCTGTGGGATAGTTTAGTTCTAACGCAAACTTCTTTTGCGTACAACGATGAACTGACAAGTGAAGCCAGCAAATGCGGAATTCATTTGGTGGAATATATCAAAGATTAAATACGAATCCAGAAGAGCGCAAAAAAAAATCAATATATGCATCATTAGAGCAACAAAGAAACTTTCAAGAGTCTGATGGCATTTGTTGTACGTGTCTCTCTGAGATTTAGAACCTATTTTCGTACTTTTACATTGCAAAAGCGTTCTATGTTGCATAAGGGATGAGGCATTAACGCGTAATCCGTCCTCAGACATATATTTTGTCTTTCATTAGCCAAAACAATAGCCGAACTTCTTAATTAGTCGGTACATTGCCTATCAATGAAGCTACACTAATGTCATATAAATATGGCTTGTCATAATAATGATAGATTTGATATTAATAGCAGACATTAGCTGACAGTCTAATAATTTAAATTTAAAAAATCACCATCTCGTTGCAAATCTATGCGATTTCCCTCAGCAATAGGTGCGTAAACGCTCACCGTTTCGAGCAACCATATTCATCCGTTATATGATAGGAATGATTCCGCAAAGTTGATCTCTTCCGTACCAAATAATATGATGAAGAACGTTTTCTTCATGCCCATCTATGTTCTTCCAGTGCAATATGTGACACTGCTCATATTGTTTGAAGAATATCCACTCTGAGCAAGTTAGTATTGATCGCTATTGTTGATTCGATCAGTATTCAATGGTACTACAAAATTTGAAGCAGTCTTTCATTAAACGTTTGGAAATCACTAAGTTTGCAAATGTATCTAGCATGACTTCTTGGTCGGGATGGTCCGCCTGAAAGAAGCGTAGGTCCAAGAGCATCCGGAGTCCTCCTCTTTACTCACGGCTTCCCAGGATGGCTTTTTTGGTAAATATTGTACTTTCTTTACTTTCGAAATTTACTTTTCTGAGAAATTTTGCATGAATGGTTATTGGAAACGGCGCAAATGTCTTTGTAATAAAGAAATAACATGCTTTCAATGATGAAAATCATATTGTTACCTCATTGAAACCTTCGACGATTACTGTTTACTTTGCTGCAAATTATTTACTTAATTACAATGTTGCAAAACGTTTACTTAATTCATATATTGCAACTTATTTCGTATAAGACTAGCAGTAATTGCGAAAATTTAATGCAATCGTTAAGTCGTTACAGCTTTTTGGTGACTTAGTTGCGCTTAGTGGAATGATCAGAAGAATGCGTGGATGAATTCGAACGTTTTTAACTGACACAACATTTGAAGTGCAGATTATTTGGCATCCTCAAAAAGAGAGTGTGATGTAGAAAAACCGAGGTATGGAATAAGCGGTTACGTGGAATTGCCAGTTCAGAGTGAAATATTTCAGCTAAGGTTACGCGATGGTGTATAATGCACCAAGCAAACATTCGCTACTTTCGTAACTTTGGTTTTAGTGGCTCGTGCTATACTGCTATAATGTGCAAAAGCGCTTGCAGGTAATAGCAGTATGCATAAAGTTCACGGAATACTAACTTTAACTTCAACTTTCATGGCGGTTCACACGGATGCTGAGTAAGGAATTCATTGATTTCCTCCCCGAATAGAAAAATCAGAAACCGCTAATTGCAAAATATATACAGATTATATTATCTTTAAATGTCTGTAGCTCTTTTCGAAAATGATGACTGAATATGCAAAAGGGAATAGAAGAGCATCCCGATGTTCAGGCTCTACTCACGAGATTTTCGAGTCTAGCCTCAGAAATCGTCGCGTTGAAAGTCCTTGTTCGACAACACTCATATATGGGTAGACTCGACGTTACCATACTGAAGTTTTAAAAGGCAAATTTTCGAAAGTTGCCAGAAGTGAACCTTAAACTGAAACTTATCTCCGATGCAATGACGTACTGCCTAATATAGCTCACTGCATCGAACCGAGCAAATTATGAAACAGGAGGGACAACGCGACTGTATATTCTCAGAAATTCGTTTCTAATATCCGGCTGCTTCGTACCATTCAGAAATGGGCAAAGATGATTTTCCCATCACATGATGTGCGATAGAACTATTGTTCCCTCTCACTGTGTGTTTCCTTTGCCCAGCATTAAAAGTGCTTATAGTGCAATAATCTCTGAGAGAAATTCAGAAATTCATTAATGTTTATCACATCGAATCAGAATCTTTCATCCCCTGCAATAGTGGCGATAAATCTCTTTAATCACGATACGACAAGTAAAGGCAAAACGAGTCGATCGGTAATAGTTTCGGCCGTAAATGCGACACGTGGATCGGTTTCATCACTTCGTGCTTCCTTATAAACAATGAGGAGCTTGTCGTTGCGAGCGGAACCCTCCTTTCTGCAAATCTGAAAATTAGTTCGGCTTAACAAAACTCCATAACGATCGACCAGCATCCGGAAATATGGACAATTCGACGACGGCAATTTTCATTTGAGGATGGAGCAGTAAGGAATCTTTGGCACTCAAGTAAATCATTTCTATGTCTCTCATTAGTGTATTTAAAATTCTGGTGGTGTATGCGGGCAATGGGTCTAGCTTAGGCGCAGCTGTCTGCATCAAACACCGAAACGTAAAGAGGCAAACTGATGATTGAAGGGGACGATTTAACGACTAGTTTGAGAGCATTTTTTTGGAACTGGATGTCAGACTGTCTACCCGAAACAAAAGTAAACTTCCATGTGCTTTTACCAGGTAGATTCTAGTCAAGTAATCTAATTCCCCTTGTAAGTATTGAGCTAGCCCGCTCGGCCGGTATTCGACCAAACAGAGTAAATAAGGCAAATAAGAGTATGACTAATCCTCGATTATCGTTCATCGAACTGCAACCTATACATATCTCAGTCATCAGCTTTGCTCAGAATTATTCGGCCGCCTTTTTAAGTTGAAAGCGGTATTTTTGAGCGTCACATATAGTGCAATCTAACATTAATTTGCAGCCGGTGGGTTGATTGTTGTGTATATGGGCTCCTTATTTTAAACTGCCGACAGCTTCACAGTTGCGTCTTCCTTCCATGTTCATTAATTTTCTCTAACACATGCAATATTATTTTTTGCCCTCATCTGCAATGTCTAAATAACCTCACAGATGAATGTGCACTTTCTTCGACTCTGACTGCTTTTCAGCCTTTATTAGCCTCCTACCTAATGATGTTATTGTAGTGAGAGCACTAATTCAATAGTCCAGCTGTCTTAATTATAGGGAAAATTGAGTCGTTTATGTCACGAGGCTTTGATATAAGTGCGTTGCATGCCCGTCTCATAGATACCAATAAATAAACTGTTAAATAAATTAATAAAACATGAGAAAAACTGGCACCTCGAGATCGCGTGAGGCGCCTGCATCAAGGAACGAATACACTGGAGACACCTTGTAAAGGCGATTGTTGCTGCATTTGATTTTAATAACCAGTCGACTGGCTCCATTGTTTGTGAGCACATGCTTCGTTGCGCCACCAATCGTTATAAACTCAGCTATCGGTGGATAAACTTGCAGTGCAATATGATTCGGTGGTGGAGGAGGTGGTCTACAATATTATTAGTTGTTTATACCGCACCAGTCCCACACTCTAAACTTGTACTATCACAAATAAGCCCATGACTTCAGATTTTAGAAACGTGAAAGGAAAAGACGCACCTTAGTATCATAGCCCATTATTTGCCTGTGTTGAAAGCTGTCACGAATAAACTGAAAATGATTCCTACCAACCAAGGAATTGTGACCGGGAAGGCATTCAACAAAGCTCAAAATGGACTAGGCCAAGTCTTATGCGGACAATCCAGACAGGATTACAGCAAATTTCATGGAATGTCAACAAAGCTCAAACTGGATTGAACGGTTTTAAAAAGCGTAGGAAAACATCCAGGAGTATAAAATCATAAGAGGTACTTCGCTGCAGCGGAGAATCGCCTACGCAACTCAAATAGTCTTGGTTGTTTTCAGTGAAGCTCGATAGTTATTGAAAGCAGAACCTCTGAAAGTGCACATGGGTCTATTCTAGGTTACCTTCAAATGGAGAAGTAACTCCGCAGTAGAGTACCTTATCCTCTTACTTTCTGCCATGAGTTGAAGAGCAACTCATGGCGTTCGCGGTATTTTCATGGTAAATGGGAATTTCGATTATACTGTGTTGTAGCTCATTAATAATTTTACTCAGTGTGTAGTTGTAAAAAATGATCAAGGACATCTACTGTAATACATGCATATACAATTGCAACAGATAGCCCGTGTTCAGTGATCAGTTTCCCTCAATTTCTGAAAATTGTCAGACTTGAGTGCTCCAAATTTTAGTGGGCACCTAGGAGATAGATGTCAAAGAAATTTCCTTGTTGCTTTTCGCTGCAAGCAAATGCCATCCATGCGCGAGTGCTTATTTCGATCTTTGATTCGAGAATGTCGAACCGCTTGCAGCTTCTCTTTTTAACTCCAAATAATCTCCCTTTCACGCTTCAATGTTTCATTTCACATATGAGCCGTAAACTTCTATGCCTGATATTAAACATACTTTAGGCACTGAATCTTTGAACGTTTGTGCTATAATTACAAGTATATTTAAAAAATCAAGCAATTATTGCGGATGGAAAAACCCTTTATCACGAATATGGATATTGTGTGCACGGCTCGCAGCTTCAAATGAGTCGGCTGTTCGATTCAATTCCAAAAACATGAGAGATTAAGTTGCAAATTTCAGTAGGAGCAGTTTCCGGTATTCTAATGGCTAAACTCGCGAGTTGATTTCAGTATAAGAATTTCTGGCTTTTCATGAACGTACCTTCAAGCAGAGAGTTTCGCATTTCGCATGATCACCGACGGTCAGTATATACTGTATGCCAAGCAATTCTTCCATAATGGTCGAAAGAGTGCATTAAAATTCAACTCCCTCTCTCCCCTCCCTCTTTCTTCTTTTTCTCCACCCTCGTTCCCGAAAGGCTGAGAAGCAAACCTTGTTGGCGCTGTGAATTTGCTGATCGATCTTGGGCTGTGATAATTCATAAGAGATGCTGCATTCAAGCAAGGTCCTAAAAATATCCTCATAAAGGCGAATTCAGTATCGCTTCCAAACATTTCAACATGCGTGCTAGAAACTTTCTGCATCGATTTAGCATGAAATGAAGTCTGTTTTATTTTATGAAAGTAATTTCCCATCAGACATTAAAGCGCGTTTAAAGCGGAGTACAGTGCTTGTCACAGATGCACGGATGATGCAGAATTATTGAAATATCGTTGAATAGATCAATGAGCCACATTAATATACAAGAATTCGTGATATAACATTTTCTCATATGACTGATCGGCTATGCGAATTCTAATATAAAACGGTGCATTTCATACCGTTTGTTTGCATTTCACACCGCTTGTTTAAATCGATAAAACGAAATGCCACCAAAAATGCCGTATCGTCTCTAAGCGTTCATAACTCCTAAGGAAAATCAAAAGAAAATGAAAGAAAACTGAGCGCAGAAGATTACGTGAAAATGTCGATAACATATTCACATCAAATTTCACCGACAATTCTCTCTGGTTTAGAGAGGTGAAATCAGCGGCAGACGGGCAAAATATGATGCTAATGCTCGACACCATCACAACACACTTGACCAAGATGAAGAGAAGCCACACAAGAATTGAAGAGGTAATCTCCCTCAAACCATCGTTTAAATGACCTCTTTCTGATGAATCTTTCATTGAATTGGAGAAAAAATTTCTCGTTTCAAAGTAAAAAGCATTAAGATCTGCCGATCTGATGGGGCATATCCACATATAAAAATAAAATAATAACAACAAAGGCAATGCGGAACAATCAGACTTGTTCAAGAGCTTATACTTGCGCTTGTGAATTTCATTTTAGAGGTGCGCACCTGATATACTTGAGAAAGGAAACCACCACTAGACAGTTGATGATGATGAAAGCACTTCGACGCGCATCCGCATGCTAATGAAGGGTTTTCGAAGCATTCCAACATATTGCAAGATTGGCACACCCATTATTTGCAGCACAGATACTCTTACATTACGCACTCAAGCATAAACGCTATATATATATATATATATATATATATATATATATATATATATATATATATATATATATATATATATATATATATATATATATATATATATATATATATATATATATATATATATATATATATATATATATATATATATATATATATATATATATATATATATATATATATATATATATATATATACATATATATATATATATATATATATATATATATACATTTATATATATATATATATATATATATATAAATGTATATATATATGTATATATAATATATATATATATATATATATATATATATATATATATATATATATATATATATATATATATATATATATATATATATATATATATATATATATATATATATATATATATATATATATATATATAATATATATATATATATATATATATATATATGTATATATATATATATATATATATATATATATATATATATGTGTATAAATGTATATATATACATATATATATTAAAGATACTGCAAAGCTTTTAGTTCTACAAAAATGTTTGGAGCAGCAAACGAGAATCGACGTCAAGATTCGAAAAAGCAGATGACGAGAGGTGTTTGTGCATTAAAGCATCTTATATACAGCCTGAATCGCATAGTCGGTAAAATGCTTAACATGTTGAAGCATCCAAAAACATTTACGACTGGGTATTATATTTCCACATTCCTTTTCATGGATCTCATACGAGGTAAAATTATGATGCACCGATAAAATGCACTCAAAATTATCGGGTCCTAGGACGACTGTGAATATATTTGTTATATGGCTAGTTAAATTCACCCTTTCGGGAAAGCAAAAATAAGTTGGCTGTGAGTCGTTTGCATCGGCAGTTAAATGCGCAAATAAACGAAGAGGCGATTGGATAAATTACAGAAATTATTGCATGCTAATGAAACCATGATGATTTTATAATTGGACGATGTGATTTATGGTTCTGTTTGTTTTGTGAGATAAGGATCAGAACTGTTAAGATGTGTTGAACTTTCTGTTTTAACATTAATTGTGAAGTTTGGAAAAAATTCCACGAGCACTTTCCACCAAACATTGATTTGAAGCACGTGAAACGCTGCAGTATTATTCATTCAAACATTATTCAAGAGGTGAGTTGACAAGATAACAAGCGCTCAAGTCTTAATATACAGTCATCATAAATCGAAGAAATATTAGCAAAGAAAGATTCATAAGAATCTCAGACGGAGTGAGTTTATTGAGATCAAATGCAGCAGAACTGCACGAATTAAGGGGCAGTTGTTGAGCCCACCTATGGAAACGCCATCTTTGCTCAAGCAGGCAAATAAATAATCCAAACACGACGCTTTTTGCATTCTTTTGCGTGCTTCCGAGAGCATTGCCGTTGCCTCTTGTTGAGCTCATTTTCCACAGACAATACACTTGAGCACATATAATAGAATTCCGTCATCCACTCCCACCTGCTACCCTTTAATACATGGTTGCGCTTGCTTATTATTCTTCATGTTATCCCCAGTAGCTACTGAAAAATTTTATGCACCTAATTCACTAAATTTTATCAAATTCGCTCGCTAAAATTCATTTCATTCATTCATATTCTTCGTGTCTTCGCTTCCACTGTATATATATATATATATATATATATATATATATATATATATATATATATATATATATATATATATATATATATATATATATATATATATATATATATATATATATATATATATATATATATATATATATATATATATATATATATATTGGAATACAGAAGTTAAGGACAAAGAATAAATACATGAGAAATTAAGAGAATGTAACTAGAATATAAAACGAGACTTAAGAGAAATATGGCTATTTTCGATAAACATCGATGGCGCTTAAAAGCGTAAAAGAATTTCTAATGGAACTGACAAATGACAGAAGCAAATTGACAAACACATTCGCAGATGAGACTTTAATTTAGACGAGCGAAATACGCGTCACTCACTTAGGGCAGTCAACGCATTTCTGCTTCATTTCATATGAGATAATGAGTTGATAATTTTCTCTTAACGATAATGTGAGCGAAGCGAGGCTGAACGACTTTTTAAATGCAACGGAGAATTCGCAAACAATGCTTGCAATTGACTGAGCAATAATGCGTTGAGCGCTCCCTCATCAGTTCTCACAATGGGAAAATTTACTTGGCAAAAGCGCAATATGGTAATGACTTATGCGCATATATGCATATGTGTCCACTCATTGGTCAAGTATCCTTAGCCACTGAAGCTGAAGATATGAAAACCCATGATAAACATGGACCATGGAATAGTCTCTCACCCTTGACTTCTGTTCAGCGATCAAGTGTGCACAAATATAGTGACATGAGTTTTTGCAAGTTTTTCACACTGTCCGGCCTTCATTTTACGTCGATAACTTTGCAAGGTGTTCGGAAGGTGTGCAGGATGAGCTGCCACTATACACCTGAATACATGCGATCCTCCCTAACCAACCAGTTCCACAATTTTACAGCAAGAAATATTATACGCAAAATGTTGCATTCAAATTTTAGCTGCTCCGATTCACTGAAATCCGAGCAGTTCAGAATGAAAGTCGAAAAGTGCGAAATCTAGGCACCTTTCCTCCGCATTGTCCACACTTTCCTTCGATGCTGACAGACCGTGATGAATATTATGGTATAAAAAGTTGTCTTATGGCATGCATTATAGCACCAAATTTCATACTCCAGAAGTGAGCGGTTGCGGAGCTAAAATCGCTCAATAGATATACAGACAGGTGCATATATACCACGGATGAAAAGATATACACAAGTATATGCACAAAAGCGCGTTATGACGACATCGTCGTAGTGCCCTTTTTCAACGTAAGATGTTAAAAAAAACAAATGCTTTGTAGAACATCTGTACGAGGGATTGAGGTACTTAAAACGTCCTCTATTATTTCGCAAATTTTATTATGTGTTGGCAATTTCTGCAAGTGGTTCGTGAGATGATGAGAATCCAAAAGTGCATATATACTAACTGTGTACAATTATGTTTTGAGATAATAAATATAATAACTATAAATAATAATTATAATTTTTTTTTGCATCTGCGAGTCTCATTTGTCAGCAATTCTTTTTGTAGCCGTAAACCTATGGCTGTTGCAAATAATTTCCTTCATTGTTTATTTGTCTTAATAATTGATGAGTAATTTCTTCTATCGGGAAAATGATAGAAATAATGGATGAAAAAATGAAATGGTTTTGATGCTGTGAAAGAGTTGACAACTTATATAAATGACTTTGACGAAAATTTTCGTAAGATTGAAACGCCTTTAACAATACGGTTGTGCGACTAAAGGAGATCATTGGGTTCATTGAGACTTGGTTGATACTATAGAAATTAATTACCAATTATGTTGTATAGGTGTAGTGCACCCGGAATTTTTTGAAACCATCTGACGTTGCAATGGTCAGTGGAAAAGCAATGTTACTCTTCTCAGAAGTCAATAAGGATTTCTGTTACTTTTTATCACTGCTATGATAGTAATACAATCAATGCAATGACACAATTCTGCCAGAACATTTGAGCGCCTTGCAATGTTCATTAAGCATATGCTATTTAAATCATCAACTCGAAAATATCGAACGACGTTTAGTGCTCACTCAGGGCATATTCGAAGCATCGATCGAAGGCAAGCGCTCCAACCTCATAAGTTCCTTAGTACTGAAAATTATTGTACCCTTAATATGAAAATCGTTAGTAAAAATAAATTCAAAAATACAAAATTATATAGATTCTCAACGAGAATACTTTTAAATTTGACTTTTAGCCGAGCAGCCTGACTTCGATAAAGATCACGAATGTTGTGGGCATGCACTTGATTCGTGCAATACTTTCATGTTTCATTGAAAAATGCTACTGGGAAAATTTCCACAAAAATTCGATAAAATGTGCAAAAAAAGCGTTGAATTAGACAGAATTGAGAAATAATTATTTTTGGCTGAAAAAGTACAAAGCAAAAAGAATTCCACATTGAGCCGTACACAATCGTCAACATGTTCGACAAAAAAGAGCCCCTGAGGAGGTTGCGTGCGCAAAATAGTTCGTTTCTTCGGCGTTGTTTGGCGCATTCTATGAAAGTCCTCTTGCTGCAGTTAATTTCAAATTGCTGTCAAAAGAGCGTTGCAGTCAATCACATTCAATGCTTTTGTTCATATGAAGAAAAAAAAACTTTGTTATTCATGGAGCAACATTCTTCCAAGCAAAAAGATGATCGCTTTCAATGAACAGTTCCGAAAATACACTTGATCACTTGATCCACACTTGATCCTGGGCTGCTGTCTCCTTAAACCTGCTACTGAGAAATTATCACTGCAACACACTAAGCGCGAAAACTGGTAGAAGGTTTGTTCCAGCTGTTTAATGGGCCTCGTGGATAGATGGTCGATAATAGGTAGGGTAGCCTTGAAAAGCCAATTCATGAATCAATTCCCCACCTGACTCCGAGACTATAGGAGTTAGCCTCACTGCTCCGGCAAAAGTCGCAGTCATAAGGCTGATTCTTTTTTCTCGAAGCTGCAAACGTATCAGGAATTACTTCTGCTTCGATTCCTTGGCTGCTTTTTATTGATCTCAAAATCCAGAATCGAAAAAAGTAAGATAATTAGGAAGCTAAAGACACCAACACAAATTATGCAATATATCACTACTGTGAAAAGTGCATAAAATATGAAAGATGTACGGCAAAAACTTTCTCAAAAAACATCCAAAATGCGAAAGGAAGTTTTTCTCTATCGGAGCAACGATCTTTGTTTTACCACTTCGCCTACCATTATCGTGCCCATTGAAATTACAACTATATATGGCTGAAATTTCTGAATTACCCTCATCATTTTCACAGCTTTGGCCTCTCTCTAATATCTCACTAATATTACCTTGGAAAACTTGCGTTGGGATTATGTGCCAAATTTTAATAACTTTTATGTTGGCTTTGATTACGAGAAAGCTTTCTGAGAGAGAGGGCGAAAGTTTACTCCGCTTTTGTAAGCAAACTCCAACTATTCAAATAATTGATCACGTATAACACTCTATCAGAAATAATGCTAACAGAATATGATAGCACTTGCTCTTCTTGATTTGAATTTGAAATATTCACAAATGGCGTCAGAAGCCATCTTCTTCACAACATTTGTCGTGTTGATAATTGTTTCTTCAGCAAAGCTTCAGCATGACTTCTTTGTGTTATTGGAACACTTCCTGGATATTCGATTTTGCAAATTAGCATTTTATTGCACAATATACTAAGATTGTCTCTATCTACTTGCATTTATATCTGCCTAAGTATGTCTGTCTGTATGCCAGTATCAAGTCAGACACAACTGTAGTTGGAATCACGAAACTTGCTACGTATGACCGGTACTACAGCTTCGAAATACGTTGCAGTCGTTTGCTGCGACCAAAGATTTGTATACTTTTCACAACCTATTTGCTTACATTTTACAGCCTTGAGATTTGGATATTCAGTTAAACAAATTACTGGAAGATATTCGCGAGCAGTCATTTTGATCGAACTATAAACCATTATTGAATATGATTTATTATTTGTTGGTAATTTGCGATGCTGATATCCTTATGAATGGAGTGGCAGAAGCGCATATCTGCCAGCCCTTTTGGCAAAGTTCTCCACTTTCGCTGTAAACGGAGTGATTCGTTAAGAATGCTGGTCTGACGAGGTGATGAATCTGTATTGCAACACTCACTTTTTGAATTCCCCATCCTCCCGGTTTGATCGCGTTTTCCGGTCATCAGCCACGAAAGATTTAGTTCTCCGATCCTGTTTCTCATTTTCTTCTATTCGCGTTAAATTCCTTCTTGTTTTGAGAGGGAGATGGAAGAGGCGCTATCCGAAGCTGCCAAAAAAAATCATTTCTGCAGTCCTTAATGAAACAGGAGAACCTAAAGAAATTTACTACAATTTCGGCACTCCTTCCGATGATAAAACATCTACTTTCCGCCATATTCCAGGGTTTCGTAAATGAGAGCGTGTTACAATGGAACCTTGCCTTTATTACGCTTTTTTTTTCTTCGTACTCATTTTATGATTGCATCGAGAACCGAATTGAGTCAGCTCGAATTCTATGCTTGAAGCCATCTCGTTTTTCTGAGAAAAGTCACATTCTAGGAATTGATTCCTTTTTTTATGGAGTCTCAGTTCACACTCTTAACTTTTAAACTTCATTCAAGTCGAATATCCCTATTATGTGTAATTTGGCCATAATTGGCCGCATGAAAGGAATGAGTGTGCTTAAATTCATATTTACGAAATTATTACATGCCATAAAGAGCAGAAAGTAGTAGCTCTCTGCCTGAAATGCCTATTCATATCATTCCAATCGCAAAATAAAAAACGTCGACTTTCGCAACAACAATTATAACTAACGAAGCTTTATTGAAGCAATCTTGAGTGTAGAGCATCGACTTTCAATGAAGCGAAGTACATTATAACCAAAACTGTAAATAGCCAATGAACGTTTAAAAATCCCAATAGAATGCAGATTTTATGAGGTTTGGATAAAAGGTCACGAACATTTTTTAAGGGAATTTGTGGAAATGGGTAACTGGAACCATTCACTGCTTCATCTGCTTTGGTAAGAAGAAGCCTCTGCTGAAAGGATCGAAACAGCACAGGACTTTTACAGCTCAAGTAACTGAATCAACGGCTGCTTCTATGCTTAGAGACATTGAAAGAAGGCCTCTCTGCTTGCACGCTTCGTTGATCAATCGGTTCTCAAATTTCTCATCTGAAAATCCGCTCCATGACCATAGGCAATGGTGGAAGGAGGAACTGAATTTCAAGGTAATTTCTAACGGTTTCGCCATCCCTACTTATAAGTGCCAATATCTCATACAGAAAGTATTTTAAAATAGTGGACACCGGCATACAAACGCGCATTTGAATGAAATCTTACCTGTGCAAATTCAGCACAAAGTGCAGAATGCTGATCTGCAGTTATATCTTTGTGACAGAAGAAGCGACTGCGTTGTTCTACTATAACCAGTTGGAGTTGCCGCATATGCGCAATTACCCTGGGGTCACCAAGCCCATTTTTCTCCTCCATCCCTCCAGCTTCACTTTACCGAAGAAGGAGGCTGAAAGGATTGTACTACTGCGGCAAGATTCAGGGATGATCAGAATTTGGCCAATATTCGGATATAGAACAATATAGCAAACTTTCTTGCAGTGAGCTACAAACAGCGGATAGATCTCAACAATTCTGGCGAAAAACTTCTCCAGTAGCGCGAAATTTCTAACGGTTTCACCATCTTTTCAGTGATCGCGAAACTTATCAACTACGGCGCATATAAATATAACGTTCCAAACAATTTCACCTTTCAATTTCTATTTCCGAAATCCGAAAATATCGTCGACATGCGTTGATTTCAAAAAACTTCACACAAGAAACATGCAAAAAGTAGAGGCTCACCTGCAACGAGGCGGAGTGACTCTCCAAGAAAGACCGCAGAAATAAATAAAATAAAATAAATAAATAGATAAGTAAATAAGTAAATAAATACGGTATACCTCAAACTTTGGTCGAAACTGCATGCCATGAATTTTTGTTAAAACAGCATACTGCGAGTTTTGGCCGAATAGCGGAACGCATATTTTCATCTGCGCAGAGCATCGTAAATTTTGGTCCCGAGATTGTTGCTTATAAAACAGTGAACTATACATTTCGTTTAAAAACGACTGACAAATACTAACGAAGAGATGATCGCTCCGTGAAATTTATTAAAAAGCAGAAAGGAGTTATGAGAATGTCATCCGCATGTGTAACTCAAAATTATCCTTATGGTTGCACCAAGTTTTTTTCGACAGTGAGCTAAACAAATATTTATTAAATTATAGTTTAGCAGCCATTTGAATTCTAAATATACCTCATTTATATTCACCATTGCTATTGAGGGGTACTATCTCTTAAGAGCGCTTTGAATTTTGGCGATGCGTCTTGCAGCGGTATTCCCGTCCTTGCACCCTCCCCCCCCCCCCCCTTCCCCTCCACTGCGTAAATAGCTGATGTTCCATTTCCCGTACGTCTATCCTGACAAATCTTTGAACCTTGATCTACTAAATACTCATCGGTAACATGTTTCCAGATCTACATGACGGCATATCCATAAAAATATATGTGAATCGTTACCAGAAAATTAGCACTGGGCGTTGTTCAAGTATATCTTTAGTAGTCCTGTATGCGATAAAAGTGCGGCGTAAAATCCTTCCTGAAATAAAGTGATTTTTCCCAACTCCACTTCTTCTTTTAAAAACCAGAAAAAAATTTCTGTTTTCTTTTTGGGAGGGATTAAATGGAACGACTTGAGGAGATGGAAGGCGATAACCGTCATTCACCATTTTAGCGATCTATTTTAGCAAGCAGTGCTGTAAGTATCCGCGAAGTTCAGCACAAAGTCACGATAAGTGAAACGTTTTAAAGAATGGCATTTTCGTTAGTAATGTGAACCGATGCTGTCATAGACAGGAAACATTAGCATCGATGAATGTGCGCACAGATATATACGTAGATACGCATTCAGATATAGAGATTGCCGATGTCATATCGGGTGATGTGTTAGCAATGACGTGACCTAGCCTAGCTTCCCGTTAACCGGAAGTCAACTCATCGATGATTGCCAATATTCATTGATAAACGGTCATGAAGGCGCGATGATATTAACATGCTTTTAGCGTTAATGAATAGGTTTTCATTTTACAGAATGGCAAACACGCTATGTTTTTAGTGTAAGTTATTTCATAAGCATAATTCAGTATCCCTTGATAAAAGAAATGTACCTTCTCGAAGAAATTTTGTGGATCTTTTGCGAGAATGAATAATTTTTGAATATTTTCCTGAAAAACGAGCATTTTACTTTAGAACATCGGTTGGAAAATTTTCTTTTTCAGTTGGTTTTATACGTGATGAATTGCTGTATTAGTATTTGATGCAATGCGCCATTATTATTGAAAGCTACTCTGCCTTTTTACAAAGGCGTCATCAAAACGCTTCGGGAAGACGTAAATGGCTCTCGGATTTTCTCATCCTTTGCAAGCACAGTCCTTCGCTATGTGAATCCAAGTAGTGTTGCGCATGAAACCAAGGAACTCAAAATTGGAGCATCGAATTCCTAAAGCTAGAGCAAATTCTGTAAGCTCAGGCTAGGATTTTCGTTCCTGTGCTTTTGTCAGCTTCGGCTCCATCTTCACAATGGCATCTTCGCAATGTGGTTGTATTCGGTGTTCAATTGCTTTTCGCTAGTGAATAGTTTTGTTGAATTCAGCAGCAACAGATCACTCGCAAACTAAATACATATTTGCCAATGGGGGATGTCAGAAGGAGGAGTTTGATGATTACGATAGCCGATTTCTTCTGGAATCTCCTATGAACGAGAAACTTTAGTGAGGAATCTTTGATCATCTAAAAAGGGCGCAATCCCGAGAAGACGGAAAACGTTGATTATATCCTTGATGGGAAAATGTTCTATTAGCGATCGGAACAGTGCGGTGCTTAAACGCGTAATTGTTATGTGGAAATGAAGAATATTGCGCATATAGGAAACGAGCAGCTGCTCCTTAGCCGATGTCGTTTACAATGCCATCGACGCTGCTTTCCTTTCAATCTCTTAATCACATCTCGAGATGCAAACGCACTATTTCGAAAATGACTAATGTGGGCATCTATTCAATTTCCTATATGACATGCGGGAATTAAAAACTTCAATTTTGGAAATTCTATGTAAATTTGATAACTGAAAGGTGAAAATGAAAATGGATATTTCAGTATTAAGATCATGTGATAAATATTTTTTTAAATCAATTTAAAACATTCGGATATATGCCGAAGTGAACAAATGAACTATAAATCGGCAAACCCCATTTCTGATGGGCTCTTATAAATATCGGTATTTAATCATCTTTCATAGACAAAAATTTAAAACTTACTTCGATAAGAATTAAGAGATTATTGCAAAGGAAAACTTTCTCACTAATTCGAAAATTTGTGAAATTTGCTTCTCCATTGTCTCCATGTTTGGTTTTTATGCCAAGTTGTTAGAGAATATCCAGGAGCGCTCCATTTGTATCGCTCTCTGCACCTCCTATCGTTCTTCGAACCAATCAAATCTTCCTTAACTTAGAATCGTACTAAACTGTGCCCAATATTTCAGTTCTTAGCAATGTTTCAGTTTGCCCCGCTCCTCAGTTGACATAGGTGTCAATTGAGCTCACCAAAAAATGTTATAGCACAGACGATGCCTATACAAGTTTTCCTCTTTCGAGTTGTACACCCGGAAACTGCTTCCTGCCGATATCGTTAATGCGCACGCTCCATCTTTCAAACTTCGGTTGAGCCGTTTTGTTCTTGCTATGTATTGAATGTCTACATGTCCTCACTGTTGCGATGTGGACGATTTGTTTTTCTTTTCGCATTTTGCTGTTGTTTGCCACTGTGAACTCTGCTGTCTTTCTTGCTTCTCACGTTCACACACTTTACGTATAATTGTGCATTTTGCTGCACTGAAATAAATAAATAAATAATTAATAAAAAAAGCATTCTTGGAATTATTTTCGTTCCGAGTAAAAACTTCGCATCGATAATTTTAATCATGAGTTTGCCTTGTATGCCTCCATATTGTTATTTTGTGCACCATCATAATCCTCCTCATCAGTTTTCTTTCATCGTATTGTAAGAGTTGAATTTTACTGGTAAGTTCTTTCTTCGTAATGCTTCTCAAACATAGCTTCTCCATTTTTTAGAGATTTGCATTTGTCATCGCATTCAAAACTCATCAAATGAGCACGTTTATTAAGAGCAAAACAATATAATTGCAATATAAGAGAGCGGAATTTTGTGTGCATTAAAAGAAAGATTGCGTCATTGATATTATAATAGTTGCCAAATGTAAATGTATGCAGCATAAGCATTTATACAGTAAATAACATGCATTCAGAGATATTTGTTGAGAAGGTTATTCAGTAGCAAAAAGTATAAGCCGCTTTGAAAGTCGATTGGATGCATAATGGAGGCGTGGTGGATAAGCGAGGCAATGTCGATCAAGCGGACACCTTAGGTGGGCTTTTCACCTCACCAGTAATCGGGTTCCTCTCTGAAATTCTTTTTGTAATCATTGAGAGCTCGTTTCATAAATGGTCTATCTGATAGGTGGAGGAAAGAGAGGTGGAACGAAGACGATCGTCGCGATCGTTGTTCAATACTAATGCGGGCTGGTGATCACACTCAAGCTGCAATAAAGTTACGAGTGAAATATCATTTTCCCATATTTTACGTTCTCAACGATCAAAGACCACAACAAATATGCATTTTTGACTATTGTTATTTAATAGTGTGCATGACGTCGTATAGTGAATGCTATGCCTAAGGGCAGTGTGTTGAAATAGCGCATTTCCTCATAAAATCTGAAGGTTGCAATGGACCTTAAACGCTACATTTCTCCGCAGTGATTGCTTTCTTTATCTGTCGGCATTATCACTTGAGCTGGAATGGCCGTTTAAGGCTCGCCCAGATGAATACATATTAAGTGAGTTTCCTAACGAACTTTTAGCTATCGTTGACCCATTTTCAAAAACGACACTATTTACTGCTTCAGAAAAATTTAAAAGTAAAAAAAACATGAAAAATGTTTGGTGGATATATATAACGTGAGCATGCGCATTTTTCAGCACTCAATTTTCAAGTATTTTTCTGATTGCATTTGACGTGGTGAGTGCAATGTGAGTTGAAATATAATCATGCGCTTTTGATTAGAATAGAGCAGATGATGATCGATGACCGCCACATTGGAGAGGTCACTCGAGACTTAGGTAGTTACGAACCGAAGGCATAAAAGATTTCATAATGTCTTCTGAGAAAGCAGTAAGCGACAAACGACAGTAAGGATTGTAACGATTGATAACAAGACAAGACATGCATGTCGCTCGCTTAGTGCATATATGACGCGTAATTATCTCTCACTCCGCCTGATGTATTATAAATGAGGTTGATGCTTCCGCTTAATCTGCCCCCTGAGATGAAGCTCCTCGGTCGAATGGGTTCTATATTGGTTGATTGATGCGGCCATATTGAGAGTTATCAATCTTGAAATTTGTATGCTCATGTCATTGTTTGCGAATCGCGAAACACTCATTTAAGCTGTTGAATTCTTGCGCTTGTTCCGCTGTACCGCAGACCCATTGGAAGGCATACCAACTGGTGACTGTTACTCTGATTCACACCACTTCTACAATGAAGGCTAATCAGCGCACCTAACTTTCCTGCAAGTCTCACTGAACCTGTGATTCCAAATTCACACTCAGATATGGAAGTGGCAGTACAAAAATGCGGAGGTGAATTGGTCGCATGGATATATTCTCTTCGGTACAAGCTGCCGACTCTTTTCTTCCTGAGCAGAACAGAGATCTTGACTGGTGGTTTTTCTAGCTTAAAAAACTCCTTTGTTGTAGGTTGTATTTCCTTAATGGATGCTAATCTTTGAAATAACGACGATGGTTTTGCAGTATGTGCATATGCGCACAATTATTATGGTAGCCTCTTTCTATCCATCAAAGCGAAGTGATAAATTACACACCAAGTACGCGAATCGTCTTCTTCGGGGTTCGCGCAGGTGATGTCGGTTCTGCGTTGTCGAAAATGGACGACTTGAAGGTGTTGGATACTTTCTTGGATGGCGTTGTTTGTTGGCTGCCGCTACCGAAGAGACGCTCTTGAGTGTTGGTCGTCTGCCCGTTTCGTTTCTGAAAAAGATGGTGGATCAATTATTGAATTAAACAATTACTGAATTGAGGCATTTTCGATCACTGATCAAAGTGGGCTTCGATCAGTGATCAAAGCTCACTTTGATCACTGATCGAAAGTTTAAGTAATTGAGTATCTAGCGTTGAAGGTTCATATCGACACTGTGCAATTTCAGGTTTTCCTATTTATAATATTTTAGCAATCCAAATGATTAAGTCTCTAACCAGTGCCTCAAACGCAAAGTCCACCTCAACCTTCCAGCTCTTCTTACCACCAAATATCTTGTGCGATATACTTTTATATCGTACTCCCATCTCGACCAGCCACTACGGTGAAGTTAGAAGAAAAGATCTATTTTCGAAGCAAAGATGCACTGTGATTGGGAAATATTAACTGCAGTTACTCTTTGATTTGCTTCATTCTACTGGTTATTATAGAATGTTGTGAAAACCCGTTCAAAACAGCACGCAGACGTTTACTTTCCTTTTTTGGGGATAGTTTTCTTCTCTCTGTTCGTCAATTCGTTTGCGCCAAAAATCCGTCTCATTTTCGGCTTTCATTTTGTCACTGGATTGCTTCAGATGAGGCTTTTTATTCAACTATTCTATTTGCTATTCGCCGCTCACGTTCCTCTAAAAATCGGTCGTGAAAGCTGAGAATTTTTATTGCAGCCGTCCCACTGAACAACATGCAAACTTCTGAAATTTGCATTCCACGGCAACAATAATTTCGATTTCAGGCCAGTCCCCTCCACCTTAGAAGTTCCTGAAAATATATTTTAGACGTTCTTCTAGATATATGTGAAATGTAACTTATAACTACTAGGATTATATTCAATGCCAAAAAATCATTGATATACTAAATTTTTCACGGAAGCATTGCCCACGAAGCTGCTCTGTTCACTAAATGGAAAATCAAATGTATAGCGGTCCTCCTCTAGGTTTTCTGTAACCGACGATTGTTTTGCGTGTAAATTTCTTTACCAAGCAACTGTTGTGGACGCTTCTTTCATCGAAGCTTAGAAAAATTTTCATCATATTTTATTATCATAACCAAGCCATCATTTCTGACGGTTCAGCCGATATCGGTGTGCTCGAAACTTATAATGTTTCACTATTTCAACCAATAAAACTGAAATTTTCGTGGAAAATGGGGATCAAGAATCGTTCGGAAACACATGAAAAGTGGAAAATTTCAGTTGATTCCGCGTGATTTTGTAGTGTTTAAATTAGCCTTATTTTCTTTAAAGTGCAAGTACGTTCGATTCCTTCTTTGATTATAATTCTCTAGCAAAAGAGTATCAAAGGCAACAAAAGTAGTCTGCTGAATATCCTCTCCTATGTTTATAAATCAACAAAATTTCGTCGCTGTAAGCTGTTGCATTTGCTTTCTATAAATTTGCTACCGCTTATTGCTGGAATATTCCGAAACAAATTATAAGCCAAATATATGCACGGATTCCTAACATTGATTGCTTTGGGTGCGCACTGCGCGAGCATATGGTAAGGTAAGGCATGCACATCAGCTTAGTGAATAAATTAACATAGTATACATAATATTGAGTAATAACAAATCTCATAATTTGAATGAAGCAAAATATATACAAAACGTTCCTCAACCTCAACTTTATCTATTTATCTATTTATCTATTTATTTATCTATTTATTTAATTAATTATTTATTTATTTATTCAGAAGATTCGAGCACAGGGAAATTCCACGGTACTTCTATGGTAGCGTGGAATCGGTAAGAATCGTTGCAGCTTTCGTGCGATTCCTGTTGCAAAAGCAATGGGAATGATCTCGCAAATAAAATGTCACTGCGTACAGATGACAGCTTTTCGTACAACCCAATAAGCTTTCCAATAAAATACCTGTAAGATAATATTTATACTATCCGAGCATAATACCACCGAACATTGAATATGAAATACGTCGGTCTTTCAATACTGTTAGCTAAGAGCTTTTGCAACGATGAGTGGATCTGATAACAGCTTGCTCACAATTATGTGTTTGCAATTGAACTGCTGCTTGCGCAACGCACTGGCCACCTCTTTCCTCATCTTATTGCTTTACACCGACGCACTCTTCTGTCTGCATATATGCTAGTCATCGTTTCCCCAATGAATTCCACTACTCATTAGCGAGCAAGATGCTCCATCGAACTATGTTAAACTATTGATTTTGGCATGCTAAAGTTGCATCCACACTGCATAGTATTGAATATGATGCAAGCACCAGTACGTCTGCGCCTCATTTTATGTTAGCAAGTCGATCCAGTTGACACGATGAGGTGTTTCGAAGGCAGCAGTTGTCATGTCTTCTACCTCGATCGCCCATTGTTGGCCATGAGTGATGCAGTGCGACATTAAAGTAGGCAGGTCTCAGACTGGCCAAAATTAAGGTGAAGAAGACAAATGTGGCACAGTTTCGCTAATCCGAGTTGGCAGTGGAAGTGAAAAAAAAACTTTTGGCGAATTATCGGCTATACAAAAATGAATTCACAAAAAACATTTCCAATAGCTCAATTCTTAGTCACTGCGCAAATCGAAACACATCAATAGCGTATCGGCCATTGCTGTCTATGATATTGAAGCCGCCTGCAGAGGATGCAGATGCGAGGGCTTGATCAGACAACAAACAAAAACGGGAACCGAATAACCTGCCCATCATCTTGTTGGCCAACTCCACTGGGAGGTCTTAATTCGAAATCCGAAAAAAATGGCGTCAAGAAGTTCGGCTTAATGGTTGCTCTGGATTACTTGATCAGGATTAGGTGATTATGAAAACAACACGCAGCCAGTTAGCTAACGATAATGGCTCGCCACTGATAGAAGGCAACGATGTTGCTAGCACAAAAATTTTAGAGGCGATAGCAGCGCAGTCGTTCTATTCAGCTATTTAAGTGCCTCAAATCCTTTGTGTTAGGATCTCAGTATTGGTTTTAATCCGATTCAGTTTTCTATAGATGAACCAACATTTATTTAGCACATTTAGCGTTCAAGTTGTCCATTTCGGCGGCTCAAAATTAACTCCCTCGGGAACCGATGAAAAATTTTTATGGGCTATTGAATGTATGATCGAGCGATGTTTTTTCTTATAAGTGGGCAGTAAGAGTTCAAAGAATAAGCGGACGTCTGTGATCGATTCATGTAAGGATTTTCGACATCAGACGCTATTTACTTGAATATGTTCAGGAGCGTTTTCAACAATTTTTTTGGAGAATACTACACAAATATTGCATCCTGAAATTTTGAAATTTACCACATATTTTTGGAGCATGATTGTAATAGGATAGTTCTTGAATATTTTTGAAATTAAACATTCAAAAACCGAGAGTATGTGCAAATCTCGTGCATCTTCTTACAAGCATATTCACGTGTATAAAACTTTTGGTTATGGCCGTTTTTTTTTTGGTTTTTTCCCCACAAATGCAGTTTTTTTGTTATTTTGATTTCTTCCCTTATAAAATGCAAAATGAAGAATTTGTTTTGCTAAGATGTTGAATGCGCTCTCAAATATGATGACGACATCACTCAAATACGGCAACAACCACGAAACTTCTGCTACCGGAAGCAACATAAGTCATTAAGTTCATCCTCTGCGCACTGTTAGCGTTCGTTTCTCGGCGCAATCAGTCGATCACTCAAAGGTTTTTAGCAGCTATTCATGCAGTTATGTGGTTATAAGCGAAAATACCAACACTTTACAAAAGCGATGTTCATATCAACAATACCGCATTCTATACTGACTAATACCTTTAGCAAAATGCTATCATAACGCATGCTTTTGCTGTCTTCCAAGCATCACAGAAGTAACACTTCTTACTGTTGAACAGGTGCATCAAATATTAGGTGCTCCTCTTGAGCATTTTCTGCTTAAAGCCGCTTTACCGTTGAGGCTATTCCAGTACTACAGAATCATTTCTTGCAGAAAATGAAGAAAATTGCAAAATCTGTAAGATTTCCTCACGATGTCCTACATGGTACTTGACGCTGTTTTTCCCGTATTTGTTAATGACCATTGCATGCTCGTTCTTTGAAAATGTCAGAATCGCAGAAAAGCTCATAGTTCATTAACGACTTTAACGTCAGAATCATAGAGGATCATTTTACAACAGCAATTTCATCTTTACACATGTAATCCTTTAGGTGCCCCTTCAACTTTTCACACATTTCAGCTTTTCAAGCTGCAAATGCACAACAGAACCAGCTGAAATGGGCCTCAATGTCAAGGTATAATTGTGGGACTAATCTCTAAGCAAAATGCACGCAATTAGGAGCTTGAAATGTGCTTTGGACAGTTCCTCAATGCGAGCCGAGGATTTCTTTGCAGGTTTTCAATTAGGACAGCAAATTGGAGAAATCACATCTGTTTGGATGTAATCAGTCAGAAATTTCATGGGAGTGCAGCAGCGACTTTTTATATCCTTTTGGAAATTCACTTTGCAAAGCAGACTGTGATGCCTGTCTGCTTGTTTCAATTCAAAGAGCCATGAATGTAGTGTTGCAAAATTGATCGTTGTAAATTACGGAGGATTGATTCCCTAACCCTTTTTCATGTTGATCTATTGCTTCGAAGAAGGCAGGGCATTTGTTAAAGGAGAAAGTTTTCGAGGCTTCCAAATGATTGGTTTTTCCGTTTTGCACCTATCAAGTCGCAAAAAATCTTCCGTGAGAGATTTTTGCAAACGATCGTATTTATTCAAGTATCAGAGCATGCTTTCGAATATGTATCTTTCGTTAATAATTTATGAAACCGGTTGGTGAGAGAGAAATGTCCAAAGCAAATTTCATGCTACTACCTGCATTGCGCTTTTGCATTTATTTCCTTTATATCTGCTTTTGCCTCAAATAATTTTCAAGCGGCAAATGCATAACAGAGCCTCTGGTGCATTTGCAGCTTGGAAAGCCTGAAATTGTGGTTAGAAAACTGAGAGTTTTAGCTAAAGGATTACATGCATAATAATAGTGAAAAAAAATTGCTGTTGTAACTTGATCCTCTATGATCCTGCTAAGAAAAAGTTTATTAAACAAAAGATTTTTTCTGCGATTCTGACATTTTCAAAGAACGAGCATGCAATGGTCATTAACAAATACGGGAAAAACAGCGTCAAGTACCATGTAGGACATCGTGAGGAAATCTTACAGATTTTGCAATTTTCTTCATTTTCTGCAAGAAATGATTCTGTAGTACTGGAATAGCCTCAACGGTAAAGCGGCTTTAAGCAGAAAATGCTCAAGAGGAGCACCTAATATTTGATGCACCTGTTCAACAGTAAGAAGTGTTACTTCTGTGATGCTTGGAAGACAGCAAAAGCATGCGTTATGATAGCATTTTGCTAAAGGTGTTAGTCAGTACAGAATGTGATACTGTTGACGTGAACGTGGCTCTTGTAAAGTGTTGGTATTTTCTCTTACAACCACATAACTGCATGACTACCTGCTGAAAACCTTTGAGCGATCGAATGATTGCTCCGAGAAACGAGCGCTAACACTGAGCAGAGAACTAACATTGTTCTTCTTATGACTGTCGTACCTAGGACACGGCAACTTGCGTCCAGCTCCATTTATAACATATGAGCGGAAGTGCTCTCAAATGGACACTTATTAGCTGGAACTTCTTCTTCAGTGTATGACAACGTTGTTAAATGTGGCCTAAACAGCTAACACCTCTACTCATCATAGTAGCTAGTGACTGAGACACGAATGGAACGCAACATTTGATGAAAGGCTCTTTTATGATTCGACAAACGAGGCATTCCACGAACACGTGATCGAGATCATCGAAAGCTCAAAAAACAATAAATATGCTAAATTTGTATTTATGGAAATGTTTCATTATATTACCTAAAGTTCATTGTCATAAAGGGAGATAAGGCCATGCATTGTCCATTCAGACATGCCGGTATCATTGTATGTCACGCATAAATTGAGAAATCATTCGTTCATCAGCTCATGCTTTATGTCCTAGCAATTTATTGACTACCAATTCATGGTTGAAATCGTAACTCCCCATTTGCCATTTTATAATCTGTCCTGCAATCCATACTATTCAATATCTCATAAACAACCAAACAACTCATATTTTACCACATCTGTTTTAGCGCCGCAAATTCCTGCACAGCACTTCGTATTGGTACACAGCTTGTCGCGGGATCACAGCATACCGTTTGCAAGGTTACAAATGACTTTACAAAGTAACACCCTTGTCCTTGAGACACAAGTTCGAAAAACCCAGAAAAGTAATTCAATCAACTTCTTTTCACTATGTTTTGAAAATTCGTCTGAATAAATTTTGAATCCGAACAACTGCTTTGAAAAATGCATCCACACCATCCGCCACTATTTTCTTTGTGTCAAGAGAGAATTATATGAGAATTATATGCGGCGACGATTTGAACCTTATATGTTTTTGAGAGAATATATCAATGCGAATACCAGTGAAAGGTGATTCCCCTTTTTTTTTTGGGGGGGGGGGGATGCGAACCGATCATTTACTTTACTGGATCACCCTGAAGCTCACCGGCTTCTCACTGGATGTTATTTCCTACATCGGGCCAGGCTTGCGCGTTTAATCAGGTTTCAACCGAGTGGTCATCCACTTGGTCGTTCGGCTAGTAGCCAAATTTGTCGGTTTAGAAATAATCGAACGAAGCGCATCTCACTTCCTGGTCCAATCGGCTGAATCAAATAATTGCGTTTTCTATGTCGATAGAAGCCAATCGATAAACATGAGCCTGTAGGCAAATTCATTCAACGGTTTAACTGCGGCACTGCTTATCCGTCGTTTATTTGGCATTGCCGAACGAACCGACGTCAGAAACAACTCGACGAATCAGCTAGAGAGTTCCTTCTGTTAACAATCGACATTTTTTGGCGCATCGATCTCTTCTGCGACAGAAAGACAAATTAACGATCTCATTTGCGTATTTTAAATTTTCTTCCGCAACTCTTTATTCATTTTCATTCATATTGCCTTATAATGTGGGATTCGATTGCTTAGGAATTCAAAAAATTGCAAAACACGAGTTATTACTCTATATGCTGCATTCTTTTTCTGTGAAAAACCACGCTGCCCATCTACCTTACTACAAATCAGCGAAATGGTTTCGAATTGAGACCAAAATTCATCTACAATAAAAACGGGGGAAACCGAATCATTCCTAAAATAAACTAATTCACTAAATAGCTTTGGATTTATTGATATGACGAATGAATAAACTAGTGAAAAAACCAAGTGAACTTACACGAAAAGCTTCATCGGCTTCATCTGATGGGAATAAAAACGAAAACTTGACTGAAATATCTACGAAAAAATTCGTGAAACAAACGACTTATCTGTTCCCAGTGTACAACTTCATTCTTCATCAAATTTTTTTCAATGGAGGACGAGGTGCTTCTTCATTCTAGTCCTTTAGTGCCGTGGAACATCTTTTCGACTATCAGTCATAAGCTCGGCGGTTCGATTCCCAGAGGATGCTACTGGCTAGGAAGCGATAAGATGGCTACGAAGAAGACCAAGTGGTTTTTATGCGATTGACGCACGTATTCATGGTCACTAGTCACTACAGCATTCTGCAGCATTTGCACTCAGCATCATTGAAATATTTCGAACAAACAACGAAAATATGGAAAGGACCCTATTAATTTCATTAATTTTCAGCAATACAGGAGTAATAATATCGCTTTATAATCCTTTACAGGGAAAATGAATACCGCATCAAGATGAATTAGATAACAAATTCAGTGCTGAATGAAATTTTGGCGATTTTATTCACTTCTAGCATCATCAGAATCCTTTCGATTTCTTGGCATAGTATCACTGAGGCAATTTTCTTTGTGCATATTTCAGTCTGGACCATATGAATTTAAACAGCCTCTAATTTTTTACTTGCTTAGTTTTCGTGAGGAGCTCGATCGTTCTCCTTCGTGACTTATGGAAAGGGATGCAATAGCACCAAAGAATCAGTGAAGCTTTCTTTGCTTAGATTTGATGCTCATCAGACACTAGGAAATATTTTTTTAGATGGCTTTACAAAATTTCCCTCATAACAGTTAAATGGTCGATGAACAAAAGAAAAAGCTGATCGAATCAGAGGTAACCATATTTGGCCAGAGTGCAGAATGCGTGGCGAATTGCTTGGCCAAGAGCCAAAAAGACTCATTGTTGAAGCAGTTCGCCTAATTCGGCAAATAGCAGATCCATTTTGAGTGGACATTTCAGCTAAATGTGATACTAGCGGCTGCACACAGCCAATTATGTTAATTTACGAAACGCACATATTCGTAGTGAATGAATACTAAAACCATTCGGCTTCGAAGATATTCGTGCGACGAATGCCGATGCATGATTAATGTTCCGGTTCGAAAAAATAGTACTCTACCCGGAACCAGCAACACCTCGAAAATACGTATAAAATGAGGTCATCAGGACTATTTATTTACAGGACGCTCATGAGTATCTATCCTTTACTCTACAAATAACAGCAAGCATAAGCGATCACATCAACAAAGGTAAATTACTTCCTGAAGTCAAAAATCTGGGTAAATTTAGGTGTATAGACCAGAAATTTGGGTGGACTTTTAAGCCTTAAAACATGCATAGAAGAATCTTTTAATGAGAAAAAAAAAAACAGGGCGTTCCAACAGAATGGAGGTCATTAAGGGAAACGTAGGAATTCCTCAATGTAGTTAAGGGAGTTTATGCATTGGATCATTAAGCTCCAGAAGCAGTTGAAAGAACAACTTACAATTTTACTTCTTGGCGCAATCCTTAGCTGTAATACAGTTGATGAAGAGGGGCGGAATTTTGTGCTTACTTTCATATACTTCATGACGCAATTCTTAGCTTTAATAAAATTTTTTGCTTCATCGGATAGTGTTCTTCTAAAATACAGCCAAATGTGCCTCAAATCAATGTTTCAGTCACAACAACGAAGACATATAGAAGAAACCTTTCTAAAGTGCTATCGAACTCTTGAAAAAAACTCTATCCCCATCCCCTCCTCAAATTGAGGTTAGTGGAATATCAAGGTTGGGGTTAGTGCCCTTTGAATCTGGTTCCCCGTCGGTGAAAGTTTATCTCCGACATATCACTAATCTTTCACGTTCGGAAAGTCCTTAAGATCTAATGACGAATGAAACGTTTTTGAGTTTTGAAGATGAAACATGATTCTAGTTGTGCTATAAAAAAGAGTGTAAGCAATAGAGACGATAAACAACAACTTGCGAACCGCTTAAGTGACAATCCAAGGGGGATATTAGCGAAAAGACTTCAGGTGAACAAAAGGACGTATTGGTTGAGTATTATTTGTAGCGGTCGATTCTGTGATTGACTAAAAAATCTTCGCTTTGCTGCTTCATAAATTCTGTGCCTCTTGCTTCTTGCAAGTACGGATCTTACTGAAAAATTAAAAAAAAATGCAACGCAATTTAAATGAAAACAATTATTTGAGAAATGCGCTGGACGATTGAAAATTAATTCATCAAATGAGAAATTTTCGAAAGAACTTAAGCGTTTTTTTCTATTTTCGAAATGAAACCCTGAGAGAGATAAGCAGTTCTGGTTACGCTTTCCATGAACACCTTCCTGTGAGCATTTCTCAAAATTTAACCAATCTTTCGTGAAAAAATAACCATTCAGCAAAATATGACCGCTTTTAAAATTTACTAAAAAATTTCTGGATGTCTGTGTTGTATTTGTGGAAATCCAACATCGCCAATAACTGTACTCTTCCCGATTTCGGTGCATAAAGCAACTTAAAAAGGTATTCATGATATTCTATCTATATCTAAAATTTGCATGTTAAGTTGAAGTTCAAGCCAATCACGCAGAAAATGTTTTCACATTCGTCTATATGTAACAATTTACTGCATAATAATGGTGCATAGAACTTTTCAAATGACAAATCAACATAGTCGTTGTGCGATCACATCTTAAGTAAAGAGTTTCCACTCGGTTAAACAAACATATTCTTATTTTATGCTCTTTGGTCTGTCGTTCTTTCTCACATATGTATCTTGCTTGGCTTCTTGCGCTATGAATTTAACAACCCATAAAGCACGAACTAGTTCTTGAAACGAATAACCGGCTGTCTCCGACAAATCAAGGGTTTATAGTAAGCATTCCTCAGCGGAACGGCAGTCCTTCATCTGAGACGTAGGACATCGTAGCATTATAGTAAGCGAAGGTTGAAATAAGTTCATGTTCCACCTGAGGATTGCCCAAATAAGTGTACAAAGAACAAGCAAGGTAAAAGAAGGGAAGTTCCTGCTGGAATTCTGCTCACAATATTAGGGTTTCAGCTTGCGAACTCTGCAATTTGAGTTTTAAACTGCTCACAAAGTCATGTTCGCTCTATCCAGCAATTTTCATAAAAAATTTCTTGGATTAGAGCACGCTCTGATTCACATATTTCGATTTGCGAATAATTGGTCTTAACCGTTAAGTTAACTCCTAGCGTCCTTTTCCATCTCATACCTGCTCGAACGTTTCATTGCAGCTTTGATGTTCCGAGGAATTCTTAAGTGAACAACCTATGAAAGTGTTTTTGAAATTTCCAGTGCATCATTTCGAGATTACAGATAAATGCAGAAACGTTTCACATGGTCTAACTCATACATCCTTTGTGAAACTCATTTCCTTCGTGAGCATTGTTCGCTGCGAAATTAGCGACCGCTGAGTAAAAAACATTGCTTGCAAATCTATTCAATTGCCATATCTGCTCTATGAGCATTTAAGCATCGCCTTTACACATATGTTCATTTTTTTAAAAGCAGTTTTTCTCTGTAATTCTCAATAGTCAACCGGAGAAGAAAGGAGCCGCAAATTGCGATTACGTAGAATTATAACCGAACGCGCTCCCTTTGCGGCGCCATTCTAAGTAGACATAATAGCTGAAACGATTGCTGAAAATTTTGTTGCCATTGTATCAAACGTGCAATTCCGGTCATTTACCTAACAATTGCCTTCCGTTGTAAACAAAACGAAACAAGTAAATGCGTTCTCATTGTTGACGGCATTTCAGCGTACAGCCGTATTTTAAAAAATTTTTTATTTGATTTGTTGATGAAAGGTTGGTAAATTTCGAAGCATTAACTGCCTGATTGCAGCTATTATTTAGAGTAGAAGCTTTAACACTTCGAATTTTGAAATGAGCAACGATTGCTTCTTTCAAAGACTTGACACCGAATTTCAACGAATAATCGTCGACGGGGAAACGCTCAAAATGTTGAACATTCACTAGCAATTCCATCAATATGACGACACTTATAAAAATATTAGTTACAAGTGAAGAAATAAAATTAAAAATGATTTGCGTTGACATTGGTCTTTTGGCGTCGATAGATGACGCATTTGTAGATGCCGATGTTCGTGACTATTGCTTTCATGCATAGCTAGTTAGTAACATTATGTATGCGAGTTGACTCACAAACATTCGCACAGCGGACTGCCGCGCCTAATGCAAATGACTAAGCTATATGAAGAAGAGCTATGAAGAGCTATTTTAAGGCGAAATTATTCAGAATCAATGAAAGTAGAAATTAGAAATGCTGCTGCTCAGGTGTAAAGTTTCTCATGTGGGATTTGGTTGAAGAGTATATCCCTCTTTTTTTGAAATAGTATTTAGCAGTTTTAAATAAAAAGTATTTCGGACATAGTCAATCGGTGTGTGCATCGTCAGCGTCGAAGTGTGAGCCACATAAAGTATTCGTAAAACTAACTGGCACATAAGCGGTTGAATCGGGTATGTGGCACATTTCAGCGCAATCGTCACGTTCAATTAACAAAGGGAACACATCTAATAAAGCAAGCGACGATAATAAATTTACTTCTAAGGACGGACTTAAGAACGGAAAAAGCGTATGACGATTGTGTTGAAAACCCGTCAATGACAACTTGATTCCAAAATGTGCAATGATCTGGCAATAGCACCTTTATGTGGAACGCGAAGGAGTCGAATTACTCTTGAAAACTGTTTTCAGGTATTCTCGATCAGGAAGAGCTTCAGAAGCATCCTACTTAATTTAGTCCAGAAGTTTCGACTTTTTAAGCGCCAAATTTAGATCTACCAAAAATTTTGGGTATGATGTCGCTACAAGATGACCCCTAATATAGAAAAGTCCACGTCCATCCAAGTATTTTATAAAAAATTAAAGATTTTGAAAGTTCACACATATTTTCGCTTAAACGGATTTTTTCATACCACTGAGCAGCAAAAAAATCGCTCTTTTGATAATGATGGTTCATCTGCAAAAAACTGTCTACAAGGAAACAGTATATCCAAAGGTAAGGTGAAAGCATTCACTTTGGTACTACAAGAGACATGCATATATTCAATACGGAGCCAAAAAAGCAGTGCTCAACGTGAAATTTTTTGCCTTAAATAATTGCAGCAATTCTTTCATCTCCCTTTAATTTATCGCTCGATCTCACATTTTCGATACCTTTTCAATGTTGTTAACACAGTAAAGTTTGATTTTAATGCGTATTATGAAATAAAATAGAGAAAAAGTCGAAAGGAAAATGCAAAATAGAGCATTAAAAAACACGAAAAGATTTCGCAACATGTGCACGCGTGAGTTTCCTGTAAGGTGTACAAGGTAGACGTGAAATATCAATGAGGTGCAAAGATTGTAAGAGCGACAAAATATATTCAGATGACATGAATGTTTAGATTTTTCAACGGTACAAACGGTCAAACTTCACCGGAGAAAATTTCTGAAAGAGCTGACTGAGGCATAATCATCCACCTCGATAGGGCGGCATTCCAAAGTTTTTAAAGGACGTGTACGAATTATGGACTCGATGAAGCATGGGAACATTTTACACTTTAATGGTGGTTGGTGGTTCATTGCACTGGCTGGTCCGCTTACATTGCCAAGCGCTTTCACAAATCAACGTGAAGTGCGGTATTTCGCTGACTCCTAGTTTGTAATAACAGGGATGAAGACAAACAAGCATATGGACACAAAACAGGCGAGCATGCTACTAGATATTCCACTTTTATTTTAAAGCCAATTGAATGAACTATCTTGCCTTCTTAAAGAACCCTGATAGCACTATTTGGCTGAGGCGTCCAAATGTCGAAAAGTCAGCGTCCATTCCGGAGCATGGTCACTTATCGATCTCATTGTGTGGGGAACACTTCTGCTTCACTCTGCCAATTCCGTTTCTTTGTACTCTTTGAATGCAAACTGAACACTCTTTTGAAATTTGTGGAACTACTGCAACGGATGCAAAAAGAAAACTGCAAAAGGAGCAAAAGTGTTTGATGCAATATTATCACTTCCATATTTTATTTCACCTGCATTTAAGCTGCATGCTGAAATTGGCCAGTTCACAAACGTTTTGATAAGCACCAGCATTCATTGGGAAGTAAAAAAATAGCATTAGCCATGTTCGCTTGCTGTCCTTCATCTGTAAACAAAAATCCTCCGAACGCTTTCATCCTTTGTGGGTTTAAAGTTGTTCCTTATAAGAGACTTCAAACGGAGGGGTATAGGCCATCATATATATATATATATATATATATATATATATATATATATATATATATATATATATATATATATATATATATATATATATATATATATATATATATATATATATATATATATATATATATATAAAGTTGAGTGTCCTGCTTTGCAAACGTGACTTCTGCGTAGACGATGTAAGGAAGAAAAAGAATTTAACAGGAGAGACAAAATGTTTCCGCGTTATCGCATTTTGCGATGAACGATAGAATTTGTTCTATGCTGAAAAAGCAATCAATAGTCCGATACTTATCAAAATCTCGGCGCTAAAAGTATAAAATGGAAATTTGAGATTGTAATGTGTCAGGTAAACATCTTCTCATCTTCCTACCACCTTTCATAGAGCTTTCTAATCTGTCCTCCTTCCTCCAATCATAATCTTCCTCCACCTTCCCGTCAAGTGATAAAAAAGAATTTTTTGATGATAAAACAAGCAAACCCGAAGAAAGCTCTATAGATCATAGGACGTTTAGACTGGAGGTGGTGAGAGCACACTTCTGCAAACAGCAAACATTTCACATCCGTTGAATAAACCAAAAAAGTCAAATTGTTCCTATTAGTAAACAACGGAAGCAGATGAAGAGTAAAGCAAATTGGCGGAAGAATATGGAAAGTAAAAAGAGGGAAAGAAAGGATGACTGCAAAATGTCATCAAGCTGAAATTGCTGGTGGAGCAGGTTCCCACACCTCTCTTCCTTCGACCATCTTTAATAGTTTAGAACAGGAAACACATCACATTTCGTTTAAGTCCTCTCCAGATCTTTTCACTGGAGGATCTGCAGAACACCTCAACTAAGCTTTAGGTCACGGTCATATAGAGTATTACGAGTGCTTATAGCTTTATCTGATGGAAACAATCAGCACGCCACACATGCAAATGAGTCAAAAATTTGCATAAGTAATCTTGATAGCAACTCAACCGCAACTTTTCGAAATTGCCAAGAATTGGTGTCTAGCAGTGCTTCATACCGTCAAGCGATGCTATTTTATATTATAGCGTAACGTAACAGTGTTCATTTGAAGAATGTAATAAACTACTATACGGTTCAGCATTTTCAATGAGCATAAATTTTGCTCAAAAATATTCTACATGAAATCGGCGATGATCGTTCATTTCGTCGAAATTTTAGTTGCTTTTTGCTACAGACTATGACGGTTGAAAGCAATGCAAATAGAACGGCGACATAAAGCGTCGCCTAAACAAAGTAACGATTAGATCGAGTCTTAATCAAATATTACCTATCTAAAGCTTTTGATATTATTTGCATTAAGTTTTCGAAGCAATTTTTAAAATAAACGATTGAGGATAAAGTTAAATAAGAGTTCAGACGAGCAATTTTAATGTTTACCTAGTGAATCAAGCGATTTCGATGCCATCGCCTTTGATCACTTGATCTTTTGAGTGCTCATAATATAAATAGAATGGATGCAATATAATGTTATGTAGTGGGTACGCAAGGACGGAAACACTGAGAGAATGTTGCATTGATACAGCGCTGATTGAGTGGCGATGAAAATTGAAACATATGAACTTGTAGAATTGTTACAATCCTCTCAGAAAAAAAACAAAGTGAAATATTGATGAGGAATTGCCTCTAAACTTATTCGAAATTTATAAGTTTCTTGGTGTTACAAGCTTTACCTTCGCTGAAATATTTGGAACCTCATCAAAGATATTAACCACTGAAAACATTTCCACTGCATGTTTGCATTAATTTATAGCGTTAATCACTATAGCGTATAACGAAACGAGCTATAACGCTTACCGAATGGTCCCTTACAAGCAGCAAAGAATATCGTTATTTCGGATGGTCGATGCTGTAAAGAACCTAACGACCGATCATTTGACCGCTAGTTTAACAAGGTAAGCACTAGCGAAATTGACAGTGGACACATGCGCACTCACAGACAGGTAGATACATGCACACAAACACACACATACACACACGCGGACATACGATGGCAGCTATCAATTGACGGTTCATTATGCTCATTTCGTTCGCAATTTTCATACACGACGCCTTGTAGTAAAATCGAGGTGGAAGACTGCCGAATTGGCGCTCTACCAGCTGCTCAATGGAAAGGGCGAGTGTAGCGAATCTCGTATGCCAGTAAGTGTTGAGCTCGATCTCAGATTGCCATGCTATCTCCAAATAAATGGCTAATCGGTGATAGGCAACGGAATGGCATAACAACTTCGTGCTCTGTGACGAAATGAAACCAAACACCATGGGCCAAAATAATCTTCTGTCTTACATTCCATTCTAATTCACACAAAAGATGCATTGTCCACAGTTCGTGCTCCTCAACATTCATTTATCCAATTGCACCACATTCACCCTTCTTTTACGATACCTTCCGTGCTAGAAAATTTGATCGCATGGCAAGTGCTATAATTTCCTCTATATACTGGCGCTACAGTTGCCCTACCAACATCGTAGTAGGTTGGATGACTTAATGTCAAAGAAAGTGTAAAAAAAATCACAACCAAAGTGACAAAGAAACGAACCAGTTAAAAAACCACTGAAAAGCCATATGAAGGTGCTGCTTTTATACAACCACCTGTTACGACGTTAAGTCTTCGTAGTGATTTTAATTATCGTTAATTGCATCATCAATGCTTGATCATCTTCCATCTATAAATTGGTGGCAATATGACGAAAAAGCATTGAGCCGCCGTCGACGTTAATAGTGAAACAAAGCACCAAAAGGAGGTCATAAGTTTGCCACATGATGCCTTTGCTGTCGATGCCTCAGTATTGGGACAGGGTTTATCATACAGTAATGAATAAGGCATCGTGATCGGCTGCATTATCAAACAAGAATGTGAATTTCAAGTACTCTTTTAGAGATAATATCGCCAAATCCCAAGACCATTGAGATGGAAAACTGACATAGGCGTATAATGAATAAGTCCATGTACCTACCGAGAAAGGTAATGCACGAAAATGAGAATATTACCGAAATTTATGGTTGAATCTATACGACAACGGTAAGAATGAAATTTCCTTCGCTCTTTCATCACTCATATGGGCAACAAAGCAGCGCAAAAATTGCAATTTTAATAGCAGTTATCTTGTTGACACCCTTATCGTACAGAGACTTTCTTTAAAAAACCATACAGATATAAGAGATTTATTTAGGGATGAAATGTTTGCTCAGTGTTGAAGATGATTTGCATCGGAAGTTACCGGTCGCTTTGAGAATGTCAACACGTATTAGCTGCTGCTCACTTCGCGGATTCACTGATATGCGAGCAAATTCTTCCAGGATATTTTTGCTTTCAAAAAAATTCCTTCATAGAAGAAACTCAAACAATAGACAGAAATATTTGCTTTGCAAACTCAAGCAGCATAAAAATGTTTAATAAATGACAGGAAAAGGCATTTACTGTTCATGACATTCTTTGAAGTAGCAACTAGGCACAAGCAATAAGCTTTCAGAAATTAGTTTTTAAGGAGCGCACATAAATGATCTATTTCCTGTATTCATCGTACAGAATCGTGAACTAAATTATAATTTTTGGCCCAACATGGTTCCCATCAATAATGCTTATCATAAGGCACACCGTTGTTGGACACTCATGCACCACAAACAGTCCAGAAATAATAAGGCTCGACGTATACTCCAGGCTGCATATATGCAAACAGACTGCCCAACTATACCATACGTCTGCGCGTTGAAATCATTTGCACACATTTGCCCATATCAGAAAAATTCCGATTAATAGTGTACAAAAATGCGGATTTAAAAAAAGCATTTTTCTGCATGAAAATGAAACACGCGATTATCCATAGCCACGCGTTTTTTTATTAGTACAGTGCTTCCGCTTCAACCGACAAGATTTGCATGCATTTCTCAACATAAAAATAATATTTTTATTCAATGAATAACTGATGCAATGGCAAACAATATTTTAAAGTAATTCCTACCAAAATTTTCCAGAATTGAAATGTGGGGCGTTAGAATTTCCTTCGCAATTTCTATCCGATAGTTGAGAGAGCTCAAGCTTTCTTTTGCGCATGATTTTTTTTTACTTCAGAGCAGTCAAGTTTTTCTCAAAAATATGATACTTGAAATGCTTCAATTTGCTTCCACATAAACTTATTCAGTAATAGGTAATAAATTAACGGGCAATGAGTCATCGGACTATTGCTTCTTTTAAAAATAGATCCTAAAACGCTTATTTCTTTGTTATCATAGAAATCGATAGTTATGCAAAGGATGATTAATTAGAATTGCGTAATCTATGAGTGGGAAACAATCGGAGCGCGTGGAATTGCACATTCACCCAACGAGTATGACTCAAAAACATCGGCGAGAAAAATGTTTATTTGCAATGCGTCGTCTAGTGTGTCGAAACTCATAAACTGAGCACAGACTGTCTCACTGCATCGAAAAAATTTCATTCCTCAATGGGAGTGGCCCATTGACGAATCCTCTCACTCACATATCAACATCGCAAATTTCAGACATCAACAGCAATAACGCATATTCTATAACTGAATTGTTGCCGTACAATTTTGTGCATTTGTTGCTTAATTCCTCCCACTATTCCATTATCTTCAAATAGGACAAAAGTGGCTTAATTAAGCGGATAAATATGTAAAATGCATACATGAATGTGAATAAATTCACCAATTTTTTACATTGATCTTCATAAAGTTTACCAAATTTATATGAAGTTCACTTTTCCTTTTTATTTATAAATATAAATATAAATATTAAATAACCAAATAAATAAAAAAATAAACAAATAAATAAATAAATATACATATATATTTATTTATTTGTTTATTTATTTATATTTATATTTATATTTATACTTATATTTATATTTATATATTTATATATATGTAAGTCGTGCAATGCAAACAGACTGAAATTACGTCGGAGATAGTTTGCAAATAACCGCATGAATCGTGGTGCCATTAAGGAATACATTAGCAACATTTTTCTTCAAAGAGACGACGATGCGTTTAATGGACAATCACAAACCTTTGCATTGTTTCAAACCCGATTTCAGCTCTACATTCCCCTCGCTACGCACCTGTGAAAGCCCCTATGAAACGTCAGCTTTCATAACGCCATTCTTTATCGTTTCGTGAAAATTTATTTTACGCTATGTTCGCATTGCATTAGGATTGCTTATCTTCTGAGTGTGAATATATGGAGTAAATTTGCACGTATAAAACTACACTTAACCTGAGCGAATGCTTAGAACAAAGGAGATGCAACGTAAATTTTTCTATCTAAGCCAGCAAGCAATCAAGCAATCGAATGCGGCAAAAATTGTGCGGAGCAATACTTAATGGATGGATTTCTCATTCATCGGAATTTTCCCAATGTCCCATACGGCTCGTCAATATGAAGTTTTACTTTGAACAACTTCTAAGTAAAAGGGGCAAGATTTGAAAGAAATAGCCGAAAAGCGTCAGAAAAATCCACAGTGACTCAAACTTAAAGAGCTATCAGCTAATCCCTACGAAACTTCTAACTTCAACGACTTACAGCAGGCGAAGCATTAGGTGTCGTGCCGTTTTCGCTCGTCGACATAGTCCGTGGTCAATTTAAGGCTAAGCTGAGCAGAGATAGGATCGATGGTTCATGTGCAGACTAGCGAATCCTTTTCACCCGCTTGTGGGCGGGACCACTGTTCTGTGGGGCGGGACTATTGCTTGCTCCCAGATGACCTACACTGAAATATTTCGGACGTGAAGCATGCTTCCTCCCTCTCCGCAATCCCTCCTCCTCCGTATGCCACAGCCTCTTTCTAACTCCTCTCTCAATCATCCCTCTATCTGCTCCATTCTACCTGTCCTAGATTTGTGATTCAGATAACATCTGAGCGGTCGACAAAAATTTTGCTCGCGCGCATCTTGGCTTAAGGAATACAAAAATAGATAAATCAGGAAGAGTACCAGTGAAATTTTCATAATATATTCTTTTTATAGCTTCACCGTTCAGATTAATGCATTTGGGATATTTCGTTTAAAAAAAAATTCAGCTGAAACATTTTATATCAATTTCACTGCAAATGTTCCACTTGAATTTCTTTTTTACAATTTCTTCTCAATTCTCGTTCATAGCGTCGCAATTCTAAGTTCTTTAAAAACAGCCATCTCATTCTTTCAATTACTTTGAATCTGTCGTTTCGTTCGTCGTTCTCATTTCCTTTTAGATTGTTTTGCGGCTAGCATAATTTCAATAGTCTTCCACGAAAAGAACAAAACTCCACTGTTTGAAAAAAAAGTTTGCTTATTTCAAAACGTCTACCCGCTTCAGTTCTATAGCGCTATTTCTAGAAGGTACACTAAAGAAACCAACTTTTCATTATTTAACACGTACGCATGAAATATTAATTTTCGCCGAGAAACATTTCTTGTTCAGTGGCGCTTATATAATAAAAATAGACTGCAAATTCTAACTAATGATCGCAGTATGCTTTTGTTTGGTTTTTCATACCTTAAAGGGAAAAAACATGCACTATAATAAGTTCGCCTGTTTCACTGTCTACGTTAACTTATATTTCGTCTGAAGATCCGATAAATTCTTTTCTGAAACTATATTTGTTGGAACTATCGGACTATTAAGCATATTGTTTTTGAAAGTGCTCTATCGTGCTCTTCGTTTTCAGTTTTCCGTATTTTTCGTACCGAAGCCATCGACTCAATTCGACGGGTGGTGCAAATCTAAAATGAGTGATATTCGATTACAGAATCGCTTTCCCCGAAGATTGCAAAGATGGAATTTCAAAATTTTTGTGAATCCTCAGATTGTCAGTGCAATTCCCCACTGACAGCATTTGAGTACGACTATGTCAAAGCTTATGTTTTGCGAAAGAAATTAAATCTTTGATGCCATTGAAAGGATAGATATACTTGTCGACGTGATTTTTGTCCATATTCGACAATCGGGAAAATTCGCGTAACTTGCCTGATTCTATCGCATATCTGTTACCTAACTTTTTTTACTACAACAAACTAAAGGGTCGTACATTACATTAGATATCATTAATATCCCTCTATTTGCTAATTATATACAAAATTTCTATGTCTTTGCACGATATTTAACCAAAACTAACAATCGAAAATATGAATGATATTATTCTCCAATAATTATGTAGTGTACTTGACCTGTATTGTTAATCGACACCATATTGCATACATATAATCGATTCTTGATATAACAAACACAATAATCTCTTATGAACCCTTTTGAATAATAATTCCCTTCGATCAAGAACAACCAACATTTTAACGTGATTCTTTCAGCTAATAAGAGGAGCAGTTTTGAGGAACGAAGCACAATCGTTATGTTTTCCTGAACGACTTTAAAATTTTGCACTATAAAGCACTCTAAATACATACCAGGTCTTTTGCTCTTCTTACGCCCTAATCAATTAAAGAGGGCCCTAGAATTCAGAAATGAAATCATCGCATAAGGCAGTAGACATATAGGCAGAGGGCACGCAGAAAGATAAAAAGCAGCTGAAGAAAACAATGCCAATTCTACGTATTCGTAGTTTAGAAACTTATGAGAGGACGCTAAAATTGCAGAAAAAAAAGAAGTGGATGAAAGTGCAAAAAGAATGTATAAGAAATGGAGACGTTTTATTCATGCAGCATGATCAATTTTTTTCGGAAGGTATCATGTGTCAATGAAATATTCGATGAAAAAGCAAAATGCCTCATAAATATGCAAAACATCACAGCTTTCCCATAGCACATTATACGACATTACAACTGTACACAACACTTTTGCATACAAACATTATGTGGAAAAAAAAACAACAACGCCCACTTATCGCCTTCATAAGAAGAGATATGTTCATGGGAAGATCGTTTACAATAATGATGAAGAAATGAGAGGAAAGATGATTGGATATTAAGAAAATTTCAACGGAAATTGATGACAAATTCATTTACACTTTTCGTCTATGAGAAAAGATATTCGAAGATTCGAGAGATTTCCGAGAATAATTTTCACTTCCGACATTGAAAGAATTGCTACGATGGCATTGTTGCCGAATTTTTCTAACGTTTGCTTAGAGCATGGAAAGTTGAAGATTTTAACTATAATATCATATAACTCCAATAATATTTATAGAATAAATAATAATCAAAGCTTATCTTTTAAATGGTTCTGATAACAAGAAGAATATGAAAAATGAGGTGAGGAGGATGGGGAAGAGGGGAGGAAACGAGATAGAATAATTGAAAAGAAACTCTGAAGAAAACAAATTCGTATCACTTTAAAAGAAGAGTAAACGAACGATGCTCACTACGCACGAATTCATATTGGTGGTAGTGGTGGCTTAACAATCGACGCCTTCAGCTCGCATTGAAATGTCGTCGGATTTGGCGCATATGGGAAACAACAACAACGACACACATCTCCGTCAACGCTAAAAAAGTTTTTATTTTTCACTCTATTTGCAGTAATAATGAAATCTCCTCACACCAAATAAGACCGCGTCCATTGGTCTACGCCTTTATTGTTTTTTCTTTTCCGTAATCCAGAAACCATGCAACTTTCAACTGAAAACTTTTTCCACCTCCCACTGAAAACTTTTTCGAAGATTCATTTCGCAATTTCCAATTTCAAAAAGGCGACGCGTTCTTTTGATAGAGATAAAGATCCGAACTAGCGATTTGCTCTGTTATTTATCATAGATAGCCTTAACAATAAATCAATTTAAGATCGATGAGTGAAAAAGGTGAAGAGAAATTTCTCAAAATTATCTAATATTAGTTGCCTTAGGAAAATCTGAACGCTTCTTATGTATATGAATATGAATATTCCTTAATATACGAGAAAATATGCGCATATTTCCCATTATGAGAATGATAATTGACTTTTTAATGATAAGAAAAAATTGATTTCGTGGGAATTGGTAAAACTACCTCGTCAATGCTCACATCAATAGTGCTCTCATTGCCACCAAATCAAAGTCTTTGGAAGCACTTATCACATTAAATGAGGCTTTTTAATTCCTTAATTCCTTCGTCCATTCCATTCTCTTTCGCCTTCATAATTCATTCTACTATGTCAAATGAGCGTCTTTAGATTCTCAGTATTCGGCTGGGTTATTGAGAGGATTGAAACCAGCAGCAATTGGTGTTCGTTGAAACCTATCTTCCGGTCTTTCGACAGTCCAAAGCTTTGTTATCTGATTACTGCGAATTCAATCAACGTTAAAATATTATACTATTTAGAGAAAGATGAATATATGAACATATTGTGTGGCAGGTGAAATGTTCCATCGAACAAAAGCAAATCGAGAGGGGATTACATAAATGCGTAAAAAGCAATTATTTGAAATGTATGATGCGTTTAAATAGGCGAATTATATTCGCATTTTCTTCACACATCATCAGTTACGTAAATCATGTAAACTCTGAAGCGCTCTGACGGTTCACTGACCGCGGATTTTTTTTCAACGATGCTTCATCATCAAAATGCATACCACCACGATGATGGACTCTTTCTTCCGATGCATTTCTATTCAACAAATGTCCTTTAAGATCCGACTTTTCGCAGCATTCAAATTATAACAAACAAAAGATGTTATAGGTTCCAACCACAAATTAATTCTATCTGTTGACATGCGCCTTCACAAGCTCACCCGACGTTTCGAAAGCGCATCAATGTAACTGATTTATAAGCGTATGCGTTTGTCATTCCGGTGATTTCAATCTGGGAGTTATAGAATCCAGAGCGAAGAAATTTGCTGACTACAATATGCATCATAGCATAATCTCCTACTACAGTCTTTCATATTTACCAGTCAATCATAAAAAGAGTTTAAAGCATTGAAAGGCACGAAAAAATCCGCAGTTGTTTTGCATCGGCTGAGACAAAAAGGACTTTTACACAATTTTATAAACGGTCAGATTAGAAAAGACAAAAAGACAATGTCCTGCACATATCACTTAGATGGCAGGTGAAGAATGGCTGGCCAGATGAGACGAATGCAACAACACAAATGAGGTTAGCTCCTCTGGCCATCTTTCATCATCTTTTCTATTGCAGACTGTTCAGTATGTAAGACTCCTCCAACATATGGTTTGCAGTTTGATGAAAATGCGCCGAACACAAATAAAAATTATCAAAATTCTTTGGCTAATTAGTGCTTGAAAGTTTCAACAGAAAAAAAACGAATAATCTGTCAAACACTAGAACATACTGCGAAATCTTGTTTGTAAATCATCAGCAAGTAAAGTTTTCTTACCGTAATCCAATTTTACTGTACTTGATAAAAAGTCACCCAAGTCTAGTTTTACAACCCGCTATATCGTTAGCGGTGTAACAAAATAAAACAAAAAAGTCGACAGAAAAGCGATCGGGAAGTTGCATAAGAGGGATAATCAGACTTCGGCTATCGCAGAGAAAAGAGTGGGGAATATATATATATATATATATATATATATATATATATATATATATATATATATATATATATATATATATATATATATATATATATATATATATATATATATATATATATATATATATATATATATATATGGTAGTGTCTTATCGATTTAGCTGAACAGCGTTTTTCTCATGCGCGTAAAACTTTTCTAAATTTGAAGTGAATGATCTCGTTGATGTAAATGACTGTCTAAGTTCGGGGGTTTCAAGACAGATGTCTCTTTCATAAAAGCCCTCTACAATGATTAACGCGTATTATGGCAAAAGTACAGTACGATACAAACACATTCAATTATTAAATTATCTTCTGCATAGATGCCTGACAGTTGGATCCATTTTCTAATAAAACGAGCCCCACCGACCGGTTTTTGTTCATCCACTGTCAGCAATTATTCACCCCACACCAAGCATTACGATTTTTAACAACAAAGATCAATTCATTTTAATCCAATCAGAGTTTTCCGTGCACTAGATATTCATAGTTCGGTTGTATTTAATGACGAACTGCCTCAAAACTGCATTGGATTTTGTTGGTGCACAAATAACTTGCAAGACATTTTTCAATTTGCAGATTAGTATATAATATAAGCAAAAAATAAAAATTGAGTCCAACTATACAACTAGTGTTAAATAAGATGGCCTGCACTTTTATAGTGTCTTTGTATAGTCGATTTTTATGAGAGCGCGTTATTCATTAAGGAGACGATTATATTTGGTTCGACTCACAAGTGCCATATTTGCTTTTTACCAAAGTCGCCAATGCAAATGACAAATGCTTTATTGGTCAGCTATCGGATGTGCGCAAAGCACATAACTGCCAGCAACTAACCAATGAACTAGAAAGGTAATATTTTCTAGCAACGCTCAAAGAGTATTTCTTAGCATGAGTCAAGAAAGCATAAAGTATTTGCTCTAGTTTGCATTTCATTTCAGTGCCTTCGTGATACAGTACGTTAAAATGGTGTTTAGTAGCAGTCGAAGTTTCGCTAACCATCATAAAGCAAGATAACATACAATAACTGGCGGTAATGCTCGACAACATACTACATCGACATACTACTAACAACAATTTTGACCGAAGAAGATGAAATACTTTTTAAAAAATTCAAACGCACCGTTTTTGCGGTAGACAATTCAGATATTCGATGGTGTTGATGACGTCTAACATTGGCTGAGTGACATTTGGTAATGGAATATTTGGATTGGGCCAGAGGCGACATCCTTCAACATATTTCGACACACATGCCGTCGTTTGCACCACATCCGAACATATCCTCTCAGCGACAAATAGCAGATTCACCTGATCGACTGATCCCCTGAATACAAGAAAACTTACCGTAGGTCGGCAATTTCCATCTTCCTTTAAACTTTTCATCCACTGTTATAGATGCAGGCTTCAGAAACATCCATGAAAACTTCGGATTTCAGATTTCATACCTAACATATTGAACAGTGGTATCCTCAAAAACATCCTAATAAGCAAATGTGCTAATCCTGAAAGAATAAGGAATCAAATCCTGTATTATGAAACAAATACAAAAAAAAAGTTCCAGAAGACCGGTGCGGCAGGTGATTTTGTTGCTCCGAGTTACTCAGAAAATTAACTACCTCATTTGTCCGGAAATATTTAATAGGGAAGCGCGCTAGAAAAGCTGGCACGATATGCGCCCATACAGTTCAGTACGTGATTAAGCAGTTTTATATGCTATGAACGAATTCTCAGATTCTACAATATCTTATTGAGATTACCTGAAAAAGATAAAACTTCTTCCTCTCTTCCTCCCTCCCCCCCCCCCCCCGCCCCTCCCATTCTGCTTTGATCGCTATAAAAGCAATGAAACTTTTTTGCTTCGTTTAAATATCTGAAACTGTTCTCCGAAGTGATGGATAAACGTCAAAGATCGTGGAGGAAAATAATCCACAATTCATTCCACCGAAATAATTTACTAATTCAATGTCTACAAGTACTTCTCGAGTACTGTCACGAGGCCTTTGGGCAATAACCTGTTAACACCAATTCTTACCTATCCACTCGTTCCCTCTTTTATGCTTGGATCTCACATGAAAATAAACTGTTAAACTATAACGATCCGGCAGCTGAATAAGCCGACAGATGATCGCGCTTTTGATATTTTACAAAACGCCCATTATTGTGCGACATTCTATAAAGTACAAAAAGCTTTCTTTCGATCGCTATAACAATGAACGCCTTCAGTTTGAACTGTGCGACCTTTCAAGACCAAATTCAAAGAGATTATAGAAGTGTGAAGGTCGAACGTATCAGCTGTCGTTTATCGCACAACGCAGACAGTCAATAGACGACGCCAATTTTTCCATTCATAACCGTTAAGAAAGTTTTTGCCTCGAAATGCAAATTTTGCTTCAAAAATCGACGAAAAAATTCTTGTTAGCAGAGATGAAGGTTGCGCCTCAAATCTGATGAAAAATCTTTTTTGTGTGCTTCACGAAACAATCGTCAAATAAATTCCACTTTTGTCACTGAAAAAAGCACATAGAAATGTGATGAGAATAGAGCTGCTAGGAATAGATTTGTCTAAGAAAGTAGTCCAGAAATTTTATAGCGGACTTTCTTCTAAAAGTCAGCTCATTATAAGCAATTTTGAGCAAGAAATTTGCATACTGTGAGTTGCAATAAAATTTGCACATATTTGAATTTGCATATAAAATTTTCGCCTCATATGTACAGATCGCGCTTAAGGTGACCGCAATGTTCTACAGAACTCCCTCTGTAACCTTGCAGTGTGGCAATATTATAAGTGTGCGTATGGTAACGCTGGATGCATGACTAGTCAACCTGAAGTACTTTTATTGTTTGCACTCTTTAGGGACTAATCATTCAGCAAGGTGAAGCAATAAGAAAACAAACCTTCTATGGCATTCTCTACCGCAACTCTGCTGGTAAGAACACTGCCCACATTGCTCCTCACTGATTGTGGTATCACGCAAATAATTGTAGAAGTTGTTGAAAGCCTGAAACGAGTAGCACATTTCTTCTAGCTTATCAATGACAATATTAATAAGTTTTGATAAGCGGAAATGGAAAGTTGTTTCAACTGAAACCACAGGTTAACTGCCGTTTGATGTTGTTTAAGCTAGCAATTTAATCCTCTCCCCTTTCATGATTTGCAGAGATAGACGAAATCGACACTTTTCGAATAAGAGAGTGGGCAAATTCCTCGCTCAAACGAGGCTAATCGGCATTTTTCTCCCTCTTTGGCATTTTCTTTTTCTTTTCCCAGAGGAGAGCCTCTATACTGTCAACAAAATTGCAATCAATCTCGTAATAATTTCTATTTGTTCTGTGCTAACAATAATAATAGAAAAGATCGAAAATACACATCGAATATACTATAACGTTGCTCGATCCTCGCACTTTATGCATTTCGAATGAAGCGACTAGCTAAAAATTATTCAGCAATTGCATAATTTTTAATAATATAAGATGAGGAAAAATTCTAAAAACAGGAAATAATGTTTGCTAAGATAATTTCCTATAACTAACAAAATATTCATTACACTCTACGAATTGTTCAAAATTGTGGGTGACGGTCAAAGTGAAGTGATTCATTAATAACGCCAAAGAAGACAACAGTGTGGGAAGTGGGTGGGAATATGCTGGATTGGAGCAGTGGAAACTTGCTCGAATCATGAACGGTTGGACGTTTGTACAATTGGTTTGAAACCTATAGCGCTTGTCCGTGTTGGAAGCTCGAACAAAAAATTCTCTGGTGTCGGTTGTCACTAGAGCAATCGAGATTTGTGTAGTTGCCAGGACATGAGCGGAATGAAGGTTTTTTATCAAGGACAATCCAAAAAAGACCATGTTTTGGCACCAGGGAGCAACTTGATCAGATAAGTCAATTAAGAAAGCATTTGCAGCAATTGAATGCGAATATAATTATCGATATATTTCGGCTAGTTTCTAATCGAGCAATAAAAAATTGCCCTTTTACAGTTATAAAAGAAAAGAGTCTTCCTCTTCAAACGTTTTTTGATGGTCAATATGCGAATAAGGGAAATAGAACAAGCATCAATTCATATATAGCTTAAAGAATAAGGTTTTCACAAAAAGAGTGACTTTCACGAAAGCAAAAGAGCAATAAAAATGTCCACAAAAAATGAACATGAAGTAATAAAGAAAAGAGTATGAAGAATTTCTAAGGCAAATGCGATTATAATGACACTCATGAGGATTGTCTCTTCATTACCAACGATCCCCTATAGAAAGAGTGCATCAAGCAATTCTTTAATCTTCTTCTTCTTTAGAAGATGACGTGCAAAAACGATTGGTCGTAGTAGGCTAGAAAGAGAATGCATTAGAATGATTGTAGAGAAAAAAAATGCAACAAGATTTGAATACAAAAGATTTCAACGCATAAGAGAATAACGTCGAAATAACATCATAAAATCACGCATAAAATATCGAAAATAGAAAATTCATTTTTGAAAATTATTTAGGTATAGAATGAGGAAGAAAACGAAGAAAAAGAAAATCTTAGAACGAGACGTCTGGACACATTTCTGGCGTTTACCGCTGAAAATAAAAGTCAAACTTCTATTAAACGCTTCCGAAAGCAAAGTGGCTAATCTCGTGGAAAATTTATTGCAGCTTCACTTTGAAGAAGCCTCTCATGAACCGTCGTCAAGAGAGTCACTGCAAGTTCTGCAGCTGTCCGTTGAAGAATTGCTAGCTAGCAACCATTCCAATTACAGATGCTTATTTGTAAGATACAATTTCGAGCTTTAGGCATTAATATGCGTCGCAGGTTCGTGCTAATATGAAAGATCATTAAAAGTTCTCTGTTTTCAGATATATCCCAAATTTATCTGGCAATTTTCCATTAACTTCTTTGCCCTCTTTCAGTCTGTACTTCGTTAAGCTCTTGTTGAACTCATGAAGTCAATGAAAGGATGCTATACTCCTACATCAGAAAACACATGAGCAAGTGTTAAAATGCAGACACTTGTGCTGCAAACATTGCTCCGTTTCGTGTGTGTCATTATGCAATGTTTCCCAGAGCAGCTATTCGGACGAAAATGTTGATGGCGTTGGCGTTTAGGGCACAAATATTGCAGCCGTTTGGCGCACATGCATGTAACAGCGCAAAGGCTACAAGGTGCAGGTAGGTGTCTCTCGATGGAGGGTTCTCTTTGAAAGTGTCAAATGGCGCAAACGCCTCGTGGCGCAAACGCTCACTGCCGCGTATCGTTTTGCGAAATGCAGTACTAACTTTGCGATGAACATTACTTCTACGGCGTCACGAAATCAATGCATACAGTATTTTGTCTACTATATGTTACACCTCAGCAAAAGCTTAAAATAGATTTCAAAAAAGAATACAGACAAAGAGAAAAATATAACCATATGGATGAAAAAGTAGGAAGAGATAAAATATTGCATTACAGAAACAAAGGTGATTCAATTATATAGACGAAAACGTGCTCGTCTGAGTACTCAATTAATTAGAACGAAAGAGGGAATTAGAAAGAATGGAAATTATTAGCGTTTCTTGAACTCCAATTTTTTCACATTTATGCAGTTTTTTATCTATGATATCAAAAATGGCTAATGCGTTGTAATATTGCTCTCCTTTCCAAAAAACTGTCATTTTTATATTGTGCAACGTTTGGTATCTTCCAACTGGTATATGTACTGCATTCGTATACTTCGCACTACGGTACTCTCTATCAAAATTTTTGTTATGCGAGAAATTATGATGCTACTAGTGAAAACTAGGCCGCTAATATTAATTTCATGAGAAAATCAGACGACAGACGGGCATTAAAAAATAAACAGATTTGAACAACGTTTTTAGATGCTCATCTAGGAAGAGATTCGCTCAACTTTCTATAATTTCTTGGATCGTTACATAATTTCTGCCATTTCCGATTAAAAAAAAACTCCTCTAAAGCAATTATTATGCATAAAAGCACTGAATGGGCAATTCTGAAGGGCTACATCAAATGGAGCACAAAAAGAAGCACTTGAAGCGCCAGATTCTTTGTCTTCAAAATTTTATCGTCATTATGTACCGACAATAGTTTTCGAAAGACAATGCAAGGAAGTGAAAAGAATCGATCGGAAGAAGAAATATGCAACCTCGGAAGAAATATTTTCTGGAAGGTCCTGAGGGGTTTTTTTTATTCATCTCATACACTAACGAAATTTTCGTTCCCAATTTATACATTGTTAGCGAAGAAAAATAAAATCAGTAATAACTTATAAATTATTGCATCGATATGCCATATTAATGCAAAATTTCCTTCCTGTATCCATTTCCTTTCACTTGTGACCATGTACACTTATTTTTAATTCCGATAATCATTATAATATCAATTATCCCTAAATACTGATTACTCGTAACATTCATAGAAGTAAAAGGAAGCTTTAGCTCAATGGGAAATTATCGGCTGCCTTAGATGCAATTCGCATTCACCTCACTTTAAAAGATTTCACACTGAATTCGTTGTTGCTTTACAATAGTTCCAGTAATTAAATGAGTTTTCAGTCGATGAAAACATATGAAATATTCAGCTAAAGTTTAACGATGAATTCAACGAGTTTTTGCACAAGATGCGGATCAACTTGCGATCGAAAGCAATGATATATGTGTGTTGTTGACCTCGAATAAGATGTGCGAACAAGATTTCACAACGATAAAACAACGTTATCGCAAATAAAACTGAAAAAAATTTTGCGCAATACGAGCAGCAAGCATTCTTGGCGCATCTCAATTTTTATTCACATAGGGAGATATCGGCAACATTCTTGAATTATTACAGCAATATTCATTTAAGTTATCTTTTATTTTCAGTTCTTTCTTGGACTATTTCCTTACCTTCCTCTTCCCCCCTAACCCCTTTCCTCCTTCCCTGATTTTCTTCGACAATCTTCCCTCTGTTCCCCTCAGGGTTGACGCCAAGCTGTTCTGAATTATCTGCACTTTCCAGCCGTACAATCTACTGAGCTATTACTTCAGGCAAAAAAATTTATTTCCTGATTAAACCTCAGGTAAAGATGCAAGTGTCGGTAAAAATTCAGGTAAATTCTGGTGATTTATTATAACTAGAAAAATTCACTCAGTTTACACAGGAATAGTTAAGTTTAGCGATTTTCGTAATGTCTATGGAAGAAACATAAAATAAACGCAGTTCGCCCATTAGAAATACGTAAAAATTTATAAGCATTAATTCGCCCTAAACGAAGCGAATAATAGTAAAGTAAAATGCATTGAATTTATCATCAAAAAGCAAAAAACAAATTAATCTCTATTAATTACCAAGTAATTAGTAATGAAGTAAATCCGCTATCTGAGTAGTGCATAGATTCTTTACATACTACAAAAGAACCTTTCTCTAATCGACAAAGAGTTCACATAACGATCTGATAATTCATAATATGTGCAAAATGTTATACATAAGAAGGCCTATATAAAAAGATCGACAATGGATAGAATAATATAAAATAACGGAATTTTAAGCGCAATTTTAAAAAATAAATAAAAAATTAAGGCTTTAGGAAGATTTACTGAAGGTGTTATAAATAGGAAAAATGAGCACTTACAAATTTTAATCGAATATCGCGTAATTGAGTTTTTACCTCATTCTTGCGTGCTATATTCGATTTGAACGTTTCACTATGAAAATGTTTGATAATTGTAAATCATCGTTAAAAACCTTAAATTATCATCTGTAAGAAAAAGCTGAGTAAGTTTCTTGCACAACTCGGGAAAAAACTATTGGGGATAAAGCCTTTTAAACAGTGTAGAGATAGAAATGTTCGTCGGAAGAAAAGACCAACAGCTAAACATTAAAAAAAGATTTTTGATGTGCGATGATCATCTCAAACCGATAAATAAGATTTGTAGGAAGGAGCATACAAAATATTGTACTGCGATTGTTTTTGGCTCTCATACTTTTACTTTTATCTATTTCTCGAGTAAATGCCAGGTAGATTTTGACAGGTAAATTACCTGCGCAAAATGAGCGCTACAGAGATGGCTTTAAAAAAATAGTTGAGAAAATGTTAACTATTGCATTAGTTTGCACTGAAGTTTTCATTATTTTAAGTGGAAGGAATGTCTACATCAATAGAGAATGTTATAAGAGTGATTTCTTTAATAAAACTTAATGTTAGCCCTAACCAAACACACCACTAGGGCCATAAATATTTTTACCACAACGTTTCGTTCGTGAAATATATGAGATGCCAATCTCAGATGATTTCGTCGCGCGTAATCAGCGTCTTACGAAAAAGATATCTTTGATTCTTAAATCGATTCTAAGCCAATTTTGACATGAAAACACTTTGCATTCGATCAGTTTGTCATAAATTTCGTTTATCATAAAATGATATTATTCTAAGGAAATTACAAATATTTGAAACTTCATTTAAAAAGTTCACAAATCGAAGAAATAAGTGAACTCCGAGCGACTCGACTCCGTCAACAAAAGAGGTAAGTTCAAAGCACTAGCTGATTTTCAAAACAAAATTGGGAATTTCAGTGTCAACTAAATAGTGCTGATTAGTGATCCATGAAGCATCTCTCAATATTGCGCTGATCTGCAACGACCGAACGCTCAAATGTGTAAATCAGAGAACCTGAAAACTTACGATAACATAGAAAAACCAGTGTATAAAATCAGAGAACCTCAAAAACCGATAGATTCAACAATATATTTCTAAGCTGATTTGAGTTTTTTTGTCCCCGAGTTCAAATCACCGGAAAGGCATCTAGGCAGTGGCATCATGCACATGTAAACAAACACACATACAAGCGCATATGTCCGTACGAACATATACGCATAAATTACATTCATGCTTACATTCATACAAATATAAGACCCTAAGCAGCAGGAAAGGGAAAATTCTCCTTGCACTCACTCTTTAAAAAAATCGTCCGACCACATTCTTCAGATGTTGTGGGATCACATCTGGAGCTCATTATAGCACAAGAATTCTGCTGAAGCTCGCTAAGCTATGAGTTTACAGGAAATGACGTCATTACTCCGACTCGCCACTTTATTCGCATTTTAACTACAACGGGACACTGTACACATATTAATGTTTCAATACTTTTCGATCGTTGGGAAGGGATCACATCGTTTGGTGAACGATGATATTTGTTCAAATCTTCATTATGGAACGAAAAGGAGACATCTGTATGTGCTGATGAATAACTTGAATAAATTCAATTCGATTAAACAACCTCAGTATTAGGTGCCGCCTTCTTTCATGCTTGATGGTGAGATTATGGGAATCGGTGAGATATTCTTTTGAATTCAAGAAATCGATAAATTTTGAATTTTATTTTTCCTTTAGTCTAAGTTTCGAATTTTTAATTTTTGAAAAAAGCTAGGGATTCAGAACGAAACTGCCTCAGCGTTTGGAAGCTTGGAAATTCGAGACCTAACAGTTTGGCAGCATTCAAGAAAGGTCAGCGAACTAAATTTCGAGTACCCGTACCAAATTAAGATATGCTCAAAATTCATTCGTCGGAGAACAATTTTATAGGATTAAGTGTCAAAATTTTCTCGGAGTTCAATACTAAGTGTAAGAGCAACATTTTCTCACTTCTATAACAAACCTCATATATATATATATATATATATATATATATATATATATATATATATATATATATATATATATATATATATATATATATATATATATATATATATATATATATATATATATATATATGCATATTTATTAGTGCACATATCCTCAGCAATAGGCAACAACGATATATATATCTTTGAAATTAATTGATGGATGGTAAAATCTGGATATGTTGAACAGGGGCAATGAATTTAGCGCATCTAGAGCATCTGAGCCCTTGCAAGACATTGCAACGCATTTTTTACCTCACGACGCACATAAAAAAGTGAAGCAACAATAAGGACACATAACAAACAGCTGAGGCACTATAATAATTCTTTCATTGAATGCAGTATTTCATAGGATTCTATTAATCGACAGAAACCTTTGCAACAGGTTCATTTGTCGCCTACTTTGCTAACTGCTAGCCGTGAAGTGCTTTCTCATACGTAAATTTTTGGGCCACTTCGGGTTATTATGTCACCTTCCCATGTTGATAGTCAATCTTGAAAGTTAGTGGAGAGTTATTATGTGGTTTAGATTATATCCACCAAATTTAGTGATTTCAGTCTCAGCTTGTTTTCTGCTGAAACTGTCAGACGGACACGAAGGCAGACATGCATATCAACATATTCACATACACGTATGTTGACGGAGAAACATCCCATCAATACAATCACATCTATAGGCTGAATATTTTAGAAACGTATAAAGATAATTCAACAGTGCAATGAAAGCAGCCAAACATAAAAAGAGGTGAAACTATTGAAACAGTAGTAATTCAGAGGTGAGCGTGAGAGCAAAGGAAATGAGGAAAGCAGCTTACCACACCCCAGCGATCCCGCAGTAGTTTAAAGAAGATGTGTTCACGACATCCAGTACGTCCAGGTAGAAGCTGATCGAAATAGGATCGTTCCCAGCGGGGATTTTTCCCTTTCAACCAGATACACGGTCCCCACGGCGTCCACTCACCGCAATTACCCGCTTGTATTGCATTGACGAACATCGCAGCGATTTGAGCATCTAAAATGTTGCGGTTAACGTTGTGTAAATGAACGAATTGGAGTCTTTTTTGTAAAGTTTTCCTTCATATTCTATACAGTGTACAAATTAAATGCCTAAATTTAAAAGCAAAAGAAATGCAGCGAGGATATACATCTGGCAGTAACGATCTGATAAGGTAAATAGATTATTAATGAGCAACAATACGCATCGATTCGGATGATTCCTTGTGAAAAAGGAAAATCTACTGCAAAAACCCTTAAAAGTGCTTGAGAACGATATTTCTAAAGCACCTCTAGCTAAAGAGGGAAATAGTCTAGATGTAAAAAGAATATTTTATGAATGCATGAAATGGATGCAGCGTTGCGATTGTTGCAAATGACGTTTTCACGTTGATATTTCAATCACTAAGTTACCTTCACAGCGAATCTTCAACGGTTTGAGGTTATTTCGTACGGGTTTGAGCATCTGCGGTGATTACATCTCAACCGAACAAAGCACTTGCAAACAAACATCGACAAACACGTTGACTTCTCTTATTGCTTACAACGAACGAACTTTGAATCTGTACACATGAATATCCACCTCTTATGCTTCATCGTTACTTAATATGTCTGCATATGAATATAAGGGAAGCACTGCTACCATTTTTTGTGCAAGGAGAAATGCATCGCATAAATCCCTTTACTCTCTATGAAGGGTTCATTATATAGGAATATATTACGCACAGAAAAGGGTTTTCCCGTCACAATGGCGACGAAACTGCTACTTTGTGCGTCCAGGCTCATCTTTTCCAACAGGTGGGCACTTTACACCGCAGGAGTAATTTAGCAATCCTTCCTGAGGTAATGGCTGCCCTCTGATGAAGAAATTTCTGCTCAATTATTGTTATGTGCCTATTCGACGATGCTCGGAAGAGCAAGGCGGTAGGTGGGAAATTTCAGCATTATCCCCGCTAACTCTCCCCCTCCACCCACTTCACTCTTCCCGTATAGGCCATCAAAGAAGTACTCGAAAGGAGCACAAGCTGCCATGGAAGGCTGAGCTTTTTTGCTCGCCCCCCTCGCCTTCACTTGACTTGTTTTTCTGGCCTTGTCTTGAAACCTGATATGTGGATCATAAAGTTTGAATTCATTTGATTGTTTCAATATTCTCAGAATTTCTTCGAGTCCAATCCCACCAACATGAAAACTCGTTTCATCTTTTCTTCTGAGGGATGCAAGCAGATAAATTGAATGCGATAATTTAAACTTGTTTGCATCAATAGTTTAATTATTTGATTTGTTTTTCAAAGAGCCCATCGCCAGCTCGTGACAGCTGAGTCGAACTTGCCTTCTCTCTTTTTGCTCCCCATCCATGCTGCAACTTTTTTTGAAATACGCATTGCACAAGGCGATTTAAAGTGACGAAAGAAAATAAGGTGAGCGAATTGGCTGGCATAATATTTTAAGAAGATTTGGAAAACACCCCTCTAGAGGCAACTCTAATCACCTTTTATGCTCAAAAACTTGAGCCAACTTGAAAGCACTACATTTAATCAATATGCATGCATTAATTGTTGTTCACTCTGCAATCACATTGCTTCAGCAGCATTCATGGTTGCAATAGCAAAGATGATCAACTTTCCAAACACACTCACACTTTATTGTATACATATTGCCGACGATGTGTACCGCACTGCTTTACTCTTTTATGAAGCATTGAAATTTCTTGCCGTTATCCTTCTTTTAAATGATGGATAATCTCTATAGAGAAGGATTACTGAAAAAAATAAGTTGCTTTTCTAATTTCCCTTTTGTTAATTCGACAAATTCAGTGTGCTCTGTGACTTATAAACAGATGTAAGAAAAAAGGCTTTCTAAATTTCTCTGCATTCCAGGACAAAATCCACGCCTTGTATCATTGCAAATGCAGATTCACATAAGAGCCTAAAAATGAAGAAAAACCCGCAGCAATGCAATACATTTGTCATGTCATTTTACGGCTTATAATTTAAAACTTAGTGAAAATATTGCGTAGATATGTTCTATGCAGTTATTCAAGTTCGAAGGAAAATTCATTAATCAGCAGAGAAAATTGCGGCGAACAGAAATTGATAGCTTTCTTATCACATAAGGTTAATTTCACTGTCGTTTGATCACTGAAAATCATACTAACCTGCATGGAACGCATAGATGAGGAAAATGGCTGCTGTGATGATAAGGAAGAGAGTGGTACGCATGGGGCTAAATGCGACTGATATTCGCTCTCGTCAAGCAATGACCACGAGCAAACTTAAGTGAGCATAAAACGAAGACGGCCACTCACGTTAAATTTGGGTCGAATCGTGTGCATAGAATCATGTTTGCACATCCGTAAACTGGCTGTCAGCACTTCACAAAAAAGTCGCTCTATTCTACGAGACGAGCCATAATGAGCTCGTCGTATATATCTTCTCCCTTCAGCGATACGATAAAGAGGCGATCATTCAAGTTGACGGTCAGGTTTTTTTTTTTTTTTTGAGAAGACGCGCAACAACTCATCGCTGATACGTAATATCCGGTAGCTAGACTCTACTGACCAACTCAACGCTGACCATCCCTCATATTACAAATTCTTTCGTTTTCTATATATGATATTGCGTTGTATTTCTCATTTCCACACTTTACTTCCCTTTCCCATCCCTTTCTCTATCTTCTAGTCAATCGTGCGCTTTTAAGCTTCAAAAATCTCGCATTTCTTTTCTTTTCCTTCGAACTTTTCGGTGCATTATTCCGAGAGAATGGACGGAAATTGTTGATCAACGCTAAGCAAGACGAAAAAAACCCACCTTATTTTTTAAAAAAATATTGTGTTGTTGAAAATCACTGTGCACACTGACTGGTTCTGAATTAGCATAGTGATACTTTTTTTTTCTCTGCTTCTATGCTGGCGCTTTGCAAACCCATCATACATTGCGATTTGCCATGAGTTGTTCATTATCGTCGGAGATGTACGTTAGTGACGCTCAAGTTGTCGACGTGAGGTCGTGGAGGAATAAATTGTACCCGAACATTGTTGACAAATGGAGTGAAAGTGGTGTGTGATAGAGTTTGGCAGAAGGTTTGCGAGATGTGGGTTTCGATTAACTTGAGAAGACACTTCCATCCATGTTCTATTCATTTAAACGAACGACATAAATAATAGCAACTAAAACAATCATTAATTGGCATATTATTGCAGTGTTTATATCCTCTGATTCGTCAACTCATTTCAGTATATGAATGGAAGCAGTTAAATATAAGTGCAATTCGTTGTTTTGTTTATAACATGCAAATATCCAATCCTCCACTTGATCAACGAATGCGTTTCGAGTGATGCTCTATGTAACAGCTAATATTTTAGTTTGCACTGTTTGCATTATTAGCTCATCAACTGTATTGTATTCTGTGCGCATTAGCAGGGATTACACCTGAGGTTAAAACAATAGCAGGTGAAAAGATTTAAAGCAGCTCAGCGATAGAGCATCTATGAGGTTGTGGAGTTCCTCTCATCTACCGATACGTTTTCTTCTTTTTCAATTAAGCGATTTGTTATTCACCTTAATCGAGCAACACTCTAAGAATTAATGGATGATGTGTTAAGATGATAAAATAACGAAAAAAACGAAAAATAAAGAAACGGAGAAGAAATTGGAAAATATAATTTGAGAAGAAAAAACTAGAAATATTGCAAAAATTTGCTGTTATTGGTGAAACACAACGAACTGAATAAAAGAGCAAAATGTGCCTAATGTGCCTAGGGTTATCAACAGCAAAGACAGAGAGAATACAATCGTCGCTTATCTTTGTGATAAACATTTTCCATTTCATTTAATTCCATTACATTCCTTAACAATTTATGCATTCCGTCGTTTCATGTTATAAATTCTTTTCATCCACTAATCTGTTTTTTCATTGATTCATCTTGATAGGACGCAGTGATGTTTTATTATTGGATGGTACAAATAGCTGGCAGGTAATTTCAAGAGCACTTTTTTTCGTTGAACATAATGCCTTTTAAATAAAATTTGAGATGCACACATGGTGTGATTCATTTCGATAATTTTAATCGGCGAATACGTAAGATACATGATCGGTGATCGGGTTTCATACCTGTTCAAGTCACAACAGCCGATTGGACAACTTTTTGCATGAAAAAATTGTAGAACATGAGTCAAAACAACATATCAAGATGTTGGCGTAATAGCGCTTTCGCAAATCGTTCAATTGAACGACCAAGCGCATATATTACAACGAATAATAAAGTATACGAAATGCTTTCGCGTTTTAATTGGTCCGATTCTAAGAGTCCTCAAAAAACGATTCTTTTTATTTCTTGTTCAACAACTGTTAAATGGAAATCTGCCTCATCTAAGACATTCGAAAATTTTTTAGCATATCAGAAAATTTTTAATTTTTTTTTTCCAAGTTGAAGAGTCAATGCGGAAAAGGTTATAGAATGTGAACATCATTTTATATAATATTATATTTGCCACTTTTATAAACATCAATGGTTTCCAGTTGAGCTGCCAGGTATATGAACAGAGAGGTTGAAACACAGATACGCACATACATACAAGCAGACACTCAAGAACCAGATAATAAAATCCATTTCAAACGATTATAGACCAATCAATAAAGTAAGAAGTATTCATATTGCTGAGTTGATTTGTTCTCGTCTTTTTGAAGGCATTCTAGATTCACCTCAGTGAATTGTTTCCATTGTTTCGTTGCTTTTACGTTTTACATTTCGAAAACACTCATCGCGTGAATTGAGTGAAAAAATTCCTAATTTTCATCGTTAATTACCTGTTTACTTTTTTTTATGGAACTTTCGCATGCGTACTTTTTTCGTTACTTTCTAACTCTTACGAGCATAATTGCCGACTGACCTCATAAAACGTATTGCATGTTTTACTATTATAATCACCGAACTCGGGCTCAAGTCGAGCCTCTACCTACCTAAGTTCACCCGGCTTCATGCGAAATTCAGGTTTTCATGCAGATGTTCCGTCCATTTATGCCGCTTTCTATAACCTTCGATTATCGTACCAAATCTCAGAACGATTGTATTTTAATTGAATATAAAAATTGGACTATTGCCAGTTAATTCAAAATGGCGTCCTGATTTTTTTTTCCGCCGGAGAGCGGATTCCCATATATGATGCCTTGACAGGTAACAGTCCCGGATTTGTGTGCTTGTTAGGCAAAACAATTCAGCGTTCAATGCAGTCGGGTGTTAAAAGTAGGAATTCCATTCTGAAGAGGGGTTCTTCGGGGCAGATACTATCGCTGCATACAACCCCGATGATTGTGGCAGATTCATGAGTTTCCTTGATGGGTGTATTCGATGGATCTTGTCAAACACCTTTTATCAAATTGGTTTAACCGTAGAAGTATCTCTATAATTGTTTCGGTTAAGGTAGCCAACTGCTCGTACACTTCATCATTTTTCCCCTCCAAAAATTGTTTGTGAGAGTTAGAAATTTCAGGTATAAGGTGTATGAAAGTTTTTGAGCGCTTACTCGTTCCTTTCTTTCTTTTGAGGTGATGTAATTTTCGCTATTCTTCACAGCCTCATAAACAATGCTTTTTCCCTGTCGTTTTATTTAAAGGTTTCCTCAAATATGCTTCTAGCATGTAATGCTTTAATTTTATGACTATAGTTAGTCCCTCTTTTAATCATCACATGTTGTTTGCAATGCTATTCTTATTCGATCCCATCATTGAAACATAATCACAGATGTTGAAGGTGATCTCAAAGTATGACATCGGCGGCACAGGCGGCTCTTGAAGAGTTTCTGATTCCACTACCCGCTGAGGTCACTGAAACGACCGATGTTTCGGCAGTTACGTCAACATCGGCGAATGGCGACGAGTCGACAGTAGCGGCAGTTAATCTAGAGTCAACTCAGGTTGTCTTAACTGTCTAACTGTCTTCTTTCGCAATTAAAACACTTCATAGCATAAGCTTAAATGACCGTGTTGCTTGCACGCTTGCGAAATTCTTTTGATATACACTCCAAGGTATCCTCTTATACCATCATTCAAGTTGGTCTCAGAAAGAGTCCCAAACGTTCGAAGCGTTTTCAATTTTTACATATATTTACTGTTATCTAGTTTTAGCGCCACATCAATTGAGTCGCTTTGCGGTGAATTATTTATGCAAAATTTATGCGAACAGTTACATCCGTTTAAATATAATGGTATTTCCGGCACACTTTACTTCTATTATGAGCTTGAGAAAATACCTGGTCAAATAAGCGGAATGCAAAAAGCTCATGCCGTGGCAGCCGCTATGAAAGTCCTCTAAGCTCTTCTCCCGAAACAAAGAATGCAAGGTCGGAACACTAGGACGAGTGAACACGAAGATAGTATAACGAGGTAATCGTGCTTTTCCACTGAAGGGGGTTTTAACGTCGCAGATGTTAAGCCTACTTCATTCAGCTGCTCCATATAACTATCCCACTTTGATTGATACGTTTTTATCGTATTCTCTTGTATCATGTTATAAGATTTCTTTTTGATCACAAAGTATGAGTACCGACCACTCCCAATGGAGGTTTTCCTTCTTCTTTCTCGTCGATGCCGATTCGTTCCCATCGTTTTTTTCCCGTTCATGTTTAATGGATTTTCACAGTATTTTGAGCAGATGTCCGTCCTACTCTGAAAAATTCATCCATACAAAATTGTTTAATGTGGTTTCAACGTATTTTTTATACTTTTTTCATAGAATTTGTCTCTTATGACAGCGTGGCGCTTTTATTATTTCTTTTCTCTTTCAAAATGTCATTGTTGTTTTTCTCTTGTTTCTGCGCATGTCTCTGAAATATTTGTGCAGCCACTGCATGGCTTCGATAGAAGGGATGTACGATAATGCTTGATAGTTATGTACGGGAATCGTCATCATGGACCGGCATCCACAATTAAGCTTTCTCTTCCCTCCTTCCTGCCTCCCCTTCCCCCTCCCCCCTTCCACTGACCCGTTTTCGCATCCGTAATCACGTGATCATGAACTGCACAACGATGATCGGCTACTGTTTGCAAATATCCCTACCTTTTCGAAGTGAGCATTCATTTTATCCCTGCCTTAAGAGGGATGAAAAGTCGTTATTCCTATATCCTTTAGAATCTTGGGCACCGCCAGTAACAGCTTGAAACCCTGTTGTCGAAGGCAAAAAACTTCGTTTGATAATTTTAAATTAAGGGAACTGCGACAACACTGTCTGCAGAAGGCAGTTCAGAACTCCCTGTGAGTCCGATGCGAAATCCTTCGATGGCACCGTTCACAGATTCGAGGCCACCTGAATCGCCAGATATGAAGTTCGCGCGCACTCGACTTGGCCACCTCCTTAGTGGTATCCGAACAGGTGAGATACAAGCTGGCACGCAGCCAGCGAGAGGATTGCGCAGACCTGGGTACTTCTTTAACTTATGCTTCTTTTGCTTGTAGCAGAATGCTTGTAGCACTTTTATAGTTGTTAAATGATTACTTTCATAGGCTAAAAGTTTGTGAGTTGGAGGGAGCAGTCACCTTTCTTATATTTTAGGGGCTATGCAGAGATAGGAAAAGTAGACGGTCGTAGAATGAGAAAGAAAATGAATGGAAGTTCTTTAAACTTATTTGTGCTGCATCTTCTGCTCTTGCTCGAGTTCCTGTATTCTGTGTAGATTTTCCTATCCCAGATCTTTAGAATATCGAATTTTGCCTGCTTTTCCTAGGTACTCTGAAGACCTTTCGATAAACATTGGATAGACCTGGAAAAAGCTGCCCTTCCCTGCTTACTTTAGTTGGTAACCGACCACCAAAAAGAGCTTTACTGACAACAAGTCCCCAATACGATGTTTCTTCAAGCTTGCAATAGTTAATATAATATGCTTTTTCCCACCGAAAGTGAACTGAGAAGGAGATGGGAAACAAATGAATTGTCTGCTAGCGCTGCTTGAACTTAACATACCATATTAGCGCTGCATCAAACAGTGCTATAATCTAGGTGCTGCATTAAGTACACTTAGCAGTGCCATTGAGTAGCCTTTGCGTATTAAGGCAACGATCATCATGTTTCCCGAATTCCAAATCTAGTTACCCGGTCTACGGTTAATGCATGATCGCAGTAAATGTGGCTAAAAATGATGGGAAAAATGGATGCAAGATTTTTCTTTCTGGCCTGAGCCATCTTCTAAGCTGATTGGCTAACATCCGAAAAAGCTATAAACGTCTAAAAATGTCAAAAAATTTTGCGTATCGAGGAGTGTTTTGCATCTATTCGGAGTCTTTTTAGAAATAATCAAATCCGGAGCAAGAATTTGATGTGGAGAATTTTGACGGACTTTCAAATCGTTTGAAATAATCGTGTATGAGAGCGTGGGCAAACGTGCATATCTTGCGAGTTCTGGCACGCCTCCTAAGTTTTTTTCCCCGACGTTTAAAAACAGCACGCAAAAAATTAGAGTCGAAACAAAAATTCAGTTATTTTTGCAAGATTTTTAGTTTTTCTTATTTGAAATTTTCTATTAAATTTCGCAACTTGTTAAATGTTGTATTTGGTGAGATATTACTGTTACAGAGGTGCCGACATAGAGGATGATGTCTCACATGCGCATGCGAGAATGAGGAAAGCTCTCAGGAGAGAACGAAGTAAGCACTCGATCTGTTTGTCTTGTATATTTCTTCATTTTGTCTGACGTTTATTTCCTCAATTTGAACTTGGGGAACATGTTACCTTTAATCACTCTCTTCAGGTAATAAAATTTTAACCATTGGGCTTCGTAAAAAATGGAGAGGTTCGAACATTTGTAACGTAGTTTGTTAGTTGTTGTCTGGAAGAGATATTTTGCATCGGCTCCACTGCTCCGAGCTTAATTACCTAGAAATTAAGCATGTTTCGAACATATCCTTTCTCAAAGGTCTATGAAGTTTATTCATTTCTCAGATAATTAGCACACTTGATATAATGATGTCATAAATCGAGAGAACAAACAAAATATTTTCTGTCTTTTGCTTCTTCTAAAAATATGAATTATATGCGTAGCAATGTTTCCTTCTGTAAATAGGATGCGATGCAAAGTCCAAAATATAAATGTGCACGTTTATAGTTTAGTTGAGTGTTTCCGTTTTTGCGATACGTGGAAAAGTTGCTTCTACTTAAATGTATGGGAACAAATACACTAGAAATTGATAGATGATAAAGTATGCACTTTTCAATCTCGCCGTTCAAACCAACGGTTTTACGAACTACCAAAAGATCACAAAACGTTTGGAATAATGTTATAATGGGTTTTGATGAAACCAGTCATCCATTTGTAGGAGGAGATTCGTTTTTCCTTATCAAGTTATTAAATTCATTTAAACTCTTATAAGTTTTTTGGAGGCGTGTAGGTCATTTAAAGGTTGACGAGGGAAGTCATTAAGTTGTAATTCAACAAGGTTCATAACTGAAACCTTAGTCTTCCCGCGCCGTCCAAGCCAGCGTCTATAAGCGCACAAGTCGGCATTGCCATAATGGCTGCGCAAATGGATGTTTATGGGCTTAGAGTACACAGGTAAAGGTATATTCAGTCGACAGTGATTTTCGCCGAATATTGCAGGGGTGGTCTTTGAATTACGCGGTAAGCCATTTGGTTTACGCGATACTGGTCATAATGAGGCTATATTCTCTTTATGTCGCACATGGATGCGTGGAAAGGAAGAAGAATTGCCGAAGGATGATGAACCGGAAGTTCAATATCCACAACCGACAGACGATTCACTGGTTAGTTAGTTAGTTATGTCTTGATGATCGCTGATATCTTTATCGCAGTATCAGCACGCATTTAAATATTTCCAGGTGAAATTCCCTCTTTGTTTGTTTGTTTTTGCTTTGGGGATGGAAGGTAAAAACATCTAACGTAATATGAGCTACTGAACAAAGGGGGGGGGGGGGGGGTGGACGAAGAGTGATATATGCAATACGGAGTTATCTATTGTCGAATGTGATTTCAAAGTTCTTTTTCACTCAAGTGAAATAATTCTAGTCTTTCTAAACATCGCGTAGCGTCTGCACCAACCACATTATGCTGACCTGTGAACAAATCCTTTGTATGAACGTTTAGGTTGTGAGTGGTAAGCTTGTATCCACTGAGGCCAGCACTCGAGATGATTACTTTTTTTATGTCATATGATTGAGCTGTGTCCTTATTTGCTTGCATCGTTTTTTTAAAGGATTTGTTGGCAACGAAGGAGATTCTAGCTTTACCTCGACCGCACGATATGCCTGAAGTAAGTCCTGCTCCACCGGCGTTTCCGAAAGCCCCATCTGGGCCCGACCTCGACATTAACAACTCACAAGCCTTGCTTAATGACCTGTTGCCTCATTGGAGAGCAGTTAAGAAAAAGTAAGTCGTGACGTTTTCATTTCATGTTGGAATGGGTTGCTGAAGGTGATTGATCGAATGTAGCTGTGCATGAATTTTTCTTGTATCGAAACAACTGACGTGTTATTTTGTACGTCGTTTCTTGCTCGTCGCAGTTTCATCCCCCTTCTTCTTTTAAATATCACGATATTCCGCCCTCTGGAAAAGCAAAGATAGGTGTGGGGAAAGGGAAGGGATGGGACACGTGAGGTGGATCATTTTAATAGTCACAAACAGGGTGCTTTAACTAACAGCAAATTGTAATAGTTTTATATTTTCTGATGTTGCGGAATTTCCTACCAGTGGCACCGACAGTATACCCTTCGTTTATTGTTTGCTGATGGCTGCCTTATACTACCTTCAAAGACTGCTATCCATTGGATGTTTTTTTTTAATCGAACGGTTTCGTTCTGTTCCGCAAGAATAATGGAGACATCTCCTAATGAACGGTTATTTTTTTAAGCGGAATTCTTTGTGGAAGTAGAATAAGTAGAATGGGAAAACATTTCCGCTTCACCTTTCGAGGATCAAAAGTTAATATTCGCCTTTCATTCTGTGTGGCTGTCATATTTACCTGCCTCCTCACCCCTCCCCCCTTTCCTCTCCCGTCCTTCATTCTCTCTTTGTGCTTCTACCCTCCCTCTCTCTATTTGACGTTATGGTTGCTGTTTTTGATGTGCTTTGTTGCAATTCGAGGAGTCTAAGCGAGATATTTTTCAGCTGGTGTGATTACACCAAAGTACGTGATAAGCGATTCGAAAAGAGTATTCGCCTGCTTGAAACAGTGTATGGCATTGCGCAACAGAATGTCATTTGACTGCACACCTTTATTGCATGCTGTCGCTTTGTCGATTATAAGCCACGCACGCGGCTTATCAATTGTAATATCTTGCGTTAATTTCACCTTTCACAAATAATGGCTGAAACGTTTGAATTGGTTTATTTTGCTGCCAATGTGGAGGGGGAGGAGGGGTAAAAAAATACATTTTGTAATAGGAATTCACGAAAAGTGATTGATTTGTAATAGACATTCTTAGGAAGTACTCAGTAGATTTGGTGCTTCCCATTTGTGTTATCGAAAATGGTGGATGACTGAAAGGATGAATTAAACATATTTTGTATCGAATGGTTGGTTTTGATGACCAGGGGCACAAGTGGGCGCTGCTGCATTTGATCAGCTCGGCGAGCTGTCGCTTAGCTAAATCTTACCTGATAAGGATGCAAGAGAGATATAAAAATAAGAGTAGCTAAGTGAACACATGAATGCCAAATTCAGCTTCTAGGATTCATCAGAGGAAATGATTCTTTTGCCGAAAAATACAGACACGACCATTCAGTGGCAGATGTATTTGTATGCTTAGCTGTATTAATTACTAATCTGGTTCATTTGTAATTGCGAATGTTTATTTTAGAGCGTTGCGACGCTTTCATTATCACTGAGGTATCGAATGAGTGGAGCAGACTTTCAGCATTTCAAATCTCCCTTATTTGTTAAATATCTCTATTTCTGTTGATACTCAAGCATTCAACCATAATCCTAGGGAATTCATTCGATGCGTCGACTCTGTGTCCAAAATCCTAGAGGGGCAGTGAGGATCGAATTGATCGTTGTAATGAGGGTGCAACAAATCGCTCCCTCCTTTGAGCTCGTTGTGTCTCCAGTATTGCTATTGTTTATTGTTTTGTTTTATATGATAGTGAATTTCATGCAGTGCTTCTGAAAAAGTGCTTTATAGTATTTCCTTTATTTGACTGTCTTTTTAACGTCAGTTTTTGTTGGTGTTTTTTGACGTTTATATTTTTTCTAATCAACGGACGTTTGCAAAATATATTTGGTCCTGATAACCGCTTTATATTAATGTTTTATTGTTATCATCGGATATTAGAAAATGCAGCTGAACGTGTATAGAGCGCTTAAAATGTTGCACTTTTCTATGTCAGCAATGTGGAAAGGTGCAAAAGAAGTTCATTCAGATAGAGAAACGATGAAAAGGTGGAGATATATTTTGGGATCTTTCGGGTCTAGTCGAACTGAAAGAATCGCCATCATGAGCAGTGTGAATAATGTCTTTACTGCACGTCGACTGTTTGGGGGAAGGATTCTTCGTATCCGTTTTTTTGTGGATTAGTTTGCTAAGAGTTCGGTGCTTTTTACCGTCGTTGAATATATCAGCTTTGATCGCTCTTCTACAAGTGTTCCTTTGTTTGAAGAAAATTGTGTCGATTACTTCCATTTCTAATTTTATTACCTCCTTCTTTTGTTTCAATGAAAGTTAAGTTTTCATCATTATGCATTCGAAAAATTTTTCATCCAATTGCACACTTTTTTCTGGAATGTTTCTTGTTATTCCAGCACTTTATCTGTAGATGACACTATAAAGAGCTGTTTCCGTAAAATAGGTTGTTTATTTTCGGAGCTATCTTTCATTTTTCACCTCTAGGGGGCTGTACTGAAAAAATTAATTCTGCAGGAGGGTTGGCTACCTCGCTGCATTGACGGAAGCTCCTTTAATGAAAAATTCTTTCGTTTACAGCTGAAAAACAGTTTATTTGCACCACATCGAACAATATAACATATTCACTAACGCATGACACTAGTTCACGGTATTCTGTGCATAACATGAAGTGTACTGGCAATAATTCATGTTGTAGAAACGTTGTTGCTTCTCTGATTTACAGGTGGATATAAATGGGAGTCCAAAGTTTACTTTTTCGGGATTTAGCTAATGATTTTAAGGTATTTTAATGGGTATTTTCTATAGTGCTCGTATCCGGGATTTTCTTTGGCGGTTTCATACTCGTCAAAAGCGAGAAGCTTCAACGCTGCAAACATTTACGGTAGCTTCTTTAAACATTGGCTAATAAACATGAACACAAACTCGAAGGGAGCAAACTATTTGCTCGTGTCAGGCCTAAAGCATCAGGCTTGCAATGGTGGATGTGATAACAGAAAGATTCAGTTCGTGAGATTTGGTTAGCCATTCCGCTATACCTCAATCATCAGGCATGTCGTTGATTTCATTGCCACCGACCGCGATGTGTACCGGCTGAATACATAATCGTACACAAGTGAGTAGTGCATGGCTTCGGTTTGGTTAGAGCTACTTGGCCTAACTGGATGGAGTTTTCTTCTCCCACATATGTTCACAGGTTGAGACCAGAGCTGCTATCGGTCGGGTTTGGAACCGGATTGACCTCAGGCCTCATTGAGTTTGTAGAAACCAGATAAACTTGAAGCATTGATTATTAGGACAGAAGTGTGTCAAAGGCTGAGAGGAGTGATATCGGTGTCAGTTCGAAATTAGTTCCGGTGTACTCTATTTGCCAGTATATCCCAGCACAATTTTAACGGATTATTCACGAAGAAAATGCAAAGGACACAGATGCGCAATTTTCGTTGGAAAAACTTCACTTTCTACTTACTAGTATATAGAGGGATCTTTTACATTACCTTGAATATATTATGGAGGAATATATGGCAAAGTTTTTTTTTAAAAATTCTAAGCAACTCATCGTTTCGAGGACTCCATTATTCAAACCAAAAACACTAACTTTGGTAAATATGACACTGTAAGCCATAAGGAAGAGGAAAAGAGCGATTTCATGACGATTATTGAAGGACCGCAAAGTTGCATATTGCACCTCCCAGCCTTGTTAGGTGCACAGCTGTTTTTTATTATGACATCTGTAAACCTAATTCATACTAAGCGCAATACAGTAAACAATTTTATCAATATACAAAAATAACGATTAAAAAACTCAATAAAAGAAAACTTTCTGTCGGTCAGTTGAGATGCTGTATGAGACACGAAACATACATTAAACTCTAGTGGCAGCAAGCAGTTTGTCGTAAAAATGCGAAAACATAAAACTCATTACAATCGAACAATGAAAAATTGCATTGAGAGCAAATATTTTTAATGAGTGTTAAAAGCGGAAATTTTTGAATTCTTTTAAGAGCTGAAGGAAAATTTCTCGAAAATTAGCTGTTATTCATATGAGTGCGATTTGAAGTTGTTAAATGTACATTTTAGTAGCAATAGTGCATATGAGAGACTGTTTATTTTTGTAATAGACTCGTCGCACTGGTTGACAACTATATCTAGGCTTTCTTTTTCTACCTAACAATGCTGAAGGCGAAGGAAGCAGATGTGCTAGTGAGAATGCCTCCTCTTACTAATTTCCTCAAGTCGTATCATTGCAAGCTCAGCGATCGTTTGTCGAATACCGTTCATTTCGGCGTTTCGCTGAAAATGGTTCTTTGAAAAGACCATGCTCTATTGGTCACAACAGCTCTGTAACGTTGAGCAGGCTACTTGCGATATGTTGTTATCTTTGCAAAGTACACATCCAACGGTAATTGTTTCTATGGGCAAACGAAGAATTTAATCGCGGGATTTTTGAAATATCAGTTTGTCATAATAGAAAACAAGCTTACGAGATTGTAACAAGCTATGCTATCTGAATCTAAATTAGTCAGGTGATTCATGCTGCAAAAATGTGCTAGCGTACACCTGCCACGCTGACTATTTCTGGTGAACCTTCAGGCAACTTTCTCATGGGGGATATACTAACGCATTGCAGGTGCGGCAATATTGCACTTATAACCTCCGTATTGTAACCGCAAAAATAGAGAAATTTCTTCGTAAAAATCCAAACGAGTTGGGATCATTTTCAATTAATTGCAAAACTTATGAGGAATTCAAGCTAATCGAAATTGGATACAAGATATGAGCGTTGCATGCACAATCTGCAGTAATTGCAGTACGCTGTAAGAGCGCAATTGAAAATGCCACTAGTATAGCGAAAAAGACAGAATGTCAAACGTGGAAAACGTGTGCCATCTTTAAATTATAATTATCGAATTTTTTCATGAATAGAAATATTCAAAAATTTTTGAATACTCAGTTTCCAATTAAACGAAAGTCAGCAACACTATTTAGACGTTCGTTCAGTCATATTTAAGCTCGCCGAAAATATTCGCCATAAATAGACAAGCCGTGGGCATTTATTAAAATGTGAAGCTTTAAAAGTAAGGAAACGTTGAAGAAATTAATGCTCTAATGAGCATTCAACTAACCAGCTGATGGAACATGCAAAACGTTGGATGTTCATCTTCCATTCCAGGACAGTCAGGCCTTAAGTCACATAAATCGGTGTATCTAACGCATGGCCACTCGCTTGGATCGGTGTCTGCCGGCGCTGATGGACAAAAGTAAACCTTCTCGTGCGAGTGACGTCTTCTTTTGCAGTCTGAGAATGGATGGCATGAGATGCTTTGATGCTTTTTTCAATGTTTTTTGATCATAAGCAGCTTTTTTCAATGTTTTTGATCGTAATGGAAGGGAAGGGAGAGGGTCAGATAGGGAGACGGACGCGTGCGCCAGAACAAAACTTCCAGATGAAATTGGTGCTGATCCACTTCCCCCTTATCTCTCTCCCCCCACCCCTTCCCATTTTGGACTGAAATTGCGCCCTCCTGTCTATATACTACTAAGAGTTTAGGTCCTACGAGAATACCATCATCGTTTTAGACAATTATCTATCATAATGGATAATGGAATTTCTCACGCTGAAAGGTTACCAATTTCTTTGTCGGAGGTGATGTAGATATGGCTAGTCTGTTGATATTTCCATAAGAACACTTTTTAAATTAGTCGATTTTCAATTTCTTTGGAGAGATTCAAGTCAGAGAATGATTGATCTTGTGGTTTTTGCCTTCTAGTTGTGTTATTTTTTTACACTGGGCTTTATCAGTTCTTCTAAGGACTGGCTATATAGCACTAGCTGTAAGCAGATTTCGGGGATATGGATTAACTGACTTTTCACAATGGTGGGGGGGGGGGGATAGTGGAGGAGAGGGAAGCGTTATTCCGCTCAGTTTCAACGGTTTTTTGAGAAAGGGAGAAGAATAAAGGGGATGGGTGAAACTTGAAAGAAAAGGAACGAGAGGAACTCGACACTACAGGAAAGAAAAGTCCGCGTCATGTATTTCTGCATGGAGGAATATGAATTTCTGAGAAAGTCGACCATGACTTGGAAAATTTTTTCCCGATCAAAATGAAAGAGAGGAAGAAGTGTTTTAGCGTCATTAATCCATATTTGGCTAATTTCTTGTGTCTATATAAGATCGGTGATCATTTTTATTTATCGACTGAAAGAAAAAGATTACTTTTATTCTGCGCGAATTTAATTATATCGGTGATTGTACCGAAAGTGAGCAATTCTTCACTGTGTATCTGAAAATTTCACCATTTCAGCGTTGAAAAAATTTCTCAACTAAATTTTATTATTGAAGCAAAATTATTTCATCCCAATAGAAGAGATTTCCAACACATTCATGCAACTGAGATTTCTAAATTCAGAAGTTTATGAACGAACCGATTCTATTAAACTATTCTGAGTAACCACCTTTGAATCATCGACCGATATTTTTAGGGTGCCTAGCAAAGAAATTTTTTAGCCATCATACAACGGTCACCCAATGGGCGAATCAGCTAGAGAATGAATAAACTCATTCGAACTTCATCGATTGCACTAAGCTCGGTTTCAAATGTAAAACCTTGATCACCGTTTGAGAACATTACTTTCAAATATGTAAATTAAGGCGTCTAGATGGTGTGAATGACGAAAAGCTTTTCAAACACCCGTATAACCGATTTTCTAACTGATCTTTTGGTTACAATGGGCGCCGAGCATTGGGTTCAGCTGTGAATATTTCCTATAGAGAATGTTGTATGTTGGTTATTTATTCAATACTCTTCATTTCTACGCTCTTTCGCACTTTATTTGTTAGAAAAATGTCGAGAAATGTTGAGATCGTTTCGAAAATTGAATTTGGTGAAATTCAACAAAAAGTCGAATAAACTAAAATCAAATTTGGCAAAATGCCAAGCAGAGAATTGCAAAAATTCGGAAATGATACCATTTCTCATTTCTTTGAAAATAAAATTTCGGTTATTAAATATCCGGAAGTTTTTTGTAAGAAATTTACGTTGTTAGTGCTTCGTGATATCCTCGAGGACTTGGTCGGCGTCGCCTCAATGGCAATCATCATAACTGATAACAAAATCACAAATTGATAGACAATCATTATATAGTTGAGAAAATGCGCTGAAATCAAATTATTCTTCAATGAATACATTTCAAAACGTTCCGATGAACGCTAACCACATCCCATATAATATTTTCTTTCTATGATTCAGCTTTATTAGCCTCTTGTACTCGTTACATTTCATTTAAAAAGTAGGATATACCGGTTGATTTTTGTGCATTAAACTATATAGTTCATCCAATAAGGGAAATCATATCAGATTTTGAAGATATCATTGTTAACGACGACATCGTTCATAAAAGTTGATCTCTTTGGAAGTTTTTTAACCTGTTTTAGCTGAGAATATATTCGAACTATACTGGTAATTGTTGCGTAATGATCGACAACTATCAACAAGGATTAAAAAACGACGAAAATATTTCAGGGAAAATGTATCGTTGAAAATAACGAGCGAGATCAGTGGACACCGATCACCTCTGCTGTGCATCAGAGTGGTGACGGCTCACGCAGGCAAGCAAAAAAGGGATGATGTTTTTTGCTTATTTCAGTAGTAAAAATTAGGTGCTTATTTCAAGTGATATTTCACAAAGCTCAGCGACTATTCCATCATCCTCATGAAAATTTCCTTGGAAATACGCATTTTGCGGATGTCACTTCGGAACGCCTATGTATTCGCATATGTATGCCTGTTTGCTTGTTTAAAAGTTTCAACTCGCGATACACAAAAGTTGCCCCCAATGAAATTTTATCGTGTTCAGAGTGATCTTATAAGCCCAATTACCCTCCAACCAACTGAAATTCGTCCCGTTATCTCCAAGAAATGTGGCGATATAATTGCACACGCGAATTTTGCTGCGCGACAATTAGAATGTACTTGGAGAAATTTTTTGATTGATGGTTTGCAGAGCGATTGACGTTTTGATGGATCACGTCATTAGGCGCTGTGCCATAAACAACTGCAGTCAAAATTTACCTGTAGATTTCAGCCCTCAATAGTTAATAAAGAAAAATCTGGAATAAATATATTTTGTATTTCTAGATCTGAAGTATTTTTCAGAACAATCTAATATTTGGTCCTTTCTTACAACTGCGATGACTTACGTACCTGTTACATCGGGCATATTAGCTTCTCATTTGATTATCTTGGAATAAGTAATTGCTAAGAATTATTAAGGAGAGATTACTTTGATTAAAGTAAACGAGAGAGATAGCAAGAGAACCGCACTGTAATGAACGCTGAACTGAAATGATATTGATATGAGGTTCTATTTATCCAACTTTTAGAGCGGACTTACACAGAAAAAAAAGCGACAAGAAAAAGCGGCCGCTAATCTCCCGATTTTCTTAAAGAAAATTTTAGGCGAATTTTGATGTAACTCATCTAAGCTGAGGAAGTTTTCTCTTTTTTTTACTTTTTATCAGCGACCGCATATCAATTAGTTGAAAATGTAAACCTAGCATCTACTTAGAGCTAAGTGATGGCCTGCACCATTACTCTAAAGTTAATCAAGTGCAAAAGAGATCAACAAAAATCACATTTTATTGCAATGCAAGTGGTTCAGCGAAAACTTTTATTACAGAATTTGATTATAATCATCAACAATCATAATGAAGATGATATGAAGTGAAAAGTATGGAATGGAATGGAATGGAATTTATTTCTATAATTGGCATTATCCCTCATGCAAATACGATAACTACTGTGAGATTAAGTAGAGTGCTAAGGCTATGAAGAATATGGCCAAATAACGCATGGCTCAATATCTGCGTTAATCGATGGTTAAATTATCTTATTGCCATTTATATTTTTAGTGTCATCTCTTTTAATAAAGTTGTACATTCATGTCGACCCGATACTTCAGCTGAATATTTAACTATCGGCATAAAAATTTGCATATTTTTTAGCAAATAGAAACTTGTTTGCATCCGTTTTATGTAAATAAACTTAATTCATAAAAAGATTGGCAACGTAAGAGCTCGAAATCCATTCGTGTTAACTCACTGAGCAAAAACGATGTTTCAAAATTTATTACCACCTAGACATGAGTCCTCCCCACACTTTATCAACCACTTTAAACCACTGCCGCTTAGATGTGTGTAAGAATCAGATTCCTTTCTTTGGGCCCATTTTGCCAGACGACTGGATCATCTCAGTTCGATGAGCGCCGATCAATTCACATTCCAATGGTGCTGTCTTCCATGTGTGTTCATAGATCAAAAATACACCTCATAATGGTAATAGCAGCCATAGGAGCATTCTCATCTCCAATATACTGAAGAAATATTAACAGATTTTAATGAACTTCGAACCTGAAATATTTGTGATCTCTATCGATTCGTATATTTGTTTGGTTTGGATTTGAAAATGACCCGAAATTTGCGATGGTCATGAATGAGTATTCCAGAAGTTAATGTAGAAATTGCAGTTCCCTCATATTTGCTATTCCAAAACATGACTATAATTTGTTTTCCACTTTCGCCTATCGGATCAACGACTAAGGTAAAGGCTAAAACATGTGGCAAACCGAATGGCAAATAGCGGCAAATAACGGATCAGGAATAGTGGCTGTCAGTTCTCACCCTCAGCTCTTCCCCATTTCACCTCCTTGGTCTCTTTCTCTTCTCACGACTCGAAGGTGTTATCGTATGATTTAGAAGTTTGGCTCAGAGATCCCTGAATGGAAAAAGTCACTTCCCGTTGTAAGATGAGCCCCACTCTTTATGGTCCGTGACGTCGCGACCGGACATCACCCCGCCGTACAAAGAGCCCAGAGCAGTGCTATTTCCCATTAGGGGAACAGCATTTGGCAACTTTGTGTCGTGCTTAGTCGCTCCCGAGGGAGATAGGGAAGAAAGGAGGGGGATGAATTTGGGTTACTAGGTCTCCATTCCTTCACTCCTTGGAAAATTAATTTTCAAACTGCCGCCGCAAGAGTTTTCGAGTCTTCATGAGATCTGATGCTCCAAGATTTTGCTCATTCCAAGAAAAATGCTCTCTTAGGAGTAGCAGGGTTCCAAAGGAACGACATAATGAGCTGCTCAAATCTAGTGCAATCTTTGAAAAATTTATACGCAAAACACAATCACAACGATGGAAATTTGAAGATCTTTTTCGTTGACATAGTTACAACAAAAGAGGTTCCTTAGTGCAGCAAAGGGTTTGAAAGGAGTTCACGCGTTTTAGGGGTGAAATTTCATCGCAGTGCGCCAATGATTTCTCACTAATAAAACGAGAGGCTGCATGCAATCTTAACAGACAAGGGCAAACTATGCGAAAAATAATGACGTATCGATGAGGTGTATTTCTGAGTCTGACGCTAATGATATCACCAAATTCCATCAATTAGTTACTGCAAAGCAGGTGGATAAGTGATGGAGGACATGTTCCTTAAGCTGCAAGGATTGCTTCTTTCACGTTCTTCAACATCTGGATCAATACCGGCAAGGATTTTGTATTGTAGAGAGGGATTGAGGATGCGATGATCCGCTCATAGCTTTCAGCTGAAACCCAATTAATGGGATAGAGGAAAATGTGATAAAACGAAGTGCACCGTTATGAAATTGCCAATGCGGATGCTAATCCCCTTCTTATCTTTTGAAGTGTTACCTTAGATGAGATGAACTTGAGGCATCGCAATGAGTTTTAAAATATTAGCCTTATTGATAATAAAATGGTAATGAATTTTCCATCAAAATGCGTCAAAAAAAAAACTTTTACGAAGATTCATTATTTGATATATTCGCAATTAACGAATATACTCATCTAAATGAGAAATTATAAAATGCGCATTTAATTTCATTAAAAAATTTCGCATTCATTTCTTTTTTCTTTCAGAGATTTTTATCAGTTCAGTATAATTTTATCGGATAGAGCACTTGAAAAATTCTCTCATGCAATTTTCCAAAAAAATGGCATTTCTTTATTAAAAAATTGGTTCAACACGACATGCGTTCGATGAAAAAAAAGTTAATGAAAAAAAAGACTGTTATCATTGCTCAACTGATTGATCATTTTCACTCAAATAACGATTTAAATTCAGGTCTGACAGGAAATCAGATTTTCTACTCTGCAAGGAAATGCCTGTTTCAACGAGGGATGGAGAGGGAATCGTGGAGAAGAGAGAGAAGAGGAAAATATTCTCATTGACGGATCAACGAATGCAATAAATTGATCATTATCTCGATTAGCAATGAACTTCATTTTAGCGAGCATCATGTGAGAATTTTCTTGAAAAAAGTCCAAATTTTAATAGTCGAAAGTCGTCAAACATAAAAATTAAGATGAATTTCAGGTGAAACCCGAATTTTGGTACTTGTTCTTCAAGCGGTCAAAAATATTCGGCCATCACAGTTGACTTTTAATGTGAAATGAATTGGTTAATTTGAATTTCTAACTCACTTTAAATTTCTTCGTTTATTTGAAACATAAAAGGAAATCTCGAATCGCATAGGTAGGAAAGAAGCTATTCAAAAATTTAAGAGCTTTTGTTCATTGGAGTTAACTTTACTCTTTGACCGGTTGGCATCAATCCTTAGTAGTTAAACCCTATGGCCGAAGATTTTTTTTTTGCTGCGAATTTCAAATCAGTGTTCAGTTACCGACGTCAGAGATATTTTGATAGCGTCGTCATGTTTTGATGAAGTTAACAATGGCGATCCACGAACGATTGAGATGACGATTGCCACGCCATTTATATCAAGAGCAATCACTGATGCAGGTGTGGATGCGACGATTGTAGATGAGTGGAAGCAGGTGGTTCTATGTACCCGCGGAACCTGCAGAAAGATGATCTGGATTAGCTGAGTCGACGACTAGGATAGGAATGGTCGATGGTCTCAAATAATCCAGATATATACGCGTTTGGTTTCTGCTGTGTTGCAAATGCCTATAGTGCAATGAGTATAGTATGTACTAGTGGTGGTTTCGTTACACTGCTATTATTAATAGAAGTAGTATCAGTGTTAGTTAGAAGTACCACCATTTATAAGTACATGGTAGCATTACTGGAAGAGGTCACAAAATTTGATAATATTTGATTAATTGAACTTTGCTAGCAGGGTTACAATACTAATGGCTCCATTACTAGTACTGAAAATATTTACTGAATACTTTTTCCACTTCCGATGGTGCTACCACCTAAGCAAATATTGATTAACAGCAGCAGCAGCACCACAACTAACCATTAATAATATTACCACTGCTAATACCAATTCCATTAGTAATCATAGTAGTAGCAGTATACAGCATTGATAGTGGTAAGTGATAACTGATGGAAGATGAAATCTATGCATCGGCGAGTGTAATCATGATATATCCGCACTGTGTACTTGGGTTACCTTCCCAAGAGTAATAGGTGCAGCCTCCAAGTTGCGATCCACGGAAGGGCTCAGCGGAAAACTGTTGCTACGGTCAGTCATTAATGCACCTCTACCCATCGATCTTTTTTCGCTTCCAATGCGCCGTTAAAGACGATGACTTCTGGTTTTAAGGAATTGAGAAATGCACGAAGTGAACATTGGTATGCTCCTCCTATCATTCGACTGCTTAAGAGATCACTATTGTCGGTTGAGGGTAGACATTGTGACACTCTCTCCGGTAGCCACCGTTAAAGCATTTGCTCGAAAGCCCTGACTATGTGTTATGACAGAACCATCGAATGTAAGATCACTCAGTGGGAAGTTATTTCGAGTTGTAACACGCTATAATGGCTTGCTTCAGCTGTCGACTGTTAGTGAGCATGGCCCCAATTAATGGCCTTGAAGGTCAAGGATAGCCTAGTGGTGGTTCTTGCGGCTGGCGATTCCTTATCCCGAAAATTTTTGATGTCAAATTAACCCACTTTGAACACGAAATTAACCACCAGCCCAGTGGCGCTCCCCGAACCCTATATCCGGGGCAATCATTGGATTTAGCGACTAAAAGTTAAAATTCCGGAGAACGCCTCTCACACAGCCATTGAGAGCATTCGATGGAGGCGCGGGAGATGTTCAGGGAGATGCACTCGATCGGGTAACTCGAATCGAAAAATGGTTTCTAGAGTAATGATGAAGAAACCCGAAAGATGGACGCTGCGAGGGGTCGGTGACCTCAGCAAACAAGGCATAACTATACCTTTAGCAATACAGACGTAGGAACGAGACAGAAATCATTGGATAATGCCCCGTCCAGCCTCTGTGTCACTTTGCATTTAATCGGAAGCTTCGTAGCAAGCTCAAGACCAACACCAGTCGAAGCCTCTGTGTTCACAGAAACGGGTTAACGACATTAATGTCCAGAGACCTGCCCAATATGGCATGGCTGTGCTGGATAGCCTCAGGAAGTGGGAACCATTCTATGATGACTAAACCGACTCCCGGCCAATAAAGCCTGTCTTCATCTAACATATTGCCGGAGGTCGCCCAAGAGTCGATAACCTTTACCGGTGGTGTAAATCACCGGAGCTATTACCATGAGGTGGTAGCAGGATGCCAATCTTGTAGTAGTATGACTATAAGTATAAGCTTTGTAATAGATAATAGCGATGGTCGGAGTAATAAACTATTTGTTGTTACTTGTGTTTTCAAGAGTATTAGCCCGGTTGTTTACCTAGCTTAAATTGGGAACTGTTGGGATCATAATGAGCCGATATTCTACGGAAAATCTCAGACGAGAAAAAGATGAAACAGAAACTCGCAATTTAAATTTTCGACTTTTTTTTTGCAAAAGTCATGACGTCATCGATGCCTCATCCCTGGAATTCTGCCTTGCATGCTTGCCGTCCATGACGTATGGTCGCACGCCGCGGTGTTCTACTTGGTTGTTTTTCGCTAAGGGGGTTGACAGCCGCGATCATTGATCTCTAATTTCAATGGCATCTAATATATCCGCAAACAGGTCATTTCCTGTTTAATTTAAAAGGGCTTGGAAATCCGTATATCCTAGACCTGCCTTCGAATTTACGCTTGCCCACCTTCAATAATAATGATAATAATATTAATTAACTTCGTTAAAAAAAATACATACGCTATCCTTTATGCTCAACACTGATAACTTAAACCATTGCAGTTAAATCGCCATCTCAATGCGTTCGACGCACAGAAGATTCGCTGGTTAAGCAAGCTACTCTAATATAGCATTTATAGACATTACATCGCATCCACAGTTGGAGAAATCAATGTTTATTTGGTGTGTTCAAAATTATCGAGGGTTCGCGTAACCTTGAAACTGTCCGCACGCTCGAGATGAAGCGGAATATAGTGTGTTGGGAGCTTCCGATCATTCCATGGCCTCTCCTCGACTCAGTTAGTTGAGATCAATTCAGTTTATGAGGGGGCACTATTGATGCTGATTATTATAAGTATAACAGCGTCACATCGTGATGAAAAATCCTTCCACATGAAATTTGTTTGTAAACTTACAATTATCACTGCTTGTGAGAGCAATACAACGTCGCCGATTCGAGGTGACGCAATTTTTTCTTCTTTTTTCTTATCAGTGCAAAGTTTGAGCTGTCACCGATATTTCACTCCACTTTTCACGTTCCTCAGTTTGCTTCTTACTTTCCTCTTTCACACCTGTACCTCCCGTTGCCATCGGTTAGGGCTGTTCACTTTTGTTTTGCTATGTATCAACTATCATCGCCATATAATTTTCACCATTCTTATTAACTGTGAGAGCTTTTCGCTTAAATCCACCTTCCTCTTCTCGCCCCATCCCGTCCTCTCCTCAAACAATACTCTTTCCCTCCCCTTCCAGCTATTAATCTAGACGAGGAGCAAATAAAGATTAGGAGGCCATTTGATATATGCTATAGGCGGTACATGTCTGTGAAACTTGTTCTCGTAATAATGCTTATCCACCAAACCTCTGATCACAGATTTTTCTTAATTGAAAGGCAGAGAAGGAATGAGACCCTCAATTCATCCGTGGTGGAGGAATATGACATTTAAAGATCAGTGGACAACGAACCAAAAACCAAAACCAATGCCTAAACTGTTAAAATGTTTGGAAGACTTCAGATTTCTTTTCAAGAAAGTAAATATAAAAATGTTTGGGATTTTCGCGTATATTTGCATATTTCGAATCCAGAAGGATCCAACGAATCGAGTGGTGACAGTCTTCCGTTCGATAGCAAAGAGCAATAAAATCGATTGGCGGTGAAAGCTGAATTGGGCAGCATTGCACAATTGTATACGCCGCTAAACAACGATGAAATGAGAGCAGCGAGCCCCTCTATCATTTACGCATCTTTTCTATTATTACCTGTGTTGTGGTCTCGTCAATGCGTTAGTAATACTATCATTCCAATCAGCTTCGCGGAAATTTCTACCTGTTACTCTTATATTAATGCTTTATATAAATGAGTTGATTTTGTGATGTTGCGGGATAGCTCACGTCTCGAACGCGGTGTAATATTTACATATGATGTCATTATTTCGGATTAATAAATACACATCTAACCAACGCCTCCAGTTTTGTAAAGTTGATTTTATTTATATAATTCTTTGACTTGTTTCTTCTCCCGAAGAAGAAGGCTCTACGAATGAACATCAAAGCATTTGCAAAATAAAGGTGCAACATATGAAAAATGAATCAAAGAATTCAGTAGCATTCAGTAGAAGGAAATAAATTCTTAAATATTTATGTTTTAGTACCTAATTACAGCTATTCCTTATTTGTTTTTCAATTCCGAATATTATAATATTTAATCAATATTATTTGTATTTGCGAGGTGCTGAATCAATAATTAAATGACACTCTGAAATATGCTCATATTCCCATTTAGGTTGAATTGAAAAGAGAAAAATTTATCAGTTCGGTCTCGCTGATAAATAATCCGCCAAAATTTAAGCACATCTTATTAAGAAAACATTCACACCTTGATTTTTTTTTAAACGGTTAAATCTCGCTTTCCCTGAACGTGAAAAATTGTCCACTAATTTATTCGAATAGTGGACACGACATTAACGCATTGGAACAGGATAGGAATCATTCTTTCAAAAGGTAATATCTTCTCTATAAATAAGAACATCGACAAAAATGTGCATATTCAATTTTGATGAAGAAGATGAATTCATATAGAGGAAATTGATGATAGAATCGGAGGAAACACAAAAGTGGTGATTATTTCAGTTTGTTTTTGAATGTGGCAATGTAGCTTGCATTCATCAATTTGGAAGATAAAGGACTGCAAATAGTCTCAATAATATTTGCAATTACGAGAAGGATTTTCGTTCTCCGCAGGTATTTGCTACGAGGCTCAACAGTCCTTTGATTTCTCACCAGGCTGTCGACATCTCTCGAACGAGATAACATTATCCCCCACAGGCTGAACATTCAAAGCTGCATCCAAATCTTCCTTTGCGCAATTTACACCAGTGGTCATGACTATTTAAGGAGAATGAGAGATATAGCGAATGATCACAATGCGTTGATGAAAATTAATACATGAACAAAATGATTGAAACAATTTATAAAGGTGAGCTTTTGAATCTGCGCACTTTTATCACTTCAAGAAACATTAACGGAGGCGCTCTTTTTTTGGATAAAACAAAGGCGAATTTCCTTCTCGTATTATAAATTTTTTCTCTCTCACAAGCTGCATTTATTGCTGCATTTATTATTGCGTACTGAAACGACGCTAAATGATATTATCACTATTATCATAATCGTTTCATATCTCTTCATTTTTAAGTTCTTACTTATTTCATTTTTCAGTGCAAATCTATTTTTTTAATGAACAATCTTAACATAACAGTTTATAAAGAAGAAGTGGATCGCAAATTGGAATAATTTTCAAAATGGCGTATTTAAGGTCTGTGCATCTTGTAATTTGACGCATTATTTGTCTAAGTGATACTCTCCCAGATACGATAAACATATACATGGAAAAGGAACTCTTTTATAATCCTCTTCTTATGAAATCATCATATTTTTTAATTTCAACTTTTTTTAAATGGAATGTTCAATTGGCGATGAGTCTCAATCTGTTTGGAAGATCATCTTGTGGACATATTAGCAGTAAAAGTTGTGCAATCAGCATGGACGAATAACGCATAATATTCCACTCATAATGGAGAGCAGCTCACAAATTTAGCGGTCATATTTCAATTCTATTTGTGAAAGGCGATCTTTGGTAGCGATCTGCCAAATAAAAAACTAGGACTTTCTGTCAAAGACGCTAAGCTGCAAAGTTTTCTACAAATAAATAGGAGGTAAATCTATATATGATCAGAAATACGAATTTTCTGATAATACCTTGATTAATGCCCTTTACTGCTTTCTCTAAGATTTCAAGAGGTGACCCAGTTCGATGCCATTTTCAGTAGATAAAGGCTTTGGGAGAGGGCGGTCGCTGTGCCCTTCAAAAAGTACACCTTGTTAATTGTAGTGATCTTTCTCGATTTGCACACATTGCACCACTGATAAATATTTGGCGATCGAAGACAACATTCCATCTTTCCAATGACAACTTCAGAATATGTTTATCAGGAGTCATTGAAACGTCTCATATTAATAAAGTGTGCATTACTTGAATGATATTATAGGTGTTTTTGAATATATGCACAGATAAGGTATAGATCAGCTGCTGTTCTTTAAACTTATAAATATTCATAAAAATATTCCTCTGGTGCAATACCTTGTTGGTACCTTTCCCGTTGAATGCCTTAGTGACAGCTTTCCGATGCATCCTTAGAGAAATTAAATAAGAAATTCATAATTATTGAAGCAGAAAAAAATATTAGAAAGTGACTTTAAAAAATGTTCCTTTTCACTATGGCCTATCACGTTACCTCATGCTGCAAAATTTCCTTTTTTTTTTGGGGGGGGGGGGTAACGAGATACTAGACAGATAATTAGTTAGTGAATTTTATCGACGAACAAATTTCAGCGCTTCTATTTTTTAATGAAATAGAACTTCAAATACACTCTTCAAAGATGATGATAATTGACTATTAGTGATTTGCAACATTACAAGCATATACGTCATGTCGTTTTCATCACCAAGAAGTCGCAGCCTAGTCTTTTCAGGCAGCCCTCTTTTTGCACTCGCTAATCCTTGTATGCACTTACCCTAATTGCTTGCATAAAGATTTAAGAACCTCTTTGATACACTAATATTACTTGGCTAAGCGGACGTTGCCATCAACCTCTATAAAATTTCAACAAGAGGGGTTGTCATAATGGTTATTCAAAATTCATACGCTTGGACTCAAATGTTGCTTTGGTGATTTTAGTCGAAGTGTGTTAGATCGTTTATTAAAATAGAAAACCGTGAAACCCATCAAGAGGATTAGAACGGTGCGAATCCTTCGCCATATCATCCACGAGAGAAACCACGTATGTAAATACTTCAAAGTACAAACTTTTCTAGTCAGGCAATGTTTTGTCTTTCATGTATGCAACTTGAAAGCGGTGAATTCTACTTATGCAAATTTCGAGTATCAACTCATTCTCTAATAAATGTAATTAACTAAGAATTAAAAAATAGCGAAATAATTTGAATATACCAGAAATAAATATTTACTTGAATCGACAAAGCATTCATTACGAATAAATGTCTCTTCATATCACTACCACGTCTGTTTAACTGAAGTTGTGAGGTAGCGTGAAGGTGAGGGCTTAGGCTCGTCTCCTGCCCATCGGATACTGACGAGTCGATTCATCGTTATTCCATGCGACTTGCTCCACCGCCCGCGTTCCGATGAGATCACTGGTCGGAATGACTCGGTAGAACAAAGTCAAAGAGTTTGCTCGGAGCCCTCTTAAAACCGACCGCGCACTGAGCAAAACTAAGCAAACTAAATGAAATAATATCCCATAATTCCGAACTATGTCATAATTATGCAACGACACATAGAAGCAAAAAACCAAATATTCAACTCGTTGAATATTCAAATATTCAAAAGCTTTTGGGGAATTTTATGCAGTTGAAGGAATTGAGTGCCTCGCATATCGAATAGCGTTCAACTTATGCGTTAGTCGCTTGAATGTTTCTCAGCGCTTTAACGAACGAGTTGCTTGTACATTTTCTTGGCCAACTAAATTTGCATATTGGATAAGATTTTATGCAAACGTCATTCACTATTCGCTTTTTAAAGCAACGAATTATGCTGAATTTATTGTTCTTGTCTGTGGATATTAATATATATGGGTGCAAAATTATGCAAATTTAATTTTCCACCATACATTTATTTATGCAATTGCTGGATTTTTTTTTTCTAACTTACTGCTTGCTACTTCTTCAATACAATATTGTACTATGTTTAGAGGATTTGGTCATATGTTAACTTCATTGAAGCAGTTATGTAGGGTACTTGGATAGTTTCCGGTGAGACTTGCTAGGATTGCCATTTTGCTCGAAATTTTTTTAAACAAAAGTTCCATGCAACGCTCCACTGAAACGTGTGGTTGCAACATAAGTGATTATAACATAAACAATCGCGATATTGACGACTATGCCGACTTACCGAACGGACAACGTCCTTGTCAAAGATTCGATTGCCGAAAATTGCGAAACCACAGCTTAAGCAAGCTTTGTGACCAGATGTGATGCCCCGTTAAATGAGTCGCTCACTAGTTACCCACGCCAAAGTCGGCCGTTTCTTAGCATCCCATAACTGGCGAAATTACACCTTACACCCTACAAGAGAACGACTGCTGTGCTTGCTTCCTATCATTAGTCCTCAAAAGTTAATCGATGTTTGTAGTAAACATTGTACTTTTACTGAGGCAGATTTTCACGCCACTGGAAAATGAGCTTATCGAAGAATCGGGAAAAAAGAGACAGCTTCCAGGATAGCTACGTTTTGAAGAAAAAAAAGCAGCTTGGAGGATGCTCTTTACTCAGGCGTAACTACTCGGAAGTTGACATGTTAACTGCATAAGTTCGCCCGAAAAGGAAGCCATTTTCGGTAATGGTGATGTTGTAATACTCGCTCAATAACAGCACCAAGTTACAAATCAGCGAGACGTTCGTCTGCGACGAGACCGCACGTATCCGTAATGAATGACGTGGCGTTGTGATGCTCGCGCATTTGAAGTATCAACGGCTGCGAGGGGCGCGGGTCATTTATAAGCATAAACATTGCTGGTGCATCTGGCAGGGCAGCAGTTCATTTTTTTTTCTTCTGTGAATTGAAGAATGCTTTTGAAGCGACCGCTGTTTATTGCTTCCCACTTGTTTTTTTTTTTGTTCTTACGCTCGCTCTTTTAAATGTACCCAATGCTATATATATATATATATATATATATATATATATATATATATATATATATATATATATATATATATATATATATATATATATATATATATATATATATATATATATATATATATATATATATATATATATATATATATATATATATATATATATTGAAAACTGCGCACCACACGATTGCTTCTTGCCATATTCCTGTATTTGATATATGTTAAAGCAAGCTTCTGCAGTTAGTCAGTCGATTCATTTGCATCTCATAACAATCCATCCTTTGTTTTTTATCCTTTTGATGAAGTAAACGGCTTTTGTCGAGAACTTTTTTATAATCTCATTGGCTTTAGCTATAGAATTTATTTATGAACTCATAAGCATAAGCTGCAAAATTCCATCATGAACTCTTTAACTTGAGCTACAGAACTTGTTCGTAAACTCGTTAGCCTCAGCTACAATTTTCAGCAGTTATGATTTCAATAGGTCTCTTTCGGTCTCAGCGATCAAATGGCTCGCGATTCGGCGCATTAAAGAAATATGGCGCATTTGCTAAATTAATGTAGCTATAGCCGTAGTAAAAAATGGCATAAGATCTTTTGACTTTCAAAGAATTTTGAAGGGTGTCGCCGAATTTAGTGACAACTTTCCTGCCGTCGATTTTAATTTTCTTTCGCCATTTTTTTCGCCTCCGATTATTCCCGCCGATTTTCTCCCCGCTATTAAAAAATTTTTTACATGGGATTGGGGAGCTGGGGGAGAGATGCGTTTTCCTGTCCTTCACGGACTACGCCACTGTTTTAACTGATTTGTTAAATGCCAAGGAACCTCTCCGTCGAAGACGAGGATTTGAATTGAGATGTTTTTTCGCATACGTTATATGTATTGCGATGCAAATACTTTCTCTAGCTAGTCCAGGAATAACTCTTTTCAAGGATTCTTAAATGATTCAAATATCGATAAAAGATTTCAGCTTCATATCCTCTCAATTAGGCAACGGCAGACGGATTGCGTAGTTCTTCATGCAAAGTTTTCGTTCGAGGAGATGAGTATTTTTGCATAAATCTTGATATTATTTTATTTATATGGTTCAAGTTATCTTTTCGATTATGCCATGCCCTTGTAGTTGGAATGCTACTATAAGTTAACGTCGTCATCGATGAATGGTTTAAAATTTGCATGATATTAATGTAGGTTTTTATAAATACTTTTTTCAAGATGGATGTGGCAAAATTGAAAGCGATTTTCAAGGAACACTTTCACACCGATCCAGAATATATTGTACGATGTCCGGGAAGAGTGAACCTTATAGGTTGGTATTTCTCTTGCTTGACTTAAATCGAACTTTGGCCGAGTGGTCCTCGCTCTTATTTGCCAAGCACAGGATTCCGGTTCAGTCATTTCATTGGGCCAACGTTTCGATGAAAGCCAATGGTACTTAGCGTCAGTCCTTATTCAAGTTCACTGACAGTGCTTGCTGGAGGTTGTGGCCAGCAAAGCATAACTCCAGCAATGGGGAATTTCTTTTAAATGGCGTTTTCAAGTTGTATATACCTTTATTTCCGATAGAGACGCTCAATTAAAAGTTTTGCATTCATTTCAACGCGTAGTGATGAAATATGTTTGTGCAATAATATTTGTGTGTCTCCATATCCGGTACTTTCATCTCGAGGCTCTTTAGGGTAGAAGACGGACGTAACCTGCATCTTGGGCTGCTGACTTCCCGTGGCAGTTTCTGTCTTGGCACACTTCCACTTGTTCCGTTTTTAAAAGTGTATAGAAATGATTTGGTTAGTGGTAAACTGTACTCCGGGATTCAGCAGAATGACTTCGATTGTATGTACGTGCTGCTACTTCCAGGAGCCTTCCTCGAAGAATTCACTTCACCGTCATACCAACCGAATTTGCATGCCCAACATGATTTCGTCTGAGCGGTCGCCTATTGGTCCATGCAACCAGTCGGGCCAACCAAATCTACGTATTTGAGATCTCCACATTTACCTGACCTCATATTACAATAGTTGCGTCTTATGGATGTCTGTCACACCATAATGAATAGGATCTTTCTGTACAGTCACATTTTTGAGCTCCGATTGAAACGCGTTACGCCAGCTGCTCACTTCATACATCTCACCGACCGACCCGAAAACTCTTCAAAGATTCAGTGAAACCTTCATTAATCAATTTGATTTTTTGGCCGCCATTCATTAGTTACTGTTGCAAAATCAGTCGTCGTTTTGAAAAGTAACAGGCTAGCATTCGAAAATTGAACCCTTTGAGGCTAGCGAGTTGTGTGGAATTCACGTCCCCTTGGCAAATCCAGTCGTCCAGGTCCTCTTGTGGGTCTGCAACTCCCGTCGAGGTGCGGTCGAGTAAAGTGCAAGCCCGATACAAGTATAAGAGGCGAACAATTTATAGCAGTCATACGTAAGGTAACAAACAAAAAAGAGCACTAGGATGCTTCAACCGTTGGCACGATCGCCTAGTCGCATCCTGCGAACTCCGCGCAACTGCCGATCACAGCATGCGCTACAACGACCAAACGTATGCCACCGAACAACGTAGGATCAGAAATGAGTACATGAGCACATCAACCCCTTTTATATCCTCTCAATTCTGCCTGAGGTTAGCTTATGACACACGTTTGTTCTGCCTGTAAGCCTCTAATTTTCTTTATCTTACCTTGCAAGATGCACTATTTCCATCTGATCTGCAACCAATTGGTCTGCCTAACGGGCTTTTCTGCTCCTGTAAGCATTTGGATTGGTTTGTTGCGGAGAGGCGGAAATCGCCAAAGGTTGGGGTTCTTCGGTGACCAGCGTAGCTTGAGGACCGCGGCCGTGAAGGAAGTCTGAAGTGGTAAAAGTCGGGTTGAAGCAATGCAAGCGTTGTTATGTTATGAGCTTAAAAGGTAGTTTTTCACCCAAAGGAACCCCTATCTAGGAGCTACCCGACCACGTGAAATGAGGGTGGTGACAAAAATGACTTCCCATCGAGTGAATGCAATACGTTATTTTCGGCAGTTAACAAGCACACCAGACTTGTTCGATAGTGAACATAAATTACTGCAAATTATTTTATTTCCTTGTTTACTTTGCACTTTATTTTGTGCAGCAGAGGCGAGTTTTACAATAGGGTATTTCTTTCATATGCCAATTGCTCTGCTATCATCTTAATACTCACAGGTAATGAAAGTGCTTCATGAATGTCCTGGTGATATTAGTGGTGTTTGATTTCTTCTTTCAGAGCAGCCCAACTTGATATATACTAGAGCAGTTGAATGGCTTTCAAAACAAGGGACAAATGCGTTGCTGAAGCTATCCTATTTCATACTTCCTCAACGAAGTTAGCAGTTGAATTTAGTGGTCTAGCTGTTATTTTATAAAAGGCTGTGTATTTGATAATTCTCATAAGTGTTTTTGATGTGATCAGCAACTGCAGGAGAGCATATCGACTACAGTGGCTATGGGGTGTTTCCGATGGCGATTGATGCAGCAACCTACGTACTCGTTTCACATCGTGAGGAGTCGGGAATCGATTTCTACAATACTGACGGACAATATCTGTATTTTAGATTATTTGCTTTTCTTTAAACAGTTTTATCAGAAACTTATCGGAAATATGCTACCTCACTTGGCCTTCGCATGTAATTTTAATATGGGGAGATATTTTTGCTGAAATATTCGAAGAACTTGGTAGCTGTAAGCTCGCTGATTACTTAGAAATAACTAATTGTAGGGTCATTTCCCTTAGTAGCAATATTCTCTGTTGGTTGCTTTTTTTCAGCTGCTTGTTGTCAGTGCTTTTTTTAAGAGAATGGGATTTTATTGGCCTTGATAGCAGACTGAATTGACATAACGTTATCCACTGAGAAAAAACTTCGTCAAGAAGTGAAGAAAATTGGCCAAAGTTTGGTGAGGCGCAAATGTAATATTCACTTATAAATTTTTTTCAACGTTCCAAGAAAATAGTAGACTTTTTGCATTTCCTTGGTTAAAAATAGCGAAAAACTCCTCGAAAAACCAAGAATGGAAAAATTTAACAGGAGTTTTGCTGAAAGGATGAACGTTACTTGGGCCATAGCTTCGTCCCTTCCGGACACCATTTAAATACCTGTACTAATATTGAAGTAAAACGAAAAGCCTAACCTCTATGGGTAAACCCTAAGGAAGTGCGATTTTGAAGGGATGCCATTTTGCAGACCACATGTACATAAAATGGACGACAAATGGATTGGTGTGGGAAAACCTCAATGGTATTATTATTTTCTTTGTGGATGGAAAGGTGTGTGCGAGCGATTGGGCGTTCAGCCTAAAGGATTAAACGTTCTCGTATCAAGTAAATCTCTTGCTATCAGATCTGCAGCCAAACCAGATTTATTAATGCGGTATAGCGTGATGTAGTGCATTCAACCGACGCAACCTTCCAGGTGGAAAGTTAATATTATTGCGTTTTCACTGTGACCGTGCCCATTTATATTGCTAAGGATGCAAAAAAACATCGAATAGGGTTCACCTCGAGTACGTGGAAGTATGGTATAAAATTTGTGGAGGCAAAGAGGATTAGAGGTTGGTTAGAAATATGCGCTCAACAAGTGGGCGCTTTTTTGTAATATGACTGTGCCATTACGAGTTATTAAGTGCTACGGTTTATATATATATATATATATATATATATATATATATATATATATATATATATATATATATATATATATATATATATATATATATATATAACAGTTTCTATTACTTTGTGTAAAAGCGTTATGCATATCCATCTCACCGTTCCTTGGTTCCTTGTAACTTGAGCTTGCTTTGTTCGTCTCTATATTGTATCGTTTGCATTGTTCCATCCGTCAAATGCAAACTGTGATATGACATTACATGAGCAACGATGGTGTAAAACCTGTCTATTGGTTGATTCTGGTAAGAACTGTTGATGTATTCGAACGTGGCATTAAACTCGAGCATTGAATACTGCGCCATCTATGGCACTTTGACGATGCTGTGATGGATCTTTTATCGGAGCGCATTTACCGTGTATTTCTATGAAGATAAATGAACTTCTAGTACGTACGCAAGGTGTGTTGCGAAATTATCTCCCTTCCTGTTGCCTTCAAATCTTTTATTAGAAAATGATAATATGCATTTTTTTAAAGCCTCGATACATGCATTAAAGCTTCAGTTGTTTACACAGCTTGATACTAAGTATATTTGAGTGTGGATGGTTGCAGGTTCAATACCACCATGCGCAGGTCTCTCGAGCTCGAGCTCTATAGTATGCGCTTCTGCGCTGGCCACTTTAGCAATGCACGCCCATGAAACTTTCGACGTCATCCCTCGGGTAAAGCGATTTCCTTACATATAAGGGAAACTTGCTTTTCTTAAAGCTTCAGTTGTTAAATTGTCATTCATTACATAAGGAAATGAGGTTTAGTTTATTGCGTTCACTGTAAACGATTGAAAAGCTAAACAAAGGCCTCGGGAAATTATTTCTTGCACGAGATCACACACATACCCCACACACCTACAAATACACACATAATCGCGCATGCGCACGCATACATAAACCTCAACTTCAGAATGGAATGGCAACTCGATAATCTGTGAGGATTCAGGAGCCCAGATGGAGCGCAATATGTGTAGTTCTTCCTGCAATAATTTGCTCACCATGAAATCTCATAGAAAGTGGATGGAATGGAGTGTACGTATGGCGTTCCTAAAAGTTTCTTCATATTCTCAAAAGATTTGGAGGGGAAGTTGCGTAAATAGAATTTCATTTTATCTTTGCTTCAGTTTTGAGTTAGAAACGGGTGCGCGTAGCGTTTTGATAAATTTCTCAATCGAAAGTTCATAATTTTTTGATGAAATTACTCGCAATATGAATAGTTAGCCTTTATAATTGGCAGATTATTAAGCATAACTTAGTGAATTATCACAAGGTGAACAGAACTGCTCATTCATCTAGACAATTCCTTCTTTTTTAAATTTATAGTTACCTATAGCATTTTATATTCGTTTGGGAATGATAACAGTTCCAAATGAAACTATCTTTGTGGATTGTTTTATTTTGTTTCAGTTTTTGGCAGCTAAGAAATAGACCGCACGACAATGATATGCATTACCGTTGTTAAATAACTAGAAAATGAATTATTTTGCAGTGATATGCTAACCTTAATTTGAGTTGATGATATATTCGAATTTTGTAGAAATGTCGGGCATTACTTGCTTTTTAGGCGGAGTTGGCAGAGTTATGCGCCCATGCCGAACGCTATATTGGTACTGAAGGTGGTGGTATGGATCAAGCGATCGAGGTACTTGCTGTGAAGGGTCATGCCATGCTAATTGAATTCAATCCACTCAAATGGACAGCGGTCAAATTACCTGAAACAGCGTTCTTTGCTGTATTACATTGTGGAACAACACTCAACAAAGCGGCCACTTCGCATTACAATCAGCGTGTGGTTGAGTGCAGAATTGCTGCACAGGTTTGTTTTTTTTTGCGGCCAGTTAAAATTCTTTTTTTTTTTCAAAGGAAGCATTTCTTTGTTGTATTTGATATTGGAGAAGGAAGCAGTAGTTTATAAATATATAAATTGTATTTTATCGTTCTAAATTTTGCTTCTTAATGCACATAATTTTTTGAGTACTCTGCTAGGTTACTCGATTGTTGGATGCAATTTCTTCATCTATATCCGCCTATGTTAAGTACACTCCATTGCGATGTGATAACCAAAAATGGAAAACTTTCTTCGAATAAACCATCAAATGAAGAGTGTTTTTCTGATAACGCTTGTGCAACTCTTTCCTTAAGCGAGACGGAAAGAAAAACGTTGAACCTGATATATGATGCATCAAGTATAGCGGAATCACCTGAACATGTAACAGCTTCGGCGATAATTTTTTTCTTCGCTACCCTCCCTTTCTGTGTTGTGCAGTTCACGCTGGGTATTGCAGAGAATCTTCTTTTCCACATCATAAGGCTACAGGTAACAGCTTCGACAGAATTGTGATTTGTCATCTAATAATGCTGAAGAAAAGTGCAGGTAATCGCAAAGGCTAGCGGTATGAAGGACTGGAAGTTAGTCAGGACACTGCACCATCTAGCCGATGGTCTACATAAAAATGCCGATGAAATGACGGAAGTCGTTCGTGAATTACTCACCGAACCACTTTACACCAAGCGTTCTATTCTCTCTACTCTCGAAGTTACCGAAACAGAGTTCAAAACTCTTTGCCTGTCGTCGAATACGCAGAATAGTAAGTTTTTTCTCTCTGAAGATTGGCAGCAGTTTCATTTGTTGGTTACTGCTGATGAGAAAACATATTTCGTTAAATGCATGAATTTCAAAGAGTTTCCATTCCATACTTGTATTGCTTGCTATATTATGAAGCCCACTTCACGAGACATTTGCGCCATACGAAGCACGCGGATTGCCGACCATAAGTGTGGCTAAGGAGTACCTGCTACATGTAGATTGCTTTGTATGGTCTACAAAATATACGCAAATATTTTTATAGTAGAGCTTTTTTTAGTGGAGGAATTCAAATTGGCGCAACGTGCGACTCATGTTTTCTCGGAAGCGGCACGAGTACTGCAGTTTCGAGAAGCAGCAAACAAAGGAGACATCCACAAAATGGGAGCACTAATGAATGAGAGTCACGAGAGTTGCCGTCAACTTTATGAATGTTCCTGTGATGAACTTGATCGAACGGTCTCTATCTCATATGATTCTTCTTCTTTACTCTTGACGTTCACTTGTTCTTATTATTTGTGAGTTTTAAGTTATCGGTATGCGTTGATGGAATCGCGATAGTGCAGTCAGCTGCTTGCTCACTTAAAAGAATAGGTTTCTGCTGCTATGAAATATTGAAAGAATTTTGAAAGCAGATAATTCTTTCATAGATAATTCGATGTTGTTCTGATAATAGTGCTGCAATTGGCTCATTTCGACGGAATAAGGTAAACTTCACTTTGTTTTATAAATTTAGGTGGACAGATGCCGACGTGCTGGCGCATTGGGAGCACGCTTGACCGGAGCTGGATGGGGTGGATGTGTTATCGCATTGTTCAACGAACGTTGCATTGATTTGGACGTCCTTTTCTGGAGTCAGCCAAGTGAAGGCATCCGCATCGAGAGATGTTCCTGACAGCCTGCTGTCGCCTAGTTTTTGAGAATAATTCGCCATGTTATGGCTAATTCACTTGCGTTCTGTCATTTTTTTTGTAAGATATGTTGTTGCTCAAGAAATTATAGAAGAATGGAGTGGAAAGCTTACTCTTGGTCAACCTTGCATTCAGCAAAAAAGTGTACTGTTAGATATCATCATTAAGCGCCTAATAGGTTTGTTCGCAGATGTTGGCAACAAACATATAACATATAATGTCAGGCGTGAAGGTGCAGACACTGCCATCAGGTGAGCAGATTGGAGAGATTAAGAAAAGAAAGGAAGAAAAAATGGACGGGCATAACCAAATTGTGCAGGCAGCGAGAAACGATAGTAAGAGGGGAAATGAGAAGGCAACCATAATCTAAGTCATCTCAATTGGAGAGGGGAAGGGGATGCAACTGTTATTCGCTAAGTCGAGAAGTGAGGAAGAGTGTAAGTGATAGCAGATAAGCGAATTCCTTCGTGAACATGTTCGTCGATCGCTTCTGCACGGTTATATCGGCTACGTAATTCAACGCGTTAATAGCGTCCTATGAGGCAAATCGTCTGAATATGTTCAATGTGCACCTGTTACTAATAATTCGAAGAGAATTTGCTGTGTGAATGAACGTATCCGAAGAGATCGTCGGAGCCGGTTTAAATTCTTGCAGCTAATGCTACACGCTATACAGAGATCAAAGTAGAAGCAGAACATCCGTCTCAAGCATTTGGGATTTTGAAGCACTAGCACTTCGCGGGTAGTGATCTTCGGTCTGGGGTCTTTGGAACCTTTGGGTCTGGACCTTAACAGCAAATGATCTTTGGAGGGGCATGCAGAATGACCGAGGGATGAGGCATCTTGGACGTCTCTTGTTGTTGCTTTTCGCTATAACTGCCGTGAAGTTGAAGCCTCTCACCATAAGAAAATTTTCAAATTGTTTTGTGCAAATACGACACGACATTTGGTCTGAGGGCGAAGGAAGCGGTCACATGCGCGAGAAATGATCAGTATAATCGAAGGAGCTATGAAAATTATCGCTGGTAGTGAAGGCTTTGACGTTGTCCGCAAAAAGGATTTCTTTGGTTTCAGGTGGAAGGAGAAAGGTAGGTCGTCAATGAAGATAACAAGAACAAACAGGTCCAAGACAGATCTCCTCAAAGAACTCCCCACTGACCTGTTTATAATCGCAAACAGAGTTTTCAGTGGCACTGACAGAAAGCGAAGCGACCGGAAAACAAATCGCTAAGACGAAGCGAGAGAGAGGCACTGCTTTCACCTGATTCCAGTTATATGAACAAAGCGTGTAATAGAACTTGGTTCAACGCTTCCGTGAAATCAAATCAAACAGCCGCAATGAATACATGAAAGGTCACTTGAGACAACAGCTGCTGAAACCGTGCTAGAATGGAGGTCGTGAGCTACTGATGACAGTGAGTCATTGAGGCAACAATCCAGTCTCCCACCTTGGCTAGTGCGCAGATGAGGGATTTGGGTCAAGAATCAGCGTCAGTCATTGGAACAGCCGGAGATCAGCGAACCTTACTTCGTGAAATTTAAACTGACGTCACTAATTGTAGGTGTGTGATAATGCGAACAGTTTTCTAATCGCTTGAAGTGAACATTTGGCGCATCTTCGACAGGCGCGAAGAGCGCTGCCAATTTGCCCTAGAGTACAGGAGAATAGCCTTTCTCATAAAAGGCATCGAAAACATTCGACTGTTGGAAGAAGTTTCCTGCTAGGAGAAGCATGTATTTATTAAAAGCTCGTTCCGGAAACCAGTTTCGCAAACCCTGACGGCAAATACTCTTTTCGACCACATGAGAGCAGAAGGGCTGCTTGAAACTGCCGGTTCGCCAAGTTCCACATAGACACACGCTTTAAAGCTTTTCTCATTTGTAGACTTTCCGGAGCAATGCATCTTTAAACTGACTTCTGTGCCAAGCTCCACGGCTGCAGAATGCCTCATCGAGTGATGTGCTCTCGCTGAGAACTCGACAGTGTTCTGTTGCAAGCTCATAACTATATGTGATTTGTGACGCTTCCATACTTCTTCTTACTGGTTACATTTTTCAATATGACTATGTTATATTCCGTAGTGATGGACGCTTTCTCCTCTTTGCTTAAATAAACGCTTTTCTCATCCTCTTCAAGTGGACTAAGGTGAAGCGCTTTTAGCCAACAATAAAATGTTTATTAGTTCTCTTGTTGAGTACAATAGCATGCATGTCACTGCAGCAGGCCGGCAGGGGAAATTTGCCGAATTATTCTGCACAGTTGACAAAAGTTGTAAACAGATTTCTCAGATACAATTCTTTCTGCTTTAGTATAACCACCTCCGCAAACTGGCACTCAGTGAATTCAAAAGCCGATAGTTTGCAGCAGGAGCACCGAACTATTGCCAGCAAAATTGAGATGCACAGAAATATTAAAGATGGAAAGCCATTCAATAATTCTCCTTGGGTAGGTACGCGCTAATTTCTTGCTTTTTAAAAATTATATATTTGACATCAAAGTGGGGAATGTCCCATACTCTCCTTACCTCTTCGCTCCATTCTAGAACGCAACTCCATTTTAGAATGTTGCAGATGCTGTAAATTTCGAATTAGGAAGTGAGGGATGTGACAGATCAGTTATGTCTTGCATTAGTTTACGACGTCATGATAGCAGTCTATAAAAAAAGGGATGTGATCATTTCATATCCCCACACAAGCGTTCCATATTCTTTTCGCAGAAACAGGCTACCCAAGAGGGCATTTTCCAAAATATCACTATTAAGATCCGGAACAGTAGGTCTCAACGTGCACTAAATTTATGCTGTTTTCATATGACTCCATCGCAAACTATCCTTCATCATGCCCTCTGCCCAAGAAAGTCATCAAAAATACCTTACTTAACACCCTCTGGAAGATGCTTCGAAACAGACATCTGGCGACAGTCATTTAGTAAAAACTGGCTGCTGCAAATTATACACAGGGCGGAGAGCAGAGGAAGATGTTGAAGACGGACCAGGTGGAAATAAGAATCAAAAGTGAAGCGTCGTGTTATAGCCCTGCCAGTTGCAATTCTCGATCCGATCAGAAACTTCATCATCACCAAGGAGAACAATAATGACGCTGTGTTTTCGGCGCTTCTGAGCGGTGCGTATTTCTGTTTTTGGCGCTTTGATTTTTGCTTAGGTGTTTCTAGCCGTCGCAGTGAAGAGTCGTGAATTCATTATCTTTGGCGTCTTGCACAAGTCCTTTGTCGATCATTGTCTCCAAGGGCAGAATGCAATAGCAGATCACATTGAACTACAGAACTCTTCTCCCCACCTTGAGGGTATTTTAAATAAGAGTCGAAAGAAGTACAAATAAACTACTCTGTGCAGAAATCCCCATTTCTTATTGTTGTGCAGAAGAAGGTAGTTTGGGACGAGTCGCACAAGATTATGAAGTCGACATCACTTCTGCTACTCCTGCTGCTTGGTTAGTGCTGCATTTAACATTGAGTTTAACCATGAAGTCCATAAAGTTTTACGCGTAGCTTCGCGAATGAGTCCGTTTGTTCAGGTTCCAGTAGGGGGGAGATGCTAGCAGTAGACTTGCAGAGTAGAGGCGAACGAAAAAATGGATTAGTTGAAGGCAGCATCACTTCCTGACCGTCCTTAGCACTACTTCTGTGGGGTTCTGAGTTGCACCGTGATAGGAAAACTTCACCACAAAATGGACGGAACTTCTGAATGGCAATACAAGAGCTCCAACTTGTATTTTCATGTTTTCTTAACTACTGATTCGGGTTTTTAAGCTGTTATATTTCTATTTACTGGGTATTCCATGAGGTGATCGAAAGCAGCTCGGATGCGAGAGGCACAGGATTCACTGAAGGCTGGGAACTGATATCTGATGATCGCTCTGAACCACTTAATAAAGCAGTAAACTTCCGAGTAATGTCCAAGCATGCTGACGGTTATAAGCTGGCTGGTATTAAGGCCATTGCCTTTTTCGCGATTTTCTGAACAGTCGTTTTTTTCAGTCGCGTGGGTTGCGTCAACGCATGTGGAAGGCAAAGCACTCCGCACCGGAGGTATACTTTGGCGCTTGTGTTTTTGTTCTTTAGCGTACAGCAGTGTGCTTCAACTACATAGGTTAGTGGCGACCGCAGCATGCCAGTCATGCGCAGCATCTTCCCTCGTCAAAGCTTCTTAGTCGATTTGTTCGGAACTCCCAACGGAGTCCCTTTGTTCATAGTTAAAGGCAGTCGTTGCCGATTCGGCCAAGAATATCTGCCGGATGGTATGGCTATTACTCCGGAGTTAGTAGGGGCACATGCGGCATTTGCACGGACGCGCTTGCCTCGAAGTCTGAGCATGTGTTCGCATAGCAATAATTGAGGGAATGGGCGTTAACTTGTAGTTTCACACAGTAAGACGATCACAGGGATGATGCTCGAGATGATAGGCTGGGCATAACGTTTTGCAAGGAGAGTAAGGAGGCGGAGGAGTTGCAAAAGAGCTGCGCGTCAGCGAAGAGGAGTATGAAAACCCATGTAGTTCAGCGTTACTAACAGATAGGGAGACTTCGTTGTGGGGCTGTCATGTCTACTTGAGGTCATGTACTTGAAGCGTTGCACCATTTCAGTCGGCAGTGACTTCTGCAACCAGCGCCCAGACGGTGACTACAACATCGGTTGCTTATCGAGCTACATAACATGTGCCGATAGACGTGCTCACGCCAAGAAATGCCCGCACGGTCTCGTTCTTGACGAAGCTTCTGACATGTGCGTGGAGAAGAACTACGTTGGCGTATGCGGCGGCAGCCCATCTGCGACGAAGGCGATCGACAGCCCCAAAATTCCCATCACCCCAGTGGTAGCATCTCCTCAGCCGCAAGTGGTAAAACAGAGGAAAGTGGTAAGACAACCGCCAGTGGTAGCAAGTCCCCTGATGGTATCACAGCCGCAAGTGGTATCACAGCCGCAAGTGGTATCACAGCAGCAAGTGGTATCACAGAAGCAGGTGGTAGAACAGCAGAAAGAGGTATCGCACCCGTCTGTTGTGGCACACCCGCCAGTGGTAGCATCTCCAAAAGTGAAAACATGCTCCCCAGTGGCTGCTGGTCCCAAAGTGAAACCTTGTACCCCCGTGGTTGCCTCTCGACCAGCCGCTGCAGCTCGACCAGCGGCTTACCCCCGACGAATTGTTTACCCTCGGCCGGCGGCTATTCCTCGACCAGTGGTTGTCCCTCGACCAGCGGTTGTCTCTCCACTAGTGGTCACCCCTCCAGCAGTAGTTGGCCCTCCAGCAGTTGTTGTCCCTCCACCAGTGGTTGCCCCTCCACCAGTGGTTGCCCCTCCACCAGTTGTTGTCCCTCCACCAGTGGTTGCCCCTCCACCAGTTGTTGTCCCTCGCCCAACAGTTGTTCCTCCACCAATGGTTGTGTCTCCACCAGTGGTTGCACCTCCACCAGTGGTTGTCCACCTCCACCAGTGGTTGCCCTCCACCAGTGGTTGCAGTTGTTGCCCCTCCCACCCCTCCACCAGTTGTTGTCCTGTTGTCCCTCCACCAGTGGTTGTCCTCCACCAGTGGTTGCCCCTCCACCAGTGGTTGCCCCTCCACCAGTTGTTGCCCCTCCACCAGTGGTTGCCCCTCCACCAGTTGTTGCCCTCCCACACCTCCACCAGTGGTTGTCCTCCACCAGTGGTTGCCCCTCCACCAGTGGTTGCCCTCCCCCCCACCACCACCTCCACCAGTGGTTGCCCCTCCACCAGTGGTTGCCCCTCCACCAGTGGTTGCCCTCCACCAGTGGTTGCCCTCCACCCTCCACCAGTGGTTGCACCTCCACCAGTGGTTGCACCTCCACCAGTGGTTGCCCTCCACCAGTGGTTGCCCCTCCACCAGTGGTTGCCCCTCCACCAGTGGTTGCCTCCACCAGTTGTTGCCCCTCCACCAGTGGTTGCCCCTCCACCAGTGGTTGCCCTCCACCAGTGGTTGCCCCTCCACCAGTTGCAGTGGTTGCCCCTCCACCAGTGTTGCCCTCCACCAGTGGTTGCACCAGTGGTTGCCCTCCACCAGTGGTTGCCCCTCCACCAGTGGTTGCCCTCCACCAGTGGTTGCCCTCCACCACTCCACCAGTGGTTGCCCTCCACCAGTGGTTGCCCTCCACCAGTGGTTGCCCTCCACCAGTGGTTGCCCCTCCACCAGTTGTTGCCCCTCCACCAGTGGTTGCCCCTCCACCAGTTGTTGCCCTCCACCCCTCGCCCCTCCACCAGTGGTTGCACCACCAGTGGTTGCCCCTCCACCAGTGGTTGCCCTCCACCAGTGGTTGCCCTCCACCAGTGGTTGCCCTCCACCAGTGGTTGCCCCTCCACCAGTGGTTGCCCCTCCACCAGTGGTTGCCCCTCCACCAGTTGTTGTCCCTGCCCCAGTTGTCCACCAGTGGTTGCACCTCCACCAGTGGTTGCCCTCCACCAGTGGTTGCCCCTCCACCAGTGGTTGCCCCTCCACCAGTGGTTGCACCACCACCACCACACCTCCCTCCACCAGTGGTTGCCCCTCCACCAGTTGTTGTCCCCCCCACCAGTTGCCCTCCACCAGTGGTTGCCCCTCCACCAGTGTTGTCCCTCCCCAGTTGCACCTCCACCAGTGGTTGCCCTTCCACCAGTTGTTGTCCCTCGCCCAACGGTTGTCCCTCCACCAGTGGTTGTCTCTCCACCAGTGGTTGTCCCTCGTCCGGTGGTTGTCCCTCGACCAGTGGTCGCCTCTCCACCGGAGGTTGTTCCTCCACCAGTGGTCGCCTCTCCACCAGAAGTAGCTCCTCCACCAGTGGTTGCTCCTCCACCAGAGGTTGTTCCTCCACCAGTGGTTGTCCCGGTGACATTGAAAGGCAAGTGTTATTTTTTGTTTTCTAAACTGGAACACGTGTTTTTTTTCCTGACTAGTAAAAATGGCGAGCTTTTTATTTTGAGCAGTGGCTTTTCTTACCTAAAAGCAATGGCAACTTTGTTGTCCCTGGTTTCATTGCGATAGTGTAATGATAGCAATAATGCTGTACACAGTACACAGTTTTGTTGAGTTATGGATTTGTTTGCAAAGATGGCGCCCTCTATGGAAATTGTTTTGTTTGGGATTCATTACAGCGCTGTTGGTACCTTATGCCCTTTCATTCGACTTTTCAGCGTGTGCATATGAAGTTGCCGGCACCACGCCTGCAGGCCTGTGTGATACTACTTTGGGAAGAACAGCTAATAGTAATTATCCTTCATTGATGACTTCTTCGATCTGAGATGTTATTCGCTGTATTCGGCTGCCATCGATAGGCGAACTGACGCACTGTGATGGTCACTGCTGGAAATGGGGGCATTCGGGTTGTTTGTCGAGCAGTTTCATTTCTTTTTGAGAGCGTTCGTGATTATTGGTCCATAGCGGGCTCCAACATTCTCTGCATTCCCATGCTCCATTTTTATTCGTGACTCTGCATATTTAGATGTTGTTCGTTTAGTTACACTGTGCACTCCTCACCAGAACGGGTTCTTTGCACTGGGTTGCTCTCCGCGGTACTTGGTATGTGTCGATGGTCGTTCGACGTATAATGCCTGCGAACATGGCGTATTCGACGAGGGGAAGATGACTTGCTTGCCTAAGGTACCTGCTTGATATATTGACAAGCTGAGCTCGTTTTTCCCACAGATTTGTAGATGGAACGTTGTCGTTTGCTAGCTCAGGTCACTTTTTTAAAAGTATGAATTTGGGGTCTTCGCTCGATGAGGGGATATCTAGGTTCGATGAGGTGGTGTGGTTTGCTCACACGTCTCCAGTTTCAAGGTTTGAATGTTTAAACTTCTATGAAGATCAGGTCAGTTGCTTCCCCTCTGTATTTGTCGATGTCTTAGTGTAAATTGCGTATAATTGCAGCACCTGGTGGAGCGTTGTCGGTCCCCGGCATTCGGAGTAGTTGGCGAAGCGCACTAATGCGCGTCGTGCTACCTACTTGTGGACGCGTCTGATGCTGCACACAACCGCTTAATTGCGTTTATACTGTGTTGTGTTTGAATTCAATAATAAAGTATCGCAAATGATTCCCTATCGTATCGACTTCTGCGTGAACGTTCCGAGAAGGCTTGTTGCACGCGGAATGACCTTGTGCTGCGCTGGCATGTCTCATCTGTCAATTATGTTTCGGTCTGCAACCGGTCGAAGGCGCAGAATGAGTCTGATGGATGACACTCCGTAACTGAATCTAATTTCGAATTCAGTGCTAAAATATCATAGTGCAGCTGTTGTGCGCATATGCGACGTAGTGTGCTTCATTTCGTTCGTTTGTTTCCGTAGTAAGCTTACAATAAATTTTTCGAAGGCGGTAAACGTTCCCCAATCCAATCTCATCTGAACAGGCGGTTCAAGGGAGATGGAAGATAATGCTAGCAATGGAGAAGGTATCCGTGGCTTGATGTTGGGTTGTCCGCTCTGAACCCGCAGTTAGTGGTGGCCAGGTTCAGGTGGGAGAATAGGGTCTGTAATCCCGACCGCAGTCACTCTGAAATTTATTGTGTACGCCTGTAGATTCATAGATTTGGAACTTATTAATCAGGTGATTTGCTGGAGTGCGTGATAACGGTGGGTTTATTTGCACACGCATTAAGCAAAGGTGTTTTATACGTAACGCAGGGGTCAAAAGCTAGCACAAAGCACAGCAGATTCATCGATGAGAGAGCAGAGGGAAGCAGCAGGTGCAGCCAGATGCAAATTCGGTGAAACGATGTATTGTGGAAAGGAAGGTAATAAAACAGAAACTCGACAGCATACAACAACTGTAATAAACGGTGACGAGGAAGCAGTTCAGTTCGTACCTGGGGTGCAAATATTCATTTAAAAAAGTTAGAAAATGAGCGCACATAGTAAAAAGTGAACATGCATGGAAGCAGTGACAGGTTGGCACAATCGTTACTGCCTCATTGAAGTTGTGAAATTAATTAAATTCCCCCTGGGGGAATGAATTCATTCTTGGACGTGTTCATCGATTGCTTCTCGCGGTCCTGTCGGCTATGTAATTCAACGCGTTAATGGCGTCTTATGATGCAACTGATTTGAATATCTTCAACGTTCACCTATAACTCTAAGAGAGTTTGCTGAGTTAGTGAGTACGGTTGCGGGCCATTGCCCGAGGAAATCCTCAGAGTGAATGCCAATTTTCCTGCTGCTAAGCAGAGATCAACATAGGAGCAAATCAGATAAGAGTTTAGAATTCCAGTCGAAGACTGGACGAAGATTGATTGAGTTTGCGTTTTTGGCAACGTTGGATATGTGGCCGTGGAATTAAAAATGTCGCCACTTATTGGCCGTATATTCCAGATCTTCGACTAAGCGGAAAGCTATAGGTGCAAGCCTCTTATTCGTCGGTTATTTTCAGACTTACGCGAGTTTTTTGTTTGACCCGGAGGAAGCAGCCATTTCCGTGGCCAGTCTTCAACACAGCTGAAGACGTTCTGAAGATTGCCGGTGGTGATGAAGACATTAACATGGTCTGCAAAAGAGGTGTCTTTTGGATTCAGATGGAAGCAGTCAGGTAGATTGTCGATAAAGATTGGAAGAACAAGCAGGTTTAAGACAGATCCTCAAGGAACTCCTCCATTGACCTGTTGATAATCGCGAATAGAGTTTTCAGTAGCATTGACTGAAGGTGAGCGAAAAGGGAATCGCTAAGACAAGTCAACAGAGACGCACTGGTTCCACGTGATTCCAGCAAGATGAACAATGCAAGCAATCAAATTGGGTTAAAAGCTTCTATGAATTCAATGTAAATATGCGATGACGCCATTAAATTTTCAGTTTCTCTTCATTGTTGTTATTATTCTCTTTTTTTTGAAGTTTGCACTGCATTCTCTCGTCGGTATTCCACTATGCAGCCCTCTTAGCTGAAGGTTCTATATGAAGTGGAGGCGATGAGAGTAAAAAATTGATGAAAAAACCTTAAAAGAACGAATTAAGAGGCATATCGAATATAATATACATGGTGCAATCGTCATAAAATTCAAAGAATTAACTTGTTTATTATATCTCTTCTATGAGTTCGTATTTCGAATCGTTATTTCCTGAAACATATTCTCAGCGCTATTGCTACTAAAGAATTTTTTGATTTTTATTCTTTTTTCTTGTGTCTTTACAACGAGACACTAGGAAGGACGAGCCTATAGAGGTATAGGGCGTACACTGCAGAACTTAGAGGTGAACTGTTGCATTCTCTGCAGATATGTGCAAAAAGCAAGGATACTGATTCGCCGTTTAGAGAAATAACAGATGGTTGCAATACATACCATTTGTCCGCCTAACGCCTATTCTTCGGGAAGGAGTAGGTGGAGAGAGGAATGAGCCTGCTGACTTTGCGACATATTCGATTAAAAGCTGCTTCCATTTAGTCGCCAGTTGATTTTTGGAAGAGCAACTATTCTGTCACGAGTAATTTGAATAATTCCTCCGTTGTCGATTGCTTTTGACGGTTACTTGGCGAAAAGCGCACAAAAGCACTCAGAGATATCTCCCTAATTATATGAGATTTCGTGTCGTTTGACCGAGTAGCCTATCCGTTCTAAAATGCACAATATTTCATTCAATTTATCTTTGAAAGGGTATCGAAGATTGACTTATTTATACACGTAGCGAACTGAGGAAGCTGACCGATTGTTTCCGTTTGTGTTTGCGGTTGTACATGCAAGATGCAATCGAGGTAATTTGTGCACAAATAAACACGGATAAAGATGAGGTTTACAACACAACGGCTTTGCAGTACGAATTCTTCGTTTAAATGGAACAATATGAAAATCAGGATTTCACCTCATGTAGCTTTGTTACGCAAACAAAGTGTTTTATTTTCTCATCACGTGAGTCCCGAAACTTAGGAGAGAACATAGCTCTTCTTAACTATGAATGAATATCGGATCGTTTGAATTTGATAAACGAAAGCTCGCAACGTCGAAAGTCTTAAACAGGCCTGACCGCGGGCACGTCCACTTGTGTCCTTTTTTTGAGTCGGTCACCGTTTTGCGTCCCAAGTTTGATAGCTTGGTACTGCGGGCTCGCCATATGTCGGACTTCAAACTTGGATGATTAAACCTGATATTTGTGTAAAAAATGAAGCGATATAAGATACAACAAATAACCGCGACATAGTCAATCACTGGGGCTTCAAGCAGGGTTAGCAGAAACTAACATCTGGACCAACGATATTGTAGGTCCGGTGACATTTCGTAACATAAATCGTACAAACATCTTTATAAGAGGATTAACAGAACAAATACATGAGCTAAGAGCTAAATAAAGAATTCGGTCGAGATATGTAAGACGCTGAACCCAATGCGTCTTCATTGTCAGCATTGGGAGAGTCGAATGAGCGGCTTAAGCTTACGGTGGGCATGTACAGTTGATCATGTCATGAGCGGCGCATCTGCTGCTATTCATGGTTATTCGCTGTGGATGGAGCATCTGGCGGTAGCCGCTGTGTTTGTTGTGAATTGCGCCTCTCACACCACAGTCATGATGCTCTCTTTGAGTGGCGTTTCCGGCTCGCCAGCCGCATCCGCATCATGAACATCTTTAACACTTTCGCGAATTTTCGCGATAACCTACCTGGAAGCTTCAACTAGGAACCAATGAAGTTATGGCCGCGCAACAAGGGAGCATGGGGTACATTTTGGGAACGAACTTCTTGTTATGGCCTCATATTAATCTTTCAGCCTAGAGAGAAGTATGTACGTTTAAAGAGACCGATAAGTTTCTATCCATTTCACATCGATCTTTTGTGAGGGAACTGTTTTGGCAGTTGGATCAGCTAAACTATTCAATCTTCATTCTGCATGTTTTTTGAGTGGGAGCCTGTGAAAGTGATGAGTTGATTTGCAAAATCGCATATCGTTTCATCTCCTCTGATACGACTTATTTGGTAATCAAATGGGAGTGTTGCTTTTTTCTTTCGCTATCTTTGTTAGGAAATTTATCTTTCACCAGTAGTGTTAAGACGGGGAATAGTGAAATAGCGGAAGCGTGAATCTCTAAATCACCTTCCGGTCAAATGTATTGGCTTCCAATTGTCGGTCAGGGCAATAAGCAAAGGATTGGCGCGTGTATCTATCTTCTTAAAAACCGCTTTCTTTTCGGGAAACCTAGGGGCACAAACAATCGGAAGCTCACTAATTTTTGATCCCGCATAAAATCCCTTTCGGGATGTGCATGATAACATTTTTGAGAAAGGAAACGTTGTTGTCGTTTAGTAGTTCGATTCGATAAAGGTATGTTCATTCTGCATAAGTTGCTTACTTAAGTAAGGCGACACTAGATCTCGTCTGATCAGAAACATCATCGAGCTTTTAGGTCTTAATGAGTTTAATTTTCCTATTATTTTGATTAAACATATAAAATGCAGTCACATTTGCATATTTTCGCTTTCGAAATTGTTTTGTGTGACATTTTCATTCAGACTTTGTTTTGCATTTTAGAGACCCGCTGACTTCGGCAAACGAATCCACGATATGATAACGTATATTTTTGTTTAAAGTAATACTTACCTCGCGTTGAGAATCTCGCCTTTTACAATTCGGCGAAGTCACGAACACTATTGATTTTCGAAATTCCGTTGAAAGAGTGCGATAAATTAACGGTCTTCAGTTGCGACGCTAGAACAAAGAATGTGTTGTATTTTATTTTTTATTTTTTTATTTTTTTGAAAATATGCTCCTCAACATAACAGAGCTCTCCAAAACATACTTGAATCAGTTTGTCTTTTAATAAGCGATATTCGAGAAAGTGACCTCCTGAAGAATGTCCACAATTTTTTTAAAAATCTTCAGAGAAATACTGAATCACTCTAATTTGTTGAATTATTACACTCGAAGCAAATGCTTTCATTTCAATGGTTTTCTACAAGAAATGAACTTATATTCTATAAAATTGTGCAAAAGCATTTATATCACATATCAGTAATCATGTAATAATAATTCGTGCATTGAACGTTATGAATATTTAATACTGATAATAAAACTATGATGAATTCGAATTTTGCAGTTCGAACTGTCGTATAGTCATCATCGTTGCGATGCTGCTTCTCCTCGCTTATCTTGACCTGCTCCACATGGCATCATCAGGTGTGATTCATTTGAATCGTGGTGCCAGCACTACGATTATAAATGAGCAAATTTTCATTGTCTTACACTGTGAGGATATATGCAAACAAAAGGTGCGTACTTATCTTTGTTTCAGTGATGTACACAATCTTTTACTCGTTGCAACAGCAGGCCGAAATTATAAGGCAGGCTGATAACTCCATTCGATCCGAGATAGAAAGCGCAAAATATGCCACCTATAAACGAGGTGTAAGATGGCCGAACGTGTAATAGAAGTGTGTTAGTGCGTCGTTAGTATATTGCACAACCAAGCGAGCAAAGGTTCGTTTTACATCGATCCCAATCAAGGCAAAATGAAAATCGATCAGGAAAAAATTGCATGCGGGCCCTTTCGCATATTTAAATGCCTCCGACGTCGAAGACCAGGATGGACTGTGGTATGATAGGTTGTCGCATAGTGTGCAACATACCCACCCCAGTGCGGTTCCGGTTTGAACTATCGGATAGACGTAAATAAAAATACGCTTTGTCAAGTATCAAGCTGTCAGATATCTCTAAGTTTAAAATGCGTTTAGTGAATGGTCTCCTTGAAATGGTGGATGCATAAAAGCATCAATGAACGTAATTTATTGTTTATGTTTAGTGTGATGGCAACGATAAAAGTGATCACTTCACAAAGGCGAAATGTAAAATGGTAGGAAAATTTGTTTGCATCTGCTTATAATTACTACATGTACTGTGTTACTATTATATTTAACTGTTATACTGCATTATTTAACGAGAGTTATTTCAATCGGAGTTTTCTTCTATAAGGAACATTAATAAAATTTTCTATCTCGTCCAACTATCAAACTATTTTCACAAATTCCCAGTAAAAGTAAAATATACAGCATAATGCTTTTATATTCGAATTAATTCGATTCGATTTTATGCAATATGTTCATTTTTCTTTAGCGCGGTCGGTTTAATTTGAAAATTTGGCCGATATAAAGCGTACTAAATAAACAGTAGCAAGAAATTGCTAAAACATTCTGAGAGATAGATTAATATAAAGGGGATTTTTCGTATGAAATTTCTTTGTTGATCAAATATTAACGTCGTTGAAGTGATGCAGTTTACAGTGTTTGGGCAAATGCTTAAAATCGACTCCCTTTCACCATCATCGTTCGTGTAATGGAGGTTCGTTTACTTTTTTTCCAATTCATGTATTACGCAACGTTACCTTCCTCATTCCTCTCCTTTCGTCCTCCACCCTTCCACCAACCCGCACACCTGAAATAATTTGAACAAAGTTGCGCAAATTATTAGTCTCAACCTGTGAATAGTTCGTAATCTACTGTGCTATGTATGTAGATAGCAGAGAAATTTGTTATTTGGGCAGATACTTTGGCCTGGGATCGTGTTCTTTCGATCGCAGTTATATGATAAGCGAAAAGCTCTTCACTTCTCTTTTTAAAACTTTTATTCGCTTATAGTTTCATTTATTATTTCTTTTTCGAAACATTTCGATGTTCATCTTTTCATAGCTATTTTCAACAACTAATGAGGCAGTCAATTATATTTGAATTTCTTGAAAATTTTCATACCTCTTGCAATCCGTTTAATGAATACTTCTCGATGATTTTAGGAAAATTTTAATTCAAATAATCAATTGAGTTTATCTCTTATGGTTACTTCATTGAAAATTTGCAGAGAGCAATCCAATAAAGAGTATCAACGTGATGCATCTCGAAAAGACCAATTCAACGGATATATCGGCAATTATTACAGTAACCCTTTACAAGGAAACAGTTGCTGACTATGTGCTGTTTATAGAATATAGAACACAAGCGAATAAAAATCATTGGACGCTACTTGAAGTAAGCTCAGATTTCAAAAAATTGAATGGAGAAATTTTTTGAGAAGCCGAAAAATCCTTGGATTTTTCGACTTTACAAAAGTTCAAGTTCGAGGTGAGGTTCATACGATCAGATCTCTTCTACCATGAATATGGCTCATGGTAAAGTTGAGGAATACAGAAATGATATTCTTTTCCTTTAGCGGAAACACGTCCTTCCCTTTGAAATTTCAGCGGTTTTCACTAATTACCACCGCTTTCAAAGTTAGCAGTGATTATGCATTCTATAATCTTGGATATGTTGCGCTGGAATTAAAAAGTGTTCTTTTGCAAATTTGCTTCCGCAAGAAAGAATTGCAATCCTCCATATGTATCTGTTTGTGTCGTTCTGCTCGTTCACTTCCACTGAGGATCTATTAAGCAAGAGTTCACTAGTTTCAGTAAGTGTAATATACACGCTATAAGTTGATATTGTGCATCGCCTTTCATATTGAACAATTAATTTCGAGAGGAATTAACACTACTTAAAGCTGCCAAAAATTGTGTACATTTTGCACTGGCCGAAACACACAAAGAGAGGGTATTTTTGCAGCATTTATAGAAGTGGCCGGATTAATTGAAATTTGAAAGCATCATCTCGCATACTCGTATATATTTCACTATTTCTCGATAATAAGTAAAATTGGTTAATGAGATGAGTGGTATAAAAAGCACATATTGTGTGAACATTTTCAGCAGATTTCCTCATATTTAAGAAGTACATAAATGCAAGTAGACATATGCATTAATAATATTACTGTTGTGAGCGGTAAACACTGCATTGTTACTTGCCATCTTCAGAATAATTTCATTTCCATGGGCTATATAAATAAATAGAGATGTCTTGGAAAGAAGGCAGTTTGCAGCGCTTGAGTGAAATTCACTATTGTAGGTGGTTCTTGGAGAGAGCGTTTTCGAAGTGCATAACCTCAGTGTCAACATTTCCTATCAATTACGTTTATCCTATTCGATCGCCTGGCAAACGCCTTGTGGTAAATCAGCGCTTAGCGACTGGATCAACTTGACACGCATTCAACAATGAAACAACGAAGCCGGGCTATTTGATAGTAGCGGGTAAGAATTGATCTGATCATTGAGGAGTGAATCCTTGTCTCCCTCTCCTTCTTCAAATGCAGTTTCCCAATTGAAGACCACGCTAAAATCGAGAGCCACAGATGCTCGGCTTCGGCAGTTCTAAGAAGATCTCGAAAAGAGAATCGGAGAAGCCACTGCTTCCTCAGATAATGAAGGAAAAAATCCCACTAACAGAATAGATTCCATAAAGTGGATGGCCTCCCAATATTATCAGAAAATTGGATTTGTCGCGTAATTTACCAGTGGAGATGCGTCATTGCTGTTCGCAGAGATAATAATCTTTCCTACCAAAAAAAAATCGCTTCTGAATTTCGGTTCACTTGAAATGACGCAGAATCTTGAAATAAAAATTCGCAAATTCATAAAGTACGAATGTTTGCAGGAGGCTCAGATAACGCAAAAGATGAGATGAAGCGAGTAGCGTGATTGAGACGAGACCCATCTCGAATGGTTTTTCTTTTTCAAATATTTTTCGTTATATCCGTTTTCATTGTCTATCGTATCGCTCACTCTATATATGCCGATTTCGTTAATCGCAGGTCATTACTTCGAAAGCTTTGTTGGTCATGTTGGAAAATTCTCAGCGATTATTCCCTTCTCCATATGTTGCTAAGCATTCTTTATAAAGAAAAAGTTTCAATATACTTCACTAGAATTCGTTCCGTTCTCATATCTGAGGGATTATTTCCAAAACGGGAACAATATCTCACTTTAAGAAAAATCGTACCCACATCACCAATGAGAGCCTAGCGTTTAGTTGCAGGCAAACCATTTCCCACTTTCACAGATTATAACCTAACGAGTTTCTTTGTGAGTCTATTCAACCAATCCAGAACTAACTCGAACGGCGAATGCAGATATGTTGAAGTTGAAGAGTGTGAATATCTTAAACGATCTAATTCCCTCAAAACGCTCACTGAGATATCAAATCGTCCAAAACGCATTGCATCTTTCATATGTTTTCTTCTATGGTTGTTGGGCGCGCATTAGATTAAACTGAAATTTAGAATTTCTCGCTCCTTCTCTTTATTCTCTTGTGAAACTTCCATTTTGGCATTCAGAAAAATTGAGGTTAGAAATTAGGTGGTCGCAGTAGAGAAAGTGTCGATCCACCCACCATACGATTGAGAGAGTTCGCAAATGAAGCGGAAGATGTAGCAAGCGAAGATGCTGATTCGCGAGGAATTGGCTCCCTTTCCAGAAACTGAGTCACACATATAGCAGTGTTTATGCGACTTGCGCCAAAATGTAAACTATAGTCAACTTCCGGATCAGTTTCCCGCAAATTAGGGTACGCAGCGATCAAATTTAATTTAGCAACTGGCCCAACAGAATAAAGAATCGCAAGAAAACGCATTTCGTTTTTTCTTGTCTTTTAAATTCATGATTTCTTAGGTGTTTCTTACGTTTCTTAAACGCCTTAGATGTTTGAATGTTTAAAATCCAAAAATGTATATTCCTGACTATCAATTGATGTAGTAAATAAATAAGAAATGAGTAAAACAGAATAAGAATGTGATGTGTACTTCTGCAGTCGAAACGATTCAAAAGATTACTAAACATCTGATGCCATAAAACACAATCCCATTATCTGAGATGGAATTCTCAAACAGTGCTAACGATTCAGCCATTTAATGAGAGCGCGAAAAAGTTCGATAAATAGTTAGTAAGAAATCAAAAAGGGTAAAAAGCAATTTGGATAGAATCTCAGCTTACAATGAAGGGTTGTTGAAAAAATACACTTTGTATGGCCAAAAACTTCCTGAGAATACGATTTAAAATTCAATGTCGCTTTCTACCTCGATGGTCATTTATTGCGATGCGGAGCCGTGTAGCTCATATACCGTTTAAGAAGTTTCTAAACTCCCAGTTACCATATAAGCAAAAAGAGAGCACGAACATTTATATAAGCATTTCATATATATATATATATATATATATATATATATATATATATATATATATATATATATATATATATATATATATATATATATATATATATATATATATATATATATATATATATATATATATATATATATATAAACCATATAAGCATTTCACTGTTGAAGTGCTCTACATTCCAGTGCATAATTACCGCTTTTTTCCGAGAATTATTACTGTGCAATAAAATAACGCGGTGTAAGAATGAAGATGAAGAGTTTATTGGCACATTGCATAAGCAGATTCGTGCAAAAATTTTCAAGAATAGTAATGAAATGAACAAATTCCAAAACAGTGTGTGCAGACAACGTCAAATTTATGCTAGCAAGGTGTTTAAACAAGTAACCAAATCGAGTAAAGTCTTTTCAATTACTAAAGAATTCATATCCGATTCCTTCCGTTACACTATTTAAAACTTCACAGCATTTATCATTTCGTTTATTTCTGCAAAGCAAGTAGTTAAAGCCGGAATGTTTGACAAGAGCCCCATCGAGAAAATTCTTGTTGCCGTTGCCGATCGAGCATCATTTCGTTTGATACTTCCGTCTACCGTGCACTCAAACTCTTGGGAATAATAAATAGCATTTTGAAAGGCACTTCCTTCTGGTTTGCGCTCACTCTAACGTGGTAAATCTGGCAAGTATAACAATGAGTGGACATCAGCATTTTCCAGCGGAAGTGGGCACAACTTTAGTGATTCCTCGGCCGATTGTTGGTCGAAGAATCTGGAAGGAGCACACTAGATTCTCGTCGACGATCATCATCGCAGCCGCATTGTCGAACTGTCCACAGTAATGCGGCGCCGAGAATATTGTAACCAGTTTGCGAGCACCAAAGAACTCGTAACCATCTTGCACCACCTGATGTGCTCGAGCTACCTAAATGCAATAGAACGATGTTGTTGCGAAACTTTTCCGGCTTCTATTTGTTTCATAACTCAAGCCGTCGATGTGGTCACATTAAAAGATCAAACTTTTGAGATCATACGACCATACTTCACCTATGAAAAAACTTCGCCTCTCGTTTTTTACCCACCAGTGCCAAGTGTCCAAGGTAGATCACATTACAATTTAATTTTAGGTGTCAAAAGCGTCGAGAAATAACGAATGTTCAATTTTCTCGCCGAACCAAAATTAAACGATGGAATGTACGGCTGCGGATTTTTCATAAGGACTGCATGAAGGAATGATACTTGAAAGGAACGCCGTCATCATCGTTGCATTACGGCAAACTTTGCAAAAGAAACATGGTTGATGGCCAATATTTGGCAACCGACCAAATCAATATTTAAAGTCTTGCACATTGTGGCCAATATGTCAGGACCGAATCCATAAGAAGCGCCTCTCATATTCGCTTGAAATCCGGTGAGACCGACAACTGGATCAGCCCATAGCAGATCCATTTCGAGTGATGGGGTACTTGCATCACACGGACGCGGGATCTGCCTTAGTTGTTGCAGGCTTTTCAACTCCGGAGAAATCCCACCATGCATGCAGAGTATACGTTCACCCACTAAAGCACACAAAGGCATACACTGAAATGTGTCCTGAAAAAAAAAACGACTGGCGAATAGCTTGACTGTCATTGTAACTGACACCATGATCATCAGAAGCCAGCAAATCCGACCGATTTGTGAAGGCTTATGATAATTAGTTACGAAGAGATGTTGAGATGGCAGGAGCCATCAATGACTCCATTTTCCTGGAAGTTCATCCTTACGACGTTTGTGTTGTATATATTTCTAAACTTATACTGTCAAAGCTAGAAAAATTTGTCGAGAGCCAAATATCGGTCGAACATAACGGTCATATAACTTCTTGCAACTCTTCATTTTCTTCGACTCATTCTTATCATCTCCAATGTGTCGAATCTGCATTCTACGAAAAATTTCTTGCGCCGGACCGCCTGTCCACGAAAACTTGCTGCGTTGCACGCTGTGCCAAATCACAGTGAAACGGATAAAGGTTTTCATGTTCGTTGCCGAGCCATTTAAGTGACCTCATATGCGACTATGGCGACAAGGCAGAGATGGAAAACTTTTTCATCAAGCCGTATTTGAACCGACCGCTCTCAAACATGTTGTGTTGATCCAACAGCTTGCCCTCTAGTGCACCAACAAGTTTCACCATGTAAAGTGGGCTGGTTGACTTGGCAGTGGAACCGCAGCCCAGAAATTTGGTTCGCTCAAACGCGTAAATCCCGCTTGCATCAAGCGTCGTTCTCAACTTGAGGTGGAGACCACCTACCTGGAACGCTTGCCACATACGTGGTGATTGATATCGACGATTGCATTCTTCGTAGAACCCATAGACACGATTCACGTTACTGCATTCATGATTCCCACGTAACATAAAGAAATTATTTGGGAATTTTACCTGTAATGCCTTTTAGTTAATTAAGCAGACTCAACTGTAGTTCAGGAAAATAACCTCGTCTGAGTGAACTGAATTGAATACTGGCCAATAACGTTGAACAATTTCGCAACGAAACCTTAAAAGAGGAATCTTCCACATTCATAAAAGCACATCAACTCTTTTCAGCATCTTTGAAAAAAGAAACCGCGACAGTCGTTGCGTTCATGAAGGCATGCTTTCATACTCGTGTAACTGCTATCGGAAGAACCCTCGTCGACAGCAACGGAAACACCTTATAGCAATTTATGCGGAACTCCGCTTGAATGCCAACTCAAGAAATTGTTTGAGAAAAGTTCGAAGAATTTGGCAGCAATTCTTAAGCAAAATACCTTGTAGCAGAATAGTAGGCAAATCGTCTCTAAATTCTGTCGGCCTCTATCCACATAATCTCCAAGAAAGAGGTAATTCGATGTGGGCGGAAAGCCACCACGACTAAATAGCCGTAGTAGATCACCATACTGGCCATGTGTATCACCACAAATCCGAACTGGTGGATCAATTTCGATCAGCGACGATTGACTAAGAAATATTTCTTTCGCCTTCACTAAAATTTTTGAATCTCTGTGAATCGCAAAAAAAAAAATGCCCGTAAAACTCAAGCAGATTTCACCTGCAGAGAAACATTTTGACTGTGCTGCAAAAAATTTTAAGTAGACGATAAAGCTGAACGTCGACTTAATTTCACAGAACGGCGTGCCATCACTGAACGAGAAACTACTAAAACTTATTGAAGCAGCGCAAAACATTGACACTGATCACAGAACTCGGCCGTGATTAGTCGCTTCACTGAAGTCTTCCGAATATTTCGCAAGCATATCATTCAATTTGTGAATAGAGTACAGTTTAGTGTGAAAAATTCGAATCAAATTTAATAATTTCCTGCAGGTGCGTTCTTAGATGTTTGTTCAACTAACATTTAACGATATACGGGAAATAAAGACGATGGCACAGAAAATTTTTGAGGATGGGAATATTTTTTACTGCTTCAATTGTCGCGTTATTTTTTAAATGTCGCTTAAATCATTTCTTCATTCTCCTTTCATCTTTCAAAGTCGAATCATCTATAAGAGAGCGTATCTTTGACCTTGAAATCAACGGCCTATGGAGGAAAGGAGTATTGAAATCAGAGGACGAAATTTTTGCTTGAAAGTTTCGACAAGAAAAGAAGTGTAGGTTTCCAACATTTATATAATCCTTCATTGAGATAAGAAAAATGTCACTGTGATTTCCTTGGTTGCATTCATCTTTTCTTCTCCAAAAAACTGCGACATTCTTATTTTATCGCGCTCTTTACGAGGGCAAGAATCCGCATTTGGCTGATTTCTCAGGAATATGGTAAACTTCATTTTGCCTGCTAGATTTGATATTGGACAATGTTGTCGAGCGTCTGCGGAATATTTCCGGTGTTTTTTCTAGTGTGTTATGCAGGCTTCGATACCAGTAAAAATCTTCTAAGGTCTACATCAACTCGAGTGAACACCACGGTGTAAATCTTTTGGTGAACAGGCATTTTGAATTCGATTTGTTCTTTTGATTTTGCGACCTTCTGTTTAGTGAGTCAATGCTCTATCACCAGGCAATAAATAAAACTGAACTTCTATTGGCAGGAAAACTAAACCTCTTCGTCACATATGTGTATTAATGCAGTTCTCATTTATTTCTCGTTTATACTGAACTTCTCATTTAGAATAGCAAAGCGGAAGTAAATTGAAAATTTACAGCAAAGAGCAATTATTTCGCCTTCTTTAACCGTTTTCGTGAGTCCTTTCTCGGGGAATCCAACGCTTAAAAGGCGCACTATCATAGCGTTGGCTTTTGTTTCGTTCATTGCTTTATTTTCATGCAGCCAACTATAACAGATCGTATCGATGCATCATTCAACCACATTTGTTGCACTTATATGGTAATCTTTAAACAGAATGAAAAGCATCAAATATTAGACTAGGGCAGATAAATTTAATTAACTCATTTCCATACTGAGCTTAACTGACTGGAAATTTGAATCAACAAAACTATAAAATACTTTACTCGATCATATTCTACAAGAAACATAGCTAGGAGAAACAAATTTTGGCCAAATATGGAGCGACGATTTCCGATGGAAAACAGATGATCTTCTGTAGCTGCTGCCCAATAAATTAATTTCACGTGCAGCTATTTCCTATTGTAATGACTTGAGATCACAAATTTTACACAGCCAAGCTCACCGTTACCTGTCCTCGCCATCATCACCACAAACAACTATCAGCCAACATTCCCGCAGGTCACTATTGATTTCTATAGACATAACGAGTACTGAAATGTTGAAACCGAATTGCATAAAAACTGAACGCGATAGAAAAATTAGCTTTCATTCATACTCATCAGTGAATATTCAGTCAAACGTTAGCAGTACAAGGCAATCCTCCGCCCAACTTTGGCTAGATGATCCGCCGCAAATTGCTATATGCACATTGCAAACGAGCACAGGATTTCACAACCAACCAACCGATCAACCTTGATCACCAAGCGGAAACTGCTCACCACCGTTATTGCATCGCCTATATAAGCATCTCGTGAGGCCCATAACATCTTATGTTATATTCAAATTTCATATTTCATGCAAACAGGGAAGCATATTAAGGTTGCATCTTTTCAGTGAACATTACCAACAGTTGCAGACTTCCGAGCCAACAGTTACCACAAATCTCATCTATGAAATTGACTCAATTTCGTTCCTTCAAACCTGAGTCCGGTTTCGACCTCATTATTTTATGGCAGTTAGGGGATGCTCGCCTTCTTGGCTTCTTATGAGTTATCCTACTCCCATCCTCTCCCTTACTCTGAATTAACGTAGCTCGAAGGAAGTAGCAAATTCGGGCCGCGGAAATTTTGAACCGAGTATGGACGAAGATACTTTTCGGCTACCGTTGGAATATACGCACTGGCGCATGATATACCGAATAAAGTGATCATAGAAACGGCAAAATGTATATTTCATGCATGTTTCTATGGTCCGCTTCCTCATTTATTCGTCATCAAGCCTACAGGCCACGCCTGAAGGACGAGGAAAGTGCTTGAGCAAGCAAAAATGGGGAAAATCAGACGCCATACTACCTGTTACCAATCCTGCATAATAAACGCGCTTTCTATGCACAGCAACATTTCCTGTTTTTCCTGCCAATTCCTCTATCACTACATCCGTCTGGTTTTCCTATCCACTTCCCTCTCGCCGAATAAAAAATGGGAACGGAGGCAATTTGCATGCCTTCGGGGAACAGATCTGATTACAGAATTCTTCGAGGTGATACGGATAAAGGTGTTAATGTTCCGACCGGTAGGTTTACAGTGCTTGCGTGAAATACGAAGGGAACGAAGGACAACAAAAACACTGTCAAATATTGCACAGACGAAACAGATGAGAAGAGCAACACTTCGAAGAGAAACATTTCTGATCCAAGAGATGACGACCACACCGATGGACAGCACTGGGCGACTCACTATGGCAAACCCCGTTCTGCGATGACATAAGCAACTGCAGGGAGGAGAGAAATAAATTAAAAGAAACCTTCTTAGGTTGCACGCTAAGCTCGTTTACGTCCATCCTTACATTACAAGTGAGATATATTGTACTCAAGCTGACCTATAGACACTGCGCAGTTTCACTTAAATATAAACGCAAGCAGTACTCTGAGACACCTTTAACCTACCACATTCATCATGCCGAATCACATTGCAATATATTATTTACCCAATCGTACAATAAAACAGAAAAAAAAATGAAATCATCTCGTATTCAACATCACTCACTTGAGCTTTTTCGCAGCAATCCCCAAAGAGAGAACGTTTATTCGAAATTCCTATTCAGATCGCAATTTCAAAGGCAAGAGATGCCATAAACGAAAGCGGGCAAGCAAGCAAATTCTAAAAGTATCACAAAATTGGTACACTCACAACTTAAACACCCTACTGAGAACCAAATCCCATACGACGGATAATTAATTGGGAAGCATTCGAACAAGGAAGATCCAAAAACTTCATCGGGACTTTTTATTTCCTTGTCGCCATTAACAAAGCTATTCGGCATCCAACCCTTATCACTATAAGGAAACAAGACAACAATCAGATTTCTCCTTCATCGCTCATCACAAAACGACACTTTATACCTATAGAAATGGACGAAAACCTTTGAAAGTTCTGCTTCGAGTCAAATTATTGCAGTGGTTCATTTTTACGGTCTGACTGCCGATAAGAAGCGACGGCTCCTTTTTATCATTCATATGCCAACAAGTATAGCATTGAATTCCTTTAATTCTAAGTTCCCGTATTCATTGCAAAAATTCAAAGCAGTTGTAACCTGCTGTACAATGTTGGATTACTCAAAAAACGGAATGGCTTTGGATTTCCTATTCGTCTGAAAACAGCCGAAAATTACATGGAAAAATCCACCTAAAACACAAATAATAGCGATTAGTGCATGAAGCATCAGACACCGGTGTAACCGTTAGTAAGCAACGCTTCGCTCAGCTAAACGTTGCTTCCAATATTCATTAGCAACAGAACAATTCAACATATTCCACTATCAACGGTAACATATTCGTTTCGAATTCTTTTAATAGATAACAACGGCAATTTAACCTAAATACATCGACAGCATCTGATTCAAGCATTCCAAAATATCGCCAAAAAAGCAAAACTCTTCTAATGATCATCTGGAAAACACAGTGGGAAGAACTCGACCTCCCATAGCGCAGAGTTTTATTCAAAAAAAGTGCAATTGACATAAACGGTTGACGGTTGATACGTAACGTATTTTTCTCAATTACCATAAATAGAAGGCTGAATTTTTCTCGAATTTTTAAGTGATGGGAATTCCATGCTCGTCGATCACAACTTACATTATGGCACTTAAAAATATATAATTTCAGAAAATCCTTTCAGCACAGCACAAAAGAATTTCAAAATCCGATGGTATCATACTGGAACTAAATTTATATGCTTCGCATCAAACCTGCAAAGAACACAACAAATCAATGAATTGAGTATATAAAACACTGTGCTGTGCTGGCACTGACTATACAAAGACCCTTATAACATGCACAAAAGCAAGATCACCTATCATGCACAAAACACAGCTATTGTTATGCAATCTCTGCATTTACTTTAACGCTACCGCAGTTACTGAAACATTGTTTTGCCCAAATATCCAAAACATAATTAATTATTATACTTTCGAGAAATCATTTCGTTCGAGTTGTCAATCAATAAATTCAAAAACATAAAGGTTTGCTAAAAGACACATAGAGTTACGAAAGAAATCTGCACAACTTCAGTCCATGAAGGTAGAATTTAAAGAGAAATATAAAACAGAGAAACATTTTAAATGTCACAGCGAGTTTTTAACGGGTTTGAGAGACAAAAATTTTCAAAATGAGCAATTTGTTCGCAAATAAATAAACTGAGCTAGTAACCCAAACTATTGAACTATTTAATAAATTAGACTCAAATCTACGAGCTACTGCAAGCTTTATCAGCAGAATGAGATCAGTTCTGTTAGATGAAAAAACTCGTTGAATTTCTAAACGTGAAACGACCTTTGTTGATTAAGTTTTCATTTATAACTCACCTGCCTACTGGAAAAGCAAAACTTCAAGGATGCATTTCATATGCCTATATTGTTGATCGAATCCTTCTCGAACGCAAGACAATCGTTTGCAGCATGATACTGCTTACAGGCCATTACCAAAAGCTGGCGATTGCGATAGAGCTACTAAAACATTCAGGCACATGCCTCAACCTCCACTCGCCGGAATTTGGGTCTTGGCTTATTTGCAAAGAGCATATCCCTGGAGTAGAAGAAACCACGGTTCACCCAGTGACCATAAACCGCGAACACAGTCGCTTCCGATTCGTGGCGAATCTGAACAGTCAGGTTATTGATATGGCACGTGAGTGAACACCCTTCCCCGTCCTCTAGGTGAACAGCAAGAGGCGCATTGTGAAAATAAGCAATAGAGGGGCACGAAAAAGTCCCTCCCCCTCTTCGTAAGATCTGCAGTAGTGAACCTCAGCTCTCATACACCATTATCCGAACATAGCACAATCATTGCGGATTCAGTTTATATTCCCTTAGATCTTTGTATTTAATTAAGATCTTCAAGCTGCTTGAGTGCTCAACCTCATAGAGAAAAATTCAATGGGATGAGTGCAGCAAGTACGTCTTATTCAAGGCATTTGCAGAACCTCCCCTCTTCCTCTTCCAAGTAAAACTTGCGCTTGCTACGCATATTTTATCAAACATAGTTGCTCAACTAATTTAAGTAATGACATTTGAAAACTTCCACCGCCTTTCATTTGATAGGTTTTCTACAGCTCTTAATTTATCCAGATATTTTCACTTACCCAAGCATAACTTATCGAGTATTAAAAGCTTCGACTCCACCACCTATCTTACTTTGCACAGTTTTTCGCTCGCTTCGCAAGTGGGCATAAAGTTGCGTGTTTAGCGAAAAATACGGCAAAATTCCTGTTATGCAAACCTTTCTGAAGTGAAATTTTTTGATTCAAAACAGCGAAGCTTTCGTTCAGAATAAAAATTTCTGCAGACCCAAAAATTCCCTCGATACTACTCATTTTCAAAAATTCATCGCCGGGCGTTTTGTAAGCCGCCGATTTATGAGTTCTTAAGGCTGCTTAAGCCGAAGCACTCAAATATGCTTTCATTCTTCCGAAGAAATCTTTGAACGGTAGTAATGATGCTCTGAAACGTTCGAGTGATGGGCTTAGAAACCGCAGTAAAAATTACGATGTCGAAAACCCGCGTGCAGACTTATCATAAATTGAGAGTAGGGAAGGTATGTCCATGCATGCCCCATAAACTGGGGCAACTAAGCCAAACTGACGCACAAGCTGACCCAACTGATCGGCATCACCTGATAGTTACGTGAGATGGTTTTCTTAAGGATCCCTCTGATAGAGCCTTAAAAGATGGGCCGGAAAAATAAATTGATCCCATTACTTGGTGTCTTAAAAATAGCGAAACTACAAAAGATGAATATGAAACGCATATTTTAAAGGAAACATTGCTGAAAAGTTTTCATATAAACAAATGGAAAGTTTCCAAATGAAGAAACTTCCCGAAAACAGAAAACACTCATAAAATTGTTTAAGGAATGCAGGCGCCATCTCGGAGTACCATTCCCCTTTCCCAAAATAACTAATAAACTTGCGCAAAGGACAGGAAACAGCTGCATATGTGAAGGAAAAATGGAGGCATAAAACAAAACAAAACACTGCAGACACCAATGCATTAAACAGATCAAGTGTGGATGAATTCTGTTAAAGCCACCGCGACTTTATTTTCAAATTCAACCGCATCGCTCATCGATATGAGAATTTCATCTAAGAGCTATTAAAGAAATTGAAGGTTCAAGCAAGCGCACTGGATAAAATTGAGTGAGGTGAAGATTGGCAAGAATGGTATATTATAAAAACAGAGGCATAAATACTAAGAGCTGTCAAAATTAGGAGAAAACTTACATCGCGGTCCCTGAAAGGCCTTTGCCGCAGTTCACTGCGATCGACGAGAAGTTTGAGATACTTGATATTAGTGAGGCGTATGAAGAATCGGACTAGAATTATCGAGTGTTTCCACAGATGACGATAATCACGATTCGACAGCGCTGGACCGCGTCCACGAGGGACAATCTAAACATGCAATAAGTGTACATACTGTAGCAAAAGCTCATTCAAAGAACTAGAATAAGACAGTACCAATCGTTCCCATCTCTCTGTCCTTCCTTCCCCCACCAGTCATTACTATTTCACTGAAACCATTTCAAATAAAAGTCGTGGAACAATTTGCAAAGAACGTCTGAATAAATCTAATGAAAAAAAAAACCCACAGAGCAAGTCCTTGAAACTTTTTAAAAAAGGTACGGATTTCATATACGAAAATCTTCGCCAAATCTTACACCGGACTTTTTCCATCATTCGCGGCAAGGCGTCAGTTAAACGCCAAAAATTTCGAGGCTCATAAACGGGATACCTGAGCTCTTATTACATAAACTGTTTAAAAAAAGGGTGCAAAAATGTGAAAACGTAGGCTATCATACCTTAGTAGCCGCTGTGGCCAACATCCACGGATGACGAAGGCACATTGCTGCTGTATATCGCTCATGAACATCAACCACCAAAATATTTCTTATCTAAAAGCATTTACACCATCTGACAAATACTAACGCGAGCATATTAATGAAAAATTTAATACTACAGCTAAAATTATTAATTAATGCGTTTGTTTTCTACGAGAATAATCCCAAAGTTACCATTCTGTTATATTCTATTAGCACCTTTAACGCATTACTTAAGGCTTCAATTTTAGTTCATTGTTGGTACTTTAACTTCAAGAACATGTAGTTCAAGATTACTGTTCATAGGAGTAAAACCTTTTTAAAAGAAACAACACCAGTCGTTCTCTCCTACTTCCCTCCTTAACCAAGTTGCAAACACTGCAGAACAGGTGATCCCTCCTTCCCTCCTTAACCTTTATCATCAACACTTCAAAAATCACACGGGATCAAAAAGAAGTATGAAAAAGTCTATAGGCGCATCATAACAGTTGTCTTCTGATAACAAGCGAACTAACTTTCTAATCCTAACAGATCAAGCGAGAGAGGAATTTCCTTCTTAATTTCAATAATAATAATCTCTGAGCATGCAACAGTACTAGGCACTAACTTATAAGGGCTTTATGGCATTTGGTTAAACGTTGCAAACAGCTCATTCTCTGTGTCCAACACGACGCCAGATATGAAGGATTATTTTTTCAATCTAGGCGTTGCATCACGAGTTTAGAGGATTACTATATCGTAACTAATAAGGGCTAGCGGAAGTGACTAAAGCGCTATGAATGCGTTACTCATTTATTTCCGAAAGGCATAAAAGTAGGCCTTAACTTTAGGCAATAAGAAGATAATTGAGCGTTAACGTCAGCTGACGTATTAAGTGAAATGCTCTAATGAGCCTACTCATTACCACCACTAAATCATAAGAACTTGGACGCTTGTGTTTTGTTAAAAGAAAGAAAAGTGGAGAGGAGAGACAGATGGCCTTTTGTTGTCACTTGAATTCCACGCTGTTCTATAGAAAGGGGCACCCTTTCAGCCTGAGACGAATCTAGTGTACATTCAGCTACCTTGGGGATAGGGGATGAGGAGAAGGGGTGGAAAATAAGATGGCAGCACCTGTTATAAACATAAACATATGTGAAGCAGAACCCGTTTACCCAAGACTCCTTCCCAAAGGACCGACGAGAAGTAAAACTTTCATTAAACGTCCAGAAAAGTAAAATGAGATAATGAATCAATTAGTGAACCGACATAGAGGACCTACAATTCGCGACTGATTAGTTTAAAAAGGAAAGTGAAGAGAAGAATATTACCAACCAGATCTTTGGCTTCGAATGTGATCTGAGCCCACTGCTCGGCGCGAAATTCATACTTCGCTTCTTGGATCATTCTCAACATTATCAATTGACGTCGATGATAGAAGGGAGCATAGCCGGCCAACCTAAAGCAACTTACTGCAAACAAATAAATTTCAGCAGTGAAATCAGTAACCCTTCTTAGAAAATCAAGGTCAATCGGATTCCGGACAATTCACCTCTTGCTTAGGCCTCTTTGTAACGCAAAGTTCCACGGCCAAATGAGTCTTTGATGAACCGCTAAGAAAAAGAAGCAAAAAGTTTTCTTTTGGGCCAATTTTTTCCGGAACCACTCACACTTTTCAACAACATCCCCAACCTTCCTGATAAAAAACGAACAAACAATTTAATACTGCAAAGGTGAAAAGGCTCGTGAATGGCAGGTACCGGTCGCAAAAACGTCCCAGAAATTATCCACCGTTGCATATCACATATCAAGTAATACGAGAACTACTTTATTGTTACGAAATCACTAAGTGATAGTAAGTGAAACAACGAAGCGAAGGAGGGTTTATTCCCGTCATAGATAGAACTTGGCAGATTCCTTATCTCTATCCTTCCTCGGTTATCACTTGAAACACGCAAAACATACATACATCCTGCAATCTCAAAGCAAATACGAACAGTGCGAGCGACGGTAACACTGACGATACCGCTTCCTTGAGGTGCTTTCATAGGTGAAGGGAGAAACGCCATCTTGTAATGAGGCATACAGCAGTACAGGATACCTCTTCAAGGTATTATACTGTCCCCCTCTCGTCCGCTTCCCGATCCAGTAAATCAATTCGATGGAATAACACAGAAAGAAAATCTAACAGGGTGTAAAGAATGACGCCAAGAGCCCAGTTGTCCACCTCAACACCATATCCCTCAGCGTCCTCGTACATCTGACATCGCAAGGTCTCTGGGGCTAAATATCCGGGTGTTCCCAGAAGTTCTGAAAATTGAAGATCAACTTCAAAGGCCCCGCAATTTTGAAATGAAAAATGAATTTTACAGTCATTCGAAATCCTTTCTCATCGCTCTTCCTCAACGTCGCATCTGAAGAATGGACATCCTGCCCTCGAGTATACATAAAATATTATGATTCCCCTTCTGTATACAACTTCCTTCGTTGAATCATTGAAAAATGCAATTTTTAGCCGTCGACTGTTCGGAAAACGTTAATTTCAGTTAGTGGGTCTTCGAAAAAAAATGCAAATTTTAGTCGTTGGCACTTGGGAACCTTTAGTAACTGCTCGCATATATGCCTCCTCCAACACATCCAGTTGTGGTCAGCGACGCAGATGTAATTTCACTAAAGTACTGCCACATAATGGCACTTTGCAAACATGGTAAATGAATTCATTAGCATGGTGCTGCAATCTCGAGTTGTTTTTCAGCCCTCATCCCCCTTCCAACAAAAGTTTGATTCGTAGCATGAGAAACAAATCAATCAATGAAAAAACCTTTGAGTTTCTGGCCAGGTTGCAACTGCGTCGCGAAACCAAAGTCACTAATAACCACTCTTTCGTCGTCTATACATAAAATGTTTTCCAACTGAAATGAGAATATGTGATAACTATGCAAAGTTATACATCAAGATATGATTACAAATAAACACGAATACGTCAAATTGGAAAAATATGAAGCCGTTCTAATGGCCAATTATATAAATGAACAGTTTGCAAAAAGAAGAGGAAACAAAGCTGACTGAGCAGTGCAACAAAATAAATCAAAGCAGCTCGTACAAGATCAACTCATTGGACCATACAAACTTCCCTTCTCGTCTTTTAATTTGGAGAAATCCGTGTGGGCTCTCCGCCAGGTAAGAAAATCTTCACAGTTTTGTAGCTCAGACTCAATGAATGTAGGAAGAAATGAAAACGTTATCTTTATAATTCAACATAATCTCATAACGTTTCTTTAGTAACCGCCGTTTTGTGCAAACTCGACGCCCAATCGAAAAAGTTTCAAGAATAATGGATTCGGCAACAATACCACCTTAGCAGCAATAAAATAGCATTTTCTACTTCCCCTCCCACCCACTAGTATTGGTTGAAACACGCAATTCGAATTCCTCACACATCACGACAAGAATATGATAGGTTTTAATTATTTCAAGCCGATTGAATAAACAGCGATGAATGACACAAAACAACACAAAATACATCCAGTCGGACTACCATTCCAAGAAACTTTGTCATATTTTCACTTTAATTTCAAACTATCGCTACAGTATTCCGTCAAATAAACAAACAAAATCAATTCACCTTTAGATCCCTATGGACGATATTCCTTTCGTGCATGAATGCCACTCCGTCGAAAAGTTGCCGCATTAGACGTCGCGCCTTCTTCTCGCTAACTGTCACTGATTTGTTCAACATCTCAAACAATTCCCCACTCGGCGCCCTTTAAAACCAATTTAACTGAAGAAATTCTTTGAAAACTCCGAAATATCTTACTTTTACACAACTATTTATTGATATTTCAGACGATTATGACGTAAGTGTCCGGAACAGCCTTTCGCTTTTATCTTTCCGAAAACATTCAGTTTAAAGAATCGGCAGATTTGCGAGGAATCGCCGAATAAGCAAAGTGAAATCGCTACGAAAACTCGCTGCGATTTATTCGATTACGAAAGCATATGTATGAGAATTTGGTTGCTTAGTACTAGGAAGCAAATCTTATTTAGAAAACATTAGGCAACCTTATTTTTCCACTCTAATGACTTTCCAATACCTATATTATTATTCTTCTTATTATTATTACTATTATTATTATTATTTTGTTATTATCACTATTATCATTATTATTATTATTGTCATCATTGTTATTACAAATCTTTTTTTAAACATTATACAACACATTCAATAAAAATTTTTTAAAGACAACTACGCAGTAAATATTTCGCGTTTTACTTTTATAAACAACACTGTCGTTATCAGTAACAACAGTACCATTCAAAGCAACATACATTTCAAAGACGGCGAACAGAAAGGTCGGCGTTTCGTAGAAATCGTGAATGTTAACTGAAATTTAATGAGAATTATTCATTTCTTGTGCGTTTTTAGTAATTAATAAACAGCTTAGAATGCAAGAGAAAAAATAAAAATGATTCACTTGGAGGCTAGAACTTGAGACGTGAAAAATTAAGAAACAATAAGGTCAAAAAAGAGGATGAAGAGCATCAAACAACAACTGTTACTTTAATCGAATTCATGCACATATACAGCTGCAGCTATTAGAAGTAAGTAAAGAGATATTAAAAACAAGAGCGCTAATTTAACGCCATTATGAGAGCAAAATATGGATGTACGCCATCGAGACAAATGGGCTCCAAAACTAACACAACTGCATTCCAAACGTTGGAAATTTCAGCGAACCATGCAATGGGAAGGAAAAGCGGAGGCGAACAACAGATTACTATAACTTGCGCGTAACGACAATACAAGAATGAATGCCGCACCGCCTGTAATAGCACAAGAAACACACTAGCCAGCAATGCTGGAACGAGAACCAGGCGACTTTCGGTTCTCGGATGATGAAGCACGACGGGGGACAAGTTAATAGCCATACACCTTTTATAGTGTTTTCGGATTGCACAAAGCGATAAGTGAGAGACGGCACCCAGACAACAGCCTATGCAGAGGATAAGTCTACGAAGTGCTTGTGGACGAAGCAGGGATGATTGCAGACATGCAAAGAATGGTCAGCTGCGCAAACACTCAACTGATGATGACCCAGACCTCTCTAACTGACATGACCAATTGGCGCACCACCTGCAAAGAGTATCCTCTTCGCCGATGACCAGTCACTGTTGATTCATGAACCAACCGTAACTGACATTTGTGTCAAGGATCCACAACTCCTCCTAGCCAACCCATTTGTGAGAAGGAAACGAGGAAGTATGGAAGCAAGGAGAGAATTAGATGGCTTCTGTGATGAAACATTTACGACTAGCTCTTCTCAAATTTTCAGCAAAAGTTGGAATCCTGAATTCAGTACATAACTTGTGGTTACTCAAGTTACTCAAGAAACAGACAGACAGACAGGTGGAAACACATACACGCGTTAGTGATGTTATTAAAACAGGCTCATGGAAAATATCGCAGAAAGAGCATAACAAGCGCAACTGCCATATATGATTGGCAGTAATACTTGAACTTCCTCCAAGTGACAGAAACGACCAACCACACGATGAGACGCATTTTGTTGTGCGATAGAAAGCATTTGAGCGGTCGATCAATGTGATATTCGAAGAAAAAACTTCGATTAAGTTCGGAAATATGCAAAACAAGTAATTAGTTAAGTTCGGCTTCGTACTAAACGAGCAAGCAATCAATTAAGTTCGGTAAATGCAAAGCAATTTAACTAAGCCAACACAGTAGTTCAAAAAACGTAAATTAGTGCGCCCTTTGTTACACATGTTTGCACAATTAGAAAATAATTCGCGGCATGCAAGCATTGAATGGAGTTTGAAGAAACCGAGTTCAGAAATCTTTCCTCCTATCTAACTTTGAGCTATAATAAACAATTTAAATGAACAGAAGCCGAGCTTTCAAGCCAAAAGCTCCCAACTCTTAACACCACTGATAACGTCAACGAGAACATGTTTGTTTTCTTGCACAAAGGTATTTAATTCCATTACCGACATTTCTTAAGTGATATATGGGCAACCTCTGTACCCTTTATTCGCGCGCAGGTGCGGAAGCAGACTAATCTTAGACTTCTTTATAGATTCGGGGGATAGCTACATCGACCATGAACGAACGAAACGAAATTCTTCAAGCAGCTGGTTTTGAGCAAGAATGCAACTAGAACCAATGAGCGCGAAGCATTTTAAAGGAAGGAACTACTCCTGATAATTGAAAAAGTTTCCCCTTAATAGAATGCCGGACATTTGCAGTGACCTCTTTCTACACAAATCATTATGGCCCCTCATCCAGAAATTCTGAAAACTTGCTATCTTCCGGTAGGAATATTTACGTTCTGTAAAAGCTTTCAACATATTACAATTATTCTGGTTTCCCACTCAAACGCTGTCCCATTTTTTTTCTTTGTTTTCCACATGATACATGCATGTGAGAGTCATGTGTTTTCCATGTTTTTTATAAATACCCCATCGTACCCATAAAAACAATTGAAAAGTGGAAAATATTTTTCAAAATAAAAAACAAATATTTCGCTTGACATAAATAACGACGGCTTCCAAGAAAACTCATAAAGCATTCGCTTCAGCTGTTGACGGGGTGCACGCAGACAGGCACAAATACGTTACGCTCAATCCACCTACTACAGCAGGTGATGCACTAAGTTCATCAACAAAATCCAGAAAAATTGAAATCCATACGTATGAAAGTTACTTTCTTATTCACAAGTTACTTTTTCCACTCAATTTATCTTGCACATTTGATGTATAAATAATGGAAATCGAGTTTTTTGAATAGTGATCATTTCAGGATGCCTGATTTGAATGTGGAAAAATGTCCTAATCGTAATGCAAGCATGAAGGAAAAAGCCTTTTGTGATACCAGGTAAGCACATAGAAATTTGCGCAAAATTAGCTGAAAATAACCCTTATGTGACTCTAATCGAGGGAAACTTGTCGGCTACAGTGATTCAGCAAGAAAGAACCATCAGTAGCTGATTACATTACAATACCTAGCGACCTTTCACAAAATAGGGTCGAGATAAGAAATAAAAGAGCACAAAACAAAGACATGGATAGAGGAGAGGAACTTTTGGTCGCATGAATAAATAAACACAAATAATTGCAGGAGGTCGCAGAAGTAAAGACAGCGGGTAGTTTCACCAACCTGGGAGAAGTCTGTGCTGGACCGATAGGCAGGCTTGCCAGGTTTATATAAAAAGCACTGCGGCGATGCATACAATGCACCTGCTATTAGAATGGAATCGAGCGCCAATAGAGGTCACAATCACATCCAATGTGAACGATGCAAATGAAACCTGATAACAAAACATAATCTTACTGCTAATGAATGCGACTGCATTCTAGATCACCGCTGAAAAAACTTACTGATGGATGGATGACCAGCCAACTGCCTCAACAGATTCACTTCGCTGATCGTTTCATTTAGAAGCCTAGCGGCTTCATGCTCCGACTGTCGTTCGGTGCTGATGTCTACGATTTTCACAGCGAACATCAAACCTGTCCCCTTTTCGACGCATTTACGTACCGTTGATGCTAGACCACGTCCAAGCACCTTAAAGCACATTTGTGAAGGGATCACTTCATCTCCACGATTTAGATATTTGTGCATTCATGAACGCTAAGCAATAATTCGATGCTTTCAAGCATGACATCATCGCCGTATCACGGCGATAAGAATGAATTGTTATGTAGTCTTTGTTGGATTCAGTCCCCAAATCAACAAATTTTAAGCAGGTGAATATTGAAATGTTAACCATCCAGAAAATATCAAACACGGCAAGGACAGCTGGAATAAGAACGGAAAAAAAGCCATCGAAGATACTCATCCCTAAGCAACGACTACGAATAACTTGTGCAGGCCTCATATATCATGTAATATAGAAGAAGCGAAGAGCGCAAAGCCATTCCTTGTTATCTTTTTTCCTCTTTTTAAATCTTCCAATAAAATGAACATGCCAAATACGCAGAATTTAACAAAAACTTTTCATAGAAAACTGAGAGAAGGCGATAAGCAATGCTGTCGCAGGAGGAAACGACCGGCAGTAACCTGAATGATATTGTTCTACCCATCCCACCCCCTTCCGATCTGTCTCACCCCACACTAATCTGAAACTTTTCGTTAACTTCAACATAGGAAGTGACACAAAAAACCAGTAGGCAACAATAAACCTCTTTCGCTTCATATGCACTGTAGAAACCACTCGAGGAACTTTCCAGCACACACGACCGATCGACATCGTCTGCAAAATTAGAGAAAACTTTTGATGTGCTTATTGAAACTGACATATTCCTTTGTAATGATTAAAGCGTCATGGTCGATAGGCAACTTTAAATGCCGTCATAGTGGAACGTGAATAAGGCCACAATTAGCTCCTAGAAGAGAAATGAGTGCGGCCAAATCGAACGACGATGAAAACACGTTCGTAGATCCACAAGGCTGACATGAAAAGTCTAATAACGTCCTTCCCCAACATGTGCACTAATTAGTTTCTCTAGCCGCTGTTAAAAGACAAATCGAGTGCATATCGCATGAAAGCCAAAAATGTTGTTAAATCATGTTCCATTTGCCAGCACGGCGTTTTCACATTCCACCTAATCGGATACGGTGTTCTCACGATTCGCCATATCGTCGGCAAGCGCCCGATGTTTCTTGCTTCGGTCCGGTCAGCGATAAACGTGACAAAATCACGGACGGAAAAGCACATCCGGCAGACGTTCAGGGGAAAACGTCGTCTGTAAACCCGCCAGATTTCTTGGTAACTCAAATTATTCGGAAACATATTTGCTAAAGATGGGTTTGCACTATACCTCAACAGGAGAACTATGTAGAAAAAGAGTGAGTAAGACGAACGTTTCACAGCGCCAGTAGAAACAAATAAGAAATCAGGCAAGTAAGTAGGCAATGTTTTCCCAGGAATAGCGGTTTATTAATACCCCATTTACTGCACCACCTTCGATTTTCCCCTACACTAACAGCGACACAAAGCAACTTTTAAGGCAACAAAACAGATTTAATAGGAACAGGTAAAATAAGTAATTGAAAACTACCATTTAAATTATCATCCGACTCGCAAACGCTGATCGTCATCGTGTGAGAGGGCAAGTACCCTTCCTGAAAGCACTGCTGCGATAAAAAAACCTTTCAAAAAGACCACATCGGTAAACGTCCTACGACCATCAACTCTGCAAGGTAGCATATCGTATATCAGCCAACAGCAATAATATTCACCTATCGGTAATTATTTCTTCATTAAGCAGAAAATCAATAACGTTTAACCGTTGTTTAAAGAATTTTTTTTCCAGTATTTTCTCGTCGGCAGAAATATAAACTAGTAGGCAAACATTTTGCATGCAGAAGATTATTTTCAATCGTTGAGACTTCAAGCCGTTTAGTATTCTGAAATTCGTTGAAGGGGCTTGAACTGCTTGACCTCTGATAATAAATGGGGGCTTTGCGGGGAACAGGAACCTTTTTTTGAGAATCCCCGATATTCTGTATGGCAATACCCTTTATATATTTGTGACGACATCGAGACCATTCCTCATAGCTTCCATGTTTCGCCGCTGTTGTAGCATAAAATACATGACATACAACTAGTACCTTTACTTATCTAATAATAAAATGGTAGCATCAATAGCCTATATAAACAGTACAGTGATAGTGACATATAAGTTGCAATAGTTTTGTCACAACTACTTATATATATTCGTGGTGGCAGTAATAGAATTCCCGAGATTTGCTAGCGTGGACCGTCAAAAAATTACAATGATGTGTGGCATTTTTCGAGATAAACGGACAGATGAAGGACGAGGGGAGATTGACCCAGCTTCCGATAGTCTGCTTCGAAAAACTGTTCTTCACAGCTACTATCGAATCATCTTTGAAAACTACTGACTAGAATAAAAGCGGTATTCAGCAGGATGGCAATAGACGGAATCGGGTAACTAATGTGAGTTGCTTTATATCCGGGTAAACAGGTAGCGAGGGTTGCGGATTTCGAGATCTTTTTTATGGTTACTGCAATAAGTTACAAAGAAACAACACGAGAAGATATGAGTTCATTTCATCGTTACTCAGTACGTAAACAAATCATCCTCTGTAGTCGAAAACGTGGGCCGGGAATAAAAATGAAAAGAAATATCACTCAGCGAGCGAAACCTTAGACATCAACCAACATCTCGCACGAACCCTCAAAAAACCACTAAACTCAATAAATATATACCACAACTCCCTTCAGACGTGACAAGCAAGTACGAATTGAAAGTCATCAGATGACGTTTGACAACAATGGGGAATAGTTCGCAGTTTACCGTAAACTTGGCGCATACCGATCACAACCGATGAGGTCGAATGGCGATGAATTGCCATCGTGGCCAATGCAACATATTTCGGTCTTGAACGATTCGATTTTGGAGTATCTAATGCTGAAATTGCATTTGGCATTTCTGGATACATCTCATTGCATCGATAAACCTGTAAAGTTCGTTGCAGTGGATGCGTCAAATTTGCAACATACCACAGCTGATTGGCTCTGGATAAATTCCTTAACGACGCGTGGACGAATATCCCGCTCAGTTTGTACTCCTCCAGGTTGTAAAGGCTCGGATCTATGGCAGTTATTGTCATCCAAATATAACGCAAGATTTATTCACCTGATCTCATGTGACGTGAAATTACTGCAATATCATTTGCTAGTTGTATGGTTGGTCGGAAATGTTGATATGAAGGTTAAGACTTCCTAACGATATTTTCGGGTTCGACTGATGGAGGAAGGCATGGAAGGAGGAGGAGAGACCGCGGAGGTGGGGGAAGGTTGAGGGAGCAGGACTCGTGGGGTCGTCCATAAATGAAATGGAGATCGCTCTCTCGATGATACACTCCTTGCTATTGATGTGGTTGAATTTGCAATATAGGTGTTTTGGAGTGAAGATGCTGGTGATCGTCTAACGGTGCAACTCTTACTAGCACTGCAATGTGTAAGTCCCCATTGATAAGGATCGAGCCTGCAGTGCGGATACACAGGTGCGGGCAGGTGCACTTCGTATCAGCAGGTTATAGTGAAATAAGAGTGAATGTTATAGCAATCAGGTTCGAGCTGCAATATTCTTCGTTTTATTCAGGTGAGCAAAATTAGCAGGTGAGTGATGGAACAGAGAAGAATTCAGATGGGGACGGCATGCAGGCGAGAATGGGGACTGAGGATATCACGGCAATTAACGAGTCACAAATTGCCGTTGAAATATGTGATTGATTTGTGAGTGCCACCGACACAACCTTATATCAATCTATCTGGTCCCAAATGCAACGTTCTGAATCCATTTTTCACGAGATAAAATAAACTTTTGATTCCGAGAATCCACCATTGAATTGCAGTTAACGTTCACTATGAATGTTGAGTTGTAATGAAATGAAAGAGTAGAATATAATGACAATTGGAGCTCCCCTTCCCCTCTCTCCTCCCCTTTTCATCTTCTACATGAGAACACCAGAGATAAATTAACGTTGAATTATTGTTTATGTACCATCTCAAAAAAACCACAAACAAAAAACAGTAAGTATTACTGTAAAAAAGACTCGAAATGAGCCTGGCTGCATCGTTATGGACTGGAACTAACCTTACCATTCGCGATTGGAGCTTTACCTTTATCATCCTGCATTTTAAACGAACAAAACCGAACAAGTCTTGCAGCATCTTTTCCGGAAAGTGACATCGCCTCGATGCACTCCGCAAGTGCATTTATATATAAGCGCATAAAGGTGAATTTTTTTTGTTGTTGTTGTTGCTATGTAATAGGTCAGTTTAATAAACGTATAAATGCAGCATTACGCATAATTTATTCTTTTTCGGCCGCTTTGATAGTTGGGGTCGATGTGATTAGGAGAACCACAAAATCGCATATGGCAATAGCTCTTCGATCTACTTGTTCTAGATCTCTGCGTTCGTTGCAGTGTTGGCAAATGCTTATAATTTGAGAGTAACGTTCGTAAAACTTAATATTTTTTGTTGCCTTATGGAACAAGATTTAGCCATATCCAACGAATTAAGAATTATTGCTGAAAGTCATGGAAGGCGCTCTTCGAAAAGCTTCTTTCGCATCTTTGCAATTGTAATTTAGGTACGTTTCAATAATTGTGTCCAAAAAGGTGCTAGAAATCATTAGAGGACAATAAGATCGGTAGAGGAGACTGTACGCAAACGTTTTCGTGACGGTTTGAAATTCTTTTGATTTCTATCTTATATGTGCTAGAAGAAGAATACAGATTTCCGCGAATGCTTTCAAAAATTAAAGAGCTACAAAATTGATAAAATTTTAAAGTGGAGCTCATTGATTATCACTATCAAGATCTCCTAAATCCAGAAGAGTCTAATGATTGATTAATGGAAACTTATCTACCATTTGATTCTCCTATTTGTGATAATGGCGTAAAATTGACAAAACCAGTTGCTTTATTTTACTAAGGCATCTTTCAGTTGGTTTAGGAAACCGCGAAATGTTGAAGGACAGTCGAGAAGTCGCTAAAAACTCGTTGTTGAGGCATCACATCAACAGGTGTCATTTCTCGCCGATATTTCTATACGCTTGTGCGTCACATCACTCGTCTGAAGGGATTGCTGCGTTTGTCCGCCTCGTGTGACAGCCGACTGTCGTAGAGGAAGCAGCGATCAACATCGCACTGGGCATCAATATATTCATATTATTAACTGCAATTCATGTTTCTTCTGGTCAGCTGCTAAGGGAGGATCGCCTCTTTTGGGGTTGCTGCTGATTTAGTGCAACTGAGAATCTGTAATCGATTTGTACTTCTTTTGCAACTAACATTTATTACTTCATATGCGAACAACAGGATGTACTAAGTTTGGCACTCTGCAGTCGTTAATTGATAAATACAGCAACATTTATTTAGTTGTTCAGAGAATTCTCCATCTTTACGATAAGTTTGCTCAAAATGTTAGCCGAGTTGTTACTGGCTAAGCTTGTTTCGTTTGTGGCTATGAGTACAGCAGCTCCTTGGGTAATTTCGGGTATTCAGTCCGAGTTGGATTACGTCAGTGATGACGGCCATCCTACAAATATTCGCTTCGATGACGACGTCAGTGTAACTTCAACTTCTCGTTCAAAACGATACAGTAAGTTGAAAGCACTCATCGGGGTTATTGCAAATACTCTCAAAGTTTTTCTATAATCTCGACAATCAATTTCATATTAAAGGGCTGATTCTCTCCTGATGCAGCCGACGAATGAACGAGTGAACAGTGACAATCCTCTGATTCACGGCTGTCTCTGAATAATTTCTTTGAACCTCAGTGAATCCAAAACTCAACGGCAAAGCTCTTGCATTAATTTCAGCTGGAATGCGGAAAAAAAAAGTGAAAAAATTTTTGGATCCGATTGAAAGTCCAACAAGGCACAGATAGGAGCCACATAGAATTGAAATTAAATTAGGGTAACCGCCATTTTCTGGCTCATAAACATAAGCTGAAACCCATTAATCAGTTTCTGCTAATGTGAAGTTTATTTGAGAAATTTTTGCTCATCTTGCAGAATTTAGAAATGAGCTTATAAGTTGTCATTCTCCTATGCAGATTTATTTATGAATTAAAAATTATCTCATAGATGTGCGATGCGCACGTTTAACAAGATTTCCCTTTATCGACTATTTCAATAATCTCATATTTATGCAGCAATGAATGCATTGTATAATTCACTATCCTTTAGCTACTTATATGCTATGCAAAGAAAGTATTATATCGTGTAATGTTTCGTTTCCACTCGCTAGATATAACACGAGAAATTATAAAAAGCGCAGCTGTAACAGATTTACTTGTTAAGTCTAACATATGCCTCATCTCGTCTATATATGAAATCACTGCAACCGCTTCATCGACTTCATCGACTGCTTCCATCTGGAGAGAATTTTGCTATCACTCACTAAAAAAAAACTTTCAATGGGGCATTCTCATTAGACCCGTTGTTCGGTCTGTTCAAAGAACTGTAAAGGGGGGGGGGGAGGGGGGAGGGGGTGATTAAGGTTTTATCGGATAGTTGTGCATACAAATCATGCACTACACGCCCGACTTGAGTGTTATATTTTGGTAGGCAATCGATAGGAGTACGAAATGATTGAAGAGTCTTAGTTTAATCAAAAAAAGTGATTTAAAATTCACAATGAAGACTCTAGTGATAAACTGCTAAAGTCCGTTAATTTTATCACCTATTTATCATTATCACCTTATCGTTGTTCAAAAATGTATATTGAGCATTACTATTTGGTATGTTTCGTCTTCGTAAGCAAATTCACTGAGGTGAACTTCTTTGGTGAAAACTAAAAAACATTAATTGCAAAGAGGTTCACAAAATCTCTTACACTCTTTCTGCTCGAGAGAGGGTAAAAGAGAGGGAGAAAGCGAAAAGGAAACGAAAGAGGACAAGAAGTAGAAAGAGAAAGGAAGATAGAAAGAGAAAGAGAAAGGGAAGAAGAAGGAGAAAGAGGACAATCGAATTTGTTCGGAAGCCTCCAAATTGGTATTTAATCATAATTTCGTTGTCCGATATCGATATGATCGCAAAAGAAAGTCGGCACATTTTATCGCTCCGAGTTCCAGCGACAGAAAATAATTGTTGCCCGATGAAATGCCGTGGCGACTAAAGGACGAAGCTCTCATTTCGTGAGAATGAAACAACAATATGAATTAAAATGCGGGACTGCTCAGAAAATTTTTATTTCAGTACTAGCGGAACGAAAATGGCCATACACAATGATCACATGGAAATTGTTCAAAGATCACTTGAGTTTCGGAGATCGATATGTTGTAAGGTATATTGCAGTTTCATTTGTTTCTTAAATATCACATCTTTTATTCCACTCTATGTCCAAAAACATGAATTCATTTCATTCGCGAAGGTGCAATTTTCTCGTTTAAAATTGGGAATTCCTATTTTGATTAAGAAGTGAGAATTTTTGCTCTGTGTAACAAACCAATTCAACGCTTTTCTAGGAGTGATGATCGCGAGCGCACCATATTATGTTGATGTTCCAGAAATTTTAGTGATCTTAGATGAAGGAATTGGTGAAATGCTTTTTTTGGAAAATTCCAAAGCCGATCTGCAAATATAAATTGTTGCTTAGCAGTGAAATAATTTTGGGCGCAGTCGAGAACACTTCTCAGCTGCAATGAGGAAAGCAATAATGAGGGAAAAAAATATCTCTACAAATTAGCAGTGCGCTGTTGAATTTCCTGAGATGCCGGAGTTTTCCCGGGCTGACATAGGTGGCAGCCAATACGGCAAGCGGCTTTTTAGTGTTTTTTATGATATATATATATATATATATATATATATATATATATATATATATATATATATATATATATATATATATATATATATATATATATATATATATATATTTCCATATGATTGGAAGTTTTTTTCACCAGTAAGAAACCATGAAACGTTGCACGCATATTGTACCTGTCGCCTGAGATGCATTCTATACGTCCTAGGGCAAACCTTATAGGCACATGTGTCTCTTTGTACGTGTTTAGCTGTTCGACAGTTTCAAGAGGGGAATCGCTGGATCAAACTTGAGAAATCTGATAGGTGTAATACGTGCCGTAGCGCATTTTTGATTAATCACTTTCGTACCGATTTTTTCAAACTTGATAAGAGTTGTAGGCATTAAAAGGCGTTCATCAGAGCCAGGTCAATCCAAGGAAAAAAACTTGCATTTATTTCACAACGGTAGGATTAAAATAAGGAATGAATTTTTGTGGGTGGTTTGTGTGAAGACGTAGGAGAATTAATAGATGAAGGCATCATTTTGCGTATTACTTCTTGGGAACTTCTGAAGGTTATTAGCCGGCTGGGTAGAATGCACAAGCACATACCGCAGCACCTCTGCTGTCACACTGCTCCATTCGTTTACTTTTAGTGTGTTGCTTGCAAACTCGTGTAAAAATTATGCAGAAGGCACGGAGAGGTGTACGATGGTGTGTATGTGTGATGCGTTGTAGTGCTTGTCCATCTGGTAATTTAAACTCATGAACCATTTGAAATCCGACTTCGAAATTGAGTGTCCAGTTTCGCTCCGAGTGACCATATTCTCATGATACATGGACATATGGAAAGCTTCCTAATTTTTTGTTCCTTTAATCATTATGCATTAGTCAGTGGAAACGAATAGAATGGGTAGGTGAAACTACAAGAAGCGCAGATCGCATTAATTTCCCTTTCACACTTTCATGCATATTTTGTTTTATTGCGGCTAAAATATTTCACCAGCCTTGCACATAGTTTATTCCCATCGATATCAGCTTAGTGGGAATGCCTACTGCAGTGCTATGAGGGTGTCCTAAGGGCATTCATAACAGGCGTTTTTTAAAAGCTCTTACGAATCTTAATAGTTGATCTTCGTTTTAATTGCTCACTTGCTTTTCTAGACTATAAATTACTCCATCAAATTCAACAAACCATTTAAGCGAACTCCTTAAACGGGATCGTTCAAATCGTTTAGAGATTTTCGATGAATGTCGATCACATTGAACGGAATGTAGGAGAGACATTCGATGAAAATTCGCCCTACCGCTTAAAGATTAACGCTATCAATATTTCGCCGCATCATTAAAAGTTTTCAAGGGAAATTCGTAAAAATTGTCATCGATGCGTCTTATGTCTTCCCTCATCTAGATTCTTTTAGCTTAGTGAGAAGTAAAATTGCCCGAGTTTTAGCATGTTTTATGAAACTTTTCTCATTTTTCGCCAAAAAATAAAAGCTGCTCTATTTGCCATTGATTAATAGAGTGTCGTTCCAATATCACGGTTGATTCCCCAATCCCTGATACTCGATATCATCGCGTTTGCATTTGGAAATCAATGGAGGAAGAAAGAGAAATGACAATGTGCCACCATCAGCATTCTACTTCAAAATGAAATACAACTGACCGAATGGAAATTATTTATGCAGGAATACGCTACATCGAGCATTTTATTTGTGGCAATCAGTTTCTTCGATTCGCTTCTACGAACTTTCCGAGGAGAGTCCTCTCACAGCAGATATAAATGTCATCTTTGCAAAAGGAGCTCACGGTGATAAGTTACCATTCGATGGCAAAGGTTTGCTTCTTTTCCACCATTTATCATGTTTGATTTTCAGTCTCGATATAGCGCGATAGCAGATGTACATTAAGCTATGAGTTGCGTTAAATGTACTGATTTTCAAGTCTAATTATTGTCTGTAAACAGTAACATGAAAGGTGGTTAAATCTTGTAACGCAAAATTAATTGTGTCGTCGAATTTTGCAAATGAAACAAATCATTAGAGATTTAACCACCTTTAAAGATTATTCAATTAAAATAACATGTAGAAGCGAAAAGAACTCTTCCTGAAACATCTCAACGGCTTCTATGTGATAGAAAACAAAAGAAGACTGAATAATAGATGAAATGAATTTTATATGCAAGTTAAAGTTTTTAGATGGAATAGTGGCGCATGCATTTTATCCAACTGAAGGCAAATTACATTTCGATGCCGATGAAAAATGGACACTTAACCGTAGAGACGGCGTAAATTTATATCAGGTAAGCGCCATTATCTACGATATATGAGGTCATATATGATTAATTAATTTAAACCTTTATTACCGCTTATGGGCAGACATTTCAATTGAACGTTTTAGGCAACTTTAGCCTGCTTGGGGTGGAAATTATGTTCTGTCTTATCCACATTGCGGATTCATTGCCTACTGTTTAATTTTCTATGGGCTTTTGCATTCTGACATCCCTAAACCGTCTAGCAGCTAAAGCTGAAGTTGCAGGGTTGGGAGATGTAATCTACACTATATGTTGGTATATCCCTCATATTAATCTTCAAGTTCGTCTGTCAGTAACGAAAGAAGTTATTAGCAGCCCAAAAATTCTTTCTACAGCAAGGGATTTTTATGCAAACTTTAGCACCGGTGATCCATTCGTAAATACGTGATGTATTGTTGTATATTTTTGTTGATTATGGAGATATTACAAAAGCGGTTGGTTAAATAATCGAATGATAAAGCTGCATCTGTTGCTATCCGCTAAGATACATTCCTATATTAGCTCCGGAGTTACTTCAGCAATAGAATTTAAGTTTGTTTTTGGTGACCTTTCTGATACACTTGACTGAAGCAATTTGCTATTCAATGATTTAGGAGAATGATGTCATTTGCTCTCATTGGAAAGAATTTAATTTCACGAGCGCTATTCTAATTTAGAAATGACTACTTAATGAGGCTATTTTTCTGCGAAAATTATTTTCCTATGATTCTAATTTTATTTTGCCATCAAATGTGCTAATATTCAGACAGCTGTACACGAAATTGGACATATTATCGGCTTGGAACATTCAACAGACGAACGCGCCGTTATGTTCCCTTCTTATAGGCCGTACGATCCCGAATATACGTTAGCTGATGATGATGTGCGAGGCGTACGAAGATTATATCCACTGAAGGGGTTAGCAGTTTTCGAGTTACTTTTTAAAACTTTTTTATTGGACGGCGACAAGTTTATCAGTGATTAGAACAATGAAAACAAGTAGATAGTGAAAATGGCGCAATGGTGGTGTTAACGGCTAAATGAACACGTAGTGCGAGCTGCAAACGAATACAGACATATGGATATACGGCAACAATCGATATAGGTCATGCTGCCTCATAACAACGACTATAAAGAGGTTTGCATTCCCATATTCTTGATGGTTTCAGAATCTCATATAGAGAATCTGAGTTAACGCTGAGGAATGCGATCACAGAAACTGCTAAAACCGCAGAAACTTTTTGAAGTGTCGTTGTTTTGTGTACCGCATGACTGGAATGTTGTGTTGCTTCATGGTGATATTTTTGTACTCATCCTCAGCATGTTCTTCTAAAGCCGACTTTCTCGGCAATAATGTTGTAATGTTTTTTATACGGACAGAGAGTTATGCAAAATAACGATCACGGTAGATCAAACTATGTTCTCAACCTATTTTATTGGACAGTTTAATAGGTCATATTGTGATGAAATATTCTGTGCAAGTAGTCAAATTGGAACAATGTTACCAGTAAATGTACTCTGTGGCAATCATTTTACCTCGAAGGCCCCGTCTTGGAGCGATTTATCGGGAGCTGTCCAAAGAAATAGTCAGCAAACTTTCCATTTTTGGAAGTCCGAATTATAGTCGGCGGTTCCTTGCAAGAAGCATCTCGCAGATCATAAGTTGTTAAGAGAATAAAGCAGCTGGCACTGCAATGATTTCGGTGCGAAGCATTTTTAAAAATGAACTTATAATGGTCATAATGAATAATTTTTTGATTTTCCGCCGAGCAATTCACGAACAACGGAAGCTGTATGCAGCACTGAAATTTGTTCCTAAAAAACTTGGCACTAAGCTGATGTTGCAAACTTAGTTTCATTTCAACTACTCAAACATATATTTAGGACACTTTAAGAACTCTTTGAATTTGTTGCCATGAGTGAATTTCTTTCCACATTTGTTAGGTATATAAGAAATCGAATTTCTTGGTTGAGTTTTCCAGAAATGATTGGTAATATTTGCATCATTTTGTTGACTTCTCCAGATTGTTGGTATATCACATTGAGGTGGTAGGTTGAATTACAAGTGAATTTATCGTAACCCCTTTTCTAGTAGGTTGTTCCACTTATTAGTTCTTGAAAGCGAATCTGAAATTATGGACTTGTTTATGTGTCACACGATGCATCCAATTCACCCATTCACCTAAACATCATCTTATTCGTTTTTTTAGAGCTAATCAGATGTTTATCAAAGACGTCATTTAACATTTAGTTTCTACACCCTTTTTTACGTCAGCAAAGATGTATTTTTATGGATGCATGTTTTATCCATCCGTCTGTCCAACCCTTTGTCGGCTCGCTTAGTCATTTGATGAGTATTGATTGCATCAAAGCAAGTATGATTTGCCGGATAATGCCAATCCCAAGTTCCGCCTTAGAACCAGCCTCCAAATGGCTGTTTTATGGTCTCTAAAGAATGGCCGTCAATTCAAGCTCCCTGCTTTAAGTCTTGCTTAAAATAACTAATTTTTCCAAGGAAATAAAATGCTTTCAATCTTATGGAATTTGCATATGAGTAGCTAAGCTCTTGTGGACATCGGTTGCAGAAGAATCACTAATGGCTATTGAGCCAGCGGCATTGGTGCCCTTTAAAAACAAAAGCAGGTGAGTTTACAAAAGCAGAAGGAAGAAAATGTGCGGATGTATTTAAATTTGTCTCAGACCGCCTCTGAACTTCATAGAGACATTCAAGCGGAAATCGACCAACTTGAAAACATTGTACTTTCATAAATGCTTCGAAAAGTGAAAGATTTTCAAATCTATCCGCGCTGTTGATCTCTTAAATTCTGCAGAAGCAAATGTTCTGCTTATTGTCCATTCATCCGCATTACTCATTGGAAATAGTGTTGTTTGCTTAAGCGTCGGATGAATTAGAGATATCGGAAGATAGCGTCCAAGGAATTCATAAATCAAGAGGAATTAACAGCAGATCCATTATCTGTTGACAGTGGCAAGGAAGCGCTGCAGCGAAGCTGTAGCATTAGGTAATTTGCGTTTTCATCCCGACAGCCGAAAGGTTGACGAGGGGTATATAGCGGTTTTCGGAGGTTCTCTAATTTGTGAGTCTTGGAATTTACTACTAGATGAGATTGTAATAAAGACAGCTGACAGACTGCAGTAACTATATTCTTACCTATTCAGGAAAAATGATAGGATTTCTCCAAAAAAAAGAAGTTTTTGTTTACTTGCTGGGAATCTTTTCAGGGAACAAGGGAAACGATCATCAACAAAAGCGTTGGCGGCTGTAATTACAAAAGCTGATGAGAGAAGCTTCTGAAAGCGGACAAACATATGAAATATTCAGCGGTAATGAAAATGCTTTGTAAAGAAGAAAAGTATATTTGAAAATTTTAGAATATTAGCATTCAAACGATTTAAAAATAGACGTGATATTTGGAAAATTGCCAAAGAAAAAATTATTCAAGCTTGATCGATATGTTCAGATGCGAAAATGTGCTGCACTTCATGAAAACTTTCCGTTCTTTGTGTTCACTAGTATGGGAACAATGGTTGAGAAAAACTCATAAAAGTATAGTTTAATATGAATGTTCGAATAGGAATAAACGGAAATATAATTGACGAGATCTTTTGCTTCACTTTGGA